>CM048745.1:447516757-449014257 GCA_026315105.1 Locusta migratoria
CCTGCCTGGTGCAAGTCTTTAGGTGACGCCACATGAGTGACTTGCGCGTCGTTGATGATGAAATGATGACGACGAAACAACACCCAGTCCCCGAGTGGAGAAAATCTCCAACCAGACTGGGGATCGAACCGGGTCCCACTGCGTGGTAATCTACCTCGTTGTCCACTGACTACGGAGTAGGACCAGCATGGTGTAGCAAGGCAGTGCGTGAGACGTGGCCGTTAGGACGGCTACTGGCTATGTGGTGGCGTTGTCGGTGACGGGAGGCTAGTGACGGCTGGCAGTTATTTAGAGGGACAGCGGTGTGCGGTGCGCTCGTGTTGTCACCACGTGTCTGCCGGACGTGCCGGCCGCCGGCTTCGTGACCGCCGCGGAAACACGGAGGCCGCACGACGCAGCGCGCCAAGCCAAGCCACACACCACCACATACACAACGGCCGCTACCGATTCTACCGTCTAAAAGGCCTCCAACTAGCAGCCGCCCAACATACCCAGAAGGAGCATATACAGGGCGTGCACAAAAACACATCAACACCGTGCCGTGTACTAAACCTTGTTGCAAATTGGTATCACTGACCATGTGGTAACACAGAAGCGGCCGGAGTGCTAGCAGATACTCTGCAAATCACATTTAAGTGCCTATTTATCTCCCATTCCATTCTCAAATAGTGCATAGGAAGAAAGAACACCTGAATCTCTCCGTTCGAGCTCTAATTTCTCGTATTTTATTCTGATAATCATTTCTACCTATGTAAGTGGGAGTAAATATATTTTCGCATTCGGAGGAGAACGTTGGCGATTGGAGTTTCGCAAGTAGCCCACGCCACAGCGATAAGCGCCGTTGTTGTAATGATTCCCATCCCAGATCCTGTATCATTTCCGTAACGCTGTCTCCCCTGTATCGTGACAATACGAAACGAGCTGCCCTTCTTTGGACTCTTTCGGTGTCCTCCGTCAAACCCACCTGATAAGGATCTCACACTGGGCAACAATACTCCAAAAATGGACGGACAAGCTTAGTGTATGCAGTTTCTTTTGTAGTTCTGTTGCATCTTTTAAGGGTTCTGCCAGTGAAACGCAGTCTCTGGTTCGACTTTCCCCACGACATTATCTACATTTTCTTTCCATTTTGTCTGAAATAATATTAATTGATAGGTATTTTGTGGAGTTTACTGCCTTTACTTTTGATTTATTTAGCTTGTAAACAAAATTCAACGGATTTCTTTTCGTACTCATGTGGACGACTTCACACTTCTCATTATTTAGTCAATTGCCAATTTTTACACCATAGTGATATCTTACTCGGGTCGTTCTGCAGTTGGTTTTGATCTTCAGATGAATTTAACTAGACGGTAAATAACGGCGTCATCTGCAAACAACCTAAGAGAGCTGCTTAGATTCTCCCCTAAATCGTTTATGTAAATAAGGAACAGCAGAGGACCAATAACACTATCCTGTGGAACGCCCGATATCACCTCTGTTTTAGTCGATGCCTTACCATCGATTACTACGAACTGTCCTCTGCCAGGAAATCGCCTATCCAGTTGCAAATTTGGGGCGATATACCACAACCACGCAATTTGATTAAAAGCCGTCTGTGAGGTTCGGTGTCAAAAGTCTTCTGGAAATCAAGAAATACGGAATCGATTTGCGAACCCTTGCTGATAGTACTCATCACTTCGTGTGAATAAAGAGCTTGGACGTTACCTTGTGGTATATTACAAGTTTTGTTCTGCAACAGTAAACACAGATAACCGGCGAAGTAAGCAATCTCTCACACTTCCAAACAGATCAACTCTATGGTGCGCATTAGTGATTGCCATACAACCTGCGCGTGCGAGGGGCGTTCAAATGAAAAGCTGCGAAACGGCACTGTTGGTATAATTGAAATCTTTACTAAAAAGTAATAAACAGAGTTCTGCCGTGATTACCGTGTGTGCCTGGCCTGGTTTCGGGCCATTACTCAAACACTCCCGGGCTTTACGAAAACTGGCACTCACTTTCTCACTGACTTGTCTAACACACAGTCTGTCCTGTATACGGCCACCATCTGGCGATGAATATCGCAATCAGAAATCTAATAACAGCTCGGTGCACCTCAGTCGTCGAATTTCGCAATGTTTACGCCATGTCCTAAGACGCACTGCCGCGTCAATTGATCTAAACAAACACCCGCCTGCTTCTCTCGTGGGTCATGTGCCGGCACCCGAGCACGCCCATAACCAAGCCGGACTCTACATTCGTGACCCTAGATGTTCCCACTACATAAAACCAAGGCGGTGTATTCCGATTTCAACCGGTTTGGTTGTTAAGACGTTTCCTACTTCCGTCTTATAACTCTGGTCTCTGAGCGTAGAACTGCAAGTTTCCTGTACTTTCGTATGTTTCGTACATTCTATTCCACTATTCGTCGTGTTGTAATTTGGCAAACAAATTTCTGTCCGTTTGTACATGAGAAAGAATTGCATATTTACATCTTGTCCTAAAATTTGTCAATGTGCGATGTATTGTTCTCATATGGAATTGGAATGGAAACGTATTTTCTTTCTGTAGCATCAGTGCTGTAATTTGCCAAGAAAAATCCATTGCAGGCACACTAGTCAGCTGAAGATCAACATCCAGGTAGTACAATCACTGGTGCGTTGTAAAAGGGAGCATTTCTAGCGAAAAAGGCCTCACTGTTCAACGTTTCACCTGAAACGATAAACTTGGTAATCACAGCGTACACAAAACAGGGCAAAACGTAAAGATCGATAGTGGGTGACAGCGACAGGAGACATTAAGGACTATGGCCGGAGAACACAACACAACCAACGCGAAAGCGACTTCAAAACTCAACACTCACATGATCGGAACAAACAGCCTGCTTCTCTCCTGTTATTTTTTTTTCTCTCTCGATAAAAACAGCATGGTTGGATCTGAACATTCATGGACCGGCTGCAGCTGCTTAACGTTTAATAAGAAGGCAGCGCAAAGTTACGAAAGGGGTGGTGATGCCACAGTCGTAAGACCTGAGTATGACTGGAGTTATGTGGTACGCTCAGATGAATCTTTTCATTGCATCTTATAGCCAGGTATATGAATGGAAAAACAAAAAAGTATCTTACTTCATACGTGAAGCATGGAGGAGGTACCGTAATGATGTGGGAATTTGTATCGCGGTATTCAAGTGTTTCTATCATTTCCCTCACAGGTCTCATTGTTCTTCACAACAAACTATGACCAACATACAGCTAACAAATACTGCCAACCTTCCAGAACAATGATGCGCGCACGCACAAAGATGAAAAGAAGCATGCGTGCTTTGTACAGCATCAGAAAATGTTCTAACATCTACCAGGCCAATCAGCCACCCGAAATTATTATTATTATTATTATTATTATTATATCTCTCCTGCACAGCAAAATCGCCTTGTATGAACATAACAGTTGTGTGGAGTTTCGGAGAACAGAGTGAGGACCAAATTTACAGCTGTAATATCGTTGAGGTAACTTACGGATGTTTTGTTCAAGTATGAATAACGTAATGTTTGTAAAGACAATTTACGAATTTGTTCCTTGAAGTGGTACTGATAAATATTGTGCCTATATCAGTTTTTGTTTTACTTGTTCACACTCTCTACATGTGGAGTGAGCAATTGTATTTTCCTTGTCAGATTATCTGTCTTCCCTATCACGTTCAAAGTTCTGATGCTCCACTTGCACATTTTCGTTGGTTATTCAGACTTTTTGTGGAGACCAGTCCGGAATCTTTTACCAACGAAATCATCATGATGACATTTTTTCAAGTACAGGCCACATGTACTGTTGATCTTTATTATGTATCTATAATGCAGAGGTTACCATGGCCTTCAGCGTCCTCGTATCGTTGATTTATTTTGATTCTCCCGGTTTCCAAGGGCAGTTTACAACCCCGAGGACATGAAGTTGTCCTGAAATTCTGTCTGATCCTCCCACTTTTTTCCATAAGGGACAACTGAACATGAGAGGAACAAACAAAGTTTTAACGCCCCGTCGACAGCGTGGTCATTAGAGACAGTGGGAAGAACAAGTGTGACCATTGATAACGGAAGTCCTCTGTTTTAATTGCTGATTATCTACATTCAAAATTGGCGTGCAGGTAAAACTGAACGCAGGACGAAGGACATTTGATTCCTTACCCGTAGCCCAAGGATGTTAATGCTACTATTTAAAAGAAGAAATTGGCGGAAATGGAACTTGTGGAGGTAATTTGGTACGCCAAATTACAATCTTACAGCATTTTGACCTTTATTCCTTAGTTGCGGATTTGTTTGCTCCTGCAACAAAAATCAGCATCTAAATTTTACAATTTTGAACATGGCTGTTGTCGGGAACTGTAGAAAGCTTCAGATTAACAAGCACACAACCAATTAGTTGCAGGTTTACTGTTCTTAACCACGGTTTCGACATCACTATGGGTGCCTTCTTCAAAAGTAAATAATTTTTTTTTTTTACTGATTTACATCACATACAATGTTAGAATGTCCTGAGCTATATCGCTCCGGCTGCGGAATGAAAACTAAAAAGAATCCTTTACTTAATATAATTTGACATAATGTCAGTTAGGAGTGCAACTGGAATAATTCATATGATAAGGAATACAAGTGTATATTAAGCCACAGTTGCTTGTTAGAAAAGGAATTTTTTTAATACTTCATGTGTAATACACAACCAGTTTCGGTGCACTATGGCATTATTTTCAAGTGCTCCACAGTAAAGTTATGTTTTATAAAAGTACAAAGTAAAGACAAAAAGAAAGATACAATTTTGAAAATGGTAAAATGAGTGTTACAGCTTCTGTACAACTTGGTCCTAAAGTAGCTGCTGGCAAAAATGATACATATAAGATCATATGTTGTAACACTCTTTTGATCATTTCCAAAATTGTAATGTGTGTTACATTTTGTCTTTACTTATTACTTTTATGAAACATTTGTTTACTTTGGAGCACTTGAAAATGATGCCATAGTGCATCGCAACTGGTTGTGCATTACACATAAAGTATTAAAAAATTTTCTTTTCTATCAAGCAACTGTGGCTTAGAATACACTTGTATTACTTATTATAAGAATCTTTTACATTAATTAAAATGGTATGGCATCACAATCAGACATCAGATTATGTCTGACTGGCTGCAACTGATTCGCTCCGAGCGTGTCATTTTGTAGTATCTCAGTAAGTGTTCTTTTCTTTTTGTTGACCCTCTTAAATGTTTATTACGTCTGCAGTAATTGAGTATATTTGGAGCATTATATGCACGTTTTGAAACAAGACTTGAGCCAGGATCATATTAATTTTGCTCTATGGAAAGAGGGTGGCGTGTTTTGACTGTGTGTGGCTGTGGTTTCAGACTCGGAAGCGGAAACCAAAGAGCTCCAGCTCCAAGGGCGACGGCGCCGGCGGGGGCGGCAGCGGCGGCGGGGGCGGCAGCAGCGCAGCGGCCGTCCTGTCCGCCGCCTCCGGCATCGTCAAGATGGAGCACCCAGGTACACACCTCCTCCCTGTACAACGAACAGCAGCTATCACAACCTGTCATCTCGATAACAGGCTGCACACCTGACCTTCCAAAACAAGAGAAACATCACACTCTGCATAATAGTTCGTACGGTGCATGACGGAGGTACCATACTTCACACTTGGACACTATCTGGTCGATAGCCATGAAATTTGGCAGCCTTACGTAATTGTTCATATACAGGGGAGGAAGAAGATTAACAGAAAGAGGGGACAAGAGGAGATTGGCAGAGAGCAGGGGAGGTAATGGCAGAGGCAAAGGGATGATTGGATGGGTAGAGGGATTGGGGGAGGAGGAGGAGGAGGAGGAAGAGGAGGAGGAGGAGGAGGAGGAGGAGGAGGAGGAGGAGGAGGGAGTAGAAGGAGTAAGAGGAGGATAAGCAGGAAGAGGGGGAGTAGAAGGCGGAAGAGGAGGAGGTAAAGGGATTGGGAGGGGGGAGGAGAAGGTGGAAGAGGAGGAGTAGAAGAAGGAGGAAGAGGAGGAGTAGGAGGAGGAACAGGAAGCGGGGGAGGAGAAGCAAGAAGAGGGGGAGCAGGAGGAGGAGGAGGAGGAGGAGGCGGCGAAGTTGAGGTAGTTAGAGGAGGAGATGGACAGAGAGAGGAGCGAGGAGTATATGAACTAACAAGGAAAATAGATGTGCAAGATTGAACATCATCAGTGCAGATTTCGAGTGGTGAGGACTCACGTGCTCCACATAAAACAATTGTTTGATCTATAAAACGTATAAATAAAAGGTCTTTCTAGTGCGTGTTACTAGTTGAAAACAAATATTTCATGTCACATCACCATGATTTTTTTAATCATAATATTGCTGTGGCCTGACACATCACCCATTATGGAGTCGACGAACAAAAAAATTAAAGTGAAATTAAGAATATAAATAGTGTTAGCAATAAACAAGGACGCAAACATCATTGGTTAAACGGAAGAAACAAAAATGAAGTTCATAAACAATAATTAAAATCACATGTGCGGAACACTTGAAATAAAGACGATAGAAAAAAAGGGGCAAATGATGAAGTTAACATTATGAGTAAAATAATGTAAGCAATAATAACGATCAATCATGAAACTTCCTGGCAGCTTAAAATTGCGTGCCGTAACCGGGACTCGAACCTGGGACCTTTGCCTTTTGCGGGCAAGCGCACTACCGACTGTGCTATCCCGACACGACTCACGATGCCGCCTCACAACTTTACTTCCGCCAGTACCTCGCCTCCTACTTTCCAAACTTCACAGAAGCTCTCCTGCGAACCATGCAAGACTAGCACTCCTGGAAGAAAGGATATGGTGGAGACATGGCTTAGCCACAGCCTAAGGGATGTTTCCTGAATGAAACTTTCACTCTGCATCGCAGTGTGCGCTGATATGAAACTTCCTGGCAGATTAAAATTGCGTGCCGGTAGTGCGCTTGCCCGTGAAAGGCAAAGGTCCCAGGTTCGAGTCCCGTTTCCGGCACGCAATTTTAATCTGCCAGGAAGTTTCATATCAGCGCTCACTCCGCTGCAGAGTGAAAGTTTCATTCACGATCAATCATGTTTCAATACAGATTTTAAAGTAATTTGGGTGAAACTTTACAAATGAAGTGGATTCGAACCCCAGTGCAGTAGTTCAGTGTCGATGCGATTTAACCTGTCACAATGCTTAATCACATGCACTAGCGGTAAAATATACAGTTTATGATCCAAAGCATACATAAATGGCACATTGTCTGTGATTTTCTCAATGGCAGGAATATAAATGTCTGTGGCAATAATTTAGTGAGCCTAACCGAATTTCGTTTTCAGTAACGAGAACTTTTTGTAATCGAGAACTCTGCATTCTCGGTTTGCCCATCACTAATCACAAGTGAGCTCCCGTGTACTAACGAATAGTTACCGTCGAGGATCGTGGTAGTAGTTGAAGAGAAAAAAAAAAAAAGATTGAAATCAGCGGCAGGCATCAGTCGTGAGAACCAAAGGTTACCAGCAGTTCATCTAACACTCTCGCTGCTACAGGCAGTAAGTCAAAAGTGCTTTAGCGAATAGCGGTGCTGGTCGAGCGTCGTTGTCGGGCAGAGGGCTGCTCACACTCCGGATCTTATCAATAAACACTAAACATCATCCCATGTCATCATTTTAGATTCTTCAGCAGCTTAAGTCAGGTGGAATTTGCTGAGGGATTTGACCGTCATTTGATTGATTTGTATTGCTTTGTCGCGATCCTGATTCCGGTCTTACGCCATTTTCAAGTGATGTGATTAAATTCATGAGACTTTGTTTTAATAAGTCATCATCTAAAATGTTGATATCATATACCAAAATCGATTTGTAAATCATTTGTTGCGACGACATCTGATTACTTTGTCATATCATTTAAAATTGGGTCAAGGCCGAAATCTGGATCGTAACAATAAGACGATTTAAAAAGATCAAATGTTGGCCAAATCTTTCAGAAAATTATCCAATCTCTTCAAACATCCGATCTACCCAGAACCAACGAATTAGATGTCTGGGTCACTAATGTGACCCTGAAGCATATTTCTCTCGCTGCGTGTTGCAGCCACAGTCTTTGAGTTTCTTGATTTATCGGAAAATAGGCGTTTTTTAATATCTATATATATACAAGCGGAGGAAAGTGCTCAAGCTACAATTATCTATCGATTCAGTTATTTTTGAATCGATTTAGTGTCATGAAATTGAAGGGCGGTTTTGACAAAATCTGGGAGATAGTGAGTCAAAGTATCGAACATTTGTTAGTTTTAGTTCATACACAAGTGACCTATCAAAGATGAACCGTGTTGGTCACGTCTGAGGTCTGTCGCTTGTGAGTATAAGTGTCGATGTATTACGTCACATGCAAATAGATAAAACCTTGACTTCACTTATTTAATGTCTCTGAAGACAATGGAAAGCTCTAAATCATTATGAAAAGCTTGTGTGTCAATTTCTGAACTAGGCCCTAAATCATCCGAACATGACGGTGCCGAACTGCTGACTCTGTAATTATGGTCTGCTATTTCGAAGTGAATATTCATGAGCGAGTCGAGTAACGCACAGCAACGGGTTGTAAGGCTCGGCTAATTGAATTTTACGACAGCAGACGAGGAAATAGCACTGTCCTCCAAAATGGAGACACCGCCTTCACAGCGGTTGTTGCCATTACTGTTTAGCATATCGCCGGCGTAAATTTGAAAAGAAAAAGTACGAACTTGACGTCCTCTGGCGAAGAAACATTACAGAGTGGTTGTTATCTGGGGGATTACGTACAGAAACTCGTTCTGGAACTGTGCGTGGCGGGTTGCGCTATCGGCACCGAGTCGAGACCGGTCGCCTATCAGCCACGGTTGGTCAGCTGGCGCACGACTGTCGCTAACCAGTCCCTGGCCTGCTCAGCAAGCCGGTACGGCTTTCATTATTTTTGGCACGGCGTAACAGGCGAAGAAAACGCACATACTCGCACAATATACAGGCTGGTTCTAAAATGTTGTTTTAAAATTGACGTGGCACATCGGTAATTCAGTGGGGATTGGTAATTCAGTGGGGATTGGTAATTCAGTGGGGATTGGTAATTCAGTGGGGATTGGTAAGTCAGTGGGGATTGGTAATTCAGTGGGGATTGGTAATTCAGTGGGGATTGGTAATTCAGTGGGGATTGGTAATTCAGTGGGGATTGGTAAGTCAGTGGGGATTGGTAAGTCAGTGGGGGTTCAAACAACTTACGGGTATGCTGCCGGGTGACGTCGTCGACAACCGCCGATATTTCGGCAGGAGGACACCCTGCCATTCTCAAGGCACAACTGCACTTAAGAAAGCAATGTGCAAGCGTATTTAATACCTCGGTTTGCAAAGGCTAAACAAGGAAGATAACACACACAGTACAAGTCACAGCAAAGTCAACACAACCAAAGATGACCAAACATCAAAAATATCGATAGTGACTTAATCAACAGGTGAGGCAGCATTAATTTTATCCCTCTGTTTTTTGACGAGACACAGTGCCGGATTCCAAGCAGAATTTAAACAAAAACCACCATCTCTGTTTATAAGGTCGCTTGCTAGTTTAATTTCAACAGCTTCCTTAATAACATATCCCAATAGGTGGACGTGCATGCCAGGATCTCCGTGTTGTTGTATTCCATAGGATGACCGGTGTCAAGACAGTGTTCTGCAACAGCGGATTTGTTTGGCTGTTGTAAGCGCGTATAACGTTTATGTTCAATACACCGGTCTTCCACAGTCCTGATTGTCTGACCAATCTATGGCATGCCACAACTGCAAGGAAAACAATATACACCTGCCTTACGCAAACCAAGATCATCCTTTACGGACCCCAACATAGAAGGTGGTCGGAAAACACATTTCACATCATATTTCCGCAAAATACGACCAATCTTGTTGGAAATACTTCCTGCGTAAGTCCAAAGGCCATAGATTTAGGTGCCACTTCATTATTATCGTCACTCACCCGTTGCACAGAAGGCTGATAGCGCAATGCACGTTTTATCTGTCTCTCACTATAACCATTCTGACGAAAGGTCTCCTCGAGATGGGACAACTCAGCTGACGAACTTTCAGGGTCTGAAATGACATGTGCCCTGTCAACCAAGGTACGAAGTACTCCTTCACGCTGAGCTGGATGGTGACAACTATCAGCTCGCAGATACAAATCTGTGTGAGTAGGCTTCCTATAAACAGAATGTCCCAATGTACCATCAACCTTCCTTCTGACCAACACATCAAGGAAAGGAAGACAGACATTCTGTTCCACCTCCATTGTGAACTGAATATTCGAGTGGATAGAATTTAGGTGTTCCAAATAATATAGTGCACTAAGCATCAAAATATGTGTTTTAAAATTTTTGGTCGGACTATTTTTTATGTCATTTATTTCATTCACAACACAGACGTTAGTATCGAGGTATTTTATTACTTGGACGTTATTTTGTTGATAGTCAACACTGCTAGATCAATAATGCTAGCATAATGTTCGCCACAGCACCAGACACAATTCACTGTGGGAATAAAATAAAAGGAACCACAATCACGTTCACACTCTCAGCCACGTATAGACGTCAATGTTACACAACCTCCAATATGGATAGATTAAGGCCTCAGAATAAATATTTGTATAATTAAAATCATTACAGTGTCTTTTCTATTACGAAAAAATTAAATTCTGCATAAAACGTTGGACTCCTAATTTTTGGGAGAATTAAATGGCTATACAGGAAAACACTGAACAGAATGTGCCTTCTGTGGTATTAGGAATTGTCGCGCAGTTAACGTCCTCGAGCAAAGTGTTAAGAGGCTCTCTAGACTAGGTTTATTATTTGATCTCGCAGGTGGAAAGAAAAAAAAGTGGACACAGACGTTAATTACTTGCTCCACCGTTATTTATCTATCTACATGGATACTTTGAAAATCGCATTTAAGTGGCAGAGGATTCGTCGAACCACCTTTATGATATTTCTCTATAGTTCCATTCTGTAATAGCTCGAGGGAAAAAGGAACACCTAAATCTGTTTTCGATCTGACTTCTCTTATTATGATCATCATGTATCCCTATGTAGTAAGGTGCTAACAATATATCACACTTCATTCCATGGTGGAATTCGCGCTCCATGACTGTATTTGACTTGTGGAAATTGTTCAGCAATCAGTCGTAAAATATTTATTTATTTGCATATCTAGATTTCGACCACTGTGTGGTCATTTTCAGTGCTTAAAAACAATTAAAATACTTAAAACATTTCGACCTCCATGTTGGAGGTTTTAAGTATTTTAATTGTTTTTAATCTCTGATAATGAGCCGGCCGCGGTGGCCGAGGGGACTGAGGCGCTCCAGTCACGGTCTGCACGGCCACAACGGTTGGGGGTTCGAATCCCCCCTCGGGCATGGATATTTGTGCCGTCCTTAGTATTAGGTAATTCATAAGTAGTTTGTAAGTTTAGGGACTGATGACCCCGTAGTTAAGTCCCATAAGCTTAACAAACATTTGAACATTTCCTGATAATGACCACACAGTAGTCGAAATCTAGATCTGCAAACAAATAAATATTTTACGGCTGATTGCTGAACAATTTCCACAAACTAACAATATATGTTCGCATTCTGAAGTGAAAGTTGCTAAAAGATATTTCTCAAACAGATATCGGCGCAACAAATAACGTCTTTCTTTTAATGTTTTCCACCCCAACTCGTGCATCATTTCTGTGACACTCTCCCCTATATCGCGATAATATAAAACGAGCTGCCCTCCTCCTGAAATTTCTCTAAATCGTCCGTCAGTTCCACCTGGTGTGGGAGCCACAATGCGCGGCAATACTCCAAAATAGGACGAACAAGTGATATTTCTAAGAAACCGCACTAGGGCATTGTCACTGTCGATGTTACGATATCGAGTGGAAACGAATTATTTATATTGTGAAGTTTTTCTGTGCAGTCACTTACTGTGTGTAGTTTTGCTGCGCATTCCGAGCTGTATTCGCCGCGACGTTCAGGCAACAGGAGTCACTTGGGAGTCGTGCAGGTTGCATATGCCACTAGGAGCAAGTTGTTATCTTCATTCCTTACGACCTTGTTACCGCTGATCGTGTTTCAAATACTGTTTTTATTTCTGAAAGTCACATACTGATCATGCACTAAACAGAAAAGCAAGATAATCTACATTTTAGAATGTAATAATGAAATAACAGGTTTTCGCTTGGTAGGCGCCTACCAAGCGAAAACCTGTTATTTCATTATAATTCTGTGGTGGGCTGGCACACAAAATGGAATCTAGTTACATGAAGAATGTAATAAGTTACATGTGAGTCGTTGCGTCAAAATGTCAGATGACACGAATTGTCTATTGTCTAAATTGTGCCTGTAGTATTTTTCTCCAGTTTTCTCTTTTAAGCCCTTAATACATTATTTTTCTTCTGCACTTTTCTCTTTCTCCTATTTCTTCCTCAAATATTTAGATTTTTTCGGGTCTGCTTTTACTTTTTAAATTCAAGCCATTTATGTTTTTGGGTCTTTGGAAAAAAAAGTTGTCATTCTATTTTCATCTAGTATAGTTGAGAGTCCATAGAACTCAATCCTTCCCTTCTTCGTTGTGTCCGGTATTCCTTCTATTTCTTCCGTAAACCTCCTTATTACTTTGAAGGACAAATGCCCAGATATACGGTACCTTTCTCCTATTTAAGAAAGGTATCCCATAATTTTTACCTTCGAAAAATGTGATTTCTAATTTTGGAATTTCTAATAAAGAGTTGGAAATAAACACGGAAATTTAAGGACTTTAAATATCATAGCCTTCACTCGCAATAAATGTTCGCCTCAGAAGTACAGAGATCTGCACACAAATTCAAAGCAAATAATTATCTTAAGCAGAACAAAAATATCCGTGAGTGGGACAATTGATAGCACCACCTGTAAACTAACAACGGCATATCAGAATGAACTTAGCTACTGATTTTCGGAATGAGTAATACAATGGCCAAAAGATGTTCAGCTATCCAAAAACAGGCAACCTCTCGAAATTTGGGCACGTGAGCCTAATTTTGATTTTGCGTTCTCACAATTTGGTCGCAAGAGTACACTGACACAGTTTATTCTTCTTTCTTTTCTTTGTTTCTTGGTTTCGTTCATCTAAGGACAACGCACCTTTGTTTTTCCTTCTTTTCCTTTTAGTATTCTTTCATCTTTTAACCGTGTAACCTTTTTCTCTTTTTAGAACATTTTTCCACTGTCATTTTTTTCCTTCTCCCTTGGAATCCTTCCACTTTGACAAATCCTTCATAAAAATCTTTTTGTAGCCTCCTTTTCACTTACGTTGTTCCTCTCCAAATCTTTCCTAACGTCTTGAATCCAAATTATTGTTGATTTTGTTAAATTGCATATCACTATTCTTTAGCGGACAGAATTTTTCGAATAATTCTTCTTTCTGGGACTTCCAGTTTGTGCAAATTATAATTCAATACTCAACATTCAGTTACATGAAGAACAGCCATTTTCTCTCTTTATCTGTCCAATCTCTGCTTCTAGAATTTCTGGAGTATTTTTAATCCTTTTTTCATAAACTTCGTTTTTTCTATAAGAATGCTTAAATCTTCTTTTTTTGGCCATACCTGATAAGAGATTATTTTATATTTCTGTAATTGTTAGGTTTTCAGAAAAAATGGTAAAATCGTCTGAAAATTCTAGATAGTGAATTTCTACACTTTTTCCTTAATCCCCAGTCTCATTGGTAATAGCTTGTGTTCTTTGTTAGTTTTTGTCATCCTCTCACTATTTTCTGCAACTGTAGAAACGAGTTCATTTCGTTTAATGAAAAGCATCTTAAGTGGTCAATTTTTCTGTTTCTGTCCTGATACTTTTCTGTAGAACTCTCGCTGGTACTTATAATGTGACTACACTACACAGAAATGTCGTGTTGTTGGCGGTGTTGAAACGAAGTTTAATACTAAATATATAGTGTCAGAATAAGCGCCAGTGTGAGTTCAACAGAAAAGTGTGAGGAGAACCACAAAGAAAAGAATGACCAATGGAGGCTGTTTAACCCCTTAATGCATAGTGTAGCTGATCAGCTACATGCCTTATTTTTCCTATTACCTCTCAAACTAATAAAAATTTTACCACAAATTCATTTGTAGATGCTTGTATACGTGGCGTTACATATGCTAGTAGCTCGTCCTAGAAATTGTAAATCTCAGAGTGTTACTGAATCAGTTAGTTGCATTAAGTTACTCCTAACATGTGCGTTTGTTTGCTTTAGTTTTCCTCCTTTGCCGTGTAAAAGTAGTCAATCACACACTACTGGGGCATTATGAGTTAATTTCTGGAAAGATGAGAGGCACAATAATGACACTTAATACATCGGGTACATCATGGAAGCACTATATAGGGAACCAGCTATGAACATTTTGTTGCTAGTATGCATAATAATTATAAGGAATTTTTTCAATACTTTTCTCTGTATATACGCACTATACATTACTAGTGGTATTTTTATAGCTTCAAATAAAAAGTCATGCATTAAAGCGTTAAGTAAAGGGAAATGCGTCTGGTCTTAATTAGGCTATTTTTTTTTACAACTGCAAAAGACGGCTAATTTTCCTATACAAACTGCCTTATATATTTTATTCCATATTTTCGAATCAAACGGCGGGTAGTATGCGCCATTTAAGGAAAAATTTAAATTACGAAGTATATTTGTAGCTTAACTTTGTTATGTGCAAATATATATTCAACCTCTGTCCTCCAAGTAATAGAAACATATTTAGCAATATATGAAGGGAATGTGACACAAAGGGTAATTAGAATTAACCTTGCATTTTGGGCATTTTATTAATTTTATAGATTAAAAACATTGATTTGACTGAAAAGGTTTTATTGTTTAAGACTGTATATAATGTATAAAATATTATAGGTAATTTACCCTAAGATTTTTTTACTTACAGGTATAAAAAAAGTAAAACGCACTACACTTGTTAAGCACTCAATCCAGTTCTCCTCATAGACTCTCCACACACAATACATTTTATATCTGTAGTGTCTTCAGAAGTGCCTGGTTTTGGACTGTCATGAAAAATTTTTGATTTGTTCATTTTACTTCTTCTTATTGATCATCGTTTGCTCTTGTTTTGAAATTATCAATTGTCTCTTTTTCTGTTGGGCTTTTCCTTTCTTCTGTGTTGAATCTTTGTCTGCCAGCATATTTTTTATTGGAGCTGATGTCAGTATTTTGCTTCTCTCTGCCTTTCTTTTCTGACATGTCACTCTTTTCGCTGCAGGATGGTAAAGGTGACACCTCTTTCAACACACTTGCAAAATCAGAATGTTCACTTGTGTGTAGTAGATTGGAGTAAGTGTTGGTCTAACAAGAAGTGACTGTAGATTAAATATAGTAAGTTAAATATTGGTATAATATCCTTAAAAAGAGTAAATGAGTTTCATGGTCCATATCACCTGAATGTTGAATGGCCCATGCTACCCGACTCACGCTGATATGAAAACATGGCCGTAAGCGAGACGTTGTTAGGGCAAACGAACTAAAATTGTCAGTCCATCATATTAATACAGTAAACGAAATAACAGTTATGGTTTCATAAGTAAATTCTTATATGTAGGGGAGAGTGGGGCAAGTTGAGACGAATTTCAGATTTTATTTTTTACATTTTTGTTTTTATTATTTTTTTATTTGGAAAATTATGATGATATACTTCAATTAGTTGTGCACTTTTCTATGGTATTGACGCTTTGATTAACCATATATATCTCCCAAAATTAAAATATTTGTTTAATGCTGCAAAGTGTATCAATGTTCCCCACATGGGACAAGTTGATGCTAGTGAGAGGCAAGTTGATACAGTGTATGAATAATAAGCTAATTGACATTAAAGTAGCAAATAATCACTCAGTAGACAATCGAATAAAATTTATTAAGCAGAATCTCTATCTATATAAAAGCGAAAGGACACTCATTCACTCACTCACTCACTCACTGAGTAAACATGAAATCTGTAAAACTAATGGACCTATGAAGCTGAAATTTTGCCGGTATTAGTTTATAGGTAGAAGGCGTCAGCTAATAAAGTATTTTGCGATAGAACAGAATTAAGGTGCACTGGGAGGATACTTTTACTACAGACTGATGAAATCTACAGTTTCATTCAGATCTTCATGGAATTTTGCACGCTTGACCTTCAATACAAGAGGAAGGTCAGCGTCTACCTAAAGTTTCATACGGTGCATGGATGGGGTATCTTGCAACACAAAAATGTATCCCTAAATATCTCGGTCGCGCCATAACTTGAAAACAGCTCGACCTATTTCACAGGTCATTTTGGGTTGTTTTCGTTATTGTCAGAACAAGGGTTGTATGAATTAAAACTGGAAAATTTGAGAACAACGAAGTGCGTTTTTCAATGTAACCCTGTTTTTAATTCATTCAAAACTGTAGGTTTTTTCCCGATATTGATGAAATTTTGCACAGATGAGGAATGTCACTGTTTGTATAAAATTTCGGTCGTTGCATGATGGAAGGTACTTTGACTAAAGTTTTGCTTCGATCTTGTTTAATTTTTGCACACATGACCTTTAAGAGGAAGGTAACTGCGTACGTAAATGTTGGTATGGTACAATGTCAGAGGGTAACCTTTACCGAGAGAGGGAAAGGTGGAAACGAACAGAGAGTTGGGAGGGAAAGAGATGAATGCAGAGACAGGAGGGAAGGAGATGTGGAGTACGAGACGGTGAAATAAACAAATATCCGGGCAACGACGCGTTTACAGGTAGTTTAAAACTGACTGACGTCCGGAACCCCAAAAAAACCATGATACGTACAGGCCCTTCTTTAACAACAGTTGCGAAGCTAGTATAGTATAAAGGTAACGTAAGACATATTACTAACTTAAACACACAGATTATGGGATTGTGGCCATAACCTACTCAGAACGACTGACTGCAAAGTCAGGTGTACAATGAATACAAGTGTAGATATTACAGTCTTTACCACATTCTATATTGCCCATTTTATTTATTTACTAGCTGAATCCCGCTGCTTCGCATGCGTAGGCTGGTGGGTCTGCACGAGTTGTTTCTTTTTAATCCTGATGAAGAATCCATTTCTTAAGTTTCGTAGTTATAGCTTGAAATTTGAGTTAACAGCACCATATTTTTGAAAATCAATTTTTGCATCCCTTATTTCACCCCCTTATTAGTCTAATTTCCAAAAATACCGAAACAAGTGTCTTTTAAATTCGAACCCCCGAATCCAAATCCGAAAATTTGTAATTTTAACTTGAAAATTGTCTAAATAGCAATAGATTTTCGAAAAACATCCAGTCTCCAATTTAACCTCCTTGATGGTTGAATTTCCAAAAATACCGAAAGACACTTTTAAAATCATAACGAACGATACAAATACAAATTTTTGCAGCTATAGCTTCAAAATTTTCTTGACAACAAAGTGTTTTCAAAAATAATTAATGATCCCCTCTTTTACCCCCTTAGTTTTTAAATTTCCAAAAATACCGAAACTCGTGTCTTTTTAATCCTGATCAAGAGTCCATATCCTAAGTTTCGTAGTTATAGCTTGAAATTTAACAGCAACATATTTTTGAAAATCAATTTTTTGCGTCCTCTATTTTACCCCCTTATTGGTCGAATTTCAAAAAATGCCGAAACACATGTCTTTTAAATTCGAACCCTGAATTAAAATCCGAAATTTCGTAGTTCTAGCATCAAAATTGCCTAAATAGCTAACTATTTTCAAAACACGTTTCATCCCCTATTTCACCCCCTTACGGACGGAATATCGAAAAATCGCTTCTTAAATGACGCCTATAGAGTAAGATCAACACCCTCCAGAAATTTCAAGTTCCTATTTTCAGTGGTTTGGGCTGGGCGATGATGAGTCAGTCAGTCAGTCAATCGGGACACTTCCTTTTATATATAGAGATTTATTTATTTTGTTGTTGCGAGAAATGCACTGTATCCAGTCCTTAAGTGGCTGGCTTGGTCAACTTGCCCCAGCTACGCGTATCAATTTGCCCCATCAACTTCTTTCCCTTCTCCCTTGGAATCATTCCACTTTGACAAATACTTCTTAAAAATCTTTTTGTAGCCTCCTTTTCACTTACGTTGTTCCTCTCCAAATCTTTCCTAACTTCTTGAATCTAAGTTACTGTTGACCTTTTGTTCCAAAGATACTTGAAAATTTGTTTGATTAGCCTGTTGAGTTGGCAGTCACGCCTTCGTTAGTGTTTCAGTTATGTTTCCTTTATAAATTTGCTTTATAGGTTTGGTCCGCCTTGAGCAAACACAAATGTATTTTCATTTCTCCCATACATGTTTCGCTGGCGTTGCAGCAGCATCAGTGGGATGTTTATTGTAGGTAGTTGGCAAGTGTTGAGCATGTCCCCTGTCTGTTGGCAGACCCTTTCGTGTCGGACGTGCGCTCGGTGGTGGGCGCCGGCGTCGGCGTGGGCGGCCTGAACGGGGGCGGCGCGGGGGCGCTGTCCGGCTACTCGCTGTACGGCTCCGCCACCGCATACCACCCCGCGCCCTCCGCCACTGCCGCCTTCTACGACACATTCGCCCAGCAGCAGCAGCAGCAACAACAGCAACAACAACAACAGCAGCATCACCACCATCACCAACAGCAGCAACAGCAGCATCACCACCACCACCATCACCAGCAGCACCACCACCAACACCAGCAGCAGCCGCCCCCGCAGTCGCCGAGGCTCGAGTCTCCGGAGCGGTCTCCGCTGCTCGCGCCTGCGCAGTCGCCCGTCTCCGTCGCGCCGCACATCGTCGCACTGCACAACAACAACAATAACAACAACAACAACGGCGGCGCCAGCGGCGCGGCCAAGATCTCTCAGGAGAACATGGACCGCCCGTCCGTCGTTTCCATGACTTCGTAAAGGCCTGCTGGTACAGCCGTGGTGATGGAAACTGGCGCTTCGCCAGCGTGTGTTCTGTTTGCGGCGCGCACTGCCGCAGGCTCTGCCCTTAGAAACTCGGTCGTGTCGTGTCGGGCTGGAACTTGAGCCTGCGGATGTGCCGCTGTGTTGTTTCCTAGGCATTCGGCAGTGAGCCTTCACTCTCCACGCTTGTTTTTATTGTTTTTTATGGTTGTCGTGAGAGAGAGAGATAAACTCCCATTCTTGCCTGTTTCCCGGTGGGCTGTGGACAAATACGAGCGATGGGCTCTCGTGTCGTGATCGAGGAAATTGGTAACATTCCCGTTGCGAAATTCGCATGGTATGCATGATCTCGTAGACGCTGGGCTGTGATGTTGTATGCAGATCTTGTAACGTAGTCGAGAAGCACTCTGTGGTACTTGCCAGTAAAATATTATTGCCCTGAATCAGCTTGTTTCGCCACTCTTTTTTTCTAGCACCCGCAAAAGGAAAGCACGTCATATGGCTGTAAAATGTAAGGGAAGCAATATTCCAACAGTAATATTTAAGGAAAGCACGTCCTCTGACAGACGTTTGAGACAAGCACGTCATCTCGCTGTACCGACGAGATATATTCTAACAATTTATATTTTACTGCTAAAAGTTTCCAACACTCGTATCAATCTTCTATGAAACTGATTCCCATGAAATGTTCTGCAACAAGTGTAGCTACATCTTTCTAGTCAATTTCGGTTTCGATCAGTAATTTACTAGCCAATACATTAACGTTTCTTTTATTTCAGAGAGCTGAATATCAGAATTCGGGACTGCTGCTCTTTAAAAGACCATTCAGTTTGGGCAGAAGTCGAAATGATACTCTAAATAAACGTAAATGAGATCTGATATTCTCCTGAGAAATTATAGCAGTAGAAGTCACATTAATTTCATCCGAAGCATAACATTAATTTGCGTGAAAATATCCAACTGTGGTTTTCCCTCACTGAGTTATACAACGTCCCCTGCACTCTGTAATGACAATGACAATGCAATGAGTGCATGACTTGTGTGTGAATGTGTGCTCCATCACAGTAGCAAGACCTAACCATCTCACAAACCACACTACATACTTACACATATTCTTTACTCTCTAGTCGTGTGTGAACCCTTCTTTGCTCTCTCCAATATGTAGGCGTCTTTTTCCTTGTGCTCATTTGTATTTGTGTTTTTCTATCCCTAAACTCTTTTCTGTTAGAGTGTGTGTGTGTGTGTGTGTGTGTGTGTGTGTGTGTGTGTGTGTGTGTGTGTGTGTCCTCCTCTATACTCATTTCTGCCTCACTGGCTGCCCCCCCCCCTCTCTCTCACACATTCTCTCTCTTTCTCCTCCATTCCTTTTTGTTTTGATCTCTGTCTGCTCCTCTTCGTGGCATCCTTGTCTCCTTTTCCTTCTTCATCTCTGCTTGGCTGTCCCACTTTCCACCCTACTCTATATTTTTCATTACCACTCATACATTAGCGTCAAGTTCCTATTATCAGTATCGGCGAAAGTGAGTATTTAATGACAGAATGATCAAGAAAAGTTGAAAGTGGATTTTGTAACTCATTGGGAAAAATGTTTGACCACTTCACGTACTTTGCTGGCAAGGTAGTGAAACTCCTTATGTTAGATCTAACTGGAAGAGTTTATAGAATAACTAGACAGCTGTCAGAGAAATGATGCAATTAGAGGTTCTTTCTGCAGGGAGATTTTGTGACAGAAATGAAGAAAGAAAGAAAGAAAGAAGTACTATGCCGTGAGACTTCATGAATCCATCACGGTATGTGTTTAAGATTCAAGGTTAATGTGTTTCTGTGTTTCACACAGTGAATCTTTCTTTCCAACACGATATACCTCTTTTCTCTTAGTTACCAAAAATTCTTTGAACAGCTTTATTTGGTCAGTTAAGTGTAAACGTATGTTAAGAGACAGCAATGACGTAAGGTTTATGGTGACATTGGAATATAAAATTCATATTTACAAAAAAAGCATATTAATTACTAAAACAATTGTCAGGAACGTGATTTTGAAGCGCCATACAACATCACAGTAAAAACTGTTGAAACTGCAACTGATTTATGGGTGATTCCAGTTACCTGCAAAGAGAATTAGTCATTTAATTAAAATGAGTAATAACATTTGGCCGCAGCGTCCACTCTTAGTTTTAGCATGTACATCCTTGGTCAGTGATAAGTAAGGAAGTAAATTTAACATGAAGAAAAAACTGAGAAAATATTCTGCAAACTTCTTTCAGTGAAGTATTGCTCCACTAATTTACATTAGATAAATAAATGACAATAACCATACCAGTAATAGAGGCATGGTACGTTGTACAAATTACAGACGTTTTGATGGCTTTGCGTTGAACTGGAACAAAACCATGATTTATATATTTATACAGTGTAATTACACACATTTATATAAATGGTATCACTAGCAATGTGGACCATTTTGTAGATAATGATCTAAGAACTGAGAAATATTACAAGAAGCAGTGATAAATTTGGCATTTACTGAATGTCTTATTTTGATCTGTTGTTTATATTACTCGTTTTGTTGTTTTTGTTATTTTGATTTTAGAGTAAAACATAAAGCAGACTGTAAATTAGGCATAATTTTTTGTGTTATTTCTGATTGTGTAATCTGTAACATGGACTGGACATGTTCTGGAGGGATCGTTGGTTTACACATAATTGATCTGATTTTACTGTTGTTTGTCTGTAGCGAAACTGCAGCAAAATGTTTTTTAAATAGTCTTAAGTTGCTCATTCTATTTGTATTTTTCGTAGATTAGAGCCATTTTTTGCACACGTCACAGTTTACTCTATCGGCAACTCGTACGTTACTGTCATTATTCTTATAACTTTGTAACTGAGTGATTTATTCTAGTTTTTTGTTTTTTATGTGGTGATGAAATTTTAGTCTGGATCATGAGTTACCTACTATGCAGGCTGTATCTCACACTAAATAATAAAATGTGTTTCCTGATGATGTTTTGTAAATATTGCTTGTAATATTGTGAGAGATATTTGACTGAGCAACTGTCTCCCTGCTGGTATTAAAATATTAAAACCCATACATCAGAAGACTCAAATGCAAAGTACAATGATTCTAAATTACGTTACGTCTATATGCTCTTTCATTTTTTCACTTGTTTCAGTTCCCAATTACTCGCCTTGCCCAATGCCAAGATTTGATCAGTTCAATTTCTAATTTATCATTAAAATAATAACCTGATCTTCACCAAGTCATAAAGACCAATGTTTAAGGTAGTTAAAATATCATTAGCAGATAGATCTGATGATAATGAATTCAAGAATAATATTACAATTTGTGGAGATAATGTTTATAAAGTAATATTAGAGACATCCACAAGTTGCCTGCCATTTCTGAAAGTATTACATCCTGTTAACACATGTGATCGAGGAACTGTTAAACATGGTAAAACATCAAAAGAAACTTAATATATGGAAGTGTTCTGTTCATCTTTTACGAAATAGTAACTGCACTGATTGCGTTCATAGATTAAGTGCCGCAGTGGGGTGGCCAAGCGCATTGAGGCGCTATGTTCAGATGCGCGAGGCCGTTCCCTGTCGGGGGTCGAATCCCCCCTTGGGCATGGATGTTTGTGACATCTTTAGTATAAGTTCATAAGTAGTTTGTAAGTTTAGGGACTGATGATCCCGCAGTTAAGTCCCTTAAGCTTCACAAACATTTGAATATAGATTAAGTTAGGGCTACAAACAAGTAAGGATAATTCCACTTGTTCATTTGAGGGGTCTAGTGAGAGAAGGAGGTATGTCATATAACATGAAAAATTGAGCTTTGCCCATTTTCAGTGTGATCGTGCCATCTTGCACCTATCCTGTGAACTACACACACGTGTCATATCTCATGGTCTTTCTGGAGCAATTGTTGTTCTTGAATGCGTCCTTACGATCATGTTGAGAGGAGTAGCTGTGCCACTTCCTGATGCTATTTCCTATTTCAGTTGCACACAAGTGTTACAGATTGGTATATCAGTTATAAGAGAAGGACATAATGTTCAAAATGTAACATTTGCTTATATATCGCTCTTAAAGATGATGCCAGGTCATCGCTCCAAGACTCTGATCATCCTTACATGACTACGCTTCTTGAGGAAATACCGCTGCCGGCCGCCGTGGCCGAGGAGACTGAGGCGCTCCAGTCACGGTCTGCACGGCCACTACGGTCGGGGGTTCGAATCCCCCCTCGGGCATGGATATTTGTGCCGTCCTAGTTCGTAAGTAGTTCATAAGTAGTTTGTAAGTTTAGGAACTGATGACCCCGTAGTTAGGTCCCATAGACTATACAAACATTTGAACATTGAAATACCGCTGCTCTATGCCACACGGAAGATCCATTTCAGCCCTGAGGTTAAAAGATCTCGTGACAATAATTCAATGTATTCCTCGAATGTTGCATGGTGTTCACCAAAACTGTACTCCACAGAAACAATGGACAGTGTGAGGATACTGCAGAAGAGATATGGAGATGTATCTGGTTGTTTGTAGTCGGTTTGCAAGCCTGATAATAATAATTTGTACTTGGGTAATAGTATTTTGTTGTGCATTTTCAACTTTTCACGGCGTAATGTATAGTCCATTAGATTTCGGGAATGCAGCCGCGTAAAATTCACTACTTCTGCTGATATTTCGGCCGCGTACCTTCCGGCCATCTTCAGAGTGAGTCGAAGACTATCGACGAGGTGCAGGGCGCGGCCTTATAAGCGTGATCGCGGAGGCAATGCGCGTGCGCGTCGCAGATGCTGGTTTACTGCATATCGAAGTACTCACACGCGTGCGCCCCCCGTGGCGGAAGCGCTCCGGTGTTCACTTATCGATATATTCTCGGCGGCGGCAACACCTTCACGTCTTCTCTGTGATTTTAATACTCCAAGTGCAGAGTTCCAAGCTTTGTCTAAATTAAAACCTTTATCTCTATTTAATAAGTTGTTGGCCAGTCTAATTTCAACAGCTTCCTTAAATATAGCATCCCAAAACGAAGATATGGGTGTCAAAATCTTCACATCACTATAGTTCATGGAATGGCCAGTTTCTATGCAATGTTCAGCCACAGCTGACTTGTTTGGCTGTAATAGGCGAGTATATCTTCTGTGTTCAACGCATCTCTCGTGGACAATGCGTATTGTCTGGCCTATATATGAATTATCACAATTTCCGCAAGGGATCTGGTACACACCTGACTTGCGAAGCAACAAATCATCCTTTACAGACCCGAGTAAGGCTGCAATCTTCACTGGTGGCCGGAAGATAACCTTAACACGATGTTTGTCGAGAATGCGGCTTATCTTTGACGAAAGAACGCCCACGTAAGGTAAGAAGGCTCTTGATCTGTAACTATTATTTTCGTCTTCTTCTTCCACGTCTCGTGCTTGCATTCTTGGACTCACATCGAATGCTCTGCGAATCTGTTGCTTCGAATATCCATTTGCTATGAAAATGCGCTTCAGGGGTGTGAGTTCTTCCTGCAAGCTGTCATCGTCTGATATACAATGTGCTCTGTGCACCAATGTCTTAAGGACCCCTGCGGTTTGTGAGGGATGATGCCAGCTACTGGCATGTAAATACAGATTCGTATGGGTTGGTTTCCGATATACTGCATGTCCTAATGTACCATCAGCTTTTCGACGAACAAGTACATCCAAAAAAAGGGAGGCAGCCATCTTTTTCCATTTCCATAGTAAATTTGATATTAGCGTGCAAGGAGTTCAGATGGTCAAGAAATCGATGTAACTCATCCTTCCCGTGAGGCCATACTATAAACGTGTCATCCACGTATCTCCAGAAGACCGTTGGTTTAAAACATGCCGAGTCCAAAGCCTTGTCCTCGAAGTCTTAAAAGTGCGAGGTGCTGTACCACCGAGATTTTATGGGCTTCCTAAAGTCCACAAACTAGATAACGATGAGGGTCTGGAAGATCTGCCTATGCGGCCAATAAAAAGCACAATTGGTTCACCTACCTACCTTTCTGCCCAGTATTTGGCTTCACTATTAAAGCCATTGGTAGGAAAATGTAGTCACCACATCCGAAATTCTGTAGATTTTATTCAAAGACTCAGCCACCTCAGGCTTAATAGTACAGATGTACTGGTGAGTTTCGACGTGGTATCATTATATACCAAGGTACCTGTACAGGAGTCTCTTTCTCTAATCGGCCAACATTTTGACAAGGATATCACCACTTTATTTGAACATGTACTGACGTCATCTTATTTCCAGTTTAATGGTGACTTTTATGAACAAATTGACGGAGTTGCCATGGGAAGCCCCATATCCCCTCTGGTAGCGAATTTCTTCATGGAAGACTTCGAGGACAAGGCTTTGGACTCGGCATGTTTTAAACCAACGGTCTTCTGGAGATACGTGGATGACACGTTTATAGTATGGCCTAACGGGAAGGATGAGTTACATCGATTTCTTGACCATCTGAACTCCTTGCACGCTAATATCAAATTTACTATGGAAATGGAAAAAGATGGCTGCCTCCCTTTTTTGGATGTACTTGTTCGTCGAAAAGCTGATGGTACATTAGGACATGCAGTATATCGGAAACCAACCCATACGAATCTGTATTTACATGCCAGTAGCTGGCATCATCCCTCACAAACCGCAGGGATCCTTAAGACATTGGTGCACAGAGCACATTGTATATCAGACGATGACAGCTTGCAGGAAGAACTCACACCCCTGAAGCGCATTTTCATAGCAAATGGATATTCGAAGCAACAGATTCGCAGAGCATTCGATGTGAGTCCAAGAATGCAAGCACGAGACGTGGAAGAAGAAGACGAAAATAATAGTTACAGATCAAGAGCCTTCTTACCTTACGTGGGCGCTCTTTCGTCAAAGATAAGCCGCATTCTCGACAAACATCGTGTTAAGGTTATCTTCCGGCCACCAGTGAAGATTGCAGCCTTACTCGGGTCTGTAAAGGATGATTTGTTGCTTCGCAAGTCAGGTGTGTACCAGATCCCTTGCGGAAATTGTGATAATTCATATATAGGCCAGACAATACGCACTGTCCACGAGAGATGCGTTGAACACAGAAGATATACTCGCCTATTACAGCCAAACAAGTCAGCTGTGGCTGAACATTGCATAGAAACTGGCCATTCCATGAACTATAGTGATGTGAAGATTTTGACACCCATATCTTCGTTTTGGGATGCTATATTTAAGGAAGCTGTTGAAATTAGACTGGCCAACAACTTATTAAATAGAGATAAAGGTTTTAATTTAGACAAAGCTTGGAACCCTGCACTTGGAGTATTAAAATCACAGAGAAGACGTGAAGGTGTTGCCGCCGCCGAGAATATATCGATAAGTGAACACCGGAGCGCTTCCGCCACGGGGGGCGCACGCGTGTGAGTACTTCGATATGCAGTAAACCAGCATCTGCGACGCGCACGCGCATTGCCTCCGCGATCAGGCTTATAAGGCCGCGCCCGGCACCTCGTCGACAGTCTTCGACTCACTCTGAAGATGGCCGGAAGGTACGCGTCCGAAATATCAGCAGAAGAAGTGAATTTTACGCGGCTGCATTCCAGCAATAGTATTTTAACTAGGGAAAACCTCTTGATGTGTGTCATTTACATAGCAATACGTTAAGACGAAAAAAGGGACCCCTTTATTGTACTAATAATGCCTTAATAGAATGCTTCATAAAACTCAATTTATCTCCATTTCTCCTCAAAGTTGCATAGGTCCATCTCTAACTAGACCCCTTTTTTTGGTTCTGAATACCTTTCGTCGTCTCGGACGTATTTCAATTTGACCAGCATTGGATTTTAATTCTTATACTATTGTTTCTCAAGAAAATAGAACTTGAATCATTTGGAGCATAAGAAATGATTAATGGTTAGATTAATGGTGTCTATTGTGCAGCACACTAAGTAAGACTCATACTTGATAAATAGTCGTCTGCCCCCGTCGTAGGTTTGAGTACTCTCTTGATCATGCGTGTGGATGTTGTCCTTATCATACCTTAAAGTAGTTCGCAAATCTGAGGACTAAAGAGCACTGAAATTTCGTTCCGTAGCTTTGCAAACATTAGAAAATTTGATAAATGTTCACCAGGTCGGGCTACGTCTTGGTTCAGGTGGTTTGTCGTGCCTTTCCTTTGATCTGTCATGAAGTACATAGCCGTGTCCTTTGTTTACAGTTAAGTGTGTTTGTAAGGCGAGGCGTCGCTTCTCTATTGTAGACAATCTCTATTTATATTGAAGAGAGAGAAAGTGCTGGTTCCTAACATCGTCTTCTTCTGATAACGCCTTGAGGACTGCCGGGCTTAATAGATAGAACGCCTTTAATAGTGTCACTCTGACCTTACACTGAGCAGTTGTTCGGAATTTGATATTGGCTCACTGGGGGAAAGTCTGGCCACCCCAGATTACCAATCATATAACTGCCTGAAGATTTCTTAATCCTGGTGCTTAAATTTTGCGCTATCGTATTTTAGAAAAACTCGTTTATACAAGCACGTACGCTACATTTATAGTATGTGTAGACACAGATACGAGCCCAAACCTTAAATTAGCGACAGAATGACAAACACGCTGTGAGTATTTTCTTCTCCAGTAATTTCGCGAGAAAAAAGGGAATCCAGAAAAATTGGCGCATGCATTCTTGACAATGCCATCGCAGCTCAGTGCCTACTTCGTATTAATTTACAAAGTGAACATTGCTAAATGAAGGGTTACTTAATTGTAATATGAAATTGCCGCTATTGGCGCTTTCTTATTAGTTTCTAGTATGTCAGTTTACTTCAATGTAATAAACATAACGTGAAATGGACACGAAAAGGAACCCGTGACCTCCGGAAGTATTAATATTCTGTCCACATATTGTTTCAAAAACCTCCACAAAACTCTGAGCCTCATATTTTTTCTGCTGTTAGTCCCAAAGATTATGCAAAAGTCGTGCACAAAATACACCAGAATGATAAATGCTCCTACCGTAGAACAACGAAAGACGAATATATCCTGGCCAGTCAAAGATTAAAAACGGGTTAGGTAGTTACTCATATGGTATCTTCAAAAAAATTTAAGTAAAGAAAATTACATTTTTACGCATCTGAAAAGTAACTTGATTCAAGAAGTCATGCTGTATAAGCTAGATACGGCAAAATCTCAAATGTGGCATTTCTCTGGTGCGACATTTCTCATTCCGTGCAATTTTAAACAACATGCCATTACTTGATGCGTGCATCCTCTCTCAGAGGTACTTTCAATTAGAGATGCAGCACCTGGATAGCTCACTGCGCTGTGGAATTAGAGATAATTCGTAATACTGTACGAACATAAAGAATTTTTTGTGTAAATGATTTGAAGCTGGCAGGTAAGTCTAAAATAGAGTTCTCCTCATTTACAAGTGTGATATGAATATTTTAAATTGTTTCCCCCAACTTTTCATTCTACCATAGTTGATTACCTGACGTAGTCGACAGAGCTTTGTGCTTTAGAAAGTCTTCCAAATTAGATGACGAAAAATTAAATGAATGTCGTATTCATGATTACTTAATCTTTAGTCTAAGATTATAGGGTCGTCGAACGAGTTTCGGCAAAGTGTCACGTTTTGATGGAATTTGACAGATGATATCTCAACAACGGTTCACTGCATGAAAAAAAATTTTCGTTTGGCTTTACCCGACTACCTACATTCGTGGAAAATCTGCACTGATACATCTATTGCACACAAAATCTGAATGATAGACATACAAGCGATACCTTTAACAAAGCATTAATTTCAGCCCTGTTGGCGCCTTTAGCAGGACTAATTACTCGATTCTCAGTATTTACGCCGACGCCACTTCCAGTTCGTTCTTTTGAACTTCTTTACAGTAACTTCTTTACAGTAACTTCTTTACTGTAACTTCTTTACTGTAACTTCTTTACTGTAACTTCTTTACTGTAACTTCTTTACTGTAACTTCTTTACTGTAACTTCTTTACTGTAACTTCTTTACTGTAACTTCTTTACTGTAACTTCTTTACTGTAACTTCTTTACTGTAACTTCTTTACTGTAACTTCTTTACTGTAACTTCTTTACTGTAACTTCTTTACTGTAACTTCTTTACTGTAACTTCTTTACTGTAACTTCTTTACTGTAACTTCTTTACTGTAACTTCTTTACTGTAACTTCTTTACTGTAACTTCTTTACTGTAACTTCTTTACTGTAACTTCTTTACTGTAACTTCTTTACTGTAACTTCTTTACTGTAACTTCTTTACTGTAACTTCTTTACTGTAGACAGATGTCCTGATCACCATGCAAACAGACGATGATGCGAGCTAAAATGCTGTAATAATATACATTAACTGACACAAATCGCTCTGATATAAGTCTCACACAATGAGGGCTCCACATATTCCATATTTCATCCCCAGACGACGCACACGGCATCAAGCCGACAGGCATCAGCCAACGTGTGAAACATCCTAAACGTGAAGCGGAAACATAGTTAATGGCTACTGCTAACAGTCGACTTGAGGTGTAAATTGTTACACTCTGGTTTATTTCGACTATTATCTTACTGTAACATAGGGGTTTCGTTTCATTTACCTTTTCTAGTCGTTATTTTTTAAGTTTCATATCAATGGAGTACAAACTTAATAATTGCAGAAATACTGTTTCCCCTTAGTTCTGAAGGTAATCTTCCAGTTGTTATTTACATGAATGTCATCCATTTGCCCCTTCTAAAAATTGGAAAATTCAAAGACAATGACAACGGTAAGTCCATACATGGAGCTCATGTCTGTAGCAACGTAAGAGCGATGAATTATTACGGTTATAGTGAAGTAGTGTACATCTAGCAGACTCCATTGCTTCAGGAAAAAACAATCTGTAGCCTGTGGTTTCACACATACTGAATTCTCAAAGTAGGTCATATAAATCTATATACTAATAATAAATCTATAAATGTAGGCCTATCGCTGTTCACTTCAATCTTCAAAACTACTTGGACATATTTTCTTGCGGTTTTACAGGAAACATGAGAAAAGTTTGGGTCAACATATAGGCATGAATTTATCAAAATAGGATCACGGAAAAAAGATATCGTAATTTTAAGGGTTTACAGTAACCGTCATGTTTGTTCAACTACTAAAAACCTCTTATTTCCAAAGCTACTTCACGAATTTGCATGGGGTTTTCACAGGTAATTTTAGCGTAACTCTGTACAACATATAGACTTCGTTTCATAAAAATCGGATCACGGAAAAAAAAAAAGAATATCGTCTTAGGAATTTATCTACGACCGTCATGTCTGTATCTTTGAACACGTTTATCTCCAAAATTACTTGACGAATTTTCATGGGGTTTTCACACTTAACTTGAACATATCGTGTGATTACATGAAGTCTACAGTAATTAAAATCGGACAAAAAAAGAAAGATATCATAATTTAATAATTTAAAAGACATTGCATATGCCTATTCCTTGATAATCTCCATAAGTACTACACGAACTTTCATGGGTTTCCACAGGAAAACTGAGAATAGTTTGGAGAGTAACCTAGGTTTAATTTCATCAAAATCGGACCAGGGGAAGAAAATATATCGTAATTCGTAGATTCTGGTATATGCTATACAAAACGAACATTCATGGGGTGTCATAAATAAATTCAGAACAGAACCGGTAGAGGCAGTGTTAGTTTCGACGTGCACCAGAAAACTGCAGTTTTTCGTGTGAAGTTTGGTATGGATAGGATTATTACCCTTTTGAAAATACTATTTATTCTTTTTCAAGTGCACCATATTTTTGAAAATTGTTTTGTTGGCTGCTATGTTCTAGGAAACTAGCTTATTACGCTAGTATGAGCGTTAATTGTAGCATTTATATGTTCAGTACGTTTCCAGCGACATGTGCACATGCAGAGCGGGAGGGGTGGGTGCACAAGGCTGAGGAGGGTGCACATATTCATAAAGGCATTGTTAGACCAATTTTAAAAAACACACACATTAGAAATAAATTTTTTGATTCAATATCACATATAACTGATATAGGAAACACTCAAAATATGCTCCAAATCCACCGTCGCTTCTTAGAAAAACTTTTTAATATACTTCCATCTAACTATTAGTACTGTTAATGCAATATTAGTTTATGTGCTTAATGGCTTCATTTTCAAGTGCCCATGATTACAAAAATATTATAATGATTAAACCACATTAAAGAGTGAAAAGTTTCAAAATGTACCACGAAATAAAAATAAAAAACGTAAATTAAAAAAAAAATAAAGTAGTGAATTCAGAGTGTGTAAGCCCTGTGCTCAGTTGTGTGCACATTTGTTTCCTCCTTTATCATCATAAAGGATCTGATTTTAATTCGATTTGTAACTGTTTCTCAGCTTGATCAGATGGGTATATACGAATCCCTACACAGAGGAAGCCATGAGAAATTGGCATTGTTTTCTCCACATATGTACAACTTTTGAATAAGTGAACTATAAGATTGAATAATATTAACCACTTAAAAACTCAATTGTACAATACGATCGAAACATAAGTTTTGTACAATGATGCCCATAGTAATTATGAGCAGGCGGGCCAGTCACGGTCTGCACGGCCGCTACGGTCCAGGGTTCGAATCCCCCCTCGTGCATGGATGTTTGTGCCGTCTTTAGTATAACCTAGTTCATAAGTTGGTTTAGGGACTGATGACCCCGTAGTTAAGTCCCATAAGCTCTACAAACATTTGAACATTTAGTATTTATAATATTAAATATGCCAAATGAATTAATGGTGACTTGTATAAAAACCTAGGGCATATGGTTGTAATCCCAAGGAACGAAACTGCTAAGTTATCGGAGCCTAGTCTTACAAACTACTTAAACTAACTCACTCACTCTAAGGACAACACTCACACCCATTCCCGAGGGGCGACTCGAACCCCTGGCGGGGGCGGTAGCATACTCCGCGACGTTGCGCCCCCAGATCACACGGTCATTCCCGCGCGGCGTCCTTGGTTTGTCATTTTGATAAATGTAGAAATCCATACTCCCAATACTCTTTTTCGTATTTTGTGTTAAATTTTTAAACTTTTTACTGTTTAATGTGGTTGAATCATTGCAATATTTTTTGTAATCATAGGCTACTGAGGGTGACGCCATAGTGCGCCGAAACTATTAGTACATTGGTAGTTGGAGGGAAGTATATTAACACGTTGGATGCCGTGTGGCCGCCGGAGGACACAGCAGGCGGCTCTGTCGCGCCTCTGACGTCATCGCTGCAGCCAGCGTGTTAATTCGACAAGTGAAGACGATTTTACCTGGTGATGGCAGGAACAGAAAACATCTGCACTAGTTGCAGGACATTCATTTATTTGGGAGCGCTGTCAACGTTACACTGGCCCTAGGCGCGAAATATTACTGCACAAATTGTCGCGGTATCGCTTCTCCCGGCAGCCATGGCACACGCCTCCTGCCGCTGCCAACAGCCAGCGCAGGAACAGGGTTGCCAACGAGGTCATGATAAAAACCACCGAAGTGACCGTAAAATCCCACTAAAACCACCGAACTTTCCGAAGTTCCCATGGAAAAAAACCACCATCTATTCGTTTGTTCTTGACCGATTGATTTGAAATTTGGAGGCAACTATGCATTTTAAAGTAGGAGTTTTTATGTACCTGACTTATCTGTGTACACACTAGACAGAAATACAAAAAAAAAAATTGTTTATTCAAAAGCACTTCAGTAAACATGTTATATATAAAAACAAACAATAATTACTTCGAGCCATTCAATGCTTGTCGGGTACAGACATCAAATTGTGAAATATTTGAACTTGAAAACAGAAAGTAATCCAGTCTGGAAAGGTCAGCGTCAGTCATTCTATTGTCTTTATTTTCTGTCAGAAGATCTAGATTTCAGCTATATTCCAATGTAATCACATCTGAGAAAAAAGAAAGTTAACAATGAAAGTACAGTCATATATTAAGTGTCTGCAATGTTCATTTTCACAACAAGAAAAATCTGATAGTGCTGTAGCAACAAATACATACCATTAACACAATGTCAGTGTGTGATGCAAGTGCAACACTTCCTCTCCATGGAGATTGGAGAAGTCAACACAGAACTAACAGCTTACAACACTATGAGCAATGAGTCATACCATTGTTAATATCTTTGAACTCTTAAGAATTTTACGTTTTATCCAGTAATGTGATACATTTCCAAGTCATTTATCTGTCAATATTCGTTAATAATTTCAAATTTAGATTATATTACTTCTGCAACTCATTTTTTTAAAGAAAAAAAAGATTTCATTAAAATACACCACCTCCCACTGACTCAGATTTTTTCCCCACCGTCGGCTTTAAAAAACCACCAGATTCGGTGGGAAACCACTGCCGTTGGCAACCCTGCGCAGAAATCGTCAACTTACTGTGGACAAACAATTTTGTATCCGGCGTAGCTGTTTCATTATCAAACAATGCACTGAACAACCACCATCAAACAGCCAATAAATATGTCGCGCTAAGTTTGATAGTCCCTCAAAAACCTAAATCAGATTTTCTTTGTCGCGTTGTACCGAATCAATTTCTTCTTCGTGCTTTGCAGTTACCAAGCAAACCGTGATAAGTTTTCAAGAAAGTTTTCCTGATCAACAGAATTACAACTGATTGGGTTTCTAGAAGAATTTCTACTAGCATGAAAATCCTTTGTATCAGATGTACGGAAAAATGCTATTGAAATTTCTAATTTGCTCCAATAACTGGAAAATCGGGACATGTAGCTTCAAATAAAACTGTTTATAATGCGTGGTAGTACTAATTCTTACCGTCTAGGAAAATAATCCAGAGTGATTAACTGATTGCCGAAAAGACTTGAATGCGCCCGCCTGAACGCAGCCCTAGAAATTCACGATTATTTTTTCACACAGTTAACCCCTTTATTTATGATTTTTTTTGTATGAATAAATCGTACACAGTATCTCATTTATCTCGCAAGCAATCACAAAACAATAAACGACTTTTATTTAGTGTTATCGTAAATTATTGACAAAAAAGGAGCAAGAAGCAATTAAAAGGGGTCGTATCACAAAAAAGTCAATTTAAGTCATGGTAATTATAGGGATTTGGCCTTATTAAACTCACAGTTACATGATGTTCGTGCGTAAAAGTTAATTATTCTTATACTGAGAGTCTCTCCCTCCCTACCCCCCCCCCCCCTCTCTCTCTCTCTCTCTCTCTCTCTCTCTCTCTCTCTCTCTCTCTCTCTCTCTCTCTCTCTCTCTCTCTCTCTCTCTCTCTCTCTCTCTCTCTCTCATTTTCTGTCAGGTTGTCTGGGGGGGGGGGGCACGTGCCTTTGTGCCCATCACCCCCCTCCCCTCCCCTAAATTTGCCCTTGTGCACATGACTGTAACAATAACAGGTAGGTAGTCTTAAAATAAAGAAACATAAATTAAGTGATCTAGCCATCCTGAATTGAATTCCCTATTGTGAATTGAAGTCCCTAATATGAAATATATAAATATATCTACGGATTTGTGAAAGGTGTGATTCGTTGCCTTTCCAAATTCATTCGTATAATGTAATACTGAACGACTCTCCGCCGTATTTCTTTACATATACGGAACGTTTAGATAGAACAGCTGCGACAAACAAAGGCTGCAGTTAAGTCTAATTTTGTTTACAACGTCTTTGGTAAGAATAACTGATTGAAACGATGTGCACTTCCTAGTCACCATTCCAGTTAAAGAAACGCATGCTAACACACACGGTGTGTACAAAAGAATATGAACACTTACACACTAGAATTTTTTTATCAGGAAGGAGTTGGCCCAAACCATCCACCAATTACTTCAAGGGTGTTGGAGCTATAAATTCTCTAGTCTGAAACTTCCCAGATCGGTTCAATTATGTTGGGACACGGTAATATTTCTATTCAGAGGATATGGCTGTATGTGTTTGTTGTACAAATTATCAGTTTGAAATATCAAAATGTTCAAATGTTTGTTAAGCTTAAGGGACTTAACTACGGGGTCATCAGTCCCTAAACTTACAAACTACTTATGAACTACCTACAACTAAGGACGGCACAAATATCCATGCCCGAGGGGGGATTCGAATCCCCGACCGTAGTGGCCGTGCAGACCGTGGCTGAAGCGCCTCAGTCCCCTCGGCCACCGCGGCCGGCTTGAAATATCACACTATCTTTGATAGCAATATGTTAGTCAGAGTAAGCAATTTGGTCAGGCATTCATTCATAGTTATCCGACTAGTGACGATAATGACAGCTGAATACTACGATATAAGTGACCGGTTGTTTGTAGGAAGCATTGTAAAGAATGATTCATCGGACCATACCAGAAATATCTAGTCATCAAGTGCCCATGTTTTATTATAGTGACACTACTACCTTCACAACTTTGCGTTGGCTTTTCGTCACAAAGGGTGTAGGAACTGTGGCCCAACCATAAATTTTAAGTTCCAGCAAGAGTATTACTTAAGTGACAGTTGAGTTTCGCAGTCGCCTTTGCTGTGGTAGTTCCATGTTTTCTGGCCACAGTCGTTAACTCTCGTCGGGCGTTATCAGTTAACTGCGTGTTTCACCTACTGTTAGTATCGCCAGTGTCGTTCAAATTCATGTCGGATCACCAACCTGATGAAACCGCAACATTTCCATAATACTTTTGCGATCCACTTCACTACCATGTTCAGCTGAGAAAAGCTATGGCGCTCTCGCCGCAACTGTTAGAAATCACGAACGACAGAATCATGATATGCAGTGAATTTGCGAAAGCGCATACGCCAAGTAAATTAAACAAGCGTTTGCTCGTAGTTGCTGCCCCCATGACGCAAGAGAAGTTGCAACGCTTCCAGTGTGAATTCTGTCGATAAACGATATATCGCTGAATATTGTCACTGGTGGCCGTTCAATTGAGATGCCGATGTTTCTACATATCTGACAACATAGGATTCCATGTTTTACGCAGCGGATATCCACTATCTCGATTAATGATATTATCCTATTTTAATAGATTCTGTCTTGTCAGATACGAAGAAACATCGGCATCTGAATCCCACGGCCACGAGTGACGAAATGTTATTTTGCGAATGAATTCACGAGGTGCTGCAATTTCTCTTCGCCAGCACAATGAGAAGACCCATGGCCAATTTACTTGGAGCATGCGCTTTCGCAAATTCATTGCTTATAAGGGTTATTGTGGTACATAGTTTCCACACAGTCTAATATGTACAGTCGCGACACTCTCACAGATTTTTGCTATATACCACGACAGTAGCGCTCGAAGCGGCCGGCAAGATACTTTTCTGAATACGATATCGGATGAGTGTGAATACTATCGTTTATAATGTGCTTGACATAGTTATTACAACAATAACCTCTGTAGTGCTATAGAAATCAGTACTAATAAAAAATAACCCCACACTTGTGAAAGGGTTCAGGGTAGAACAATTTATTTGCGAATTTTTTACAACTTAAAGATTTTTGCCGAAGAATTTAATTTTATATTAAGAACAAACATAGCCAGGAAACACTAGAAGATCTGACCTTTCGAAAAAAAAAAAAAGATTAAAAAAAAGACGGTGCTTTTCTAGTGAGGAACATTAATGTTTCTTCATTGCAATTGCAGCCCAGAGGGTTTGGAACGTAGGTAACGCATATGGAATTCAATGTCTACATTATTTAATGTTTCAAATTAAGCACCACAGTGGCAACGACCTGCCCAACAAAGAAGAAACAAATTCGATCATTGTTGATACATCTGAACCGCAAACTGTAAGCATATTCAAGACATTAGTTTTTTATGCAAAATTAATTCCACTCAGAAGTATGTATATGTTTGTTTGTAAATCTATCGGACCAAACTGCGTGGTCATCAGTCCGTAGCTTACAAACTACTTCAACTGAGGTAAACTAACCTAAGGACAACACGCACACACACACACACACACACACACACACACACACACACACACACACACACACAGACACATGCCCCAGGGAGGACTCGAACCTCCGACGGCGAGCAACCACGTGCTCCACAGCGAGGCGCCGTAGATCGCTCGGCTACTCCACCGCGGCTATGTATAAGGAACACGAGTGAAGTTGACAAATGTGCGAAATAATCGGACTCCATACCGAATAGTTATGCGTAAAAAAAGTGCCTATTATAGTAAGAACAGACCATAACAGATATTTGTGTTTCTCTTACATTTTATATTCTTACTTTCAGCAGGGTAAGCTGAAGTTTTGCTTCATGAATAAGTTGTTTATATCACTAAATTGGTGAAATTCGGCTGCTTTTACATTTATTTCACTATTATTTAAGCCTTTTGACATTTTACTAATGCTTGCAACGCAAAATTTACAGTAACATTTTCGTTAATTACGTGAAAAATTAATTACAGTATAAACAAACAATTCACTCCTGGCGGCTTGCCCACCGCTAGGAGCGCTAGTCTCGTTTCAACCGTCAGTCGGTAACAACGTTCATAGCAGAGAGTGTCGCGACTGATTGCGTTAGACTGTAGTTTTCATCAGTTACGGCGAGATCGACATAGCTTTTCTCACGCGAAGATGGTGCCGAAGGGAACAGCAGAAATGTTGTGGAAAGGTTGCAGTTTCATCCAGCTGGAGACGCGGCATGGATTTGAAGAATCAATACGCCGGAAAAGTCTATATAGCCACATTCGCCAATGTTGTTTCACCTTGGTTTGTGTGCGCTGTCATTAGTGAAGATTAGTGAAACGTTGAACAGTGCAGCCATTTTCGTCACAGATGCCTCCCACTAACTTCGCACAATCGAATTGGTCCCTTTGGGAGTCTAAGGAATCAGCATTTCACACACAGAGATATGTTACTAGACTGGCAAACGTGCCTCCGTGATTGAATCCGAAAGCCGCCAGCTTGCCTTACCTCACGTCAAAAAGTTTCCGTACGGTACTGCTATGTTCTTCTGACACGATATGACGTTGTAAGGTTTAAGAGATCGTTTGAACATGATTTGCATTTAAGCTAATACTTCCGCAATAGTTGAATTTAACATACAGACCTACATTGTGGAATCGTGTTACGAGAAGAACGTGTTACGTACGGTTAAATTTTACTTCCCGTCCTGGCGGTGATTATGTTGCCAATCGTGTGACGTTGGCATTAGCCCATCGCGTGACAACGCCAATTTTTATTCAAGAAATCTTCGTTTTACAAGGGTAATTACTTTTACAGAGTGAGCGAGGGTACATACAAGAACCTGTCAACCATAGAGTAGGAACAACGTTATTTCTTTACTTCTTCATCTGTACAAAACGCTAAACAAGTCACACTATGGTGATTTCTGAGAGTATCAACAGCTTGGTGAGGGCTTTCTACCGTTTTGTTGATGTTTCCAACATATTCATACGAGGCAGTCGGGAGGTAAGTAAAATTCTACTGTTACGTATCGGTACATTTAAAGCAGACTGTAGTTATCGTAAAAACACTAAGAAGAATAACGATTCTGTTATCCACGACAAATAGCAAATTTATAACTGTCATACTATTAAAAGAAAAGCCGAAATTGATCGAATCTGATAACAGATCAGGCCTAATAACAGAAAACGCGACGCGATTTATTAGTGTATGTGTCAAATATTTCGTAAGGACTCTCAAAATAATGATACAGGTTATCCGCGATATACAACACTTTTCTAATGACCACACTACTGATATAAAATCCGAAGTTGAATTAAATTGCTAATAGTTTAATAACAACAGTAAATCAATGCAACTCATTACTGTATGTGTCGAAGCTTACTGCAGCTGAAAAATTTACAGCCATATACAACACACGAATTTCCCATATGTCAAAACTCTAAAGACAGCGTAGTTACGTCAGTTCATTCATTTTTTTACGACTATTTTCTGTAATAACACACACGACTGCTTACTAGTTTATAGTATAGAAATATGGAGGCGAGACTTCACTGACACCAATGATACTGTATGAGGCATTGCCAGTCTATTAATATATGTCTGTGATATCACAGATCATTTTTGTTGACCGTCCCAGAGCAAATCCAATAAGACGTATACTGCAAGATAGCGTCTAGGACTTCGTACGTCGATGCACTGCGGTTACCTCTCCGTGTGAACACATCCGAAATTGCGCCAAATGGCCACAATACATAGTGCGTGATGTCCATACGAGGGTTGGAACTTAAATAGTGGTAACACTGCTATGGAAACACTATGCAGTGGAATCTGCTATTGTCGCTGATAGCTCACGTCGTTGACATACCTACATTACCTCTGAGCAAATGGACTCGCCCGTCCCATGCCACTGGCGTGCGCACGATCGAGGGAAACACAGTCAGTTGTGAGCGAGCGGTCTAACGTAACTGAGTCACTATGTTTTCGAAACAGGAAAACGGAGTTGAATCAAGACTGAATGTACAGAGGTCGTACAGCACGACCGTGTCATCAAGTTCTTCAAGAAGCGTGCATGAATCGGCATTGTCGTACAGAACAGTGGCACGTTGGGTAAAATCCTTTAACGAAGGTCGACAAACTGTGGCAGACATGGGCAGGTCGTCCTAGCGTTTCTGAAGAAGAAGTGCATACTGTTGCCGCGTTAATGAACAGTGATAGACGGCAGACGATTCGGGAGCTCGTCTACGAAACCGGATTAGCGCAGGCGACTGTGCTTCTCATCCAGCAGAAACGCCAGGGCATGCGAAAAATAGCATCCCGCTGGGTTCCGCATGAATTGATGGAAATGCAGAAATGGATGCTCAGAGGCACATGTACCGCTGTAACCGCGAAAGAGAGGCTTTCTTACGCTAGATAAGACATGGGCCGCATCGTACGAGCCAAAACTGAAACGCCAATCCAACAAATGACGTCATTATTGGCCGCCGAGAAAATCAAAGTGCGTCAGAGCCCCAGTGTGGTGAAAGTTATGGTGATTGACGTGTAAGACTGTGATAGTGTTTTCCTAACGCATTACTTAAACCACGTCAGACCGTCAATGCACAGTATTTCTGTTAGTTTTCGGAGCATCGCCTGCGACCAGCTTTGCGAAAAAAGCGGCAACACTTTCTGGGCAATTCGCCCATCATTTTAAACGACAATGCGCTGGCGCATACAGGGCAAGCTGTGGCAGTTCTGTTCGGTGGAGGGGACTGGGAAATACTGTACCATCCACCATACTCCCAGGACTTAGTCCTTGTGTCTTTGATTTGATTCCGGAGATGAAGGAGCCAATTCGTGGCATTCGCTTCAGAACTTTTCCAGAGATTCGACAGACAGTAGGCCGCTCCATTCGCACCACCAACAGAACAGGTTCTGATAAAGGGATACTACACCTTCCACTTCGCTAGAAACTGGTTCTACACAACGCTGGTGACTACTTTGAAGGGCAGTAACAGATGCTAACAAGTAACCCTTTTTCATTGGTTTTGAATAAATAGTTGCCACTATTTAAGTTCCAACCCTCGTATTATTTTGTCCACCCCCTATATTTTAATGTGTTGTGTATACTGATGAGCTACCTGAACTAAAATGTGGACTCGCTGTTTGTCGTTCTATACGAAGAACCTTGGGTCTTGGACTAATCATGAAACAGTGTTTCTTGGAGATCATTCCCGCTGGTTTATATGTCATGACATTCTTAAAAATGGAACAATATGATGTAATTTTCTGAGCAGTATTGGCTGAGGGTGAGGTGTTACCAATGAATTAAAGAGTGAAGTTGTAGGCAGCTGGTGATACTAATCAGTTAACCTTTAAGCACCTAAGTAACCACAGAATAACAACAACCAGCTAAATCCAACTTCACCCTAACTCACACGGATACAGAATGAACGGGAAAGAAAATTAAGCGCGTTCTTGCGAAGATAGACACACTGAGAAAATGCATCAATTAAATCGATATGTACCTTGCGGCTACATGAAATGAAAATTTAGAAACAATGTGTATCCTGAATAAATTATTATTTACTGTAATGTCAGTTTTTTCTGTTTCAGCATAGTGTTCAGGCATATGGGGCACGCGACGTATAATTGTCCTTGAGAAAATCAACCGTTTTCTACCTTCTGTCCATCTACCCTTGCCCCTTCTTTCCTTCTGTCTTTTCCTCCTGTTCCATCTCCTCCTCCTGCTCCCCTTTCTTCCTCTAACCATCCCTCATATCCTCACTCCTTCTCGCTCTGACCATATTTTCCTCTTCCATCTCTTTGTCAATTTCCTCTTTCGCTTATGGAAGTGGTTCAAGGAAGAATAAATAAAAAAGAAAAAAAAGAAAAAAAAAAAGAAAAAGAAAATAAAAATAAAAACAGTACTTCAAATATAATTAAAGAAAAATGAAACAACTCACTTTATTTTGAAATTATACTTACTTTACCCTACTAACCGGTTTTCGAACTTTTTCAGGTTCCTCTTTAGACGGTGCACGTGTTGCAGGTTCATTTCAAGCGTGATGTTGGGTGCTGGCTAGCGACTGTATGGCCGGATTTTTATAAACAATTTTCATTTATCAGGTTCTCTTGTGATTAGCTGGCTAGTATGTGCGTGCTACTGAAAAGAAACCATTTAAACTGCAGTATTGCTATAATGAGACTTCATGAAACGTTTTTACCGTAGGACTTAATCGGTACGCAGAAGTTAATTGCACTTCCATTTTCAAGGTTCACTTATTTTAATGTGTGATATGAAAGGCAACACCAGAGTTATATGAAACTATCTTCTTCCTTGCACCACTCTCAACAGCCACGCACAGCCGTGTACATGCATGGCAGAGCATCTTTCGAAATATATAAGTTTCACTGACCTCCTTGCATAATAATATTAAAAATACGTGCTTCAACTTTTGTGTTTACGTATTTATAAAACAATAATCTTCGCAGCCATTAATTACTGCTCGATGCCTGAATAATTTACATTCGATATACACCTAGAGATCGTAATACTACAAAATAGATTCCTTATAACTTCAAGAGTGCAAAATTACTGAAATTAAAAAGAAGGCAGTCACCGCTACAAGTTACTACTACAAAAACTGACAATAGTGAACAATTTTATAAGCTAAATACGTAAAATTGCAAACACACTTAACAACGAGGCAATTTCCATTCAGTGGCCAAGTTCCAAATTTAATAAAGGTTAACAAATTACTAAAATAGGGCATCAAGACTCCTCAATTTTTTAAAGGAAATGTTCACTCTATAGCACAAACGTAGCGCAATTAAAGTATACATGTATAGCTTTTACAATAACATTTTACTGATTATATCCAGTCGCAGTCAAAGGTTGTTTTAGCCGTTTACAAAGGACGGATCTTTTATGAAAATTAAAAAAAAAAAAAACACAATTTTATGTTAGTTCTACAGATTTATTTATTTTGTGGATAGATTTTCGGCGTCTTTGGCTATCATCGGACATTTACTGAAGTTCAGTCAAAGAACTTGTGTTGTCATAAGAGATTTTACACACAGAAAAGTAAATTAACTTCTTTGATGGAGCAGTTACAGTGTAAATAAATATTTGAATGAAATCTGTAAATAAATAGTACTTAAAAAGGAAACATAAATACCATACATAGAGAAACAGTGCAAACATAAATTCTTACAACATGACTATAGTGAATAAAAATAAAATTCAATTAAATACAATGAAAGAATCCCTGAGACGGATTTTCGTCTCAAATATGTCAAAGACATTATTGATAGAGCTGAAGCATTGAATTAAAATTTGTGGTGCGGCCGGGAATCGAACCCGGACCTCCATGCTTACTAGACGTCTGCCTAGTAAGCATGGAGGTCCGGGTTCGATTCCCGGCCGCACCACAAATTTTAATTCAATGCTTCAGCTCTATCAATAATGTCTTTGACATATTTGAGACGAAAATCCGTCTCAGGGATTCTTTCATTGTATTTAATTGATATTTATATCACCATAACAGGATTGTTCCACCATGTCCATTGCTGAGGTGCTATTCCGCTGCATGGAGAGCCTTGGCAGTAGTGGCAATTATCTTTGGAACAAAGAAGCTGAATTAAAGTTTGTGTTGTGGAGGGAAATCGTACATAGACTATTCCGAGGCGCCTTAATCGTTAGTGGTGTGGTAGTCTAACGGTTGCCGGGCGCCGTGGCTCAGCGCGCCCGGTCAGGGGGCTCCACGCCCTCTGTAATAAAAAAGCTGAGCCAAACATTCAACGAACAACCTCGAACAAAAACGATCAGCGTCCGCAACGAAGAGAACTACCCAGAGAACAAAAAAAAAAAAAAAAAAAAAAAAAAAAAAAAAAAAAAAAAAAACGGTTAAGACGTCTGCCTAGTAAGCATGGAGGTCCGGGTTCGATTCCTGGCCGCACCACAAATTTTAATTCAATGCTTCAGCTCTATCAATAAAAATAAAATTAATCAAGAATCTAATGTATTAAGGATTGTTCAAAATACAAGGTGACACAAATATTAGAAATATTAGAAACATGGCACACTATTATAAGTAAATAAACAAGTAGACAAAAATATAGGGTGGAATAGGAGGGTATTGATGGGGTGCATTGGAGAATTGAGAAACGTAACAAATCGGAGGTATGCACTCGAACTGAAAAACGGTGAAAATAAACATATTCAATTACAGTGTTCACAATTAAATAAAGAATTACTGTAAGGACGGAGTACAGAATAATTTCGAATATTAGTACCAACAAAGATACAAAGCTGGTGTGATACGTTGGAAAGCTAGGCTGGTATTAACACAGAAAGTAGAGAGACAGTGGCTGTACCAAATTTAAATATCAGTAAAGTATTTGTTAGACAAAAGTACTGGATACTATTACAAACATATGATGACTCCAAAATAGAGAAAGGTAAAATATGAAGATACGAGAGGTGGAGGAACAAAATTGAAGCGGCCTGAATATTCTGTGGGTTGGGGTGAGTTCAAAAGTGGTGATGTATTGAGGACTGTTTGATCATTTACTATTAAGACTGGACTGTGAGCCAGAGGTTTGTTTACTTCTAAGGCCTGTAGTAGATTTAGTTTCTGGCGCTTGCTGGCTAAGTGGAGTACTTGGGGCTGTGGTTGATATCTGTGGCCCTCACTCAGAACATGTTCAGCAAAAGTGGAGTCATGATTTTGCAACCTCCAACTGTGCTCATGCTCTTTTAGCCTACCCGATTGGCCAATGTAAAACTTATCACAATGTGGACAAATAAGTTTGTATACCCCAATATTGGCTAATAGCTTATTTTCCCAGATTTTGATAAGTTTTACATGGCACAGGTTTCCAATATTTGTCACCTTGTGTTTTCAACAACCCTTAAAACATTAGATTCTTGTTTAGTTTTATTTTTTATTCACTGCAGTAATGATGTAAGAATATATGTTTGCACTGTTTCTCTATGTATGGTATTTATATTTCCTGTTTTTACAGTACTATTAATTTACAGATTTCATTTAAATATTTATTTACACTGTAACTGCGTTGCGGTGGACTCGCCGAACGGTCTAAAGCGGAGCGCGCGGTTGCTCGCCGTGGAGGTTCGAGTCCTCCCTGGGGCATGGGTGTGTGTGTTTGTCCTTAGGTTAGTTTACCTAGGTTTAAGTAGTTTGTAAGCTACGGACTGATGACCAAGCAGTTTGGTCCGATAGAATTACAAACATTTGAACATTTTTTTGAACTGTAACTGCTCCATCAAAAAAGTTAAATTACTTTTCTGTATGTAACATCTCTTCTGGTTTACTGACAACACAAGTTCTTTGACTGAACTTCAGTAAATATCTGATGACGGCCTAATAAGCCGAAAATCGATTCACAAAATAAACAAATCAGTAGAACAAAAACAAAGTCGTTATTTTCATTTTCATAATGAATTTGTTCTATCAAGAAGCGACGGAAGTATTAGTTAACATGAATGATCATTTTGTCAGGTGAATTAGGCAGTGACATCGGACTTAATCGTCCTTCAGCACCCACTTAAACTTTTTCAACCTGCGGCCGCTAAGAGACCGGTCAAACACAGCACAACCCACACTATCTAATAGAGGCCAGAACTCAAAGTTCCAAATAGTCACTCATAGCGATAGCCTTCTGATACGTATAGTTGCTTACTAAATAAAACATTTTATTATAACAAATAATACATGGATCACCTTTTCACAGATACAAAACTTTTCAATAGTACTATTTATTCAACAGACCGACCACTTGCCTGGTAAGTTCAATGTTCAAATGTTTGTATAGATATGGGACTTAACTACGGGGTCATCAGTCCCTAGCCTGGTAAGTGACACATGGTTACATTGAACAGAGAGAAGGATATTTTGTATAATTTTATTTCGCCCACTTTATGGTAGTAGCACTGAAATTAGGCCGTTAGCGATGACCTTTTGACAGCTCAAAATTTAATTGCCAATAACGCCTTAACCGTTCAGCTGAAACGAAAACTGAATAAAGGGAATTGAGCATATTTTCTACAGCTTTACCGTGTTTTTATTTACTTATTTTTTCATCTTTCACATTGTATAAGAGATATTTGAAAAAAAAAATACCTGCGACTTCGTACTGTGTATTTATCTGTTAGTAACCAAATGTGAGACCTAGGCTGTTTGTTGGCCGACAGCGACCAGAACCTCCGTCTGGCGGCATACCCGGGCGCTGCTAGAGGAAGCTACTGTTCCTTACCTCGGGTATTATGCGTGAGATCGAAAAACTTCTCATTCAAAAGTTGTTCAGAATTTAATATCGAGTAACTTTCATTTGAATTTTTTTTCCGATTCTAAACGATTGTGATTCTAAAAGATTGTACACACTTAAAAAGATGAAATTAAAGTTGCTCTACAGGCATGTTCTTTTGTTATAAGGTATTTAATGGAGGTACTTAAATGTGATTTGCAGAGTATATCATGTAGAAGTAGATGTAAATATTCGAAGAATGTCTTGAGCTTCTTTCATATAGGAATGAATATATAGCAGGAAAATTTTTATAAGGAAATGAAACCTTTAAAAATGATTCTATATGTCTAAGAAAAAAGTAAAATTAAATACAAGAGAAAAAGAAAATACAGTAAAGAGGAAGTCGCTGCAGAAAATGATAAAAATATTGTAACAATAAAACGGCGGGTTCGAGAAGGGTCCTCTCAAAAAATTAAAAATTTAAACATTAGGTAGAAGATAAAGATGCCAGTATACACTGCCCAAGACAATTAGGGCATCACGTTGAGTTATCATAAACAATATACTTAAGGTAACGTATTTTATTCAGAAATTGTAATCTGTGTGTGATACAGTACGATAGTTTGCTGTCTCAACTCTGTACTTGAGGTTTACCTGGCGTTTACTTAGAGTCAGGCACCATTTGGCCACCAAGATAGTGAAAAAAAAAATCATTCTCGTTGCCCTCTAATATGGTGTATGATCAGCTACTTGTACTGCCAGTACAGTTGCACTCCTACGTGGCGTGGACAATATGCCGTTATTAACCCTCTCATGCATCGCGTCCTCATATGAGGACACTTAAATTTTGTCTCATTTCTGTCATCTTTGACATCTGACGTGACCGAAAAAGCACAGGTTCCTTGTAAGAGGACTAATAATGGACGCTAGAATGTCTCAAAGATGAAAGTGTTAATCTTTAGGCTAACATAGGAAGAGAAAATAGAGATTACAAGAAAGAGTAGAAGTAGGCCTTCATCAGAAAGCCTATTGTTGACTGTACATCGAAAAAATAAATGCTGTCATTGGGTACCCAACGAATTACACTTCGATAGTGTATAACACTGGCCAGCCAGGTCAGGTGATCCCAATACCAAGAGGTGTCATGATGGGGGCAGACGACAGAAAAAACGTTTCATTTGAGAAAAGTGTAAACTAGCTGTGTGCCCTGAGTGCTTGAAACCATTTCATTGTATAAAAAATACAAAATAGTGTAAACTCTTCATGTTTTCTTTGGTATTAGTAACAGGTGTCCTAAGTAAAATGTAGTAGATTACATATTCACTGTCCTCATATGAGGACATCTTCCTATTGGTCTAAGAAACTTTTTTTAGATAAATTCTGATGATTTCTGCATAAAATAGGTCTCAAGTTACCAAATAATGTATCAGAAATTGTGTTCACTGTCGGGTTGATAACTCATGCGTGAGAGGGTTAATCAGCTCTTGAGGGATATTTGACCATTCTTCAATGAGTGCAATATACAGCTCTGCAAGCGTTTTGGGAGGTGCTGGTGTGCTTGCAATGCATCTGAAAAGTGCATCCAAAACATGCTCAATCGGGTTTAAGCCAGGTGAACATGCTGGCCACTCCATTCGTTCAGTTCCCTCCGCTTCAAGCATATTGCATAGCAGCGCAACTCTGCAGGGGCGAGTGTTGTCATCCAGTAGAAGAAACCCATCTCCCTTGGCACCAGCGGAAGGCACAACAAAAAAGTGGAAGGATTTCGCCGCTATGCCTCTGAGCAGTCAAAGCTCCATTCTGAACAATTTAGACGTCCGTACTTCCACCAATACTGATTCCTGCCGATACCTTTCGTACACCATTATGATATGGTGATGTTCCCTGCACATAAGCAGGAATGTTCCGAGTTTCACGGTGTCCCCATGATGGAACGACGATTGTTCGGCTGAACACAAAATCTTGACTCCTCTGTGAACCTAACCCGGCGTCCTTCGTTACGACACAAATACTAAAGTTCCTCTGCCCATTTTCTGCAGGTTAAACGGTGTAGTGGGTTTAATGGGGCACACACAATAGGCCTCCATACGTAGAGAAAGGCGATTCGGACTGTTTGTGTTGATATTACGCGTCGTTGGAGGTTGGAGGATGCGTTGCAGCTAAGTTGCATTCAGTTCAAATGTTCAAATGTTTGTTAAGCTTATGGGACTTAACTACGGGGTCATCAGTCCCTAAACTTACAAACTACTTATGAACTACTTACGAACTAGGACGGCACAAATATCCATGCCCGAGGGGGGATTCGAACCCCCGACCGTAGTGGCCGTGCTGACCGTGACTGGAGCGCCTCAGTCACCTCGGCCACCGCGGCCGGCTTGCATTCAGTCTTCTTTTAACGGTTCCCGTTGTCTGAAATCGCGTCCAGATCCTGGAAATTACACTTTGGCACACTCCAATAGCAGCAGCCACTTCCCTCTGTATCTGTTCTGCCTCCAACCTTCCAATTGGATTCCATGCCATAGATTCAGGTAAGTCACGTTGTCTTTGCATTGCCCTACCTGCTCACTACACTGTCTGAAGCCAAGTGCTTGTACGTTTCGTTTGTTAGACTAAACACGTCATCAGCAACCCACTCTTCTGTTATTAACATTATCTCCGTTGTCGTAATGTTGTTCTCTCCACTCCGTAGAACCGTCAGAAAGACGTCGACCAATTTTTCTTTATTGTGCCGATGACAATACTTCAGAACCTAGATATCTCATCTGATACCCTAATTGTTTTGACGAGTGTAAAATGTTCCGCTTTGGCAGAACGATTAAAAGATGCAGCAGAACTACTAAAGAAACTGCATACACTATGCTTGTCCGTCCTCATTTGGAGTATTGCTGCCCAGTGTGGGATCCTTATCAGGTGGGTTTGACGGAGGACATCGAAAGATTCCAAAGAAGGGCAGCTCGTTTTGTATTGTCAAGTTACAGAGGAGACAGCTTCACGGAAATAATACTGGATCTGAGATGAGATCATTACAACAACGGCGTTTATTGCTGCGGCGTGGTCTATTTACGAAACTCCAATCACCAACATTCTCCTCCGAATGCGAAAATATATTGTTGACTCCCAAGGTAGAAATGATCATCAGAATAAAATACGAGAAATCACAGCTCGAACTGAGAGATTCAGATGTTCTTTCTTCCCGCGCGCTATTCGAGAATGGAATGGTAGATGAATAATATATAGGTGGTTCGATGAACACTCTGCCAGCCACTTAAATGTGATTTGCAGAGCATTCCATGTAGATGTAGATGGAGTAAGTAAACGAATTGTGAATAAAACTGTTGGGAAAAGTCAAAGGAAAATTTTATTAAGGAAATTATAAAATAAAAAAAATCTTACTGGCTTTTTTTAAGCTCCAATTTTGCAAAGATTTCGGAAAAAATTTAATAACAATATTTAATATAAATAATAATGTAAAATGAAATACATAAAATATTATATGTTAGAATGTTTAACACCTTGTATATGATTTTATTACATATATCATTTTATTAACTTTTATATATTTAATTTTTATATGAGTCGTATTTTTTGCATGAAATATTCGTAAAAATCATTAAACTACAGGAAAACCTTAAGTGGACGTAAAACGCGCCTGTGTGATTTTTGTTTGTTGTGCATTCTAAATTTAATGATCTGGTGACATCCTTGATGCTATTACTCGGCACGTCTGTGTGTCGGCACCTTCAGTTTGGAAATCTTTCTTGCTCAAAAATGGTCACATATTGATTACCTTTAGAACACGCTCCAGTGACAATGTTAGGCTCCATTCAGCGCAGTCCCTTTCCGGTTGGCACGTGAACCATAAGCCTGTCCTGCAACACAGACACAAACAAGATTGAAATTTATTCTACGATTTCCAAAACGGAACAAATTAATAGGTTAATGAGATGACAGCTTGCTAAATTCCAACAGTTAATGTGGTCTAATTCATATGATTAAAATGCCTTCAATACAGCTTTAGACAAAGAGAAACTTAACCAGGACTTCACACATCACCATAAATGGCAGAATCAAATAGGAAAGCTTTGCAGGAGATACGACACCCAGCAACGTTAAGACACCTATGACGTACTATGCAGACTAAAGCATCATACGAAAATTTGTACCCAGAGTAACTTGTTGACTATGCAATTGTGCACAAAGGCATAGTGAGCACAACACACAGGTTCGAATAGCGGTCTCGGTTTATTTTTCCATACGACCCTTCGAAGATATGCAAAGTTTTTAATATGTTATTCTTCAAGTTAAACTGAAGAAAAAAGATCGTATAAACATAGGTCCACAAATGTTTAGTTACGGAATTATGGCTAATAAAATGATTTGCCTGAAAGTCAGCAACCTGACTAATATGAAGCCATCGCAAAACTGTACAAGGTTACAGTAAAGCACCATTTCCATTTATTTTGTTGTTATTCGTTGCGGCGAGATCTATTTACGAAATTTCTTTTACCAACTTCCTCTTCCGAATGCGAACATACGGGGACGTGATCATAATAATAAAATAAGAGAAATCAGATCGAATATGGAAAGATTTAAGTGTTCCTTTTTCTCCCCCCGCTATAAGAGAATGAAACTGTAGAGAAATATCATAAAAGCGGTTCGATGAACCCTGTGGCATTCATTTCAATGTGACTTGCATAACATATAGATGTTACGTTGATGTAGATGGGAAATCACCATTGCTTACTTCGTTTTCATCATCGACATCTACAGCGATGATCGATAACAATCTACCGCAAAACCGATACTTTCAACATTGAAGACAAATAATAAATAATTAGTGTGAAATCTGATCTTCTCCCGGTGTCGTGAATATTCGAAAAACTTACTAGTACGCCAACTCGTGCATCATTTCCGTGCCACTCTTCCCCCTAGATCGCGATAGTACAAAAATAATTGCCCTTCTCTGAGCTCTCTGTAAATGCGCATAAATACTCCAAAGTAGGATGCACAAGTGTAGTGTAGGAGGTTTCTTTAGTAGAACTGTCGCATCATCTAAATATTCTGTCAATGAATAGTAGCCTATGGTTCACCTTCCCTACAATATTTTCTATGTGAATTTAAGTGGTTCGTGTAAATGAATTTTAACTCTTCTCCTTTAGTGTTCATATGGATCACTTCACACTTATAGTTAATTAGGGTCAACTGCTAATTTTTGTACTAATCATATTTCTGAATCTTTTTGAGTTGTTTTTGTATTTTTGGTAAGTTTACTAAATGAAAAACAACAGCATCATCCACGAAAAGTCTAAGAGAGCTGTTCACATTGTCTCTTAAATCATTAATAAAGATAAGGAACAGTAGTGGCCCTATAACAGTTCCCTGAGGAGCCAGATATCACTTCTGTCTTAATAGATGCCCTTCCGACAATATGAACTTACTGTGTCCTTTCTGACAGAAACTCAAGAATTTGAAAGGAACAAAAAAAGTTGGTAGCGTTCTAGCCTTACAACCACACGGTCGGTGGTTCGAATCCTACAGTGACAGGTTATTAGTATCATTTTTCTTGGTGTTCGAATACTTACATAATTTTAATATCTAATGGTAATTACACTACTAGCCATTAAAATTGCTACAACAAGAAGAAATTCAGATGATAAACGGGTATTCATTGGACAAATATATTATACTAGAACTAACATGTGATTACATTTTCAAGCAATTTGGGTACATAGATCCTGACAAAACAGTACCCAGAACAACCACCTCTGGCCGTAGTAATGGTCTTGATACACCTGGGAATTGAGTTAAACAGAGCTTGGATGGCGTGTACAGGTACAGATACCCATGCAGCTTCTACACGATACCTCAGTTCATCAGGAGTAGTAACTGGCGTATTGTGACGAGCCAGTTGCTCGGCCACCATTGACCAGACGCTTATCAATTGGTGACAGATCTAGAGAATGTGTTGGCCAGGTCAGCAATCAAACATTTTCCATATCCAGAAAGGCCCGTACAGGACCTACAACATGCAGTCGTGCATTATCCAGCTGAAATGTTGGGTTTCGCAGGGATCGAATGGAGGGTAGAGCCATGGGTCGTAACACATCTGAAATGTAACGGCCACTGTTCAAAGTGCCGTCGATGCGAACAAGAGGTGACCGAGACGTGTAACCAATGGTACCCCATACCATAACGTCGGGTGATACGCCAGTATGACGATGACGAATACACGCTTCCAATGTGCGTTCACCGCGATGTCGCTAAACACGGATGTGACCATCATGATGCTGTAAACAGAACCTGGATTCATCCGAAAAAATTACGTTTTGCCATTCGTGCACCCAGGTTCGTCGTTGCGTACACGGTCGCAGGCGCTCCTGTCTGTGATGCAGCGGCAAGGATAACCGCAGCGAAGGTCTCCGAGCTGATAGTGCATGCTGCTGCAAATGGCGACGAACCGTTTGTGCAGACGGTTGATGTATTGCAAACGTCACCATCTGTAGACTCAGGGATCGAGACGTGGCTGCACGATCCGTTACATCCATGCGCATAAGATGCCTGTCATCTCGACTGCTAGTGATACGAGGTCGTTGGGATCCAGCACGGCGTTCCCTCTTGCCCTCCTGAACCCATCGATTTCATATTCTGTTAACAGTCATTGGATCGTGACCAACGCGAGCAGCAATGTCGCGACACTATTAACCGCAATCGCGATACGCTACAATCCGACCTTTATCAAAGCCGGAAATGTGAAGGTATTTTTACTCCTTACACGAGACATCACAACAACGTTTCGCCAGGCAACGTCGGTCAACTGCTGTTCGTGTGTGAGAAATCGGTTGGAAACTTTCCTCACGTCAGGACGTTGTAGGTGTAGCCACCGGCGCCAACCTTATGTGAATTCTTTGAAGAGCTAATCATTGCCGGCCGCGATGGCCGAGGGGACTGAGGCGCTTCAGTCAGCGTCTGCACGGTCACTACGGTCGGGGGTTCGAATCCCCCCTCGGGCATGGATATTTGTGCCGTCCTTAGTCTTAGCTAGTTCATAAGTAGTTTGTAAGTTTAGGGACTGATGTCCCCGTAGTTAAGTCCCATAAGTTCTACAAACATTTGAACATTTTGTATTAAATATAAGGAGAGGCACTGAATTAAAATGTATGCTATTGCCGGGATTCGAACCCGGGACCTCCTACTTACTGTGTAGGTGCTTTAGACCACACAGCGTCCGTAGCTCGTCGTTATCGTGGCCAGGAGTTTATTACGAAAAACGCATGTATTTTTGTTATATATATCTGTGTGTGTGTGTGTGTGTTTCTTAATTATGGTGGTTTCAATCAAAAAACATAAATAACAATTTTGAGGTATTGGCTTTACAATTAGTTGAAGACGGCAGTCTTTGCTTGTTCAGTGTGTGAAGAGCTACGACGCTGTTGTTGGAAAGCTACTGATGGCTTTCCATGCAGCTAACCAACTCAACAGTCGTTTTAGGTGACGCCGCCGGCCGCGGTGGCCGAGGGGACTGAGGCGCTCCAGTCACGGTCTGCACGGCCACTACGGTCGGGGGTTCGAATCCCTCCTCGGGCATGGCTATTTGTGCTGTCCTTACTGTAAGCTAGTTGATAAGTAGTTTGTAAGTTTAGGGACTGATGACCCCGTAGTTAAGTCCCATAAGCTATACAAACATTTGAACATTTAGGTGACGCCAATGAGTTCAACTCGTCTACATAGACATAAACAAAAACTGGCACAAGACGTGTAATTAGAGGTCCCATAATGTTTCATGAATTTAAAAACATAGGAAAAAATAGCCACAGCGGCATTCGAACCACCGACTTTATGGTTGGAAAGTCAGAACGCTACCACCTAAGGTATCCGGACAGATGCTACACCTCTTTCAATTATTGGTACTTATGTGTGCTTGCAGAACTTCAAAGTCGATTTTCTAGATAATTTTTGAGAGTTGGGTCGAATGGCTATGGCTGATTGTTATTTAAGTTGTGAACGTAACGTACCATAAATAGAAAGAATTCCAAACGCCGAGATCCATGTGGTCTCCTTGTGAGATCGCTAGTTGGGTACAAGAAGGTTAGAGAGTCGACACAGAAACCGCGCGACTGTCGGAGCGCGTGCATTACGTGAGTTGTGGCGCGCGGCCTCGATGTAAGCCGCGTTCCAATCCCCGCGCTACGAGCCTGCCGCATCCCTGCACGTGACGTAGGCGGCTGGTGACGGCCAAAGCCAGCGGCAATAAAGGCGCAGACGGCAGGGTAGCGCAGCCGAGCCGAGCCAAGCCGGCCGAAGCGCGTCTTGTTTGTCTAGAGAGACCGCGCAGGAGGCGACGGCGGCGAGTGGGACACGTAGTGTAGGAACTGCGTGCGTGACTCTCTACTGGGCTCACAGGAACTGCCACGAACGTCGAGGCAGCTACGCTCGTTGCCATAGTCACACAAGTACATTGCACAACAAGCTTGTGACACACCAGAGTGGTTACGTACTACGATGGGTTAATAGAAGACGGAGAATATCGAACAGAGAGCAGCACGCTTCGTTACGGGCGCATTTAATAGGCGTGACAGCGTCACAGAGCTCATTAGGAAACTCCAGTGGCAGACGCTGCAGGAGAGGCGTACTGTATCTCGGTACGGCCTTCTGTCAAAGTTACGACAGCATATGTTTCTCCCTGAGCCAACCAATACATTGATTCTTCCTACGTAACAGCCACAAAGATAAAATCAGAGTCGTTAGGGCTTACATAGAGTCGTACCGGCAATCTACATCTACTACATTTACAACCATACTCCGCAAGCCAACCGACGGTGTGTGGCGGAGGGTACTTTGAGTACCACTATCGATTTTCCCTTCTATTCCAGTCACATATTGTTCGCCGAAAGAAGGATTGTCGGTATGTCTCTGTGTGCGACCATACGCGATTGGAATAGTAGGTACACGAAGTACCCTCCGCCATACACCGTGAGGCGGCTTGCGAAGTCTGGATGTAGATGGAAGCTAAAAACAAATGGACAAGTGATGTTTCAGTGACTACAGCGTTGAGTATGTTATTGATATGGTGGCTGTTTTTTGGACGTATCCGAAAGACAGTACCACTGGTTGAAATTAACGGCCGTAAATTTTACGAATGTCACATATTTACGAACATAGATTGGTGCGAGGCATTGAAATAAATGGTAAAGTTCAAAATCTGTGATTGACCCTGATTTGCCGCGGTGGAGTAGCCGAGCGGTCTAAAGCGTCTCGCTGCGGAGCGCGCGGTTGTTCGCCGTGGTGGTTCGAGTCCTCCCTGGGGCATGGGCGTGTGTGTTGTCCTTAGGTTAGTTTACCTAGGTTTAAGTAGTTTGTAAGCTACGGACTGATGAACATGTAGCTTGGTCCGATAGATTTACAAACATTTGAACATTTGACCGTGATTTGAACCCAGATTTAAAGCTTGGAGCCAGAGATCGCCTGAACCAATTGTACTATCCATGTACGTTTCTCTTCCTTCCCAAATTCTTAATTTATTGCACACTGCGTTGATAGTTCGCCCTGCCCATTACTTCCTCTTGCTCGCAGCCTAAACAATCGAGCAAGGGATCGAGCGTTTGGGTGCTACCTCGCAGAAATTGCCTTTGAGGCAAGTATACAATACGTTGGATCCCTTGCTCAATTGCAGCTTGGTTTGGGCTGCAAGCAAGAGGAAGTAATGGGCAGGGGCAGCGGCGGACCTCTCGTCTTGGGGGTCTCCAAATACCTGGAAAGCAAGGTATTTTATTTATTTCTTTAATTTTTTTTTCAGGTCTGTTGGTCTCTCGTTCTGAGGCCTCCAAATATCAAAAGCTATTTTTCCTAGACTGTCTTGTTCCTCTCCTCCAAATCTCAAGAGTTCCTTTTTTTATAGTAATACACGTATTTGCAAGTGGACAGGGGCCCTCATTTTGTTCTGCCACTGCCCCGGGTCTCCAACAGCCTTAGTCCGCCACTGGGCTGGGGGCACTACTATAGCTGTTGTTGTTGTTTAGAGGGGACTAGACTCTTTGGTCATCAATCCCCTCATTACTATAGTAGTGTGGATAAGCTGAGAATTTGGGTACGACGGGAAGCGTTCCTGGAAAGTCTATTTGCTTAAGGCGACCGCTGCCCCGAGGCGGGAAATTGGATTCTAAATCCGGTTCCTCACAAATTTTCAACTTCGCCATTGATTTATTTCAATGCCCTGCAATGGTAGATGTGCGTGAATATTCGCATTCGTAATATCAAGTTAAATTGATCAAAGAAATTGGCAGTGTGAGTCCACTTGCCGTAACTCCACTTGCTGCAAGTCCACTTATGTGTGATGTTGCACCCCTGTCTGCTCATAATCCATGCTTTCATTCGTTTTAGAAATGCATCGTCTTCCTAAGGAAAGCTTGACCGCAACTGTTGCAACTGACTCTTGATAACCTGGTTACTGTCATTTAGGTAGAGTTAATGTACGAACTGGCCCGGCACATATTACATCAAGACAGATCACGGGATCTTGCTGGGAGAACCTCAGCATCACGGAGAGAGAGAGAGAGAGGGAGAGTGCCACGAGTGGCGGAAAATAGCAGCACTGTACTGTCGCATGAGAGGCAATGCAAGAGGACACAGAAAGTCATGATGTGCAGTCGCGTCATCACAGCTCCCTCCATCACGACGAGTACCACCACAGTGCCTCTCCAGTACATTAACAGAAAGAAAAGTCTCTCCAAGGAGTCGCCATCATACCCATCGACGATGGTAATATGGAAGAGTCCATAGCCGTGGCTCATCGTTGTACACAGTGCAAAATACTGGATGATCAAATAGTCAGTATAAATTTGAAAACTTAATAAATCCTGGAATAACGTAGATACAGAGGTCAAATTGACACACATGCTTGGAATGACATGGAGTTTTATTAGAAAAAAAATTCAAAAAATGTCCGACAGATGGCGCTTCATCGGATCAGAAAAGCAATAATTAGCATAACAAATTAAGACAAAGATGGTGTTCTTTACAGGAAATGCTCAATATGTTCACCATCATTCCTCAACAATAGGAATAATGTTGTGAACAGCACTGTAAAGCATGTCCGGAGTTATGGTGAGGCATTGGCGTCGGATGTCTTTCAGCATCCCTTGAGATGTCGGTCGATCACGATACACTTGCGACGTCAAGTAAACCCAAAGCCAATAATCGCACGGACAGAGATCTGAGTACCTGGGAGGACAAGCATGACGAAAATGGCGGCTGAGCACACGATCATCACCAAACGACGCGCGCAAGAGATCTTTCTCGCCTGAAATGAGCTTCGTCGGTCCACAACCTCTTACTCAACCAAGCGTCATCTTTTGAAATGCCCACACCGCAAATACCTTCCGCTTCGCTGAATCGCCAGGTAACAGTTCATGATGCCGATGGATTTTGTAAGGATAGCATCGGAGGGTACGCCTAAGAGCCAACGAAACAGTAGTGTATGGAATGCCGGTGCGACGTGCGAGTCTGCACGAGCGCTGACATCCCGTGCATAGACGAACCCGCTACAGTCTCCATTTCTTCCTGAACCGTCTCAGCAGCATTAAGCCTTGTGCTCGGTCGGCCACTACGGGATCTATCATCTAAACTGCAAGCCACATGACTATATTCACGTTTTGGCGTGGGGGGGGGGGGGGAGGGGGGAGGGAGTGAAGGTTGAACTAATAAAATACCGCTGAAGACTATGGTTTAACGAATAAAATTACTTATTTCTGGGGTAGCAGGGCGTCAATTTGTAAATTCAAATCAAATAGAACTTTAAAATAGATGTGGCTACTGCTGCTTGAGAGTGTGGGTGGAGGGCAGCGAAATCAATAGTAAAACCGAATCTCATTGACCATTCGTACCATTTCTAAAAGTTTACGCCCTCGAAAATCTTGACAGCAGCCCATAGCGTGGTGTAAAACGCCTCTCTTACAACGTCTGCCACTGTAGTTTTCCGATAACTCTATACCCTTAGACGCTTGTTGCATAACGAAGAGTGACGATGTCGTTTGTATGTACTTTACCAATTATTTCTGTTACAGACTTCCACAGTGTCGAGCAATATTCGAATATTGGTCTAACGAGTGATTTGTAATCCACTGCCTTTGTTGATGGACTATGCTGTTTAAGGATTCTTACAATGAATGTCAGTCTGGCATCTTTCCCCCGTTTATGTGTGCAAATGTTCAAATGTTTGTAGAGCTTATGGGAATTAACTACGGGGTCATCAGCCCCTAAATTTACAAACTACTTATGAACTACTTACGAACTAGGACGGCACAAATATCCATGCCCGAGGGGGGATTCGAACCCCCGACCGTAGAGGCCGTGCAGACCGTGACTGAAGCGCCTCAGTCCCCTCGGCCACCGGGGCCGGCTTTATGTGTGCGTTCCACTTCAAATCGTACATTACGAACAATTTTCTTTACAGTGATCACTCTGTATCCGATTCCTGTCGCGTACATGTTATAAGTTTATCCTGTCGACAGAGGTCAGAGTTGAGTATTAAAGGAAAAAAATAGAATGAGACATTAAACATATCTTTATTTTTCTACATAATTTCCAAGTACATTGACACATTTTTTCATAGCGTTTTATAAGCTTCAAAAAGCCCCCCCAGGAAAAAAATAGGACGTTGCATACGGAAAAAGCGTGTAGCGGCTTCTTTGGCGTCAGCATTGCTTCCAAAGCGCCTTCCGCCGAGAGTCTTCTTCAAAGCTGGAAACAGATGGAAGTCACTTGGTGCGAGATCAGGTCTGTATGACGGATGGTGTAGGCGCTTCCAACCAAGAGTTGCTGCAATACGGTTTTGCGTTACCGTCGCCGAGTGTGGTCTCGCATTGTCATCCAACAGCAGAACGCCAGGTCTGAGAAGGCCAGGCCGCTTTTTCCGAATCACCTCTTTCAATTTCGAGAGAATGGTACAGTACCGCGCAGCATTGATGGTTGCATCCTTCAAAAAGTCCAGCAACAAAACGGTGAGTAGCACCTTACCTGCAGAAGGAGGGCTTTTGAACTTCTTTCAGATAGGTGACGACCATTGTTTCCACGCCATAGTTGTGCAACGCTTCTTCCGTATGCAACGCCCTGATTTTTTCTTGGATGTTTTTGACAAACGTCTCATTGTACTTGGGAATTATCTAGAAAACTAAAGTTATGTCTTATCTTTAATGTCTCATTTAACTTTTTTCCTTTCATACAGACCTCTGCTCACAGTCGTTGGGGGATATTTATTTTCCAACTCACCTTCGTATATCGGTCCTGGTAACAGCTCCAAACATGAACAACATTGCCTGGGTGAAGTGACCGAGCCTTCTAAGCCGCCTTGCTACGGAGTGCGCGGTTGCTCGCCGTCGGAGGTTCGAGTCATCCCTGGGACATCGGTGTGTGTCGTGTCCTTAGATTAGTTAGTTGAAGTCGTTTGTAGGTCTAGAGACTGATGACCATAGCAGTTTTGTTCAATAGGCTTACAAACATTTCAACACTTTTGAACATCATGAATGTATTTCGACGGTAGTCCTGTCAGAAAGAATGCCGCAGCTCCAATCATATTCACACCAGATGATGTTGTGTAAGAGTTCGAAATTTTACTGACAACCGAACGTCTCTTCTGTGCGCACCACATTTCTGTCGCGTGGTTTCTTACCCACGCAGAAACAACTGAGAACTAAGGAAAAGGAATTAAGGTTGTTTGGTCGACGACGAGGTCATTGCAGACGCAGCACATTTGACGAGGATCCTACTGTTTGGTTACGACAGAAATGCTGCACAAAAGTGGCACATGCAAACTGGCAGCGCTGCAGTACGCTTGCGTCACCTGTACTCAGTAAACAACTGCGTGTTTCGGAGTAGGGCACCAGCTAGTGGCGTGAGACTGGGGAAAAGCGGCGGGGATTCGGGGCAGCTAATGTGGGATGAAGGTGGAGTGAGAGCTTTTGCCTGGCGAATTGCGATGGACTGTGGACTGGACTGTGGAAGGTTGAATTTAAACTGTAACGGACTGTGTCAACAACATTAAGCTAGAGCTGCTGCATCTAGAAAGTTTCAGTTAGGATCGGGCAGAAGCTACACGCCGAATCATTGGTCAATAGTTTTTTTTTATACAGACATAAACGTGACAGTAAGAATTAATTACATTTTGGCAACACCTTAGCCATCACAGAAATGACCTCGTAGATTATTGAGTACAGATGTTTAGCACTTTGTCCATTTCAGCAACTGCCGCAATTAGTTTTTTTTCTTCTAAGCAGCAAACAGTTGCAGCAAACCGGTTGCGCCACATAGTGCCCTTCTAGTCTAAGATTGAAATTACACGTCTGTGGACTGCTCTCCGCTCGTAATTGGAGGAAACATTTGGAATGAATTTCTGTACAGATAACTACAAGTAGATTATATTCAGAAATCTACACTCTTGGCCATTAAAATTGCTACACCCGAAGATGACATTATACAGACGCGCAATTTAACCTACAGGAAGAAGATGCTGTGATATGCAAATGATTAGTTTTTCAGAGCATTCACACAAGGTTGGCGTCGGTGGCGACACCTACAACGTACTGACATGAGGAAAGTTTCCTACCGATTCCGCATACACAAAAAGCAGTTCACCGGCATTGCCTGGTGAAACGTTGTTGTGATGCCTCGTGTAAGGAGGAGAAATGCGTACCATCACGTTTCCGACTTTGATAAAGGTCGGATTGTAGGCTATCGCGATTGCGGTTTATCGTATCGCGACATTGCTGCTCGCGTTGGTCGCGATCCAATGACTGTTTGCAGAATATGGAATCGGTGGGTTGAGGATAGGCATCTTATCCGCATGGCTGTAACGGATTGTGCAGCCACGTCTCGATCCCTGAGTCAACAGATGGGGACGTTTGCAAGACAACAACCATCTGGACGAACAGTTCGACGACGTCGAAATAGTGAAGTCAGCGGACATTCCATGGCTACGGAAATGTACTGTTAGTGATATGTGACAGACGGAACTTTACGTATAGATTCTGCATCAATTCTGGAGCAAAAACGTTAGGAACGATTTGAGAGAACTTGTATCATCCTTTTTAATCATAGGAGAACAGAAGGGTTTTGTCTCCTATAGCAGCCAGCTGCAGTCCTCATCAGTTTGCGAAACGTGCTATCAGTTGAAAAATGTCATTTAATCACTAACCATCAGAAGAAAAGAAAAAACTCCCAATGTCGCTGCCAAATAAGTGCTATGGTAACGTGCATTATCGATGACTGAGAGGAATCTCCATCAAGTGTCTTTTGTAACGGTACATTAGCTATGAGAATCACATATAGGGGTGTTATTTACGATGGGATATTTTTGACTGTGTTGATTATATCGTAATTTTTGCGACTTCTTGAAGTAACAGCTCCATTGCATCATATTTACATTAAACAGGAATCATGACTAGGGAAAAAGTGGGGCGTACTTCTTTAATGATGACGCTGTCGACGGCACGTTAAACCATAAGCTTCCTTCTCCCACGTTGAAGGAATAGAAGCAGAACGCTGTTTGGTGGATCGATCCATTCGACATCACCTGGTTTCATACGCACCATTCAGGTATTTCGTCAGTTTTCCGTTATGTAATGTGACGTGGGAAGAAATCTGAGGAGATGTTTTGTTACTTGTGCAGTGCTGTTTGTTACGTAACTTCCTTCGTGCAGTAGTGTAGTGGGGAGACCTTGCTAGAAAGTCGGTAAAACGCTCAACTTTAATTTACATTTACAAAGACCTCTACATCTACGAGTCTACTATGCAAGCAACACATAAGTATCTGGCTGAGAGTACATCGAATCATTTTCTATTTCTTTACCGTTACGATCTGGAATATCAAAGGGGAAAACGAAAGTCTAAATCATTTAGTTCGAGCGCTGATTTCTCTTATTATAATGATTATTTCTCGCAATGCATGTGGGGCTAAACAATATATTTTCGCATTCGAACGAGAAATTACGTATTACGATCTCGCAACAAAGAAACACGCCTTTACCATAATGATTGCCACCCGAGCTGACGTATCAGTCATGACACTTTCTCTTCCCTATAGCATAATAATTACAAAACGAGCTAGCCTTCTTTGTATCTCTTTGATGTCATCTGTCGATCGTGTCTGGTATGGATACCATATTGCGCAGCAATATGGAATATTGCCTACAAAGCGCAGTCTGTAGTTCGTCTTCCAGACAACATTATCTATAAATTGAAAATTTTGAAACGTATCGATCGTTTCAGGGAATTGGAATAAATTTGTGAAGGAGCGGGACTCGAACCCGGATTTCCCGTTTCGGGCCAATGACCGTCTTTACCAGTTAGGCAACCTAGGCACATTTCAAGTCCTGTCGAAATTCTCAAATTGCAGCACAGTGCGATGGTAGTGCCCCTGCCCATTGGTTCGTAGCCCGTCCTGCATTTCCAAAAAAAAAAAAAAAAAAAAAAAAAAAAAAATCAAATGTTTCTATAGTCTATGGGACTTAACTACGGGGTCATCAGTCCCTAAACTTACAAACTACTTATGGACTACTTACGAACTAGGACGGCACAAATATCCATGCCCAAGGGGGGATTCGAACCCCTGACCGTAGTGGCCGTGCAGACCGTGACTGGAGCGCCTTAGTCCCCCTTTTTTTTGTTTTTTTTTTTGTTTTTTAGCGCCGCATATTAACCGAAATGCGCGACTTCTCTCTCTTTTTTTTTTATTTATTTTAATTTTTTTTTAATTTTTTTTTTTTTTTAGGATTTTTCTTGATATATTGAATAAACTTAAAATTCCTCTTCTGCTTCTGGAACGATAAAGGCAAGAGCAATTTTTTTTCTGTATTGCCTATTATGATTTAATGTCCAATTATAGGAAAAAATTGAAAGCAAAATATAATGTTGTTTAATGTCTTCTCTAAATTAAGATTGCCTTCTTCGGTGTGAAACATAATTTCATATCTTCTGAAATGCTATATAAATTGTATCTTTCGGTGTCTTTACCAACTTCCGATGTCAAAGTTCGTCTTCTCGGGTGTAACTGTTGTAATTTCCACACGTATCCGTGTACTTCTTCTTTTTGCTCTCGTTTTGTTTATCTTCTTTAACTTTGAAATGCGTCAGCTAGCTAGACTCCGTTTCTGTTAATGATACAACGTAACATGAATTCTTGGTGGTAGAATTTATGCATTTGAAAATTAGATCTCTGTAGACTTAAAAAAAAGGGGAACTGAAATAATGTAAAAAAAAAAAAAAAATGTCTCTCTTCTAGAGCCAAACTTGTGAAATAAAACCTTTTTTTTTCTGTTTCGAAAAGTTTATTTTCGTCAAAATAGTCGTTCCTTAGTTGATCGTTATTCGTTATTCTTACATTTTCCTAGAAATTGTATTTGTAATAATTTAACCTGTTGATATGCCCATTGGGTCACATCATCAAGGATGTCGTTTTATTTATGTTTCACACGATGGTTCTTTTGAGAAAGTTTGCGTATTTTTTCTGATAGTCTTCTACTTGCAGTAGTTTGTCGTGCTGCATTCTAATGTATATCCAGAAATCTCCTTCACTCTTTTCCGTAGTTGTCAGTACGTAATATATTGCATGTCCCTTTAGCCAATTCACTGCGTTTTGTTTCGTATTGGGGTAAAGTTCTTCGTCCGGATGTAAAAGGCTCGCAGGTGTTATGGTTGTTGGCGACGTTCTCTGCATAATTGCAAGTTTTTTCCTGAGTAACTGCCAAATGTTGTCAATGTTTCTGCAGACAAATTGATGTTCGTCTGTGTCATTCAGGTTGCAGAGTGTGCACAAGGGAGAATTTGCGAGATGTATATTATGAAGTCGTTGGTTTGTTGGGACTTTTCGATTAACAGCGTAATACCAGAGTGCCCTCACGTTTGTCGGTAAGTGGGGATTATGGATGTTTCTCCAGATCATTTTCCAGTTGAAGTCTTTATACTTTCGTTCAATGATGTTCTTGTTATGAAATTTCATTAAATTTTTGTAAACTTCTTTGACTCTATACATGTCTTTCTCTGCCATTCTCATGCTTATATAGCTGTATTCGATTAAAAAATGTTTAAAGTGATACAGGGCGGTGGGAATGTGGCGGACATCGATTGGGGCAGCACAGTTAGGTGGCGCTATTTCATTTAAAAGGAATGCCGCTATGGTGTTCGGCGTTTTTGTCCACTGCGTGTACGTTTTGCTAACAAACAGGGCTTGCGCTTTATTGTAGACATCTGTTAGATTGAGTCCACCGTTGTCGGTCGATAGTGTCAAGGTCTCGTATTTGACTTTGAAGATATGGCCACGGCTGACGAAGTGGCCAAAGGCTGCCAAGATCCTATCAGCCACAGTCCGCGGAACTGGTAAAACTTGTGCCACATAATTTATTTTGGATGTGAGATATATATTCACCACTTCCACCCTTTGTATTTCGTCGAGTGTTCTGAGTACATTCTGATATATACTGGCACGTATACTATTAAGTAGTCTTCTGTAATTCCGTGCAATCGTTTGCTGGATATTGGGCGTATATTCAATACCGAGGCATTTCAATGTAGCAGTCTCCTTTATTTCCCCTTGAATGGGAACTTCTAAACCTCGTCCAATGTTCATTATTGCGGATTTCTGTCGGTTCAGTTTGGCGCCAGACGCGAGTTCATACGTTTTTATTACCTCTAATAATTTGCAGATCTCATTATTGTCCTTGACCAAGACCGTGACGTCGTCAGCATATGATTGACAGACAATCTTTTGCCCACGTAGTAATATGCCTTGTAAATTTGTACTCAGTCGAAAAAGCAAGGGTTCTATGGCTACTGCAAAAAGCGACATGGACAGAGGACAGCCCTGTCTCATTGAACTTTTTACAGTTATTGGTCTGTTGAGTTGACCATTTACCATTATTATAGAGGCTGAATTGTTGAGGAGGTTCTTCAGGATCCTGATGTAGCTTTGCGGAAAGTTCATAGTACTCATAACGTGAAATAGGTAATCATGGTTGACTCTATCAAATGCTTTTTCGAAGTCTAATGATACCAAAGCACACTTTAGATTACAAGCTGCTGATAATGAAATTATGTCCCTGTAGTCACATAGTGTGTGGTGAATGGATCTGTCTTTGCGTACGCTCGATTGATAAGAACCGGTGACGGAGTTCAGTACTGATTTCAGTCTTTCGTTCAGAATGCGCGCAAAGATTTTGTAATCACTATTGAGTAGGGTGATAGGTCTTAGGTTTTCTACTGATTTTCCTGTAGTTTTTTTCGGGATCAGTACAACTACCCCTTCTCGGAAATCAACTGAGATGTTGGTGTTGGGGTTCATAAGTTCCTTATATACACATGTGAGCTTGGGTATCATCTGTCGTTTGAATGTGTGGTATAACTCTGCCGGAAATCCATCAGGACCAGGGGATTTGTTTTTCGGGCTCCGCATTATCGCATCTTCAACTTCCTCTTCTGATATTTCGACTAACAGGCTGTCTGCTTCGTCCTGGACAAGTTGTCGTGTCATTCCGGTTGTAAGGTCAGTTTGAGCCGTTATATCCGTGGGTGTATTGCTTAGTAAAGCGGTGAAGTGATTGTGAATTTCCGCCTTGATCTCATTTTGCTGAGTTAGTAGTCTCCCATCTGACGTTCGTAATTCGTTTATTATTTTTCTGTGTTGTCGTTTTCTTTCGTTTATTAAATGATAAATAGATGTTTGTTCATTCTGTACTTCATTTTGAAGTCGTGATCTTATTTTATAACCATCAAGCTGTTTGCGTTTTAATGACAGGAGTTTGGCTTGAATTCTTTTGATTTCTGCATGGTTGTCAATAACTGACGCATCAGATGCGTATAAATCCCTGAGGACTTTGAAATAAAATTCAGCTGTCCGCTTGTGCCAGGTTGTTTTTTCACGAGAGTAATTTGTCATTGCTCTTCTGATCATAGGTTTAGCGCATTTTGTCCACCATGCAACTGCTGAGGAATATGAATGGAATCTTTTCTCGCATTCTTGCCATACATCATTAAATGTCTCTTGACATGCAGGATCCTTTAAGATGTCTACGTTCATTTTCCAGAGACCACGTCCCCTGTAGGTTTCTTGTTTTCTTAAATTCAAGGTGCATATGTAAGATATGTGATCTGAAAAGATGGTAGGCCATAGTTCTGTTTGTAGAATGTGCGTCTGCAAGGTATCGGAAACGTAGATTCTGTCAATGCGGCTGGCCGAGTGGCTAGTAATGTGAGTGAAACCTGGCCGTTCCCCATTCTTTTGCTCCCACGTGTCGATCAAATTGAATTCTCTAACTATTGCGTTCAGTTCTGCACAATAATTAAAATTTGGTGTCTGGTCTTTAGCAGATAAAACACAATTATAGTCGCCTCCAAAAATGATGTGTTCATATTTTCCACGGAAGAGGGGCACTATGTCGTTTTTAAAGAAGTCGGCTCGTTTTCGCCTGTTGCCGGAGCCAGATGGTGCATAGACGTTGATCAGTCTTACGTTGTGGATGGTGCCTGCAATACCTCTGGCGTTTGCCAATTTTTCAACGTCTTTCGCGATTATTCCTTCTTTCGTGAGTATCGCCGTTCCAAGGTCTTGGTCAGTTCCGGGATTCTCGATTACGTTATATCCAGTTATTATTTCCAATTTAATGTCTGTCACCTCTTGCAGCAAGGCGATGTCGAGGTCAGCGGCGTAGAGCATGTCTTGTAGGGCCTTGATTTTGAGGTGGCTTCGAATTTTGTTGATATTTATCGTGCCGACCCTATAGGCTTGCACAGATATTTTGGCTGCCTATGCTTGTTTACTGTCACCGCTCATTTTCGTCAATACCTCTTGCTCCTCAGAGCAGTGGACGCTGCGGGGATTTTTCTTTAGATTTATCGTCTCTCCCTGGTGAAGATGAGTCATTTTCCGCATTTTTTATTTCTTTCATTTCTTCGTCTTCAGGAAATTCTATATTATCATCTGCCCAGGAAGATCCATCAGTTTGTTGTGCCGTCTGCTTCCCCGGACAGTGCTGGGGCATCGTTCTGTTTTTCGATTCTTTACTTGTGGTGCTGTCTTTTTCATCACCCTGTTGGCGATGAATGTCTATATTTCTTGAGTCTTCCTTTTTTGTAGTCTGCTGGTTTCGTTGTGACGTTACTGATTTTTTCCCACTTAACTTTTTGCCAATTTCTTGCGCTTTTTCGCGGAGCGTCTGTGCCTTGTGTTCTGCGCCAGGTGGTGCTAAACGCCGTTTTTTGTGTGTTTTAGGGGAAGAACCAGATTTCAAGCTCTCTTCATTCTCTGAATGTGAGCTTGGGTCTTGTATGGCAATGTCCTCCTCATCTTTACGCACGTGTTGTTCGGTGTCTTTTTCAGGATTCGCTTCCACTTCTTTTTCAATAACCGTTCTCGTCACGTTGGAGGGAGGGATGATCGGTGCTTCTGCGTTACTGATTTCCATTGGCAGACATTGGTTGTCTTCGAGGGGCTCATATTGTCTGTCCTCAGCGTCGCTGAATGTCTTGGTTGTTGTGCCGCGGGAAGCTAAGGCATACGTAACTGGCAGTGCCGTCATCACCATAGGCGCGATCGGCTCCTTGGTTGGCAGCTGCGTCACTCTCCGTTGAATGCACTCAGTTCGTACATGGCCGGTCTGACCACAACCGGAACATGTACGTGGCTGACCGTCGTAAATTACAATGGCTCTATACCCACACACGTACAGGTAAGACGGTATGTGCTTTCGGAGTTCTATTTTGACCTGTCTGACACCGTTGAGAACAGGGAAAGTTTGAAAGGTCGTCCACTTTTCTGCTACATTGCTGATAATTCGTCCGTAGGGCTTAAGAGCTGAATTGATCGCTTCCGTGGGTATTTCGAATGGAAGTTCAAAGATTCGGACAGTTCGGGTAGCAAAACCTGCATGGTCAACTTTGACGTCTCCAACATTCCCATCACAATGATTGAATTTTAGGGATCCTCCGCATTGTTCTATGACTTTAGCGCAACAAGCAGGACTGATCATTTTCACGTAAACTGTGCAACTAACGATCGACAGATGGATACCAATAATTTCGCTAAGGCTGAGTTTTACAACGTCTCTTAAGAAGGCTTCCACTTCTAGTGCTTTGGGTCTCGCATATCGGTCATCAAATGTGAACTTCACAGTGTCTTTGCGAAGGGGCTCAGTCATATTTATGCTCTATCCATTCTAAACTACAGATAGTATTTACGCCGCAAGAGCGTCCAACTCACCACACACGTTGCGCGCGCGACCGGCCGCAGCGAGGATGTAAACAACACTTCCTCACAGCTCGCCTGCCGAAAGCAGACTGTCCCCTCGGCCACCGCGGCCGGCCCTGGATTTCTCCAAGGGATCGACCATAGCTGTGAATCCGCACAGAAATAGTCAATTTGTAGGGTGGCAGGAAATTTAACCACTTTACATGCTATTTTTACGTATTAATAATTAATAATGTACATTTATTTATAATGCAATTACTGGTATCACTTTGAATCCGGATAATCTGAAAGCATAAATAGGTAGGAAGAGTGGAAATAGTAATGTTGACTAGGTCACTAAGAAAACTGGTTGATGCTGATGGGCAACGTTTAATTTTTGTTGGAAACAACAACACAGCCAAGTCTGTGACAGAGGCCGGCAAGCGGCGAGGGTTACCTAACGGTACCACAAGGGCGCGGCGATGTTGCTTCGAACCAAAACTCGCGGGCGACGATACGAGTGGGAGATGATTTCAGTCGCCAAACGGTCGAAACATTCTAGAACTTGCTAGAAGCCTCTAGAAGCTTCTTGTTCACGGGAAAGACGTTTGGCAGGAAGTAATGGTGGGGGCTCTTGAGAAAATGGGCTGGAAAGACCTGTGGCTTACTGCAAGGTGAGTCTATAAATTCGGCTAGCTGTGCTCGTGGTGCGAGGACGTAGGTGGGCAGTTGATGGCAAAGCGTCCAGTGACTCAGCTCACAATTATTTGTAAGTGCAGTTTGCCTTGCTTCAAGTATTCATATTTGTTTCTCTGGTAACAGGAACAAAATTATTTCTTCAGTGCATCGTATTTGCATTTCGAAGCACTCATTTACAAGCTTACAATTGAGCTTTTCTTCTGCTTCACCGGCCACGGTGGCCGAGGGGACTGAGGCGCACTACGGTCGGGGGTTCGAATCCCCCCTCGGGCATGAATATTTGTGCCGTCCTTAGTGTTAGCTAGTTCATAAGTAGTTTGTAAGCTTAGGGACTGATGACCCCGTAGTTAAGTCCCATAAGTTCTACAAACATTTGAACATTTCTTCTGCTTCTCGCCAGTGACGTAAGCAGTCTGCGAGAATCTCTGGTTCGACTTTGATACTTGAGTGACCGCCGGCCGCAGTGACCGAGCGGACTGCGGCGTTTCAGTCACAGTCTGCACGTCCGCTACCGGTCTGGGGTTCGAATCCCCCCTCGAGCATGGATGTTTGTGTCGTCTTTAGTATAAGGTAGTTCATAAGTAGTTTGTAAGTTTAGGGACTGATAACCCCGTAGTTAAGTCCCATAAGCTGTACAAACATTTGAACATTTTTTTTTTTACCTTTTATGTTATGTTTGACTGATAGGTTTTATCTAAGATGACCACTGTAATTTTAACACTTTTAGTTATACTGACTTCTGTTTGTCTCAGCTAGATGTATTTTATTTAATGCATTTTACAATTCTATTTTAACCCCTTTTTATCGATGAAGATGGTCTATTGACCAAAACTGATAGATGTATAAGGCTTTGAATAAACCGCGGATGGTTTTTAAAAATGCATTTTATTAAATAAAAATTGGTACTAAGGCCGGGATTCGAATCCGGGACCTCCTGGTTACTAGGAAGTTGCGCCGTCTGCCAAGTGCCAGGGGAGGTGCAGGGGTTAGCGCAACTGGCAATTTAGCATGAGGTCCCGGTCCCGGCATTGAATACCGGCCCCAGCATAAATTTTAATATGTCCATGTTTCATGATTATGAAACCTACCAGCAGCTGAGGTTAAAATACCGCGGATTAAGTCTATATTAAGAACACTTGCGGTATCACAAAACTATGTCTATTCTTTCAGAATTGTCAGAAAGAATAGACGCCGAATTTCTTAGTTGTAATCTCTAGATATTTGCTCGAATTGACAACATTGAGATTTGTGCGATTTGTCGAGTAACTGTAATGTAATGGTTATTTTAGTACTCGTGTGCATAACCTCGCAGTTTTCTTTATTTAGGGTCCTACCGTAGTTCACGTTACTCTTAAGGTCATGTCCCTCATTTTAAAGTAGAGAGCGGCCGTCTTTACGCGCCGAAATATCAGTCTTCAAACACTGGAACGGTACACCAACATTTTCTTTAGATTTTCTACCGTTATCTTCGTAAGGATAACAGCACTACTGAATCATTTACTATGGCGCACAAATATTTTCCCTCGCCTATTATACAATAAGGCTGTAAACGGAGAGCCGTTCTCGATAAGGAGTTGATAAGATTAGATATAGAGGGGAATGGAAATTGTGGAGCACGGTGTGCGAGATAGTCATCTTGCGTATCACCCTGTACTGCGGGCCGCCTAGCCGAGTCCAGGCGCAAACAAGGGGGAACCATGCCGGCCTCCCACGCTGCAGACACGGGCGTCGCAACAGCAGGGCGTAAAAAGTACACCGGAAACTCCGGTAATGTTATTATCGCAGATACGGGGAAGACAAAAAAAAAAAAACAATTTATTAGTAAGAAGCGACCGAATATTCGGTTTCGGGCCGGCCGCGGTGTCCGAGCTGTTTGCGGCGCGCCAGTCAGGTTCTGCACGGTCACTACGGTCGGGGGTTCGAATCCCCTCCTCGGGCATGGATATTAGTGCCGTCCTTAGTATTAGCTAGTTCATAAGTATCAACACATAATGCAATTCCTTGGGACAACATTGTCTCGTTATACCAAAGGTATTAAACATAAGGAGAGGCATTGAATTAAAATGTAGGCTATGGCCGGGATTCGAATCCGGGACCTCCTACTTACTAGGGAGGTGCATTAGACCACTCAGGAAACTCAGCGTTGTAGCGAAAACAATTACACGAACTGCCTTAAAGCACGTTTCTCTTCGGACCACATACTTTAATTCTGGCTCATGTTCCCTGTGAAATGCGTATCAAATTGCCATAGCTCTCCTACATTGGAATAGCACCCCAGAAAAGAACGCGAACAGGAACTATCCCGCCTTGTTCCTCAGACCGAGGTGATACAAATATCAACAAATAATACAATTCCTTCAGACAACATTGTCTCATTATAGCAAAGTTATTAAACATAAGGAGAGGCATTGAATTAAAATTTACGCTATGGCCGGGATTCGAACCCAGGACCTCCTACTTACTAGGTAGGTGCTTTAGACAACTCAGTTAACACAGCGTTGTAGCCAAAGCAATTACACGTACTGCTTTAAGGTAACTTGCCTGTGAGCGCCCGGAAAAATGCGATAGATTTTCATGAGGTTTACACAGCTGTAACTTAAAACCCCTAACACTTAATATAATAAAATTGTAGGACAATGTTTCATCTCTCTTTCTGAACAATTAGATATACAGGTAGTTTCACTAATTCAAATATAGAACTTTTTAGAATTTTTTTTTTTTTTTTTTATTTTTTTTTTGTGTAGACCTGTAAATGAATTTCTTTTTTGCTGGTTCATACTTCGATTCTATGCACTGACTAACCGTCTTACTTACACTCTTTAAACTTTAGGTACTTATAAGGAACATTTGTATCTAGAAAGTAGACTACAATTATGTAATTTGATTCACAAGTTTTAATTCTAGAAATATTTACATTTTATGTTCAAAATAAATGCTACATTATTATAATTAATCAGTAGATATTTTGCACCTATTGATAGTAGGTTAGTGTCTGTGGTCTACTTTTCTCCAAATAGTATCCTCAAAAATTCCAAAAAAATTCAGTTCTCTACCTCAAATAGTATATTTTTTTCATAAAATAAACATGTCGGAAAATGTATTTGTTGGGAAATGATATGTAAAGTACATATTTTACCTATAACTCACTTGTGTTGGTCCTAAAGCATTCCAGGACCATATTCTACTTGGTCTATATGTTCCTCATCTTCTCTCTTTCTTTTCTTGCTTCTCCTCGCTGCCCTGACTTCTTTAGTTGCTTCAAGAACCACCTTTTGAGCTTCTGCCACTCTTATACCTAGCAACTCTAAAACTTCACATCTGCTTACTGCCCCGTCATTAAAACATATTACAGCGTCTAATACATCTGATCTCATGGTGATGAAGCCAACAAACACAGTTTTTGGCAGGCGTTTCCATATCAAATGGTGGAAGCATTCGTTCACGTTTTGTGTTTCCCCATGCAAGCATCGTGACAAGAGTTTTTTGTTACTTAGATACCTATATATGGGCTTCATTGCCTCCAATACTGCAAACGGTTGGTAGTGGAGGTGTACATATACTTGACGATGTTCGAGTGCTTTTTTGCACCTACACCAAGAACCTACACCAGTGTCACAAAGCGTATGTCATCAGTAGAGACTTTCCGGAAGAAGGTAGCCCAAACTGACTGCCGTAAAACTTACGTTGTCCAGAACTAAAACACTTTTTAGCAGGGAAAACAACTTCCGAGAAAGTCAAAGTAGCAATAAATCAAACTACGGAAAAAACCTCTCGATGACCAAAGATATACAAGCGAACACATAAGAGAATCGAAATGTGTCTTCCAACAGCGCTGCCAACTTGAAAAACATTGGTCTTATGTTTGGGAGAGAAGTCTAATGACAACAATTGACGTGTGACGGTAGCAGGAAAACGAGCATGGCTGCACACAGAGTGATCTTTGAATTGATATTTAAACACTTTCCCGTAGTCCAATTAAATGTTTTAACCACCATTGTATTCAGAAAAGTCTAAACTTTAATTTAAGATAAAAAACAAAATTCGATTTTTTAAGATGATTCACGAGCAAGTTATCTTAAAGCACGTTTCTCTTCAGACCACATACTTTAATTCTGCCTGAAGTTCCCTGTGAAATGCGTATCAAATTGCCATGGTTCTTCTACATAGGAATAGCACCCCAGCAAAGTACGCGAACAGGAACTATCCCGCCTTGTTCCTCAGGCCGAGGTGATATAAATATCAACAAATAATACGATTCCTTGAGACAACATTGTCTCATTATAGCAAAGTTATTAAACATAAGGAGAGGCATTGAATTAAAATTTACGCTATGGCCGGGATTCGAACCCGGGACCTCCTACTTACTAGGTAGGTGCTTTGGACCACTCAGAAAACACATTGTTGTAGCCAAATCAACTACACGGGCTGTCTTAAAGCACGTCTCCCTCCACACCACTTGATACGCATTTCACAGGAAACATGAGGCACAATTAAAGTATGTGGTGTGGAGGGAGACGTGCTTTAAGACAGTCCGTGTAGGTTTCTTTGGTTACAACGCTTTGTTAGCTGAGTGGTCTAAAGCACCAACCTAGTAAGTAGGAGGTTCTGGGTTCGAATCCTGGCCACAGCATAAAATTTAATTCAATGCCTCTCCTTAAGTTCATAAATAGTTTGTAAGTTTAGGGTCTGATCACCCCGTAGTCAAGTCCCACGAGCTCTACAAACATTTGAACATTTTTTTCGGTTTCGGCCAACATCTACATCTACATAGATACTCCGCAAATCACATTTAAGTGCCTGGCATAGGGTTCATTAACCACTTTCATAACTTTTCTCTACCGTTCCATTCTCTAATAGCGCGCGGGAAGAAAGAACACCTAAATCGTAAGCTGACATGAGGATCGTGGTGCAGTGCAGCTAAAACAAACACCTCCATCTCCTCACTTCTTGCAGGTCTTCGTCTGTTACTGCGGCGCATTACCAAGCTGCCTGTTTCCCGAAGTTGTTGTTCGGCACGTAAGAATGTAATGGCTGCCGGGGCTCTTCGCCTAGGATATCTCACGGCATACGCCGTGGCTGCTTCAGTGGCATCGTGTCGGCACTCGCCGAGCATCAGCTACATGTCAACGTACTCGTTGTTCGTGTATGCCATCGTCATCCGATGTCAGTAACTGTGGTATAGCCGGCCGCGGTGGCCGAGGGGACTGAGGCGCTCCAGTCACGGTCTGCGCGGCCACTACAGTCGGGGGTTCGAATCCCCTCTCAGGCATGGATATTTGTGCCGTCCTTAGTCTTAGCTAGTTCATAAGTAGTTTGTAAGCTTAGGGACTGATGACCCCGTAGTTATGTCCCATAAGTTCTACAAACATTTGAACTGTGGTATATTGAGCCCCGGTTTTTTGTGTGGCTCCAACTGTCGGGTATACGGCCGTGTGCGGCGACAGTCGGCAGTCTAACAGCGCATCGAGGAAGCTTCTCGCTCCGTGACACCGGCGACGTTATAACTCGGCCGCACCACATTTAGAAGGCGCATTGCATTATGCGCAGAGTTTGTGGTATCTGCCCCTGAAACTTTGAAGGGTTGTAGCTCCGAAACTAACAGTGATAGGAATGTAGTTTAAATTGATTTGGACGCAGCTGGTTGCAATGAATCCAATGCACGATAGAAAAAACGATTGTTCCACTTAAAAAATTATATCTTTGTGCTGTAACTCTATGGAAAATGATACTATAAACTATGTTCATAGCTCCGCAGAAAGTGTAACATTTCTTGTGTTGACCTACCGCATTAAAATTTCCCGTCGCCTATTATTTTATAAGTTACAGAGGCAAACACACTTAGTGAAACACCCTGTCTATGGCGGGTACCGGGCACAGTAAACTTCTGGGGCGGACCAAAACCAGCAATGGATCTCGTTATGTTACGCTCACCTCTGTTATAGAATAATCGCTCATCAAGAGCTTCTTATACAATCAAGTTGTTGGGCCTACCACGCATCCAGAAAAATTATTGTAACTGATGGACAAATCAGGCTTTTGATATTACAGATATATCTATGAGGTAAATCACGGAATCTCATTCGGAATGGCAATGGTTCAAATCCGTATCCGATCATCCTGTTTCATGTTTTTTTTATTGATTTCCTATAACATTTCTTAAAGTTGTCTGTAAAAGACAGTTCCGATTTCTTCCCTCCTCGTCCGCCATTTCCAAACTGAGCCTTTGGTTCATCTGTAATGACCTCGTCATCAACAGATCCTTAAAGGTTTTGGTCACTCCCTGCTTTTGATATTGCTCCAATCTCAAAATAAGTGTACAATACCCTGTAAATATAAAATATTTTGGCAACCTAAAATAAAAAATTCCAGATACAAGGTTTAGCTAACGAACCTACGTATATTACACTTTTACCTACTATTTCATTTGAAAATTAATCGGCTAACGTGAACCATGTAAAAATTGTCATGGCTCAATTTTCCTTATTTCGTTCGAGTACGTATTTTGTATCGAATTTATTTAGGGTAATAACTTACACATCGCCTATCCCTAAAATATTATGAGGAACTTTCGCTAGTATTGCGAAGAGTTGTAAACGAAATATACTGCTAAATATAGTACAAAATCCTGCCTTTCCCACTTCATGCCGCATTTGTTCAAACGACATTTCACTAGGAAGCACACACAACACACTTCCGTTTTGCGGCAGCGCTTGAGGAACTTCAAAAAATAAAGCCGTAGAATATTTACCTCGTAAAAGGAAGTTTGAAGAAACAATAATGTTTACTATGCAGTTACAGTACTCACGCGAGTTTTCTGGTACAAAGACACGGTTGATCAACATCTACATGCAAATGCACTCCAACTTCAGGCCTCTTCAGTCACTGGCTGAATTGTTGTTTTACAGCTCCTGTAATTCCTCATTTTGTGCCTGAAAAACATATAATACAGTTTAAATTAGAAGAACTTATACAAATAAATAGAACAATAGCTACAGAAACAAACTAAATATAAATAAGTAGTTATCCTCGAGGAAATATTCCTAAGTGTTTTAAAGTGAATTATACAGTGACTGAATTATTATACTTTCTACTACTTTTAGTATTTATGTACCGGTTTTCAAACAGGATTTGTACCAGATACGGTGTAAGTGAGTGTGTAAAATTAGAGAGAAAATTCTAAATAAATGGGTTCTATCCAGCCATTGTACGGTGAGTTAAGTCGTGTTTAATATTACACCAAGAAAAGGTTTCATTTCTGTGATGAACGTCTTAAAATGAGTTTTATACTGAAAGTATTGGTAGTGAAAGGGAGACTGGACAGGTGTGAATCCTTCCTGTAAGGAAATTTATAAGATGATCTGTCAAATTCCGAGAGCATACGTTTGTAGAAAAGTCAACCAATATGTTACTTCCTCCTACGTAACCTCGCGAAAAGACAAAGAGGATAAAATTAGAAAGATTACAGCTAACACGGAGGCTAACCTGTATTACAGGTGTGTTGAACCACTTGTATTTGTTTTAAGAAAGGGATATAAAAAGTTGTCAATACAGAGTCATTTAAATACACCAAACATTCCTGAGAATTACGTGGCGTATTTACGAGTATTAGTGATATATATGATCGTTTCTCCAGTGGGGAGTCACTCCTAGGTCCTTACTCTTGCGGGAATTAGTATACAATAACTACGAGTTTTGAGTTCTAGTGGGCAGGTGTAAAGTTGAGACTTTTTATCTGACGGGAGTCGTACTCGAGTATTTCCGTGCAGGGGTGGTGATTGCTGTGTCTCCAGTTTTGTAGAGATCAGCGCAACTGCCTCGAAAGCAGGAGACTCGGGTTCGAGTTCCGGCTAGGTATACATTTTCAATTTTATCCATTTTCAGTTAATGCCATACATTCCGTAAATATCTACGATTATTGTATGCAGCATGTTAGGTCACTTTATACTTTTTTTAAAATATAATCAAAGAAGAGAACGATAATCTCTTACCTGTGAGAAAAACAATTCAATGTACAGGTCTAACTCTGCGTTTTCCCCGCAGACCACCTCGCGGTGTGTGGCCGAGGGTGCTTTGTGTTCCAGTGTCTCTCCTTTCAATGTTCTGGTCGAGAATGGTTAATGGGAAAACTAACGATATGTTAGGCTCTGTGTACTTTAAATCTCTCTAATGCTATCCTCACGGTCTTCTCCCGACATATAAGTAGGAGGAAGCAATATACTGGTTGACTCTTCCATAATCATGTGTTCTCGTAACTATGACTGTAGCCCACAACATGATACAGAGCGCCTGCCTTGCAACGTATGCAACTGGAGTTTTTTTTAATAATCTCTGTGGCACTTCCGTGCTTGCTAAATAAAATTAAAGAAGAGTGCTGCTCTCCGTTGTGTCTTCTCCATCCCCTATTCGACGTATCTGGTACGGATCCCAAAACGACGAGCAATATTCGTGTTAGGTGAACGAGTCTTTTGAAAGCTTCTCGCTTTTTTTATGGACTACACTTCCCGAGGATTCTGCCAATGAATCTCAGTAAAGTATCTGTTTTTACCACGATTAAATATATCAACATCTACATGGATACTCAGCAAGTCACAGTGAAGTGCATGGCAGAGGGGACATCGAACCACTTTTTTGATATTTCTCTATAGTATCATTCTCTAATAGCTCGTGGGAAAAAGGAAAACCTAAATCTTTCTATTTTTGATCTGATTTTCTTATTTTATTACGATGATCACATTGCTACTAGCAATATATGTTCGCGTACAGAAGAAAAAGTTGGTGAAAGAAATTTCACAAATAGAACTCGCCGCAACAAATAAAAGCTTTCTCTTAATGATTTCCACCCAAACTCGTGCTTCATTTCCGTCACATTCTCGATAATACAAAGCGAGCTGCCCTTTTTTGAACTTTCTTTAAAGCGTCAGTCACTCAAACCTGGTGCGGATCCCACAATGCGCAGCAATACTCCAAAATAGGACGGAGTAGTGTAGTGTAGGCAGTTTATTTAGTAGAACTGTTGCATCTTCTAAGTATTCTGCCAATGAAACGTAGTCTTTGATTCGCCTTTCCTATAATATGTGTTCTTCCCAATGTCAGTTGTTCATTATTGTTATTCCTAGGTATTAGTTGAATTGATGGCTTGTAGATTTGATTGATTTATCGAGCAAATGGAGTGTAACTGACTCTCATATAGATGACTTTACACTTACCATTATCAAGGGTCAATTGCCAATTTTTGCACCGTGCAGATATCTTATCTAAATCATTTTGCAGTTTTTTTTTCTTCTGGTGACTTAACTAACCGATAAATGACAGCATCATCCGTGAACAGTCTAAGAGAGCTAGTCAGATTGTCTCCTACATCGTTTATAAAAATAAGGAAATAAGAGAAATAGGGACCCTTTAACAGTTCCCTGTGCAACGTCAGATATCACTTCTACTCGATGACATACCGTCAATTACAACGTACTGTGTCCTTTCTGACAGGAAATCACGAATGCAATTGTACAACTGTGGCGATATTCCATAAGCACGCAATTTGATTAGAAGAAGCTTTTGACGTACAGATTCAAAAGCCTTCCGGAAATCCAGAAATACTGTTGAAATGTTTGTAAGGCTTAAGGGACTTAACTGCGGGGTCATCAGTCCCTAAACTTACAAACTACTTATGAACTACCTTATAATAAAGACGACACAAACATCCATGCCCGAGGGGGGATTCGAACCCCCGACGTCGGACGGCCGCAACACGGCGCGGCTAGGCCAGAAATACTAAATATTTGTCTTGGTTACATAGTTTCTTATACAATCTGTAAGATGCGAGAGACGTCAACAAATTAAGTTTCGTTTCTATTTCCATCCGCGGCAGCGCTACGATCGCAGATGCGAGCATGCGCGGCAGTTACTCTGACTCAAGGAGAAGATATGTACGCCATTTCAGATAGCTGCTGACGACGTGTGCTTTATACTGCTTCTTTATAATCTCAGCCGTAATTGAAAATATCGCCCCGTGTGAAATCAGATCTGTGACACGTTTTCTAAATGCAAGAACGTTAAACTAAAGGAAATTCGTCGGCTAATCTGCGATGTTTACGGCCAAATGCTGCGAGTGACTGAATGTTTAGAAGATGGGTCAATGAAGGACGTGATGAACTCCACGATGAAGAACGAAGTGGACGCCCGTCTACTGTTACTGATGAACTAGTTCACGCAATTGAAAGAAGATTAAGCACAACCGTAACTTTACACTTAGTGCCTTTGATGTGGAAGTTCCGCAAGTATCACGATCAATAATTCATGAAACTAGTTGACCTGTGCGAATAATTCACAGTCTATCCCGATCAGCCGCAGACAGATAGGTAAGATAGTAATGAAGAAATGGCATATGCAAGTACATGTGTATAAAATATGATAATCTTTGAATAGTAGCAAATTATATTAGTCTCATTCTAAGAATTTTTATATAATGAAATACAATATAATCAATTGTGAAACATATACAGAACCAGATATTGACTTTTTCATGTTTATTTTATTTTTTTTAAAACTTGTATATTTCACAAATCTTCTCTGAAATCAATGTTAGTTGTTATAATGTGATCATTGTTTACTTTTTGCTGTATGTGTCTTTAGCATAAACATAAATATCACTGAATGAGCGAATTCGTGAAAAGCCATGTCCATGCGAAAAAACAGGTTCTGGTAAATATAATCGTGCATTTTGAAGCGTCAGACCTTGTGCTTTATTATGGTCATAACGAGGGCTATTTGTATTAGGAATTGTCTTCTTATTACTTGGAAAAGCGTGGTTCGTTCGGAAGGTGTGAGGTTTATGCAGAGTATTAGCACAGTTTTATCGGAGTCAGTGAATTTAGCAGTGATGATGTACAATCACCACTAATCTTGAACCATTAATTAATCCCTGATTAGCGTTAAGATTTCTAATTAACATAATTATATCATTTTTCTTTAAAAGCAATAAATGAGGTGGTAAACTGGACGGATTTAGAGAGTTCAAGAATTCTACGGGGTATAAGTGTACGTCGTTTGTTTCTTCAAATTATACAAATCACAACCGAGAAAATTTATTATTTGCTATACAGACGTCATTTTTGGGCATAGAATCGCCGTTCAATAGAATTGCGAAACATTCTGTTCATTGATTTCTGTAGCATTGAATAAGGTTGTTTTAAAACTACCGTAATTACAATAAATTTTTTTAGGAATTTTGATCGCTTCATTGAAGTAATCTGTATTCCTAAATCACCGTTACCCAAGGTAAGTAACCATTCAGTGAAAACGGAATCACCATTTGCCATCATGTTCTGAATCAAATTACGAATTTTAATTTGAGACTATAAGGGTGATCGTTTGTGGTTTGACGTGTATAACCGAAATCGTGTGATAAACTATGCTTGCATAAAAAAGGTCTTTGGCTTGCGTAAAGAATCTAAACAACTGCACGAGCTGTCCTTCAAGTTAGTTGAACAGATTGTCAATAGATGGCTCCTTCTACATTGCTTTTATATCAAGGTCTCTCGTCTCGTTTTATATGGGCCACGAGAAGTAAGTTGATACTCGACGCGCTGGCTGATGGGAGCAACCGTAAATACATGTCCAATTTACGATCGTTCGCCGGGTATCAAATTAGATTGTACGAACGATACATTTTTTTCTTTTTTCAAAATAATGTTTCTTTGTGAAAACGATAACTTTAAACTATATGTGTATTTTTCATCGTTAGTGGAGAACGAAACCTTGAAATTGACACCCCAATCATTATTTTGGATAAGTAATACGGTAGGTATGGCGTACCCACAAAAAACATCGATAAGAAATAATAATATGATTGTTACTGAAAAACTGAAATTTCATAAACTTTCCTCACGTTAGGAACCCAAAATTCTTACTGTACAACACAAATAAAACAACGGATGGGCAGTGTAATTCAGTTTCTGACACACTAGAATGAAGAAGACGTAGGGTTTCTCTCCCGGATAGTCACGGGGGATGAAACTTGGGTATCGTAAGACACCCCTGAAACAAAACGGCAATCAAGGGAATGGGGGCACATTACATCTACATGTGAGAGTTTCACTGGGACTTGCTTAATCATCCTCTGTACATTTCGACTTTTATCTCTTCTTACACTTAAAATCTGTCCTTGGTGGTCAACACATCCACGATGAAGATGAGCTGAAAGAACATGTTACCACATGGTTGAAAACACAGGCGGCAACCTTCGGTGAAGAAGGCATACAAAAACTTGTGCCACGCTATGACAAGTACCTTCAAAATTTCGGAAGCTATGTAGAAAAATAGTTTAACAGTTGTAGATTTTTGTACAACAAATATTTTTTTTCTGTATATATACACGTTTGTTTTATATAACCAAACAGAATTTACTTTGTGATCATATCTCGTATTATAGACGTTACTACTTCCAATTATCGGTCTTTAAGTGTGTAATCATACAACGAAGGATATTTTTTTCTATGTTTTCCGATTACGTCATGTGGTGTGGCGTGGTGTGTTGAGCACTTGGACAACAGGTGCGTCTGACTGGACGCGCTTCCCATGGACTGAGCAGTCAGGCGCTGCTCGAGTGATGGGCAGGTTTGCCTAGCTGCCAGCTCCCGCGCACTCTGCTGTTAGGATAGCTCGCAAGAGGCAGCTGAGCTGTCAGTACTTGTCCAGTAGAAGTGGAAGAGACGTGTTCACAGTATCCAAGATGAAAGCGTGCCCGTATTTTTTTTAAGAGTGAATTTTGGAGCTCATGTTTATAAGTCATTTTATTATTATTTGTCCCACATTACGTTATTTTCTATGTTCAAATGTTGGTAAAGTCTATGGGACTTAACTACGGGATCATCAGTCCCTAAACTTACAAACTACTTATGAACTACTTACGAACTAGGACGGCACAAATATCCATGCCCGAGGGGGGATTCGAACCCCCGACCGTAGTGGCCGTGCAGACCGTGACTGGAGCGTCTTAGTCCCCTCGGCCACCGCGGCCGGCATTTTCTTTGTTTCTGTCCCTTTTCCACATCTTACGAATCCAAGACAAAAACTGAAATTTTCATAATACATTTTTCTCAGTTTTACTTGCGCCATTTAATATCAAAGAATACAAAGCGTATCCGTCTTTCAAAATTAACAGACTTTTCACCGACTTAAATTAGTATTAATGTTGGTAATTTTTGTTAATAACCAGTTGTTCTCACTTTTTTATGTTTCATATTTTTAACTTTTATCTCATGCCATATTTTAGGGCTATAAGTATTTTTGTACACATATTTCCAATCTCTATTTCATACCTCGTAATATACGCTGCACTTAATCATATGAGGAATAAAGGTGGTATTCCTCTTCATAACATAAAAAGATGTAGGCCTACTTTAAATATACAAATCCAAGTGGGTTCCCCTTTGGATATCAAAGTAATTAATTTAATAAATAAGTGTAATAGCATTTTTTATTATTCTTTGAACGCTCAGAGCTTGAACATAGAAAATAGGAATTTCAACATTTTTCCATATTGGAAAAATTTCTGCGAACACCTATGTTTCCTCCCAATGAAGCGAAATGCAGCACGTGGTTTACCTACGATCGGTTCTACATGATCATTCCATTTCATATCATCACAGATTTCTATATTCAGGAATTTGGTACATCTACTATATATGCCACTACGTTTTTTTTTTCATGTTTCGAAATCTACAGTTTCATATCATCACAGATTTCTATATTCAGGTATTTGTATGAGACCATTCCATTTTGTACTACTAAATCTACATCTACTATATATGCCACTACGTTTTTTTTTTCATGTTTCGAAATCTACAGTTTCAGATTCCGTGACTTTTAACCAAATTATGCATCTATACAATACTTTAAGTCTTATCAAGCTCCGAATAGACATCTGTGCGGCTATTACTTTACTACATATAACTAGCCAAAAGTTTGATTTCACCATTCATATTGCTTGCCACGTCGTTAATATACAATTTGAACAATAAGGGTTGCAACAAATTCGTAATTGGCGGTTAAAAATTTTACAGCGTGATATCGTGGTTGTGCAAAGACACAGTTTAATTCTTAGAAGACATTCCTAATAACACAGTTCCCTGGAGCAAACCTGAACATGCTCACTCCTCCCTACCTAAAAATCCTCAATCAAGTCATAAATTTCATTTGATACGTCATAGCATCACACTTTGATAATGACCTTCCATGAGGGAGTGCCTGATGTTATTCATTGTAATTTCTAACAGTGAACTGGGATTGTTCTAGTTATCTTGTGTAAAAGAATCAATAATTTTTAAATCCCGTATATCAATTCTTGTAAACTTTAGGGAAAACACGATAGGAAATAATTAGTCATGTAGTGTACATCTATACAATTATTTTCTTCTGACACTTAAATCTTGACTGAACATGTCATAGAAGCAAGTTATGAACTAATATAAATATTAAACATTTTTGCTAGACTGGTTTAAAAGTTTATGACTTATGGTATTTAGAAAAACAAGTCAAAATGTATGATCATTAAATTTAAATAAAAGAAACAAAATTTAGGTTTTATAAGTTGGTACCTGTTAATTATAAGACTATATTTAAAAGCACCCACAAAACACATTCACATCCCAAATAATAAACATCTGTGCTACGAAACGTAAGAAGTTGTTAAAATGAAACTTAATGGATGTGATTCTGAAACAAGCATCCTTTTAGTCAATCTGTCCATCTCTCGGTGACATCCAAATCATACAAATCTTTCACGTATTTCAAATTTCGACTTCATTGGTTGTGTACTGTTCAAGTTTTCTTCAGGTTATCAATTTTCTTTATATTAATTAGAAGATTCTGCAAGTTGCGCTTTTCTCTGGCTTTACGAAAGGCAATGGGGGCACATTTCATAAATCTGAAATTTTAACTAAAAAGACCTTAACTACTCCAAAGGGTTCCCGACTGTACAAGAGATGGTTATATGTGACACTGAAATGTTATTTTCTTATCTCAATGCACTACCTTCCCATGTGATTCACTGGACATGACAGACTTCTTGAAAAGTGGAGGCCACCATATTTGATAATCAACAGTTTTCTACAGCAATAACAACAAGCTTATATATCCTAGGTGCTGATTTCGTGTGGCATTTTTGGCCGTTGGACCCCAGTTGGGATCGTGTTCGGCCTGCTTGGTGCAAGTCTTTAGGTGACGCAACGTGGGCGACTTGCGCGTCGATGACACTGAGGACGACTCAACACCCAGAGTCCGAATGGAGTAAAATCTCTAACCGGGCCGGGAATCGAACTTGGGCCCCCTGAATGGCAATTACCACGCTGTCCATTGGACTACGGAGGTGGACTGTTTCCTGGAAGAAGTTATTATCAACACGTACTACATCAGTGTGAAAATCGTGTCAGTTTTCTTTATGTTCTTATTGATGGCAGAGAAATACGTGTCGCAAGGAAGATAAGAGTGACTACGTAATGGGAAGTACACTCGCGGTGTTGCTACATACATTAATGCGTCTATGTTGAAGCTACATTTTTTTCACATAGTACGAAAATGAGCCACCCCCATGAACCACAGACATTGCCGAGGTCGGGTGGCTTGCATGCCTCAGCGATGCAGATAGCCGTACCATAGGTGCAAACACATCGTGGAGGGTATCTGTGGAGAGGCCAGACAAACGTGTGGTTCCTGAAGAGGGGCAGCAACAGTCTGGATGATTGACTGAGCTGGCCTTGTAACATCAGCTAACATGACTTTGTCATGCAGTTACTGATGGCGTCTTCTTGGGTAAAATATACCGGAGGTAAAATAGTCCCCCATTCGGATCTCCGGGCGGGGACTACTCAGGAGGATGTCGTCATCAAGAAAAACAAAACAGGCATTCTACGGGTCGGAGCGCGGAATGTTCTAACCCTTAATCGCGTAGGTAAGCTAGAAAATTTGAAAAGATAAATGGATAGGTTGATGTTAGATATAGTAGGGATTAGTGAAGTTCGGTGGCAGGATGAACAGGATTTGTGGTCAGGTGAGTACAGGGTTATCAATACAAAATCAGTTGGTGGTAACGCAGGCGTAGGTCTGATAATGAATAAGAAAATAGGAATGCGGGTAAGTAACTATGAACAGCATAGTGAACGCATTATCGTGTAAAGATAGACACGAAGCCAACACCGATGATGAGGATATCGAAGAAATGTATGAGGAGAAAAAAGAAATTCAGAAAGTTTGTGATGGGGGACTGCACCTCGGTACTAGGAAAGGGACTAGAAGGAAATATAGTAGGTGAATATGGACTGGGAAAAAGAAATGAAAGAGGAGATCGCTTGGTAGAATTTTGCGCAGAGCACAATTTAATGATCACCAACACTTAATCATCATGAAAGGAGGCTCTATACGTGGAAGAGACCAGGAGACACTGTGTTATTGGTTATGAACTGCAGATTAAAACTTAAGAGACTGCAGAAAGGTAGAAAGGCTAGGAGATGGAAGCTGGACAAATTTAAGGAACCAGAGGTGGTTGAAAGTTTCAGAGGGAGCATTAGGCAAGGATTGGCTGAAACGGGGGAAAGTAATACAGTAGAAAAATAATGGGTAGCTCTTAGAGATAGGGTAGTGAAGGCTGCATAGGATCATATAGGCAGATGGACAAGGCCTAATAGAAATCCCTGGATAACACAGGATATACTGAACTTAATTGACGAGAGGAGAAAATATAAAATTTTCAGCAAGTGAAAAAGGAAAAAAGGGAGTAAAAAGTCTGAAAAATGAGAGTGACAGGAAGTGCAGACTGGCTAAGCAGGAGTGGCTAGAGAACAAATGCAGAATCGTAGAAGAATGCATAACTAGGGGAAAGATAGAAACTGCCTACAGGAAAATAAAATAGATATTTGGAGACAAGAAAAGCAGCTGTATGAATATCAAGAACTCAGACGGAAAACCAGTACTAAGCAAAGAGGGGAAAGCTGAACTGTGGATGAATATATAGAGGTTCTATACAAAGGAAATAAACTTGAAGACAGTACTCTAGAAATGGAAGATGAGATAGGAGATATGATACTACCAGAAGAATTTGACCGAGCGCTGTAGGACTTGAGTCGAAACAAGGCCCCTGGAGTAGATGATATTCCGTCTAAACTGATGATGTCGTTAGGAGGGCCAGTCGTGAAATAATTGTATCACCTGGTATACAAGATGTACGAAACAGGGCTATACCCTCCGACATAAAGAAGAATATTGTAATTCCAATTCCAAAGAAAGCAAGTGCAGACAAGTGTGAAAATTACAGAACTATCAGTTTAATAAGTCATGGTTGCAAAATACTAACACGAATTATTTACAGACGAATGGAAAAACTTGTGGAATCTGACCTCGGGGAAGATCAGCTTGGATTTACGAGAAATTTAGGAACACGGGAGGCAATTCTCACATTACGACTTATCTTAGAAGATAGGCTAAGGAAAGGGAAACCTACGTTTTAAGCGTTTGTCCATTTGGAGAAAGCTTTTGACAATGTCGACTGGAATATACTCTTCCAAATTCTGAAGGCAGCAGGAGTAAAATATAGGGAAAGGAGAGTTATATTCAACCTATACAAAGACCAGACAGCGGTTATTAGAGTCGAAGGTCAAGAAAGGGACGCAGAGGTTGGGAAGGGAGTAAGACAGGGATGTAGCCTTTCCCCAATGTTGTTCAATCTGTACATTGAGCAGGAAGTGAAGGACTGGAAGGAGAAATTTGGAGAGGGCATTAAAGTGCAGGGAGAAGAAATAAAAACATTGCGGTTTGCCGATGACATAGTAATTCTGTCAGAGACCGCAAAAATTTGGAAGAGAACTTGAATGGGATGGACAGTGTCTTGAAAGGAAGATATAAGATGAACATTAACAATAGTAAAACGAAGGTAATGGAATGCAAGGCCAGAAAATCAGGTGATGCTGAAGGAATTAGATTAGGTAATGAGACAATAAAAGTAGTAGATGAATTTTGTTATTTGGGTAGCAGCACAAGTTCTGATGGCCGAAGTAAAGAAAATATAAAATGAAGAATGGCTATGGGAAGAAAAGCGCTTCTAAAGAAGCGAAACTTGTTAACATCCAATATTAATTTAAATTTTAGGAAGTCCTTTCTGAAAGCATTTGTCTGGAGTGTAGCATTGTATGGGAGTGAAACGTGGACGATAAGGAGTTCAGACAAAAACATTCAGAAGCTTTTGAAATGTGGTGCTACAGAGGAATGATGAAAATAATATGGGTAGATCACGTAACTAATGAGGAGGTGCTTAACAGAACCGGGGAGGAGTTTCTGGCATATCCTGACTAAGAGAAGGGATAGATTGGCTGGACACATTCTGAGACATCAAGGAATAGTCAACTTAGCATTAGAAGGAAGCGTGAGGGGGAAAAAATCGTAGAGGGTGACCGAGGGACGAATATAGTAAGCAGATTCAAAAGGATGTAGGTTGCCGAACGTATTCTCAGATGAAGAGACTTGCACAGGACAGGGTAGCGTGGAGAGCTGCATCAAGCCAGTCTGCGGACTGAAGACCACAACAACAACGAAAATGAGAATACGGCGAGTCACCGGGATTTATAAATAGCTGATTCGATTGTTTAGAGGATGTTAAATACAGTCTAACTCAAAGAAAGAGTTACAGAATTTCGGCAGATGTAGGTTGATTTGCTGTACATGAACAGACGAGAAAATGATTCAGTAATTCAGGGTGAGACTTTCAAAGAAGAAGACACCAACTAGCCGCTATTAATAATGTAATTTACTTGAAAAAATAACACAGTAACCGGCTTCGATTCTAAAGATTCACCATCAGACGGCTGTTCACGACCAAGTAAAAAATAAACAACTAAACTGTCAAGGTATGTTTACAATGTGTTACATCGTTATTAGTACTAGCTACGTTCAAGTAATTCATTTCGACATGTTTTGTGTACTGTAGGCTACCACCATCCCAAGAATATTTCGCCACAGTGCCTCAAGACAGATCTTCGCAAACTGAGCAGCTGAATAACGCTTTCATTCGGCTATGGGCCCTATGCAATCAGTTGTTAGGTTAAGGATGAACAAAAATTTTTGATACTGTTCGTTATAAATTATGTCCAATTGGCGCGGTACATTGTGAAAATCCCGAGATGCTTGGAGGGTCCTGCCCATAATTATGATTGTGGAAAGATCAGAAAACCTTCTTGACTAAATTAAGGTTTGTCAAACACGAAGGAAAACAGCAGAAACTTTTGCCGTGTCCGGGCGGGCGTTATCTTGCCCAAGTGATGGGCAAGAAGGGCAATAGAATGGAGTGTAGAATATCGACGACGCACCGCTGTGCTGTAAGGGTAGCGCGTATGAAAACCAAAGGGATGTTAGTATGAAATGAAATGGCACTCCAGGCCCTCAATCCCGTCGTCGGTCCGTATGGCGGGCGACACTCAGTTTGGTATTCTACCGCTGCCTGGAGTCTCAGCACTGATTATCGATCATTCTACTCCAGTCACTGGGATCACAATCTGAATGTGCCTGGCATAATACTCCAGGGTTTGAATCAAGAACAGCTGCCAGCATGCATAATTTAGAAGTAGGTATCCTTGGACTATTAAAGCAACTTAAATCACTTAACAGAAGCAATTCTCCCGGTGCAGATTGATTACCGCTTAGGTTCTTTTGAGAATATTCCTTATGGAATAACTCCATACCTAGGTATCATATACAACAGCTCGCATAGTTGAAGATCCTTACCCAAAAACTGAAAAGTTGTACTGGTCACACCAATATACAAAAAGACGATATCAGTTATCCGCAACATATCGTTGACATCGGTTTTTCAGCTGGATTTTAGAACATACACTTTTCTCTAAAATTATGACCTCGAAGAGAACGACCCCTTGATCCACAGTCAACACGGCTTCAGAGAGTATCGTTGTTGTGAAATACAGACAGCTCTATACTCACATGATATCATGACGGTTATCGACAAGGGATATAAGATCGACTCCATATTTTTACATTTTCGGGAGGCTTTTGACACTGTACCTCACAAGCGTCATCTAATCAAATTGCGTGATTATGGATTTAGATAAGATATCTGCATGGTGCAAAAATTGGCAGTTGATCCTAAACAATGATAAGTATGAAGTCATCCGTATGAGCAGTACGAGAAATCCGATAAACTTCATTTACACGATAAATCAGCCAAATCTACAGGCCGGAAATTCAACTATACGCGAAGGAATAACTATTACGAACAATTTTAATTGAAAACTTACAGAACATTTCGTAGGGTAGGAGAACCAAAGGCTATGTTTCATTGGCAAACCACTTAGAAGATCCAACAGTTCTACTAAAGAAACTGCCTACCCTACACTAATTCGTCCTGTTTCGGTGTATTACTGCGCATAATGGGTCACCATCAAATGGGGCTGATGTAGGATATAGAGAAAATTAAGAAAATTACAGCTCGTTTTGTGTTATCACGATACAGGGAAGAGTGTCACGGAAATGATGCAAGAATTGGGCTGGAAATACACTACTAGCCATTAAAATTGCTACACCAAGAAGAAATTCAGATGATAAAACGGGTATTCATTGGACAAATATATTATACTAGAACTTTGATACGACTGGATTGAGTCAATCAGATCTTGGAAGGCGTGTACAGGTACAGATGCCCATGCAGCTTCAACACGATACCATAGTTCATCAAAATAGTGACTGGCATATTGTGACGAGCCAGTTGCTCGGCTACCATTGACCAGACATTTTCGATTGGTGAAAGATCTGTAGAACGTGCTGACCAGGGCAGCAGTCGAACATTTTCCGTATCCAGAAAGGCGAGTACAGTACCTGCAACATTCAGTCGTGCATTATCCTGCTGACATGTAGCGTTTCGCAGGGATCGAATGAAGGGTAGAGCCACGGGTCGTAACACATCTGAAATGTACCGGCCACTGTTTAAAGTGCCGTCGATGCGAACAAGAGGTGACTGAGACGTGTAAACAATGGCACCCTATAATATCACGCCACGTGATACGCCAGTATGGCGATGACGAATACACGCTTCCAATGTGCGTTCACCGCGATGTCGCTAAACACGGATGCGACCATCATGATGCTGTAAACAGAACCTGGATTAATCCGAAAAAAATGACGTTTTGCCTTTCGTGCACCCAGGTTCGTCGTTGCGTACACCATCGCAGGCGCTCCCGCTTGTGATGCAACGTCAAGGGTAACCGCAGCCATGGTCTCCAAGCTGATAGTCCATGCTGCTGCAAACGTCGTCGAACTGTTCGTGCAGATGGTTGTTGTCTTGCAAACGTCCACATCTGTTGACTCAGGGATCGAGACGTGGCTGCACGATCCGTTACAGCCATGTGGATAAGATACCAGTCATCTAGACTGCTAGTCTACGAGGCCGTCTGGATGCATCACGGCGTTCCGTACTGCCCTCCTGAACCCACCGATTCCCCATTCTGCTGTCATTGGATCGCGACCAACGCCAGCAGCAACGTTGCGATACGATAAACCGCAATCGCAATAGGCTACAATCCGACCTTTATCAAAGTCGGAAACGTGATGGTACACATTTCTCCTCCTTACACGAGACATCACAACAACGTTTCACCGGGAAACGCCGGTCAACTGCCGTTTGTCTATGAGAAATCAGTTGGAAACTTTCCTCATGTCAGCACGTTGTATGTGTCCCCACCGGCGCCAACCTTGTGTGAATGCTCTGAAAAGCAAATCATTTTAATATCACTGCATCTTCTTCCTGTAGGTTAAATTTCGCGTCTGTAGCAAGTCATCTTCGAGGTCTAGTAATTTTAATGGTTCAAAATCACCTCTAAAGATTATGGCGAACAATCGACTCACAACTGACGGGATCGATAGATAACTATAAATAGAGCATTTTTCACCAGTATGTATGTGGTCCGAAAATTCACGCTTTTCCATAAATTGACGAAAGTAAGTTTCACAAATGCCGCTGTTGTACCCACAAGGTAAACGCTTTTCGCCGAGAGCGCCGATGGAAACTGGATGGGTGACAGAGAAGCCGGGTACACAAGCGACATGTTACATTAGAGCTGTATCTGAGACCTTCTCCTTGTGAGTTCACGAAATAGAACTCTGAAAGACTCCATGCCCAAATATCGACATGGCCCCTGTTCAGTACCCTAGCCGACACCGCGGTGAAACTGTACTGTAGCGCTTCACAAGCATACATCGGTTGCCAAAGTTTACAACTTCGTTTTTATCGTCTTTACCTTTGAGGATATCAATTGTGAGACCAATGTTTATAACTCTGTTTACATAAAAATATGTTCAAATGTTTGTGAAGCTTAAGGGACTTAACTGCTAGGTCATCAGTCCCTAAACTAAGAAACTACTTATGAGCTACCTTAAACTAAAAACGACAGTAACATCCATGCCCAAGGGGAGATTCGCTCACGACGGGGAACGGCTTTGCGCATCGGAGCATAGCGCCTCATTGCGCTAGTCCACTCCGCGCTGAGTACTGTGGTAAGACTGTTTACTGCACATTATCGGAGTGGTTAGTGGTATTATGTTGCTGCTGATAGTGACCTCGTGGGAATCGCTGTCTCGCGTACATAACGTTGTAGATTGTGGGCGACCAGAATCAGGTGCAAGTCGCGGAAAAACATGATAACTTCGCATGCCCATACACATGACGGTACTAGGTTGTGGGAAGATGTTAGTGTCTGAGGCAGGATCATCAAGGATAGAAGGCATGAAATGCATGGGAAAACTTAAGAAAGGTCAGAGAAGGAATTATGTCTTGGTTCTGCGATAAAATACGGAAAAGAAGCAGTTAGAAGGTAATGAAAGCAGTAATTATCTCAGTAACGGAGTTGAAGCCTGCATTTCACTAACATTTCTATTGCTCAATATTGTTTCGGTACATTTTTGCCATCATCAGTGGCCACATTTATTTATTGGTGTAAAATACATAAATGTTTCATACAATAACTAACCTCAGTACCCGATGTTTCCGGGTATATGCTAATTTCATTCTTACATTAATCCATCTCATTCTCACCCCCTCCCTTCTGTCCACAGACTTCTCCCGACGCTCTGGGCTTTTCAATGTATCTGTAGCGAATTTCGACCAGTACTTTCGTTTTTATGCAGCTCAATCCTTAGGCAGTTGTATGTGTCCTACAATAATATAATTTTCCAAGTACGGTTAGTGGAATATTAGGAAACTGTCTGCTAAATGTGTTGCAAAGTAAGCAGTAAAGACGGAAAAATTAAAACTTATTGTGTGTTGGCTCAGTTTCTTATTTATCTCATTGTTTATGACGTCATATCTCCTGAACTATGATACAAACTGAAATATATGTTGAGACTGGACATCTTATATAGTATTTCTGGGAAGTCATAATGCCTTGGTTTTCATTCATTCTGATACTAAATGAACGGGAAACTAAATAAAAGAATTCTTGTGAACATACATTCACTGAGAAAATACTTCAATCAAAAGAGAACCATGCTTCTGTTTGCTGTGGGTATGTGGAATGAAAGAAAATTTAAGAAAAATTAGTTTACTCAGAAAAATATTATTTACCGTCCAGCCAATGCATTTGTGAAAGGTTTTCTGCATAAAATTACAGAACAGACAGTTTACCGACTGTCGAGTATGAGAAGCACAACTGCTTACGAGGAAAGCAATCGTTTTCTACTTTCTATCCACTTTCTCGTTTTGCCCCTATCCACCGCCTCCTTCCCTTTCTTTTTTCTTCATTCGTCTCCTCTTCCCTCCTCTCCGACTATTTCATCTCCTGCTCCTCAAGTCTCTCTCTGTACATTCACTCCTTCCGTCATCGCAGCTAATGAAAATGAGGAAATTAAAACTTGGGAGTACATCAAATGTAGTGAATTGGTAGTGCTGCGAAAAGTTGGTTAGGTAGCAATTTTTATTTTATTTCAGGCAACACTTTTTGTACAGTACGACTTAAATGACGCGTTTCGGTATTACCATGATCAGATTAGTATAGCCTTTGTGACATAGTCACACTTACGGAAACACATGGATTTAAGAAACTTGTTACATACACTAGACTATCAGCAATCTTCAGATATGTGTGTGTGTAACAACTTTCTTAAATCCATGTATTTCAGTAAGTGTGGCTACGTCACACACGAGATACTAATCTGATCATGGTAACACCGAAACGTGTCATTGAAGTCTCACTGTACAAGAAGTGTGGCCTCCAATAAAAATATTTGCTACCTAACCCGCTTTTCGCAGCACTACCAGTTCATTTCATCTTGGTGGCCTGCCTCCTCAACTACTTTAAGTCACATTTACAATATTTCGAATTTGTGATAATGACGACAAATGACTGGAAAATCATCTTACAGAATGTGAACGAAATACCCGCAGCATATTATTTACAGGTTTCAATACTCTCGTGTTATCATTTCCACCACTGACTTAGCGGTTGTTGCATTGTCGCTGCCGGGTGAGCGTGTCTTATTGAAAACAAGAATCACCCAGGAAAGCGTTTTCATAAAACTTTGTAGTCTTCGTGTGGCATTTTTACCATAGCACCTGATCGGTACGTAGAATCTTTCTTAAACCCGGCAGGCCGCCCTCTGATGCCTCATCCTATCGCCCCATCAGCCTCACCTGGTCCTGGAAACAATCCTGTCTCGCCGCATCCACCAGCATCTCCGTTACCACTTGCTTATTCCCCTCTCCCAATGTGGCTCCGACCATCCTTCTATGTCGATGACCAACTCCTGCACCTTACCCACATCCTTTCCGTCCAGATGAACTTCCGTCGCACCAACATCTTCGTTTCTCTCGACATCGAGAAGACTTACGACCGCGTGTGGCATCTCGGCCTTCTTCAAATCTACGCCCTTCCCGTTAATTATGTCCGATTCATCGCATCCTTTCTCGCCCATCGCCCATCCTATGCCACTGTCAATAATTCCGACTCCCGTTTGTTCTACCTCTGCTCCAGGGCTCCGTCCTCTCTCCCCTCCTCTACCTCATATATTCGGCAGACATGTCACAACCCCAACATGTCCACCTATAATACGCTAACAACATCCTCTTCCTTCCCCTTGGCCCTTCCCACGCCTGGTCCCAACACCTCCTAAATCCAAGGCATTCACCCTTCCACCACGGCGACCTATACCTTTACCACTCTTAACGTAGACGACACACATACTTTTATTTTGTGTTTATCTATGGCAAAGCGCCTTTCGAAATATACTTTGTGTTTTCGTAAGGGCGTGCAGAAATTTAACAGGACATACAGAGAAGTCCACTGAACAATTTGAGGTTGGCAACCTGAGGCCGGAGAAACCGGCTTAAGTAGATAGGGAAGTAAATTTATTTACCGATTATCACTCATTACTATTTTTTCAGCTTATTTACAGCTAACATGCGTTCAGGTTCACATGTACTCTGCTGTTTATTTACATGCACATTATTTACAAGTAAAACAGGATAACGGGCCTTATTGCTAGGAAGTCATAATGCAGGATTCCTGGTTGCTGCATTCGAAGTGGACGTCCTATTCCACGACCTGTGAGGTCACCTGATCTGAATCCCCCTTTTTAGCTCCTACGGGAATATCTAAAGTCACTTGTGTATGAGACCATCCCAGTGGATACTAGAAAACAATTTGTTTTTCTAAGAGAGCAAACTGCTGAAGTCATAGGACCCTAGACTAACACCTCCATGCCCGAGGGAGGACTAGAACCTCCGGCAGGAGCGGTCACGTAAGATGAAATTTGTTGTCAGAATTGTAGGTTCTTGTGATTGAAAACAAAGCAGTGTTGTCAGGGTGAGTGAAAACATTGTTCGCCCATTACATACTTGCATTGCGGCTGATGGCCGTCAGTTTCGGCACATTTTTTAAGATGCATTACGAATGGTACGTTAATTGTGTCAGTCACGGTAGTTGCAGTTAACTGATGTAAATTTAATTTATAAAAAGGCCTCAGTAATGTAATAGTAATCCCATTATATTCTGGATTCTCCCACCCCAATTCCCAGCGACCCAGATTTATGTTTTCCGCGATTTCCACAATCATTCCAGGCAAATGGTTCTTTTGAAAGGGCATGGCCGATTTCCTTTCCCATCCTTACCCAAACAACCCGGACGTGAGTTTCGCCTCTAATGACCACGCTGTCAATAGGAAGTTAAACCCTAATCTTCCTTTCTTCCGTTTCACCTTGTCCGACCCCTGGTTCCCTACCTCAAATTGTTCTGTGGTGCATCTTGTGTGCTCTCTTTAATTTTTGCACATAAAAATAAGTTTCATTGCCGTACTTGTTTATTTTAAAAATTGGTACTTCAGTTATCGCATTCATTTTTTAGTCAAATGATTGCTGATAGTGGAAGCTTATAGACATATAATATATGAAAATGAATGTTTGTTTGTAAGTTTGTTCGCGTTTTATACGCTCCCGTATTGATCATGCGTTTGCTAGGAAACTATGTCAACATATTGCTTGCACTTTCGCCTATGTTGTACGCTTACTAGTATATCACTGTAGGATACATAGTTCAGGAGTCATCACTCCATAAGCAATGGGATGCGTGGAAGACTCCCGCATTATGAATGACGTTTAAATTTATTACCTATTGCAACTAAATGTATTCGCAACATAATCTGTAAACATTATTCATTTGATACCAATGAATGTACCCCAAAAATAATTTCATTGTACAACTTATAGTTTAGTAGGTTACGTCAGACACATTGAGACTGTGGGAAACTGCCGCATAATGTTTGTTCGTATTTTATGGGCTGCCGTACCGTTCATTCGATCCCGATGAAACTTTGCGCACTTGATCTGCAAAACAAGAGGAAAGTCGCAGTGACGTAAACTTTTGTATGGTGTATGGTAGAGGGTACTTCACCTACGAAGTTGGACAAAATCTGTGATTTTATTGTGATCTCGATGTAATTTTGGACACACAAACTTCAGTGTAAGACGAACATCAAAGTCTACGTAATATTTCATACGGTGTATTGCGGAGGGTTCCTTATAAACTTAAAGACATCACTTCACTGATTACCACAAAAGTTAGGAAGGTTATACACTCCTGCCCATTAAAATTGCTACATCACGAAAATGACGTGCAACAGACGCGCAATTTAACCGACAGGAAGAAGAGGTTGCGATATACAAATGATTAGCTTTTCACAGAATTCACACAAGGTTGTCGCCGGTAGCGACACCTACAACGTGCTGACATGAGGAAAGTTTCCAATCCATTTCTCATACCGGCGTTGGCTAGTGAAACGTTGTTGTGATGCATCGTGTAAGGAGAAGAAATGCATACCATCACGTTTCCGACTACGATGGTAGCCTATCGCAATTGCGGTTTAACGTATCGCGACATTGCTGCTCACTTTGGACGCGACCTGATGACTGTTAGCAGAATCGGTGGGTTCAGGAAGGCAATGCCGAACGCCGTGCTGGATCCCAACGGCCTCGTATCACTAGCAGTCGAGATGACAGGTATTTTATCCGCATGGCTTTAACGGATCGTGCAGCCACGTCACGATCCCTGAGTCAAGAAAAGGGGACGTTTGCAAGACAACAACCATCTGCACGAACAGTTCGACGACGTTTGCAGCAACATATACTATCAGCTCGGAAATCATGGCTGCGGTTACCCTTGACGCTGCATCCCAGACAGGAGCGCCTGCGATGGTGTACGTAACGACGAACCTGGGTGCACGAATGGCAAAACGTCATTTTTTCAGTTGAATCCAGGTTCTGATTACTGCATCACGATGGTCGCATCCGCGGTGAACGCACATTGGAAGCGTGTATTCATCATCTCCATACTGGCGTATCACCTGGCGTGATGGTATGGTGTGCCATTGGTAACACGTCTCGGTTACCTCTTGTTCGTATTGACGCCACTTTGAACCAGTGGCCGTTACATTTCAGATATGTTATGACCCGAGGCTCTACTCTTCATTTGATCTTTGAGAAACCCTGCATTTCAGCAGGATAATGCACGACCGCATGTTGCAGGTCCTGTACAGGCCTTTCTGGATTCGGAAAATGTTCGACTGATGCCCTGGCCAGCAAATTCTCCAGATCTCTCACCAAATGAAAACGTCTCGTCAATGGTGGCCGAGCAACTGGATCGTCATAAATACTCTTGATGAAGTGTGGTATCATCTTGAAGTTGCGTGGACATCTGTACCTGTACACGCCATCCAAGATATGTTTGAATCAATGCCCAGGCGTATCAAGGGCGCTATTTCGCCCAGAGGTGGTTGTTCTGGGTACTGATTTCTCATGATCTATGCACCCAAATTGCGTGAAAATGTAATCACATGCCAGTTCTAGTATAATATATTTGTCCAATGAATGTCCTTTTATCATCTGCCTTTCTCCTAGGTGTAGCAATTTTAATGGCCAGTACTGTATATTTTTTTCACAGATGTTCAAAATGTTCAAATGTTTGTCAAGCTTAAGGGACTTAACTACGGGGTCATCAGTCCCTAAACTTACAAACTACTTATGAACTACCTACAACTAAGGACGGCACAAATATCCATGCCCGAGGGGGGATTCGAACCCCCGACCGTAGTGGCCGTGCAGACCGTGACTGAAGCGCCTCAGTCTCCTCGGCCACCACGGCCGGCTTTCACAGATGGGGGAGGCAGTAGAATGAGAAGGTGGAAGAGGATTTCGACAGAGAGACGAGGAGGTAATTGACAGAGGAAGGGGAAAGTGGAGATAAGTAGAGGGAGGGGTGGGTGCTGAACAGGGAGGGAGAGAGGGGGGGGGGGAAGATGAGAGAAGTGGAGGGGGGGAGGAGAAGAGGAGGTGGGCAAAGAGAGAGAGAGAGAAAAGAAAAGAGAAATGGGAAGGAGAGATGGGCTAACTTCAGACTGAAAAAAATCAGTACTCGGTAAACGCCGGGTTTGCAGCTAGATGGTATTAAAAATCGGTACATTAATTTTCTTACTATGATACATACAATTATTTTACTGAAATTTTCATGGAATCTTACGGACATTTAAAATAAAGAGGTGTGCGTGTCGTGTTAAGTGATTCGCGTGAGTAAGAGGCCTGGTGCAAGTCTATAGACTGCACGCAAGCTTGCTGCGAGGAGCGAGGGTTTCGCCGTAACATGGGCAGCGGCGGGAGGCGGTGGTATATTACTGGGGCCCTCCTCTGTGTGGGGATCAAAGGTGTATGTGCGTAAACACACAGAGGTGTGTGTTCAGGAACGGCCTTATCTGGCCGTCATATTTACCCAGCGAGATAGCTGGCGTGGCCGTCACAATAAGGTCCAAAATACGCGCCGCGACGCCCGCCGCCTGCACCAGCACCAGCACCAGCAGCAGCAGCCTCCAGCGGAGCGCGTTCCCTCACACTCCTGTCTGCCGGCATCAGCTATTAATGCGCGTCTTAAATAAATACTCCTGCTGAAAGACAGGACTGTCTCGTTGTAAAATGTAAACTTTCACGGCCGGAAAGGTGAATATTACTAAAAACTTCCGGACTAATAAAAATGTAATAATCCCCATTCCAAAGAAATCAGGCGCAGACAGGTGTGAAAATTACAGAACCATCAGTTTGATAAGTCATGGTTGCAAAATTTTAACACGAATTATCTAAAGGAGAATGGAAAAGCTGGTAGAAGCTGACCTCGGGGAAGATCAGTTTGGATTCAGGAGGAACGTAGGAACCCGGGAGGCAATACTCACTTTACGTCTTATCTTAGAAGATAGATTAAGGAAAGGCAAACCTACATTTTTAGCTTTTGTAGATTTGGAGAAAGCGTTTGACAATGTTGACTGGAATACACTCTTTCAAATTCTGAAGTCAGCAGGGGTAAAATACAGGGAAAGGAGAGTTATTTTACAACTTGTACAAAAGCCAGACCGCAGTTATTAGACTCGAAGGGTCTGAAAGGGAAGAATCAGTTGGGAAGGGAGTAATACAGGGTTGTAGCCTTTCTCCGATGTTATTCAATTTGTACATCGAGCAGGCGGTGAAGGAAAGCAAGGAAAAATTTGGAATAGGGATTAAAGTTCAGGGGGAAGAAATAAAAACATTGCGTTTTGCTGATGACATTGTAATTCTGTCAGAGACAGCAAAGGACCTGGAAGAGCAGTTGAATGGAATGGACAGTGTGTTAAAGAGAGCGTATAAAATGAACATTAACAAGAGCAAAACAAAAATAATGGAATGCGGTCTTAGAAAATCAGGTTATGCTGAAGAAATTAGATTAGGTAATGAAACAATGAAGTGGTAGACGAGTTTTGTTACTTGGGTAGTAAAATAACATGCGAGAGGATATAAAATGCAGAATGTCAATGGGAAAAAAAGTATTTTTGAAAAAGAGAAATTTGCTAACATCGAATATTAATTTAAGTGTAAGGAAGTCTTTTCTGAAGCCATATGTGTGGAGTGTTGCCTTGTATGGGAGTGAAACATGGACGATAAGCAGTGTAGACAGGGAGAGGATAGAGGCTTTTGAAATGTGGTGCTACAGAAGAATGCTGAAGATTAGGTGGGTAGATCGCATAACTAATGAAGAGGTACTGAACAGAATTGGTGAGAAAAGGAATTTTTGGCATACCCTGACTAAAAGAAGGGATCGCTTGGTAGGACACGTTCTTAGACATCGAGGAATCGTAAATTTAGCATTGGAGGGAAGTGTGTGGGGTAAAAATCGCAGAGGGAGACCAAGATTCGCGTATAGTGAGCAGATTCAAGTCGTTCTTATGAGGAGATGAAAAGGCTTGCTCAGGAGAGAGTAAGGTGGATAGCTGCATCAAACCAGTCTCCGGACTGAATACCATAACAACAACAATGCCGTGGTCTTATGGATTTATTATTTAAACCCAACGTTTCGTCCCCAACTGCGGAGGAAATCTTCAAGGTGGGATCGTGGCACTTTTGTATGTCCAATGCACACCCTGGGTCGCAGTAGCGAGATGAAGGAGAAAGTGGAGATAAATAGAGGGAGGGGTAGGGGCAGGTGAACAGGGTGATAGAGGGGGGGAGATGAGAGAGAAGAGGGGGAGGGGAGAAGAGGAGGTGGGCAGAGAGAGATAAAAGAGAAGAGAAGGCGGACAGAAAGAGAAATGGGAAGGAGAGGTGGGTTAAGTACTTGGTCAATACCAGGTTTGCAGCTAGATGATATTAAAAGTAGGTACATTAATTTTCTTACTATGATACGCAAAATTATTTTATTGAAATTAGCATGGAATCTTATGTACAGTAGTGAGCCAGGGTGTGCATGAAAATAAGTGTGACATTACAGATACAGAGGGAAGCAGATTATTTCCATGTGAAAGGCAGGTTTTACCATTTGTTGGGTTCCCCAGCCGGCCGACTAACAGTTTGCATCTAGTGAATGGAAAACAGGTAGTCAAAGTGTCCCTAATGTGCTCGTAAACAGGAAGTGACTGAAACTTCCTGGCAGATTAAAATTGTGTGCCGGAACCGGGACTCGAACCTGGGACCTTTGCCTTTCGCGGGCAAGCGTAGTGCGCTTGCCTGCGAAAGGCAAAGGTCCCAGGTTCGAGTCCCGGTTCCGGCACACAATTTTAATTTGCCAGGAAGTTTCATATCAGCGCACACTCCGCTGCAGAGTAAAAGTTTCGTTCAGGAAGCGAGGGCGGCTAACCCAGATTGCAACTGAAATACAATATAGCCACACACATTATTCTAAACATCCGTATAAAATCAAGGAATAATCATACGGCATATATAATGTATGAATGGATTCAGCAGACTTGTGAGAGTCAAACGCCGTAATTACAATTTCAATACCCCTTACAGATAAAAAGCCGATAAATTTCAGTACTATAATAATAATATTATATCTACAATTATTGATACATAGTGTTTATCAGTAACAATTTAAGAAGCAAATGGTGGGCAGTATTGTACCACGGTACCTATCTAAAAAGACGTACGACGCTATTTCCGTATTCTCTCAACAAACTTTATTTTACTCTCTTGTTCTGCCTTTCGTTGAGGTAGTAATATTCTTGTGTCAGAACATACATTCCACCACAGAAACACAAAACATGAACCCAGAAAGGCGAATTACATTTATATATGTATTTTATTATATTTAATATTATTCTTAGTAACGTTCGTTTTGTATGTTGTAGACAGCCACTTAAATATTTCATGGCCGACTAGAAATAGTAGCTATGCAGCAGATAATTTATATATAAACAATTATAAGTATTTGTGGACAAGAACTGACTATATTTGTATAAAAAGCCATGATAAATTAAATAGCAATTGTGTAACTATATTTCGACGGCGGCAGTATATTTGAACAGTGAGGCGCCACGCTTAAATGGCTATCTGAGCAAAGAGAATCAGTCTCAACCGCTTTTTAGTATTGTGAACTATATATTTGTTTTTAAATGTAAACTACATTTGTAGGGAGGTGGTCGAAGCATTTAATTCTGCGATATTCAAATGTATAATATTTTGGAAGGGAAATTTATTTTAAAGATGAGCTGTTGGGATGCGGGGCGAGGATACCGTTTTGGGAGCAGGGAGAGCATGCTTTCGAACGCTTGGGAAGAGACTCATAATTTCTACATGGTGGTGAAAGGTTGTGACGCTGGGCGGTCTGAAGCCGCGTTACGAACTTGTGATTTGAAGAGGTATCCAAGTGTGGACTTAGAAATTTACGGGAATGTGACTGCAGAACTTAGTCTCTGGTGAAAGTGGTAACTATGCACGGTAGTAGGGCTGTGAAACTGTGATAAATCAGCAATCGTGTTCAAGTGTGATGACAAACTGCGTTTTATAACAAATACTGTAATCGCGGATTAATTTGGAACTGCAATGTTCGACGGACTTCACTAATTTACAAGCGATAATTTGGAAATTTTCTCTCGAGTGCGTGTGATACTTATTGTGCCTCTCTAGAAAGAGTAATAAACTCTATTTACAAAAAAATTTTTCGGGAGTGAATCACTTTTGTTGGTTATTCAGAGGTTTAATTTATGTTTGTTTAGATACATTTTAACGTCATCATATGCAGATTGTTAGACTAGCTAAACTACAGATTAATTATTGATCTTGTTTAAACAGATTGGGTAGCTATTTAGGGCATAGAAGCTGACATGCATAACTCACCCCTATGAATAGAGACAACGAGCCACAAACTTTTACTACCCTGAGTTGTGTTTTGCTCAAGTCTTATTGGTGAGAACCGATAGGAAGGTCGCGCAACGATAGTCCATGTTTAGCAGCATAAGTCAGAAAATTTCGTAATTTGCGAACATGTATGTAAATTTGCGACTGGATAGGGGATTTCCTGTCAGAGAGGACACAGTTTGTAGTAATCGATGGTAAGGCATCGACTAAAACAGAGGTAATGTCGGGCGTTCCACGGGCTAGTGTTATTGGTCTTCTGCTGTTCCTTATTTACAAAAACGATTTGGGAGAAAATCTAAGCAGCTCTCTTAGGTTATTTGCAGATGGCGCTGTCATTTACCGTCTAGTAAAATCATATGAAGATCAAACCCAACGACAGAACGATCAAAATAAGATATCACTATTGTGTAAAAATTAGTAATTGACTCTATATAATGAGAAGTGTGAAGTCGTCCACATGAGTACTAAAAGAAATCCGTTGAATACCGTTTACAAGATAAATCAATCAAAAGTGAAGGCCGTAAACTCCACAAAATACCTAGGAATTACTATTATATCAGACTTAAAATGGAAAGAACACGAAGATAATTTCGTGGGAAAGACGAATCAGAGACTGCGTTTTATTAGCAAAATCCTTAAAAGATACAACAGAATTACAAAAGAGGCTGCATACACTACGCTTGTCCGTCCTTTTTTGGAGTATTGCTGCCCACTTTGGGATCCTTATGCGGTGGGTTTGACGGAGGACATCGAAAGAGTCCAAAGAAGGGCAACTTGTTTTGTATTGTCACGATACAGAGGAGACAGCGTTACGGAAATGATACAGGATCTGGGATGGGAATCATTACAACAACGGCGGTTATCGCTGCGGCGTGGTCTACTTACGGAACTCCAATCGCCAACATTCTCCTCCGAATGCGAAAATATATTGTTGACTCCCAATTACATTGGTAGAAAAGATTATCAGAATACGAGAAATCAGCGCTCGAACGGAGAGATTCGTGTGTTCTTTCTTCCCGCGCGCTATTCGAGAATGGAATGAGAGATAAGTAGTATATAGGTGTTTCGATGAACCCTCTGCCAGGCACTTAAATGTGATTAGCAGAGTACCCCCATGTAGATGTAGAAAAATTTAGCACTGCTGCAGATCACTGTCATTCCTTGATCTTTGGCTGCCTCGGTGGAGTACTCGAGCGCTCTAAGGTGCCTTGTTGCGGAGCTCGCGGTTTCTAACCGCCGAAGGCCCGAGTCCTTACTCGGGCATGAGTGTGTTTTGTCTTTAGTATCAGCAAGCTGAAGTAGGTTGTAAGCCTAAGGACTGATAACCGCAGCAGTTTAGTTCCTTAGATTTACAAACGTTTGATTTGATCGTTGGGAGTAGATAATCCACAATAATTGTTTCATTTCACTTGATAACAGCAAATGTAACTATTCTAAAAATGATCTTTGCGTTCTTTTAAGAGGGCTCACTATTCTTAATCTGAACTATGAAATCGGCTCTTGTGTTTACTTCTCTGTAGACTTCGCTTTTCAATCATCTCCACAGGCCACATTCAGAGGGGTAAGATCCGCCAACTTTAGTGGCCAAGGCATGTGACCGTATATACTGATCCATCTTTAGAAGTGTCATCTCCCTAATAGATAGATAACGGGCTCCTGTAACAAGTTGGTGTAACACAAGAAGCCCCACCAACTGATTGTCTATCAAACCACATCACACATTTACAGAGTAGCGTTTTTGAAAATGAGTCTCCACAATGGCATAAGGGTTTCCTTCGTACCACTAATATGAATTATGCTGTTATTTATGCTTTACGACTCGAAGTGGCTTCATCAGTGAAGAGGGAAAATGGGATTACTTGGCGATTTTCAAAAGTCTAATTGTCCACCTGCTCCGAGGTGTTGAATCAGCTTTAAATGATACGCAAGGAAACCCCGCGCGTTCTACGTGTGCTTGTTGACGACTACGTTCTACTGAATAATGTTTGTTTATTTGCACGTTCAGATGCAATATGATTGCTCGGTACTGCACCAGCGTCTCGCAGTGCACTGAACACACGAGTAAACATTCTCGAATACGGTAAAAGGCGGTTAGGAAAACGTATGCCATATTTTCTATAAGCAGCAGCAAATGTTCAAATGTTCAAATGTTTGTAAATCTATCGGACCAAACTGCGTGGTCATCAGTCCGTAGCTTACAAACTAGTTAAACCTAGGTAAACTAACCTACGGCAAACACACACACCCATGCTCCAGGGAGGACTCGAACCTCCACGGCGAGCAACCGCGCGCTCCGCAGCGAGACGCTTTAGACCGCTCGGCTACTCCACCGCGGCAATAAGCTGCAGCAGCAGCATACGCAAATATCATGTCGGCATATTCAAATTCAAATGTTTGTATAGCTTATGGGATTTAAGTACGGGGTCATCAGTCCCTAAACTTACAAACTACTTATCAAATAGCTTATCCTAAGGACGCCACAAATATCCATGCCCGAGGTGGGGTTCGAACCCCCGACCATAGTGGCCGTGCAGACCGTGACTGGAGCGCCTCAGTCGCCTCGGCCACCGCAGCCGACATGTCGGCATAGTCAGCAAGTCTAAATACGCCCATAATGTTTACGTGCCACAGTGCAGTAGACTTGAGCAACAAATTACAGTGAAAACTTGAATCTAAACTAAAGCACTAACCCACAACTTGAACATCAGAACACTACTGCTGACATTTTGTGTTGTTTCAAATGATACCGACTAACTTCGTGGGGAGGATGAGGATGGTTTCAGGAACAAAATGAAGAAGAAAATCCATGTTCGGAAACGTCAGCCAACGGCGCTATCGAGGGTGAAAATTATAGGTGCTGGCGCATCACGGCAAGAGAGCATTGCATTCATAGGAAACAGGGCCTGCCCATACGCTGCTAGCTCCGTCTTCTGCACAGGTGATCGTTGCAATCGCTCGAAAAACCCCTAATATCAGAAACCACATATTACAGACCTACCCGCGGTCTGTGTGTGCATAGAACGACGCGTTAGCCGCCCGAGCAGTGACCTAGCGTCAGGCACCTATAATTTTGACGCTCGGTAGCACCGTTGGGTGACGTTTCCGGACACGGGTTCCCATTTTGTTGCTCAAACTGTCCTCTACCACCCCACGAAAATTGTCGGTATCGTATCAGAACCCAAATGCTCGTGTAATTCTTTTGGTAAACACAAGTGAACACCGCCCACGTCTGCAGCAATATTTTGATAATACTATTGTATTTGTTGCCGTAATGCTGTTGGAAGAGAAAGAGACACACATATTTTAGTATATGTACTGCCGAACAGAGGGGGGTGGTCGCAGCTGTTGGAGTGTCCCAAAGTGTAATTTCCGGGATCTGGACGCGATTTCAGACAACAACAAACGTCAAAGGAAGGCAACGCCAAGGTAGTCCACGGATAACGTCAGCTAGGTATGACCGTTATCTCCGGATAACAGACCGTCGAGACAGAAGGCTGAATGCAACTCATCTGCAACGCACCCTTCAGGTAGCAACAGGACGCGCGATATCAACACAGTTCGAGAATGTGAACTCTAAGCACGTAGGCCTATGTTGCGTGTCCCATTTTTGTGCCAAGTGCTACGGATGAACCCTCCTGCGCCGGCCGCGGTGGCCGAGGTGACTGAGGCGCTCCAGTCACGGTCAGCACGGCCACTACGGTCGGGGGTTCGAATCCCCCCTCGGGCATGGATATTTGTCCCGTCCTAGTTCGTAAGTAGTTCATAAGTAGTTTGTAAGTTTAGGGACTGATGACCCCGTAGTTAAGTCCCATAAGCTTAACAAACATTTGAACATTTGAACCCTCCTGCTGCCGCGAGAGCCTCTGCCAATTGAAAGCTGTTAGCACGCGCCTACGTAGCAACTTCCTTGATCTTGCGTTCCAATCGAATTGATTATGGCCGACCAGTACGCCTATCATCTCCTAAACTGTGCCGTCCTTGCAGATAACGCCTGCTCCAGCTAAACACAACACTGCGACTCCTTGCGTCCTCACCGTGCACCCGCTGAATCATTTCAAACGCTTCGGCAGCGGTTTTACCCAATTTCTGGAAGAACGTGATGTTATCCCGTTGCTCAAAATTTGACATGTCCAACTGGCGCAATCAACTCACTGTCGCAACAACGACCTACATCTTCTTCCAGTGCAAGCAATCATCTGTTTCTTTCAGAGAGGAGAGCCTAACAAACATGCTACCATACCACATCGCCAAATGTACGCTATAGTGCACCACGGGGCCATTATGCTGTCAGTCTCAGAACGTATTGACTGTACCACGTATTAGATTAGATTAGATTAATAATTGTTCCATAAATCATGAATTCATGGTTTCGTAATGATGTGGAACGTGAGATCCTCGCAATCGTAGGTGTAAATTATGGAGCAAATATTGTATAACAAGTATTGTCTAACACATTATCATCTGGCATGCAATCCTAATACGTGAAACGTGTGAAACATTAATTCGTACCTCACTACTCTCACCTAGGGTTTAGATCATAGCATTAGTTTCTTGTATTGTAGTTCTTATCATTGGATGTTAAGGTTGCAGAAGAGGTCATATTATGGAATTTCCTTTTATTTAAACTCAAAAACTCATTAATTTACCACATACGGTACAGAAATATGTATTTGTCAGTGGAGACGCACGTATTGCAGTTGCATAAAAGCTGTATAAACGTGACATAAGTGTCGCCCAAGTGTGATTTTGAATTATAAGTAATGAAGAATCGATCTGTCGTTTAATATAACATTATAAATCTTGAAAGACAAGATTGCAAATTTATTTTATTTGATCGTAAATGTGTTTGGAATATATAACTTTTGTCGTACAATAAAGCACGTTACGCAATTAAAACAACACAGTATCATTCTTCATATCCTTGAAGAGTAACTTAAGATTATATGGCATGTAAAATATAGCGACGATCAGGAGTCTGCTAGTCGTCACTATATTGGCCATATCCGTTTTCATTATGTAATTGTATACATATTCGTGCTGGCGTTTTATGAATATTTTTAAAAGTACTGTAATAAGACAAGTTTACTTCTTAATGTTGCATGAAGTAGCCTGCTTCATTGCCATATAATATTTTTTTCATTCATCGATTTAAAAAACGAATTTACATTGTAAGGTCTGCACTGTATTAATAGACAACAATCAAATTGGCGGTCAGAAAATGGCTCGTTAAAGAGTAAAACTAGTCATCAAATATAATAAATTTGCGATCTTGACCTTGAGGATTTACCCACTCATAATTACAAGTGTGTCAAACTATACATTAAAGCCGTCAAATCTTAACGATTTGAACATATACGAGGCGCGTCCAGAAAGTGAGTTCCGTTTGGTAATAAAATGAAATTGTACACAGATAAAGAAGAAATTTTTATTGCACAAAATTCAACAACTCTTAAACTACTTTTCCACATAACTGCCGAAATTTTGCAGGCATTTGTCATAGCGTGGCACCAGGTTTTGTATACATTCTTCATAGAAATCTGCCGCCTGTGTCTTCAATCAGTTGGAAACAGTCAAATTTGAGAGAAGTCCATAGCGAGAGCACTAATTGTAAACCTACGGTTTTCCTGTATCTTGTCATCAATCGCGTGAACCAGTTCTTCTGTAACCAAAGGTGGACGCCCACTTCGTTCTTCATCGTGCACATCACTACGCCCGCCATTGAACTGTCGGACCCATCTTCTCACCATCGAATCACTCATCGCATTTGGTCCGTTAACATCGCAAATTTGCCGATAAGTTTCACTTGGTTTCACTTTCCTCGCATTCAGAAACCGAATCACCGACCTGATTTCACAAGCGGCGTGACTTTCAATCAACGCCCGTCATTTCAAACAAGCGTAACAAAGCGTACGTAACTGACAGCGATCTCCAAATGGCGCACGTTCTTGTCCTTGATACACATCGTCTACAGTGCATGTGCGGAACTGCAATCGCAGCGCTGCAGCGGAGATAAATTGAAACGGAACTTACTTTCTGGACTCGCCTCGTACATGTTTTTAGGTAATTGTCAGCGAACTCTTTCTTTTCTATGTCTGAGTATTCGACATCGACATACCAGCGCCACCAGAATCAGTAAGTCAAGTGAGCAACATCGCCGTGAGCACTCAGACAATCCTAAAAAAAAAAAAAAAAAAAAAAAAAAAAAAAAAAAAAAAAAAAATGGTAAATCAATCGTCAGTACTTAAACTAAGGTTACTAGCCTAAGGACAACAAAAACACCCATGCCCGAGGGTGGGATACGAACCCCCGACGGCGAAAGGCCGCGCGCACCTTAGTATCCGTATGGTAAAACACTCTCTCCTGCGGGCTCGACTTATAATTATTACTAAGAACGTTGTAACATGAAAATTAACAACGGTAGTGGAATGTAGTCCAAGAAATTCAGGCGATGCTGAGGGAATATTAGGTAACGAAACAATAAAGGTGGCAGATGAGTTTCGTTACTTGGGCAGTAACGTAATATACGAGTGTCATAGTACAAGCAATTACAATGCAGAATAGAAATGCGTAGAAAAGCTTTTCTGAAAAGGAGAAATTTCTTAAGATCGAATATTAATTTAAGTGTTAGGAAGTCTTTTCTGAAGACATTTGTAGGGAGTGTAGCCTTGTACTGTAATGAAACATGCATAATAAATAAATCAGACAGGAAGAGGATATAAGCTTTTGAAACATACTGCTACAGATCGCCTAACTAATGAGGAGGTACTGAACCGAATTGGGGAGAAGAGGAATTTGTCTAAAAGAAGGGATCGATTGCTAGGTCACATTCTTAGACTTCAATGAATCGTTATCTTAGAATTGGAGGGGAGCGTGTGGGATCGAGGGAGACGAAAAGACAAATATAATAAGCAGGTTCAAATAGATGCGGGTTGCCGTTCTTATGAGGAGATGGAGAGGCTTGCACAGGATAAAGTAGGGTGGAGAGCTGTATCAAACCAGTCTCTGAACTGAAGATCAAAATAAAACAACAACGGTAGCTCAAGAGCTATCAACTTCTGCCCAGCGTACCTATCAAATGTTATACTAAAAATTTGGCACGAAAGTAACAACGTTTCGTGAAATCGTATTCTATGGACATTCATATTTAAATGGTCCGTTTTCAGTAGCACACAGACACCAGGCAGTGACAATACCACAATTGCTAGGGTGATTAAATTGTTGTCAATGGAAATGACAACATCGTTGTAATGAACTCACTAAGTATCGTTGTTCATTGTTATCGTTAAGTATTAGTAGCTCGACGAGGGTAAAAGGAAACAGACACAGAGATGGAAGAGTAGGATAGGGATAAGTGATGAGGAGATGTAGACGGAAGGGGGAGATGGAGAGAGACTGGGGATCGATAGAAATGGAGGAAAGAAGAGGTGGGTTGAAGTGCCCAGTTTCGATACTCTAGGGTGATGACGATTGTCTGTCTGACGTCTTTAGTTGTGACCGGGTTATAATATTTGGCTATTTCCTGTATCTTAAGATTTTTGGGCATGAGGTCTGATAGACTTTTGCAGGCTTTCACAATCTTTAAATTGATTAACCGTTGGACTCCATTAATTTTGTTACGGTTGTATGCCGCTCCAGTGCGTCTATCCACATCGGTGAGCCGTACGATAATATAGACAGTATTTCCAGATTATAAATAGTTCGCAGTGCTGCAGCCTGATGCAACAGATACGTCTAGCTGATTGTGAAAGAGCATCAATTAAGACGGTGCATTTATCTGTAATGTGTTGAATGTGATTGTTGAAAGTAAACTTACTGTCGATTATAACGCCCAGATATTTTAGATGATCTACTTGTTGAAGCACCTTGTTATTCAGGTAAATTACGACTGACAATGAGGCACATTTCCTTTTCCTGGTGTGTTGCCTTGTACGGGAGTGAAACATGGACGACAAATAATTAAGACAGGAAGAGGATAGAGGCTTTTGAAACGTGGTGCTGCAGAAAAATTCTGAAGATTAGGTGGGTAGCTAATTTCTGATTTTGACTCTAAATAATGTGTTTTTATAATTCCTTGAAACTGACATGCATTTTACAGACCTCCAGGTATTGTACTGATCCAATGGACTGTGCGAAGTGTAAGCAAACCGTATTTAGAGATGGGAATGAGACTATTGTAATTGGATGGGAATTGGCTTGTAAACGTTTAATTTATTCTTTACTCAGCACCACTAACTTCAATGGGTTTTTAAAGAAAACCATAAATTAATGAATCAGAACAATTCAGACGTATTGGCTCCTGCAGGAGGTGAACACAATGCAACGACGCGATTCAAAATTTGTGCCGCACCGCAACTCGTTTATGTTTGTAAAACTGTAGTAGCAAACTGCAGTGATCCTCCGTCCCTAGACTTATGCTAAGGACTACACCAGTGGTTTCCAAACTTTCCCTCATGACGAAACCCTTTTATATCTTACAGTTTTGCGCGACACTAATACACTAATATGAATACATATGGTAGATTTAGATGGTTCTAGTTCTAGCGGGGGGGGGGGCGGAAATAAAGTATCGCCGCGGTGGAGTAGCCGAGCGGTGGAGCGCGCGGTTGCTCGCCGTGGAGGTTCCAGTCCTCCCTGGGGCATGGGTGTGTGTGTTTGTCCTTAGGTTAATTTACCTACGTTTAAGTACTTTGTAAGCTACGGACTGATGACCACGCAGTTTGGTCCGATAGATTTACAAACATTTGAACAGTTGAAATAAAGTATCACTTTGTAAGCGAAACTGAAATCCTCGTACGAATTGACATGTTTAATGTTGATCCTGACTGCAGCAATTACGTACACTCATCGCAAGAAAAGAAAAAAATGTTCAAATGTTTGTATAACTTATGGGACTTAACTACGGGGTCATAAGTCCCTAAACTTACAAACTACTTATGAACTAGCTAATCCTAAGGACGCCACAAATATCCATGCCCGAGGGGGGATTCGAACCCCCGACGGTAGTGCCCGTGCAGACCGTGACTGGAGCGCCTCAGTCCCCTCGGCCATCGCGGCCGGCCGCAAGAAAAGGACACACTAGGAACTACGGCGATGTACAACAGAGTAACACCGCAGACAATAATACCTAACTCACACAGTAATACTTCCTTCTTCTACTTGCAACCCAACTTCCGAAACACGAAAACTGAATGACGGAAACAATTTTTCGCTGTCGTGTGTACATGTCAGGGCCAGATGGAAAATGGCATCTGGAAATTAGATACTCGGATTTCTGATTTAGACAGCACAGTGGCTGTTCCCTTTCAGTTCAATATTATCACATTATATACAGAAATAAAGAGGATTTATTTACGACAAGTGATGAATTATTATTTAAGTTCTATTGTTCTTGCTTCAACGCGACCTTGGAAGTCCCGACATATTCGGAAAAAATGGATAAATATTTGTGACAAGTAAAAATATGAATGTCAATTCTAGTCCCAGAATCTGTTACATACAGGAAACAGAGAAAAAAATATTAACGCATACCAGGGTTCGAACCAAGGATCACTGCATTTAAAACACTATTCTCCGTTAATCACCTGATCATATTCCATACTAAACATCGCTACTGAATAGCTTTAGTCAGTGAACAATTGTGGCTGCTTTTACAATCTGTGACAGCTTTTACAGCCACTGTGTCATTGATTGACATTTAATTGCAAGAATCGCTACCGAGGGTGACGTGGCTTCGATAAATCCATTAAAAAACGCTCAGGTGCAGCTTTTTGAGAAGGAAAGCAGACTACGGTGAAGGTTCGTTCAAGCAGTTGCCAGTTACAGCAAACTGCGCATGAGAAGAGCTGTTATCGAGTATCAGCAGCAGCTCTGCGCATGCGCAGTTTGCTGGAATCTGGCAATTGGCAGCAGCTTGAACGAACCCTGAATGTGTACTGCTGCTGAAGCAGAGCTGCCGCCTAGAGGCTGAGCACGCAATTAATGTGCACCGATCATTCCTTTAATACGTGATCTGTGGTGCACTGAATGAGGAGAAGGATGATTAGCTGCAGGCGAATCTTCAGGGTAGTATGAAATTTGATTGTCTCGGGACACCCTTGATACCTAATACGCGACACCCCAGAGTGTCCTTCCAATCAAAATTGCCAAGACAACGCACACTGCTACTGCAGCGTGGTCCCCCCTCCCCCCCAGCCCTTCTCCACCACTTGCTCGCACTACCGCCTGGATACAATTATTACATGAATAGTGTCTGTTCTTTAGTACACTACTGGCCGTTAAAATTGCAACACCAAGAAATCGCAGATGATAACCGGATTTTCATTGGACAAATATATTATACTAGAACAGACATGTCAGTACATTTTCATGCAATTTGGGTGCATAGATCCTGAGAAATCAGTACCCCAGGTGGTTACCTGTGGCCGTAAGAACGGCCTTGATACGCCTGGGCATTGAGTCAAACGGAGCTTGCATGGCGTGTACAGGCACAGATACCGATGCAGCTTCAACACGATCCCACAGTTCATCAAGAGTAGTATAACCTGTAAAAAATCTGTGAGACCTATCTAGCTTCACTGCAGCAATACCAATCAATTCGTGAATATAATTTTTATAATTAAAAACAGCGACCAGCCACAAGTATGGTATAAAATATTTATTTATTTAGACCATACAAATCCATATTCCGATGGTTTACACTTTTTCACATGGAGCCTCGTTTTGTGTCTGTTACAGTTTCGCAGCGCGCTGTATCCTTTTCTGTGAAGAAATCGTCTTGTATTCGTCTTGTATATCTTATACATGTTATATTTTTGAATGTGCACTGTATGAGTGCTGTTAACCTTGTTAAGTATTTCACACAGCATCATGCTTAAATTTAACGTAAAGCACACTGTAAGCAATGGTCTGGCACCATATTGCATGTACCACTCGGTGACTGGTCGATCCTACCTGTGCGTCGACAAATTATTCTAAAACTGCAATGTAACGTTCACTAATGATCAGGCTTTGTGATTGCTTTTAGAGTGCATTACGGTCTTCTTCTTCAGTGTTCAACCGTGAGGTTGGTTTGCAGCAGAGCGCCATTCCTCTCTTCTGTCTGCCTTCCTCTTCATTTCCACATACGTGTTACATCCAACATCAATCATGATCTGTTGCATGTATGATATTCTTGGTCGCCCCCGTCGGTTTCTTCTCTCAATAGCTCCTTCTGCTAATGTTCCGGTGATGTCATTGTGTCTGAGGATGTGGCCTATAAGTTTGTCGCGTCTTGTTTGGATGTACTTCCACAGGGACCTGTTTTCCTGTACTCTCCTAAGCACTTCTTCATTTGTCACTCTCTCTTATCAGCTGATCTTCATCATCCTTCTATAACACCACTTCTCCAGGGCCTGGAGCCGTCTTCTCTCCTCTCTGCCTATTGTCCAAGTTTCGCAACCGTATAGAGCCACACTCCAGACAAAAGCTTTCATTATACGTTTCCTTATCGCCATACTAATGTTCTTGCTGGTCAGTAAGTTCTTCCTCAGATTGAATGCAATTTTGGCCTGTTGTATTCTGCTCACAATTTGTTTCCGGCTTCTGCCCTCGCTTGTGATCTTGCTTCCCAATAAGGAAATTCCTCGATCACTTCTAGCTCCTCTCTTCCAATTCTTATTTTTGGAGGTTCATATTCTCCTTCTGTGCTGCATACCATCACTTTAGTCTATTTTTTTTGGTTTATTCTCATACCATACTAGTTGTAGAAAATCCTTTCCATTGTTCTGAAGACTTCTTCTAGGTCCTCTTTTGTCTCCGTGACTACCGCATTACGTTAGATATCGAGTTTAGTGGTACAGCTGAGAGGATACTGCATAGGCACTATGTTGACGATACCCCGCCTGTGGGGAGTGATGTCGAGGCTGCAGGAAACCTGGAAATATGCCAGATAACGTTACAAATAAAACACTGCCTCATTTATGAAAACAATCATTACAGATTGAGATGGCTTGAAGTAGTCAGTCACAACTATGGCACGGTTATTTAACCCCTGATCCTTATAAATGCGAGTGCTAGTCTTTTAGAATTTTGCCCTGACGCCTGCCATTCGTCACAGTACGTAGTAGTTTGTTTGACATTCCCCTCCGTATAAGACTTTGATAAGGAGCACTAGTCAACCGGATTCTTGCCGCCATTTGATTTAGTGCTTTGTTCTCGGAGCAAACAAAGAGCACATACAGTCCGTTGTGTTCAAATTGTAGCCGCTGAGTAACTCGTCACTTCGTAGGCGATATCTGCGGACCTCTCCTTGACATCGTTCCAGTTTTAGCTAACGGTTACCAATTGAAGGAAGCAGCGACAGTTTTGTTTGCCTGCAGTGTTTCAGTGCGCAATTGTAGACATAACTGTTATACATACGAGCAAACTCTGTGACGAAATTTGGCTGTATTGTAGGAGTCAACAAGTCCGTACCACATGGAAAAAACGTTATGGTTCTTATATATTTTATGAAAATCTCTATAAACGACTTCGCTAGTGGGAAATAGTTCCGATGATGGAGGTGTATTATGAGGAATTAACAAGTAAAACCAAACGAGTTATCATAGAAACGCATAGTGAACTGTAAGTCGTCAGCGATAGTATCGCACTTGAACATTCTGCTTACTGGAAATGTTCAAATGTTTGTAGAGTTTATGGGACTTAACTGCGGGGCCATGAGTCCCTAAACTTACAAACTACCTATGAACTAGCTAATACTAAGGACGGCACAAATATCCATGCCCGAGGGGGGATTCCAACCCCCGACCGTAGTGGCCGTGCAGACTGTGACTGGCGCGTCCCAGAACGTTCGGCCACTGCGGCGGGCTGCTTACTGGTTCTGAGGTCCTGCCAGGTAAGGCTTCTTGTTCCTCTTGACGTTTTTCCTGCTCTGTATTCGTTTTCAGTTTTAGTTTACACTTGTTGTTCTTTTCACTCGCTTTATAACTTTTCCTTTTCTCTTACCTTATAGGAAAGCAGCTTCTCATTTTATTTGAAGTGTATTTTGTAAATAATGAAATGCCAAGATCGCGGTATTTAGACGACCGGTTTCTATGTACACAGACATCATCTTCTGGTCTCTGCATATCTGACAACCATACGGCATATTTTAATGTATGACAACCCACCAGTACAATCCAACTGGCTACAATATGCATTTATGTAATAATGTTACTATTTAGTGCAGAGACCAGAAGATGATGTCTGTGTATATCGAAACCGGTCGTGGGTCATAAATAAAGACGAAATACCGCGCTCTTGGCATTTCATTATTTACAAACTACGTTTATAAGATCGCTCCCTGTCATGAGCAAATTGTATTATTTGAAGTGAACCTAAACGTGTTGTTCATCAATAACTCTGCATATTATTGCCGCTTTTCTCCTATTGCTGCTGTTGACTTCAACGTTTGCTACGTTCAACCTGCAAGACTTGCACCAGGCCAATGAGCCACACGAAATTATTTATTCTGGAACACGTCTAAGGGGTACACTCTCAGAGTAGCTTATTTACAAAAAGCAATCAGGCAACAAATCGCACTCAACAGGCATTCATGGCTATATATTTCCAATATTTAATATTGTTACATAAGTGACGCACCTCGGTTGCACAGTGGTAGAGTGCCAGACTACAAATCCAAAGTTCGCGGGTTCGATCCCCGCCAGGTCCTAGGATTTTTATCTGTCTCTTTCCACTTCTTTCACCTCTGGCAGTATTGCTCATGTGAAAAATACCGAGTAGCACCGTGGTTCGGAACCCACGTTAAACTGTAGGTCCCCCTATAACTGGCTGGGTAAGTCAGTTCGAAGGTCGGAGGAAGGCAACGGCATACCACCTCCAAACAAGGCCCATGCCTAGTAAAGCACTGTTGTGTTCAAACCAATCTTCGGATTGTTGACTGCTTTACCTTTTTACATAAGTGAGACCACAGGTTTTGTGAAATTATACACCCCTGGCCATTAAAATTGCTACACCACGAAGATGACGTGCTACAGTCGCGAAATTTAACCGACAGGAAAAAGATGCTGTGATATATAAATGATTAGCTTTTCAGAGCATTCACGCAAGGTTGGCGCCAGTGGTGACACCTACAACGTGCTGACATGAGGAAGGTTTCTAACCGATTTCTCATACACAAACAGCAGTTGACCGGCGTTGCCTGGTGGAACGTTGTTGTGATGCCGCGTGTAAGGAGGAGAAACGCGTACCATCACGTTTCCGACTTTGATAAAGGTCGGGTTGTAGCCTATCGCGACTGCGGTTTATCGTATCGCGACATTGCTGCTCGCGTTGGTCGCGATCCCATGACTGTTAGCAGAATATGGAATCGGTGGGTTCAGGAGGGCAATACGGAACGCCGTGCTGGATCCCAACGGCCTCGTATCACTAGCAGTCGAGATGACAGGCATCTTATCCACATGGCTGTAACGGATCTTGTAGCCACGTCTCGATCCCCGAGTCAACAAATAGGGACGTTTGCTAGTCAACAACCATCTGCACGAACAGTTCGACGACATTTGCAGCAGCATGGACAATCAGCTCGGAGACCATGGCTGCGGTTACCCTTGACGCTGCATCAGAGACAGGAGCGCCTGCGATGGTGTACGCAGCGACTAACCTGCGTGCACAATTAGCAAAACGTCATTTTTTCGGACGAATGCAGATTCTGTTTACATCATCACGATGGTCGCATCCGTGTTTGGCGACACATTGGAAGCGTGTATTCGCCGTCGCCATACTGGCTTACCACCCGGCGTAATGGTATGGAGTGACATTGGTTACACGTCTCGGTCATCTCTTGTTCGCATCGACGGCACTTTGAACAGTAGCCGTTACATTTCAGATGTATTACGACCCATGGCGCTACCCTTCATTCGATCCCTGTGAAACCCTACATTTCAGCAGGACAATGCACGATCGCATGTTGCAGGTCCTGTACGGGCCTTTATGGATACGGAAAATGTTTGACTGCTGTCCTGGCCAGCACAGTCTCCAGATCTCTCACCAATTGAAAACGTCTGGTCAATGGTAGCCGAGCAACTGGCTCGTCACAATGCGCCAGTCACTACTCTTGATGAACTGTGGTATCGTGTTGAAGCTGCATGGGCACCTGTACCTGTACACGCCATCCAAGCACTGTTTGCCAGGCGTATCAAGGCCGTTATTATCGCCAGAGGTGATAGTTCTGAGTACTGATTCCTCAGGATCTATGCACCCAAATTTCGTGAAAGTTAATCACATGTCAGTACTAGTATAATATATTTGTCCAAGGAAGACTCGTTTATCATCTGCATTTCTTCTTGGTGTAGCAATTTCAGTAGTGTAGTTATGAACTAGCTTATACTAAAGACAGCACAAACATCCATTCCCGAGGGAGGATTTGAACCCCCGACGGGGAACGGACTCGCACTTCGAAGCATAGCGCATCAATGCGCTCGGCCGCTCCGCTGTGGCTACTTTACCGAGATCAAGCTTTCCTGTTGTTGACATTAAATCTAAAGAATGTGGCTTTCTTATATTAGTTACTTCGGTGGAGGGGGGGAGGCTACCTTCTCCCTTGTATACACCCCAGTCTTTCATGATACCATGATCATAGCAAGGCTAGGAATCCTATGAAACACGGATAGAGATGGGCAGCCATCTCTCAACTGGGTCCGTATAAGGAGTGAATGCTGACCAGCTTTCGTTAAATGGAAAATGGATGTTATTTTGCCATTCTTGCAACAGGACACTGCCGTCAAATTATGATGAAACACAAGAGGCAGCAATTTCTCTGGCCATTACGACCTCCAGACTTCTCTCCAACTGAACGCACGTGGGACATAAGGGGGCGACAAATAACACTTGCGTCTCGTCGACCTACAACTCTAACTACTTAACAGGTGGAGCAGATGTTGCCTTCAAAGACAGTATTCACCATCAGAATGATCGAATGGATGCTGGACTTTGTGCGTGCAGTGGAGGATTCACCATGCAATATGGATGATTCAACATCAATCGACACCTAGAACTATTAATCTCTAAATGTTATCATTTCGTTTACTCAGTATCCACTGTTTAAACAATAAATTTTGAGTGATTTGGAAAATTCTTAGAACAGTGTTACAATTTTAATTTCTGACAGCGAAACTAAGTAGGTTAAGAGAAATCAGGAGTACAACACAGCACTACATACTGGCACAGAGACGTCGAAATTGACATAAATGAGGTGCAATAGAAATATTACGGAACTTAGAAGCGGGTTCCGCGTGGGAGAAGAAAGAGAGGTTGCAACCTTAGAACCCGGGACGAAAATGACCTCAAAACACTATACGAAGAAAACCGGGGATCTTAGACGTAATGTCAGACGTAAATTGCAATCGCGATTTGCTGATCTCGCAACTCACAGAAGGGAGGATGACAACTACAGATTTTGTATGCGATGGTAGTTGCTAATCTTCTTGTTAATGCGGACAATTATGACTTAGTTGGAGTTTTACGAAAAAAGCCTATGAGAACTCATGTCTATTAATTCCCTTGAAACTAATCACATTTACTGAAAAAGCGTTATCTCTAGATCAGTTTTTTCAATACTCAAATGACAGTGTATATGCGGTATTCATGCTAAATGCCATAGATTGTATAATTAACGGACTTTATGATTAATTTCTTGGACTAGATGAACATCTGAAGACTAGCTAAACCGGCATCGCCTCGCTGAGGCTCAATCAGGTATGTAATGAAGGGAGAAAGTAAGCGAAAAGATTTGTACCAACGTAGACTAACCGTGAAAATACATCAGTCAAACCAGTGTTTGATTTGTTTTACTGTGGAGACGTGGGTAGGTTTTTGGAGATAAAGTAGCGTAGGCCCCATTGGATGATATGAGTAATGGAAATTCTTGATGATTTCGTGATCTATGACTTTCTATTCATCTTTGAGTCTAATTTTACTCTGGATTGCTGTATCACAATGAACAGTACTTTAAAACTGCATAAGCCAAACCCTTTTTCTCATGATGACCTTTTCGTATCCCAAGCAGCAGAGCCATCTACATCATTATATAAATACGCTAACACGAAAATTGTGGTACAGATTACCAATTTATTCGTACAAGAAGGCCAATGAAAGTTACATCATTCGAAAGATTTTTTGTCGTAGATTTCACGAATATAAATATTATGTGTGCATTTAGCCATTAAAAGTGTTAAAAGGATGTAGAAATTTTCCTATCTACAGCTTGGATCAAGTTCTACATACTCCAACAATCAGCTCACTGATTGGCTATTCGCCTCGACCAAAGACGTTGTAATGAAGCGCATCTGCAGTATTAAAATAACGTATTAAAATAAGTGAATATCGAAACATGGAGTGCTCCCAACTCCCTTTCTTGTGCCGTTCAAGTACTTCATTTTCGCAGTGATTAAGAGTGGTTAAAGGAAATGGATGTTTTCATACAAATGCCGATATAAAGGATGATGCGCCGTGAGAGGCATGTAGCGGTGCACGGATGGAACTACGACGTCGACATGTTGTCAGCTCTGGAACTCTGAATATCGCAGTATCGAAATAACATTATTTCTTGGCGTTGTATAAATATACGAACACCGAAATTGTAGTTCCATTTCAAATATTAGGCTAATGAAAGTTACATAATTCGAAAATGGCATGAGAAGTATATACTTCCGTTTTTATTTGTTGTTATTTTGTCAGGCATTTTCCTTAACAGGTAAAAGATACTGTTTCATACCTCCCAGTGACGGTTAAATTTAACCAAATATCCAAGCGGCCTCCTATGGTAATGTTGGTAACATATGCTAAATATTGAGAATCCAGTGAGTCTTCATTTTAGCCAATCTCTTGACAACGCTGATCTTTTCTCATGGAATCTTCGCTTTACGAGGGCAATTATTTTTACTGAGCAGACGAGGGTACATACAAGAACCTGTCAACCATAAAGCAGGAACAGCATTATTTGTTTACTTCATGGTCTGTACGATACACTAATCGAGTCATTCTATGTGGTTCGAACAAATGGGCAAAGATTTTCTATCGTGTTATTGGTGTTGCCAACATACATAATCACGCGAGGCCGCCGACATGACACGTAAAATTTTACACCCCCCCCCCCCCCCCAGTGACCATTGTAAACACAATTGGTCGATTGTCGACCAGAGACAACACTAGTCTACATAAATACTCTGCGACTCACACTGAAGTGCATAGCAGAGTTTTCAGGTTTCATCGAACCGCTTTCATGATATTTCTCTACCGTTCCATTCTCTAACAACGCGCTGGATAAACAAACACCTAAATTAAAAAAAAAAAATGCGTAGTCAATCATCAGCTGTTTATTGTATTTAAAACTTTACCGGTTTCGGATATTGTCCATCTTCAGAAGAGTAAAATTAAACAGGCTGATTGATAACTACATAGATGATCTGATAAACTTAGCAGAGATCGAAGTATTCCTGCTCTCTGCTAAGTTTATCAGATCAACTATGTAATTATCTATCAGTCTGTTTAATTTTACTCTTCTGAAGATGGATAATATCCGAAACGGGTAAAGTTGTAAATACAATAAACAGCTAATGATTGACTACGCATTTTTTAAAGAATATTATGGCTGTTGACTCACACCTAAGCAAAAATTTAAACACCTAAATCTTTCCGTTTTCGATCTAATTTCACTTATTTTATTGCGATGATAATGTTTTCCTACGTAGGTAGTTACTAACAAAAAGCCGCGGCGGAGCGGTCGAGCGCACTGAGGCGCTATGCTACGACGCGCGAGACCGTTCTCCGTCGGAGGTTCGAATCCCCCCCCCTCGGACATGGATGTTTCTGTCGTCTTTAGTATAAGCTAGTTTATAAGTAGTTTGTTAGTTCAGGGACTGATGACCCCGCAGTTAAGTCCCATAAGCCTTACAAACATTTGAAAATTTGAATTTACTAACAAAATGTAATGTTCAAATGTTTGTAGAACTTACGGGACTTACCTACGGGGTCATCAGTCAAAGTTACAAACTACTTATGAACTATCTAACACTAAGGACGGCACAAATATCTATGCCCGAGGGGGGATTCGAACCCTCGCCGTGCAGATCGTGACTGGCACGCCGCAGCCCCTTCAGCCACCGTGGCCGGCACCTCTCTATCTATCTGTGATTTATTAAGTTTTCAAATTTATACTGACTTTTTGATCACCCGGTATATGAGAAAAGGAACAATTTCATATTTTCACAGAAACGATAAATTGTTCCCTAATATAAGTAATTTTTTTAAACATTCGACCGGTCGCCAAGCAACAGATGATTTACAATCCATGTGATTGAACTATCTTTTATTAGGAAGTCGGCCAAAAGTGATTACTGACAATTGCAGTGAAAACGTCGTTCCCACTTGTCCCAGTAGAACTTAAAGTCCTCCTGAATAAATGAACCCCCTGAAAACAGTAAAAACATCGGCTGCCCGGGAGAGGTGATATGTGCGTCACGTGCGCGCCTGTCGCCATGGCAGCGAGCAGTACCGGTGAGTCAGTGTGTGAGGCTGCGGGATATCGCCGCTCCGCACACACCACACAGCACACACTGTTTTCCTAGAATGGATCGATGGCTCGCGACTCGCTCTGCGCCATAACGCGTGCGTTTCGGTCCCATTCCCAGCAATTCACCTGCAAAGCAGAGGCCAGAAGTACAGTTAATACATGTAGCAGCAAATCAGTTGCTCTACTTACGAATGTCCGTCACAAAAATCGTACACGAAATAAAGAAAAAAAATATATATATATATATATATATATATATATATATATATATATATTGCACTGTAGCTAGCCTCCTATTTATGTCGAAAATGTTTGTAAACTTATCGGACTAAACAGCTTTGGACATCAGTCTCTAAGCCTTACATACTTCTGTCATGTCATGTCATTTTGCAATTACTTAGAATAACCTTAGGACACTCATACCCCAGGGAGCAAGGCCCTTCAGAACACTTGGCCACTCCACCGCGGCTTATCATGTTGTATGTCTAATGTGTTACATGTCATTGCAACTTAGTTTGGTCCCATTGCGCCAAATGAATGAGGTTAATATGGCTGTATTGATTGAATATGCCACCAGTTTGACATTTTTCCTCTTAAGAAACAAACAAACATTACAGGAATTACTGTGATGACTTATTTATTATTATTTATTTTACGTGTCCAGGACTAAGTCATATCTTTCGATCAATAAATATACAAATACAATACAATTATAATAAACAAATTACAATCTAGAGACACCAGATTCACTAAATATATGATGACAGTGTATAATGACATTGAATAAATTACAATTCAGAAATGTAAAATTAATAAAAATACAATTAAAATAAACAAATTGCAAACTAGAAACATAAAATATGGAAAGATGTTACTAATACTGTAGGACACTGCTAGTTTCTGCTAGATCGACCGCAAGCTCAAAAATTCTGCTGTGTTGATAACCACATCACTTATCAAAGTGCCTTATACTACATCGCATTAATGAGAATGTGAGACAGTCGATGGAAAGGCGCTACGTACACAACTAAATCTCTAGTAAGGCTCATTTGAAACTGCTGGGATAAAAATTATGAAAAAAAAGCTGCTAATGTCTCAACTTGTGGAGGAGCAGAGAGCAACATCCTACAAATCAACACCATCGTTATCCAAGTAATGTTATCCCTCTACATGTTTGTGTTCCCCTGTTTATAAAACATATTATAACACTATCTACAAGTGCGCCGTGAAGGATAGTCAGTTTCATGGCAAACTCCACTACTATTTCGCATTTGGTTGGATGCCGTCATATTCCGTCTTCTCATTACCGTTATACAAATATGATTCGATATCCAGATAAGATCAAATTAGACCTATAAATTATTGCGTGACGATTCCGTGTGCCCCAAAACAGTTTAACGGAATAAATACACACCTTAAAACACTCGTTACCACTTGTGTATGGACTTGTTCTGTTAACAGAATAATTTAGTCATGTGACTTACGTATATTTTTTTTTCTTTTCATACAACTTCTTCAAGAATTTACATTCGTCATTCACGCGAAAGAAACGACGAGACCATGTCACAAATATTTTATTTCTTATTCATTCTAATTAAATTATCTATGAACCTATCACAACCTTAAGAAAAGGCGCTAAAATTGTTTCAGGTGCAGTTTTGAAATAGCAGAAATATATTTCAGGCGTTTTGTGTGTGCCTATCCATCACTTCCGCTAACGAGTAGAATACAATGAAGATTGTGTTACACCGTGTTGTCTTGGAAGCATCTGTCGCGATCCTGCTTGCTGACGTCGCTCAAGCTGTCAGTTTGAACCATGATTAATCAAAGTTACTCGTAGGGAAGCGGGTGAACAGGAAGGACAGGAGAAAAATCGTAGGAATGAGGAGGAGACCACTTCAACTCCTTTTTGCCATATACAGAGAATTCAAAATTCACAAAAGGGAGACACACATATCAGGCCTAAGCACTAAAATAAGGAGGAAAAATTTGCTAGTTCAAATACGAAAATCACGTTTTACCAAGCATAAATTAAAATAAAAGTTATTAAAATATCTAGATCCTATACGGTTGCAGTGAGCGAAACAGAGAGAAATAAGTAGCCACAGTGAAGTATGATGGTGTAGCACTTAATTCACATAAGAAACAAATTTGATCTGGTGTAACAGCGGGTGTTGTATCCCGAGCTCGTCGTTAGGCAATTAATGATCACACGTTTTCAACAGCCGAGGAATAGGGAGAACAGCAAGACAGCGAAGTCGTGAACCCTGCGTACCAAGTGTTGTCATGCGTTATCCTATTGAAATGCGGCTGTCGGCAAGCTCCGAATGCATGGCAGGACAGCGGGCAACACTTCAGAGATGTAACGCTGGCTGATTAGTGTACCGCCAATGCGTACTAGATGGAACGGGAGGGGATTCTTGCAGGAGTGGAATCACCACAGGGCCTCGCATTAATCCGACCATCGTGGTTGTGCAGGAAGTATCGAGATTCGTCGTCAAAAATAATATCTTTTTATTCGGGTTCTCACGTCATGTAGTAGAACAAGACTGGCTGCCACTCATAACGCCTGTCAGCTCACTTTCGGAGGGAATAATTGTTAATTATGAATATGTTTTATTCAAATAATGAATAAATTTATAATTCATATTGCTCTATTGAAAGGTTTGGTTTTTTTCTGATGTTTCATGTTCGCTACGAGTTGCGCGGGGCGACGTCTCTTCACCTCCCTTGGCTGCGACAGAGATATTTGTAGCTGGACACTACCTGACGTTACCAGACGACCTTCGCTGATCGTAAGATGAAGGACATCCTCCGTATCTGAATTTTACAATAAAAAAGAGAAATATATATTGAGTTAACAACATAAATAATAAAAATAATTGTAAATTCTTAACCATTTCGAAGTTTAATTTGTATCGAGTCTTCATAAAGATCACATGTCTCACAATTCATGTCCACGACTAATGAAAAAAAAGTGATAATTAAGTGTGTTCAAGAGTATCGAGAACATTTTTTCTGTATTGTAAGAAACATTTTTTTTTGTAAGTTTAGAAAACGAAACTGATTATTGATCTCCTGTAGGAAATGTTAGGCTTTTTTTTTCCTTGATTAACAGAAATTTAATGAAGCATTTTGGATCGAATACAAGCCTAATAATCGATCTTATTTATCATTAGAGGTCATAGTTGGTAGCAGCAAGTGAAAACGATATTACGTATTCAATCTATAATTTTGGCATTTCCTTGAGTTGATTTTTTTTCTTTTTTTTCTTTTTTTATGGGACTTAACTACGGGGTCATCAGTCCCTAAACTTACAAACTACTTATGAACTACTTACGAACTAGGACGGCAGAAATATCCATGTCCGAGGGGGAATTCGAACCCCCGACCGTATTGGCCGTGCAGACCGTGACTGGAGCTCCTTAGTCCCCTCGGCCACCGCGGCCGGCGAGTTGAAATTAGAAGTTTTCTTCATGTTAATGACGAATATGTAACAACACGGTAAAGTTTGAAATAGTTAATTTATTGAAGGCTGAAAGAGAGATATTTTAAAATATATCGAGTTTTTGTGACACGAAAGAACTTTAAGAAATAAGTCCGATTATTTCATCAAGATACACATTAAGTGAACTCTAAACCCAATTAATGTTTTGCAGATGATTGCTAAATTTAAAGGAAACAGTGATATTAGTTTTTGATTGGAACTGATTAAAGTACATCCCATACACACTACGATACGACGACGGGTTATCACAAACTCAATTCGTCGTTTATTGCATCACTGCCGTTGTAAATGCCTATAACATTCAGTCTGTGATGATCACATTAATGAATGCCTTGGGGACAGCCCATTCTGGTGTACAAGTCATCGAATGGTACGCGTGGACACCGCTTGTTACGAAAAAGGTGGAACTGGTTGTGACGCGTGGTGGTGCAACGAGGTTGGTGCAATCGGTCCCGTTGTTCCGTCCTAGCCTACTGTAGCCAGCGATTACAGATCGGCATTGCAGTTGTTAGGTTACTTACAACAGGATCAGCAATTGCTCTGTTGGACAATCTGCAATTCATATACGCACTTCTCTTCGATCGAACACCGGGACGTGCTCTAAAGCTAGTTACGTATCACACCTCATGAAAGAACAATTATAGTACGTCCATACGGCCGTCCTGATACTCCTTTGCATAGTGCTTCTAGATGGCGCTACTTCCCTTGAAATAGTAATCGTGTGCATCTCTGCCTCCAAGCCACTTGCAATTGACACTAAATAAAGAAAAGCGTGAAGTAATACACATGGCCACTAAAAGAAATCCGCTGAACTTTATTTACACGATAAATCAGTCAAACCTTAAGGTCATAGATTCTACCAAATACCTAGGAGTTACAATAATTACGAACAACTTTGACTGGTGAGAAGACAGAAAATATTGTGGGTAAGGCAAACCAAAGGTTACGTTTCATCGGCAGAACGCTTCGAAGATGCACCAGTTCCACCAAAGAGACTGCCTACATCACACTTGTGCGTCCTCTCCTGGAGTACTGTTGCCCCTTGTGGGACCCTCACCAGGTGGGACTGACGGAAGACATTGAGAAGGTTCAGGGAAGGGCAGCTCGTTTTGTTTTATCACGTTACGGGGGGGAAAGCGTCACGGAAATGTTGCACGAATTGGGGTGGAAATCATTAAAAAAAAAGACGTTATTCATTGCGGCGTGATCTGTTTGCGAAGTTTCAATCACCGACTTTTAGTTCTGAATGTGAAAATATTTTGCTAGCACCCACCTACTTAGGGAGACATGACCATCCCAATAAAATAAGAGAAATCAGATCGAAAATGGAACGATTTAGGTGTTCTTTCTTCCCGTGCGCTATTAGAGAATGGAACGGTAGAGAAAAGTTATGAAAATGATTAATGAACCCTCTGCCAGGCACTTGAATGTGATTTGCAGAGTATCTATGTAGATGTAGATGTAGAAAACAAAATCTGAAAATTATTGAAGTCCTTTAGAGAAAAATGAGAGTGTAGAGCATCCAACAGAAGTGTATGTATTCAGCTACTTAAGCTCAGTGTAAGTAAAAAACTAAATGTAAAATAAACTGATGACCCCGCAATGAGTCCCCATAGCCTTCATAAACATTTGAACGTAGAAAATCGGATGAAAACAGACACAGGGATTAAAGCTTTCCTGTGTGAGAATATCCAGTCTTTCAAATCTAACAATATCCAGTCTTTCTAATCTAACAATGTGAGTGTAGATCAGACGTGACTAGTGACTGAAATTCAAAGAAGTACTAAAAGAAAAAAAAAGCATGCCAAGTTTAAACAAACTCCCTGACAATCTTCTAATGAAACTCGAAATTTTGCTCGAACTTCATTGCGAGAAGGTTATAATAGTTTCCACGACGAAACCCAGTCTCGTAAATGGTAGAAATCCGAAAAAATTCTTGTCAAATATAAAGAATACTAGCTGCAAAACACAATGAATACCTTCACTACCCAATGACGTGACTACGGATGACAGCTATACCAAAACAGAATTGTAAAACACAGCTTTCCGAAATTCGCCAGCATGCGTAATTTGGAAGTAGATATCCCTGGAGTACTAAAGGAACGTAAATCACTTAACAAGTGCAAGTCCCCCGGACATGATTGTAATAGGTTCCTTTCACAGTATACTGGTGCATTTCCTCCGTATCTAGGTATAATACGCTACCGCTTGCTCAGCGAAAGTTCGGTACGCAAAGACTGAAAAGTTGCACTGGTCACACTGATATTGAAAAAAGGCAATAGGAGGGATCCGGCCTATATAATTAGCGTCGGTTTGCAGCAGGTAGAACGTATACTTTCCTAAAACATTATGAACTACCTCCAAGAGAACGACCCATTCCCCCATAGTCAACACGGATTCAGGAAGTATCATTCTTGTGAAACACCGTTAGTTTTTTACTGACATGAAGTGAAGATTACTATCGACAAGGGATCTCAAATCGATTCCGTATTTCTCAATTCCCGGAAGGTTTTCGACAATGAACCTCATAAGCGTCTTGTAAACAATTTTCGTTTTTAGGGAATATCGCCAGAGTTGTACGATTGCATTCATCATTTCGTGTCAGAAAGGACACAGTACTTTGTAATTAACAGTACGTCATCGAGTAGAATAGAAGTGACATCGGGCGTTCCAGAGAGAAGTGTTATAGGACCCCTACTGTTCCACATTTTTATAAACGCTTTAGGAGACAATCTGAGCAGCTCTCTTGGACTGTTTGAGGATGATTCTGTTGTTTATTTGTAAATAAAGTCACCAGAAGACCAAACGTACCTGACAAATGATTTATATATCTGTATGGTTCAAAATTTACTATTGACCCTAAACAATTAAAAGTTGTAAGTCATTCATGTGAGCACTAAAAGAAATTCGTTAAAATTCATTTACACGGTAAAACAATGAAATCTTAAGGCCGCAAATTCAAGTAAATATCTAGTAATTATAATTACGAACAACTTAAATTGGAAACAACACAAAGAAAAAATTGAGGTAAAAGGCTACGTTTCATTGGCAGAACACTTAGAAGATGCAGAAATAATGCACGTGTTGGGGTGGAAATCATTAAAAGAAAAGCGTTGTTTGTTACGGCGAGTATCTATTTATGAAATTTCTTTCTTCAACTTTCTCTTCCGAATGTGAACACATATTGCTAGCACCCACCTAAATAGGGAGACGAGCAATAAAATGAGAGAAATCAGATCGAAAGCAGAAAGATTTAGGTGTTCCTTTTTCCCGTGAGCTATGAGAGAATGGAACTGTAGACAAATATCATGAAAGCGGCTCGATGAACCCTCTACCATGCACTTAAATGCTATTTGCGGAGTATTTATGTAGAAAATTAATTTCATTTCAAAGAAAACGCTTCGCAGAATACGATTACTTTGACGGTTTTATTGGAAACTATTCACCTAACCATAGGGAGAATTTTTAAAATTTAGGAATTCTTTTTACGCATAATTTAACGCTCTAAACTTTGATACCTGACTTTTTGCATCTTGAGTAGCCGCTTGTCAGTTAGGCACTGGAACATGAGCATACTCACTTTTTACTTTTTCATGACATTGGTAAAAAATGCCCATAGCGCTGAACCGATTTTAACTTCTTAGTAGGTAATTTTAAGCAAAATGTTATGTTCTTTCATCTTGGGGTCGGGAAAAATTTTGTAGGGAAGTTTTCGAGTTATAGGCGTAGAACTGAAAAATGTCAAACGGATTTTTTATTTATTTATTTATTTATTTATTTATTTATTTATTTATTTATTTTTTTTTGCTGTTCTCAAAAGTTACGCACAAGCCAGGACCGTCGCAAACGATTATTACACTTTTATGGGATGCCTAAGATCGATTAAAAGTATTTCCAGCGTCACGTCCTCAACTGAGGACACTTAAATTTTGTGTCATTTCTGTCATCTTTTACATGCGAGGTGACCGCAAAAGCACAGGTACCTCATGTGAGGACTAATAATGAATGCTAGAAAGTCTCCTACACGGGAGTACTAGTCGTTGGGCTAACAAAGAAATGGAAAGTAGAGATTAGAAGAAAGAGTAGAAGCAGCTTTCGGATAAAAGCACATTGTTTGTACATCGAAAAGAAAGAAAGCCTGGTTATTCGATACCAAACGAATTACGCTTCAATGGGGTATAACACTGGCCAGCCAAGCCAGGTGATCCCAATGTCAAGAGGTGTCATGATCGCGACTGCCGACGGTAAACACGTTACATCTGAGAAAAGGGTAAACTTTCTGTGTGCCTGAAACAGTACAAAATAGTGTACACTCTTCATGCATTCTTTTATATTATTAAAAGACGTTCCATGTAAAAGTGAGAGTTTTCGTACTCACTGTCCTCATTTGCGGACACCTCACAATTGGTCTATGAAACTATTTCTTTTAGATAAATTATGATGAATTTCTGCAGAAGACAGATCTTAAGTTACCAAATAATGTATAGATATTTTTTTCATTGTCGGGTTGAGAATTCGTGCAAGGAAGTCTTAAGCCAGAACACCATTTTTTCGGGTTAATTTTTCTGGGTTAGAGCTATAAGCGTCTGGAATAGTGGTATCGGGCGTTCCACAGGGTAGTGTTGTTGGTCTTCTGCTGTTCCTTATTTACATAAAGGGGAAAATCTAAGTAGCTCTCTTACGTTATTTGCAGATGACGCTGTCATTTACCGTCTAGTAAAATCATCTGAAGATCAAAACCAACTGCAGAACGATCTGAATACGATATCAGTATGGTGTAAAAATTGACAATTGACTCTAAATAATGAGAAGCGTGAAGTCGCCTACAAGAGTACGAAAAGAAATCCGTTAAACTTAGTTTACAAAATAAATCAATCAAAAGTGAAGGCCGTAAACTCCACAAAATACCTAGGAATTACTATTACTTCAGACTTAAATTGGAAAGAACACGTAGATAATGTCGTAGGAAAGATGCAACAAAACTACAAAAGAAACTGCATACACTACGCTTGTCCGTCCATTTTTGGAATATTGCTGCCCAGTGTGGGATCCTTATCAGGTGGGTTTGACGGAGAACATCGAAAGAGTTCAAAGAAAGGCTGCTCGTTTCGTATTGTCACGATACAGGGGAGACAGCGTTATGGAAATGATACAAGATCTGGGATGGGAATCATTACAACAACGGCGCATATCGCTGCGGCGTGGGATACTTACGAAACTACAATCGCCAAACTTCTCCTCCGAATGCGAAAATAGATTGTTGACTCCCACTTACATACGTGGAAATGATCATCAGAATAAAATACGGGAAATCATAGCTCGAACGGAGAGATTCAGGTGTTCTTTCTTCCCGCGCGCTATTCGAGAATGGAATGGGAGATAAATAGTATAATGGTGGTTCAATGCACCCTCTGCCACACACTTAAATGTGATTTTCAGAGTAGGCCTATCCCATGTAGCTGTAGATGTTTGGAGTGTTGCAGCCCAGTGTGGGATCCTTATCAGGTGGGCTTGACGGAGGACATCGAAAGAGTCCAAAGAAGGACAGCTCGTTTCGTATTGTCACGATGTAGGGGAGACAGCTTCACGGAAATGATACAGGATCTGGGATGGGAATCGTTACAACAACGGCACTTATCGCTGCGGCGTGGGCTACTTACGAAACTCCAATCGCCAACATTCTCTTCCAAATGCGAAAATATATTGTTGACTCCCACTTGTGTAATGGAGGTTCGATGAACCCCTCTGCCACGCACTTAAATGTGATTTGCAGAGTATCCCATGTAGATGTAGATGTGGTGCAGAAAGTACCCTAAGAACCGCACGGCGAGCAGGCTTGCGGAGTGTAGAAGTAGATATGGAAATAATGCCGTAAATAAAGTCCAGCGAGCCAGTGGCAGGCGTGTAGATTATGGCGACGATAATTTGGCGCTGATAGTGGGTGGTGAGTCAGCTCGGCTAGCAGGCCGGCACAGCTTATTAAAGGGTCCACCAGGTGGGCGGGAGGCGGCCAAGATGGCTCCGCCGTGGCGTTGAGTGACAGGCGGGAGGGGGGGTGCCGAGGAGGGGGGGGGCGTCGGAGGGGAGGGCCGCGCCGCCACACACACACAGACACACACAACACCTGCCGACGCCGCGACGTCCGCACGTGCCACGGCCGGCGCCCACAGCTACTCCGGTAAGCGACGCCCATCTGCATCTGCATCTGCATCTACGCGGCTACTCCGCTGATCACACTTTCGTGGCTGCCACAAGGTCATCGAACCACGTCCAGGCTCTTTGTCTACCATTCCAATAGCGCGCCAGAAGGAAGGTTACGTAATCTTTGCAGCTCATTTTATTTATTGTGCTCATCATTTCTCCCTACGTAGCTGGGAGTCAGTACTATATTTTCGTATCCGGAGGACGAAGCCGGTGATCGAAATTTAGTAAATAATCTCGCTGCAATGAGAAACCATGTTGTAATAATTCTCACCCCAACTCGTCTAACATTTCCGTATGGTGATAGTACAAAACGGCATACGTTTTTTCTTCTTCTTCTTCTTCTTTTTTTTTTTTTTTTTTTTTTTTAACTTTTACGAGTTCTCCATAAATCCCAACTGATAAGACCGTGCAGCAATACTCCAAAAGCGGACGGACAAGAGGAATAGGTAGGCTGTTTGGTAGTTCTACTGCAGAAGTGCATTCCACCAAGTCCATGCTCGACCTTTTGCCGATATGTGTTAAGCTGCAATATGTGATTTCATGCCTTTGAGCGTACTGCCTATGCTGTCTCTGTGACGATCCACTACTGATAGCTGTAGCGGAATACCTTGGTGCCTAGTAGGTTGATTCTAAACACAAAACTAAACACCGAGAGAAAGCTGCAGATTATAAAATTGTGAATCTTGATGTATTTTATTAATATTACTATCACAATATTACTACACAAGAATAATTCATTAAGAGAGCTCGTATTTTTATTAATTCTTAAAATGATAATAATAATAAAAATATGTATTGCAGAAGTTCGATAGGTCCTGTAGCAGCGGTTGATTCGTATGGAACTCGATTAGAGCCCATTTTTATTTTAAAACTGTCATTTTAGTTTAGATAAAAAATAACAGGTACTGCAGAAGTTCGACAGGTCTTGTAGCAGCGGTTGATTTGTATAGACCTCGATGAGACACCATTATTATTTTAATACAGAATCGATTAAGGTAAATTCGGTAGGGAGTGTTAAATATCTATATTCATCGCGAAACCTGCGGGAATTAATATAGGCGTGGTTATTATTTAATTTTGCATAATTGACTGTAATGTTCATGTCAGTATTGACAACCCATATTAAACACAGGCAAGTGGGTTGCAAGCGAGCGTTAAGTACTTCAGTATATCCAGGATTAAAATAAGTAACCGTTTTAGTTATGAGTACAGTTTGTCTATGCGTATCTCAACGCTGAAATTCTGCTGACTCACCGATTGGCAAGGCATCTACAAAAGGAACGCAAATAACAAACAGTTCATTCTATGCAGGAACAGTCGCTCCAATTTATTGGTTTCTTGCTTGAACCTTGTCACGCACTCTGTTATACATATGTAATACTGATTATGTTCTTCCGATTTAGAAGTATAGCTTTATTAGTTCAATTCAGCACTTAAATGAATGTTTTATAGAGCACTGGCTTTCTATAAAAGATGATTAATGAATGACAAAATAATGGACACCAAAAACTACCATTGTGTTCAAAATGAAATTCACTGATTGGCCTAAAGACTGATATTAACATCACGATGATTTCGCAGTCACTTCATTTCGTATTGTAAGTTCTGCGCGCTTGACATCATGATACTCAATGGCTGATTAATAGAAGCATATGTCGAGCTATGGTCCAGCACAAAAAGAACCATAGAATATGCAGCGTACTGCCGCAGGTAAGCGACGCACTGAAGTACAGAAAAATATTGATATCAGTATGTTACCCTAACGTCCATTAATTGAGAATCTATTGACGACACGTCATACCACGATTTAAAAAATAAATAAATAGACAAGTTTCGTTTAACAAATTGGTGTAGCGCACACCTAAAGAATCATAAAAATTTCAGTTGCTTGATAGCTACCGTACTCCCATTTCCCGTGCTATGTAAGGAAGGTAAATGCAATCCTTCAGAAATATTGCAGTTACTATGTCTTATGTGCATGTTATGAGAAACACTGAATGATTGTCGTATCCAGAGACACTTATTAGGTCCAATATTCTGAGAATGTTTTACACCGATGCAGCAGCAATTATATTGAAATTTGAAAATTGAAAATTCTTGTTTTTGCTCTAAATGCCGTTTAAGAAATATTTCCTGTGCATCGGACAGAGAGTGAATTCCAGTGGTGATAGCAATATTCCGACTGTTTCCAATGCCTGAATAACTATACTTATGAAATTATGATTGAACTGCATCAGGCTTTAGTTCGTTTCACGAAGTGGCCTTATTCTGTGAATTTCTTCAACACAAAAATTAAAGACTATTTGAGGGAATCAAACGACGCAATTTTACAATTGTAGCGAACAATGGTAAACCGTTACCTTCGGAGCACAGGAAAGAGGAACATTTGCCTCCTTAGAAAACCTGCAGAGGATGGACTTGAATTTTATTACAAAATTCCAGCGCGTTTCTTGTAATGACTGACGATGACTCTATTAAACCTGACTTTTAGAACTACCTAGTGCGGTGAGAATAAGTCGTGCTTTAAAACATTTTTTCTAGTTTTCCATTTTCTGGAATATTAGTCTGACAATTTCCTTGATTACTTTTCCTGTTCTCCAACAAATTTACCAATTTACCAATTTCTCCAATAATTTACATTTTATATTGAGTAAGATTTTCACTTTCATAGACTACCAACATGACAGGTAGACGAATAGAAACATACATTGAAATTAACTCGTTGAAGACCTTGGATTTGACCGCCGGAAGAATGTAATTTCAGAACGCTTAATAAAAAAAAATAGCACTCAGATCCTACTTCACATACACTACTTATACACAGGAAGGAATAGTTAGTATTTTAGGAGGTGATGTCATAGACGAATTGCAGTAAAATAGCATATAACTTGTTTGCAGTTATTACTAAGTAACACAAATAAACATAAAGCAAAGGCAAATGAGAGTACTTTCACTGAATCGTGCGTTGGTTCTTGGTACAACATGATCATATTCTATTGAATAAATTATTTTAAGTATGTTCTACAAGTTTCCTTTTATTTGATTAACCATTTTTATATTTACAAGGCTATTTTCAGACTTCAAAGTCTTTAAAGATGGCTATGTAATTCAAAAGACAGATTAACTAAACAAAAATAAACTGTAGAACACACACAAAATTGTGCTTTTCATTCAATAAGATGAGGTTCTACCAAGAATCAACGGAAAATTCCGTGAAAATGTACTCTTTTTTTTTTTTTTTTTTTTTTTTTTTTTTTTTTTTTTTTTTTTTTTCCTTGTGTTACATGGTAACATCTCTATACCCCAACTGATAATGAAATTCATCTGTACTACCACCTCTAAAAATATTTACTATTCCCCATGAAACACCCACTATGCTCGTTGTTTAGGTATCAAACTGATATAGCTAGAACTCTGAGTGGATACCTATAAAGAGACTGTAATACAGTACATTTTGTATGAGTCATCTTAGTTGTAGTTCTTGGAGCGCTAAAAATGCTTACGAAACACGACAGTATTAGAATCTTGCCCTATGTTGAAATTATTTCTTCGAACACCATATACTCTGGTGGTATATTCTGCTGCGACTGAAGGATGACGTCCATTTTTTTAAAATCTGAAGATGACAATTTATATCTTTGGAAGCGGTCACTTGAATAAATAATTACTTGCAATCTAAAGCCTTATAATCCTTTACATAAGATGTGATTGTGAAGGAAGGAAGCTTAGAGTTTAACATCCAGTTGACAGCATGGTCATTAGAGACGGTGTACCGACTGAGAACGTGTTCGACAGACTACGTAAGCGGCAGGTTGTGAACCGTACGCTCCAACGTGGGTCTGTAGGAAGCGGTTGTGGCCTGAGAAGCGGCATAGGCGGCTGCTTACGTGCGGCAGTTCCGAGAAGCGCGGACCGGCGCCCCTGGGCTGGTGCCGTAGAGGCGGCGTCTGCGGCGGTCCCAGAGGCCGTGCCACCACCAGCTGGTCCGGACCATCGTCCCGCTGTCCACACGTCCAGCACACGGCCGCTTCCAACGGGCTGAGCTCCTTAACCACACGGCAGCGCGACGCGACTGAGTCTAAAACTGTTAAGGTTACCAGCATCACAATCTCACTTAGATAAACTTATCACGGCACGCATACAACGGCACGGTACATACACAGCGCGCCGTGTACACAGCCCAGATGCGCCGCCGGAGCAGCCGCCGCTACCGCGCGGGGGGCCACCCCGTACTTCCACCCCTACTGTGCGGACGCCGCGGTTTAGCGACACGCCTAGCTCAGAAACAGCTCGCGTCGGCAGTTCAGTTCGGTTCCTAGTGTTATCCACTCAGTAGGTCTCGTACTCGGTAGGGATGCAGATGCGATGACAGTGAAGAACAGTGTTGCCAGATGGCAGAGAGAGAAAATACCTACAGTCTCACAAAAATGTACCTACGTTTTCCCTACGTTCTCCCTTCCACCTCATTAATGCCCCTACACCAGGATTTGGGTCTGGGAGGGGCTGATTCCAGGGGTCCGGCCAGCAGAGGTTAACCACTTCATTAACCCCTGATAGGGCTGATGTCCTTCCAGAAGAACGAGAACGGCAACTTACTTTATCAACCTTATATTTAAGAATTCATGTATAGTGTCATATTTTATTTCTTTGACTAGCCTGCTCACATTGCAGATCAATTTCAGCTTGTATTGTTGATTGAAAAGTGGTTGGATAGGGCTTCAAAGTTCAGGTTCACACAGAAGATATTGAAGACTTCCTCAAAGTTGGGTTTGTATTTCATGATCATTCTTTAAATTTTTGTGACGTTCATATATGTATATGTCATTTTAAATGATATTTTAATAATGATAGATTAAAATTCTATAACATTCATTTTGACGTCTTTCCAGAAAGGTGGGCAGTAGGGCAAAACAAATGGCGTGATTGTGAAACAAATTATTTCTAACGTCCTCGTGCAGTCATATGAATATAATTAATAACATCTCGGAAAAAATTTAAACCAAAAATAATTACGCTCTATCTGGGTTAATATGACATGTTACAATTTTGAAAAACTTTAAAATAAATATTTGGCATCATAATGAAACTTTCACTCTGCAGCTGAGTGTGCGCTGGTATGAAACTTCCTGGCAGATTAAAATTGTGTGCCGGAACCGGGACTCGAACCTGGGACCATTGCCTTCCGCGGGCAAGCGCACTACCGACTGTGCTATCCCGACACGACTCACGATGCCGCCTCACAACTTGCGCTTGCCCGCGTAAGGCAAAGGTCCCAGGTTCGAGTCCCGATTCCGGCACACAATTTTAATCTGCCCGGAAGTTTCATATCAGCGCACACTCCGCCGCAGAGTGAAAGTTTCATTCTGGAAACATCTCTTAGGCTGTGGCTAAGCCATGTCTCCACCATATCCTTTCTTCCAGGAGTGCTAGTTTTGCATGGTTCGCAGGAGAGCTTCTGTGAAGTTTGGAAAGTAGGAGGCGAGGTACTGGCGGAAGTAAAGTTGTGAGGCGGCATCGTGAGTCGTGTCGGGATAGCACAGTCGGTAGTGCGCTTGCCCGCGAAAGGCAAAGGTCCCAGGTTCGAGTCCCGGTTCCGGCACACAATTTTAATCTGCCAGGAAGTTTCATATAAGCGCACACTCCGCTGCAGAGTGAAAGTTTCATCCTGGAAACGTCCCTTAGACTGTGGCTAAGCCATGTCTACACCATATCCTTTCTTCCAGGAGTGCTAGTCTTGCATGGTTCGCAGGAGAGCTTCTGTGAAGTTTGGAAAGTAGGAGGCGAGGTACTGGCGGAAGTAAAGTTGTGAGGCGGCATCGTGAGTCGTGTCGGGATAGCACAGTTGTAGGCGCCAACGGCCATACCACGTTGGGTACACAAGTTCTCGTTCGATCCCCGAAGTTAAGCAACGTTGGGCCTGTTCAGTACTTAGATGGGTGACCGCCTGGGAAAAAAAAGGTGTTGTTGGCTTTTAAGCCGGGCGCCGTGGCTCAGCGCGCCCGGTCAGAGGGCTGAACGCCCTCTGTAATAAAAAAAAAGTTGAGCCAAGAACAAATCGAACAAAAAGGAACAAACATGATCGACGCCCGCAACGAACAGAACTACACATATAAAAAAAATAAATAAATAAATAAAATAAAATAAAATAAAATAAAATGTTGGTAGTGCGCTTACCAGCATAAGGCAAGAGTCCCAGGTTCGAGTCCCGGTTCGGGCATACAATTTTAATCTGCCAGGAATTTTAATTTGGCATCATGCTTCACTTGCTAGATATGTTTTTCCAGTGCCTGATCGTTACTGATTGATGGAGTCAAGTGTAGATTATGCCGCGAATTCCAAGTGCTCTATTACAAGAGGATTACTGATTTATCGATCGGACAAGGGTGCATCAAGAACCTGTCAAACATGGAGAGGAACAGCATTAATTAGTTTCCCCAAATATACCGCTAATTTCGAGTGCACTGTTACACGAGGATAACTGATTTATTGACCGCACAAGGATACATCGAGACACTATCGACCATAGAGTAGGAACAGTAGTAATTATTTAGTTTACAGTCAGCACAAAAAAAGAAGGAAGTCTGTCACTCTAAATAATTCGATTTTCAAAGATAATGTTATGTTGACAACGAATTGTTCATTTTAACGTTCGCTGTCGCAAGTGTTTCAGCGTTTTCTTGTCAGCATCTTATCATTTACAAGTACTAACCTGTATATGTCCTTACGTAAATATGTCTAGTCGAGGTAATTAAAACGTCGTTCGTTCAGGGAAACAATGAATTTTTCTTGTGCTGACATTTTCTAACACTATTTCCAAACCGACCGACACTGATATACATTCATATCATCATACTTCGCATCAATTTGAATGTGTCTGAAACAAAGTTTTCATATTAATGTTGTTTACTATGAACAGAAAACAACTACGCCGTCTAAAATATCATTGGCTACTTCAAACTTTGACACAATTGGTCGGCTTCATTCCTGCGTGCTGACAACTGCTCTGTTGCCAACATTACCCGCTAGGCTTGTGTCGGCGACTGTAAAATTTTACGAAAGTACCTACGCATTGGGAAGTTTTAGATGAAAATTCCCTGCATGATTATAATGCTTAAAAGTACCTACGTGTAGGGAAAATTCCCTACGTCTGGCAACACTGGTGAAGAAACATGTTGTACCACAAGATTCTACTTTGAGTCCATTAATATTTTTAATAAATTTATGATATTCTGTTTAATCTGTTACAAGATAAAATTTAGAACTTTGGACGGTTGCAGGGAATTATAGTCCAAAACTACTAACCTCCTTCTACAGTAGGATCCTGAAGCGTATGCTAAGCTGAAAAATTATGATGTTTCTGGGACCCAGCTTCTCGCGCTTATTTCAGCGGACCAGCATGAACTTAGCCTGGAATGAAAGCAGTGTTCTTCCTTGCTTAGGGACTAAACTGCGGCCCCTAAACTAATACATTACTTAATGTTCAAAATGTTCAAATTTTGAACATTAAGTTGTTCAAATGTTTGTTAAGCTTAAGGGAGTTAACTACGCGGTCATCAGTCCCTAAACTTACAAACTGCTTATGAACTACCTACAACTAAGGACGGCACAAATATCCATGCCCGAGGGGGGATTCGAACCCCCGACCGTTGTGGCCGTGCAGACCGTGACTGAAGCGCCTCAGTCCCCTCGGCCACCGCGGCCGGCACATTACTTAATCCAAATTACGCTAAGAACAACAGATTGTCATGAACGAGGGAGGACTTGAACATCTGTCGGGAGCAACAGAGGTTCCAGTCATCACTCGGGCAGGCGTGTGTATATGAGTGTGTATGTGTGTGTGTGTGTGTGTGTGTGTGTATGTTGTCTTCAGCAAAAATTATTTTAAGTATGGCGTAAGTTTACGGATCAATGACCTTAGCCGTTTGGTTACTTAGAGAAAAATTGACATGGTGACCAGCCTACATCGAATGCAGCTTATGTCGGCAGTTCAGTGTACTTCTTTCTATTATACACTTACCAATCTCCTATTTTATAGGTAGCGGAATGGGAATATGGATGCATCATCGATGAAGAAACATAGTACACCATAAGGTTCTACCTTGGGTCTTTTATTGTTTTTCATAAATTAATAATATTCAGTTTGCTATTTTATTAGATAAATATTTCAACCTTCACTGGTTGCATGAAATGATAGCCCAATAACGCTAACGTCTTTCAGTTGCAGGATTCTGAAGCATACGCTAACATTAAAAATTAAACATTATTATATTCCTGGAAAAACACTTCTTGCTATAACGAATGCTGGAAAATTTCATTGGTGACCAGCCTAGATCGAAATCAGATTCCGTCAGCAGTTCAATTCAATACCTTTTATTATGCACTCAGCATCTCCCATATTGCACAGGTAGCGAAGGTGGGTGCAGATGCTACATCAGTGAGGAAACGTTGCTTACCACAAGGTTCTACCTTGGGTCCTTAATTATTTTGCATCAATTATGACATTCCTTTTTCATTGTTATCATATAAAACTTTCAACCTTTACTATTGTGTAGAATTATAATCCAATATCGCCAACGTTCTTCCGTTGCAGGATCCTGAAACATATTCTCTAAGTTAAAACATTATGACGTTTCTGGAGAAATCTTCTCGCTGCTTTCAGTAAACAAGCTTGAGTTCAAATGCCAGGGTCACTAGTCTCTATCGAAAGCAGAGTCCATTGGCTGTTCAATGCATTTCATTATATATGGAAGCAGCGTTATCCGTACTTCACAGATAGTGGATGGTGGCTGCAGATGGGGTATCACTGAAGAATAATAGTATACCACAAGGTTCTATCTTCAGGCCTCTATCATTTTCAATACATTAATGAGATTCCGTTTGCACTGTTACCGGATGAAACTTTGAACCTTCATTAGTTGCATGGAATTATAGCCCAATATAGTTCACGAGTCTGTTTCAGGATCCTTAAGTATATTCTAAGTTTAACCTTTATGAAGTTCCTCGATGAAAGATTCTCGCTTCTCTCAGTGAACCAGCATGAATTTAGATCGAAAGTAGCTTTGGTGAGCAGTTCGGTTAACTTTCTTTTATTTTGCACTCAGCATCCCTCGTACTTCCATTTAGCAGGACATGGGCGCTGATGTGAATTGAGTCATACACTACTGTGAGGTTCAATCTTAGGCCCTGCGTATTTTTCTTGAATTGATGATTTGCACTGTTACCAGATAAAACTTTGAACGTTTTATACATTGGATGCTTACAATTATAGTCGAATGACGCTAAAGCCCGTCTGTTCCAGGATCCTAAAACATAGTCAAACATTGTAAAACTCCTGGAGGAAAACGTTTCTCCCAATTAATGTGATACAGTCGATAATAATAATTGCTTCAGATTGTAACATAACAGTATAAATAATCGAAGAATTTAATATTGTTGTCTTTAGAAAATATCGAATTCTAAACCTTGATACAGAGTTAATATTCTATAACCTTTGACTTCATCGAAATGCAGGTGTTCAAAAATTTTCATCTACAGCTACATAATTACTCTGCAAATGACATTTTGTGCATGGAAGGGCGTTCATGGAACCGCTTCATTCTCTGACAGGACGAGGGAAAAAGGAACATATGAATCTTTCCGTTTTCGGTCTGATTTCTCTTATTTTATTACAATGATACTGTCTCCACGGGAAAGCTGGGTGCTATCAAAATATGTTCGCATTTGGAAGAGAAAGTCGTTGAAAGAAATTTTGCATATATACATCATCTCAACGAACAACGCCTTATAACGGTTCTGTCCCAAGTCGTGCATCATTTCCGTGACTCTCTCTCCCCTATATCGCGACAATACAAAAAAAAAAAAAAAAAAACAAAAAAAAAAACAAAAACAAAAAAAAAAAAAAAAAAAAAAAAAAAAACGCCCTTAGCTGAACTTTATCTGCTGTCAGTCCCACTTTGTGAGAATCCCATAATGCGTGGCAGTCCTCCAGATTAGGACGTGGAAGTGTAGGGTAGACAGTTTCTTTTGTTAATCATATCAATGTATTTGTTTATGAGTTGAATGTGTAAGTAATTTATTATAAAACGAAACAGGACTGTAAAAATATCAAGGTACATAATTAGACGTTAACAAACAGACTTGGAAGTAAAACACACTAGGTCGGGGTCCAATCAGGGTCTGGCAGACGTGTGTGTTTAGATGAACAAAACTGTTTGGCATGTGTACGACAAATCAACTAATTAATTCATTGTACTGTTAAATTACCCCGGTGAAGATAAATCTAGGAAAAGCAGCAGCTAGATGGCGGAAATCATTTCAGTAATTTGCGGGTTTCGTTAAGTTCTAAAATGAAATTATGGGTCAGAAATTTTCTAGACATTTATCCACATTTCACTCTACTTGAAATTATTCTTACTTTCATGCTGTCAGTTTAAAATATAGTGCCTCATTTAAAATCAGGGTAAAATCATTTACCGCATTCCTGTTCCTGCTCATTTATCTTCGTAAAAGTCTATGATGTAATAAATCATAAATTTCGTTTACCTCCCCCACGAACTAAAACGAGACGATGTAACACAATGTAAATCTCCTTTTCCAGTCATTGAAACAAGAGACATTACCGTAGTGGGTGGCTCGCGTGTCTCAGCGATACAGATTGCCGTGCTGTACAGTAGATGCAACCACAATGCAGGGGATCTGCCTAAAGTTAGGGAAAACATGTGGCTCCTGAAGAGGTGCAGTAGTCTTTTCAGCACGCAGACACTGCGGACGGCTGATACCAAGGGGAAACTATAGAGTACAGTTAGTTTTCCAGAGGACATCAACTCCACTCTATAGATACATTATGATGGCGTCCTCTTGGGTAAACTAATCCGTAGGTAATACAGTCACCCATTCAGATCTCCAGGAGAATGATGTTTTCAGCAGGTTAAAGGAAGTTGGCATTTACGTATCACAGCATGGAATGTCCTTTCCCTTAATCGGGTAGGCAAGTTGGAAATTTGAACGGGAACTGTATGTTGAAGTTAGATATCGCGGAGATCAGTGAACAGGACTATTTTGAATAGCACCTTAGTCACGATAGGGACGTAGCCAACACCCCCGCAGTAGTACAAGTTTATATGCCAACCTGTTCTTCCATGATGAAGAGATTGAAAAAAAAAGTATGAAAAGATGAAATATTGAGACAGCTGAGGGAGGGGAACCGTTTAATGGGGACTTGAGTTCAACTGTACAAAAAATAAGGGAATGAAATATTGAAATTGCATATGGAGAGCACACCTTGTAGAACTTTGCACATAATATAATTTCATCAGCTTGGCTTACCTTGAAATAAAGTTGAATGAGTGGAAGGCACCAGGAGACACCAGATGGTTTCACATTGATTATTGATAAGACTAAGATTTCACAACCAGGTTTTCAACCATAAGACATATCCGGGGCAGATATAGACTCAGACCATAGCTTATTCGTTATGAACATTAGATTGAAATTGAAGAAACGACAGAAAGATAAGAAAATAAGGAGATGGGACCTGGATAACCTGGAGGAATCTGGGGTGCTTGAAAGTTTCGCAAGGAACCTTATGCAATAATGAGAGGGAAGTTAGTCAGTGGAAGACGAGCGGGAATCTCTGAGAGATGATTCTGAACGTAATAGATGAAAGGGTAGCATATAAAAATGGAGCAAATGAATCAGACATAATGAAATAAGTAGGTTGAAAATTAGATTGATATGAAGAGCAAAATAGAAAAGCAAGGGTGGCTATATCATATGTTCGCAGAAGAATGTATAAGTAGGGGAAAGGTAAACAGTGCCCACAACAAAATGGAAAGGAGTTGTATGAATATCAAGACCTCAGGTGGAAAACACCTAAAAAACAGAGAGGAGTAAGCAGAAAGGCGGAAGAGTAATAGAGAGGAGCTACAGAAAGGAAAATAACCGGAAGTCACTATTGTATAATGGGAAGGGCGAAGTACATGAAGATGGGATAGGACATACAAGACTGTGAAAAGAATTTGACAGAGCACTGAAAGAGAAGGTACAAGGGACTCGTAGACGATAGTTCCTCACAGCTGCTGATGTCTTTGGGTGTGCAACATATATGTGACGAGAGAAATACCCTCACTTTTCAAGAAGCATTTTATGTTTCCAGTTACAAAGAGAGCAGGTTGAGATTGGTGTGAACATTACAAAATTATCAGTTTAGTAAATCATGGCTCCATAACATTAATTATTCAAAGAAGGATGGAGAAACGTATCGAAGCAGACTTCGGGGAAGATCAGTTCGGATTTATGAGACATGTAGGAATACGCGATGTAATATTGGACGTTAAGGGTAATCTTAGAAGTCAAGAAAAGAAAAACCTAAATTTATAGCTTTACATTCACTGCTTCAACAGATTTTATTTGGTCACTACCACTTTCTGCCGTGGACCACCACTTGATGTCTGTATCAGACGTAAAACATCCAAATAGTAACAGTATGTCTCAAGAAATACAAAAGATAAGTGGATTACTTAACGTACAATACTATTTACGAAAATATTTTGAGTAGAAACAGTTTACATGTCAAATGAGTAATACACTTATAAATTACAGGTTGACGAGATTGTACAGTTAACTCAGCATTTACAGTGAAACATAATTTGAATAATCGAAGTAATCACTATTTTTACAAATGAACAACACATACAGGTAAAACACAGTAAACTAATATGGAAGACGAAATTTGGAGCCAAAATTAAATATCTTTTGGACAATCAGAATTTGTACGCCATTAAAAACTTTTTTGTGAGGAAAATGCACTGAAAATCGATATAAAAAAATGTTCAAATGTTTGTTAAGCTTATGGGACTTAACTACGGGGTCATCAGTCCCTAAACTTACAAACTACTTATGAACTACTTACAAACTAGGACGGCACAAATATCCATGCCCGAGGGGGGATTCGAACCCCCGACCGTAGTGGCCGTGCTGACCGTGACTGGAGCGCCTCAGTCACCTCGGCCACCGCGGCCGGTGAAAATCGATATAGAACTTAATGCAGTTCAAGTATAAAATGTTACGTTATATATCTATTTCCATCTGAATTTTCCTTTTAAAAAAATGCAGTTTTAAACCATGTACCAATTCTGATTCTACCATAAGATATTCAGTTTGGTGTCGATAGTTCACCTTACATATCAATCCCTTATGGCTCACATGTATGTGTAGTTTATGTTTGCACACTGGGGGTCATTGGTTATTAAAATAATGTTCTCAGTGTAATTGTTGAGCTAATTGCACAATGTGGCCCTCACGCTGCCAATCTTTTGTATGTAACAGGTATCGCTGTATGACATGTAAACTGTTGCACCCAAAATATTGTGTAATTACTGTTGAATTTTATGTAGTCCACTTATGTTTTTTTCATTTTACGTGTATTGTTAACTTTTTATTATTATTATTCCTATTTTTACATCAGGTACAGACACCAAATGACGGTCCTCGACCAAACCCGGCAGTGAATAAATAAAATGCGTTGAAGCAGTGAATGTGCAATGAGTTTCAGAAAACATTTACATACACATACCAATTGCTAGAGAAAGACATTCATTGTGTATAGCCGCGGTGGAATGGCCGAGCGCTCTAACGCGCCTTGCTGCGGAGCGCGTAGTTTCTCCTCAATGTTCGAGTCCCCCATAGGGCATAGGTGTGTGTATGTGTTGTCCTCACGTTAGCTTAAGAAATTGGTAAGCCTAGGGACTGATAACGTCAGTAGTTAACCTTCATCCGCTCGCGCAGGTGGCAGCATGCCGCTTTAAGTGTTAATTAAATTTCAGTAAGTAACTTTCCCGTCAGATGGTGGTGTGATGATGGCTGTATTCTCTACTTAGACCTGCCTCCGCTATACGTCGTTAACAAAAAGTCCCGTATGGTCCGTTCACGTGATTCACTACGTATCTGAAGTTCACAACCTGACAATCTCGACAACTCGACAATCTGTCCATGGAACTGATGGAAGGAAATTTGAAGGATCCTGCAAAACTAATGTCTCTTCCCAAAGACCTGAAACCCTACAGAGAAGTAAACGAAAGCAACCGGTCGGAAGACTTTAAATCTAGACACGCAGGCCGCAACCAACGACCAATTTATATCATTTGCGGGTAAAAAAAAAAAAAAAAAAAAAAAAAAAAAAAAAAAAAAAAAAAAAAATATATATATAAAATAAAAATAAAAAATAAATAATAATAATAATAATAATAATAATAATAAATAAAAAAATCCCTGAACAAAAATGACGTAGCATAATTGACAAAATACAGTTGCGAACAGCACTGCCAAATGATATGAGATGATTTATTTCTAACGGAGGAGACAGAGGAGGCGAAGAGACTGGTAACTGATTTCACAAGCCATTTTCAGGAGAATATGAGGTTTTGAAAATTTAATTTGTATAATGTTTCTTAATTCTCATTTCTTTATAGTTATGTCTATGTAATGTGTAGACTACTATGTGAAACAATAAATTATTTGTCTGTGTTTTTGATTTATTGTATAGGCAGACAATGTAATAAAATTTAGCCGTTATTAATAAACGTATTTCATTCATTTAACAGCCGGCCGCGGTGGCCGAGGGGACTGAGGCGCTTCAGTCACGGTCTGCACGGCCACTACGGTCGGGGGTTCGAATTCCCCCTCGGGCATGGATATTTGTGCCGTCCTTAGGATAAGCTAGTCGTTAAGTAGTTTGTAAGTTTAGGGACTGATAGCCCTGTAGTTAAGTCCCATAAGCTTAACAAACATTTTAACATTTAACAGATTAACAAACCAAAACTCGGAAGTTATTAATGTTCAAATGCAAAAATCATAGCAACGAGGAAATACGTGAAGGGCACTGCTAGCCGCCCCGCGAGCGCAACTGTGACAAAATAAGGCGCGAGCGGATGAAGGTTAAGCCCAATAGAGTGACAAACATTTGGACATTGTGTATAAACGAGCCAATACTGCCACATTCCAAATTCTGAAGACAGCAGGGGTAAAATACAGGGAAAGGAGAGTTATTTACAACTTGTGCAAAAGCCAGACCGCAGTTATTAGACTCGAAGGGCATGAAAGGTAAGCATTAGTTGGGAAGGGAGTAAGACAGGGTTGTAGCCTTTCTCCGATGTTATTCATTTTGTACATCGAGCAGGTGGTGAAGGAAAGCAAGGAAATATTTGGAATAGGGATTAAAGTTCACGGTGAAGAAATAAAAACATTGCGTTTTGCTGATGACATTGTAATTCTGTCTGAGACAGCGAACGACCTGGAAGAGCAGTTGAATGGAATGGACAGTATGATGAAGAGAGCGTATAAAATGAACATTAACAAGAGCAAAACAAAGATAATTGTTGCAGTCTTAGAAAATCAGGCGATGCTGAAGGAATTAGATTAGGTAACGAAACAATGAAGGTGATAGATGAGTTTTGTTACTTGGGCAGTAAAATAACAAAAATGTTCAAATGTTTGTATATCTATCGGACAAAACTGCGTGGTCATCAGTCCGTAGCTTACAAACTACTTAAACCCAGGTAAACTAACCTAAGGACAAACACACACACCCATGGCCCAGGGAGGACTGGAACCTCCACGGAGAGCAACCGCGCGCTCCGCAGCGAGACGCTTTAGACCGCTCGGCTACTCCATCGCGGCAGTAAAATAACAAATGATCGTCGCAGTACAGAGGATATAAAATGAAGATTGGCAATGGGAAGAAAAGCATTTTTGAAAAAGAGAAATTTGCTAACATCGAATATTAATTTAAGTGTAAGGAAGTCCTTCCTGAAGGCATTTGTGTGGAGTGTTGCCTTGTACGGGAGTGAAACAGGGACGACAGACATTTCGGACAGGAGAGGCTTCTGAAATGTGTTGCTACAGAAGAATGCTGAAGATTAGGTGGGTAGATCGCATCACTAATGAGGAGGTACTGAACAGAATTCGTGAGAAAAGGAATTTTTGGTATAGCTTGACCAAAAGAAGAGATCGCTTGGTAGGACACATTCTTAGACATCCAGGATTCGTAAATTGGAGGAAAGTGTTTGGGGTAAAATTCGCAGAGGGAGACCAAGAGACACATATAGTAAGCAGGTTAAAATGGATGAGGGTTCCCGATCTTATGAGGAGATTAAAAGCCTTGCTCAGGATAGAGTAAGGTGGAGAGCTGCATCAAACCAGTCTCCGGACTGAAGACCATAACAACGACTGCCAGATTCTTAATGTTGTCTACTAGACTCGAACATTAAGTTCGTTTCATGCCAGGGAAACTATCTACTGTTAGTACTGTGGTGACACATTTTATTTTAATACGAGGGGAATTTGGACTCTGGCTAGTTCTTATTATTGCTTAATGATTTCTCTTGGGAGGTTACCCGCTATTGTTAATCTGCTGAGGAAAAACCTCCCCCAAAAAACCTCAGCGCGGGGATAGTATTGTGTTAGCTATACATCTGATTGCTCTTCTTGGAGTAGTAAATGGTTGTATAAATCCTCTTCTCCTATAATTGATTGCAGATCATATTTACCTGGATATAGTTTTTCAATAGCTTGCGCTATGGCACTAGGTGGATAGGGGTATTTATACTTAGGGTAATTTATAGTAATTGGACTTCTTTGCAGCAACTCGGTTGTTTGCTCGCCGTGGATGTTCGAGTCCTCTCTGGGACGTGGGTGTGTGTGTTGTCCTTAGGTTAGTTTACCTTAGTTTAAGTAGTTTGTAAGCTACGAACTGATGACCACGCAGTTTGGTCCGATAGATTTACAAACATTTGTAAAAAAATAAAAATAAAAAAAAATACAGCCAGTGCAGTTTCCGTTGGTTTGCTCCTCCCGGCCAGTGTGCGTTACATGGCGGGCAGTCGAGGGAAGCCGCCGCTCGCTGTGCTGGGAGGAACGGCCCCGGCCGGCTCCTTATCGAGCCAGAGCAAACAGCCCGGAGTGACTGACCCACATTCCCAAGTTCGTTGCTCGCTGACGCACCGCACCTCGGAGGACCGTTCAACCCTTGCAGGTGGCACGGACGCTCTCTTACTGGAGCTGATGGACACAAGCACAAGTACAGTTACCCAAGTAGTGGAGGCGTTTACACAAACGCGAGGTGTTGGGCGCTGTCCAATACGTGATAGTGATGACTTCTCCTGAGGGCAAGTAACAGCGTAGGTCATTGTACTAACATATAAATAGCTTTCTCACTGGTTTCACGCGGTCTGCCGTTTTTCAAATGTTCAAATGTTTGTAAAGTCTAAGGGACTTAACTGCGGCGTCATCAGTCCGTAAACTTACAAACTACTTATGCACTATCTTATACTAAAGATGACACAAACATCCATGCCCGGGGGGGCATTCGAGCCCCTGACGGCGAACTGCCGCGCGCACCGCATCCAGTACGCGCGGCTAGCTCCCCCCCCCTTTTTTTTTTCTTCCTCGCCTAATATTTTCATATCACGGTAACACTAACACAAGACAAATGTTGTTTGTTGATATCCAATATTTTCCTTCCGCATCAGCTTTGCTCTTTTGTTCTCTTTAGTAAGTAATTCCCAACGTGTGGCTTTTTACCATTTTACCCTCCGACGAGATCCTTCTAAAGTAGTGTTAAATTTGAATATAAATACAACACATCACCGCCATTAGAGGGCAGTTGAAAGCCACTGCTAGACAGAAGCCTCCGATACATGCGCTGCCGGAAATAAGAGTTAGTACACCATCTTAGAGTTTTCCAATTCACTAATTATCTATTATTGAAACAGTGCATAATATATGGAGTACATAAAATGTGTACATTCGTGCATAAATAGCTCAAGCGGCACTGAGCTACCAGGTGTCGATCCATGCCGCAACGCCCATATTTGTAAGCAAGGTATACATCGATGCTTTCTGGCAGTTAAAATTATCTGTCGGAACCGAGATTCGAACCTGGGATCTTTGCCTTTGTCGGATAAAACTGACCTTTTTTTCCCTTTTTTTTCTATCCGCCTTTTTGTTCCATTTCTTGAAATTAAAAATTTTACGTCTCTCTTGGACTTGAATATAAAGTCCGTCTTGCGTGAGTTCGATGAAAAAAAAAAAAAAAATAATAAAAATGAAGCTGATTTGACGAATTTCCGTCTCGCTGTTCCACAGCTTTATGTCGAAAATACTGCAAACCAAAAGAAAGTCACTTCTTCAGTGGTAAACAAACTATTTCCTCCTATTTACTATTCGATAAAATAACTGTTTTCTTCTTTTTCCATGGCACTGCCCACCGTCGATTTCAAAGTTTGTCTTCACGTATTGTGTTCGCAGTTTTGCGTGTCCGTTTGAAGTTCATTTTTTTTGTACTTATTTTATGTACTTAGTATAAAATGGTTTCTTCTCTAACCCTGAAACGCGTCAGTTGGCTAGTGCATAGGATTTATTTGAATAAAATATACAAATGAAAGAGGGGGTTAATGATATATCTTGTTTCAAAAACAAAAATTTATTCTGAGGTACTGCTCGTTTCATTATTACTTTGTTCTTCATTTGTTCATGTTCTCCTCATTTCGTTTATTGTATTTATTGATTTATTTGTTTATGTAATTAACGTTAGTTTTATTTTACATACTCCATCGCTAATCATGTTGTTTTAGGTGGAATTTACATGATAGTACTGACGATGATAATCATGTACTTGTAGTAGGTTTTGGTGCTGGGTCGTAATATATGTCCAAAACTCCTCTTCACTCTTCTCATTGTTTGTCAGAATATAAAATACCGTATGTCCCCTTAACCAGTTGACGACATTGTTCTTTGTGTTGGGATAAAGTATTTCAGCCGGCCGCGGTGGTCGAGGGGACTGAGGCGCTCCAGTCACGGTGTGAACGGCCACTACGGTCGGGGGTTCGAATCCCCCCTCGGGCATGGATATTTGTGCCGTCCTTAGTCTTAGTTAGTTCATAAGTAGTTTGTAAGTTTAGGGACTGTTGACCCCGTAGTTAAGTCCCATAACCTATACATACATTTGAACATTTGAAAGTATTTCATCGGGTTACAAAAAACTCGTGGGTGTGATTGTATGCGGAGATTTTCTCTGGATGATTGCCAGTTTTCGTCTAACCGACTGCCAAATGTTGTTGACTTTACTACATACAAACTGGTGTTCATCCGTATCGTTGAGGTTGCAGGTAATACACAGAGAGGAGTTTGCCATGTGAATGGAATGAAGACGTTCATTCGTTGGTACTTTTCTGTTAACTGCGTAGTACCACGTTGCCCGCACGTTAGTTGGTAAGTGCAAATGATGGACGATTTTCGAAATATTTGACCAATTGAATGCACTGTACTTTTTTTCTATTATATTCTTGCTATGAAACTTCATTAAGTTTTTATATACATCTTTAACACTAAACACATCTTTCTCTGCAATCCTCAGTCTTAGATAACTGTGTTCTATTAGAAAATGCTTGAAGTGGTACAGTTGATTGGGGATGTGATGAACATCAATTGGTGCATCGCAGTTGGCTGGTACTATTTCATTAAATAAGAATGCTGCTATGCTATTCGGTGACTTTTTCCACTGTTTGTAGGTCTTGTAGGTGTACAACGCTTGTGCTTTATTATAGACGTCTGTAAGGTTTAGGCCACCTTCGGTAAATGGTAAGGTCAAAGTTTCAAACTTAACATTGAACATGTGACCACGGCTGACAAAATGACCAAAAGCAGCCAGAATCCTGTTTGCCACGTCTCTTGGCATGGGCAGGACTTGTGCCACGTAATTTATTTTTGTTGTTAGATAGATGTTGACGAGTTGCAGTCTCTGTATTTCATCAATCGTCCTGAGTGTGTGTTGGTGGATGCTGGCACGTATGTTATTCAGTAATTTTCGATAATTCAAAGCAATTGCCTGCCGAATGTTTGGTGCTTATTCTATTCCAAGACATTTCATTGTGGAGGTCTCCTTTATTGGTCCTGCACATTTATTGCACATTTATTCCTGTTCAGTTTTGCGCCGGAAGCGTTCTTATCTATTATTTCCAGTGCCTTGCATATCTCTTCGTTAGTTAGATGTTTATCGTCCCTACTTTATACGACTGCAATGCAATTGTAAAAGTTAGATGGACGAAATCGGTGAATATGGCGACTAATACTCATGGCGTCTAATGTCTTCAATGAATCGGAAGTGGAGGTGGCGTCCTCTTAGTTTTCTCGTCTCTTGGTCTGGAGAACGAGTCTCTTTTTGTATTTGACACTTCCTGCATTTCTTCGTCCTCGGGGAATTGTGCGGTTTCCTCTGCCCAGTTCCCTCCATCGGTGCATTGAAGCAACTCTTTCTCAGAACCATGTTGAGATGGAACTTTATTTCGCGAGTCTTTCGGTGTAGAATTAGTATTTGCACCGCCCTGTTCGGTGTGCGTTTCTATATTTGGCGAAACGGCCTTACTTACAACATTTGTCATCTGTTGACTCCGTTGCGACTTCCCAGATGTCGCGTCGCTTAATTTTTGACTAATTTATTTTGCTTTTTCGCGCACTTGCTGTACTTTCTGTTTGGCATCAGGAGGTGTTATACGCCGTTTCTTATGCTTCTTCGGAGAGGGTCCAGATTTTGAACTGTCTACACACTCTGAAGTGCTACTGAGATCTTGGGTATTGCTGTCCTGAATACAAACTTCTTCCATCTCACCCCGTGCATCTTGTTCAAAGGTTTCCGTGACTTATTTATCGTGTTCATCTCCAGTGACTGTTTCCGTTGCGTTGGAGGGAACGACAGCCGTCGTTTCATTATTACTGGCCGGCCGCGGTGGCCGAGGGGACTGAGGCGCTCCAGTCACGGTCTGCACGGCCACTACGGTCGGGGGTTCGAATCCCCCCTCGGGCATGGATATTTGTGCCGTCCTAGTTCGTAAGTAGTTCATGAGTAGTTTGTAAGTTTATGGACTGATGACCCCGTAGTTAAGTCCCATAAGCTTGACAAACATTTGAACATTGAACATTATTACTGGTGTCCATTGCCAGGCTTACGGTAGCATCGTCTTTCTCGTTGTTTTCGTCTATTGCGGCGCTAGACGTGGTGGCCGTGTTTACTCGGAGGGCCGTGGCGTACGTCACTGGCAGTGACGTCATCTTCAGTGGCGCGACCAGTTCCCCGGCCGGCACCTGCGTCAATCTCCGCTGCACACATTCGGATCTAAAATGCCCTGTCTGCCTACAACCCGAACATGTACGTGGTTGGTCGTCGTACATGACAATGGCTCTATATCCGCAAACGTAGATGTAAGATGGGATATGTTTTTGTAACTCCATGCCGGCCGCGGTGGCCACGGGGACTGAGGCGCTTCAGTCACGGTCTGCACGGCCACTACGGTCGGGGGTTCGAATCCCCCCTCGGGCATGGATATTTGTGCCGTCCTTAGTCTTAGGTAGTTCATAAGTAGTTTGTAAGCTTAGGGACTGATGACCCCGTAGTTAAGTCCCATACGTTCTACAAACATTTGAACATTTTGTAGCTCCATTTTTATTTGTCTGACACCGTTTAGTACCGGGAACGTTTGGAAAGTTGTCCCTTTTTCCGCAATATTACTGATAACCCTCCCGTACGGTTTGAGAGCTGTATTAATGTCATCCTCAGTTATCTCGAAAGGCAGTTCAAACATACGAAAGGTTCTAGTTCCAAATCCAGCATAATCAACTTGAACGTTACCAACATTGCCGTCACAATGATTAAATTTCAGTTTGCCTCTACATTGTTCAATAACCTTTTCACAGCATTCAGCGTTGATCATTTTGACGTATACAGTGCTACTTACAATCGATAAATGGATCCCGAGTATCTCACTAAAACTGAGCTTTACTACATCTCGTAAAAATACCTCTACTTCAAATGCTCTTGACCGAGCAAAGTGTTCATCGAACGAGAACTTCAAAGTATATTTTCTTTTAGTTTGACTCATCTTGGTGATCTACACATTTTGAAACCTAGAGCTACAATTTACGCTACAAGAGCGTCTAACTCACCACACACTGTAAGCGCGCGTCCGGCCGCAGCGAGGAAGTAAACAGACGTCGCCGGCCGCGGTGGCCGAGGAGACTGAGGCGCTTCAGTCACGGTCTGCACGGCCACTACGGTCGGGGGTTCGAATCCCCCCTCGGGCATGGATATTTGTGCCGTCCTTAGGATAAGCTAGTTGATAAGTAGTTTGTAAGTTTAGGGACTGGTGACCCCGCAGTTAAGTCCCTTAAGCTTAACGAACATTTGAACATTTGTAAACAGACGTCCACACAGCACGTGAGCCGAAAGCAGACTAGGCACGTGTCAACGTAGGTCATTGTGCTACCATATAAATAGCTTTCTCACTGGTGTCACGCGGTCTGCCCTTTTTCAAATGTTTGTAAAGTCTAAAGGACTTAACTGCGGGGTCATCAGTCCGTAAACTTACAAACTACTTATGCACTATCTTATACTAAAGATGACACAAACATCCATGCCCGAGGGGGGATTCGAGCCCCTGACGGCGAACTGCCGCGCGCACCGCAACACGGCGCTCCAGTACGCGCGGCTAGTCCCCCCCCCCCAACTTTTTTTTTCTTCCTCGCCTAATATTTTCATATCACGGTAATACTAACACAAGACAAATGTTGTTTGTTGATATCCAATATTTTTCTTCCGCATCAGCTTTGCTCTTTTGTTCTCTTTAGTAAGTAATTCCCAACGTGTGGCTTTTTACCATTTTACCCTCCGACGAGATCCTTCTAAAGTAGCGGTAAATTTGAATATAAATACAACACGTCACCGTCAGTAGAAGGCAGTTGAAAGCCACTGCTAGACAGAAGCCTCCGATACATACGCTGCCGGAAATAAGAGTTAGTATACCATCTTAGAGTTTTCCAATTCACTAATTATCTATTATTGAAACAGTGCATAATTTTATGGAGTACATAAAATGTGTACATTCATAGCTCAAGCGGCACTGAGCTACCAGGTGTCGATCCTTGCCCATATTTGTAAGTAAGGTGCCCATATTTGTAAGGTAAGCATCGAAACTTTCTGGCAGTTAAAATTATCTGTCGGAACCGAGATTCGAACCTGAGATCTTTACCTTCGTCGGACAACCGCTATACCGACTGAGCTATTCCGGTACGCTTCACGGTCAGTCCTGATAATTTTAATTCAGCTAGTACCTCGCCGTCTGTCAAGAAGTTTCATATCAGTGCACACAATGCTGCAAAGTTTTATTCTGGAAACATCCCTTTATTCCAGGAGTGTTAGTTCTGCAAGGTTCGCAGAAGGATTTCTGTGAATTTTCGACAGTGGCTCAAAATGTTTGTAAATCTAGTCCACGTGTTTAAATGTTTGTAAAACATATGGGACTTAACTGCGTGGTCATCAGTCTCTAATGGCCGAGGTGACTGAGGCGCTCCAGTCACGGTCAGCACGGCCACTACGGTCGGGGGTTCGAATCCCCCCTCGGGCATGGATATTTGTGCCGTCCTAGTTCGTAAGTAGTTCATAAGTAGTTTGTAAGTTTAGGGACTGATGACCCCGTAGTTAAGTCCCATAAGCTTAACAAACATTTGACAATTCATCAGTCCCTAAACTTACAAACTACTAATAAACTACCTAATACTGAAGACAGTACAAACATCCATGCCCGAGGGGGATTCGAATCCTCGACGCAGGATGTCTCGCGATCCGCAACGTGGCGCTCCAGACCACTCGGCTACACTCGCACGGCCTATGGGACTTAACCACTCTGGTCATCAGTTCCTAAGCTTATTAACTACTTAAACTAACTTATGCTAAAGACAACATATACACCCATGCCCGAGGGAGGACTCGAACCTCCGACGACGAGCAGCGGCTCTTTCCGCATCAAGACACCTTCGAACGCTCGGCCACTCCTCCGCGGCTTGGAAAGTAGGAGGCAAGGTATTGGCTGAAGTAAAGTTGTGAGTAGGAACAGAGAAGCGCGCAGGGATAGCTAAATCGGTAGAGCGGTTGCCGGCGAAAGGCAAAGACCCCAGGTTCGAATCCCAGTTCCGGTACACAGTTTTAATCTGCCAGAAAGTTTCATATCAGCGCACACTGCGTTGCAGAGTGAAAAATTTAATTCTGGAAGGTAAGAATCCACAGGCGGCAATGCAGTCGCTGCCCCTGATACCCATTTGCGGGCCGCGGTGGCCGAGGGGACTGAGGCGCTCCAGTCACGGTCTGCACGGCCACTACGGTCGGGGTTTCGAATCCCCCCTCGGGCATGGATATTTGTGCTGTCCTTAGTATTAACTAGGTCATAAGTAGTATGTAAGTTTAGGGACTGATGACCCCGTAGTCGAGTGCCATAAGCTGTACAAACATTTGAACTTCTGATTTGATACCCATTCAAGCGAATAGTGTCTTGTGTTTGTTATTACACGTAAAAAAAAAAAAAAAAAAAGTTCAAATGTTTGTAGAACTTATGGGACTTAACTACGGGGTCATCAGTCCCTACAAACTACTTATGAACTAGCTAAGACTAAGGGCGGCACAAATATCCATGCCCGACACGGGATTCGAACCGCCGACCGTAGTGGCCGTGCAGACCGTGACTGGAGCGCCTCAGTCACCTCGGCCACCGCGGCCGGCTATTCCACGTCAGCTCGACCTGTTCACGTAGTTTTGAAACAGTTGTGGATTGACAAGTCACACGTGTTAATTTCGACCAATCGAATCTGTCTGCAATAAAATTTCGATATGTCTTCTGAATTACATGCGCTGCTGTGTTTCGGCTAAACTTAGCCAGACTCAAACTCTACGAAATTTGTTTTAGTCCTGCAAACTCTTTAAAACATATAGTTGCTCATTTGAAGACGTCATGCATTTTGGTGACGTTTTTATATTTTTTCAGGTGTTTTTATTTCACGCCAAGTTAGCCTGACAGGATAGAGTTGCCATGAATTGTTCATATTTGCAATGAGGGTAGGAAAGATTGTAAATAAACGCTGATTTTTCTTTCCTGTAGTGGGAATATTTAATATGGTATGTAGTTTACTTTAAAACTTTTGGGATAATTACAGTAGTCATTGGAAATCTCTGAAAAAAATCAAATGCTCAAATGTTTGTAGAACTTATGGGACTTAACTACGGGGTCATCAGTCCCTAAGCTTACAAACTACTTATGAACTTACTAAGACTAAGGACGGCACAAATATCCATGACCGAGGGGGGATTCGAACCCCCTACCGTAGTGGTCGTGCAGACCGTGACTGGAGCGCCTCAGTCCCCTCGGCCACCAACTGGGGTCGAATTCAGCCTGCCTGGTGCAACTCTTTTTAGCTGGCGCCACTTTTTAGCTTGTGTGTCAATGATCATGAAATGGTGATGAGAACGACACAACACCCAGTCCCCGAGCAGAGAACATCTCCGATCGGACCGGGAATCGAACCGGGGGCCGGCCGCAGTGGCTGAGCGGGCTGCGGCGCGCCAGTCACGTTCTGCACGGGATTCGAATACCCCTCGGGTATGGATAATTGTTCCGTCCTTAGCAATAGCTAGTTCATAAGGAGTTTGTAAGTTTAGGGACTGATGACCCCGTAGTTAAGTCCCATAAGCTCTACAAACATTTGAACATTTCGAACCGGGCAGCCCACCGCGGTGTCCATTACGCTATGGATGCGGGCACTATATTAATAAGAAAGAGCTGAAAGTTTTTTTAAAAAAGCTTAGAAGCAGAAGAACATTCGTAAATGATATGGAAACATTACATTTTTCATATGGGAAAGCAGAATATAAAAACCTGTCGAAACTGGTTCGCACTCATGTAAGTTTCCATTGTTAATTGTATTGTACGTGTTTCTTGGAGTATTTACGTATCCGAAAAGTTGTTGCCTTGAAGTTTATAATAACTTGTCATTTCACTATATCAGACACTATCACAAACTCACGAGAATCTCGAAATACTCGCCGTCGGAGGTTCGAGTCCTCCCTGGGGCATTGGTTTGTGTGTTTGTCCTTAGGTTAGTTTAACTTAGTTTAAGTAGTTTGTAAGCTACGGACTGATGACCACGCAGTTTGGTCCGATAGATTTACAAACATTTGAATTTTTGAATCACGAAATTACTACAACAAAGGTGGTGTAATTACAGAGTCTTGCAACTTGATTACGTTCGTTCTTCACAGATCATCTTGTGGGGGCTTAATCGAACAGTCTCTTGCGCGCGCTTCATTTCTTACACAAAGAAAACAAATACGACTAAAATAAACTATGTGTGACACATACACGAAAAAAAAATCACTTTAAGGGACCTGTACATGAGCGGGCTTCCTTTTTCATACCTCACTTTCGGTGCACATTACTCTTGATCTACAATGCAGAGGAAGTTGCGATTTTGTACCAACACTGAATGACATTAACTCAAGCTGTAATAGGAAAGTTATTGAAATATCTATTACAGTTTAAGAATTACAATATTTTGCCTAATAGGTGTTTTTAAAATACACGTTCACATTCTGGTACCATTTTCTGGTGCATCGTCAGTCTATTAGCATTTTGACTGGCAGACTGCTGTCAACATTCGTAGGAACACATTATGCCTCTTGCTTTGTTGAAATGTTCAAATGTTTGTGAAGCTTATGGGAGTTAACTGCGGGGTCATCAGTCCCTAAACTTACAAACTACTTATGAACTAAAGGGGGGATTCGAACTCCCGACCGTAGCGGCCGTGCAGACTGCGACTGGCGATCCGAAGACCGCTCGGCCACTTCGGCCGGCTCAGACATTAATTCAAAGAGCGTTTAAGACTATAATAACTATTTCAAAGTAAATAAACCACACATTTTTTGAAACTGGAGAAATTTGTATTTCAAATGGAGGCATTTTTTCGATTTTTCAGTCATTTTTCACGACCAGGTCCCCTTTATTTAATTAAAAATCAATCCTTAATGATTGTATCATTATAGAAGCCGATAAATCTTAAAAAAATAGTCTGATTGGTAGTCTTGCTATAACGTTAGATGGTCCATAAAGCTAGCTTTCCTCCACTGTCAAAATTCCTTTACGATTCTTGTCATTGCTAAGCTCTATATTTCTAAAGAGAATATGAAATTGAGCAGTGCTAAGAGCCATAATTGGTGTAAGTCCTCTGGCGAAAGTGCAGCATTAAGGAAAGGCAAAGTTCGGTCTTCCTCAGCAGGAAACGCTTTTCTCTTCCACACTTGATTTTCGGACAACTTCATCTCATAAATTCGGATTGCTACGAGGCTGAACACTTGGTCACAGTTTCATCACATCTAACAGTCTTCATCAACTATTTGCAGATGTAGAAAAACTTCTGTGTTTGCATACTGATTAATGACGTCTCCCTGAGGTTGTGTGATTGTGCGGAGAACTCCTGCTTTCGCATGCAGCCAAGTGCAGATAGATTTCTGTAGGACCTGATGCACGTCAGGTTCAGTTCTGTTGCTTGGTGTGAGGTTTGACAGGTCTGCGGTTCAGATGTAGCACGTGAGGAACTTTAGAGTTTTGATCATTGTAGGAGAGCTTCATTCTTTTTTTTTTTTTTTAATGTTTGTTAAGCTTATTGGACTTAACTACGGGGTCATCAGTCCCTAAACTTACAAACTACTTATGAACTACTTACGAACTAGGACGGCACAAATATCCATGCCCGAAGGGGGATTCGAACCCCCGACCGTAGTGGCCGTGCTGACCGTGACTGGAGCGCCTCAGTCACCTCGGCCACCGCGGCCGGCGAGCTTCATTCTAAGTGCCCCTTTAGATATCAGCTTCACTCAGGATCGCATATTGATTTGAATTTCGTTAGAAGCAATTTATTGTTTTTATGTGTCTGAAGTAAAGTAGAAATTGTTTCCTTGCTATGGACACATACCGCCATCGTTCTTAATGTGAAATATTTACTTAAGGGATTTGGTGAACCTATGTCACGGTAGGACAGAATTAATCGTTATCTCCACAGACCACCAGACGTGTGTCAACACACAGACTCGTCATGCAGCACCTAAACCTCAATAACTCCACTCGAGCCGCTGAAGCCACCAAGTAGCGCACATGCCCAGTCTAGTAACGTGCCGCAGCATCGGCTGCCAGGGACACTCATTGTCGCTGCTTGCAAGCAGGAGTCAACATGTTAGCAAACTTTTGTGACTTCGGGATGATGTAGGGTCAAGGAAGTGGACGTAGGTCTGTAACTAAAAGAATTTTTAACCCACATATATTTATCAACACAATGAAGTGAATGCTTTGAAGTGCTTTTGGTGGTACAACTTCGTCCTAACAAATACAGTTCTGCAATGTATTACTACGAGTCCTGGCAATAGATTGGTGTTCCGGCTTGTGCTAGATAGACTGCTGGCTCTAGTCGATGGAACTCCTGGATCGAACCGCCTGAAACTCTCTCGTACTGTCTCTGTGGTGCGCCGTCATATGTAGCCGAGCCCCCTTCTCCCTACTGGCCGGCGTGCGAAGCAGGCAAAGAGGTACCAAGACTGCAGGCACCCCCGGCGGCCGAAGTACCATAGAGCGATTTATCGCGTCTTGTAGTGGTGCGGCGACTTGCGTTGACCGCCGGAATTGTGGCGAATAGCGATGCCACAACACAAAGAAGTGCCGAACTTAGTTTTTTGTCCTCTTCAGACATTGATAAACAGTATTAGTGTTTTTATTCGAGATGAGTTTAGGTCAGTCGAGTTAATTGTCAGAAATACGGAGCAACAACAACAATGTATTAGTCAGTCAATGGTGACAAACTACCTTTGGGATTTACCTACACAATATCTTGAGAGTGCAAGAAGGGACTGACGATTCTTTGTGAGGATGTTGAAATAGTAAAAAAGTATGATAAGGAAGGATTTAATTTTTAAATACCGGATAATCAAAAGTCAGTATAAAGTCGAAAACGTAATAAAAGGTTCAAAAAATGTCGGCGCTGTGCAGCAAAACGTCAGTGACTGCTACCGTGACGAGTGAGAGGTACACCGATATGTTACAGAATCGCATCATCCCCAGCCTGGCTGTTAAACATCTGCTGGAACGTACGATTTTTATGCAGGGTGGCACTCCACCACATATTGCTAGATGCGTGAAAGATCTCTTGCGCGCGTCGTTTGGTGATGATCGTGTGCTCAGCCGCCACTTTCGTCATGCTTGGCCTCACAGGTCCCCAGACCTCAGTCCGTGCGATTATTGGATTTGTGGTTACCTGAAGTCGCAAGTATATCGTGATCGACCGACATTCTAGGGATGCTGAAAGACAACATCCGACGCCAATGCCTCACCATAACTCCGGACACGCTTTACAGCTGTTGTTGAGGAATGATGGTGAACATATTGAGCATTTCCTGTAAAGAACATCGTCTCTGCTTTGTCTTAATTTGTTGTGCTAATTATTGCTGTTCTGGTCAGATGATCTGTCGGACATTTTTGAAACTTTTTTTTTTTTTTTGTTCTGATAAAATCCCATGTCATTCAAAGCATGTGTGTCAATTTTTACCTCTATCTACATTATTCAGTGATTTATTAAGTTTTCAAATTTATACTTAATATTGATCACCCGGTACATGGTGGGACAAAGTCGAATATATAATAAACTGATGCAACATTTTGTAGTTCCTAAAATAAGGAAATCTAGTCGTTTTGGTTCAAAGGAATTGGTAAATTCATAAGTAATTTTGTCTGTTTTGTAATGGTTATTGCCGGCCGCGGTGGTCGAGGGGACTGAGGCGCTTCAGTCACGGTTTGCACGGCCACTACGGTCGGAGGTTCGAATCCCCCCTCGGGCATGGATATTTGTGCCGTCCTTAGGATAAGCTATTTGATAAGTAGTTTGTAAGTTTAGGGACTGATAACCCCGTAGTTAAGTCCCATAAGCTTAACAAACATTTGAACATTTTTTTTATTAAGAGCCTGAAGATGGTGCCGTTGCTCGTCGAAACTGGTTGTAGTAAATAAATAAGCAGATGATCGCATAGCTGGCGGCGCCCTTTCAATCATGCTAGGGTATAGAACATAATCGAAAACTCTACAGTACACCGACGTCAGGGATCTAAGCCTATAGCTTAATGACCCTTCTTAAAAACGAGCTTTCTTCAGTCATTAGGAACGCTTCGCTCGTCTAATGACCTACACTACACTGCTAGAGAGGTGGCAGATTCCCTCGCACACTCTTCCTTAGAATCGAATTGTTGTCTCGTCAGCTTCAGTGGCCTTTCTTCCGTTTAGTGATTTCAACTGCTTTATTATCTCCTGGACATTTATTGCAATCTCTGTAAATTCCTTGTTATTTCGTCTATTTAGAGAAGCGAGATCTTCCCCTGCTAAACATCTTTGGAAAGAGACACCACTAAACTAGCGTCACATGTTTTTCCATTAATTTTATTTCATCCTCCCCCCATCCCCACCCTTTCTTCGAGCCTCATTGTTTTTTGTCAAGGCATATGTGAACATGATACTGGAGATAAGGTACCAGCTAGCGATTTTCTGAGCTTCCGCCATGCATTACCTAGTTGAATACAGTTACTCTGAGGGGTGTTGTTTAGCACATCTGATTCGATACTGCCAAATAGAATGTATAACGTTCCAACGCTACACTTGATTTCGGTACTTTAACTACCCCTCAAGTGATGGACTGAATACGAAGGTTTTACATAAGGTCACGCGGAAATAGCCTTCCGCTGTACGGCGCGTTGCTGAGGAGCGCGCGACTGCTCCCCGACGGAGGTTCGAGTCCTACCTCGGGTACAGATTTGTTTGTTGACCTTAGCATAAGTAAGTTTAAGTAATTTGTAAGTGTAGGAACTGATAACCACTGCAGTATGGTCATAGCTTTGCAAACATTTGAACATTTTTAGTTTTGCGTAATAATTGTTAGTAAGTTATTCATGCTATTCGGTCGCTATGTATCATGCATTTACTACAATAACATACAACAAGTTAAAAAGAACTTTTCGCATATCAGTACCAATTTGCGACACTGTTCACAAGCCGTGCTGGTTAAGTGCTTGGTGGAGTACATTTCTAGACTTAGGTGATCAGCGTATATCATTCACGTCCACAGAAAGCGTTTTTCCTCATAGCAGCCCCAGAACACATCCCGGTACTTTAGCTATAATACCCGTAGCTCACTTCTATTTCGGTGACATTGTACGGGCGCCTATGGCAACAGCTACGCGGCTGTCACTGGTAATATACGACACAATATGTGGTTTCTTGCGTAACGGAACGGCAACCTTCGCGCATAAAACATACAATTACCACCTGATGTCTCTATCTACATCAACTAAACGGCTACTCTGCAAATCTCACTTAAATGCCTTCCAGAGGGTTTACTGAACGGCTTTCACTATTTATGTACCATTCCATCTCGAATAACATGCGGGAAGAAATAACACATAAATCTCGAGTTCTGATCACTCTTTTTTATAGTAATTTCTGCCTCTGTAGATGACAGTCAACGGTATATTTTCGGATTCGGAGGAAAAGTCGTCGATCGAAATTTCATAAAGAGATCTTGCCTTAATGAATATTGCTGTTGTTGCAGCTACTCCCACTCCAATTTCCGTGACACTCTGGCCCCTCTGTTGCTATAATACGAAACGAGCTGTCTGTATTCTTTCCGTGTCCTTCTACCTTATAAGGATCAAACACTGCACAGTAATGCTCCAAAAGGTTATGGACAGAGAAGTGTAGCCAGTCCCTTCAGTAGTCTTTTGCATCTGTCCAATACAACGCTGTCTTCGCCTCGCCTGCCCTACAACATTTACTATGTGTTATTCCAATCTGTCTTTCGTAATAGTAGTTATCCGTAGATAGTTGGTTGAATGTACAGCCTGGAGATTCGATTGGTTCATCTTATAAACGAAGTTTAGTGGACCCCTTTCAGTAATCATTATTTTACGTCACTTATCAGTTTCCGTACCATAGATACATCTATCTATATCGTCATATAGTTGGTTTTGATCTTCCGATGACTTCACTACAGCATAATTTACAGAATCATCTACAACAAACCTAAGAGGAGTGCTCAGATTTACTCCCAAATCGTTTATATAAACAAAGAAAAGCAGAGGACCAATAAAACTACTCTGGGGAACGCCAGATATCACCTGTCATTTAATTGATGCATTTGCGTCACTTATACGGACTGCGTCTTCTCAGTCAGGAAATCACCACTACATGCATACATATGAGACAATATTCCGTAAGTAGCAATTTGATAGAAATCCGCTTGTGACATACGGTTTCAAAAGCCTTCTGGAAGTCCAGAAATGTGCAAACTTTTTGAGATGGCATTTATATTGCATACATCACTTCGTGTGAGTGAAGCTAGTTCTATTTCAAAAGAACGATATTTTCTAAATACATGTTGTCCTTGGGTCGATAGATCGTTCACGTAAATTCATAATCTAATTTATCTACATTAGACTCCTGTCAGAATTAGTGGCCATTTGGATGTACTTGAAAATAATATAAATGTCTTGACCACATTTAGAAATTTATTTGCGCCTTACCCATTTCGACTTTCGTCACTTTCGAAGGCAGCAAAAGCGGTCTCAGTAGTACATCACACATTTTTTAAAAACATCACAAACAAGTTACAAACAACGTCACTTTGTTAAATAATTATTGCCCACTCAAAACAATTTGTGTCACAGACATGCGTCAGTTCACTTCAAACTGATCTTTAAAATATATAACCCCAGACCATTTGAATAATGCACTGTAGTGTAGGTACTATGTTAAATTTTTTGTAGTTTTACCTTTTAATCTTTTATTCTCTGTAAACTGTTATCTTAATCCCTCTGCACCCATAAATAACCCTACGTCCCCGCCTCCCTACTCCCTTCCCTCATCCCACATAATTCAAATCTCATCGCGCTTCCTCTATTTAATACCAATTGTAATACAAATCTTATTTTTGTGATAGACAATCATTATGTGACAAATGTGAAAGCAACATGCAATTTTGTATGTTATTGGAACCACCCATAAAGTGATCTTTGTATAGTGCTTGGTGGTTTCTTTCCCACCACACCTCTGTATGCCTAGTCCTCCCCTTCCACTTTATATCCCCTCCTTTTCCTCGCATACACTTAAGTTTTAGTTTTCATTTTAAAAGGTTGTAATTTTAATATTTCTGATCAGTGATTTTGTCACTTAATACTGTTTGGCATGAGAGCTCTAATAGTACAATGTAAAAGAAAACAGCTTTGCATGACACTCAATGATTTAAAAATACATGAAACAATGTAAGGTTATTAGAAACTTATGTAAAAGACAGAAAAGAGAGAGGAAGGGAGAGCCGGCCGCGGTGGCCGAGGGGACTGAGGCGCTCCAGTCACGGTCTGCACGGCCACTACGGTCGGGGGTTCGAATCCCCCCTCGGGCATGGATATTTGTGCCATCTTTAGTATAAGGTAGTTTATAAGTAGTTTGTAAGTTTAGGGACTGATGACCCCATAGTTAAGTCCCATAAGCTATACAAACATTTGAGGAAGGGAGAACGCCATCTGGCTGGGGGAGGGGGGCGCCACATTGGTACTGGTCGTCAGACAGACGTTAGAGGGTACTTCTGTTTGTAACAAAGAAATGTTTTAAAGATCAGTTTTATATTTAATGGCGGATATCTGTGACACAAATTGCTATAAGTTGGGGATTCATTTTTGAACAAAGCTTTGGTAAGTGTAAAGTTATTGTTTGAGATGTTTTAACAAAAAGTTTGATGGAATGTTGATACCAGTGTCCATTGTAGCTTCCGAAAATAAGGAAAGTCGAAACACGGAAGTGTGGTCAAGACATTTATATTATTTGCAAGCAAATTCATTATTTTGAGTACAGAATTAAACCTTCCTTTAAGTCGACGATAATAATATAGATATGTAATTCTATGAGTTATTGCTATTGGCCTACTGTAGGTGACGGTAGTAACACTAGAAGTGGGCCTTTGCGAGCGTCTTTTGACACATCGAAATTTAAATGAAAATAACGGCTTAACCATGCATCTGATACGAGAAGTGAATAACCGAATTTGTAGAGGAAAACATCCTCTACGACTTTGCTCTCTTATGTTTTTTTTTCATATCTTGTATCGTTTCGGAGATATTTGCAAAAATAACGGCGATTTTGGGATGTATGTCTGTCTGTCCGTAACGTGTTCCCTGTTTTTAAGACGAACCGTTCAACCGATCAGCACCAAATTTTGCACCCATAATTGTAGGCCGCCAGAGACCGGAACCACTCTTTTTCAAATTTTTCGGAAAAAATACGGTAGTAATACAAAAAAGCCGTTTGTAATATAATTGTAATTGCAAACGAACCGTTCATCTGACACGAAAGTGGAATAACCTAATTGGTAGAGGGGAAAATTCTCTACAACTTCGCTCTATTATGTTTTTTTTCATATCTTGCATCGTTGCAGAGATATTTCCAAACATAACGGTGATTTGACGATGTCTGTCTGGCTGTAACGTGTTTCCACTTATTAGGTCGAACCGTTCAACCGATCGGCACCAAATTTTACAGACATAATTTTGGCTACCAGAGACCAGAACCTCGCTTTTTGAAATATTTCGGTCAAGAAATACGTTAGTAATACCAAAAAAAGCAGTTTGTAATGTAATTTTAATTGCAAATAAACCGTTCATCTGACGCGAAAATTGAATAAACGAATTTGTAGAGGAGAAAGTTCTCTACGACTTTGTTCCCTTATGTTTTTTTTTTTTCATATCTCGTATTGTTTGAGAGATATTTGCAAAAATAACGGAGTTTTGACACCCTCTCTTGAATTAACGAAAACCAGCCGTTCGCAGATGTCACGTGACATTCGTCCCCCGGAACTCTCTCTGGCATACACCATCTTGCGTTGCATATTTGATGATTTTCTAATTGTAACTTACACGTTGTCATTTCAAAGCAATGGCGCACTGAAGAATTAACAAAAAGACGTCGTTTTTCGTACGATAAATGATAATCTAGTATCTGCAAATGCCATATTAGCATCAGTTAACAACGGCCATCAATAGTATGAGATTAAAGAACGCAATTCGTAACTGTTACCTGTAGCGTAGTGGGCAATGTGTTGGACTGTGACGCAGAAGGTCAGTGGTTCGGAACCCTCCAGTACTTATTTTTTTTTCTACAAGGGTTTCAGAGACTGTTACTAATTAATTTTAATTATTTAGATTAAAATTTGGGCCCAAAATGTTTGCAAAAACTTATAAAACTACAAATCTAAAGTGGGCCGTAAAACACGTCAGTGCGATTGTTTTCCTTTAATACGATGTAACTAGTGCAAATTTTCAATGTTAGGGTACAGATGTTAACAAAAAAAAATGTTCAAATGTTTGTATAGTCTATGGGACTTAACTACGGGGTCATCAGTCCCTAAACTTACAAACTACTTATGAACTACTTACGTACTAGGACAGCACAAATATCCATGCCCGAGGGGGGATTCGAACACCCGACCGTAGTGGCCGTACAGACCGTGACTGGAGTGCCTTAGTCCCCTCGGCCAACGCGGCCGGCAGATGTTTCATTGAGTGAGCGGTTGTATAAGAATATTAAGTATGATTTCATCAAGATACTGCGATATGAACTAGATCGGTATAGAATGTAGACCGGATAACTCTTTTTTTCGCTAAGAGATTCAAGCTGCTTCACTACTCCGAGCATTATCTCAGCAATGTCATGGATATACAAGGGCGTACTGATAAGTCATAACTCCAAATGCTTTATTCTGTTCTCAATATCGGCATATGTATCAAGCATGTCATGCATATTCCTCAATCGACCTTTCTGCTTCGCTGACGCACGTTACATCCTTCTGCCGTTAGAGAGCTTCGAATTGTCAACTGTAACATGGCGGCGTGGCGGCGCGGAAAGTGATAGGTGTCGGTTGGATGTTAAATTGGGAACTTCTTCATGACTGAATGCCTGCGAACGTGGAAGAATTGTTTGCATGACTTTGACATGCTCGTGCACTCTGTCAGAAATGCTCTATTGCTGGCAGCAGTGTGATCTTAAGCCTCTGGCAGTAAAGGTGGGCTCAGTCAGTGTTAGCTACACGGCAGTAAGTCGTAGAACAATGCAATTAAGACGTTGCTATCAAGCAGAGCGGAAAATAGATTACATTGAAGAAATAAATGATTATTATTAGATATAAAAACGAAATTAATGTAAAATTTTTAATGAGTTGTAAGTAATATGGATGTTTTCGAAAGAGGACAAAGAGGGGAACATTTTTGCACTTGATTGATTACTATAGTGCATAGTTTTATTGTAACTTGGTTGACATAGACATTAACATGGATAATTTCTTTTTCACAACGAATTTGTCTAAAGGGTTGAAGCCTAATACTATGATTTTTTCCTTGCACTGTCCTTGAATATAGTGATGAACCTATTTTTCACAAAATAAACTTTTGTCAAGTAGGAAGAGAAGTATAATGGTTTTTATGGTTAGGATCAATGCTACTGTGTTACGAAATAAGTAAAATGTTCATCTGAAACTTTTGAAAATATAAAGTGATATTTGACATGAAAAGATATCTTCGGTGTTTCCAATACAATTATTCATCACCTATTCATGTTAATGTTTATTGTTTCAGTAATTCACTGTCAGATTTCATTAATGATTTAGGACGAGTGACCAAGTTGGGAAACTTTGTGTGTGATGTTAGTTGCGCTCCCATTGCACCTTGTTGAGTCAGTAGTTTAAATTTTTCAACTTGGCAGCGACACACAGTTTTTCTCACTGTATCAGCAAGTCAGCTTAGTTTCCACTAATTTAGTCTTCATTAGGATTAACAACAGTAGCTAAGTGAGTTGATACAACACACCTGAGGTAAAAACATGGTTCCATTACTCACTTTCAAACTATAACACTGCATGAGAAACAGCAAAAAAAGAAAAAAAAATGGCACGAATTTGAATAGTTCCACCCATACATGGAACACCCTCTCCTTCAGAATCACAATTCCAGGTCACACACAAGTGGTGCGACATCTGCTACAATCCGACACCTTGGATTCACCGTCATTGATCATCCTCCAAGCAGTGAAAAAAAAAGAAGAAACTTTTCTCGTTGAGAGAAATATGTTCGTCACCACTATTGTGAGAAATATATAGAAACGAAAAATGAAGTTGGAGAATGGTAATGAAATCCGCTTCATTTAAAAATCTGTAACGAAGTTTTACATAAGGAATTTGGAGACGTTACTTTTCAGCACGTCCTCGTATGTATGTTGTCATTGTGTGTTCATTCACGCCGCTACAGTTGCTTGCATAGCTTCTTATCCGGAGAGTTCTCAGAAAGAGTCCACACCGTTATTAATAAGCGTGTTGTGGTAGATGCTGAATGCCTAGTATTTCCGCTACTCGCTTGGGTGCAAATCATCATCCTATGGAGCTACGTCAACAGTGAAAAAAATGCCTCATAAGATACTTGTTTTTATATGAACAATTTTTGGACCAGTCACTCTTTTTAGAGATCCTTACTACAGTACAATATGTGCGACATACGAACAGTGATATGACTGGATTTCATCAACTGCAACGATTCCTTTCCTGAACAGAAACCATAATTACTTTTGAATTAATATTTCTACTAAGATACATATGTTTTCCTATTCCTGCCTAAGTAATAATGCCTAGGTTGTCCCTTCGTTGCTGGAGATCAAGTAGTGGCATCAGTTCTGAATGACTATGATGTGATTCGCTAAATATTAAAATATTAAAGCGAATGAAACATCATATGAAGTAGAGAGATTTAAAAAAAAAAAATAAAAAAAAAAAAAAATAAAAAAAAAAAAAAAAAAAGACGCAGTAATAGTGATGTCTGTCTGGCACAACCAGGATTCAATTTTTATGTCGTATAACCACAAATGTAATTGAGTTTATGTTAAGATCACTTGGAGTCGTCCTAAATCTAGAGCATGAAAGAGGTTTCTGGGTATGAGGTCCGCCTGATATGCAAAACACTGTTTTATTATCCACTCTAGTTACAGCACATCTGTGCCATCATTAGTGGGTTTTCCGTTTATTTAATGCTGTGAAAACAAAATACGAGTACATTGATGTTACTACTGCACTGTAAATTTTAATAAGTGTATTATATGTGAATGTATGCTATCTACAAAAGCGCGGAAGAGGAAGTATACTGTAGGTAATAAGCAGTAGGTGGACGATTGAAATATTTCCACATACCAAATTTACGTTTTCACACAATAAGCAGCGTTCTTTAAAATCAATGTATTTTGTTTTCACAGCATTAAATAAACGGAAAACCCACTGATGATGGCACAGAGATGCTGAAACTAGTTTGGGTGTGTAATAAATCAGTGTTTTGCATATCAGGCGGACCTCATACCCAGAAATTTTTATTGCAAACACGGCAAGAATAAGAGATGCAAATCGAGAAAATGATGAGGTTAAGGAATTTAGTGTGGGCAGCATACGGAACATTGTGCTGAACTAGGTGGAATGGTGAATGCGAGGAGAGGTAGAGAAGGTATAGAGACGAATGGCAGTTAATGAAAACTGCAGCTAACAAGGCAGAGAAGCCATAACAACGAAGATGCACCAAATGTGGTCAGGACTAAAGCAATTTACACCTACAATAAAAAACGGAATTTGAGACAAAACTCACAAAAGAAACACAGAATGACCTGCAACAGTTACATATCTCGGAATGATGTTTGATACAGTATAAACTACGCTATCTCTTCCAAACACCATAAATGTTTAAACATGATTAAAACATTAGTGCGTTTCTTGTTGAATTGCTATCTACAAGTTTTGTACAATCGCGTAGCTGTCAGTTATACATATAAACCCCAGTTGCACAGCTTGGGACATAGCCTTGAAAACTGAACCGAAAACATATTATCTATGTGTATTAGACCTATGAATGCGAAAGTTCGTTTATGTGTTTGTCACTCTGACACGATGAAACGACAGAACGACTTTGGATGAAATTTGCGATAGCTTGTTCCCTAAATTAACACACAAGCTACCTTTTCGTAAGCCGCAGTACGGTGCATGGCGGAGGGTACTTCACAGGAGACTTGGACACCGTTTGACAGATCACCGCAAAGTTGGTCTAATGTATGTACGAGTACATTTTCCTGGTGAAGTCTTTTATAGTCCACAAGGAACCGTATGGTACAGAGATTTCTACACAGTTTGACCCATCACCATGAAAATTGGGCAAATAGTTACACGTAATTTTTCGTAGATGGCGTGGTGAAGTGAGAGAGACGGAGGAGGAGATGAACAGAGAGAAGAGGAGGAGGGGATGAGATGTACAGAGACTGGGGGAGGGGGGAAGAGATGAGACGAGAGATGGGGAGGATGAGATAGATAGAGAGAGAGAGAGAGAGAGAGAGAGAGAAGAGTTGTCAAAGGGGGAAGAAGACACGGACAGAGTGAAGCCTATATTCTGCAGCAAGAAACAGTTCTGGTTTCTCCAAAGGTTACAAAGTTAGGGTACTAACGAGTGGAAATGTGCCATTTCGTCATGAAGCACGCGCCGAGACCTGTGGTAAACATGGCGATAGGCCAGACAAACATAAGGAGGAAACAATAGACACAATAGATGATCATATACAATCACCCGAAGGGCATATTGCGCGTGACGTTAAGAAACTCTTACTTATATGAAGACATTCGCGTCGAGGAGTTTCACATTAAGTCTCTGCTCAGAATACTATTATTGACATTTCGCTATTACTGACATCATAGATTGCTCTTGTATCTTAACCCGCGAGGACTAGCGCGCGAGCATTCGCTTACGTCACAACTGTCGTATCTCCTTGATTGGAAGAGGGAGACATCAGCTACAATTCGTTGACACATTTTGATGCTTTTACAGACTAAGGTCAGAAGCGCCCGCTAAGTACACTGTCCGTGATACAGAAACTTACGACCATTTACGAACGTTTCCGATATGAGAACTCACGCCCACATGAAAAGTGTAACTATGTTTGAAGCAACACCTTGACACGACGAAAGAGGCACCCGACATTGGCGCGCCCAATGATAGCATTTTCCGCAGAACTCGTTACATATCGCCTGTTCAGTGGACAGCATCGCGGTAGCACTATCAGCCGCGGTGGAAGGGCCGAGTGGTCGAAGGCGCCTTGCTGCGGATCATCATTTTGTCATCATAGACGCGCAAGTCACCCAAGTGAAGTCACCAAAAAGACTTGCACAAGGCGGGCCGAACACGATCCCAGATGGGGTCTAACGGTCAAAAATGCCACACGATATCATCATCAGTTAATGAACAGTTGAGCTGAATCTGAGGACTGTTTCCGTGGCAGTAAAAAAACAGACCACACCCTTATAGAACCACCACCAACTTGCACAGCGCCTTGTTGGCAACTTGGGTCCATGGCTATACTCGAACGCTACGATGAGATCTTATAAACTGCAACCAGGACTCATGTGGGCCAGGTACTTGAGTTATATAGGATTCAACCGCTATGGTCATGAGTCCAGGAAGGCGTTACAAGCGATGTACTGCTGTTAGCAAAGCCAGTCGAGTCGGTCGTCTTGCACCACAGCTCATTAGCGCAATATTGTGCCGCGCTCTCCACATTCGTCGTAATTTTCAGATTGTAACGTTCGGTTATTTATCACAGTATTACTTTTGTGTTAGTAGTGAATAATCAAACGCTAGTGCTCTCCGTCATTTAGCTCGTGTGCCACAGCCTTGTGGTGCGAGATTAATGCATGAAAATTGCGGTTTTTCCTCGCAATATTATCTGTGCGCTCTGAGGAACATTTCTTCGGAATGCGCGGCTGCTTCCTGTCGGAGGTTCGATACCTCCATCGGGCATGTGTGTAAGTGTGTGTGTGTGTGTGTGTGTGTGTGTGTGTTTGTGTGTTGTATTTAGTCTGTAAGTCTAGGGACCAATGACCACTGCGGTTTAGTCCCAGAGCTTTACAAATATTTCAAATCTGAACTGTGGTTGTCGGAGTATGGAATTTCATAACTACACACCCAACGCGTCTGCTCCAGTTACCATTCCGCGTTGAAAGTGTGGCCATAAAACACAACGGGAACATTTCCAGGTGAATCACCGGAGCGCCAGTGACAGCTGTACCAACGTACCGACCTGTTATACCTTGTGCTCGCGGTACTAATGTCATGTGCAACTGTGCATAATGCACTATGACTATAGTGACCTCACTACAACTCACGCAATGAAAACAGGTAGTGATGGATAAGGGTTGGGGTATTTTGACCTCGAAAAATTGTCAATTACGCATTAGAGGCAAGAGTGTTGCGTAAAAGAAAGTAGGGAGAGTAATACAGTAAGCAGGTGGAAGTGGATGTAGGTTGTCGTTCTTATTCAGAGATGAAGAGGCTTGCGCAGGACTGGATAGCATGGAAAGCCTGCACACTGAAGACCACAATAACAACTGCTGGTAGATGTTGTGATCAAACGACGTGTACGCATTTGGGACTCTAACCTAGGTCTCCTGCTTACTAGGCAGTTGTGCTAATCTTTGCACCATCCAGGCACACGGGCTTCATACATCGGCAAGGACTACCCTAGCACGATCACCGTCCGACACCAATGTCCCATATCTCGCCCTACTTGGCCATTATGGTTCGCAGCTAACCCTGTATTTCTCGTATACATGCGCATTGAAAGAAGCATCAAACATTGACAAGGCAGATTACAATTAAGTACTGCAGCGTCTGTAGAATAAGTCCGAAAGAACAGACTTTGATACTGCACGTGTTCTGAATATAGATTGAGTTGGGGTATTTTTGTCTGCCGCGCGGAAATGCTGCATGGTCTAATTCCGCCGGAGGTTCGAGTTCTCAATCGACCATGTGTGTGTGTGTGTGTGTGTGTGTGTGTGTGATGTCCGTGGTGTAAGTTAGTTTAAGTAATTTGTAAATCTAGGGATTAGTAAACATAGCAGTTTGGTCCAATATGATTACAAATATTTGTAGATTTGTATTTTTGTCTCAGGTGTTAGTTGGGTAGGAGTTATATTCAAATAAGAAAGACATATGAAAATTTCTGCCGTCACCGGGTCTTGAATCTGGATTTCAGGCTTTGGGCTAGCGGTCGCCTTAACCAATTGGGCTATTGCGGCACGCTTCCTTGCCACCCAAAATTCTCATCTATGTAGCACACTACGATTGTAGTGCCCCCTGCCCATTTGATACCTCATGCTCGTAGCCTATACTGGATTCCCGCAAGGGATCGAGCGTATTAATGCGTCCGCATTGAAATTGTAAATTTCCTGTTGGGGCAGATATACAATGATTTACATGTATCGAATTCGTAAAATTACAGCCGTTAAGGCGGCCGCGGTGGCCGAGGGGACTGAGGCGCTCCAGTCACGGTCTGCACGGCCATTACGGTCGGGGGTTTGAATCCCCCTCGGGCATGGATATTTGTGCCGTCCTTAGGATTAGCTAGTTGACAAGTAGTTTGTAAGTTTAGGGACTGATGACCCCGTAGTTAAGTCCCATAAGGTATACAAACATTTGAACATTTGAACAGCCGTTAACGTCAACAAATGGAGTCTGTTCTTTCGGACACGTCCGAAAATAACAGACGCCATATAAGTAACTGTATATCTGCCCCAACAGGCAATTGACAATTTCAAAGCTGACACATTAATACGCTCGATCTCTTGCGGGAATCCAGTATAGGCTGCAAACAAGAGGAATAAAATGGGCAGGGGTCACTACAATCGTAGTATGCTACAAAGGAGAGAATTTTGGTTGCAGTGTGCCTGGATAGCCAAATTGGTTAAGACGATGCTGCCTCAAAGCGGATAATCCGGTTTCGAATCGCTGTACAGCACAAAATTTCATCTTTGAGATTGGATTTATTTCAATGCCCCGAAACGGTCGAAAAGTTTAAATACTTGGAATTCGTATAATCATAAGTTTGGTTTGAACACCACAGTGCTTTACTGGGCACGGTCGTATTTGGATGTGGGTATGCCGTCCGAACCAGTGACGTAACTAGGACTTGGCTTTGGGGGAGGGGGATAGATCGGCCATCTACCACTCTCGCTGAAGAAACTAATTTACTCCCTTCGAATGAAAGCTTATGGTAAAACACCCCAAGTTTCCAATCTTTACCTTTACCAGATTGCTGTTATACGATTTCTTTTTCTTTTCTTATCTCTCTCTCTCTCTCTCTCTCTTTTCGGGTTCTGGGGGGCGGGGTCTATCCCCCTCACCCCCCCCCCTCATAGTTACGCCACTGGTCCGAACGGACCTACGTAAAAAGATGTAGGGGGACGTACAGTTTAACGAGGATTCCGAACCACATCAGCAGCACTGCCAGACGGGAAATCAGACAAAAAGTCTAGGTGCTAGTGGGGACCGAACCTGTGACCTTTGCTTTCATAGCCTGCTACTTTACCACTGTGCTACGCAGCCAAGTAAATACGATTGGTAAATGGGTGCAGAAGCAGTAGCGTCCGGCGAGATAAGCGGCGGCAGGTGTGCGGGGCGGGGCGGGGCGCCGCGGGGCGTGGCCGGCATGGCGGCGGCGGCGGCGGCGGCGGCGGCCGCGATTGGCTGCTCGACGCGCCGGACCGCCGGACGCCATCGATCCGCGGCGCTGCCAGGGAGGGCGGAACGACAGGCGCCGACAGCTGCCGCACGCGACGCCACGCCGCCATCTTGCCGCAGCCTGCGTCCAGGCCGGGGCTTCATATCCGCTGGAACGGCTGTAACTGCAGTGGCGGCTGGTGATAATGTGCTAATGTGCTGCAGCACACTGTTAATATATTACTAAAATTATGCCATTTCTCTTCCAAAGCAAGCGAGAAATCGCTGTAAAATTACATCCATTCTCTTGGAATACGAGCCAGATATCACAATAAAATTATGCCAATTCCCTTCCAATGCGTCTTACAATGCTAGTAATAAGGATGAAAACACATTTTGGAGCGCTCTCGCGGGCGATAGCTGAAAACCGGCTCCGTGTGCTGAAGTGGGATTCAGCCGCGCTGGTACGCGCGCAGAGAGGCGGCGCAGTCGTCTGTTCGCTAGTGCGCATGCGCAGACGTGACGTCAGGCCTGGCGACTCATGTGTGCTGAGACCGACTGCAGCACCACATCAATATTTCTTTTCGCGCTGCGTGTGACGGCTGCGGAAGAATAGTATATGACGAATATTGCGGCTTACAGAGTCAAATAGCGCGCTGACTCAGGCGTCTTGCGCGTTGTCTCTCAATTCCTGTGTGCGTCTCGTATTCAAATACCTCCGAGTCTAAATTTTTAATTTCTGTAAATAAAATTAATATTTTTTAAACGTTATATTTTCTACCTGCAGTTAATACATGCAGTTGGCAGCGCTGTTATAGATTCCCCTGAAGGTCTTACTGTCAATACAGTATTAATTAAAGGCAATCATACAAAGGTTGACTTTTTATTTTAGTATGTTTTGTTTCCTGTTTATTTTTGTAATATTGTAGCACACTGGTCAAATTTTGTAAGAGCCGCCACTGCTCAGATTTTTCATTCTGGCACATCGCATGAACTCGGCACTACAGAACGTCAAATGGACTATTACACGCGATTTCTTTTTTATATTTCTTCGTTTAGATCTCTCAAGTATAGGCTCTGATATGTGGGTCACCTATTTCGATCAAATTTTGCATGCACCTTCTATACTGAATATAAAGAGACACGTATTTCGGCTCAGTAACCTGACATATTTCTACGTGCTTTTCTGCCTTGCCTGCAGTTATATGCTATTGGAAGCAAAAATGTGTACTGCGAAAAACAACAGATTATTTAAATATTTTATTTATTTACTTTTTTTTAAATTTTTAATTTCAGCTAAGATCTACTCTCTTTTGCAAGTAGGAAGTAAGTATCAAGACTAAGTTTGCGGTGCACCGCTCCATCTTTCGACCAACTTTGTTGTATGGGAGTGAAAGTTGGGTGGATACAGGATACCTTATTCATAAGGTAGAGGTTACAGATATGAAAGTAGCAAGAATGATTGCAGGCACTAATAGATGGGAACAATGGCAGGAGGGTGTCCATAATGAGCGAACAGACTGAGATGGTGGGGTCATGTTACACGCATGGGGAAAGCAAGGTTACCTAAGAGACTCATGAGCTCGGCAGCGGAGGGTAAGAGTCGAGGTAGACCAAGAAGAAAGTGGTAATATATTCAGCAATCAGTCGTCATATATATAAAATCTTTATTTGTTGGCAAATCCGGATTTCGACCACTGTGTGGTCATTATCAATGCTAAAATAAATACAAGAGGGGCAGTTAGAATAACATGCATGGCAGATTATAAGTTAATTGTACAAGTTTCAGTTATAGTCAATGATAAAAATACATACCTTAAAATAAATTAAAACACTTAAAATATCTCGACCTCCATGTAGGAGGTTGCGTTTGTACTGACGCAGCTGTTACAATCCTTACACAGTTGACGTCAGCATGGGTCATTTGTGACTAAGGCGCCCTCTTTAAAGTTTCATATAATTACAAATTTATATGATGTATATTTATGGTAGAGAAAGTTACATTTTATTGTAATTTTAGTAGGCATTTTAACTTTAAACTGTTCTTTATTAATGAGTCTCGTTTACTGTTTATATATAATTGGTAGTAAAAATGTGTACTAATTGGTGTTTTACAATATATATATATACAGCAACACTTAAAATATTTTATATAAAACTGATGATCTGTTGATAATTTGTTCACAGTCAAAATCATAAAATCAAATGATGTCAATTTTAAAAAATCAAATGATGTCAATTTTAAAAAGTAGCTGTAGTAGTAAGTACAGTCGCCAGATGATGCTAAGCAACGTCTATCCCAAACTGTCTTAGAGCGTTTATATTATAAAACAGGCTTGTCTGTTAGGGTTTTCATTAAAACATGTAACAGATATTGTAGTCTAGTGTTAAAAGTACTGTATATTCCTATTGTATACATAAAAGTACTTGATGGGTACAATATTGGTCACTGTATGAAAGGTACTCGCATGTGACAGGTGGGAAGTTTAGATGTAAATATCGGCCGACCAGTGCATGTGTTGCTTTCAGCTTTATGTAGCTGGACTCAACTGCTTTTTGAATAGCTCTCAGAAATGGGAACTTTTCGATATCGTTTGCTCATTGAGCAGTGTCACTTTATTAGAGATCTGATGGCGATAAATTTCGAATTCTTCCCACAGGTCCATACGTTTACCTTTTCCACATGTATGGAGCAACTGCATGTGGGTTGTTATAACCGGCGGCCTGTGTCTACTTGCTATCAGGTGGGCCGCGAAATTTGATTTTTCTGCCGCACTCTGCCGATCTAGCGCGATGTGTTCACTGAATCTGGTTTCCAGCCGTCTGCCTGTTTGCCCAACATAACAGGAATTGCATTCAGGACAGTTGATTCTATATATCCCTGATCTTTGGTAAACATTATTTGCCTCGACACTGTTTTTCAAGATTTTACCTAAGTTACTGGTGGTGGAAAATGCCACTTTAATTTTTTGTTTTCTGAAGACTACTGCAATTCTGTCGCTAATATTTCCGTAGTATGGTAAACAGATAAATTTATTATGCATGTCGTTTATAACAGGCGATCTACTTTCATTCAGTTCCTTGCTCAGTATTTTATTATACATGCTGTCAATACCACAAATCAAATACAGTCGTGGAGCACCCATTCCGATATGGAATCAAGCCTGACAAGAAGAAAGTGCTTAGATTCGGTGCAGAATGATTTTGAAGTAAACATCAGACGAGGCATCAATGTTAGCATTGAATAGGAGATCATAGAGGAATTTTATTAGAGGTACTATGCTCCAGACTGAACGCTGAAAGGCATAATCAGTCTCTAATGATGATGATGATGATTTAATTTGATAGTTTCAAAGACTTTACGAGAGGAGCAAATGCATGCACATTAATGGTTTGGTTTGGTTTTGAAAGGAACTAAACGACAAAGCTTATCAGTCTGCATGCACATTACTTTTAATAAAATCACCTTTCCAAGTATTTATTTCCTTTACTAATACATTTCAAAATCTTGTTCCTACTTGTCAGTGGGGAATACAATTCTTAGTTGATGGTTGGTATACACAATACACAAGTAGACACAGAAACTATTCACGATATTTTTCATCATTAACTGTTACTATCGTTAAAAAAATGTTAAAATGTATCAATTCATTTGGTACAGCCACCCAAATGTTGACGACTGCTGGCCGGAACTCAGATCGTCGACCTCGGTCGAGGGGTTAATTAGACGCGTTCTATGGCCCCTTGCTGCGGAGCGCGCGGTTTCTCGCTGTCGGAGGTTCGAGTCCTCCATTGGGCATGTGTGTTTTGTGTGTGTGTGTGATGTATGTAAGTTAGTTTAACTAGTTTCTAAGTCTAGGGACTTATGACAAAAACTGTGTGGCCCAATAGGTTTACAAACATTTGAACACTTTATTAATCAGTCGCACCCAGGAAACATATCTATTTGAGTACTCGTTTGGTTTCTACTTCCTCAATGATTTTAGAAATTATGATGAAATTTATCTACCTGTTTTGATTTTTAAAGTCTTCCAGATAGCTTTTAAATTCTGCCTGTAATAGGTCTGGATTTCCTATTACACACTCTTAAATTTACTTACGTTTGGAATCTGCTGCAAAGCTCTGCATCAATCGTCCACCTTCTGCACGGTTAATACAGTCTGATACAGTAGTCTAACGCTGTTACCTTCTTATAGACAGTCACATCATCTGGAAAAGATCCTGTTAAGTACCCGACGTTATCAACAAGAGTAATAATTAGTATTTTTATTGTATGTACATACATATCCAATTCATATCAATATCTACACAATAAAACACAAAGAAACATATCCACAAGATTTTTTATGTACATTGTAAAAAGTGATGGTCCTATCACATACTCTTGTGGTATAACCGAAATTTCCTTTATAACTGTCAATTATATTCCTGTATTAAGATCTCTATGTAAGTAAATCATGAGTGCAAAAAAAATCTGAAGTTGTTTATTGTACGACAGTGCTGATTTGTATTAAATACTACGTTGAGGATGGAAATCAAACAGCTCCCTTCCACAGAACCCATTCAACAGTTCCCAATAGCGGTTCGGGGAAATTATGGACACCACAGTCATCAAGGTTGGGTGCGCATTTCTTACCTACATTTTCGAGAAAACGGCTTTTATGCTAGGTTAGATATGTCATGTACATCTACATGGGATACGCTGCAAATCACAATTAAGTGCCTGGCAGGGGGTTCATCGAACCATATTTATACTATATATCTCCTATTCCATTCTCGAACAGCACGCGGAAAGAAATAACACCTGGATCTCTCCGTTCGAGCTCCGATTTCCGGTATTTTACGCTGATGATCTTTTCTACCTATGAAAGTGGGAGTCAACAATATATTTTCGCATTCGGAGGAGAATGTTGGCGATTGAAGTTTCGTAAGTAGCCCACGCCACAGCGATAAGCGCCATTGTTGTAATGATTCCCATCCCAGATCCTGTATCATTTCGTAACGCTGTCTCCCCTGTATCGTGACAATACGAAACGAGCTGCCCTTATTTGGACTCTTTCGATGTCCTCCGTCAAACCCACCTGATAAGGACCCCACACTAGGCAGCAGTACACCAGAAAAGGACGGACAAGCGTAGTGTATGCAGTTTCTTTAGTAGTTCTGTTGCATGTTTTAAGGGTTCTGCCAATAAAACGCAGTCTCTGATTCGCCTTTCCCACGACATTATCTACGTGTTCTTTCCAATTTAAGCCTTTAGTAATAGTAATTCCTAGGTATTTTGTGGAGTTTACGGCCTTCACTTTTGTTTGATTTATCTTGTAAACAAACTTTAACGGATTTCTTTTCGTACTCATGTGAACGACTTCACACTTCTCGTTATGTAGAGTCAATTGCCAATTTTTACACCATACTGACATCTAGATCGTTCTGCAGTTGGTATTGATCGTCAGACGATTTTACTAGATGGTAAATGACGGCGTCATCTGCAAACAACCTAAGACAGCTACTTATATTTTCTCCTAAATCGTTTATGTAAATAAGGAACAGGAGAGGACCAATATCGCCACCCTGGAACGCCGGATATCACCCCTGTTGTAGTCGATGCCTTACCATCGATTACTACAAACTGTGTCCTCTCTGACAGGAAATTCTCTATCCAGTCGCAAATTTGGAGTGATATATCATAGCCACGCAATTTGACTGAAAGCCGTTTGTGAGGTACGGTGTCAGAAAACCTTCTGGAAATTACGGAATGAATCTGAAAACTCATCACTTCGTGTGAGTGAAGAACTAATTACGTTTCGCATGAACGATATTTTCTAAATCCGTGTCGACCTTGGGCCAATAGATCATTCTGTTCGAGATAATCCATAATATTTGAATACAGGATATGTTCCAAAACCCTGCTGCAAATTGACGTCAATGAGGCCTGTAGTTTAGTGGGTTAGTCCTACTGCCTTTCTTGAATATAGGAGTGACCTGTACATTCTTTTGGTACAGATGCTTCTTTGAGAGAGTAGTTGTATATGGCTGTTAAGTAAGGAGCTATCGCTTCATCATAATCAGAAATCAAATGGGTATACAGTCCGGACCAGAAGACTTGTTCTTGTTGAGTGATTTACGTTGCTTCACTACTCCAAGGATATCTACTTCAACGTTACTCATTCTGGCCTCTGTATGTAATTCGAAATTTTAAATATTGGTTTCGTCTTCTTTGGTGAATGAGTTTCTAAAAGCTACGTTTGGTAACTCTGCTTTAGTAGCGCTATCATCGGCAGGATCGCCATTACTATCACGTAGTGAGTGTATTGTTTTTTTTTTTTTTTTTTTTTTTTTTTTTTTTTTTTTTTTTTTTTTTTTTTTTTTGCCCCTAGTATATTTAACATATGACCAAAATCGCTTTTTATTTTCCCAGGTTCGAGTCCCGGTTCCGGCATAAAATTTTAATCTGCCAGCAAGTTTCAGTGAGGGTATTGTTTGTGTTTTGCCGTTAGTATATTTAACATATGACCAAATTCTCTTTGGGTTTTCAGTCAAATTTCTAGAAAGAGTTTCGTTGTGATAAGTATTGTAGGCATCTCGCATTGAAGTACCTCGCTAAATTTCGAGCTTCTGTGTAGGATCGCCAATCCTGGAGATTTTGTATTCGTTTAAATTTAGCATGCCTTTTCCGTTGCTTTTGTAACAGTGTCCTGACCTGTTTAGTATACCAAGCGGGATCACCTCCTTCTTTTATTAATTTATTTGGTATAAAACTGTCAATTTCTGTCGATACCACTTCTTTGAATTTGAGCCACATGTAGTCTACACTTACGTTTAGTGTTAGGAACGAGTTGAAACTGTCTTTCAAGAAGCAATGGATTGTATTTCTATCTGCTTTCCTGAGCAAATATAGTTTTCGTCTATATTTGGTAACTTTGGGTCTTTGGATATTCAATATTACTACGACAGCTCTGTGTTCACTAATACCAGTATCCGTTTTGACGCTCGTTATGAGCTAAGGATTATTTGTTGCTGAGAAAAAATGTTCAAATATTTGTAAGTCTATCGGACCAAACTACGTGGTCATCAGTCCGTAGCTTACAAACTACTTAAACCTAGATAAATTAACCTAAGGGCAACACACACAACCATGCCCCAGGGAGGACTCGAACCTCCACGGCGAGCAACCGTGCGTTCCGCAGCGACACGCTTTAGACCACTCGGCTTGTTGCTAAGAGATCAAGTGTTGTTTTGACATCCATTTACAACTCTGTTGGCTCATGAACTAATTATTCGAAGAAATTCTCGGAGAATGCACGATGTTTTACGCGTACCTCCTGATTTAAAAATATAATTTCGCCAACAGATTTAGGGTAAATTAAAATCACCGCCTACTATTATTGTGTGAGTCGGGTACGTAATTGCAATTAGACACAGGTTTTCTCTGAACCTTTCTGCTATTGTCATAGTCGATAGTCGGGGGGGGGGGGGGGGGGGTTAGGGGTGGCGATAAAAGGAACCAATTATTAACCTTATACGATTTGCGAGTACTACCTCTATCCATAACAACTCACTGGAACTACCAACTTCAACTTCACTACACGATAGACTTTTGACGGCGACAAACACGCCTTCTATTAACTCTTGGACTTCTGGTAGATTCCCAATACAGTTACGACAATTTACAACTGTTATACCGATAGTTCCTGTGATCGATCTGCACCCATGTAGTGTTTCCGCAAGCATTCTACAAAAAAAAAAAAAAAAAAAAAAAAAAAAAAAAAAAAAAAAAAAAAATCTACCTTATACTAAAGACGTCACAAACATCCATTCCCGAAAGGGGATTCGAACCCCCGACCGTAGAGGCCGTGCAGACTGTGACTGGCGCGCCGCATACCGCTCGGCCACTGCGGCCGGCCCTGACCTATTCAGCGGAAGTAGGAACCGCACCACCCGATGGCGCAAGTCAAGGAATCTGCAGCCCACACGGTCGCAGAACCATCTGAGCCTCTGATTCAGACCCTCCACTCGGCTCTGTACCAGAGGTCCACAGTCGATCCTGTCAACTATGCAGTAGATGGTGAGATCTGCTTTCATCTTACAAGCAAGACTGGCAGTCTTTACCACTTCAGATAGCCGCTCAAAACCTAAGGGAATCTCTTCAGATCCGAAGCGACACACATCATTGGTACCGACGTGAGCCACCACCTGCAGTTGGCTGCACCTGAACCGTTCATGACATCCAGAAGGACCCGTTCCACATCTGGAATAATCCCACACGGTATGCACAAGGAGTGCACATTGGCCTTCTTCCCCTCCTTGGCAGCCATCTCTCTAAGAGGCTCCAACACCCGCCTTTCGTTGGAGCTCCCAACTACAAGCAAATCCACCCTCTGTGAAAGGCCGGATCTTGCAGACTGAGTGGTGACCTCAGGATGAGAGACACCATCCGGCTCAGGAACGTTGTCCTGAACAGATAGCTCCTCAAACCCCTGGAATGCCTTGCGCCGCCTGCCACGCACTGGAGCGACCTAATCTTGCAGCACTCTAAGCAGGGTCTGCAACTTTTCTACGTTGTATTGCTGTGTATCCCTCTGATACTGGCTATGAAGACTACACGATAGCAGACACGAAGGAATGGCCGAGCGGGTCTAAACGCCATATGAAGGACTGCGAGACTGATCCTCCCTGAGGTCCCAGGTGGGCGTGGTGTTCTTACGCTAGTTAAAGTAGTTTGTAAGCCTAGGAACTGATGACCACAGTAATTTGGTTCCATAGCTTTACAAACATTTGAACATTTTTCACACAAAAATCACTGCATATTTTCAATTAGACAAGCATTGTTCTGAGAGTGCAATAACAAAGGAAGAAGAAGGATGATTAAAATTTTTAGGTTCAGTCGATAATGTGGTCGACGTACCACAAGCCGTGATTGGTTTCTTTAAGGATGAGGAAAGAAATCTTGTGTGCCCTTTAAAGGAGCCATCCCGGCCATTGCCTGGTGCGGTTTAGGAAAATACAGAAAGTCCAAATCTGAATGCCTGGAGGAGGGTTTGGACCACCGTACTCCCAAATACGAGTCCAGTGTGCTTTTGAGTACGCCACGTCGGAACGAGGAAGGAAGGAAGCTTGGGGTTTAACGTCCCGTCGACAGCTTGGTCATTAGAGACGGAGCTAACGCTCGGGGTTTTGGGTAAGGATTGGGGATGAAATCGGCCGTGCCCTTTGAAAGGAATCATCCCGGCATATGCCTGGAGTGATTTAGGTAAATAACGGAAAACCTAAATCTGGATGGCCGGAGGTGGATTTGAACCAGCATCCTCCCGAATACGAGTCCAGCGCGTTACCACTGCGCCACCTCGCTCAGTGTGAATTGTGAGCGTGTACAATCTGAAAGACCATATCTCCACTTGACCTTTGTAATGCCTGAATCCGACACTTGTAAAGGTATGGTGCCTCGAGTTTAATGTGGGTACGTAACTAAGGTGCTATCCGTTTATTATTATTATTGTTTTTTATTTGATTTTTTTTCAAGTGACTGAAAAATGTTTTGAAATATCAAAATAACTAGCAAATAGAAGCTACGAAACGATTTCAGATGATCAGGATTGATAAGGCGATGTATGAGTACTGTTTCCTCATGACGACGACTCCACTAACATAATAGAAATAAATGGAAATATCCAAGGCTTATGTAATGAACGTGAGGATGTACAACACTTCTACCATCATAAACGGCACTTTTCAACATTGTAGAATGATTATAGAAGATCAATTAAGGACAGGAAAAAGGAATTTGGGGATACCTTGACTAAATGAAGGGATCGATTGGCTGGACACATTCTTAGACATCAAGGAATCGTGGATTTAGCGTTGGACGGAAGTGTGTGGGGGATAATCGGAGAGACCAAGAGACGAATATAGTAAGCAGATATAGATGGATGTGGGTGGCGTTCTTATGAGGAGATGAAGAGACTTGTTCAAGACAGGGTAGGGTGGAGAGTTGCGTCAGAGCAGACTCCGGACTGAAAACAACAACAGAATAACTATGATCTCCAGTGTGATAACTATGAATTTTTTGAAAGAATATAAATTCAAATTATGTATGAAAAATGGCTGTTTTAATTGCTAAACATGAATATTTTCTTCAATATTTGTGGATGTGCCACACACAACTACCAGAGACTATAACCCAGATGGATGGAAAATATCTACCTTATGACTGTAGAAGAAACATGCCCAACATTGTTAATTCTTTTTATATCATACTTCCAATTTTTAGGGACTAACGATGAAAGTTACAGGGGTGTACGTTTTGCTCTGCAATGGCAAACACAAGTGATAGGTGAAATACGTGGTCTCTCAGACTTCCAGCGAGACAATACTCGATGGCTCGCAGTTAGCATGAGCATCTGTGGCGAAAACAGCTGCACAATTTAACGTTTGATTAGCGACAGTATTACCGGTTTTGACAACGAACACGGAACAATGTGAAAAAGGAACTTACGGGCGAAACCATAAGTTAACTGACAACAGCTGACGGTCATTAAGAACTATTGTGGCCAAACTTAATAAAACCACCACTGCTAAATGCAAATTCACTAGAGTAATGTGGTTTCAAGAAAAATATTGCACCTGGAGGTTAACATTCATTGAAAGATGCAGTTACTAAACCCTTAATAGCGAAAGTCAACGAGAAATTGTGAAGGAAGTGGTGCCAACATCATAAAACATAGATGCTTTATGACTGAAAGTACGCAGTATTGTCCAATCAATCGTCGTTTACATTGCTTCACACAAATAATCTGGATTATATATCAAAAACACCAAAAGAAGATTATGATACGACACGCCTGTTTCCTATAATCACGCGGGAGCTTCCATCATGGTTTGTGCATCTGTGTCATGCAATTCAACTGCTTCTATAATTATCCTCACTGGTCGGATAACTGTGAATGAATATATCACCATCCTCGACAACAAACTACTTGCTATAATTAACATATTGCTAAGAAACATAGTCGTATTTCAAAATAATAATGCCCCCACACACTAAGCCAAAAATTTTCAGGCGTGCTTGTTACAGCATTAGAAAATTATAAAACATCTCCTTCGGACCGCAAAATCGGTATTCCTCAACATAACAACCGTTATGGGGAGTTTTAAAGAGAAGAGAGGCGTGCTTGTTACAGCATTAGAAAATTATAAAACATCTCCTTCGGACCGCAAAATCGGTATTCCTCAACATAACAACCGTTATGGGGAGTTTTAAAGAGAAGAGTGAGGGTCAAATTTACAACTCTAACGTTGTTAAAGCAATTTCGGATGTTTTGGTTCAAGCCTGGATAACATTCTGTTGGAAACTTTAATGTCTTTCTCGAATGTAAACAGCTGTTCTCAACGGTAACAAATATATGTAGTGTCTGTTTTAAGTGTTCATATTATTAGTTTTACCTCTGCAGTTAAAAAACAAAATGCCTCACACCATAACCTACTGGCCACCTCTGTGTTGCTGATAAAATATGTATTATATCAGGTCTCGTCTATGATAACAGACAGGAGGAAAGGAGAGGAAACAACGAAAGCCTGCAAGCATGTCAACTACTACTCTTCATCACCTTAGAATTGACAGTTTCTTCAATAACTAACATGTCTAGAAGGTTGCATCAAAAAGACTAAAGCAAGGGGAATATTGCTCTACATTTTAATTTCATCAGAGAGTGTTTAGAAGATCATAATGAAATCTGGAAAACCTTGAAAAAAAAATAAAAAATAAAAAAACACTCAGAGACATGTAGGTACAAAACCTACAAATAATTTCAAGTTTTGTCAACCTTGAATGCTGTATTATTACAGGTTTATAGTACTAAATAGATTTTCCGGAAATTTCAACGTTTTCGTCGCATTTCGATGACATTGTCGATGACTAGAGCAGTGTTTTATTTAGATTCCCACCAAAAGGATAAGAGGGTTCCCAGAACCTCTATCCGCTCTCGACCCACTTTCACGAGACCGTTGGCAGAACGAGATTGACTTCTTATTCCGGAAGTCATGGGTGACCGTAATGTTTTTTTTTCACATTTTAAGCATTGATGGGGTTCGAACCCGGCAATGAGAACGTCTTGCTTATGAACCAAAGACGCTACCCTCAGACCACGTGTACGTAAAGGAACTGTAGTATCCAAGACAAAAAAAGTCAAATGGTTATTCTACTATTAGTTGGGCGAAACACGTTTGTGATCTTTTACTCTACAAAGGTGTGTGCTTGCAATTCAACCCTGCGACCCTTCCTAGAATATTTCGCAAGTGCGTCGTATTCCTTATACATAAAGAATCTTCCTCGTTCAAAACCTTTGCGAAAATTCAAGAACAAATAGAAAGGAAGACGTCTGTCCTTTCGGGCATGTTTAAGAACTGACGCTATAAACATAATTGTCCATATACCCCGAGGGGCGAAGGAAAATTTCAATGGGGCTCAAAATATCGTTATACCAATTTTTGGAATAAAGTTATGGCTGCGATCAAGATAAAAATTGACAGATACACACACACACACTCACACACACACACACACACACACACACACACACACACACACACACACACAGCATGAAAAGTATGTAGTAACTGAGGGTCTTTGTTAGGCAGAAAGCGTCACGCATGGTCGAAGTTGTTAAGGAACCACTCTCGTAAAGTGAAAAATCCAGTTTAGAGTTCCGGTTCAGCACAAATTTTTAACTGTCCCATTGATTGAATTTCTAGATCTTAAATTCTGATTTCAGATTAAATCGCAGAGGATACCGCACTACCGAGTGCGGTTCCTCTAGGAAGACGCTTGTCTACTATAATTTGGTCCTCAACGTCCCCATTCCCCGGTTCCAACCAAGGTTTTCGGGAGGCTTTCCTTGCTTGTAAGGCGTATGCCGGAACTGGTGAGCCCCTCCCACTTACACCCAATTGGGATCCCCCTTTGCCCCACTATCAGCTTGTCTGATAATTGGCTGAATAGAACCGCGACTCGAGAGGCCGGATCTCAAACAGCCTTCTCCACTCGGAGAGTGATCGTCTGATAACTCAGTATTTAGGGCAACAATAATAATTTCGTTTGGCTCATTAGCCTGGTGCAAGTCTTTCAATTGGACGCCACTTCGGCGACTTGCGTGTCCTTAGCCTACCACAGTTATCCAAACGGGGAAAGGGGACTTACAGCTTAACGTGGAATTCTAACCACGTGTCGTTTCTGGCGACTTCTCACGTCGTTGAGAGACGAAGGATTGGCTAAAACGCAGACTGAAAAAATCCGAGGTTCGACCGAGTTTCGAACCCGCGACCCTTCGGTTTCAGGTGACTGTGATTCTTAGAAGGTATGTGCACAAAGTAAGTTCCACTTGGTTACATAAAACAAACGTGTACGATACGAAAAAAATATTTATTGTACAAATATCTCCAACTGTTAAACTACTTTTCTTCATACCTTCCGAAATTTTGTAGGTGTTTGTCATAGTATGACACAAGGTTTTGTATGGCTTCTTCATATAAGGTTGTAGCTTGTGTGTTCAACCATGTGGTTACATATTCGTTCAGCTCATCATCGTTGAAGTGTTGACTACCAAGAACAGATTTTAGGCGTAAGAAGAGATGAAAGTCGCTAGGAGCGAGGCCTGGGCTGTACGGAGGATGATGAAACACATTCCAGTGAAATTACAGTAAGAGTTGTTTGGTCACATTCGCCCTATGAGGCCGGGCATTATAGTGAAAAAAAAAAAAAAAAAAAAAAAAACCTTTTGACATTAATCCTCGGGGCTTGTTCTGTATTGTGCCGCGCAATTTCTTAATGGTCTCGCAGTAACTATGTGCATTGATTGTTTGGCCTCGTCGTATGAAATCAATCAACAAAATGCCTTTTCAGTCCCAAAAAATGTGCACATGATTTTTCGAGGAGTCAAGAATTGCTTATGCTTAACGTTAGTTGTGGATGAAGTGTGCCTCCATTTCACTGATTGCCATTTTATGTCAGGGGTGTCGTACGATACTCAACTTTCATGCCCCGTGACTATCCGAGAAAGAAAACCATCGCCTTCTTCATTGTAGCGTGTCAAAAACTGTAGTGCACTGTCCATACGTTGCTTTCTTTGTTCTTCAGGAAGAATTTTGGGTACCCAACTTGAGCAAAGTGTTCGAAATTGCAGTTTTCTGTAACAGTTTTATGAATTACTGATCGTGATATTTGCGGAACTTCCATAGTAAGGGCACTAAGTGTAAACTTACGGTTGTCCTTAATCTTCTCTTCAGTTGTGTGAACCAGTTTATCAGTAACCACAGACGGGCGTCCAATTCGTTCTTCACCGTGTATTTGATCACGTCTTTAATTGAACAGTCTGATTTTCTTCTAAACATTGAATCACTCATAGCACTTTGTCAGGAAACCTCGCAAATTTGCCGATGGTTTTCCTTTGGTTTAACTTTCTTTACACTTAGAAAACGAATCAGAGATCTGATTTCACACGCGACGGCCTTTTCAATTACGTCTGACATTATAAAGAAGCAATACAAAGCACACGTCGGCAGCAGCGATCTGAAAATCTGGCGTACATGTCTTCTCCTTGAGTCAGAGTAACTGCCGCACATCTTAGCGCTGACGCGGATAGAAATAGAAATGGAACTTACTTAGTGGACAACCCTCGTAAATATCCAAATAGAAGCAGCACATTTTGTTTCGGGTTCTTTTAGTATGCACGATAGCGTGACGGAGATGACCTTCCGTGGCAAACAGTACGTGAGATGCACTGTGTATCAATGTGTGGCTTATAGTTAGAATTCGGGAACGTAGGTGTCTACATGGTCAGCAACTGTAACTGGCTGAACGCTTCTCGTAGGAGATCCAGCAACAGCATGGAGACCAGGTCTAATGACGCTGCTGGCGAAGAATGATACGGCAGTAGTTGGCTCTCATTTGGCCTGCTAAGAACCACAGCGTGGGACTTTTCCTCTAGATTCCTATATGATTCAGCCAACATACAGCTTCCTCTATGTTACTTTTCCTAAAATTTATCTCATGATACAGGTCAACTATTTTAAAGGTTTGAAAAATTTAATTTGCGCCAGTTTTGTAGACTGATGCCCTCCGTACGATCGCAGTAAGCAGTTAACCTAAACGAGAGAAGTCACGTGCGAACTTTTTTTGACGTAGAGTGAATGTTTGTACATCGTATCTATAGAGGCTGAGATTGGGAGCCACTTCAGTATTTGGGTGCATGGGCCAGCGAAATCGCCAAAAAATCGTCCACGGAATGCTCGGAAAATCACAGCAAAGGTCGCTAATCCACAGACTGTATTCGATCGACGTCCGGTTCATCTCCTTGTCACAATTGCTTTCAGGCTGCCTATTTCAACACGTATTACGAAAATAACATCAATATAACACTAGAGGGAATCGAGTTTATACGCAGTCTTACGTACAGACTTTCGGTGCAAAATTCGCGACTGGAACAGAAAGTAGGGGGTGGGTGAGTGAATGACAGCGGTAACCGAAGATGTAGAAGTAGATATGTACTTGTGAAGTGCTGTTTCGGATGTTACTATTCCATGCCTAAATTTCTTGGCAAGTTTACGAGATACAACATTGCGACGATGAGTCATATCCTACAGGATGTCCGGGAAGTTTCCGTACCTCTAGGACAAAACCGTGTCTTGTGTCATGGAGTAGGCATATTTACATATCAAAACGACGTAGGATATCCAGTGAATCTGTATGTGTACGATTGTTCCTTGCCACAGCTATAAGCTTGTTCAAGTTTCATTTGGACGCGTTGCGAAGCAAGTCAGAAGCTGCCAAAGGGGGTTGATAAGGTGGAGAGGAAGGGGGTGGGAAAACCGCCGCTTCACTCTCAAGGCCAAATCCACGAATCTTTTTATTTATGTATGTATTTATCATTTTTTTGTCGCTATGAATGCAACTTGTGTTCTAGTTTTAAACGCTGAAATGGCTAGAGTTTATTTGGAGACTGATCTTAATGAAGTTCAAGTACTGGAGAAGTGAACCCTTCTTTCCCGAAGATGACTGAGCACACACACACACACACACACACACACACACACACACACACACACACCATACACTGCCAAAATAAGAATAAATTATTTACGCACCTAGGAGCTATCTACAGCTACATGTACATTTATATTTTGCAAATCATTGTCAAGTGTACGGCAGAGGGTACGTCCATCGTATGTCTGCATTCAACGTACCATTACTAGTTACTTACATATTGGTAAAGTTATGGGACCTAACTGTAATTGTCATTGGTTCTTGAGGGAGAACTCCAACCTCGTTCTTGGAAGATGTGTCATTGAAAATCCGACAGGAAATGAGGTTACAGGATAATGGTGCACCACCTCACTTTTGACTGGCTGTCCGGAGACATCTCAACAGACGATTTGGTGCAAGATGGATAGGCCGTGGTGGTCAAACCGCGTAGTCGCCTCGATCGTTGGATTTAACCCTTATGGACTACGTCTTGTGGGGTCGTATGAAGAGCCTAATTTATGAGACTCCTGTAGAGACAGAGAAAGATCTGGCACGTGATCCGGCCGCTGCACAAGACACTGAAGAGACACCAGGCGGGATGGATAGAGTGTACCAGAATATGCTTCGGAGGTAAAATGTGTGTAACGACGTTGGTGGTCGCCACATCGAGCCGCTGTTGTACTGTGCCTGATGCAGTAGATGCTGGGTTCTTGTTGTTGTCGACTAATGGAAACCATACGGTGTAAATTGTAATGACAATGCGTAAGTAATAACAGAACGATTCAGTATTCATTTCAAACTGATTGCGACTGGGTCATGCCTAATTACATTCCTCAAGTAGGAATGAATGAGATAATAATCTGAACTGAAACCGTCGTGGAACGGAAACGATACGTTTCCGGACATGGGTTCCTATTCAAAATGTTATGCACTCACTATCCTCTACAAGTCCTAGAAGTTTGTAGCGGGAATTTCGGACCACCATGCAGAATAAAATACCAATTTCAGTCACACTCCTAGACAATAATGTCGAATGAAATAGCACTAGTGATACAATGAACTACAATACTGCGTTATTTGTAGTAGAGTAGGTTTGCCCCATTATATTTCAGCCACTCTACAACTGCATCTACATGCATACTCCGAAAGCCACCCGATGGTGTGTGGCGGAGGGTACATTGAGTACCAACATCGGTTCTTCCTCCTATTCCAGTCACGTATTGTTCGCGGAAAGAAAGATTGTCGGTATGTCTCTGTGTGGGCTCTAATCTCTCTGATTTTATCTTCATGATTTCTTCGCGAGATATACGTAGGAGGGTGCAATATACTACTAGACTCCTCGGTAAAGGTATGTTCTCGAAACTTCGACAAAAGCCCGTACCGAGCAACAGAGCGTCTCTACTGCAGAGTTTTCTACTGGAGTTTATCGATTATCTCCGTAACGCTTTCACGATTACCAAATGATCCTGTAACGAAGCGCGCTGCTCTCCGTTGGATCTTCTCTACCTCCTCTATCAACCCCACCTGGTACGGATCCCACAGCAGTGAGCAGTATTCAAGCTGTGGACGAACAAGTGTACTGTAACCTAATTCCTTTGTTTTCGGACTGCATTTCCTTAGGATTCTTCCAATGAATCTAGTCTGGCATCTGCTTTACCGACGATTAATTTTATATGGTCGTTCCATTTTAAATCACTCCTAATGCCTACTCCCAGATAATTTATGGAATTAACCGCCGCCTGTTGCTGACCTGATATAGTGTAGCTAAATTACACAGGATCTTTCTTTCTATGTATTCGCAGCACATTACACTTGTATACATTGAGATTCAATTGCCATTCTCTGCACCATGCGTCAATTCGATGCAGATCCTCCTGCATTTCAATACAATTTTCTATTGTTACAACCTCTCTATATACTACAGCATCATCCGCAAAAAGCCTCAGTGAACTTCCGATGTTTTCCGCAAGGCCATTTATATATATCGTGAACAGCAACAGACCCACGACACTTCCCTGTGGTAACCTGACATCACTCTTACTTCGGAAGAAGGAAGGAAGCTTGGAGTTTAACGTCCCGTCGACAGCATGGACATTAGAGACGGAGCTTACGCTCGGAGTATTTGGGTAAGGATGTGGAAGGAAATCGGCCGTGCCCTTTCAAAGGAACCATACCGGCATTTGCCTGCAGTGATGACGGAAAACCTAAATCTGGATGGCCGGAGGTAGATTTGAACCACCATCCTTCCGAATACGAGTCCAGTGTATTTCGGAAGACTTCTCTCTATTGAGAATGACATGCTGCATTCTGTTATCTAGGAACTCCTCAATCCAATCATACAATTGGTCTGATAGACCTGGACGGTGTTATGCATCACTAGTCCAAGCGCCACATGCAATAACTGACATAATGGGACCTAAATTTTACATGTTCTTAAAATATATTTATTTATGAATTATTCTAAACTTTTTGTACGAAAGAAGGATTAGTGTTCTTTCAGTTAGTAGTGAAATCTCAGAGCAAATAACTATTAAACAGCACTAATTGCGCTCACATCTGAAATATAAAGTAATGGCGCTTGGTCTTGTGATGCATAACACCGTCCAGGTCTATCAGACCAATTGTATGATTGGATTGGGGACTTCCTAGATAACAGAATGCAGCATGTCATTCTCAATGGAGAGAAGTCTTCCGAAGTACACTGGACTCGTATTCGGAAGGATGGTGGTTCAAATCCACCTCCGACCATCCAGATTTAGGTTTTCCGTGATCACTGTAGACAAATGCCGGGATGGTTCCTTTGAAAGGGCACGGCCGATTTCCTTCCACATCCTTACCCAAATACTCCGAGCGCAAGCTCCGTCTCTAATGACCACGCTGTCGACGGGACGTGAACTCCAAGCTTCCTTCCTTCTTCCGAAGTAAGAGCGATGTCAGGTTGCCACAGGGGAGTGTCGTGGGTCCGTTGCTGTTTACAAAAACAGCGGAAAACATCGGAAGCTCCACTGAGGCTTTTTTTCCGGATGATACTGTAGTATATATGCTCTTACGGTTTCATTAAACATCTGTGGGGAGCCCTGAGATCACTGGCAGCTCCTGCAACAAGGTCTAAAATTGTTGCAGAATGTCACAGGGTTCTGGTGGAGCTAGGGGAAAGCAATAGAGTAAACCTATTGTGGGTCCCTGGCCACTCGGGGATCAGTGGCAACGAACATGCCGACAGATTAGCCAGGATGGCTGCAGAGTCTCCATTTATTTGACCGGAACCTGTCATGACAATCATCAAGGCAATGATCAAATTGGAGCTACGTAACTGGCTCAGAAGACAGCACGTAGAATATTGGACCAAAGTCCATCAACAAAAACATGGCAAGGTAATGATGCCAAAGCCATGTTTTAAAAGAAGCTCTGCAATCCTGGGCCTGAGCAGGAGAGAGATTAGACTCATGGTTGGATTGCTCACAGGCCATGGGAATTTCAAAAAGCACTTACATACAATGGGAATAACAGAAGAGGACCCTAAATGTAGGATCTGTGATGACGGTGATGAAACTGCATCACATCTAATCTTCGAATGCATTGCATTGGAGAGTAAAAGGCACAGAACATTTGGGACAACCAGACCCGAAGAAATTGTGTCTAATAAAGAACTGTTAAAGGGACTCCTTGCACTGTTCAAGGGCATTGGTTGGCTTTACTAGATAAACAGGGAGCGATACCGCACAATAAACTTAGTTTCGGGGCGGGCAGTGGCGGGTTAGACCAAGCCTGTTGTGGTTTCCCTGTGTGGCGCTTTTTTTACTGGACATAAATTAACGCTACATTTTTATATACATCACCTGTTGTAGATGTTCAGTGGTCTCGAAGATCTTGTAGCTCGCCTGACGTTAACACATTACAAAATTATGTTATGACGTCGGGTTCTTGGCTTTTCAGGAAACTACATTTGTGACACTTTCATTTAATTTTTAAGTATTTTTATTCATCCATTTCTGATAAAGCAATTTCACAATTTCACTTCCATACTAAATAAAATGTTACTTCACTAAGATTGCCATAAGACTCCAGACTTCTAGTACAGATTCTCTACTGAGACACACTGACCCCGTTCGCGCCAATTAGCGCGTATTAATATCTGACAATATTTCTAGAACCTTCTAGAACACGGAAGTACAACATTTAAATATTTAACAATTTGTTCAATAAACATTAATGACTCCTGCTTTACGCAAAGATACATAAAAGTGTGACAGATGTAATAATAAGTTTTTTTACATCACAATAAACAATAGAAAAGATCGTAAGTAAACAACAATTAGCACAGTGTTAATATATGTTTGACATGAAGCTTCAATAATTAATTAATTTAGTTTGTTAGAAAACCCTAGTAATGCAGATGATGATTAAAATGACTTGACAGAAGCACTATAAAATGCTTACGTAATATAAACATGAAATATTAGGTTACAATACTATGACCAATTATGGTATCGAATACTTCAGTTATTTAAACAAACGGAACCCTCCTGGCTAAATATATTACACCTGGAAAAATCAAATCAATCCACTGAGGCTTTTTCCGGATGATACTGTAGTATATATGCTCTTACGTTATTCATTAAACATCTATGGGGAGCCGGGAGTGGTTACAGAAAGCGCCGATCCACGATAATCTACAAGAGGCAACGTAACGTCACAACCTACGTCCGTATACTGGACCTACTGACAACAGCGATCTTGCTGTGTTCGTTTTGCCACTCGCGCCGTGGAGAGGCAGCCTGTAGCCGTCGCTCACGTGGCCGCAGGCCTCTCCGCGCTGTTCAAATGTTTGTTAAGCTTATGGGACTTAACTACGGGGTCATCAGTCCCTAAACTTACAAACTACTTATGAACTACCTTATACTAAAGACAGCACAAATATCCATGCCCGAGGAGGGATTCGAACCCCCGACCGTAGTGGCCGTGCAGACCGTGACTGGAGCGCCTCAGTCCCCTCGGCCACCGCCGCCGGCGCCACATGTCATAGCTGACGTAATGGAACCTAAATTTTACATGTTGTTAAAATATATTTATTTATGAATGATTCTCAACTTTATGTACGAAAGAAGGGTTAGTGTTCTTCCAGTTAGTAGTGAAATCTCACAGCAAATAACTACTAAACAGCACTAATTGCGCTCACATCAGAAATATAAAGTAGTGGCGCTTGGTCTTTGTAACGCATAACACCGACCAGGTCTGTCACACCAATTGTATGATTGGATTGGGGAGTTCCTAGATAAGAGAATGCAGCATGTCATTCTCAATGGAGAGAAGTCTTCCTAAGTACACTGGACTCGCTTTCGGAAGGATGGTGGTTCAAATGTCCATCCAAATTTAGGTTCTCCGTGATCACTCCAGGCAAATGCCGGGATGGTTCCTTTGAAAGGGCACGGCCGATTTCCTTCCGCATCCTTACCCAAATACTCCGACCGTAAACTCCGCTGTCGACGAGACGTTAAACTCCAAGCTTCCTTCCTTCTTCCGAAGTAAGAGTGATGTCAGGTTGCCACAGGTTAGTGTCGCGGGTCCGTTGCTGTTTACGACATATATATAAATGGTCTTGCGGAAAACATCGGAAGTTCCACTGAGACTTTTTCCGGATGATACTGTAGTATATATGCTCTTACGTTGTTCATTAAACATCTGTGGGGAGCACTGAGATCACTGGCAGCTGGTCTAAAATTGCTGCAGAATGTCACGGGGTTCTGGTGGAGCTAGGGGAAAGCAATAGAGTAAACCTATTGTGGGTCCGTGGCCACTCGGGGATCAGTGGCAACGAACATGCCGACAGATTAGCCAGGATGGGGGCAGAGTGTCCATTTATTGGACCGGAACCTGTGCTGACAATCACCAAGGCAATGATCAAATTGGAGCTACGTAACTGGCTCAGGATATTGGACCAAAGTCCATCAATAAAAACATGGCAAGGTAATGATGCCAAAGCCATGTTTTAAAAGAAGCTCTGCAATCCTGGGCCTGAACAGGAGAGAGATTAGACTCATGGTTGGATTGCTGACAGGCCATGGGAATTTCAAAAAACACCTACATACAATGGGAATAACAGAAGAGGACCCTAAATCTAGAACGGTGATGGAACTGCATCACATCTAATGTTCGAATGCATTGCATTGGAGAGTAAAAGGCACAGAACATTTGGCACAACCAGACCCGAAGAAATTGTGTCTAATAAAGAACTGTTAAAGGGACTCCTTGCACTGTTCAAGGGCATTGGTTGGCTTTACTAGATATACAGCGAGCGATGCCGCACAATAAACTTAGTTTCGGTGCGGGCAGTGGCGGGTTGGACCAAGACTGTTTTGGCTTCCCTGGAAAAATCAAATCAAATCAATCCACTGAGGTTTTTTCGGGATGATACTGTAGTATATATGCTCTTACGTTGTTCATTAGACATCTATGGGCAGCCGGGAGTCATTACCGAGAGCGCCGATCCACGAGAATCTACAAGGCAACGAACTACGGCCCGGTAACATCACAAACTACGTTCGTACTGGACCTACTGACAACAGCGAGCTTGCCGTGATCGTTTCGCCACTCGTGCCATCGCGAGGCAGCGTGTAGCCGTCGCTCACGTTGCCGCAGGCCTCTCCGCTCGGTCGCCAGACACGGAGCAAAAGCGCCGCCGCGCCGCCAGGATGGCGAAAGGGCGTCGTGCGTACGTGCGCGCCCGCTTTTTACACTATTTGTGGAAGCGGAGTCATTGTCCAAACAAAGGTGCGGGTGATCGAACCAATAAGCGAGTGCGGCGCTCCGCCCCCCTCCACGGCGGCCGGCCGCGGCTGGCCGCACGCCGTCAGTACGTCAGCCGTCACCAGCGCGGCGCACACTCCCACCACGCGGGCTCCATCTCTCTACGTGCACCTCTCGCTGCGTCTCGCCTCGCCTCCCGTCCACCTGCTGTGCTCTGCGGAACAGGTAGCTGCTGTGCTCCTCATCCCGAGGGGCCGTTTCTATAAATGCGCTCGAAATGTGCCTCGAATTAGGGATCTAAGTGTACGGAATGCGCTGTGACTAACGAACGTTTGTACCAAACTGCGTCTCAGGAACTACAATTCCGGGCTTCCTGCAGCAGGCGTCGCACTACTAACGTGTCTGGATCAAACTTCAACTCCACTATCAGGGGTTCTCCCACGACATTTGTGGAAATACGAGGCGCGTCCAGAAAGTAAGTACCGTTTGGCAATAAAATGAAATTGTACACAGATACAGACGAAATTTTTATTGCACAAAATTCTACAACTCTTAAACTACTCTTCCACATAACTGCCGAAATTTTGTAGGCACTTGCCGTAGCGTGACACAAGTTTTTGCATGATCCTTCACAGAAGGTTGCCGCCTGTGTATTCAACCATGTGGTAACAGCTCTTTATCATCGTTGAAGTGTTGACCACCAAGGACAGATTTTAGGTGTAAGAAGAGATGAAAGTCGCTAGCCGGCCGCGGTGGCCGAGGAGACTGAGGCGCTCCAGTCACTGTCTGCGCGGCCACTACCGTCGGGGGTTCGAATCCCCTCTCGGGCATGGATATTTGTGCCGTCCTTAGTCTTAGCTAGTTCATAAGTAGTTTGTAAGCTTAGGGACTGATGACTCCGTAGTTAAGTCCCATAAGTTCTACAAACATTTGAACATTTTTGAAAGTAGCTAGGAGAGAGGTCCGAGCTATATGGAGGATGGTCAAACAGGTCCCATTGAATTTTCCGTAAGAATTGTTTGGTCACATTCGGTGCGTGAGGTCAGGTAAAAAAAAATTAAAAAAAAAAAATAATAAAATAAAAAAAATCTTTTGACAGTAATCCTCTTCTTACACCTAAAATCTGTCCTTGGTGGACAACACTTCAACGATGATGGCGAGCTGAATGAACATGGTACCACATGGTTGAATACACAGGCGGCAACATTCTATGAAAAAGGCACACAAAACCTTGTGCCATGCTATGGCAATTGCCTCCAAAATTCGGAAGCTATGTAGAAAAGTAGTTTAACAGTTGTAGATTTTTGTATAATCAATATTTTTTCTATATCTGTAGCCGTTCGTTATATATAACCAAACGGAACTTACTTTCTGGACGCGCCTCGTATCTTTACTGTGGGAATGGTGCACGAACGTACTCTTCAGCAACGAGTATGATCTAAATGCACGAGTAGTAATGTTAGAATTGTGTGGCAGTGAAAGCTGTTGCTACACTTAATTGGTGCTGAACTAATCGAGTAAATTTTATATCATTTATCACTTTTACCTAACCCTGTGAAGTAAAAAAGTTCAGCGGTACAAAATATTGCCTTTGTAATTATTTTACTTGAGATAAGTACCTGTATCTTCAATGACTGCTGCACGATGTTTTTCTGAACGGAAACTGTAGACTCTTTCTTTCGGTCTTTTTCTTCAGCCCTTTTTCCGCACATGCAGGGTCGGCTTTGTTATTGCAGATTTGGCGTTTAGTATTGACAGGGTAGCCGGGTACCCTTCCTGTCGCTACCCCTTGCCCCCCGGGAGGAAATTTGTGCCCCAAATCTCTGTGTTATAGTGTTATATGTATGAAAGTGTAAAGTGTTATGAAATGTTTGCGAATCGTGTAGCTGAGGCGGGACTTGGGGACCAGTCCGGTATTCACCTAGAGGGATGTGGGAAACCGCCTAAAGACCACATCCAGGCTGGCCGGCCCTCCGACCCCCTTCGTTAATCCGCCGGGCGGATTAGAACCGGGGCCGGTAAGCCTCCCCGTCTCGGAAACGGCTAACCGAGAGAGTGAACGGTAACTGTAGACTCCAGTCGTTAATGAAATATAATTATGAGCAGTCCCCAGCTCATTTCATATTTCATGTTTGTCATCTGTCAATTATTGTTTACAAAAGTGTACTTCAGAAATTGGTATAATTTTAATTTGTTGAAAAATGTTTAAGGCTACTGCTCGCGAGAAGGAGTAAATTTAGGTTTCGCAATATCTCTTACAATACAGAGTCTTCGCATGATTTCATGTTATTTTTCTTATCATCCCGTCCATTAATTATGGAACCTATTCGTTCAAGTTAAGCTTGCCTAATGTACAATGAAGTGGTTTTCCCCATGTGGATTTATCCTAAGCAATTCGCAAAATGTTAAAAATAATCTTTTTGTTGTCTAGCATCTGAACATTATACGAAATTCTTCGAACAGCTAATTTCATTTATGTAAGAATATCGAAGTGAACTTTGAAACTTTACTTGAAAAAGTAGCTGAGATTACATTAATATAGCAGTTTTCAGTTTTAATAAAATTTGACCGTAAATTTTCTGACAGTCAGCGTCAAGGCATCAGTTCGATTCCATTCAAGCATCGTTTACATCTAGAAACTTGTGTTGCCAGCTTTGGACCTCATATTATTCCGTTCCTTTTTCAAAAACAATTTACTTTACACAATATTTTTCACTGTATTATTCCTTATTAGAGGTTCTGGTACCGCCAGACAAACAGCACTTTGCTCCGCTCAAATATGAACTAAACGGCCGCTTCAATGTATAATAACATAGAGACTTGCAAATCCCGTTGCATAATCGTAAGGCTTTACAAATTGCTTAATTTTTCTCGGCCGTGTATCAGTTCATTTGGCGCAACAGTAGGCATACTGAGCGTCCTTGTCTAGTCTGAATGAAAGTGGAGTTCTCTTTCGGTTGAGTCTGTTCTTTAATGCAGGAAACAGAATGCTGATGAGATATAAAGTAATATAGTGAATACTTGTGCAGGTGATTATTTTAAAATTCTGCCTCTGAAACAAATTTTCGTGGCTTAATAAATTTAGTGGCAGCGATTCTTCGCACGTGAAACATACCTTAGCAACTGTTCGTAACGTTTTGCATCTGAATCTGGTGCAAGTTAATTTACCTTGTTGTCGTCATTAAATTAAATACACATTCTTCTATTGCTTAGAACATTTTATGTGTCCCGATACTATTTGTGCATGCAAATGGTACACTGGATGTGAACAGACGTCAAAAGTGTCTTCGTGGCATCTCAAACTTCTCAAATCCTGCAACAGTAAGAGTACGCCCATGGTAATACTGGACAGCGCTCTGCTTAAAAGAAAGGTTCAGAGGTAGAGAAGACGACCGCCGGCGTGCGTGTAGTTAGTGAGCGTCCCTCGTATAATCAGCAACCACGCGGTCGTACAGGTGCTGGGGCAGGAACAGACGCCCAAGATTAGATACTACGCACCTGCCGGCCTGCTATCAACGCAACAATTTTATCCACTGGCATTGCCGAGGCTATTTATTTCAGTCTTACTTGCGTAGCCATTTGAAAACTATTTTTCATGACATTTACACTCGCAAAAAGTAGCCTAATGTCTAGAGAGTTCGGAATGCCTCTTCATGTGATCGTTTTGTAGTATATAGCGATCATATCAGTCACTTCTCGTATCTCTAGCATCATAAGGTCAGCTACAGAAGTCTGACTGATGAGAGATTCAGAAACCCCGGTTCTGACTGCAGTTACATCGTAAAACCTACCTTCTAATTCGGAAAGAAGAGAATCTAACGCTACACTTTGCCGCGGTGGAGTATTCGAGCAGTCTAAGGCGTCTCGCTGCGGAGCGCGCGGTTGCTCGTCGTGGAGGTTCGAGTCCTCCCTGGGTCATGGGTGTGTGTGTTGTTCTTAGGTTAATTTACCTTAGTTTAAGTAGTTTGTAAGCTACGGACTGATGACCACGCAGTTTGGTCCGATAGATTTACAAACATTTGGCATTTTTGAAGGCTACACTTGTGTAGTAACTCTGTATAACTAATTCCTTTTATACAGGTTTTTCATATGGACGACATTTCGACTGGTTGTAAAATTCAAATGTTCAAATGTTTGTACAGCTTATGGGACTTAACTAAGGGGTCATCAGTCCCTAAACTTACAAACTACTTATGTACTACTTACGAACTAGGACGGCACAAATATCCATGCCCGAGGGGGGATTCGACCCCCCGACCGTAGTGGCCGTTCAGATCGTGACTGGAGCGCCTCAGCCCCTCGGCCACCGCGGCCGGCGACTGGTCGTAGTCCGACGTATGATTCGTGTGGTCTAGGTAATACGTGTAGAAAGTAGAGTCGTTTGCGTTTTCTTTGCCGACGAGAGAGAAACGGCGAGATGGTATCCGCCGACCCGCCGCGGAGTGGCCGAACGTTCCAGGGCGCCTAGCAGCGGAGCGCGCCGCTGCTCGCCTTCGGAGAGTCGAGTCCTCCTTCGGGCATGGGTGCATTTTTCGTCCTTAGTTTAAGTTGTTTGTAAACCTAGCGACTAGTTATCGTAGTTTTTAAGTCCCACAGATTTACAAACATTTAAATTTTTGTACCCGCCGTGCCGGCGCGTAGAACAGAAATCACATGCCATGCACAGTTGCGGATAGCGCGTTCATCAATGTGCATTACCTCAGAGTACGTATCCACAAACAAAACCTACAGACTGCTATCTGCAGTTTCGGCTCATGTACCCGCATTATTTTTGTCCTTCTGTATGAGCAACCTTCGAAACTGGCCAATATTGACTAATAAAGACCGATTTTAAAATAACAGTCCGGCGGAAACTGTATCGTTATCTAAATTTATCGTCGGTATCGCCTTCACCTTGAAGAAAGTAAATGTAGCCTAATCTTGAACAGAAACATGTGAGACATCGAATTTAATGTTCACATCGTGCGAATGGTCTGCCATTAATAATGTTACATCGCCGTACTCCATCAGACACTTCCGAGACGGTTAATATTCAGAATTTTACGAAGATATTCTTGCAGCATCATCATTATCATCACCATCATATAGTGAATTTGTTACAAATACAACCTTCTCCGCGTCTCAGGGGCCAAATTTGTTCATTTTTATATGTCGCTTGAGTAGCTATCGGGATGCTGTCGCTTCTAAATCTCCTATATTCTAATTCTGCCTATGCTGACTTACAGATATGTGATCTGACCATGTTCATGCTAATAGCGTGACAAACTTACTGTACATGGGCAGTTTTCTTTAAATTGTCTCCGTAGTAGCCCAAATCGAACTCTCTCTTTTCATTATTGTGTCACCCCTTTCCTTGATTCGACCGCACTACTGCTAGCTTAGTATTTCAGTATTCATCTCGTGGTATTATTGCTCCATCGCACACTGTCACTCTACGCTGGCCTTTTATTCGGCCCTACAGTTATCAACTCTGTTCTACCGCACATTCTCCTTCTGTTAAAATGACGCTATCTGTTGTTAGTGTAATGTACTAATATTAATTGTTTTGTATCGATTTATCCATTAGTAATTATGATTACTTTCAACTACGACGAGTACTGTCTTGTTTGCATTCACTACCAGTCTCCCAACGAATACATTTTCTTTTACGTTTAATGTACAACGCACTACATTTATTTCATCTACTACTCCTTCCTTTTCTCCACATTTTTTACCAGAATTTGTCGATTTTCTCTTGTTACTTCTGTCCAAGCGGCTCCAATTGTGCTTCTTGGGTTTTTTATGAAAATCTTTGGAATCCAGCTACTTCTTTCTGTTTAATAGTTGTTCCTCAAAATCATATGTAATTCGGAGTTCGTCTTTGTCCATTTTGCACCACGTGTTATTGATTTTTAACTCGCGATAATAAGTGAAGTGTGCCTTTGTCGCTTAATTTCTGTCGATATTTATTATATCGGCCAAAGACTGTAGTCCTAACAGAAGAGAAAGGTATAAAAATACTATGTAGGATTTCAAACGTCGGCAATAATGGAATGTTAGTTTCGTATATGGAACTTGATGTAACATACAGAACACAAGGATAATCCTATTCCTAACTATAGTGACAGTGCATTGTAATTATTGTCATTTGCATTGGAAAATGTTTAGCAGTAAGCATCGAGTATTATACACAAAGAGGCGCCGGCCGCGGTGGCCGAGGTGACTGAGGCGCGTCAGTCACGGTCAGCACGGCCACTACGGTCGGGGGTTCGAATCCCCCCTCGGGCATGGATATTTGTGCCGTCCTAGTTTGTAAGTAGTTCATAAGTAGTTTGTAAGTTTAGGGACTGATGACCCCGTAGTTAAGTCCCATAAGCTTAACAAACATTTGAACATTTGAACACAAAGAGGCGGTTGCAGACAAAAAAGGAGATAACGATTGTACGATTGCACTAATTACTGTGAAGATGAAAGCTCTTTTATCTTCTCCCAATCTCGTGCATTCTTGCACTGATAAAGTGCTACCCTCATCCCATTCCTTGCCACTCTTTTAATTTCGTCCTTCTGGTGGCGAAACACCAAGCGGGGTGGCACAGTGGTGTAATTCTGCAAACAGAATGGAGGCTGAAATCCCATTCATTCTCAAGCATGTTTTTCATGATTTCCCTAATTTGGTTTAGTCAGACTTTAAGATAGTTTTACGAAAGGGCACTGCCCATTTCCTTTCTCATTCTTATCCAAACTGAGATTTTTTTCCGATTCTAAAGACTCAGTCATCGGCGGTACGTTAAATCCTAATATACTTTCCTCTCCGCTGAAACGAAACTCTGGACTGTGGTCTGACAACATAAATTTCTTCTTCTTTGTCTATAGTAAGAAAATTGCACACGTATTTGCAAATCTATCCCCACGAAAGACAGACATTGCCGAGGTGGGGTGGTTTGCGATCTTGCCGGCCGCGGTGGTCGAGGGAACTGCGGCGCGCCAGTCACGGTCTGCACGGCCAGTACGGTCGGGGATTCGAATCCCCCCTCGGGCATGGATATTTGTAACGTCCTTAGTGTTAGCTAGGTCATAAGTAGTTTGTAAGTTTAGGGACTGATGACCCCGTAGTTAAGTCCCATAAGCTATACAAACATTTGAACATTTTGAATTTCTTTGTTTTCTTCTTGGGACAACCACAGCGGAGGGGTATCTGTGGAGAGGCCAGACAGACGTGTCGTTCCCGAAGATGGGCAGCAGCTTTTTCAGTAGTTACAGGGGAACCAGTCCGCATGGTTGACTGAGCTGGCCTCGTAACATCCGCTAACATGGCTTTGCCATGCAGCTACTGCGAACGGCTGAAAGGAAGAGGAAACTAGTTACTACTCCAAAAATGTTCAAATGTTTGTGAAGCTTATGGGACTTAACTGCAGTGTCATCAGTCCCTAAACTTATGAACTACCTTATACTAAAGACGGCAGAAACATCCATGCCCGAGGGAGGATTCGAACCCCCGGCAGGGAACGACCTCGCACATCTCAGCATGGCGCCTCATTGCGTTCGGCCGCTCCGCCGCGGCTGCATGCTAAGGATCGGAGCATGGGATGTTCTAATCCTTAGTCGGGTAGGTTAGAAAATTTGGAAAGATAAATCAATAGGTTGAAGTTAGATATTGTGGGGTTAGTGAAGTTCTGTGACAGGGTGAACAGAATTTCTGGTCAGGTGAATACACGGTTATAAATACAAAATCAGTTGGGGGGAACGCAGGAGTGGGTCTAATACGTATAAAAAATAGAACTACATCTTAGAAAACGCAAACATAGACACGAAGCAAACATCGACCAAATTGCTCTGCCGAAGATGAGGAGATTGAACACTGTACGCTGAGATAAAATAAGTTATTCATATATGATGGTATTTTGATGGTGCAGCTCTTGTTTCTGCCGTGTTTGCTATAATGGATTGGCACCCAGACAGGTTTCGGCACTTCCTTTTAATTTTATAATGACATTGGCAATTCCCTTGCTGCTCTTATTCAGCAATGGCAAGATTTTACAGCTTGTCATTTTTGAGGAAGAACTTCAACATATTCGGTGTAAGCATCATGAAGGAAAGTTTTGTACCTAAGAGAGACCAGGAGATACCGGAAGCTACTAAAATGACATAGATTTCGAAACCAGGTTTTGAATTGTAAGGTAGAGTCTCTGTCCGTAACTTACTGGTCCTGAAATGTAAATTAAAACTTAAGAAACGTAGAAATAAAGGAGATGGAACCAGGATGGACGTTGTCGAGAGTTTCAGAGGGAGCTTTGGGCAAGATTTGACCGATGTGGAGGAAAGTAATACAGTAGAAGCGAAATAGATAGCTTTGAGAGATAAAGTAGTGCAGATTGGAGATGGTTGTATGGGTAGGACAAGGCCTAATACAAGTCCTTGGCTAACACAGGAGATAATAGAAATTGATGACAGAAGAAAACATATAAACGAAGCAAGCGAAGCAGGCAAAAGGGAGTGCAGATGGCTAGAGAATCAAGTTGACGGGAAATGCAGATTGGCTATGCAGGTTGGGACTGGATGTTTGTAGAAGGATGTGTAACTAGGGCAAATATAGATACCGTCTACAGGAAAATAAAATTTTAAAGACAAGGAAAGCAACTGCATGAATATCAACAGCTCACAAGTAAACATATGAAAGTGTCACTCTCCGAGATTTCTGAAATTTAGATATGTTACAATCCATCAAAAACTAAGAGACATGTATTTGTCTTCAGCGGTGGTAAAACAAATTTAAGCGTGAAACGATCGCTCCAAAATGAGGACAAAATGAAAAATGGCGATAACTTAGAGATTACGATTATGAAAGTATCTATCGAAAAAAGACCAAAATTGGGCTAGGTATATTAGTGCGGGGACTGAAAATTAGGGTGCCAACTACCCCGAAAGAGACCAAGTTTTTGTTACAAGAAGCAAGAATTCTATTTATTCGAAGCAGAATTAGTCAAAACTTCCAAAGGAAGGTTAATTAATAAATACTTTTTTTTTAATATATATAAAATATTTGAGGGCTAAACATCGTTTATATTGCCGTGCTCGTTTGATACAGCCCATGAAACAGCTTGTGAATGTATATTTTTGAACTGTTTCCTCACTCCAACATATCGGTATTTAAAGTAGCTGAATCCAAATCTGAAATCAGATTCTGAAAATTCAATGTAGCTGATGCACCACAGCGGACGAAAACAGTTCTAAAAATATAGATTCACAAGGTGCTTCATGGGTAGTAGCGAACGAGCGCAGCAATATAAGGGTTGTTTATCCCTCAAAATAACCCACCCAAAGCTGCGTGACGGAGGATACTACTAGTTGCTTGCTTTCCTGATCCACTCCCATACAGAACGAGGGAAAAACGAATGCTTGTATGCTTCATACGCGCCCCAATCTTTCTGATCTTATCCTTGTGGTCTTTGAGCGAAATGTAGGTTGGAAGCAGTAGAATAGTTCTGCAGTCCGCCTCAAATTCCGGCCCTCTAAATTTCTTCAATAATGCGTATCGATAAAGTACCATCACCTTCCCTCCAGCGACAACTCCCATTTGAGTTCCCGAAGCATTTCAGTAACACTCGCGCATTGATCGAATCTACCAGTTACAAACCTCGCCGTCCGCCTCTGAACTGCCTCTGTTGTCCTCATTTGAGCTGTACTGGTGGAGATCCGAAACAGTTGAACAATGCTCAAGAAGGGGTCGTAAGAGCGTTTCTTATGTGGTCTCCTTTACGAGACGAATCAGACCTTCCAAAAATTCTCCCTATAAAATGAAAACGATCATTTGCCTTTCCCCCGACTGTCGTATGCTCGTTCCATTTCATATCGCTGTGCAGCGTTACTCCTAGGTATTTAATTGGTGCTACTCTGTCAAGCAGTACACTATTAATGCTGTAGTTGTTGAAAGTGTATTGTTAGTTTTAGTTGTACATCGTTTACACATATTTATTAATTTGAATACTTATGTAACATGCCTCGTGTCTCAACTAAACTAAAATTGTTTAGAACAAAGATAAAAATACTTCCATTTGGAATTATGACTGAATTGTGAAGTTTGAAATGTGTACAAAGTACTGACAAGGACTAATATAAAACTTCTTGAGGAAAAAAAATGCAGCCATCAAAATGGTAGGAAAATTCATAATTTTGCACTAGTTACGACCACTGAAGTTTTTGTATACGACATAATAATGAGAAATTAGCAGTACTTCATGAACTTCCAAATTCTCACGTATTTTATTGATTCTCCCACAACACAGCGTTAGAAAATTATATAACTAAAGGAGTATCATCAGTTGCGAAACTAAGTGTAATTTCTATTTCATATTTATAATTTATTATCTGTATAGAAATCTAATATTCAAATAAATTAAAGCTATAAGACGACTGCTAATCAGGCTTCTGCAAACTTCATAAAGCACCATCCGAGTTTACAAAATTAACAAACCAGCTTACTTCAGCCATTGACAAGCAAGGGGCTGCTATGATTATGGTGGACTAGACCTTTTAATGGGCAAACTGAGAGTCATTAATGTTTCTTCGATTTCAGTTTCCTGGTTGCGAACACACTTAACACTCACCGACACTTAACGTTTTCGGATACAAGGTAACAGTGATAAAGTTTAGAATCGACACATGTTTCACTATATGTATGTACTAGCTGAAAACCCGGCGTTGCCCGAGTATTTATTTATTTATTCCTGCCATTTTTCAGGTATATATTCATTTGTATAAGGGCTGTATTTCTGTAAAATATCTTGGGAATACAATTAGTAGAAAAGAAGTAATATATTAAAACTTGGTACGTGATGCGGCGGTTTCCCATGAACGTTACTGTTTATTTGCTCATATTTCATGAACTATGTGTCGTACTGCAATAAAATTTAGAAGGTACATTCTGCTATATGTGTGTATACTGCCTGTAAAATTTCCTGTCGCTACAATTTGTAGTGTTCAAATTATAAATTGTAACGTCATACCGAGAGCCGTAGTTTTACTCCATAAACAGCGGAAAAGTAGTAAGCGAGAAACTTTTTTCCTTTCATCATTTTTCTATGGTTGCCAGCGAGAAAAAGTTTTATAAAGATTTAAAATTATGTTTAAAGTTTGTTGCAAGTCGCTAAGTACCATCATTCTCATACACTGTATTTCGAAAGTCTCGCCGCATTACATGGCATTTTTTGCGATTTCTATTGGTTATGACGTAATATCTTTTGAACCATGTGCCTTATGTGATTCTCAACCATCCAACAATTGTTACGTCACGGTAAGGAAAGTGTGTACCAAATTTGATTGAAATCGGTCCAATGGGTTAGGAGAAAATGAGCAGCATTGTCGCAAAATGCAGCAGTTTTTCGTGCATCTCATTGTTTATGACGCCATATCTCGTGAACTATATATCGTATGTAATTCTTACACTTACGGCGACAGTCTTCATGGATTGAAGCTAACGTGTACAAAATTTCATAAAGATTGCAACAAAACTGTAGATTTGTATGCAACACGTACAAACATAAGGACACACTGCTTTATGTATTAGATTACTAATATACTGGTACTTCGGTACTTCACTGAAAAACCTGTTACGTTGCTAACATATAGAGTGTAAATGTGTAACGACTCATTAGGAAAATGCTAGTAATAAATCCAATGGTTTGAAATTCGATTCGCAATAGTCAATAGCTACTTTTTTTTTTTATTTTTTTTTATTTTTTTTTTTTTTTATTTTTTTTTATTTTTTTTTTTTTTTAGAAGGTGAAGAATGGCAAGGGCATAGCTCAATACCTATAGAACTGTGATGCTGAGCTCAAACCTTCTGGTAGAGGCCAGCTATACTTCTTGTCGATCGTAACTCTGTAGAATTCGTATGTAGAACTGATATCTCAACAAAGGCTTACAGTAATGCTGCCCAGCTGGGTAATTTTTGGATGACATCTGTCTAAGGAAGTGACAGGACAGGCTAGAGGAGGAAGAGGCAGTGCAGGCAAACACGGCACGGCTGTGTGTCGTCACCGTTGAGAGCGTGACAGCGCAGATGCATCGGTGACAACAGCCGCGCCCACACCGCGTTCATTGTCGTCATAAAAGGGACGTCGCCCACGTGAGTCACTGCGTCCACAGCTGTAGAGACCCAAAATGTACCGGCACTTCGCTGAGGTGCTACACCACCCCTCTGTCGCAACACATCAAAGAACTGTTCTTCCTCGAAGTATGGTCGTGAAATTCTGTTGTAACTTCGGATGTGACTTAAGAACATTTCCTTGTGAAACCCTTCATAGAATCTTTTCTCGTCCGAAATTAATTTCGGACCAATACTTTTCAGCATCAATCCCTCGACACATGTATTTTGTTCTTAAAATATTAGATGGTTGTTGTATTTATCATCCTATCTTAATAATAACAAATATACTCTGAAGATTTTATAGGTATTTTTCTTAGAAAGTCGTTTTTTAAAATAATTTTTAATGTAATGACTTTCTTATTTGACAGCTGTTTTGATGCTATGTGTTTACAAAGATCTTATATTGCATTATATCTTTGGTAATGATCTTGCTTCTCTGAGATGATTAATTTCGAATTTTGTGGTATCTTTGAATGTCAATGTATTTACAAATGTTTTATACTCTGGATAGTCAAAGGAACTGGAACATATGGTGCTATTGTCTATAAGCCCATCGAGCAAGAAGAATTACCACAAGAGGTCGTGGCATGCACTCCATTAATGTCTGAAGTAGTGCTGGTGGAAACTGACACTATGCATCCTGTCGGGCTGTCCATAAAGCCTAAGAGTACAAGGGGCTGGAGATCTCTTCGGGACAGCACGTTAGAAACCATCCCAGTTATGCATAATAATGTTCCTGGCTGGGGAGTTTGATGTTTAAACTCAGAACTGTTCCTGGTGCCATTCTGTAGCAATTCTGGACGTGTGGGGTCCCGCATTGTCCTGCTGGAATTGCCCAAGTCCGATGGAATGCACAGTGGACATGAATGGATTCAGGTGATCAGTCAGGGTGCGCATATACGCGTCACCTCTCATATCACCCCAACCACACACGGCCAACACCATTACAGAGCCTCTACTAGCTTTGATAGCCCTGATAGTATACGATGGATTCCACCGTTGTGCCAGAGCCGAGGAGGGCCCAGATGCTTCCTGCAATGACATTTGGATGAGGTGTCAATTATCTCGGAGGGTGGTCTGGGTGATACGTCTTGATAGTTTCGTTTTCTGTGGGCTTCCATGAATTATTCTGCACACATCCAATGCACTACTACAACACTTCATCACAACGAGTAGCAATTTACGTGATGGATGTACCACATTCTCTCATGGCAATAATACGCCCTCATTCAAACTCACTAATTTGACGGTACGGTTCGCGGCATACTTCTGCAAGGCATCCTGTACGTATGCTCAGCTCACACTGATCCCTTACCTTCGATTTACAGCGACGACAATAGTCGCGATCTCATTTTACCGCCGCGTTCGATGTTGACCTTAATCGTGCGGTCCGACATCTACATATATACTCCGCAATCCACCGTAATGTGCGTGGCGGATGGCACAATGTACCACTACTAGGCATTTCCCTTCCTATTGAATCCCAAATAGAACGAGGGACAAAAAAGAATGTCTGTATGCCTTTGTACGACCCCTAGTTTCTCTTATCTTCTCTTTGTAATCTTTACGCGAAATGTGAGTAGGTGGGAGGAAGATCTTTCTACATACAGCTTCCAATTCCGCCCTCTAAATTTCCTCAACAGACTGTCCCGAAAACAACGTCGTCTTTCCTACAGCGATCTACATTTGAGTTCCTGGAATATTTTTGTGACACTCGCGCATTGGTCGTACCTACCAGTAACGAACCTAGCTGCTCGCCTCTGAACTGCTTCCATGTCTTCTTTTAAACTGATCTGCTGGCGTCCCAAACACTTGAGCAATACACAATACGTGGGCGTACAAGCGTTTTATACGCAGTCTTCTTTACAGATGAAGTACATCTCCCCAAAATTCTCCCAAAAAAACTGAAGTCAACTGTCTTCCTTACTCACAACTGTACTTACATGTTCGTTCCACTTCAAATCACTCTGCTATGTTACACCTAGATATTTTGAACGACGCGAATGCATCAAGAAGCTTACTACTAGTGCTGTATTGGATTGTTTTTCCTACTCAAGTGTATCATCTTACATTTTTCTACATTTACAAGTTAGCTGCTGCCATCCTTCACACTAGCTAGATACTTTGTCTAAGTCATCCTGTATGCTATTACAGTCAATTAATGGCGACACCCTCCCATATACCACAGCATCATCAGCAAACAGCCGCAAATCACCAATTACTCTGTGCATATATATATGTGTGTGTGTGTGTGTGTGTGTGTGTGTGTGTGTGTAAAATAATAGCGGTCGTATCACACACCCCTGGGGCACACCTGTCGATACACTCTGATGAGCACTCTCTGTGGAAACAGCGTACTGCGTGCTATTAAGTCTTCCAGCCAGTCACAAATCTGTGAACCTATTCCATAAGCTCGTATCTTCGTTAGCAGCCTGCAGTGAGGCACCGCGTCAAATGCCTTTCTGAAATCGAGAAAAACACAATCCATTGTTCTCAAGATGTCATGTGACAAAAGGGCAAGCTGAGTTTCACGCGAACGATTTTACCTAAACCCGTGCAACTGATTTGTGCAGAACATACCTACGTACATGCCCTGCGAATATAAACTTCATATCCCTAGTCTTTCCGGTGATCTGTCTTTTATGAAGATGAGTGTAATTTGATAAACCAGTAACGATTGCTCTTACATAATTTTAGGCATTAATTAAATGCTTGTAGGTATCTTGTACAACGTGCGCTCCTCGAAGCATGTCGCAAGATATTATCTTTTGAAAAGAGTCCTTCAACTTCCTTTCCGCATTCAGTTTTCCAGCCCCTTCCCCGGTCTCCTGATGTTAACGTTACCGTGGTGCAGAAACCAGCTACAAACAGAGGGTGCATTTTTGAGAGAATTATACGTTCATCATCAAATAATTTTATGTCATTTATTATCTGATTTGTTACAGAGCTGTTTTTCCCAAAGCTGTTCCGTGTCCTAAACAATAAATTCACAAGCCTTAGATTTCAGTGATAAAAACTTTTATGACTCTAGGAACCTTCATGTTCTCATAGTCAGCAGGCGGACTCAATAGGAAAGTAACACATTTCCCTTCGCCACAGACTGAAATAAATAGAAGTAGTTAGTTTTGCCAACACTGGTATTTAATATAACTATATTCATACTCTCGTGCGTTTCTTGGGATTAGCTTTCATTTGATCATCTTATTGAATCGAACAAGTTATTAATTAGGTTACGGAGCAGCTTTGGGAAAACCGCTCTGTAACAAATCAGAGAATAAATGACATAAAATTATTTGATGATGAAGGTGTAATTCTCTGAAAAATGCAGTGCAAATATTTGGAATGGATCAATTCGCGAGGTAAGTTAGTTCCCATGCGGATCCTTGAGCCCCTTCTGTCTATGAGAGCATTGTCAGGAACGGCGGTTGGAAGCTAATGCAGCACGCGTGACGCTTCGTAATCCTGGCCAGACAGACGAGCTGTCGAATAGCAAAGCGTTCAGACAGCGGCGGATCTCTTTATCAGCGACCGACTTACAGAACAGCCCGCCTTTCCTGTTCGTCACTGCCGGCAAACATACCCTGCCCTTGTGCTAAAGGTCACCTACTTTCGGTTGCTCCATTGAATATCGGAATGCGGATGTGTCCTACAGTCAGCTTTCGTAAAAAAAGCTTTCGGATTTTATTTATCAGGTTAAATATTTCGTCATTGAGCGGGCAGTGACAGTCATTTACTCAGTCTCAACTCGTGTTCGACATAAAACAGCCTTTGGAAGTAAGATACCAGTGCGCAGTTTCGAGTAGACATTGTTATAAGGAACAATTTCAATAACAATGGACAATATTTACGTGACAGTAGAATCGTTTCAATCGACGGATAATAATCGATCTTCGTCAGTCAACAGTTGTTATTATTACTAATAATCTCAGACCAAAAAGGTCACAAAGGGAGACTTGGAATAAACTATCCGATTTGATCAAACTATTCCATAATTGACTTCCAAACAATCATTATTTGATCGAACTATGTCGTAATTAACTTCGAAACAATCATTAGGTTCGTTCCAGCAGCTGCCAGACTGCTTGACGCGCATGCGCAACGCTGAAATTGTGTTCCAGCAGCGCCTTCTGCCGCTTCTGGCTACTTGGAAATTGTGTTCCAGCAGCGCCTTCTGCCGCTTCTGGCTACTTGGAGTGTGGCTGTTTGGTGTTCCAGCAGTTGCCGCAAGCAGCCAGACGCTACCCGGAAAAATATTTCTGGCGCGGTCAAGCTGCCAATTTGCGCATGCGCAGAAAGGTCTGAGACAGAGTGGGGGGTAGCCATTACGTGATACGTGTGTCTGTGTAGCGTGTTTTTCGATTATTTCGAAGTCACTGCAATCTCACTTGAGATCAGGTATTTCTCGTTTACACTTCTTCGTTATTAGGAAGGAAATTATTTTAATTACTCCTTTAAACGCACCTTCGCCTGCAGTCATGAACAGTGCAAAAAGCGTTCCAGCAGTGCAAGTATCAAACAAGGGTTTTTACGTCACAGTAGTTGCGCATGCGCAGCAACACCTGTTTCTTAGCGCTTGAAAGTAGCCGTCTGGCAGCTGCTGGAACGAACCTATTATTACCATACATTCCCAATGGCAGGGCAACACTTTGACGTAAGACTGCCGAACGTCATATAAAAAACGAGAAACCAGAGGAAGAGTGAGTGAGAGAGAGAGAGAGAGAGAGAGAGAGAGAGAGAGAGAGAGAGAGAGAGAGAGAGAGAGAGAGAGAGAAGTATGTGAGGGACAGATCAAAGTTCTCTATACCCCGGGGCAAGATTGTCATTTGGCACCCTCCCTCCCCTACTTTATCGTCACAGTGGCGAAGTATGAGATATTATAGAAATAACATAAACTGCAGTTACAATGAATTCTGTTATTCAACAAGAGAACTGTACTACATAAAGGAAGTCATAAATTAACACAAATGTAATAGAAATAATTATTTTAAAAATTGAGGCCTAGACGTAACTTAAGAATCAATGTTACCAGCAATTATACATAAACAACGCAATATAAGTAGTATTAAATAAATATAAGTACAGTATAATATTTGAAAGAGTAAGATCTTGGAAATATTTACTGAAACAATGTATCAGTATAAACAAATGGTAAACTGTAATTTGTATTCCATTTTATAACGGCTGTCTGGCGCAGTAATCATGGATAAATAATTTAAATTGTGATCACTCTGTTGAAAATTTGTAATTGTTAATTATGTCTAATTAAGCGTTTTGTGCGGTTTGTGTCTTATCAGACTGATTAAATATTAAAGATATAGTCATATGGGTTTTCGGATGCCAAATCTGCCAGCGGTAGAGGCACTTTCAGCATTTTTGTAGAAGTTATCGTTAAGGACCCCACAGCAGTAAAAGTGTCGATGACATTCTTAACATTCAAAAGTGCTGACGTTTTAACATATCTTTAGAATCTGTTTTGGTCTGAGGGGTGCATGATGGACTAGTGTAAGTTCATTTAAAGCGGTGATGATCTCTTCGAAATGTTTATGCACAGCTGCTACAGCTTCCTTCATTTTGACCATCTAGTAGAACTCTGTAGCTTTAGTAATACTTCAACATATTCTCCCATTTGTTAGTGGGTGGTAAAAGAATATATATAGGCAGTCTGTTATTCCTAAATAAGTTTACGCACCGCTCGAGGCACGTGCAACATTCACTCCAGCCAAGTGTAATGAGTGTACACCACACATAGGAAGTACTCTATTTGCACTTTCCAGCTGTATTAGCACCATTGCCGTAAGGTTGGCCTTGACAATTTTTAAAACACATCGCTTTAGATTTTCTGTACAATTATTTCAGAAAGTGTTTTTCACTAATTGTTAAAAATTCCATAAAACTTTCACAAATCACTGTACCACTATCATAAATCTTACACTCGGATGGTTTTGTCACGGATGGAGAAAGAAATCGGCGGTGACCTTAGAAAGGAATCATCCCGGCATTTGCCTAGAGTGCTTTCACACTGATAACTTCTCGCGGCGGTAGAGCAGCGCTGTTACTTTTCACACAGAACATTGTGCCATGTCCCTCCCAATTACAATACGATGCCAAGTTGCAAGTCCTATTGCCGTACTGGAACTTTGGTTTGTTGACAGTAGATTCGCTGAAAAGAAAATGACGGATGATGAAACTGTGCATAAATCTACAACGGGGGAAAATAATCCATAGTAAAGACTTATCATGTTACCACTTTAATTAGTAATTTATATAGCTGTTCTTTAGATAAAAAAATAGTCTTATTACATTCGCTTCCGCTGTTCAAACAATGAGGATAAATTTAATGACACAAAGCCTCTGCTCTTCCTCATTGCCCTTGCTAATATCTCTATTTTACGTGTTACACGCAAACACGTCACAAACAGATGAAAAACTGACTCACTGGATGAACATATCTTTTTCAAAAAGTTTGTGACTATCTAGGCTGTTATATTGACTGCAAAGTGTACGCGCTGAGGTTTGTCCTACGACTTCAGCGCCCGAAGCAGCTACGCCTTGTGGTCATAAAAAAGTAACCTCTTATGTAAGAATTGAAGTGTTGGTCTGACCGCAGTACGCAATGAATTTGCCCGACTCCCGCAAAATACTTGGTCATAATGATCGTTCCGTTCCACAATTTGTCCGAAATTTTCGTTGCACTTCGTCGCTACGAGACAGGCTTCAGACAGATGTTATTCCTGTGGTGTCCACGTATTCTTCAAACCTGATGTGCCAATAAAATTGTTACTCGATTTGAAAGAGCTGTTTCCTTGGAGTATTGTTTATAAAAGTCTGAAGTTATACCGTGAATGGAGGTAGACGCTCTTGTTCAGCTGGTGTAGCCGCGGTTGAGTAGCCGAGCGGTCTACAGCGTCTCGCTGCGGAGCGCGCGCTTGCTCGCCGTGGAGGTTCGAGTCCTCCCTGGAGCATGTGTGTGTGTGTGTGTGTGTGTGTGTGTGTGTGTCCTTAGGTTAGTTTACCTATGTTTAAGTAGTTTGTAAGCTACGAACTGATGACCACGCAGTTTGGTCCGATAGATTAACAGACATTTTCAGCTGGTGTTGCTTGTTCTTAGAAGGCATCCCTGTGTTTCAGGCGTGGCTGAGTAGCACCGGAAGGAAAGCAGTTCCTCACAGTCAGCGGGTATGAAACACCTGCTGATGACCGCGGAGCGGCATTCTATAGTAAGTACATCGCCTAAATATCACTTGTCATTACGCGAAGAGAATTACTGTGAACGAACTTTCACAGAAATCAGGCTCATTATACAAAGTTAACACCAGAATAATATTAATTCCATTTTAATATTAATGACACATGAATTGATTATTTCAGAAACCGACTTTGTCCACTTAGGGAAAACACAAAAAGCTATTTACCGTCAGATTACATGGTTCGGTAGTCACTTAGGTATTTTTTGCTGATGTTAGTATATAGTATCTTGAAAATCATTGTACCAAAGAAAAATATGTGTTATTTTAACATTGCTGTCAATGGAATGAGAAAAGATATCAGTTTAACTGGTTTTTGCGGTAAACGAGTGGAACAAGTATGTTTTTTTTTTTTTTTTTTTTTTTCTTTTTTTTAAATATATATACACATGTGGCGTCTGTTCCGAAAGAAAAGACGTCACTTCTGATCCTGCAGTTGTAATTCTTTCATATTCACAGAATATATGAGGAGGTGAGAGGCCAAGAGGTACAATTGACAAAAAGTTAGTTTTGAGATAATCAAGTTTAAAGTTGAAGTTGAATAGTTAATTCCAGGACATAAATATTGAAAAATCGATTGTATATTATTTGAAGATTTTGTTTTATATTTATCTGACTCCTATTATTGCAGCAAAAACTTTAGTCAGTTGACAATGGTCATTGATAATTTGTTAACAGGTGTCACTTGTACCCCTTGGCTTCCAAGTGAGAGTTAGAAAGGCATGAACTCAAATAAATATGAAAAGAATTTTCAAATCTTTTAGTTTATTGTGACTCATATACATAATCCTCAATAAATACAATAATAAATAATGTTCAAAACAAATCTAGAAACAATAGTCTTTTTAAATTATGGGAAAATTGTAAATTCGTAATATTTCTCTTTTCATTTGAAAAATAAATCACAGGAAAGTAATAGAATCAACTCTAACTCTAAATAATTTCTTCTATTATTGTATTCTTAATCTGAATCGCTGTCAAAAATATTGTCATTTTCATCTTCTGAGTTATCGCTCTTTATGACAGGTTGTCCTTGATGGTGGCTGCACATGCAGACACTTATTTGTATCTTTTCTTTTCTCGTTTTCCTCTGCAAGCTTTGTCCATGTCTTTCCTTTTGTGGATGGACTTTTCTGCATTTTTTGCTAGTCCGGAGCATCTTTAGCGACCAGATTTTTTGCATCCACCACTTGTTACCGAGCACTTTCTGCTTTCCGTAGATGGAGTTTCATTTCAATTAGAGCATTTTTTTCACCAAGCGATCCATGATCAATGGTATTTTTCAGCTTGTCATACCTAGCACATGTGTTTCTATATGGGCATGAGGAAGCTAAGATGAAAGCACGTATTAAAACACGTTAAAGTTTTCCTTTACCGTATCTATTTCCTTCCTTCATTCCTCATAATGTTGATACATTCTCTTGAGGTTCACTTTTCCTGATAGATACTTATTAGCTGCTTTCTCGCGTGAATAGTGGCTACTGTACTTTGGAAACTGAGCTGTCAGAATATTCGTCCCCTTCTGGAAATGTCATACTTATTGTTCACTCACGTATTTCATGTCTAATTTATAATAAAATAATATTCATATTCGTATTTATTGAAGAAATATAGTAAATGAAATTTGTTTCATCATTTACAAGCACTAAAACAACGAATTTCACTTCATAACTGTAGCACTGCATTTACACATATTTCACATATACCCCTTGGCCCGCAAATAATACAGACACATCTGCAAGTAGGTAAATTTTCTGCCGCCAGATTGCAGCACCAGAGATGCACTTGTACTTCTTGGGCACCATAATTTTACATATGTCTGGAAACCATTTCTGCACAAATCGCCGGTCGCGGTGGCCGAGTGTTCTGCGGCGCGTCAGTCACAGTCTAGACGGCCACTACGGTCGGGGGTTCGAATCCCCCCCTCTCGGGCATGGATATTTGTGCCGTCCTTAGTATTAGCTAGTTGATAAGTAGTTTGTAAGTTTAGGGACTGGTGACCCCGTAGTTAAGTCCCATAAGCTCTACAAACATTTGAACATTTGATTTGCACAAATCATTTTTTTAATGTTACTTGTATCCCTTGGCTTCTCACCTCCTCATATGACATCAACTGCAAATGGGCAAAGCTGCAAATGTGTACCCAGCCGGGACTCGAATCACGGTCTCCTGCTTTCTAGGCATTTGCGCAGACCACTACACCACTGGGAACACAGTGATCACCGCACCTGAAAGGACTACCTAAGCTCGCCTACCGTCAAATTCTCAGCTTTGCCCTGCCCACAGTACTCAAATTCTGTGAATATGAATGAATTACAACAGCAGGATCAGAAGTGACGTCTTTTCGTTCGGAATATGCCGGTGACAGGCAATGATCCTTTCGTTAGTGGAGAGGGGTGGGCAAGTTTGGGGCTGTTACTCTTACGGGAATTAGTTTTAAAAAAATCTACGAGTTTGAGTACTGTGGGCAGGGCAAAGCTGGGAATTTGTATCTGACGGGATGCGTGCTTAGGTAGACCTTGCAGGTGCGCTCATCACTGTGCCCCAGTAGTGTAGTGGTCAGCGCAACTGCCTAGAAAGCAGGAGACCCGGTTTGAGTCCCGGCTGGGAGCACATTTTCAGCTTGGTCCATTGGCAGTTGATGTAATATATTCTGTGAATATGAAAGTATGTTTTTGATTTAATTCCCCCTATTTTTAGTATTTTATATTGAAACCTTATTTTTGAAAGAGGACAGTATTTTTAATGAGAATGAGACCTCATCCCCACTATGAGCTGATGCTTGTCCTTTGACTTTAGTGCCGGAAACAGGTACACCTTGTAGTAATAAAAACGTAACCTCTTGTTTAAGAATTTAAGAATTGGTAGTGGTACTCTCGACTAGCTGACCACAGTACGCATTGGATTAGGCTGACTATTGCAAAATACTAGGTTAGAGCTCATCACGGTAGAAGGCTATCTGTCCTCATAAAGTGAACTGTTGGGCGTTACCAGAGTACGAAGCATAACCATTCCCTTTCGCCCTAGCATTAGCCGCGCTGAAGTGGCCGAGCGCTCTAAGGCCTCTTGCTGCTGAGTGCGCGGTTGCTCCCCGTCGAAATTACGAGTCCTCACTCGAGCATGAGTGTGAGTGGTGTCCTTATCATAAGTTACTTTAAGTAGTTTGTAGGCCTAGGGACTGATGACACAGCAGTTAAGTCGCTTAGATTTGCAAACCTTTGAACATTTTCACCCTAGCACTGCGAATACAGTTAAGTTTGTGTGTTCGTCGACTAATCCTCGTTTACTCCGTCTCTAATGATCACGCTGTCGACGGGACGTTAAACGCTAATCTACCTTCCTTCCTGCTTTCAAATGTTCGAATGTTTGTAAATCTATGGCACGTGACTACTGAGGTTATCAGTCCCTAGGCTTAACTTACAAACTACTTAAACTAACTTACGCTAACCTAAGGACAACACACACACACACACACATGCCCAATGGAGACTCGCACCTCCGACGGGGAGCAACCGCCCGATCCACAGCAAGGCGCCTTAGAGCGCTCGGCCATTCCACTGCAGCCCTCCCTTCTTTCTTTCATCGTTTCATTTTATGTTAATCTTCTGAACTTGTAGACATCTCGCTTTGAAATAGAGTTCTTGTTGCTATTATCAAAACACTACCCTCACCGTTAAAAGCTTTTCAAGCAGTTATCACAAACTTGTGAATACTAGAAAACAGACACGAATTAAGGAAACTTCCTGACCATGTGTGCCGGAACCGGGATTCGAACCTGGAACCTTTGCCTTTCGCGGACAAGCGCTCTACCAGCTGAGCTATCACGGCACGCTTCACACCCAGACACTGTAGCTGCTGCACGCACGGAAGCAATCTATTTTTGCACGGTTTGTTCCCTGGTGGAGACTCCCATTGGACAGTTCTCAGAAGTGAACCCCAAATGAATGCGTGTGTGAGCATGCAGAAATAGTTTGTATAGCAATTGGCAGAGTAGTTAACTGATGCGGAATACGGGAACTGGCTCGCAATCATCGACGAAGATTTAAAACCGCGTTATGAATGCACACCCACGGTGGACGGCACACAGACCAAGTTCGTTAATCCGTGGGACGGATTCGAACCGAGGCTGCCATAAATGAAATCTTCTCGGATTACAAGCCGCGTCATGTGGTTTACTGCCCACGAGCTTTCTACAGAGAACTCCTCTGCCATTGTCAAGTGGATGACTGTCATCCACTTAACAATAGCAGAGGAGTTCTCTGTCGAAAGCTCGTGGGCAGTAAACCACATGACGCGGCTTGTAACCCGAGAAGATTTCATTTATGGATATCGCAGCGAAAACATGCACTCATATATAAGGCTGCCATAGTTTCCCAATTAGAAAAGGTATGCCTAAAGTGAGGAAGCAGAAAGTTGCGATGTGTTTGTTGCAAAATATTGCGATCCACTCTTCTGATTGCCATACACTAACAACCGAAACCTTGGCGCCGCATATGAATGAGTATCTTCAAATTTCTATGCATTCGAGCATCAGGGCATTGTTAGATCCGAATGACCCACATTGCGACCTTGTGCCATTTGACGAACTAGCTTAAAGCAGACCTACAATGAATAATGTTTTCAAACAATTTTCGATTCTGATGAATCTACCTGACATCAGTAGATGGTATTTCCGTGTCCACAGTGTTAGCTCAGCATCTGACGCTGTACATGTCCCTACCAGGCGTGGGAATAACACGAAGACACTCTGGTGGCCGTTCTAGTTGTCACAGAGAATTACTAAAGTAAATGAAGCAGTGATCAATCTGACGGTGGGTGTTACCTCTAAAGTGTGTTATTAGACACGCTCCTGTGGCCTTCCTCCGACCTTTGAACTGTTTTACCCAGCCAGTTAAAGGCGCATCTGTAGCGGATCTTGATTCCGAACCGCATTGGAACTTGGCATTTTTCACACCAACAGACATTGCCACATAAGAAAGAAGTGATAAGTGACAGATGAAAATCGTAAAATCCACAACCTTTGGATTTACAATCTGTCCGAGGCACAATGCAGACAATTATAGCCCTAATCATTTATGGATTCGTTGATATCGTGTACGTGGACGGAGTTACATTGATAGCCGACCATGTCTTCTCTGTTTCTCAGGCAGTGTATTTGTCTGAAAACAACTGTGCTTTACAATGAGTCACGGATGTAACGTATAAATATACTGTCTTCATCGACCACGTCCTGACACGTGTCAAGCGTTTACAAGCAGCGCGCGATGCTGCCAGGAAACAAATATATTTGGGTATTTTTGTACAGTACTTTTGGTCAAGTTCTATTCCTTTGGGTCCAGTACCTCTGACCAATATAGGTCGAAATAAAATCTATATGTTATTACAGATTTACATTAGTGCTACGGCGTGGAATGGCGCGTGTTCTAAGGCGTCATGCTACGCAATGGGCGGCCGTTCCCGCCTGTGGTTCGAGTCCTCCCTAGGGCATATGTGTGATGTCCTTAGTGTAAGTAATTTTTAAGTCTCGTAATAATTACAGTTATAATTATGACCAGTCTACTTCGCACTGGTGACAGTTACGAGTTAGCAGAAATGTAAAATTTTCCAAAGTTCGTAAACTTTTTGGACCAAACTGCTATGGTCATCAGTTTCTAGACTTAAAAATTACAACCCCGGCGTGTAAGAGGTGTATGAGGAAAGTAATGAGACTGACTTCGCTGCAACGCTGTGTTGTTGTACTTGGGTAAATAAGTGGGTGCATCTCCTTCAGAGGCTCGGAGTTTCAGCTCCGAATCACGCGATTCTGCGCGGTCTCGCGTTCTCTCGCTGTTCCCCGTCAGTCTTCGGAAAAGGACCGGACGAACTAAGAGGCGAGGGGTCTGCGAACTAGTTCGCGTAGTTCGCCAGTGAGGGCGCTCTTCCGAACTAGTTCGTTCGCGAACTACACACGGCTACTTGTTGGTGCTGGTGGTTGGCTGTGGTGCACGGTGCGCGCGCCTGTGAGAGCGCAGTGCAGGGGGAGTGCTGGGAGAGTCGGCGCCTGCCCAGCTGTCCAGGCGCTGTTTGCTCTAGATAACGCCGCGCCGCGCCGCGCTGCTTCCAGGGAACACGCGACACTCGCCTCGCGCTCAATTCTCACACTGCCCGCGGCGGACTGCTTGTGCCCTCCCCTAACCATAAAGTTTCATCCCGCAACGAAACATTCGACGCCTAAAAAACAGCTAATGATACCCCTCATTCCTTACATGAGGGTCGCAAATCGATTCCGTATTTCTTGATTTCCAGAAAGCTTTTGACACCGTACCTCACAAACGGCTTTTAATCGAATTGCGTGGTTATGGTATATCGCCCCAAATTTGAGATTGGATAGGGGATTTCTTGTCAGAGAGGACACAGTTCGTAGTAATCGATGGTAAGGCATCGACTAAAACAGAGGTGATATCGGGCGTTCCACAGGGTACTGTTATTGGTCCTCTGCTGTTCCTTATTTACATAAACGATTTAGGGGAAAATCTAAGTAGCTCTCTTAGGTTGTTTGCAGATGACGCCGTCATTTACCGTCTAGCAAAATCATCTGAAGATCAAAACCAACAGCAGAATGATCTGAATAAGATATCTGTATGGTGTAAAAATTGGCAATTGGCTTTAAATAATGAGAAGTGTGAAGTCGTCCACATGAGTGCGAAAAGAAATCCGTTAAACTTTGTTTACAACATAAATCAATCAAATGTGAAGGCCGTAAACTGCACAAAATCCCTAGGAATTACTATTACTTCAGACCTAAACTGGAAAGAACACGTAGATAATATCGTGGGAAAGGCGAACCAGAGACTACGTTTAATGGCAAAACCCTTAAAAGATGCAACAGAACTACTAAAGAAACTGCATACACTGCGCTTGTCCGTCCATTTTTTGAGTATTGCAGCCCAGTGTGGGATCCTTATCAGGTGGGTTTGACCGAGGACATCGAAAGAGTCCAAAGAAGGGCAGCTCGTTTCGTATTGTCACGATATAGGGGAGATAGCGTTACGAAAATAATACAGGATCTGGGATGGGAATCACTACAACAACGGCGCTTATCGCTGCGGCGTGGGCTACTTGCGAAACTCCAATCACCAACATTCTCCTCCGAATGCTAAAATATATTGTTGACTCCCACTTACATAGGTAGAAATGATCATCAGAATAAAATACGAGAAATCAGAGCTCGAACAGAGAGATTCAGGTGTTCTTTCTTCCGGCGCGCTATTCGAGAATGGAATGGGAGATAAATAGTATAATTGTGGTTCGATGAACCCTGTGCCAGACACTTAGATGTGATTTGCAGAGTATCCCATGTAGATGTAGATGTAGTAGATATTTAATTTCATTCGTAGATCGACATCTACAGGGTGTTACAAAAAGGTACGGCCAAACTTTTAGGAAACATTCCTCACACACAAAGTTAGAAAATACGTGCACATGTGTCCGGAAACGCTTAATTTCCATGTTAGAGCTCATTTTATTACTTCAAATCACATTAATCATGGAATGGAAACACAGCAAAGAACTTACCAGCGTGGCTTCAAACACTTTGTTACAGGAAATGTTCAAAATGTCCTCCGTTAGCAAGGATACATGCATTCACCCTTCGTCGCACGGAATCCCTGACACGCTGATGCAGCCCTGGAGAATGGCGTTTGTATCACAGCCGTCCACAATACGAGCGCGAAGTGTCCCTACATTTGGTACCGGGGTTGCGTAGACGCCGGCCGCGGTGGCGGAGGGGACTGAGGCGCTCCAGTCACGGTCTGCACGGCCACTACGGTCGGGGGTTCGAATCCCCCCTCGGGCATGGATATTTGTGCCGTCCTTGGTTGTAGGTAGTTCATAAGTAGTTTGTAAGTTTAGGGACTGATGACCCCGTAGTAAAGTCCCTTAAGCTTAACAAACATTTTTGAACATTTGCCATGGAATTGGTCAGCCTCTACCAATCCATCGGTCACCGAATCTGTTGTTGAGAAGCGTACGAACACGTCGACTGAAATGTGCAGGAGCTCCATCGTGCATGAACCACATGTTGTGTCGTACTTGTAAAGGCACATGTTCTAGCAGCACAGGTAGAGTATCGCGTATGAAATCATCATAACGTGCTCCAGTGAGCGTAGGTGGAAGAACATGAGGCCCAATCAAGACATCACCAACAATTCCTACCCAAACGTTCACAGACATTTTCAACATTTCCTGTAACAAAGTGTTTGAAGTCACGCTGGTACGTTCTGTTGCTGTGTGCTTCCATTCCATGATTAATGTGATTTGAAGAGAAGTAATAAAATGAGCTCTAACATGGAAATTAAACGTTTCCGAACACATGTCCACGTAACATATTTTCTTTCTTTGTGTGTGAGGAATGTTTCCTGAAAGTTTGGCCGTACCTTTTGTAACACCATGTACATACACACACCCATGCAGGAAACCACACCGTAGCGGAGAAAACGTTGTTGAAATGTCCAAATGTTTGTAACCTATTGGACCAAAATGCTATGCTCACCCGTCCCTAGATTTACAAACTACTTAAACTAATTCCTACTAAGGACAACACACACACACACACACACACACACACACACACACACACACATGCACACACCCATACCAATGCACGAGGGAGGACTCGGCGGGAGCGTCCGTCCAGCCTTAGACCACGCTCTCATTCCGCGCGGCAAAACGTTGTAACGTTATACCAGTGCTAGTAACTGTCTTTCATCATATTCGCGGAATGTATGACAGTCACTATGAATTTGTAAAGTTGAAAATATGTACCAACTGGAATTCGAACCCGGGTCTCCTACTTCCTCGCCGGCTGTAGTGGCCGAGCGGTCTGCGGCGTGCCATTCGCGGTCTGCACGGCCGCGGCGGTCGGGGGTTCGAATTCCCCTCGAGCATAGATGTCTGTGCCTTCTTTAATATAAGCTAGGTCATAAGTAGTTTGTAGGTTTAGGGACTGATGACCCCGTAGTCAAGTCCCATAAGTTCTACAAACATTTGAACAATTTTTTCCTACTTCCTAGGTAATTGCGCTGACCTCTAAACCACTTACATAACTAACTCCGTCTCACACAGGCCTCGACGGCCCAACGTGTACCGACCCGCTACCATGTCATCCTCCGCTCGAAGGCGTCACCGTATGCGGCATGGATGTGGACGCGGTGAGCCATACGCACTCCCTATCGTTGTGTCGGTTTTACAGACCGGAGCCGCTACCTCTCAGTCATGTAGCTCCTCAATTCGCTTCACAAGGGCTGAGTGCACTCCGCTACCCAACAACGCTCGGCAGACTCGGACGGTTACCTACCCAAGTGCTTAACTTCGGTGACCTACCGGCAACCGGTGTTGGGCCTATCCACTGCGGCACGGCCGTTGGCTACAAACACATACCTACATGCCCGAAATAAAACACACCCCATACGTAAAACCGTCTTTTATGTTCCATTCGCAAATGAAGCTGCAGAGAAACGACTGCCTATACACTGAGCTAACAAAAGTCGAGGGTCACCCCTTAATATCGTACGGCACGTCGCGCTGCAAGGTGAAGCACAGCATGGTCTCAACAAGTCATTGGAATAACGAATCATGCTACCGCTACCAGCGCTACCGTTGCCAGTGCATGATTTTTTTTTTTTTTTTTTACGAACTTATCTTTCGAATATGTGGGATTCATGATGGCTGGAAAGTTCTTCAAACCGATCGCGAACAGTTGTAGCTCGTAGCAAGTCCATCCTTGTTAGGGAAAATGAAGTCCCTGAAGGTCTGCAAATGGAAGATTTCAACGGTATTTCACGCAAGTGTTTGCTAGTCTGTTAGTATCGACGACTCTACACAAACACCCCTGCTTTCGGTCAGTAAGTGTAACACCGTCGGCCATAGCCTTTTCCTCTGCTAAGAGGTCACGCCTGATTTGATATACTCGACACGCTCCTGACACTGTGGATTCGGAATACTGAAGTATTTGGCGATGTTTGAAATGGGCAGTCCTATTCCGCATTCAGAGAATCTTAATTCCCATTGTGCCACCATAAGCATGCCGGTAACGTTTTCACATTAACCGCCGGAGTAGAAATGACAGCTTTGCTAGTGCAGCTTCCTTTTACATACCGTGTCCGGATGCTACCGCCGTCTGTATCTGTGCCTGTTTCAATCCCAGTACTTTTGTCGCCTCAATGTGTTACTCTGTGCTGCTTTTTTGTTCTTTTTTCCTTTTTCGCGCTCCTAACATGAGTTGTACGATTATGGCACTAGGATCTTTCTGCAGTCTATTGCAAATGCTATGTATCTATGATTTCTCAAGGGTATTTTAGCAAACGAACGTTCTCCACAGATTCCCATTTGACCATTTCAGCATATTGATCGAACCTACAAATCTAGCACCACGTGTCTGAAACGCTTCTACACCTACCCTTGTCCACCGGCCGCGGTGGCCGAGGGGTCTGAGGCGCTCCAGTCACGGTCTGCGCGGCCACTACAGTCTGGGGTTCGAATCCTCCCTCGGGCGTGGATATTTGTGCCGTCCTTAGGATTAGCTAGTTCATTAGAAGTTTGTAAGTTTTGTAAGTCCCATAAGCTATACAAACATTTGAACATTTGAACATCTACCCTTAACCGAGCTAATCTCCAATGCTAACAAAACAAAGTTGAGCATTCTGGTTGTATTATTAAGGTTTTTTTATTATCCAATAACCTTTATTTATCCATATTCTATTTGGTTAATATTTGGTAGCGGTTAGTACATGGGATACTGCGAAAAAAACATCCCAGCAAGTAAATGCTCCTTGTCAGAACTTTAAAAACATTATGTGAACTATTACAGCATGTAATACTGTACAATGAAAACCAAACTGGATCAGGCCCACAGTGAAGCCTTTCATCACAAACATTTCTGAGGTGCAGTGCATTTTCTGATTGCACTGTACGTCTTTGGGAAATAAGAAAAAAAAGAATATTACTTCCAATCAAGACTTCCTATTTTCTTGTTATCTTACGTGCTTGTTCCATTGCACGCCGCTTTTCACATCCTGTGCAGTAATATTGCTATCAGCTGTTCCCCATCCTCGTGACGCTTAGGCGCATCGACGGACCTACGATTGACAATATAGACTTGAGAACCGGCGTCTCACTATCATAGAGCGTACTAATGAAGGCCGTGGGGTATCATTTATAGCTACAGAATCGAAATAAATGAAAAATTAGGAAATAAAATGCAGTTCTTGCATAGTAATTAACTTACAATGGGAATTCTGTTCTTTCAAAACTTAGTACGTGTGTATGTGGGGGAGGGGGGGCGGGGGAGGGCGAGGGGTATTGATTTAGGAGAATCACAGGAAAATATGGCAGCATCATCTCCGAGATGATGAAAATTGCCCTGACACCGGAAGACGTCCACACATGCGAAGTAGGTACGACGATGGAAGAAGGAAGTAATCTTAACGTCCCGTCGACAGCGTGGTCATTGTAGACGGAACACAAGCTCGGATTCTTTCGACAAGAATGGGGAAGGAGCATACAGCGACATTTGCCTACAGCGATTTAGGAAATTCACTGAAATCCCAAATGAGGGTGACCGGAGGCGGATTTGAACCGCCGTCGTCCCGAATGCAAACTCCAGTTTGCTAACCACTACGCGATGAGGGGCAGCTGAGGGAAGTGGTCAGGGAGTGGTGTGTTATGAATAAGGGACGGTGTACTATCTATACACTCACTGTTAGCACACTGACACCCACTCCCACCCACCCACCCACACACACACACACTGTTAGAGAACCGTAAGGCAACAGAAAACTGAGGAACTGTGGTGGGTGCCTTGTGAGGCTTATGACGTGGTATGTGGTGTGTCCAGCAGGAGCATCGGCACCCAGGCATCGCCATGGACAGCGGAGGTGGAGGCGACGCCAAGCAGAAGGCGACGCACCAGCAGCAGCAGCAGCAACAACAACAACAACAGCGCGCTTCTGGACAACAGGCGTCCGTCATCACTTCAGCCGCGCCAGGCTCCAGGAGGGACCTACAACAGGTGAACCACCACTCTCCGCGCTGTTTGATACTTCCTGGCAGTGTTCCAGACTGGGCTCCAACCTGCGCTTTTCGGCCAAGTGCTCTGTCGTCTGAGCTAGCTAAGCAAATCCGACCTCTGAGCTATACCTCCAGCATTACTCATCATCTCCAACTTTCCAAACTTTCTCAGACGTCGTCCTGCCGGAGTGGTGTTCTTCGAAAAAAGGACCCTTAATTGCAACAGTGCCAGGGCTGAAAACAAAGTTTGGCCAAGTGTTTACAACATTACATGTCCTCTAGCTATGCAGACGGCGTGGAAGGGGAGAGTACTAAGATAGTAGCGATACTGCAGCAACAGAGGTAAAGTTCTACTGCGACTGTCCACGAGATGTAAACTCCAATAGCTCGAGAACTAAATAATGTATCTCTTTGAATAAAGAAAAGAAATGCAGTTCCTTACCGAGTGAATATGTCAAACTGTACACTGTGCAAAAATCACAGTTTTTTACGGTACAGTTTTCTTAAAATTTGATGATAAATTTAATACGGTGACCGCATCGCCAGGTCCTTGGAGACTGCGATGTCATACTGAAAAACAGGACGAGGCCTGGAGCTGCACTGGACGGCAGACGGCAATAGAATTGGTGGCCCTACCTTGCAAACGAATGAACACCACCAGGTCTTTGGAGGAAATTTCGTCCTTGTGCATAGATTACCTGTGCGGAGTCTATGATATGTACTTGTGAAATTAAGACTGAAAAGGCGAGCTGGGTTGTGTTTGAACACCCCGTCAGCAGATCACTTGTGAAATGCAAAGATCCCACATTGGGGTCTCGTCTCGGATACTCTCTCCAGAAATTTCAAGTTATGGTCTGGCACATAGGGGCAATATCAGAACCGTATATCAGCAACATAACGCCCGAGACTTCTACGAAGAGTTACACAACGGTACCGACAACCTTTCAGGGATTGTCAAAAGTATCTTCAGGAATAAAATTGAGGATAAGAACATTCAACTGTAATCTACAGCGTTGAAAAAATGTTCAAATGTCTGTAAATCTATCGGACCAAACTGCGTGGTCATCAGTCCGTAGCTTACAAACTACTTAAACCTAGGTAAACTAACTTAAGGACAACACACATACACCCATGCCCTAGGGAGGACTCTGACGGCGAGCAACCGCGCGTTACGCAGCGAGGTGCCTTAGACCGCTCGTCTACTCCACCACGGCACACAGCGTTGAAGTTACAATGGTTAATTGCTGTCGCTAGGTCTCTTCTGAAGCACGTAACGTGAGGAGGGGTCGTAAGATGTGAAGGGATGTCAAGATAGCGTTCATCCAAACCCTCCCCCCTCTCCCGAATGGCAAAGGTCACGGGTTCGAATCCCGGTCCGGCACACAGTTTAAATCTGCCGGAAACTTTTATATCAGCGCACACTCCACTGCAGGGTGAAAATATCACTCTTTTGATATAAAATTACAAATGCGTGTTCACTGTTTTGTGTAATGTGGATTATTTTCTATGGCTACGTACTTCCTACATTTAGTTACTACTCAGTTTCTCTTCGACAACGTTCAAAGTTGACGATATAATTTTTCCAGACTAAACCACCTTCAGGGAGTATTTACGAAATTGCTTCCTATAAGTGGAGGGTCCAGTACCTCTTCATTCTCTTAATTGTTATACATCACAGTATCGTCACTGAGTAACTTGTGCAACACTCAACTAGCAAAATTCACATTGTCTCCAGTTTAGGACTGAGAGGTAACTCGCAACAGCGAATCTTAACTTTCTGACACATTCTAAAATGGTTTTCTGACTCCTATCAGGCCCTGTTATGCCTTTAACGTTATACTTTTTTGATTGGTTGTCTAATATGTACCCTATCCAACTATAATGTAATACAATCGAATACTTGTTCCTGCTTCTTTTCAACTAGTAAATTCAAGGTATTTTCAGCCCAATTTTGTCGCTATTCTTTCCAATTATCAGCAACGTTCACATCTATAAATTTATACTCTGCATCTACTGTAGGAAGAAATTAATATTACATATATGCTACTTTTATCCATTTTGGTCGGAGGATGCCGAAGGACAGACATACATAATTTGCTACATATTTTCGCGCCGCTTCAGTCAGAATGCGATGAACTGAAATAGAGCCGCGTCGTGCACTGCAGTGCGGTACAGTACAGTTCCGCTCAGTTCGGTCAGCCGGCCGCGGTGGCCGAGGGGACTGAGGCGCTTAAGTCACGGTCTGCTCGGCCACTACGGTCGGGGGTTCGAATCCCCCCTCGGGCATGGATATTTGTGCCGTCCTAGTTCGTAAGTAGTTCATAAGTAGTTTGTAAGTTTAGGGACTGATGACCCCGTAGTTAAGTCCCATAAGCTGTACAAACAATTGAACAATTGAATCAGTTCGGTCGTACATTAAACCCCCCCCCCTCCCTGAAATACAAGAGCCAACCAGGAAGTATATGAGCCTATTTTTAGGCAAATTACGGCTGTAAGTGCCAAATAAATACATCCAGTCCCAGCGTTGGACCTTCTTTGGTTCGGACCGACCTTATCGTTCGTTAGTTCCAACGCACGGTGCTGCTGTCGGTTGTTGAAGTTGGCCGTTGTGCTTCGCACGTCCACTGCGTTAGATTCGTTTTCTGTTGAGTAAGGGGAGAACGACAATCTATCCCACATATGGAGAAAACAGTCTCGCTTCGTGACGTGTGAGGTTGTGCAGGCGTGAGTTCGTAGTAGGTAGTGAAATCTTTTATGACATGAACGCTCTGGAATACTGCGTTCGTCGCTGACTGACAACATTTTGCACGTGGATACATTGGTGAAAGCAGATCAGCGTTTGCAAATGACTGCCATTTCCCGGAAGCTTGACATGTCGTAAGCGAGCTCTTACGACATCGTTCACGCGTACTTAGGGCAATGGAAGGTTTCATGTAGGTGGGTACCTAAGCATTACGATAACACGATGAAAGGCGCGCGAATGATGTCTTCGCCGAATAATCTGGAACGATACTCGAATGAAGGTGAAGATTTGGTAATGAACCGTGGATATTGAATTTCACGTCAGGATCCAAACAGTAGAGCCTGGTAAAAACATTTCAACGCCATCTGTTGATAAAATTATGTTAACGAACTTCTGGGATAGCCGCTGAAAGTCATGCCACAAGGTGTAACCACCAATGCCGACATCTATTGTTCCACGTTGTCACGTCTGAAGGCTGTAATCAGCAGAAAGCGCCGAGGGATTCTCGATGTGAACAACGTGATTCTGCTCCACGACAATACGAGTCCACAAGTGACTGCTCAAGCGCCAGGCATTTGTCTGAGAGATTCTGGACCACTTGCCATACATTCAAGACCTCGTCTCTAGGTGATTTGCACGTTTTCAGGCCACTGAAGAACTTCCTGGCAGAACAGCGATTGATGTCAAGACAGTAGTCTGACGGATGAATTCTGACGTAGGACCATCTCAGATTCAGTGCTGAGATGGAAGAAATGAGTGAACTGGTGTGGTACTTTGTAGAACAATAGCGTAAGTTCCATAGAATAGGATGTATATTTCCAATTTCCTGTAATTATTTTGGCTAATAAAAATAGGGACCAAGACTTCGCTTTGCGCTCGCCTACAGGTTGCTTCACGAGGAATAGTAAATATTTTTGGAGATGGTAGCATACAAGAATTGCAATACAACTGTGATATAACGTGCACCCAGTTTTTATTCAGTACAAAGATACAAGTGAGTTCAATGTATTTTCGGTTCGTGTGTTGATACACGGTTTAATATGGGAGTATTTATCGAATGTCAGAAGTAGAGAATTGATGTTCAAGTTGCGAAGTCATGTTTTAGTTTATATTAACATTTCCGTTGTGATTTGTGGGCCAAGTCTACTGTACTGCAGCGTGCAAGCCACGCGGAATGGCCGCGTGCTCTAAGGCATCATGCTACGGACTGGGCGGCCCTTCCCGTCGGAGATTCGAGTCCTCCTTCGGGCATATGTGTGTGTGTGTGTGTATTTGTGTGTGTGTGTGTGTGTGTGTGTGTGTTGTCTTTAGTATAAAATAGTTCAAGCAGTTTGTAAGTTCAAATATTTGTAAATCAAAGGGACTTCGTTACTTTGGTCATCAGTCCTTAGGCTTACAAACTACTTAAACTAACTTACGCTGAGGAAACACACACACATACACGAATTCCCGAGGGAGGATTGGAACCTCTGACAGCGAGCTGCGGTGCGCTCCGCAATATGGCGCCTTAGAGCGCTTGACAGTTTGTAAGCCTAGGGACTGATGGCCATGGCAGTTGGGTCAATAGGTTTACAAGCATTTTAATGTGTAGCGTGTAAACATGACCCATGTATTTACACATGGTGAGTATGCCGATATGGTATTTGTGTACGGGCTTTGTAGAGGAAACGCTGCTGATGCTTACGGAGAAAACGGCATACAACTTCGAACTATAGTCTAACAGATTCAAGGGTGTTTACTCCTGTGTTGAATACACTGTGTGATACTGGTACAGCACCTCAACGTGTAAATTTAACAGACTGTGGATGAAGTCGAAGACATTATTCAGTCTGTAGACAGGAGTCCTTCAACAAGCACACTCAGAATTTCTGTGCGTAACGTTCTTCCACATACAAGAGGACGACGGAAATTACAAATGCTCGGGTTCCATCTCTATCATCCATAGCTCATTCAACACGTTCGAGCAGGAGATGAAGGTAGGCTATTGAAATCATGACGTTGGATATTTAAAAATCGCATGTAATCCGATTTTTACTCTTCACTCATGAAGTTACGTCATCGTCCGAAGAAAACCCACATGCTATGTCGGAGACACATTTTCAAGAGCACTTCTCTGTAGATAGACAGTTTATTGTGCCTGTTGTGTTATCGCATCGTCTTTCAGGATACCGTTAGCTACATTTTCTTCAAGATGATCTTCGAGCATTATTTTAAAAGAATCGTTTGGATACAAGAAAGCGAATGTTCTTCTAGCAAGACGAGGCTTCTGCACCTTCTAGTCCTCAACTAAATCTAAAACTCCCAGTGACATGATTTGGTAGATAAGGGCACGTTTCTCGGTCACTGGACATTACTCATTAGATTTTTGCCCGTGAGGGTGGTTGCAGTAGACACAACTGTTGAAAAGAGAGAAAAATAATGCGATATATAAATAGTTTCGAAGCCGAAAACCTTTATTACAGAGACTACGACTCGGCATGTTCTGTACTCGTTCACACTATATCTATAAAAGCGTAATTATGTTTTAATCATCCATGTGCATACAACTGTGATCGCACGATGCGTTCAGTAGTAAAAAAAAAAAAAAAAAAAAAAGTATTACGAACTGCACTATTACTGCTACTTCATCTGAGAGAGCGCATATGATATTTCTGATCGTTATTGGGTGCCGTCGTAACTCATAAACTTATCTGTTCACTGTAAATACCCTTCATGAACAGTCACTGAAGCGGCGCTTGCGCTTCAAGCAGCAGCACTATAATTACGGACTAATGGCGATTGGCTCTTTCTCCGGTAAGGGGGCGGGGGAGGGGGGGCTACTGTTGTTCTAAATGACAGACGAAACTTTTACGTGTATCTTGATACGATCACTACAAAACTCCATAGGATCACCTGCTGGGTTAATGTGGAGATTTCATAAGGATTTCATTAAAATTGTTCCAACTGTCTTGGAGTCTATAGGGAACATACATAAAGCAGAGTGACCGAATGTTTGTCAGTTTGGTTGTGTGTACGTATTGCATACAAATCTACAGTTTTGTTCCGATCGTTATGAAATTTTGTACACGTAAGCTTCAATCTATGAGGACGGTCGCCGTAAGTGTAAAAATCACGTACAACACAGAGTTCACGATATATGACAACTTAAACAATGAGATGGGTGAAAAATTGCTGCATTAAGCGACAATGCAGCTCATTACCTCCTAAACCGATTTCAACCAAATTAGGTGTACACATTCCTTACCGTGAGATAACAATTGCTGGAGGAGTGACACCCCCCCCCCCACCCCATACACACACATGGTCCAGGATATATGACGTCGTAAACAAAGGGAGTTGCAAGAAACTGCCACATAATGCGGCGAGACTTTTTAAATAGACTATATGAGAATAAGAGCACTTAGCGACTTGCAACAAAGTTTAAATATAGTTCCAAATCTTTATTAAACTTTTTCTCGCTGATAACCACAGCAAAATGATGAAAGGAAAAAAAGGTTCTTGCTTACTACTTTTCCTCAGTTCATGGAGTAAAACTACGGCATTTGGTATGACGTTACAATTTATAATTTGTACACTACAAATTGTAGTTCCAGAAAATTTTACAGACAATATACATACACATATAGCTGAATGTGCCTTCGAAATTGAATCACAGTACGACACGTTGTTCGTGATATATGAGGACGTAAACAGTAATGTTCGTGGAAAGCCGCCCCATCACGCACCAGGCTTAAATCTATTATTTCTTTACAACTGACTGTATTCGTAACAGATTTTACCGACACGCAGCACTTATACAAATGAATATAAACCTACAAAATTATACAATTGTTCAACATATAATTCAATAAATATGAGATCGTAAATACTGCGATGGGTAAAAACCTTTCATATATGGAGCTACAGGTAAAGGAAGAGAATGAAACAATGTAAAATCACAGAATACCCATTATTTCCGGTAGATGTAGATTTTAACTTCAAGAGACTATAATGTCCAGTGAGACTTTCATTTTCTATTACGATTAATAAATCACAGGGCAATCTATCAAATACTGAATACTGGCTTTGACATCTCCATGTTTCCCAAACGGACAACTACATGTCACTTGCTCAGGAGTGAGCCCGCAAAGAATTTATTCATATTAGATTTTGAACAAGTAACCAAAAATACTGTTTGTAATCAAGTTTTGAATTAAATGAATTACTAAGGTTACGTATCATTTGCATCTTGATGACTACCTTTCTTTGTGTAGATACTGCAGTTATTATTTTGTGCATTATGAAAGACAGCCTTATTTCTCGAATACTCTCCCATAAATATGACATGTTATTGAAAAAAGGAGATGGACAGAGAGATAAGGGACAGGAGAAGTAGTAACTCAAAGCTTAAATCATCATCATCATCATTAGAGACTGATTATGCCTTTCAGTGTTCAGTCTGGAGCATAGTACCTCTAATAAAATTCCTCCATATCGCCTATTCAATCTAACATTGATGCCTAATCTGATCTTATGCCTTTTACTTCAAAATCTTTCTTCATCGAATCTAAGTACTTTCTTCTTGGTCTGCCTCGACTCCTCTTATCCTCCGCTGCCGAGCTCATGAGTTTCTTAGGTAACCTGGCTTCTCCCATGCGTGTAACATGACCCCACCATCTCTGTCTGTTCGCTCTAACTGCTTCATCTATGGTGTTCATTCCCGGTTTTTCTTCGATTTCCTCATTATGGACACCCTCCTGCCCATCTATTAGTACCTGCAATCATTCTTGCTACTTTCAATCTTATGAATAAGGTAATCTGTATCCACCCAACCTTCACTCCCATACATCAAAGTCGGTCGAAAGATAGAGCGGTGCACCGCTAACTTAGTCTTGGTACTTACTTCCTTCTTGCAGAAGACAGTAGATCTTAGCTGAGCACTCAGTGCATTAGCTTTGCTGCACCTCGATTCCAGTTCTTTCACTATGTCGACATCCTGTGAGAAAATACATCCCAGGTACTTGAAACTGTCTAACTATTCTAACTTTGTTGCTCCTATTTGGCACTCAATCTGTTTGAATCTCTTTCCCACAGACATTACTTTCGTTTTGGAGATGCTGATCTTCATATCATAATCCTTGCACCTTTGATCGAGCTCTGAAATGTTACTTTGCAACCTTTCAATTGAATTGCCCACTACAACTAAGTGATACGGATATGCGAGACTGCTTATTTTAATCCCGCCCTTCCAGTCTACTGTTTTCAACATTTGATCGATGCTTAGTATGAACAATAGTGGTGACAGATTACAGCCTTGTCTTACCCCTGAAACTACCCTGAACCATGAGCTTAATTTGCCATCTACTATAACTGCTGCCTGACAATTTACGTAAAGCCCTTTAATTGCCTGCAGACGTTTGCCTCCTATATCATAATCTTGTAGAACTGACAGTAGCTTCCTCCTAGGGACACGGTCATAAGCCTTTTCTAGATCTATGAAACATAGATACAATTCCCTGTTCCACTAAAGCACTTTTCCATTACCTGCCGTAAGCTAAAGATCTGGTCCCGACAGCCTCTAAGAGGCCTAAACCCACACGGATTTTCATCTAACTTGTTCTCAATTAATACTCGCACTTTCCTTTCAACAATACCTTAGAATATTTTGCCTACAACGCTAATTAAAGAGATACGTCGATAGTTGTTACAATCTTTTCTGTTTCCATGTTTGAAAATTGGCGTGATTACCGCTTTCACCCAGCTTAAATAAATAAATTCCAAGGCAACTCCGGGTTTTCAGGTAGTACATATTTAAATAAACACATCCAGTTTTATAGAAAATACTAGCTGAAATCCCGGCGTTGCCCGGGTATGTATTTATTCATTCCTGTCATTTTCCAGGTGCGTAATCATTTGTATCAGGGCTGTATGTCTGTAAAATCGCCTATTGGTTACAATTAGTAGTAAAGAAGTAACGGATGAAAACGTGGTGCGTGATGGGACAATTTCCAAGAACGTTACCATTTGTGTGCTCATGAACCACGTGTCGGAATGTGATACCACTTGGAAGCTACATTCAACGATATATGTGTATAGCGTCTGTAAACCTCCATGTCGCTACAACTTGTGTTCACATTAGAAATTGCAACGCCATACCGAGAGCCGTAGTGCTGCTCCATAAACAGCGGAAAAGTAGTAATCCGTGTTCCCTTCATCATTTTACCACGGCTGGCGGCGGGAAAAAGGTTCAATGAGGGGTTGAAAGTATGTTTAACGTTTGTTGCAAGTCGCTAAGTACTGTTATTCGCATACGGTGTATGTCGAAAGTCTCGCTGCATTGTACGGCACGTTTGTGCGATTCCTATTGGGTATGACGTAACATCGTTTGAACCATGTGCCGTATGTGATTCTGAAGCATGCAGCAATTGTTACCTCACGGTAAGGAATGTATGTACCGAATTTGGTTGAAATCGGCCCAATGGTTTAGGAGAGAATGAGCAGCATTGTCACACATCCCATTGTTTATGAAGTCACATCTCGTGAACGATATATCGTATGTGGTTCTTACCCGTACGGCGACCGTCCCCACGGATTGAAGCCGGCGTGTGCAAACGTTCACAAAGATTGGAACAAAACCGTAGATTTGTATGCAACACGTACAAACATACGGACACTCTGCTGCATATATTGGACTAGCTGAAAATGCGGCGTTGCCCGGGTATTTATTTATTTATTCCTGCCATTTTTCAGATATATATTTATTCGTATAAAGGCTGTATGTCTGTAAAAGCTCTTGGGAATACAATTAGTAGTAAAGAAGTAATAGATTAAAACGTGGTGCGTGATGGGGCGGTTTTCCGCGAACGTCACTGTTTATGTGCTCATATCACATAAACTACCTGTCGTACTGTGATACAACATAGAAGGTACACTCAACTATATGCGTGTATACTGTCTGTAAAATTTCCTGCGGCTACAATTTGTAGTGTACAAATTATAAATTATAACGTCATACCGAATCCCGTAGTTTTACTCAATAAACAGCGGAAAAGTAGTAAGCGAGAAACTTTTTTCCTTTCATCATTTTGCTATGGTTGTCAGCGAGAGAAAGTTTAATAAGAGTTTGAAATTGTGTATAAAGTTTGTTGCAAGTCGCTAAGTACTCTGATTCTCGTATAGCGTATTTGTAAAGTGTCATCGCATTATGGCAGTTTCTTGCAAATCCTATAGTTTATGACGTCATATCTTCTGAACCATGTGTCGTATATGATTCTTAACCCTGCAGCAATTGAATCGGTCGGTGGAGAAAGGAACTAAGTCACTTTTTGGTGATTTTCACTTTTTTTACAGAAACGTAGTAAACAGACCAAGATACACCTTACTGTGATGAAAGGAACTATGTTTGGCTTCTTCCTGTGGAAATAACATGAGGACGATTTTATACGTGCCGAGGAGAAAGCAATCAAGTCAGTGACTTAGTTCCTTTCTCCGCCGCACGTCGCATCCCATCAGTAGATTTTACAGTCAGCGAGCTTGTACTACACCAGCTACATGCTAGATGGCGTGGGTCTGCGGCATGCAGGTGTAGGAAGTGCAACAAAACAGTAATTTGGCGCCAACTTCGTCAGGTGTCACGATTGTTGTTGAGTGTTATAAGTGATTGAATAGCGTCTTTCTAAACGTCAAAGGGACATGCGTAGAAGAAATCCATGCATAACAAAAATTCCGGAAAATGTAATAAATTTGATAATACCCAGTATCACAGCTTTCCCACTCAAAGAAATTCACTACGCTTGGAATGAAATTAAATACCTAGATGCAAGCTTGGATCTGAAAACTTTGCACGAAATGTTCCTTAAGAAATATCCAGACGTAAATGTGAAATACGACTTCTATAGGAAACATTTTCAGGATAATTACAAAGTGCGAATCAATATAAAATGAATTGTAGATAATTTCGGAAATTGATGAAACATTCATGGAGAAGACACTGAGATTTTTTATGAAGAGATTTTGAAATGGCTAACTTCAAGTGATAACTCGCTGTGATATGAACTATTCCGATCTTTGAATTCTATTAAATAGTCGTTTTCATGTTCAGCTGAAGATGATTTACCAATAAATTTGAGCTTTAATCCAGGAATGTGTATCTTTTAATGTATTATACTACTACTACTACTACTACTAATTATTATACTAGTATTATAAGTACTAATTCCTTCGCTGACTGGAGAAATTTCAATTTTTTTTAAAGATACTTTGCAGAATATATAAAAATAATTTTAATTCACAGTATGTATGGTTACAGTACAGCAAATGTTGAAAATTTCAATATCATCTGTAAAATAGTTTAACAATTTAACAGTTTTTGTCTCTCCTGAAAAGTACAAAAAAAGAGGGAAATAATTCCTTTCTCCACCGACCGATTCAATTGTACCTCACGGTAAGGTATGTGTGTAACAAATTTGGTTGAAATCGGTCCAGTGGTTTAGGAGGAAATGAACAGGATTGTCGCCAAATGCGCATCTCCTTGTGTATGACGTCATATCTCGTGAACTATGTATCGTACGTGATTCTTACACTTACGGCGACCGTTCTCATGGATTGAAGCTTACGTGTGCAAAATTTCATAAAGATTGGAACAAAATTGTAGATTTCTATGCAACACGTACAAATATACGAACATTCTGCTTTATATATTAGTCTTGAAACTCTGTGTACAGTGAAAACGCGATCGCCGCGCAGAGCGTGAACAGCAGGCAGTGAAGAGTTGTGTGTGTCGGCAGGCGTCCCCGCAGCCTCAGCAGCAGCAGACGCAGGCGTCGGCGCGGCAGCAGGTGATGCGCACCATCACGACGTCCGGGCTGATCGCGGTGGGCCCGGTGCCGGACGAGTCGTCGCCGGCCGCCAGCCCGCAGGCCGTCAACGGCCGCAGCCCGGCCGCGCCCAGCCCGCCCGTGCACATCAAGCGCTCGCCCGACCACCAGCTGCAGCACGCCTACGCCGCGCACACACGCTTCTCCTCGCCGCAGCACCAGTACTCGCCGCAGCAGGTGCGTGCATTGCGCCGCGTCCTATGTGTTCACTGGTGCAGTGAACTCCCGGAAAAATACTCGTCGTGCAAAAAATAAATAAACTAAAACTGTTTTCAGACCCCCAGTCTTCGTTTCTTTCTTCTATCAAATCATTTTATATGCACATTCAAAGTATTTTTATTGCACGAGAGACTTTTTACTTCGTGCAGACTGCACGTGTACGAATCGTAGCGCGTCTAATCGGCAGTGACCGCAGCGTTGCAATGCGTATGCGCGGCTGAGGTTCAAATTTTCTGCTAAACCCCCTCGAGGCACCATATGGGATTGAATTGGAAGAAACATATTGAAGATCTGCTAAAACGTTTGAGGTCAGCTACTTATACCATCAGGGTCATTGCAATATTTGGTGATATACATCTCAGTAAATTAGCTTACTATGCCTATTTTCATTCACTGCTTTCATATGGGGTCATATTCTGGGGCAATTCAACACTGAGTAAAAAAGTATTCATTTCACAAAAGCGTTTAATCAGAATAACTGCTGGAGCCCACCCGAGATCATCCTGCAGAAATTCATTTAGGGATCTAGGGATCTTCACTATACCTATATAATATATATACAATATATATATAATGTTCAAATGTTTGTATAGCTTATGGGACTTAACTACAGGGTCTATATATAGCCGCGGTGGAGTAGCCGAACGGTCTAAAGCGTCTCGCTGCGGAGCGCGCAGTTGCTCGCCGTAGAAGTTCCAGTCCTCCCTGGGGCGTGTGTGTGTGTTTGTCCTTAGGTTAGTTTACCTAGGTTTAAGTAGTTTGTAAGCTACGGACTGATGACCACGGAGTTTGGTCCGATAGATTTACAAAGATATGAACATATATCCACTCATGGAATTTGTTATTAATAATCCGACCCAATTCAAAAGTAATAGCAGCTAATAATAGCTACAACACTAGGAGAAAGGGTGATATTCACTAGTCAAGTTTAAATATAACTTTGGCACAGAAAGGGGTGAATTATGTTGCCACAAAAGTCTTCGGTCACTTACCAAGTAGCATCAAAAGTCTGACAAATAGACAACTACCATTTAAAAAGAAAAAGGTATATCTGAGTGGCGCCTCCTTCTACACTTTAGATCAATTTTTAGATAAAATTTGAAATAAAAAAAATTAAAATAAATCAATAAATAAAAACAACAAAATAAGAAAATAAAGAAGGCTTAAAATATTGATTGTCATGTAAAGACAACATTTACTAAACTGACACTTTCCACGTCATTACGAGATATCGTATATACGATCTATGGAACAAGTATTAATCTAATCTAATCTAATCGACTGTCCGTGGTCCTGACACAGTGAACCCAGCGTCATTTCCGATCGGTTCGGTGACTGGCGACGTAGTTCTGTCGATTCATTTGAGGTAGCGTATCCTGTCAGCTGAACAACGCTGCCAAGGAGGTATCGAACTTGCAGTCACGTGTCGGTAAGATGCTGGGAGTAATGTTTCACCCTCAAGCCCCAAGCGCGGTGAAGTGAATTGAGGGACAAAAAAGAACAAGAACTTTCATTTATTAACTCTGTCCTCCCGCGGGGCAGGCGTCGCCCCGTGCAGTTATAATAAATGGACATCGTCAGGATGGCTACCATTTAGAACCTGCAGATTACTTCCAGGTCTGTCGCCGCAAAGTACTGTTTGACAACAGAGAAGTTGTGGTGTTACTTTTACCTTACTGTTGTCAAAATGTAATTGACAGCGCTATAATCTGCATTTTTAAAATTGTAGGCGATATAAAATGTTACTTTATTTCTTGCAAACAGAGACAAGCAGAGTTCAGTAGAACTAGCAAAAGGAACATGCAATTTAACCCTTTTAGTCCTTTAACTGCCACATACCACACACCCTTCTGGTTCATGTAAGATGGAGCTCCACCCCAACGACGTAGGGGAGGGTTTGATGTCCTGGAGGAGCACTTTGGTGACTGAATTCTGGTTCTGGAGTGCCCAGACGCAATGGCATGGGCCTCGATTGGCCGCCATATTCTCGGGATCTAAACATATGCGACTCCTTTTCGTCTGAGTATATTAAAAGAGAAGGTGTACAACAATAACTCCAAAACCATTGCTGAGCTTAAAACTGCCATTCATGAGGTCATCGACAACATGGACATTCCGGCACATCAGCTGGTCATGCAGAATTTCGCTGGTCATGCAGAATTTCGCTATTCGTCTGCGCCGTTTCATCGTCACGGAAGGCACGCAAACCGAACATGTCATCACCTAGATCCGAAAATCTGTAGTGACGTTTACGTGTTGAATAAAGTGAGCGCATACCGTAATTTTTGTAATTAATTTACGTTTTGTTTTATGTAGTTCGAAGGAAGGAAGAAACTAAGCTTGGAGTTTAACGTCCCAGCGACAGCGTGGTCATTACAGACGGAGCTAATGCTCGGAGTGTTGGGTAAGGATGTGGAAGGAAATCGGCCTTACCCTTTCAAAGGAACCATCCCAACTTCTTGATTGAAGAAATAAGATGTAAAATCAGAAGGTTGCAGACACACAACTGGCTGATGCATTTCGAATGGGTTAAGGCACATCAAGGGATATGGGGAAATGAACTGCTGACAACCTTGCTAAAAGAGCAGCTCGATCAAGACCATCAATACGCTAGAACAAAATACCTACAAGTGCCGTAAAGAAGAAACTTCGAGGGAGTTTAGGAGCAAATGGGACATTGAGTGGAAAAGAACAAAAAACAGGGGAAGCACTATGTCCAAACTATTGACCATGTGCTTTTTGACTGCTGCAATTTATTAAAAGAGAGGGACGATCTCAGGAAGAAAATAGATGACAAAGGAGGAAGATGGCCCGTCAGTAAATATGACTTGGTACATAAATTCAGTACAGACTTTTACAATTTTTGTAATTCAATAAGATTTCCTGATGTATAAAATCGTTTGTTCCTTTGTAATCCCTGTCAACTTATGTACTGTACTTGGGTTTGCAAAACTACCTGATGTAACCGCCTGAATCTAACGATCAAACATGTAACATTACCATGTAATGGGGCATGTTAAATAATAAATAAATAAATAAAAATAAAGGAACCATCCCGGCATTTGATTATAGTGATTTAGGGAAATCATGGAAGACCTAAATTTGGATGACAGGAGGTGGATTTGTTCGAATGTTTGTTAAGCTTATGGGACTTAACTACGGGGTCATCAGTCCCTAAACTTACAAACTACTTATGAACTACTTACGAACTAGGACGGCACAAATATCCATGCCCGAGGGGGGATTCGAAACCCCGACCGTAGAGGTGGATTTGAACCACCGTCCTTCCGGATGAGCAGTATGTTACCACTGCTCCATCTCGCTCGGTTGTAGTTCGAGAAATGTCATCCTGTGTCGTCACATTGACGCGCTTGTTCAGATTGGGCAGAACGTCTTGCCGATCAATCAACTGTTCAAATGTCTGTAGAGCTTATGGGACTCAACTATGGGGTCATCAGTCCCTAAACCAACAAACTACTTATGAACTAGCTTATACTAAGGACGGCACAGATATCCATGCCCGAGGGGGGATTCGAACCCCCGACCGTAGTGGCCATGCAGTCCGTGACTGGCACGCCGCAGACAGCTCGACACCGCGACCGGATCTTGCCGATCATAGAAGGAGCTTAAGTCCAGTTGGGTGGGGACTAACTGTCATGATTTTCACAGGCTTTAAGCTCCTGCATCTGCATGTATGACCGACACAGAATGCCTTGGACAGGTGGCGTACTCGCCGGCGAGCGTGGCGGTGTCGTCGCCGTACCAGCACCAGCAGCAGGCGGCGACGCCCACGGAGCAGTCGGGGGCGGCTGAGGAGGCGGGCGCCAGTCCCCCGCAGCTGCTGGACGCGGCCAGCGGCCACCGCTACACCGCCCGGCCACAGCCGCAGCGCTTCGCGCCGCCGTCGCCTCACCAGTCTCAGCCGCAGCAGCAGTCGCAGGCGCAGGCCCAGGCGCAGCACGAGGTGCTGGCGGCGCGCTACGCCCACCACGACGACTACCACGCCCAGGCCGCCTCCATCACGCCGCCGCCGCCCCTCGAGCACATACACCAGTCCCACCACCAGATCACCTACGAGGACCAGCAGGTACGCTTCCTTGTCTCAGCAGTCTTCAGCTCCATTTATATCTACTTACAGGGTAGTCGATGATGTTGACGGATTACGTCTACTCCCTGGTACGATATTTCGGCTGACATCGCCAGATGAGTGAGAGTCAAGGAAGACGGCTAGGTTTTTTTTTTTTTTTTTTTTTTTTTTTTTTTTTTTTTTTTTTTTTCCAAATATCTACGCTTACATGGGCAGGCTGACAGCAGCCTACAATGCTGCTCTACAGCCGAGCGAATGTAACAGATTGACAATTGGTTTTTAAAACAAAAGACATGGTGGTAAATTGGTGCTTTTACAAAATGACATCTACATCTACATACATACTCCGCACTCCACCGTAAGGTGCGTGGCGGAGGGTACACTGTACCATTACTAGGCATTTCCTTTCCTGTTCCACTCCCAAATAAAACGAGGAAAAAAAAGAATGCCTATATGCCTCCGTACGAGCCCTAATTTCTCTTATTTTATCTTTGTGATCACTACGCGAAATGTAAGTAGGCGGCAGCAAGATCGTGTTACACTCAGCTTCAAATTCCGGCCCTCTAAATTTCCTCAGCAGAATTTCACGAAAAGAACGTCGTCTTTCCTCCAACGATCCCCTATTGAGTTGCCGGAGTATTTCCGTGACACTCGCGCATTGGTCGAACGTACCAGTAACAAACCTAGCTGCTCGCCTCTGAACTGCTTCTATGTCTTCCTTTAAACTGATCTGCTGCGGGACCCAAACACTTGAGCAATACTCAAGACGTGGTCAAACTAGCGTTTTATATGTGGTTTCCTTTACAGATGACATGACATGATGAAAATGGCGGGAAAAAATAAATGCAAAAGACTGATTGTTAATACACATACAATGGTAGTGAAATGTGTTGCCACGGCGGCTAATAGACACATTGCGGACGACGAGACACAAGCAGACGACGACACTGATAAAAAGAGAAACAACACGAAGCACTGTTTGCCATGGGGCTGCTGTACGATGTTAAAACCACAGAACGACGAGACGCTGGGCACACGATGTACTGTACACTGTTAAAATCACTATCGTTGCATTGGCCCCGCAGTGAGGACGGGGTAGGGAGAGGGGGAGTACGTGGGAAGCACGGTGGGAGGGGAAAGGAGTTGATGGGAGGGGTGGAGGGGAGGGATCGGAAGGACTCCTGGGGAATCGTACAGGGGGGGGGGGGGGGTAGCCAAGCGGAGGGAGGGATGGGGATGGGTGGGGGTGGGGAGGAGGGGACGACGATCTACGGGGAAGGGTTAAATTTGGAAGGAGGGATAGATGTCATCAGGGAGAGGGATGTGGTAGAAGCCACCCTCGGAAAGGATATAGAGGGTGTGGAACTGAAGGGAGGGAGGGATGTGTCAAAGGCGCGGCAGGAGCCCAGGACTCAAGAGGAGAGGGGATACCAGTGGGTGATGGGACTCTATCTTGCGGTGAATATACTTGAGGCGGATATGCTGAAGAAATTGGATCAGGTGTGGGTAGGGGATGATGTCATAAAGGATCCGCATGGGGGAAGGGAGGCGGATGGCGTAGGCGAGGCGAAGGGCATGGCGTTCGAGGACTTGACGGGTATCATAGTAGGAGTGGGGAGCGGATATCCATGTGGGGAGGAAGCACCATAAGATGGGACGCATGAGGGAACGGTAGGTACAGAGGATGGTGGAAGGGATCAAACCCCATGTCCCGCCAGATAGGCGTTTTAAAAGTTTAAGACGGGATAGGGTTTTCTGACGGACGGTCTTGAGGTGGGGTTCCAGGAAAGGTCTCTGTCTAAGGTTAATGATACTAAATGTTCGCCCTCTGTTGGAACGCGGGTTAAAGCTCACATGTCAAATCATAAACGTTTTTAATATCTGTCAGTACTTTATTTTGAATATACTATTTCAAGCCTTTATCCGTACATTATGCCACTTTATTATCAACCTGTTTCGCTTGTTTCGAGCGAATCATGGGGAAAAAGCCTATATCAGAAAACTCAAAATAATGTTAAACCAAAAAATACGGCGCGTCACAATATACAAATAAAGAGTTATGTAGAGGCTATTCACGGAGGCCCTACTCCACTCTTTAACTGTCGCTAGACTTGTTGTTATGAATAAAATGTTTTCTTTCCGAATATGTTAATCACCGGGTCCCAAGCCTGGTCCAGTTGACAATCGCTGTCACGATCAATAAGATCTTGTGCCAAGCGTATTTCCACAGATTCTTTAATCACTGAATACACAGAAATCTTGGTCACGACGAGATCATTTTGGGATTCACTCATTAAGGAATCAGTAGAGATACGCTTGGACAAGATCTTATTAATCGTGACTGCGGTTTTCGGCACGGTGATCTCTTTAATATATTGCACAAAAAATTATAACGACAAGTCTAGCGACTGTTAAAAAGATGATTTGATATCTGAGTTTTATTGCAGAGGACGGACATGTAGTTTCATCTTCGTACTTGCGCGTGCGTTGGTTGTAGAAGGTATCGGGAACTAGCAATATCCATTGGCTCATACATACCAGACGATGACCCAAAGATTGTCAGCTGATATATCGCACCAGAAGGTCGGCATTATCTGGCTGCAATCCCAAAATTTTATCTAGTATTACCTACAGGGTGTCGAGCTAAGGAGACCCTGGTTTCAAAATTAAATATCTCGACAACTAATATCGATAAACGACTGCTCCCAAAAGCACTTTTATTGTGAAAGATGTAATAATTGAGTATACAAGTAAAAAAATAATAAAAAGGGGGAGGGGTAGCAATCGTTCGAAAAGCTGCCGATAGATGGAGCTGTAATGACGTTATGGCGTGCCTAAGAACAGTGCGCCGCAGCTCCAAGATCAAATCTATCGCTGCAACGTAAAACGTGATTAACGCACCGAGGTTCCAGTCATTTATTTCATCGATCAACTTTTATTTCTGGTACTGGAATACGACAGGTTACAAAACAACCATACGACAAGGTGTAGTTTACAAATATGGTTTAACGTGTCAAGAGGACCGGATACGAAAACAATTCGTAAACTATTCGCCAAATTCTAACAGACAGCGTCGCTGATAACCAGGTGGTTGGAGGGGGGGGGAAGATGTTGGCCTCAGGCAAACTGTACTTACTCCTAGAAAAGTCGCACCGTTTCTGGAATTGGAATTATTCCGGAAAATCTAAGGAAACCCGAACGAAGAGTTGCGACTGGTTTGAAGCGTTCCAGCGCGCAGCAAAATACTGAGACAACCCTGTTGCCGACCGCGGTGGCCGCGGGGACTGAGGCACTTCAGTCACGGTCTGCACGGCCACTACGGTCGGGGGTTCGAATCCCCCCTCGGGCATGGATATTTGTGCCGTCCTTAGAATAAGGTAGTTGATAAGTAGTTTGTAAGTTTAGGGACTGATGACCCAGTAGTTAAGTCCCATAAGCTTAACAAACATTTGAACATTTTTGAACAACCCTGTTCCCATTCAAAATCAATGTCGCAACGCTGTCCATAATATTACGGCAGTTCTCACTAAGTCGCAACGAACGTAAGGGTATGCACGCGTCGTTTTTGACACTACCAAAACTAACGTAATATTACGGGCATTGCACTTTAATTATTAAAGGACTCACGTTAGATTTGTTCAAATTAATAAATTGGTATACTTACTCACAAAAAGGTTTCTATTGGACCACTTATTTCATCAGAAGTTCATGGAAGCATATAAATAATGTGTTCATCATTTTCTACAGTTACGACTGTGAGAATGTGCAGAATATAGTGTGGAACGAAATATGCTAAAAATTAAGACACTTTTGAAATGTTCAAGCGTTTCTAATCCTAACGGACGAAAATGTTGATGCCGTGGCTCTCTAGACTTACAAATTACTTAATCTAACTTATACTAAGAACAACATACACAACCACGCCCATAGAGGACCCGAACCTCAGACGGGACACGTCGCCCCAGACCGCGCGGACATTCTCGCGGGACTTTGACCATTATACACCATAGCTTGCGGCTAACCCTGCATTTCCGGCAGGAGTCGGGTTCTCGTGTGTATCCTCACTGAATGGAGCATCAGACCTTGATAGATTACAATAAAAAATTCACGGCTCGCTGTAATCTATGGAGTAAAATGATAGAAGTAGGTGGACATGAGGATTTAGGCTGAGTAATCCATTCAGCTGCGTGAATCCTGAACCATCCCGGCGGGTAGTGCGAGGCTTAGCACAACTACCTGGTAACCAGGATTCCCGGGTTCGAATCCCGGCCGGCCACAATTTTCCACATGTCCACGTTGTATCACTGCACCACTTACCAGTAGCTAAGACAAAAATGACCCAGCTACAAATGATAAGAATTTTGATGTAGTAGTTCATATCTCAGATAGATTGCCGGCCGCTGTGGCCGAGGGGACTGCGGCGCGCGTCACGGTCTGCACGGCCACTACGGTCGGGGGTTCTAATCCCCCCTGGGCATGGATATTTGTACCGTCCTTAGTTTTAGCTAGTTCATAAGTAGTTTTGAACATTTGAATTTCAGGTAGATCAGAAGGAAGAATGTCAGACAGTGGATAAGTAACGGATTGCACTGTGGGTTTGGATGTCTAGGTCAGAGGACGGCAAAGTAATCTTAGATAGGGTCCGGATACTTTTGAAAATTTTTATCGAGGTCCGCACTGAAAATGTCTTATTCCTTATTAATTTTTTTATTTCAATTTTTATTCACAAAATAATATGAGATACAACAAACAGGCATTTTTTATTTAAAATTCAGAAAAAGTAATATTGTTCACTATTTTTTTATTTTCATTCTCAATCTAATATGAAATACAGTAGAATGTAAAATATAAATGTGTAGAAAATAAAGAACTTATATTATTTTGCAAAGTATCTTTAGGCTTTCGTTCATTAGGAGCACAAAAATTGTGTTTACATGGATATGCCTTGACGCTGAAGTAGAGGTTACAGAGATTGTGTGGCTTATGGGACTTAAAGCTGGAGTCATCAGTTCCTAAACTTACGCACTACTTATGAACTACGTTATACTAAAGACAGCAAAAAACATCCATCCCAGAGGGGGGATTCGAACCCACGACGGCGTACGGCTTCGCGCATCACAGCATTGAGATTGTCAGAGTATGAAGTCGATTTGTAGAATTTCACTGTTCATTAAATGAAGTTCCGGTGCTGCATTCGTGTGTTCAGAGCTTTTATGCGGATCGCCTGCCACTAGCTTGCTCCGCTCTGCCGCCGGTCCTCGGCGTACTCTTAGGCGTTGCACATCATGACAACTATTTATTTAATCTACCTATAATAATCATTTAGGGGTCTAATTATTCAGCAGTTAATTGTAAAATTCTAGAAAAAATAATACAAGGGTGGCTCTCATAAGAATTGTTATCTACAGAAAAAATATATTTTTTTTACGTATTTGTATATAATACTTTCAAAATATGTTTGGCGATCCAGTTTTTTGCCTTCCGCGGTCCGGACCTGGACCGCGGTCCGCCAGTTGCCGACTGCTGGTCTAGGTCCTCATCTGAATCTTGCCTTCCGCGGTCCGGACCTGGACCGCGGTCCGCCAGTTGCCGACTGCTGGTCTAGGTCCTCATCTGAATCTTAACCAAAAGTAAACGTGATATCTAAGCGGTGTGTGTGATGTTGTGTGCAGGTGGTGGAGACGACGGAGCTGCTGCAGCTGAAGACGGCGCCGCTGTCGCCGACAGACGGGAGCGGCGGCGGGGGCGGCGCGCTGTCCGGAGACGGCACCTACACCACCCTGCAGACCGTGCAGCTGGGCGCACACCCCGCCACCTACCAGGTCCGTGCTCCGCACATCTACATCTACATCTACGACCATACTCCGCAAGCCACCCGGCGGCGTATGGCGGAGGGTACCTTCAGTACCACCATCGATTTTCCCTCCTATTCCAGTCACGTATTGTTCGCGGAAAGAAGGATTGTCAGTATGCCTCTGTGTGGGCTCTAATCTCTCTCATTTTATCCTCACGATCTCTTCGCGAGATATACGTAGGAGGGAGCAATATACTGCTAGACTCCTCAGTAAAGGTAAGTTCTCGAAACTTTGACAAAAGCCGTACCGAGCGACAGAGAGTCCCTCCTGCAGAGTCTTCCACTGGAGTTTATCGATCATCTCCGTAACGCTTTCACGATTACCAAATGATCCTGTAACGAAGCGCGCTGCTCTCCGTTGGATCTTCTCCACTTCCTCTATCAGTCGCACCTGGTACGGATCCCACACCGGTGAGCAGTATTCAAGCTGTGGGCGAACAATTGTACGGTAACCTACTTTCTTTGTTTTCGGACTGCATTTCCTTAGAATTCCCCCAATGAATCTAAGTCTGGATCTGCTTTACCGACGATTGTTTTCATATCGTCGTTCCATTTTAAATCCCTCCTAATGACTACTCCCAGATAATTTATGGATTTAACTGCTTCCAGTTGCTGACGTGCTATAGTGTAGCTAAATGATAAAGGATCTTCCTTTCTGTGTATTCGCAGCACATTACACTTGTCTACATTGAGCTTTAATTACCATTCCCTGCACCATGCGTCAATTCGATGTAGATCCTCCTGCATCTCAATACAATTTTTCATTGTTATAACCTCTCTATATACTACCGCATCATCCGCAAAAAGCCTCAGTGATCTTTCGATGTTATCCTCATGGTCATTTATATATATCGTGAACAGCTACGGACCCACGACACTCCCATGTGGCACACTTGACATAACTCCTATTCGGAAGACTTTTCTCCATTGAAAATGACCTGCTGCTTTCTGTTATCTAGGAATTCCTCAATCCAATAACACAATTGGTTTGATACACCATATGCTCTTACTTTGTTCATTAAACGTTTGTGGGGAACTGTGTCAAACGCCTTGCGGAAGTCGAGAAACACAGCATCTACCTGAGACCCCATGTCTAAGGCCCTCTGAGTCTCGTGGACGAATAGCGCGAGCTGGGTTTCACATGAACGCCTTTTTCGAAACCCATGCTGAATCCTACAGAGCAGATTCCTAGTCTCGAGAAATGTCATTATATTCGAACATAATAATAATTCGCGGAACATCACCTTCTCACAATTTATAATTAACTTTATAACTCATAAGTTACTCTGCCGGAGAATATGCAAGTCCACTGTGGTTCAAATCCAGTCATGCCAAAATAGTAGATGTTGCTGTTAACGATACTTGTCGCATTATCTTCTGAATAAACTGTATAGTCTTGTGGGCACTGCACCTCCCGACATCCGCCGAGAGGTAGCAGCAAAAAGTGAGAGGGGAAAATCAGAAACTTCTGAAGCCCAACCCCTATATGGACATCAAATAGCAAACCAACGACTAAAATCCAGAAAGAGCTTCCTTAGATCTACGGAGGCTCTAGTTGGGACATTGCAGCAATGCCGAAGTGAACTATGGCTGCAAGGTATATCGGTACTGCAGGATGGTTTACACCGTGTGAAAAACTACAAACCCGGCTACACAGACAAGTGGAGTACATGGAGATCACTCAACAGACTATGTTCAGGAGTCACAAAATGTAAGAGTAATCTGTTTAAATGAGGCTTCCTAGTGGAGTCGCCACTCTGTGAATGTGGAGCAACGCAGACGACCTCCCATCTGCTCCAGTGTACTCAGTGTCCAGCAACATGCAATACCAAATGCAATACAGGTTGCTAACTTCTGGGCATCAAAGGTGTAAATAATTGTCTTGTAAATATGATGTATTCTTATAACATGTAAATATTGTACTTTAGTTTATACATTCTAAGTGCTTCTGACACGAATAAATAATTACAGTATCTCACCCTAACAAAGAAAAAATGTGCTAGCTGTCTTCCTTTTATGTCGGATTGCATGCATGTTCACTGCTGGACACATAAAATGCAACTCGCTGAACGGAGCGTGCAGCATGTGTTCGCGACGACGACATTTGCACGTGATTAGGTTTCCAGCATAGGCGCGCATGACGGCCGACAATAGCTGTTGTTGTTGTTGTTGTTGTTATTGTTATTGGAGATTTAGGGCGCTCAACATCGTGGTCATCAGCGCCCTTACTAGGAAGAGATGAGTCCAATACTGCTAAATGGCACAGAAGACAGGCAAGGGTTCAGTGGCACTAATAAGAAACTAGACAAAACAGACAAATGGGGGATAAATCTAACAAGACGGTGTGCTAAACATAGAGGGATGGACAGAACGATCCTATCTTCCTCTATCTATATTTTAGAACCGTCGACCTAAGATCGTTGGTAGGAGGTTGGCCTAAACACAAAATCGTAAAACGCCTTCCACTGTCATTTCAGTATCACCTAAAATGTAGCGGAGGTCATCCGACAAACCAGCTTGTTCCCTCGCAGCATCATAGGAAACACAAGTAGTTAAAATATGCTGAACGGTTATCAGCACACCACAAGCATCACAAGTAGGGGTCTCGTCGCCACAAAGAAGGAATCTATGCGTCAGGGGGCAGTGTCCTATTCGAAGTCTTGTTAAGCAGACTTCAACACACCTGACAGGCTGTACGGATGTACGCCAGGAACTAATTGTGCCTTTTATTGACCGTAACTTATTATCAACGACGGCGAAACATTCTTGGTCCCAGATGCGCATGACAGAGCTCCTAAGAAATGACAGCGAGGCACGGAGAGGGAGAGGACAATCAGCTACGTTCGGGAGCTGACAGGCCTCCTCGGCCGCGGTATCGGCCAACTCGTTTCCACGGATACCCACATGGCCAGGTACCCAGCAGGAGGAAACCAGCTTTCCTTGCCGCTGCAACTGCAAAACGATGTCTTGGATATTGTGGACGGTCTTATCTGCTGGGTACATATGCTGAATGGTCTGCACAGCACTGCGTGAATCGGAGCAAAGCAGGAAGGTAGACCCAGTATGACATTTCATATGCTCCACTGCTTTCAAAACAGCGTAAAGTTCTGCGTCAAATACCGTGAACTGACGCGGCAGAAGATATCTGAGGATTCGGGTAGGGAACACTAAAGAGCACCCAACAGTATCCCCCTGCCGCCAATAGCGCCAACTGCAACTGCTATATCTGGTGTTTAATGTGGAATACTGAATATTTTGTTACGTGGTAGTGTGGACGAATTGCAAAACAAATCGCCGTATAACGTGTATCCAATTCTTATTGACTGCAGAGATAGAGCTGTTAGTATACAGCCATATCGAATCCAGACGTCCCACGTACAGCCGTGCAGTCTACCACAGAAGGGGATTCTGCTCCATCGAAAATTTTTGGGGGTCTGATATATGAGTTTTGGACATCACGTACCATAAATACGAAAATTATAAAAGTCCGACTACTGTGTAGTACCGGTATAAAAGCTAATACTCTGTTTGTTTACGGTGTTCGTTTATAAGCCGATTGTTTAGACCATTGGTTTTTAAACTGTGGGGTGCAACCCCCTACGAAGAAGTATAAAAAGGGGCGCGGCTAGGGCGGTACCATTGTGTTACGTTTTCCTTCGATTTTCTACTTAATCAAGACAAATAAGTTAGCAGTTACGCCGAACTGTCTACTGGGTACCCAGTATTGTCATTTCCGTCTTAGATTATCAGATTGCCGGCCGCGGTGACCGAGGTGACTGAGGCGCTCCAGTCACGGTCAGCAGGGCCACTACGGTCGGGGGTTCGAATGCCCCATCGGGCATGGATATTTGTGCCGTCCTAGTTCGTAAGTAGTTCATAAGTAGTTTGTAAGTTTAGGGACTGATGACCCTGTAGTTAAGTCCCATAAGCTTAACAAACATTTGAACATTTTTGATTATCAGCTTGAATGTAAGCGTAGTCGCTGTCCAACTTCTCGAATTCGTAGCATACGAGTACAGTAGACGTGCGAAAACTTGGCCGATCGTCTAACGTTGCACAGGTTTGGTCTTATGACAGTTAATGAATATAAGCATGTTTAAAATAACGCATGGAAATTGGGGGCTGTAATGAGTCTTCACAAATCCATGTTACCGCTGTGTGTTATATACACCGTAATGGCTGATCAGTAGCAGGCATTGCCGATAGAGAAATTAATACATATGCAGCTCACCGACTTCTTTCTGCTTTCTCTCCAAGTCACTGACTTAATCGCTCCCGTTTTCTGGTGCTTGGAGTAGGTCAAGTGTTCCATTGTCTGCGGTCGCGATCCTCTTGCTCAGGGGATAGCGGTCACAGTAGGAAGTAATGCACCATAAAGTAACCAGACCAATGCATGTCCGTAATACGAAAACACAGGCATAGGAAAAGTCAAATTTATTTTTTATAAATTATGAATAGAAGGTAGAATGTTTCATAATTTCAAACGTTCAAATGCTCCTAAACCTAAAGAATAAACTGCTAGGATCATCGGTTCCTAGACTTACAAACTACATCAATTAACTCACTCTAAGGACAACACACACATAACAACGTTCGATAGAGGCCTCGAACCTCGACGGGAGCGGCCGTGGAATCCGTGACATGGCGCCCCAGACCACGAAGCCATTCCCACTTGCTTCATAATTTAACGATGAGTAAACGCAAAGCATAAGAAACATTTACAGGAACAAATCGATAGCTAAACGAACAAGATGCATAAATTGATTTAAAAAAATTCTAAAATAAAATAAAAATAAACAAATAAATAAAAATTTTAAATTTAAAATTAAAAAAAAAACTGTTTTTTTTTCTTCTCGAACAACTGTAAAACGGTCTCTGATTTAAGTAACATAATTCACTCTTTCATCTTGCCTGAAAAACTAAACAGCCATGCAAAATACGTACCTGTCCTAAATCGTGTAGAGATAGACACGTTCAGTCCAAAAAATTTGCTAAATATTAATGCTATAATGTAGATGCACCAACAAATGAAAATTAAATTACAAGATATTCACAGAATGCATGACAATAATTGTGAATGGACAAAGCTTAAAATGTGTACCCAGCCGGGACTCGAACCCGTATCTCCAGCTTTCTAGGCACTTGTGCTGACCACTACACCACTGAGGACACAGTGATGACCGCACCTGCAAGGACTATCTAAGGACGCCTCCCGTCAGATACAAATTCCCAGTCTTACCCTGCCCACAGTACTCACTTCTTCTGCCAATACCTCACCTCCTACTTTCCAAACTTCACAGTTCTCCTGCGAAACTTGCAGGTGTAGCACTCGTGGAACAAAGAATATGTTGGAGACATGGTTTGCCGGCCGCGGTGGCCGTGCGGTCTGCGGCGTGCCAGTCACGATCTGCACGGCCGCTGTGGTCGTGGGTACGAATCCCCACTCGGGAATGGATGTTTGTGCCGTCTCTAGTGTAAGCTAGTTCATAAGTAGTTTGTAAGTTTAGGGACGGATGACAATGTAGTTAAGACCCGTAAGCTCTACAAACATTTGAACATTTTGGAAACATGGTTTAGAGACAGACTAAGGGATTTTTTTCAGAATGAAACTTTCACTCTGCTGTGTGTGCTCTGATATGGAACTTCTTGGTAGCCTGGCAGTGTGACTATGGCTAAGCCACGTCTTCACCATACCCTTTCTTCCAGGAGTGCTAGTTGAAATTTGGAAAGTAGAAGGCAAAAAAATGTTCAAATGTCTGCAGTTCTATCGGAGCAAACTGCGTGGTCATCAGTCCGTAGCTTACAAACTACTTAAACTTAGGTAAAGTAACCTAAGGACGAACACACACACCCATGCCCCAGAGAGGACTCGAACCTCCACGGCGAGCAACCGCGCGCTCCGCAGGGAGGTGCTTTAGACCGCTCGGCTACTCCACCGCGGCTAAAGTTTAGTTCCTCTGCTCTTAACTCTGAGGGTAGAACCCACTGAGAGCTTCGTACTGTCATTGGTCTGTGACTTTAGTGCCTACAATTGGCTGATGGCTGTTTCAGAAATAAACATAAATAAATAAATAAATAAATGAAAAAGTTTGCAGAAAAGAAATATTTCCTCTTCAATGTATACAGCTCGGCTTCCCCACCACGGTAAGTAGGAGGCAAGGTACTGGCAGAATTAAAGTTCTGAGGACGGACGTGAAGCGTCCCGGAATAGCTCAGTCGGTAGAGCGCTTGCCCGCGAAAGGCAAAGGTCCCAGTTTCGAGTCCCGGTTGCGGCACACAATTTGAAATTGTCAGGAAGTTAGTTTTAGTATTGTAAATGCGACATAAAATCACTGAGGAGGCAGGCGACCATGATGAAATGATTAGGTAGTACTGCTGTGAAGCTGGTTAGGTCGCAAATTCTTTATTGTTGGTCACACTTCATGTACCGCGTGCCCTCAAAAAGGACGCGTTTCGGAATTACCAACATCAGATTAGCATCTCTTCCGTGCCATGTGCACACGTGAACAGATGAAAGATGTTCTTCAGTATACATACTCTGCTTTTGTGTGTATGTTGTATTTTTGGCATATCCTGACTAAAAGAAGGGATCGCTTGGTAGGACACATTCTTAGACATCGGGGAATCGTAAAATTAGCATTGGAGGGAAGTGTGTGGGGTAAAAATCGCAGAGGGAGACCAAGAGACGCGTATAGTAAGCAGATTCAAATGGATATGGGTTGCCGTTCTTATGAGGAGATGAAAAGGCTTGCTCAGGATAGAGTAGGGTGGAGAGCCGCATCAAACCAGTCTCCGGACTGAAGACCATAACAACACATTGAAGAACATCTTTCATCTGTTCACGTGTGCACATGGCACGGAAGAGATGCTAATCTGATGATGGTAATTCCGAAACGCGTCATTTTTGAGGGCACGCTGTACATGAAGTGTGACCAGCAATAAAGAATTTGCGACCTAACCAGCTTCATAGCAGTACTACCTAATCATTAGTTTTAGTAGTTAGTTTTGTGTCCCAGCCTCGTCGCCGCTTTTGTGTCCCGTTTCCGTTGTAGGTGTCGATGGCCGAGTAGGAAGACCGACACAGGAATAAAGGTAGCACGCTTGTGCATGTACGAAGGTGAGCAGCCAGTGGGACAGCAGAAACTAGAAACACTAGAGTAAATTAGAACGAGATATATATTGCATAGAATGTATACAATACTTAACTTTTACATAGATCAGTACTGCAGAATGCTGATACATAGTTGAGCTAGAGGCCTGCCTAGTGCCTATCCGATAGCCAAGTCTTCACTGATGCCTATCTGATTCCCAAGTCCTAAGTCGTTCATATCTCAGTCCCAAGTGAACGATGTCGTTCAGTGGTGGCCACGAGTGGAGTAGCAGCAGAGGGCGCTCGTGGCTGTCGTCGTAAGAACGCCACGCCGTGCGTGCTTGGCGGCGCGCGGCGAAAGTAGGTGGCGCGCACTTTGTACTTGTGCGACACCACAGTTAGTTGGTTTCAATAGGTTTCCAAAGATTTGAACATATCTGTTGGCGTCGCCAGGTGACGTTCGCCACGGACCCGTACCCGCCGCCGGCGAGCTCGGCGTCGTCGACGTACCACTACCACCAGCAGGCGACGTCGCAGGCGCAGCAGGTGCACCGCGCCTCGCCGCTGTACCAGCCGGCCGGCAAGGTGATGAGCGTGGTGGGCGGCGAGACCATCTACCTCAAGTCGGACCCCACGCTCAGCTCGTCGTCGTCGGTGGTGATCAAGAGCTCTCCGTCGCCGCAGCCGCTCATCTACGGCTACGAGCCGGCGGCGCCGCCGCCGCAGGCCAGCTCGCCGCAGATCGCGACGCTGTACGGCGCGGGCGGCGCGTCCTACCAGCTGCCGTCGTCCAGCAAGGAGCCGGCCGCCTTCCTGTGGACGACGGCGGGCGACTACATGAGCGGCGCCACCGGCTCCGCCTCCGCCGCCTCGGCCGCCTACGGCGCCGCAGACGCCGGCGTGCAGCTCAACTACGTGCCCTACACGCCCAACGGCGGTGCGGCGTCAACGGGCACCACGCTCGCCTTCATGGACATCGGCGAGGCCAGCATCGACCAAGGTAGCCGTCCCTTACTCTTTACACTCATCTCAGTCCGACAAGGAGACCTTCAGTTCTCAGAAACTCAGAGTCAGATGGGACCTCGCGTGTTAATAGTATAAGTCAAGGGTGTCCAGTGGACTGGGAGTGGTGGCTTACTCCTGTAATCCAGCTAATTGGAGGTCGGGTGTGGAGGATGGTTTGAGGGCTAGAGTACTGTTTCACAGCATCCTGTGTTGATCTGGCGTCCGCACTGAGGTCGTCATCAATATGGTCACCTAAGAGGAGTCTTGGGCGACCAGGTTAGCTAAGGAGGGGCGAAACGGGCCAGTGCCAGGTGTCCAGTGCCATATAAGTCTTAAAGCGCACTATACAGAAAATTTCGAGTTAAAGGGCTCTAAAGTTAAGGCACAGCACTTATATATATCATATATACCACAAGGTCCAACAAGGAGACCTTCAGGTCTCAGAAACGCAGAGTCAGATGGGACCTCGCGAGTTAGTAGTATTAGTCAAGGGTGTCCAGTGCCATATAAAAGCGCACTATCCAGGAAATTTCGAGTTAAAGAGCTCTAATGTTTAAAGCACAGCACTTCTATATATCATATATACCAATGAATGATTAAAATATGGCCGGCCGCGGTGGCCGAGGGGACTGAGGCACTCCGACCTGCACGGCCACTACCGTCCTGGGTTCGAATCCCCCATAGGGCATGGATATTTGTGCCGTCCTTAGGATTAGCTAGTTCATAGGTAGTTTGTAAGTTTAGGGACATATGACCCCGTAGTTAAGTCCCATAATAAAAAAAAAATTAATAAAAAAAAGGAACAGCTCAGGCAGTAGCGTGTTTATCATGTGGATGAATGGGGTGCGATCCTACCTATTGGAAACATTTTATTTTTATTATTTGTTTTAAAAATTCGTTAAGGTCTGCCAGTCTGTATAGAGTAAAGTGGAACAACTGCGATCATTTCGGACAAATATTATTGTAACTGGAAATATGTTGACAAAATAAATAATTTAAACTATATAATAGTTATCGGTGCGCCTCGGTTGCACAGTGGTAGAGTGCCAGACTACATATCCAAAGGGCGCGGGTTCGATCCTCGCCAAGTCCTACGATTTTTATCTGTCACTTTCCACTTCTTTCACCTCTGGCAGTATTGCTCATGTGAAAAATGCCGAGTAGCACCGTGGTTCGGAACCCACGTTAAACTGTAGGTCCTCCTATAACTGGCTGGGTAAGTCATGTCGGAGGAAGGTAACGGCATACCACCTCCAAACAGGACCATGCCTAGTAAAGCACTGTGGTGTTCAAACCAATCTTCGGATTGATGACTGCTTTACCTTTTTTTTAAATAGTTATGAATCCCTTCACAAGATCTTTATAACCGTAGATCGCTTATTGATTTTATATTACCTTTTTCGACTCGTTAAAGAGTCATTATCAAATCTTACTTGTGCAAGCATGTTAAGAAATGTACTTCAGATGAATCACCATCATAGTGGCAAGTACTTCTTAACATGCCTGGACAAGTAATATTTGATAATGACTCTTTAACGAGTCTAAACTAGTCATATAAAATCAATAAGCGATCTATGTCCATAAAGATCTTATAAAGAGATTCATAATTATTACATTAGAAAATATCCTGAATAAGATGTTAGGTAATTATAATATTAACTATGGCACTTGTTCTTGGATGTTTTTTAAATATATAACACAAATATTAGACAGTTAAAAATGTTGGTAAAATCCAAAAAAGGTTACAGAATTGAGAAAAATCGATCGAAAATGTACCAAACTAGGTACAATTGTAATCACTTCCTGGTAAAATTTTGTTCACTGAAAAACATTTTTCCCTCGGTCACCAACGCATATTTCATATTTCATGGTACCAAACATTGTGTTTTTTGGCAGCGGATCCATTCACCCTTAACCAGAATATTTATAAGGGCCCGTTACACTAAGTACCTTCACTTAACTCTTAACAGGAAAAAATGTATATCTCCGTAGCAGAAACTGGTGTATTCTTGGAAAGGACAGGAGGCGCTGTAGAAGCTTGCTACACTACAATGCCACACAAAGGCAAGTGCTACCAACACCACGAGACTGACAAATTATGTTGATCGGAATTGTACCTATATCGAATTTGTACCACCTTACCAAAAATATTCAAATGTATGTAAATCAATGAGACTTAACTGCTTGGTTATTAGTCCATAGCTTACAAACTATTTAAACTAAGTTCAACTAAACTAATGACAACACATACACCCAAGCTAGAGGGAGGACTGGAACACCCAACGGCGAGCGGCCGCGCGCACCGCAGCACGACGCCTCAGTGCGCACGGCTATTCCGCTGCGGAATACCACCTTACCATATAATAGGGCGACAGCTATACTCTTCTTTTCCACGAATAAACCAGTTCCTCAAATACACAGACAATATTGATAATAGTTCCACAGCTTACAATAGCGCCTAATTTTGTTATGAAATTATAACTACAGTAGAATTTAACGCTTTAATCAACCAACATTAACTGTAAAATGCATTTGGAAGTATTCCTTTCTAAAAAAGGAAATATCGTTATATAATTTTTAATTAACTGTAACCGTCATTTCACAAATATAATGCCGGCCGCGGTGGCCGAGCAGACTGAGGCGCTTCAGTCACGGTCTGCACGGCCACTACGGTCGGGGGTTCGAATCCCCCCTCGGGCATGGATATTTGTGCCGTCTTTAGTATAAGGTAGTTCATAAGTAGTTTGTACGTTTAGGGACTGATGACCCCGTAGTTAAGTGCCATAAGCTTAAGAAACATTTGAACATTTTGAACAAATAAAATAGTGCTTTGTGATGAAACTGATAATATTTTATATTATTAATTTTATATAAAAACTGTTACATTATTACAAATAAATAAAATATTCCCTCAAGCACACTCGAACCGTGATCATCTGCATGACGATCTCGTACTGTTTGAGCTTTTTTTCTGCTTGTTCGATCTGTTGCGGACGTTTGTTCGTTTTTTGTTCATGGTTTCGTGCCGGCAAATGTGTACCCAGTCGGGATTCGAACGTGGGTCTCCTGCTTTATACGCAGTTGTGCCGAGCCCTACACCACTGGGTACAGCTATTTCGTCACATTGGTATATCCGCCTAGCATATAAGATATGTGCTGCGATTAAAACTTTAAAGGCCTTTGATCTTGGAATTTTCTGGATAGTGCTCTGTAAACTAACATGTGAAGTCTCAACCCAAACTGAATTTCCGAGACAGGAAGTCCTCCTTGTAAGCCAGGGAACGTATTCTAGTCTATAAGGCACATTCGATTTATGAAGACTGTATCTGCAGGCAGACGCTCTTGGGGTGAATTTTTTTGAATCTACTCTGACAGGATCGTTTGAAGTCCAGCCGACACAAGTGGCCACTTCGAGTGCCAAGATAACAGTGGTGCTAAGATGAGAGGGCACAACAGGCACACAGGTTCAAAATGTAAGTACAGCTGTTCGATAAAGAAGAAGAACAAGATTAGGGTTTGATGTCTCGTCGACAGAATGGTCATTAGAGACGGAGATCACGATCGTATTTTTGGATAAGTATAGGGAAGGAAATCGGTCGTGCTCTTTCAGATGAACAATGCAGGAATTTGCCTTGTGTGGTTTAGGGAAATCGTGGAAAACCTAAATTTAAATGGCCGGATGTAAATTTGAACAACCGTCCTCCCAAATGCGAGTCCAGTGTGTAGTGTTTCATAAAAATCCAATACTTTTGAAAGTATACGATAATAGAGTCTACAATTTCCTCGTACTCGCAATTTCATGTTAGAGCTAATTTCGAGCCACCGTTAACTTCAGTATGAATTATTCTACAATTACAATAATTTAATTTGCATTGGGCTGTAATTCCAGAGGAAAGAGTGGCATCGAAATGATCAATAGCTGGGGTTGGAAATCATAAAAAGGAAAATCTTATTCGTGGGAGCGAGATGTATTTTGCGAAATTTATTTTACACACTTTGTTCTTCGAATGCGAACATATTTTGTGATGTATGCTATATGGTTACCATAATAAAGTAAGTGAAATCAGATAGATTTAATTGCTTGTAAATAACAGAATTGTAAAGTTCCATTGGTAAAGCAAATGTAGTTAAAATTTTTTCATTTCAAAACATTGGTGTATTTCATTCTCCGTTTCAACGGATGAAATTCACTCACATCTGCATATAAAAGCATTTCCTAACAATAACATGCATCAACGATGAGTTGACAATTATGTTCGTGTGGATCTCCCGCGGAAGATTAACAAAGACTGCTCGAGATATTCTCGCAACAGTATGGGACGAGTCTTACTAACATCCGGTTATTTATCGTGCTTATTGTGCAAGCCTACTAAATATTTGTGAAAGGTTGTGTGCCCACTTTGATACTAAATGGAATAGTTGTTAATAGACAAAGACTGTTAAGGTTTACTTGTAGAAATTACACTCTTGCAAAACTTGATGGATGTTCCAAAAACGAAAACTTTGTAGCCTTACGTCTAAGTTAAAATTACTCCAAGTTTATACCTCATTTCATTTACAACATATATTCTTATGAATTTGGACAAATAAGCGCGCTGTCCAAAAACTTTGGTTAACAATTCAATACACAGTGCACGTATTAATATGATTACTGCCCGCGAGCTTGTGATACTGTACAAGAATTACACTAAACTAGCATCAGTTGTTGACAGTTCAATGTATTAGTCCTAGCAATCTCCTGTTCTTTTCCTATAAACGAAATAATCGACTCGCGCGTATCACCAGCTGTACTGTTATTTAAAACGATTTATTAACGTTTATTGTACGTGAACAGTTATGAATATCTTTTGCCCCGTTGTATGTTTCATTCCTTTTGGACCATAATGCACTCGGAATGGGTTGTGGACGCAACTGCAAGTATTTATTTTGTTTTAGCTTTTGAAAATAGTCCAAAAGGATCTAAACATGTGATGTACCAAAATAACAATTCGCAACTGTTGACTGACTATAAAAAATGTTCAAATGTTTATATAGCTTATGGGACTTAACTACGGGGTCATCAGTCCCTAAACTTACAAACTAGTTAACACTAAGGACGCACAAATATCCATGCCAAAATGTTCAAATGTCTGCAAATATATCGCACCAAACTGCGTGGTCATCAGTCCGTAGCTTACAAACTACTTAAACCTAGGTAAACTAATCTACGGACAAACACACACACCCATGCCCCAGGGAGGACTCGAACCTCCACGGCGAGCAACCGCGCACTCCGCAGCGAGACGTTTTAGACCGCGGCAAATATCCATGCCCGAGGGGGGATTCGAACCCCCGACCCTAGTGCCCGTCCAGACCGTGACTGACGCGCCGCAGTCCCCTCGGCCACCGCGGCCGGCTGACTATAAAAGAAAACTGTTTTAAATTTCCTGTTCGTGTGTTAATATAATAAGAATTCGACACCTACTCTCGGGTACTGGACTCTTGCAGCACACACACTACGTCTGATTTCCTCGTGTCTCATTCCTAACAGCCTCATGACGTCTCGCTGTGCAACAGCCATTCTTCCTTCAAATATAGCCCGACAATACTCTGACACGTGGTTCTTTCATTTTATTTCATGCGAAATGTCAGGATGGTTCGTTTTTTATAATCTTGTTGATTAACATTTTAATGACCTCCATGCTGACGAAAGCACGTGAAGCAAGGAAGGAAAACTAGGGTATAATGTCCCGTCGATATTGTGATGGTTAGAGACGGAGCACACGTTCGGACAGTTTCTGTCACGGACGGGGGAAGAAGATCGTCCATTTCAAAAGAGCCATCCCGGGATTTGCCTCTAGTAGCAATGCGGAACATCTAGGTCAATTGCGTTATCTCTGAGCTAACTTGCTCGGTGACGAAGCACCTGAACTTCCAACTTCCTTCTTTACAATTAGGAGGAATAAAAGTAACCCGGCCGCGGTGGCCGATGGGACTGAGGCGCTCCAGTCACGGTCTACACGGCCACTACGGTCGAGGGTTCGAATCCCCCCTCGGGCATGGATATTTGTGCCGTCTTTAGTGTTAGTTCATAAGTAGTTTGTATGTTTAGGGACTGATGACCCCGTAGTTAAGTCCCATAAGCTATACAAACATTTGAAATGTTCAAATGTTTGTTAAGCTTATGGGACTTAACTACGGGGTCATCAGTCCCTAAACTTACAAACTACTTATGAACTACTTACGAACTAGGACGGCACAAATATCCATGCCCGAGGGGGGATTCGAACCCCCGACCGTAGTGGCCGTGCTGACCGTGACTGGAGCGCCTCAGTCACCTCGGCCACCGCGGCCGGCAAACATTTGAACATTTGATTTGAATAAAAGTAACATATACACAGTTATGCAATGGATTTGCAGTTGACTCAGACTGGTGAGCTTGGGTTTTGTGGCAGGTCTATCGTCGGCGGGCGACATCAAGGAGTGCGTCAACTGCGGTTCCAGCGTGACTCCCCTGTGGCGGCGCGACGGCACGGGCCACTACCTCTGCAATGCTTGCGGCCTGTACCAGAAGATCAACGGCGTCAACCGGCCGCCCGTGCGCTCCCAGCAGAAGAAGAGCAGCTCGGTACGTCGTCTACTCCTCTATACATAGAGTGCTTCTGACCTAGTTCTAACAAAATCATGAAACAATTAATTACTTCCCTTGCAAAAGATGTGCACACTCTAAAATGACAACAGTCATGAGGTACCACCTTATATCATGTCGCTCATGCACCAATTCTACGTAGCTTGAATTCAACTGGCCGTTGGAAGTCCTCTGGAGAAATATTGAGCCATGTTGTCTCTGTAGCTGTCCAAGTGTTGCCGGAGTAGAAGTTTCTGTACGACCTAACCTCTCGATTGTGTTCCACAAATGTTCGACTGAATTCACTTCAGGCGATCTAGGTCGTCCTATCATTCGTTGGAATAGTCCCAAATGTATTACAAAGCAGTCGCGAAAAATTGTGACCCAGTGACATGGCGCATTGTCAGTGATAAAAATTGTATCGTCGTTTGGGAATATGATGTCCATGAATGGCTCCAAACTCGTCTACCTGCAACCGACCATAAGAACTTAAAGCCAGTGATCGGTTAAGATGGACTAGAGGACAGGGTCATTCCATGCAAAAATAGCCGACACCATTATAGAGCCACCATCACGTTGCACAGTGCGTTATTGCGTACGTTACTTCGCAGAGTCTGCGACACACTATAGGACTACTCTCAGCTCTTAATAATTGCAGTTGAGAATCATATAACAAAGTCATGGTTTCCCCACCGCCTAGAGTCCTGAAGATGTGGCTACGAGTGCAGGAGAGATGCTGCATGGGATGTCGTATTGTTAGCAAAAGCACTGCAGTCGGTGGTCAGCTGTCATAGGTCACAACGGCTAATTTAGTCGAATTGTTTTAGCGGATACATTCGTCGTACATCCAACATTCGTTTTTGTGGTTTTTGACGAAGTGTTATGCACAGTTGTAACGTGATAAGGGTTATGCTTTAACGGAGAGTATACACTGCGATCACAAAAGTCATGGGATAACAATATGCACTAATTCAGAAGGTTCGAATCCCGGTCCGACACGAGCCGCTTGGCTACCGTTCCACTTTAAACGAAAACTAATGATACTGCAGCAGTTGCGGAAGATACATAGTGTAATGTTTACGTCAGGTTTATTTATTTAAATTTTTTATATGCGACTTAGTTTCTTTTGTTATTAGACCCTATGCTTACAAAGTACTTAAACTTAGTTAAACTACTCTAAGGAGAACCCACACACTTCCGTGGGTGAGCAAACGCGCTCTCCGCAGCAAGGCGCCTTACAACGCTCGGCCACTCCACTGCGGCTCAGGTTCATTCTTTTGCAATTTTTTAAATTAAGGGGGAGCTAAGGAGAGGAAAGGAGAAGCATGAGGAAAGGAAGGAGTTACTTTAGCTGCACTAGGGCAGTGATATTACTCAATGGCGATAAGTAAAAATATGAGTCGGGCATGGATTTCGAACGAGGGCCTCCCACTTCGAGTCAACGGTCCCTTTAACGACTTGGCTACCCGCGCTCTCCTCCTGTTAGTTTCAAATTGCAAGTCTCCTCTATCGTCCATGCCCTCTTATACTCGCCATTTCGACTTCCCGTACGACGTCGAACGTTATTACCATATTTGCGATGAAGTTTCGCATGTAAATACAAAGGTGGACAAAAGTATTCAGACACAAGTCACATGTGTATCTAACGGTCAATTGTGATTAATGCATACATGGAATCTGTATCTGCGTATTTTCCTTAATTCAAAGAATATTTCAAAAGACGTCGACTATGCGAATGTCACCGTACCCTCTATGTGGAATGATAAGTTTTATGCTACCATCAGAGGCTCGTGTTTCACGCGGGACAAAAGTAAACAGACAATACCCCGTTTGACAAGGTTGTCTAAATGTACAACTCACCGGTAGCAAGCAGTGTACGCAAGGCAGCTGTCTCCTACTACAGAACAGCACAAGTCTCATCGAAAAAGACAAATATAGCGCCATGCCCCGTAAAGGTAGGGGAACGACAGAGGAAGAGCGAAGGCTTATTGTGCGGTTGGATAATGAGAGAAAATCATACGCTGAAATAGGCAAGGTGTAAAACGAAACCGAAAGACTACATTTAGTATCGTCCAGAAATGGAAAGAAGAAGAAACTCTTATCAATCATCCACGATAAGGGCGTCCTCAGAAACTCAGGAAGAGAGACAAAAGGAACATCTAATGGTAAAAGATGATCCGCGAATAACGGCCCCTGCTATAGTGGCAGAACTGGCAGAAGGCGTTGGTACCGAAGTTAGAACAGTGTGCAGATGCCTGAAGAGTGCTGGGTACAGTGCCAGTGTACCAAGGCGCAAACCGTTCGTCAGTAAGTGCAACGCAAAAAGGAGGATGGTTTTTGCAAGGATGTGACCTTTTAGGACACGTTTCTATGCATTGACGAATACAAATTTACTTTGAGCCACATGGGTGGCTGCAGTATAGTATGGCGTCAAGCAAACACAGAGTGAGAGCCCAGAAGCATGCAAGCAACCATCAAACATGAAGGCGGCAGTGTCATGGTATGGGGATGCAGGTCTTTCAGAGGCGGGTATTTATTGAAAGCACCACGGACAAGATCTGAATAAATGTGCTGAGAGCTTGGATCGCCGGCCGCGGTGGCCGAGGTGACTGAGGCGCTTCAGCACGGTCAGCACGGCCACTACGGTCGGGGGTTCGAATCCCCCCTCGGGCATGGATATTTGTGCCGTCTGTAGTCTTAGCTAGTTCATAAGTAGTTTGTAAGCTTAGGGACTGATGACCCCGTAGTTAAGTCCCATAAATTGTACAAACATTTGAACATTTGAAGAGCTTGGATCTTGGAGATTATTTTTATTCCATCAAGACAATGATCCCAATCATACGGTGGAAACTGTCAAATTGTGGATACTATAGAACACGCCTCATTACTCCATCGCAGTCTCCGGATATCAATCCCATCGAAAACATCTCGAATAAACTGAAAACGAGACTACAAACACGACATGTGAGCATTTCGACACATTTGCGTGCGTATATAGAAGAAGAATGGGTGAATATCGGATCGGATATTACAAAAAAAGGTTGTTGACTCCATGTCACGAAGACTGAGGGCTGTAATACAGAGAAAGCGACGCATTACCAATTACTGACTGCTGTGTGTCCAAATACTTTTTACCATTGTTTTTTGTTTTTTAGATCTTCTTTTTTCTTTTTTACCTAAGGCTTGTTTTCTTAGTTGTTGTTCTCCATATGTTCAGATTTACGTATCTATGAGATATATTTAAAGAATAAAATATCTCCAGAATGAAACTTTCACTCTGCAGCGGAGTGTGCGCTGATATGAAACTTCCTGGCTGATAAAAATTGTGTGCCGGAACCGGGACTCGAACTTGGGACCATTGCCTTTCGCGGCAAGTGCACTACCGACTGTGCTATCCCGACACGACTCACGATGCCGTAGGAGGCGAGGTACTGGCGGAAGTAAAGTTGTGGTGCGACATCGTGAGTCGTGTCGGGATAGCATAGTCGGTAGTGCGCTTGCCCGCGAAAGGCAAAGGTCCCAGGTTCGACTCCCGGTTCCGGCACACAATTTTAATTTGCCAGGATGTTTCATATCAGCGCACACTCCGCTGCAGAGTGACAGTTTCATTCTGGTAACATCCCTTAAGCTGTGGCTAAGCCATGTCTCCACCATATCCTTTCTTCCAGGAGTGCTAGTCTTGCATGGTTCGCAGGAGAGCTTCTGTGAAGTTTGGAAAGTAGGAGGCGAGGTACTGGCGGAAATAAAGTTGTGGGGCGGCCACGTGAGTCGTGTCGGGATAGCTCAGTAGGTAGTGCGCTTGCCCGCGTAAGGCATAGGTCCCAGGTTCGAGTCCCGGTTCCGGCACACAATTTTAATCTGCCAGGAAGTTTCAATAAAATATATATTTTTCAGTTAGAAACATATTTAAGGTTCACTTCTCTGATTACGCCCAGTGTCAATACTCTTGTCCGCCTCTGTATGTATACAGATTGGTGTTTTTTCTGTTGTCTCGGACACACCAATATAAGCATAAGGCTTATTCTTATGGTGAATGGCGTATAATAATGGCTTAGTTTGCTGCCGACGTGTCGCCTGATTGTGTGCTCGTGTTGCCGTAGCAACCAGGCAACCGGCGGTGCGGCGTGTCGTGCGCCAACTGCAACACGACCACGACGACGCTGTGGCGGCGCAACAACAACGGCGAGCCCGTCTGCAACGCCTGCGGCCTCTACTTCAAGCTGCACAACGTGAGTACCGCCTCTGCCTGCCTCTACTGGCCTGTAAACCACCCATCACTGTTGTCCTTTCTCATTTCCTCTTATGCCTTAACGCTGTTTTTCCAGTTATTTGCTATTCTTATTTTCTTTCCATTCATTACGCTCTACATCTGAATGTTCTGCTATGGTTTACATAGCTTTCACGCTTGTGTCGTTTCACTTTCTCTTGCTACTAACTTAAGCTGGTTCTCTGTGAGGACTGCACGTATCTAGAAGACGACTACCTTTTTCTATAGTGCACACTCAGCCATCATAATATGTTAGATTTCACTACAAGCCATACTTTCCTCCTTGTGTTGGTGGGATTCACGCCGACTTCGATTAAAATATTAGAATAGGCTGTAAGACTTCCTAAGTAATAGAACGCAGTACGTTGTTCTCGACGGCGAGTGTTCATCAGAGCCGAGTGTATCGTCAGGCGTGCCCCAGGGGCGTGTGATAGGACCGCTATTATTTTCTATCTATATAAATGATCTGATGGACAGAGTAACTTGTAATTTGCGGCTGTTTGCTGATGTTGCTGCGGTGTATGGAAGGGTGTCGTCTTTAACTGACTGTATTAGCATACAGGATGACCTAGACAAAATTTATAGTTGGTGCGAAGAATGGCAGCAAATTTAAGGTAATGCGCATGAGTACGAAAAACAATCCCATAATGTTCGAATACAGCATTAGTAGTGAGCTTCTTGATGCTGTCGCGTCGTTCAAATATCTAGGCGTAACATTGCAGAGCGATATAAAGTCGAACGAACATGTAAGAACAGTTGTGAGTAAGGCGGACAGCCGACTTCGGTATATTGGGAGAATTTTGGGAAGATGAACTTTATATGTAAAGGAGACCGCGTATAAAACTCTTGTACGACCACGTCTTGAGTATTGTTCAAGTGTTTGGGACCCGCAGCAGTTCACTTTAAAGGAAGACATATAAGCAGTTCATAGGCGAGCAGCTAGATTTGTTACGGGTAAGTTCGACCAAAGGGTGAGTGTCACGGAAATGCTCCGGCAACTCAATTGGGGATCGCTGGAGGAAAGACAACATCCTTTTCGTGAATTTCTGTTGAGGAAATTTAGAGGGGCGTAATTTGAAGCTGAGTGTAGTACGATCTTGCTGCCGCCTACTTACATTTCGCGTGGTGATCACAGAGACAAGGTAAGAGAAATTAGGGCTCGTACGGAGTCATATAGGCATTCTTTTTTTCCTCGTTCTATTTAGGAGTAGAATAGGAAAGGAAATGCCTAGTAGTGGTACAGTGTACCCTCCACCACGCACCTTACGGTGAATTGCGGAGTATGTATATTGATGTCGAATATAACGCCTATAACGGGTTTCTGGAATGACTGTAGAAAATGTACGGACTGATATAAAGAAGTGTCCACAAATGTCACCCTTGACTTGTGCACAGTCTGAGGCACCTTGTCACGAATCCCTCGGGCATTGGTGTGTGTGTTGCCCCTAGCATAATTTAAGTAGTTTGTAAGTCTAGAGGCTGATAAACTCAGCAGTTTGATCCCTTAGGTTTTCAAACATTTGAGAATTTGAACACGATCTTAGTCTAATCTTTCTTTGTTGCCGCATTAGGTCCATTATTCTACAAGGTCTTTTATAAAGCTGCAATTTATACAAACTCTAATATCGTATGTATGACTAACGTGTGGAATTGCTGTTCTTACCAAGTTGATAATATGGTCTTGGTACAACCAATGTAACTTAGCACACCGTGAGGTGTAGCGGTTTACACTGATTTCTATCCCACACTTAGTTCTACACGATTTTTACATGTCATCCTAAACTCATCTTTTTACGTTATCCCGTAGTTTCATGTACATGTTATTAGCTTTATAATCCGTAACGACTTCTGATCCATGGGTTCACTTTATCCGAATAATATATCTGGGCGTTTTGACCCGGTCGGATCACGGAGTTTTTCAGTCTGCGTTTTAACCCATCCTTCCTCTCTCAACGATGTGAGGAGTAACTAGAAACGATACGGGTTCGGATTCCACGTAATATTGTAGGTCCCCTTTCGCCGGTTGGATAACTGCGGCAGGCTAAGGACGCGCAAGTAGAGTTTGTAAGCCTATTGGACCAAACTGCTATTGTCATATGTCCCTAGACTTAAAAACTATTTAAACTAAGAATGAAATTTTCACTCTGCAGCGGAGTGTGCGCTGATATGAAACTTCCTGGGAAATAAAGGGCGAGGTACTGGCAGAAGTAAAGTTGCAGGGACGGACCGTGAAATGTGCCGGGATAGTTCAGTCGGTAGAGCGCTTGCCCCCGAAAGACAAAGACCCCAGCTTCGAATCCGGGTTTCGGCGAACAATTTTAATCTGCTATGAAGTTACTTAAACTAACTTACACTAAGGACACACATCCATGGCGGACGGAGGATTCGAACCTCCGACGGCAAGAAACTCCGCGCTCCGCAGCAAGGCGCCTTAGAGCGCTCGGCCATTCCACCACAGCGACACGCAAGTCGCCGAAGTGGCGTCCAGTTGAAATACTTGCACCAGGCCACTGAGCCACACGAACGTTTTACTATAATCCGATGCAAGAAACCATTGATATTTACTGTGTAAGAAAAGGTACGATAAAACGTAGAATGACAGATATACGGATGGGAAATTTACATTCTTCAGCACAAAAACTGTGTACGATAAACCATTTTAACTGAAGAAAATAATGTTAGTGGAAGGGTGCTCATAGCATTCCCAAACAAAATCTAGATTAGCAAGAACTTAATCAAATGCATATTTACATTTTATACGTCCATTTAGCGTTGGGCATCACCAACAGATCCACTGCGATTAAAAATAGATCAGGCGGATAACTATACGCTTTTTTTTTCATGAAGTATGCCTCTGCATTAGGAATGAGGATAAACGAAGATCAGCGTTCAACGTCCGGCCACCGCCGAAATGATTGCAGATTGATCTAAGAACTGGATATGAAGGGAAGAAGTCGTCTCGATGTTTGCGACAACTAATTCCGGAGAGTCATGCTAAACGTACATCACGATCGCTTTGCGAATATTTGAATCTCTTATGTTCCAACTGTGATTTCAGTGTCTTAACTGTGGTGCCAACCTGCTAGATGGTGCAGAAGCAAGCCTATCTTCGAGGTTTCACATGACATTCGGAAGAGACTTTGAAGAGGTAGCAGCAAGATACATGAATAGAGTGGAGGAATACACAACAGAACTAAAAAATTCGGTCCGCTCTAAATTATACACTTCTATGAAAGAAGAGGGGAGTGCAACTGAGAAAACAGATTTTCGATGCGCTCTGCTCTGAGAATACGGACAATTGCTTTATCGCTTCCCTCTTACGACATTCACTCGAACCATTATCTGCACTTGTAACTGTCAACGATATGGTAAGAGACACAGTGAATCATAATTCTGTTTCTGACCGTCACAAGAATAATTTGTAACTAACTTCTCAATATACTACTTTTTTGTACGTAATATTCTACACACGATAAGTATTACATCAGCTACGCATCCTTATAATACCTTAACTAAGATGAAAATCTGCGGTAAAATATCTGTCCTCAGCGCAAAGCACAGTATACTCTTAGACGACCGTGGTGCAGTAGCAGAGCGGTCTAGGGCACCTCGCTGCGGAGCGTGCCGTTGCTCGCCGTCGGAGGTTCGAGTCCTCCCTGGGGCATGGGTGTGTGTGTGTTTTCCTTAGGTTAGTTTACCTTAGTTTAATTAGTTTATCAGCTACGGACTGATGACCACGCAGTTTCGTCCGATAGATTTACAAACATTTGAACATTTTTTACTGTTAGACGTGGGAGAATGACCCTTTTGCGTAGTGTGTCATGTGGTACACTGCCCCTGTCCATTGTCCACCAACGATCTTCTTCCGTTACATTTCTATGAACGGAAATAACTACTCGTTCATATAGTTTTTATGCGTGATCATCAATGTCTGACCAATATTTTGACCTATTGACATGTCAATGTTGTGCAGTATTCCAACAGGCTGTTTCAGGTAATTAATTTTTAAGTTTTACTCGAATATAAACAAACTTAATTTTTTTAAATATATGTAGTGTTATTTTCTAATTTGTTGGTTTTGGGGGGTGTAATTTCTTTCTGCTAAATCGAAGCGGTGGAAAGTATATTCACACTGAGCATTCAAAAAGACTGCATACATTGATGAAGAATGTTTACTTCATCTTTTAGGTTAAAAGTAAGCCCCCTCAAAAATATTCATTTGTAACCGTCTCACATACAACACGTTTAATATACTCACAGTCAAATTTAATTCTAAGACATCATACGATTCCAAACTCAACGAATATGCTACATAGAAAATAGCAAGTTTCGAAGATTGCAACGTTCCGGAAAAAAAAAATAGAAAAAAATCTGCGGACGGTGATGCCTACATGTCGGCCTTGAATAACTCTACTTCCGAGTTCGAACGTTCGGGAGCCGCTGTGGGCGACTGCGCAATTCGGTGAGTCACGCTGTGCTGTGATCTGCCGTAATCCGGCGTAGTATTTGTTGTAAGCTGGCTTTCCTTTGTTCCCGCTCACAGCCACACGCCAAACTGGAGCGCCAGGCGCAAACAATCGAGCGGCGTGAAGCGTTGCGTCGCGACCCACTCGCCGATCGATAGTGAGTGACGTCGTGCTTCAGCTTCAGTATGGCGTCCTTACATGGCTGTAGCGCCCAAAATCTGTTTTACGGAAAGCTCCTCTATAAAGTTGACTGTCTTTGTTACTATGACGTAATCTTCTAAACTGCTGCCAGCCGCTATTTTCAGACAGATGTATCGCTGAACGTGCGTCTAGTATTAACTAGTAAAGCATTTAACAATGAATGACGAAGATATTCCTGTGTTTAACGGAGTCACGTTCAATACCGAGCGCACTCCCATTGCACCACGATGGTCGCTCAAAGTTACGATCATTGGTGCTGACGTAGCGGCTAGGTTTACTATTTTAAATCTCGTCTTCAGTCATGATCCAGTAAGTTCAAAATACTAATACTACTACTAGTAATAATTGTTATTATTATTAATTATTCCTAACGAATATCAACGTCCTGGTACTTCAACAAAATGTTACTACACACAGCCACTACCATCAGACTGGCTCAGTCGCCCTCATTAAAGTTTCACTTATATTTTGTCATGCTAAGTCTCGTTCAGTGCGAGGATGTACTGGCGTACGTCAAACACAGTATTTCTTGCAGATAGATTTAGTTAAATTTGTAATTTCTCAGTTCTTGATAACAACAATTTTTATTTGTGCCGAGATAGGGACGCAATTTCTACTAAAACCTAACAGAATAGTAGGAAGGGAGGAAGCTTGAACGTCTCGTCGACAGCGTGGTCATTAGAGACGGAGCTTACGCTCGGAGATTTTGGATTAAGGATGTGGAAGGAAATCGGCCGTGCCCTTTCAAAGGAACCATCCCGTCATTTGCCTGGAGTGATTTAGGGAAATCACGGAAAATCTAAATCGGGATGGTCGGAGATGGATTTGAAGCACCATCCTTCCGAATGCGAGTCCAAAGTGTTACCACTGCGCCACCTCGCTCGGTAACAGAATAGTTCAAAAAAAATGTTCAAATGTTTGTTAAGCTTATGGGACTTAACTACGGGGTTATCAGTCCCTAAACTTACAAACTACTTATGAACTACTTAAGAACTAGGACGGCACAAATATCCATGCCCGAGGGGGGATTCGAACCCCCGACCGTAGTGGCCGTGCTGACCGTGACTGGAGCGCCTCAGTCACCTCGGCCACCGCGGCCGGCAACAGAATAGTAATGAAAAGTTATTTTCCGTTGCTATAATGTGCAACAGATATGTGCTTTATAATCAACTCCATGAATTTTGCCCAAATTAATACAGTTTATTACATTGATACTTTGTAGTTAATGTTATATTAACAACGGATGTATAATTTCGTCATTCTCTAGGTTCTATATGCTTCAGATAGGCCCTATTTCCATAACATACAGACGTCTAACCTGTCGACTAATTGGTCCATGACCTTCATAAATAAGGGGGAGAGGATCTTTACTGCAATCGGGTCGTTATTAGAACTTAATCAGTTTTGTCTATAAACGCTGTTAATAATTGAGAACACAAAAGTGTCGCTATGAAAGTAGTGTGATACTTGTTTAATAGACGAACCATGGGTCTTATTTCTTCCGAAATGAAATTTATATAATAGTCTCATATCTCTATACTCGTATAGTTTCGGTCAGACGTTGACCGCGAATTTTATATCGTCAATCTGTAGTAATTTGCTGTTTCATTGTTATTTTAATGAGGTAAAACGTGATGCTTTAATGTTAGTAAAACAAGAAAAATAGGAAAATATGACTACAGGACTAGCGGAATGACTTTGTCAGTTATCACATTTTAATAAACTGGAATTTAACCTACTTCGTTTTTTTAAAACATTTCTACTATACGACGGTTTCAGTTTGTGCCCTTAAACATATTTCCTGTTGTACAAATGTTTTCCTAACAAATTTGCTTAATCTTTCTCATTCAGCTAGAGCTCAGTCCTTTCCTCTGCTTCAGTTACGTTTCATTTGAGTTGCTGGCAGATATCGTAGGTACTTGCGCGTAATCTAGGCAACTCGACTGCCCTCAAATCACGATACACGGGGGGTTTACGTGTGTTGTGGTATCCTCCTTCCGTTATCCTATCTTTCGGCGGGAATTAAGATTAGACATAGATACGGGTCGTTTAGATATTCTCTACTGGAGTATCTTCATTGTTATGAATGGACCAGGGGCTCACTGATTTCGTCTATCTTAACTTATCCGATCTGTTAACTTATCCGGAGGGCACATATGCCCCTTCCGATACGGTATCTCACACAGAACAGGAACTATCTGACATGAAAATTCATGTATTGTACTACCGCTCAGATTGTGACGCTATCTTCGACACACAAGTGTCCCTTATTATCCTTCTATGTACAGTCACGATAATAGGTGCACCAGATTACAGGCACGGGGCAGTTTGTTTGTAAACACAAGCCGTGAAATATCCTACTTTCCTGTAATGACCACTCAAAAATAACTACGAACGCAATGTTCAAATGTTTGTTAAGCTTATGGGACTTTACTACGGAGTCATCAGTCCCTAAACTTACAAATTACTTATGAACTACTTACGAACAAGGACGGCACAAATATCTATGCCCGAGGGGGGATTCGAACCCCCGACCGTAGTGGCCGTGCTGACCGTGACTGGAGCGCCACAGTCACCTCGGCCACCGCGGCCGGCCGAACGCAATCCAGAGTGGGCAGTACAATGTTTACTTCTGGAGTCAAAGAACGTGAGAATAAATCAGCTGACTTTCTCTGTAATTCCCACTTTCCAATTCTGAGGCTGTATTTTGAAAACTTTTCAGATTGTAAGGTTTTTTTAAAAGTAAAAAAAAAACTGTTACAACTATAACGACAACACTACTCTATTCACAATTAAAAGTGTTACAATAGAGAAATACTCGTAGGTAATGTACAGGTCATGCACTTTTTCGTGGCCCATCTGTGATCGGCAGAAGTCGGCTGAGTTCTGCACGGCCACTAGGGTCGGGTGTTCGAATCCCCCCTCGGGCATGGATATTTGTGCCGTCTTAGTTCGTAAGTAGTTCATAAGTAGATTGTAAGTTTAGGGACTGATGACCCCGTAGTTAAGTCCCATAGACTATACAAACATTCGAACATTTTGAAAGCGTTGCTACACACGCTTAATAAGTCCCTTTAAATACTTATATTTCGTAGATATACGTTCGTTTTCTATTACGCAAACATTAAAGTGATACTTAATTTCGTGTTCCATCTGCGACGCTTTAACCCCTTAGATGTTGTTTCTTTTAAAACCTGTAAGCTATACGCCGTAATAATCGAGCGGCACTGGGAGAAAGAGGCGGGGCTTGTTCTAACAGCCAATGCTCTACGAACCAGTGGCGTAACTAGGACTTGGCTTTTGGGGGGATAGATCTACTTGCCGAGCAAAATTTTAGTCAGTTTCCAGACAGTCTACCATCTACCACTCTCGTTGAAGAAACTAATTCACTCCCTTCCAATGAAAGCTTATGGTAAACCACCCCAAGTTTCAAATCTTCACCTTTACCAGATTGCTGTTATACGATTTCTTTTTCTTTTCTCTCTCTCTCTCGCCTTTTTTTTTTTCACTTTTCGGGATCTGGGGGGGGGGTTTCTATCCCCCTTAACCCCCCCCCCCCCATAGTTACGCCACTGCTACGAACTGAATAGAAGCTTCAGCTTGGTATTGATTATTTTCTTCCGCTTTATTTCTTAAAGTACACGTACGTACCCCGACGACTTCTTTTAGAAAAATACAAGCTTCAGCTCCCAACATTCTCCGCTCAGGGGCCACGTTTAAGTGCGTAGACTGCATTTAGGTCTAACAGTCTGTGTGTTAATAATATAGTAATAAGGACAGATGACAATTCACCGCAAAGACGTGGCGACGAGCTGCGACAGGCACATACAAAAGACACACACATACAACACTTTCAGCTATCGGCCATGGCCTTCTTCAGAACATAGAACACTCATGCAATCTCACAGACACACAACACAGTCATGTGTTACATTAATACTCAACTGCCGCGGCGGATTATCCGTGCGCATTGGGGCGCCATGCTGCGGTGCGCACGGCAGTTCGCAGTCGGGGGTTCGAGTCCCCTCCCTCGGGCTTGGATGTTTGGTTTGCGTTGTCCTTAGGTTAGTTTACCTTAATTTAAGTAGTGTGTAAGCTACGGACTAATAACGCAGCAGTTGAGTCCGATAGATTTACAAACATTTGAATATTTTTGAATACTCAACTAAATACCAACAATCATCAAATGAAGGAGACGTTTTCTCAGGAATCTGTTGCAAATTCAAAACATTCTGAAATAATCTATTCTCTAATAACATACATTTTCGTTGTTGAAGCAGCAAAGATTGTTTTTTTACACGCTAAATAATTAGTTTAAAAAAGTATATTGATCATAATACTCTGTAACTCTAAAATTGACAACAGTCACATAATACGTTTTATTTATGTGTAGAAATTGTAATACTTTCAAAGTCTACATGAAATACTACTTCACGTCTCACAACAACAAAAACAGTTTAAAATGGTAGAAAGCGCTCTGAGTGCGCGTTTCCTTGTGCGATTCTAAAATTCGCCGCTGAATTGAGACACTGGCCAGGAAAAAAATCACAATCCTCATCATGTCTTCACTTGTGCATATTTTCTTTATTGAAATGTATGATAGTATGTGTTAAAAGTCAAAAGAAAAACCACTCTATTGACAATTTCTGTATTTGTATAAACATAGGTAAAATTCAAATACCCCCATGAATAATTTTTATTCAAGTTGTTAGAGAAATCAGTCATTTTATAGAGATTTAACAAGATGGAATTTGCTTATCAGATAAACAAGAACATGTACAATCAACATAGTGTGTCGCGAAATCTGAATCGGAAACACTACCGTACTCAACAGTCACTCTATCAAAAGCGCTGTATAATACATAATGCATATCTCAAAGAAATGGCCTTATCGAGAAACTAGAGAGCGTAGAATCCTTGCAACGATCGTTGGGCTAGTACTGTAAAATGGGCAATACTAAAGACAATTCAAAATTCTATTTTCAATTACAGGACCTTTCTCAATGTCCAAGGAAAAGGAGGATGGAGTTATGTGATAACGTATCAAGACAATCTTCAATCAGAATTACTAAATTCCTGATCATCTTCCGGCAACACAAGAAAGTCTGCACCTCCTAGATGACAGAGACCGAGAAATGATATTAAACAACTGGATCTTACAGACATTCAAAACAGGCTGGATGTCAAACAGATCCTAAGGAATGTGCTTAGCTTACAGGATAAACTTGTATTGTACGCATTACGACACGCATTGTCAGCACAGAACTTCGTAGCTGCTGTGGGTTTATGAATCTATTGTTACTTATTTTTAAAATGTTTAAATGTTTTTATAGCTTATGGGTTTTAACTACAGGGTCATCAGTCACTTACAAACTACTTATAAACTAGCTAATACTATGGACAGCACAAATATCCATGCCCGAGGGGGGATTCGAACCCCCGACCGTAGTGGCCGTGCAGACCGTGACTGGAGTGCCTCGGCCACCGCGGCCGGCTAATTGTTACTACCCAACAGTTGGTTACTAATATTAAATTAAAAGTGGGCCATCTGTGATGCACTTTTGATAGCTCGAAACTTAACTGCTAGAAAGCCTTAACCGTTCATCTGCGATGAAAAGTGATTGAATTTGTAGAAGAGAAAATTTTTCCCAACTTTGCTCTCTTGTGATATTTCCGTATCTCGCACTGCTTTTTTTTTTTTTTAAAAGGTAAATAAAAAAATAAAATACATAAATAAACACAGCGATTTGACAATGTCTGTGTGTCTGTCGGTAACCTGTTGCCACTTTTTAGGTCGCGCCGTATATTACAGACGGATTTCTTGGTTGCTAGCGACCACTGGCGCTAGAGGGCGGCTAGATCAGCTATTATGCGTCGGACAGAAAAAAAAATTACGTATCGAGTAATTATTGTTTTACAACTTTTGGATATTTTGACTATGAGAATTGGTACACATTATTATGCGTCGGACAGAAAAAAAAAATTACGTATCGAGTAATTATTGTTTTACAACTTTTGGATATTTTGACTATGAGAATTGGTACACACGTGTAAAGATATAATTCTGTTAATGGCTCCACCGTCATTCTTTTGCTGTAAGTCATTTAACGGAGGTTGGAAGAATGGGTTGAGGTTGACATTTCATCTAGAGATGAATACATTACAGGCAAATACCATTTTTGTAAAGAAATTTAAAAAAAAATGTAATAAAATCATGAACCACAATTAATTATCGTAATTTATGATTATTGGGACTGGTTTCTTTATTTCCATACACGCCCCGCAAATACATGGATTTTTGGTGCAATTGAATTTGCTGTAAAAAGTCTCCTGAAAGAGCCTGAAAGTAAAAGAAGTTAGTTATAAGTATAAAAGTGGTCACAACACGCGTCATATATATATATATATATATATATATATATATATATATCAGACCAGTGAACTGCTAGTTTTGACACTTCTCAAAGACTTTCGTTATTGGTATTAATTTTGCTGCCATTTTGTATTTTCTAAAATATATACTTCCGAGATATGATATACTAGTTTCTTATTTTGTTCTAGACGTGTTTTATAGACTAACATAGATTAAAATTAGAAAGCTCAGGCTTTTACGTCCCGTCGAACATAGATTAAAGCGGGTTCGATTCTAAAGTGACATATGCCTCAGAGTATTTTATCCACTGCTTCCGTGAAGAAAACCATGGAAAAATAATAATCGGATAGACATAATAATGTGTTCTGTTGCTGCTAAGAAAGCATCTGTAGGCGAGTTTCATTCCGATAGTTTATCAGACGATCAGTGTGCAAGACGACCTCACCCTGATCTTTTCCAAATGCTTCCCTTCGTTTTTAACTGAATATATGGCTACAAAACACACACTGCAAAATACATTGTAATACGATATGTCAGAAATCAGTTTTATTTTGCTAATGACTCACGATACCAGAGGTACCACATTTGCTCAAAGTTAACACTATGTGATGGAGATCCGATATTTAACGAATATTCGACTTGAAATTCGTATGTTTAGATGCCGTGAACATCAGTTTTGTCGCAAAACTGATTTCTGCCTATTATCGAAAATGTATCTTCTTCATAATAACATGATGTCTCACCTGAATACTGAATAAATTTTTGAAGAACCGCAGCATTTTCACCGTGCAAAATTAGCATATCATAAGTCTCTGAATTATTACCGATTTCCTAATTTTTAGTACTGATTAATTTAAAAATAATAGTAACACGTGAGAATCACCTGAGTCCCTCGCTAGGCCTCAGCGATTAGCTCACCAACAGCTGGTTCGCAGGGCTTCTCACAAACTGATTGATCAAATGCACCGCTCAAGGTTCCACTATCTGGAGACAGGTCATATGCTATTGTTTTTGTACTTCAAAAAATATCACAATTAATGCAGGCCTCCCAGGTGGCTGAGCGGTCTGCGGCCCTCCAGTCACGTTCTGCACGGCCACTGCGGTCGGAGGCTCGAATCCCCCGTCGGGCATGGATATTTGTGCCGTCCTTAGTATTAGCTAGTTCATAAGTAATTTGTAAGTTTAGGGACTGATGACCCCGTAGTTAAGTCCCAGAAGCTCTACAAACATTCGAACATTTTGAAGTAATGCAGTGACATTCATCTTTTCTTAACAAATTATGATGGAAATTACACGCTTTTAATTAGCTATTCTAAAAGGTGCGGAAATTCACGAATCTTCATCTATAAAATCGATTTGTGTATGTACGTATGTTTCCTATGGACTCCTAGACGGCTGGAGCCATTTTGATAAAATCTTCAGGATACCCCAATGGGTGGTCCCGTGAAGTTTGATAGCCGGCCGCGTTGACCGAGGGGACTGAGGTGCTCCAGTCACGGTCTCCAAGGCCACTACGGTCGGAGGTTCGAATCCCCCCTCGGGCATGGATATTTGTGCCGTCCTTAGGATTAGCTAGTTCATAAGTAGTTTGTAAGTTTATTGACTGATGACCCCGTAGTTAAGTCCCATAAGCTATACAAACATTTGATTTGAAGTTTGATAGCTATCAGAGCACCATTTTTATTGATTTCAAGAATATAACGTGAAATATTGAATAATAATTACTCTTTGAAAAAGCCATTTACCCTTTGACTTCTCAACTTTACCACATTTAAGAAAATGCTTTTATTGATTGCTATGCTATAGTAATTAATGCCTTTGCTATACTAATAAAAAGGATTTTTTAACTCATTGGAACCACCAGGAAAGCCACCGCCCCTATTAAAATTAAAGGCTGAATCACCGGTGATGCTCATTCGCAACTTAACCGCACCAAAATTGTTCAACAGCATCAGATTGATCGTTAAAATACTGAGAGTAAATTAAATAGAGGCAGAGTCAAAAGCGACTCCAAGAGTACCTATGATTTCCAACGATTTACAAATCGAATTCAAGCAGTTCCAATTCTGCTTCGTCTTGCCTTTGATATTACAATAAAAATAATAATAAAAAAACACACTAGCCCAAAGGCTGAATACTGCTAGCTGAAATTTGTAACATTCATGCTTTTAACGCGGCCAATTTTATGTGCCTTCCTCCCAAGTCGTCACACCAAAAAATTTATACGTTTATAGTACAAATAGAAAAACATGGAATATATTAGTGTTTTCTGTACTTGGGCGTACCAAGGTACTGTGCCTATAGGTATATCTGCTAAAGTTCGTCACACGATCTTCCCCGTCCACCCATCAAAAATCATCTAGATATAGTACTTAGTGCTACCCATTCAAAGACGGGACAGCTCACTAGCACATCATAAAAGAGCAACACCATATTAAGTACTGGAAGTATGCGCAATACTACCGCTTTTATACTACCGCTTCCATTTTTCATTTCCGGTTGTAGTATCTCGTCAAAATTTCGTACCACGAAATGTATAATTTAAAAATATCGAAAGTAATTTCCTGTGTGGTCACATGTTTCGTTTACAGCAACAATGAACCTAAGAAAATTTTACAGTTAGTACTGGATAAGAATTGATCATCTTACTTGTAAATAATCAGATTTTACAGACGAGAATTGAATGGCAAACATAACAGAAAGATAATCTTTCTTTAACACACAAAGTAATGCATTTATTAAAAACAAAATCTGGAAATAAATGTAGCTAACACTTATTTACATGCAAATATTTTGTACCAACAAGATTTTTGATACGGAAAGTGGCCCAAGGTGGCCAAAGAAAATCTACAAATTTCAACAGCACTATATTATTTAACGACAACCAAAGATATCGTTAATGAATTCTTTTCTAAACATCTTTTACGTGTCAAAATTCACAGCTGTTTCATGATATAATGGTTTCCGGAGAAGCTGAACTGTGGACGCCTTATTTAGATGAGCGTGCACACGTGCACAAATTGGACATGCTCAATGTGAAAATCTAAACTGATTACACAGCGAAATAGTTTCGAATTTATCTCTTTTTCTGAATAGTTGCAGAACAGACTGACAATTGCGTTTCGCCTTCTACTGTTCCGTCGTCTGGAATGTTCGTCGGCGTACTGTTCACATGTTGGCAACGACCTTTCAATGCTATGAAAACTCAATCGCATAGAATAAGAAGGATTAATATTTCTTAATGAGAGTGAAATAAATGATGAGTGCGGTTTCTTTTCTGTGGTTGAAAGGTTCTTGTATGTATCCTTGTCCGGTCAGTAAATTAATTATCCTAGTAAAGCGAACATTTTGTTGCCAACATTGGCACACTACGACGCCGAGGCCGTAAGTAAAATGTGATCATTTCCGTTTATTAAGCCGATTGCACAGGACCACACACACACTATTTCGTACAGATTTGAAAACAGAGGGAAACATGTGAGGCGGCCGTCAGCATTTTAGGTAACTTCCAAGAACTATTGAGAATCGAAGCGATGGCGATATATGTCGTTCTCACTACGAGTGATATGTGTCGAACGAATGAGTTGTATCACCGAAGATTTTGGATGTTATTTTGCGTGGTGATAAGAAAATGTAGTACTGCGCATTAGATATTGTTTTTCTTTTCCTTATGAACAAGCGAATGTTATATTTGGCTGCTATCTGTTACGTGTGTGAGCAGATAGTTATCATTACAAATATTATTCATCAAGTCTATAGAAATATCCGTGTTGTGACAAAGAAGTTATTGTATTGTAACGTCATCTTTCGTGGCGTACGCGGTATCGTCAACAAAGAAGATTACACTAACTAGTGACGTGACAGTGCTCCTTATAAAGTCTTCAACTTCAGGACTGAAATAAGAGAATACAATTTTAAATATATTCACCCTGTTCGTCTCCATGTCCCAACAGTTACTCGTTCCATCCCAGTGATATCGATATGTATCGCTTCCCCTTCGATTTCCAAGAGTTCTTGGCTATTACCAGAGTCTAATATGTAATTATCGTGATTTATGAAATACTGAGACCGTGTATCGGAATATCAGACGTCTTGCTACAACGAAAATGTCGAAAGCACGCACTGCTATAGAATCTTTTTCACTGAGTGTAGAATTTTTAAAACAGAGCTTATAAAAAGGAGAAAATGACTCTTGTTGACAAGGTAAACGAAAGGTTGACGAAAGCAATACTCCTGAAGCATTTTCCTACCACAAATATACCAATATGTCAGTATATAAACATATGCCAAAAGGTACGGCTGGCATCGACATGTATCGAATGTTCTACTAATGTATTATAACATACAAATACTCTATCAGTTGTGTATACATTTCATTATTTAGAACACACTAATGAAATAAATTCTCTAAACTTATACGTCGCGTGCCAGTACTGACGTAATCGACATTCAATACACATCGAGTGTAAGCTTTCTTAGAAATACCATGCAATGGATAAAAGATAATAAAGGAGCGATTTTGTGTGGTTTAAATTACAAATTTCAAGCAACGACCAGCTTTATTGCAAAGTTATTAATAAGAAAGAAAGTTCGTTAAATATATTTTGATGAAATTACGTCGAAAGAAGCATGAAAATAGTCAGTGAGATACTGCAGTTTACAATAAGATGTGGAACTTAGCTGCATTGTTGACATGGACGTCGTGATTTTACGCCACCGCGCCACCGCAGCAATTATTTTCTTGCAAAACCCACGTTCTCATAGCAATACACACCAAGCACACACAACCACATTGGCACCCATCCATAGATTACTATTTTCTCCATCTGACAATAAATACAAACTTTGTCAAACTAGCGGTGTACTGTTGAGATCACAGACATATATTACTAGACTGGCAATGCCGTATACTGCATCATTGGTGTCAGTCAAGTGTCGCCGCAATATTTCTATACTATAAACGTGCGAGCAGTCATTTGTGTTATTACAGAAAACAGTCGTACAAATATGGATGAACTGACGTAACTACACTGTCTTTATAGGTTTAGCGTGTGGGAAATTCGTGTGTTGATGGCTGTAATTTTTTCAGCTGAAGTAAGCTTCGACACGTACAGTAAAGAATTGAATTGATTTCCTGTTATTATTAATCTGTTACCAATTTCATTCAAATTCGGATTTTCTTTCGGTAGTATGGTCATTATAAAAGTGTTGTACATCGTGGATAACACGTATCCTTATTCTTTTGAAAGTTCATATGAAATATACAGTCTGCTTCGACATACACACACAAATGAGACGCATCGCGTATCCTGTTTTTATTAATCTTCTACCAGTTTCTATCAACTTAGGATTTTCGTAGTATGACCGTTATAAATGTGCTATTTGTGGTGGATAACAGGTATCTTTATTCTCGTCAGTGTTTTTCAGATAATTACGTCTTCTTTAACTGAAGGTAGCGGTAAAATTTTACCTACCGTCCCAGCGGCCTCGTATGCTTATGTTGGCAACATCTGCGGTAGAAGGTCCTCGCAGAGATGTTGATATTCTTGTGACTTGATTAGTATTTCGTACCGATGAAGTAAATAAATAATGTGTTCCTCGTCTAAGGTTTACAGGTTCTTGTATGTTCCCTCGTTCACTCGGTCGGTACAAGTAATTGCACTCATAAAACGAAGATTTCACGTCGAAACATTTGCGTTGTCACGCGATTGGCTAATGCCAACTTCACATGATTGACAACATAATTACGCCAGGCCACCAGAAAGGTAAGTAAAATTTCACAGTACATAACACGTTCTTCTCACAACGAGATTCGACAATGTTGGCCTATGTGTTAAAAATTCAACTAATTCGGAAGTGTTAGCTCAAATGCAAATCATGTTCAAGCCAACAATGTCAGAAGGTCATAGTAGTACCGTATGGAAACTTTTTGACGTGAGGTGAGGCAAAATAGCGGCATCAGGCTTCAGTCACAGGCTTCAGTTTACCAGTCTAGTAATGTATGTCTGTGGTTGAAATCCCAGATCTATGGTTGAGACTAATTAAAACATTTACACTCTACGTTTTTGTCGCTAAAATTCTATTGCATTCGTCGTCCTTAACAATGTATAAATGTGGCATTAGTACCCAGCGTTACCAGGTTTGTGCTAATTCCTTTTTTATGTTAGTGCGTCTAATTATTTCCTCTCACAAATTATGAGTGTGATATCTCCTGAATAATGAGTCCTACAAAAATATAATTTTATAGATGAATGGAAGGGAATATAAGGAAAATGTCTGCAAAATGTGTTATGACTAGAATTAATAGTAAAGAGATGATAAATTGTAATGTGATGGGACTAATCTTGATGCGTCTCGTTGTTTATGACGTCATATCGGCTTAAGTATGTATTGTTCTGTGATACTATTTTGAAGCTTGTAAGATACATTGAGAAACTGCTTTTCGGGATTATTTAGAAAACTATAAATCAATTTAAAAAGTTGTAATAAAAGATGTTCATCTCAAAGAGGGCCATCCATTAACATAAAGCTCGACACCTTGGACCACCCCCGGGAGGGGAACTGGGGTGACTCTGATATCTTAAACAGGAAAGCCTATTTTTATTCCAGATGTGGATTTTTCGTGAAAAAATATGTAACTCCTGTATGAAACTTTTTTTTCGTTTCTTGATAGATGACACTTACTTGGCACTGTAAAACTATAAATGAGTTGAAAATGTTAAAAATATAGACTCTAACATCGCTGAAGTAATTTGTGAATGTTTTGGTAGACGAATGGGTAAATCTGTGTTGTCAACTATAAAGACACGTAGGAATCTGTCCGCAGAGTTGCAGCTGTTCTGAAAACTAATGATGGGACAACTACTTACTGAAAAATAAATATTATGTATATGTTGGGTATTCAATTTCTTCATGATAAATGTCTGCGATTCTTACGAAACTGTGTCTGTACCAAGGCGTGCACTTCTTTATTCGAATCAAATCGCCGGTCACCAAAGTTTATCCTAGAGCTTCAGACATATTAATAATGTGATAGGGATACATCGGGATTGAGTGAATTTGTAAGGGTTTCCCCGCGAATGTTCTGCACTGCAGTCGAAACAAACTTGACAATTTTTGCACTGATTTCTATTTCACTTTTGCACTGTTGCATGGTAATCAGTGCGAAAAGCAGTGATGCAGAAGTAAATATCTGCGGTACTGAATGAAGTAACTGACATTCTGTGATGTGAGGCAAGAACCAAGACTAACATTTCGGTAAGTAACAAAACAGTAGGCCTACTTTAAATGTTTTACTAACGAACTGTTTTCGACCCAAATAACAAAACAATCTGTAGATTTCTATGATTACAGATCATTGAGCCGGCCGCGGTGGCCGAGGGGACTGAGGCGCTCCAGTCAAGGTCTACATGGCCACTACGGTCGGGGGTTCGAATCCCCCCTCGGGCATGGATATTTGTGCCGTCCTATTTCGTAAGTAGTTCATAAGTAGTTTGTAAGTTTAAGGACTGATGACCCCGTAGTTAAGTCCCATAAGCTTAACAAACATTTGAACACTTTGAACAGATCATGTTTTATTGTCATTAAAACTAAACGCGTCTAGTGTCAAAAATCGCATAGACGGACAAACACTACCCTTCATAATTATAAAAGCAACTACGGACATCATGGCCACACAAACGCAGAATTTTAAGCCACGTAATTCGCTGCGCAGCGCACACACACCCTATACAAAGCCCTGATCTTCTCCTAAATTATTAGCTTCTTTTCGTAGCTCTGAAGAAGGAAATTCGTGACTGTCGATTTGCTTCCTAACAAGAGGTAAACTTGTTACGTAGCAGGGGTGAAAAGGGTGCTGGGTGAAAGAGCAGGGGTATGAGTTATTTTTAATATTTTGTAAGACGAATTGTGACTTTGTCGTGATAATAAAATATCGGTTTTAAATCACTTACTTCGTATAAAACCACCTTACTGCATTTTATCTTTTCCTTTCGCACTTTTCACGCAATGTGGGTGCATAGATCTGAGAAATCAGTACCCAGAACAACCACCTCTGGCCGTAATAACGGCCTTGATACGCCTGGGCATTGAGTCAAACAGAGCTTGGATGGTGTGTACAGGTACTGATGCCCATGCAGCTTCAACACAATACCACAGTTCATCAAGAGTAGTGACTGGCGTATTGTGACGAGCCAGTTGCTTGGCCACCATTGACCAGACGTTTTCAGTTGGTGAGATATCTGGAGAATGTGCTGGCCAGGGCAGCAGTCGAACATTTTCCGTATCCAGAAAGGCACGTACAGCGCCTGCATTATCCTGCTGAAATGTAGGGTTTCGCACGGTTCGAATGAAGGGCAGAGCCATAGGGTCGTAACACATCTGAAATGTAACGGCCACTGTTCAAAGCGCCGTCGATGCTAACAAGAGGTGACAGAGACGTGTAACCAATGACACCCCATACTATCACGCCGGGTGATACGCCAGTATGGCGATGACGAAGACACGCTTCCAATGTGCGTTCACTGCGATGTCGCCAAACACGGATGCGACTATTATCATGCTGTAAACAGAATCTGGATTCATCCTAAAAAAATGACGTTTTGCCAGTCGTGTGCCCAGGTTCGTCGTTACGTACACCATCGCAGGCGCTCCTGTCTGTGATGCAGCGTCAAGGGTAACCGCAGCCATGGTATCCAGCTGATAGTCTATGCTGCTGCAAACGTCGTCAAACTGTTCGTGCAGATGGTTATTGTCTTGCAAATGTCCCCATCTGTTTACACAGAGATCGAGACTCGACTGCTAGTGATACGAAGCTGTTGGGATCCAGCACGGCGTTACGTATTGCCCTCCTGAACCCACCGATTCCATATTCTGCTAACAGTCATTGGATCGCGACCAAAGCGAGAAGCAATGTCGCGATAGGCTACAATCCGACCTTTATCAAAGTCGGAAACGTGATGGTACGCATTTATCCTCCACGAGGCACCACAACAACGTTTCACCAGGCAACGCCGGTCAAATGCTGTTTGTGTATGAGAAATCGGTTGGAAACTTTCCTCATGTCAGCACGTTGCAAGTGTCGCCACCGGCGCCAACCTTGTGTGGATGCTCTGAAAAGCTAATCATTTGCATATCACAGCATCTTCTTCCTGACGGTTAAATTTCGCGTCTGTAGCACGTCATCTTCGTGGTGTCGCAATTTTAATAGCCAGGAGTATATACGAGCGGCGGGCAAGTTTGGAACTTAAATAGTGGCAACACTGCTGTGGCGACACTATGCAATGGAATCTGTGGAGACACTATGCTATGTAATCTACTATTGTCGTTGATAGCAGACGTTATTGACATACCTTCGAACAAATGGACTCGCCTGTCAAACGTCACCGGTGTGCGCAAAATCGCGGGAAACACATTTACTTGTGAGCGAGCTATGTAACATAACAGTGTCATTATGTTTTCGCCTTGTGAGCTTGATTTGATTCCGAAGATGAAGGAATCACTTCGTGGCATTCGCTTCAAAACTGTTCCAGAGATTCGACAGGCGGTAGACTGCTCCATTCGCACCATAACTAGAACAGACTTTGCTAATGGTATACTACGCCTTCTACATTGCTGGCAACGGGTTCTACACAACGCTGGTAATCTCTCTGAAGGACAGTAACAGCTGCAAACATGTTACTCTTTTGTATTGTTGTGAATAAATAGTTGCCATTATTTGAGTTCCAACCCTCGTATATGCAGGTGATGCTCCACAGACGAATATATATATATATATATATATATATATATATATATATATATATATATATATATATATTTCCCCTTTGCAAGTCTAACTAAGAGCCGAAGTTATGAACATGATACGAGGAAACTAAAAGTAAAGATTTTGTCGCACGCCTGAAAGTATAGCTTTTCTTTTTAGGAATATATTCACTTATCTCTCTGTTCTGTTTTGTGTCTTTGTTTTGTCTTGCTTGCATGGGATCTCTGTGGTTAACTATGGAGACGACATGGTAATTATGGCAGTTGTGGAAAACTGACTAACAACTACATAGAGGCTTGCCGGCACATCGACCCACATTGTTCATGCACTCATATATTTGAACCGGAACCGGTATACCTCCCCATCGTACCTTTGAATATAGTTTGGATACGCAAAACTGTAATTTATCTATATTTGTTCAGTTGTTGACCTCCGTGACTGTGGATTACATTTATTATTGTAGTAAGTCAACCACATACTGCAGTGACTAAGTGCAAATCACAAGTTAAAAGATTGTTAGTGCGACAACATAAAATAGAAAACATAAGACCAAGATGCAGACGAGACTGTAAGTACTCTCAAGCACACTATTTCATAAAATTAAACTCGCGTGAAATTGAAGAAAGTTAAATGAAAATTCGTTATTTTGCACAAGACATATGCAGCTTCCAAACTGATGATGACACACATTAAACCAAATTGTAACTATGCTAAATGAATAAGGGTGAAAACCTGAAACGTGTCTTGGCTGAATGAAATCTCTTATATATAAAAGGCAATGTCCCAACTGACTGACAGATTGACTGACTCATCATCGCCCAGTCCAAACCACTGAAGATAGAAACTTGAATTTTATAGAGGGTGTTGATCTTACTCTGTAGGCGTCGTTTAAGAAGCGATTTTTCGATATTCCGCCCGTAAGGGAGTGAAATAGGAGATGAAATTAAAAAAAAAAAAAAAAAAAAAAAAAAAAAAAAAAAAAAAAAAAAGTTGCTAGAACTACAAAATTTCGGATTTTAATGCACGGTTCTAATTTAAAAGACGCGTTTTCGTCATTTTTTACATTAAACCAATAAGGGGGTAAAATAGGGGACGCAAAAAATTGATTTTCAAAAATATTAGCTGTTCACTCAAATTTCAAGGTATATCTACGAAACCTAGGATATGGGCCCTTGATCAGGATAAAAAAAAACACGAGTTTCGATATTTTTGGAAACTCAACAACTAAGGGCGTAAAACAGGGGATCAAAAATTCTTTTCGAAAACAGATTGTTGTCAAGACAGTTTTGAAGCTAGAGCTGCAAAAATTGGTGTTCGCATTGTTGGGCAGAATTTTAAAAAAATACGTGTTTCGGTATTTTTGGAAATTCAACCATCAGGAGGGTTAAAATGGAGAGGGGATGTTTTTCGACAATCTTTTGCTCTTAAAGCAATTTTGAAGCTACAGCCACATAAATTGGTATATGTTTTCTTGGTCAGATACGTGTTTCGGTATTTTAAGAAAATTAATCATTTAGGGTGTGAATAGAGGATGAAACATTTTTTTTGGAAATACGTTGGTACTATGCCATTTTGAACCCAGAATTACAAAAAATGATATTTGCATACTTGGTTGGAATTTAAAAGACACATGTTGGGGTATTTTTCGAAATTGAACTATTAAGGGGTGCCATAGGGGTTACAAGAAGTAAAATCAAATGTTCAAATATTTGTAAATCTTAACTACGGGCTCATCAGTCCCTAAGGCTTACAAACTAATTAAACTAACTTATGCTAAGGACAACACAAACACCCATGCCCGAGGGGCCAATCGAACCCCCGACGGCGAACAGCAGCGAGCACCGCTGCATGACGCCTCAATACGCACGGCCATTCTGCCGCGGCTCAAATCAAAATGTTCAAATGTTTGTTAAGCTTATGGGACTTAACTACGGGGTCACCAGTCCCTAAACTTACAAACTACTTATCAACTACCTTATACTAAGGACGCCACAGATATCCATGCGCGAGGGGGGATTCGAACCCCCGACCGTAGTGGCCGTGCAGACCGTGACTGGAGCGCCTCAGTCCCCTTTATTTATTTATTTATTTATTGGGGAAAGGGACCACAAAAGAAAAGGAAACTAAAGTGCCATCGCCACTTTGACCCTCAACCTCTTCAGGCGTTGGCGCCTAACTAAAACTACCCCTGGAAACTAACTATGTAAGGGAACAGAAAGAAAGAAAAGGAAGGGAATGTGTATGAGACCATACAAATAAATACTCTTTATTCACATTACTATGATTTTTTTCATTAACATTTCATTGTGATAGTACTTAAGCTATATCTATGAAAATTTATATTAAAAGAGAGAAGCAACTGGTGCAGACCAACCAGCCAACGCATGCGAAGCAGCGGGTGTTAAGCTAGTATAGTATAAAAGTGTCTGGTTGCTGAATTTATTAAAATATTGAATACACGAAACTGTCTTTTTTTTTTTTCAAGTCGCTCACAATGTAACTTGTGTTCCAGTTTAAAATATTGAAAGGGCTGCAGGCTTCTGTTGCTGGAGAACTGAGCCCCCCCCCCCCCCACCTAGCACCCCTCCACTTCTCCCAGAAACTAACTGAACGTCTGAACCCCTCCAGAAGAGGACTGAATGCCCCCCTCCCCAGCAGAATAAACAGTGTACGCCGGTGCTGGTGACTGTTTGTGTTAGACCGCGGTGCCAGTGTGGTGCGTGCTGTTGCAGGTGAACCGTCCGCTGAGCATGAAGAAGGACGGCATCCAGACGCGCAAGCGCAAGCCCAAGACGCCGGCCACGAGCCGCGACAGCCCGCCCACGCGCGGCGGCCACGCCGACCACGTGCTGCACGCCGGCCGACAGGTGGTCGGTGAGTACCGCCACAGAGTATAGCCTCCACCTGCACTCCAGGCTCCAGGTGCACGCCACTGCTGCTGCTGCTGGCGTGCACTCACACTGCGCTCACCCTCATATCCCCTTGGCTATGCATCCGCAAGAGTGACACGTGATATCGTCTTCAACAATACAAAATGCGCACTACGTGGAAGATACACGAGGCGAATCCAGAAAGAAATTGTTCCTCTTTTTTATTTTTATTTGTTTACTTTTTTTTTAAGGAGGCAAAATACACCTCTGGCCATTATAATTGCTACACCACGAAGAAATGCATATGATAAACGGGCATTCATTCGACAAATGTACTAAAACTGGCATGAGAATATATTTTCACACAATTTGGGTGCATACATCCTGAGAAAACAGCAGCCAGAACACCCACCTCTGGCCGTAACAACCGCCTTGACTCGTCAGGGAATTGAGCTTGGATGACGTGTACAGGTACAGATGCCCATGCAGCTTTAACACGATACCGCAGTTCATCAAGAGTAGTGACTGGCTTATTGTGAAGAGCCCGTTGATCGGCCACCATTGACCAGACGTTTTCATTTGGTGAGAGATCTGGAGAATGTGCTGTCGAGGACAGCAGTCGAACATTTTCAAAATGTTCAAAAGTTTGTATAGCTTATGGGACTTAACTACGGGGTCATCAGTCCCTAAACTTATGAACTAACTAATACTAAGGACGGCATAAATATCCATGCCCGAGGGAGGATTCGAATCCCCGACAGTAGTGGCCGTGCAGACCGTGACTGGAGCGCCTCAGTCCCCTCCGCCACCGCGCCGGCCAAATATTTTCCGTACCCAGAAAGGCCCGTACAGGACATGCAACATGCGGTCGTACATTACCGTGCTGAAATGTAGCGTTTCGCAGGGATCGAAAGAGGGGTAGAGGCACGTTACTTAACACATCTGAAATATAACGGCCACTGTTCAAAGTGCCGTCGATGCGAACAAGAAGTGACGAGACGTGTAACCAATGGCACCCCATAACCATCACGCCAGGTGATACGCCATTATGGCGATGACGAATACACGCTTCCAATGTGCGTCCACCGCGATGGATGCGACCATAATGATGCTGTAAACAGAATCTGTATTCATCCGAAAAAATGACGTTTTTCTGTTCATGCATCGAGGTTCGTCGTTGCGTACACCATAGCAGGCGCTCCTTACTGTTATGCAGCGTCAAGGGTAACCGCAACCATGGTCTCCATGCTGATAGTCCACACTGCTGCAAACGTCGTCGAACTGTTCCTGGAGATGGTTGTTGTCTTGCAAACGTCCCCGTCTGTTGACTCAGGGATCGAGACGTGGCTGCACGATCCGTTACAACCATGCGGGTCGGCCGCGGTTGCCGAGGGGACTGAGGCGCCCCAGTCACGGTCTGCACGGCCACAACGGTCGGGTGTTCGAATCCCCCCTCGGGCATGGACATTTGTGCCGTCCTTAGTCGTAGCTAGTTCATAAGTAGTTTGTAAGTTTAGGGACTGATGACCCGTAGTTAAGTCCCATAAGCTATACAAACATTTGAACATAAGCTATACAAACATTTGAACAACCATGCGGGTAAGATGCCTGTCATATCGACTGCTAGTGATACGAGGCCGTTGGGATCCAGCACGGCGTTCCGTATTGCCCTCATGAACCCATCGTTTCCATATTCTGCTAACAGTCATTGGATCGCGACCTACGCGAGCAGCTGTGTCACGATACGATAAACCGCAATAGTGATAAGCTACAATCCGACCTTTATCAAAGTCTGAAACGTGATGGTACGCATTTCTCATCCTTACATGAGGCATCACAACAATTTTGTCTGCAAGTTGTAGGTGTTGCCACCGGTGTCAAGCTTGTCTGAATGCTCTGAAAAGCTAATCATTTGCATATCACTGCATCTTCTTCCTATCGGTTAAATTTCGCGTCTGTAACACGTCATCTTTGTGGTGTAGCAATCCCGCGGTCGAGTAGCCGAGCGGTCTTAAGGCGCCTCGCTACGGAACGCGCGGTTGCTCGCCGTCGGGGGTACGAATCCCCCCTCGGGCATGGATGTCTGTGCTGTCTTTAGTATAAGTTAGTTCATAAAAATGTTCAAATGTTTGTAGAACTTATGGGACTTAACTACGGGGTCATCAGTCCCTAAGCTTACAAACTACTTATGAACTACCTAAGACTAAGGACGGCACAAATATCCATGCCCGAGGGGGGATTCGAACCCCCGACCGTAGTGGCCGTGCAGACCGTGACTGGAGCGCCTCAGTCCCCTCGGCCACCGCGGCCGGCAGTTAGTTCATAAGTAGTTTGTAAGTTTAGGGACTGGTGAACCCGCAGTAAAGTTCCATAAGCTTAATAAATATTTGAATTTTTTTTCTTTTTGTGTAGCACTATTAATGGTCAGGAGTATAGTTATAGAATAATTTCAATGGAAACAGGTACAGAAATTTTCTGACATAGGCACCAAAAGAAATGAGTCACTTTTCATATCATGGTAGCAACTCCCTGTGTCTTAGATGTTGCCGCCTACGACTGGAGTCGTCTTCTGGTTTCGTCGTTGTGAGAACGCTATCCGGATGTCGTACCGTTCATAATGAGAGACATGGAATGCTACCAGCAGGTGTTTGGCTGCTCCGGGATAATACTCGTTTCCGTACGGCTGGACGCACATCAACTGTTTTGCGAAAGTTTGGCTGGGAGCTGTTTGATCATCCAGCATACAATCCTGATCTTCCTTCGAGCGATTTCCATCTATTTTGCACTTCCGGCCAGCATCTTGATAACGACGAAGAGCTGAAGACGTCTGTAAGATGCTGGTTCAGTTCACAGGCGACTGACTTCTGTGACACAGGAACGCAAAAGTTTATCTCTTTTGGCGACTATGTCGAAATGTAGTTCAAACATTCCTGTACCTGTTGCCAGAAGGAATTATGAGAGTTTTTGACAGTGTTTAATACACCTCTGTACGGGCGCCTTTAGTTGCACGAAGCACATCAAGATGTTACTCGAAGTGCTGACATACGAGGCGCGTCCAGAAAGTAAGTTCCGTTTGGTAATAAAATGAAATTGTACACAGATACAGAAGAAATTTTTATTGCACAAAATTCTACAACTCTTAAACTACTTTTTCACATAACTGCCGAAATTTTGCAGGCAATTGTCATAGCGTGGCATCAGGTTTTGTATATCATCTTCATAGAAATCTGCCGCCTGTGTCTTCAACAAGTTAGTTTCTTTCAGCTCGTCGTCATTGGTGAAGTGATGACCGCCAAGGAAAGACTTGAGATGTCCTGGATCTTGTCATCAATCGCGTGAACCAGTTCTTCTGTAACCAAAGGTGGACTCCCACTTCGTTCTTCATCGTGCACATCACTACGCCCGCCATTGAACTGTCGGACCCATCTTCTCACCATCGAATCACTCATCGCATTTGGCCTGCAAAAATCGCAAATTTGCCAATAAATTTCACTTGGTTTCACTTTCCTCGCATTCAGAAACCGAATCACCGACCTGATTTCACAGGCGGCGGGATTTTCAATCAACGCCGACATTTCAAACAAGCACAACAAAGCGGACGTAATTGACAGCGATCTCCAAATGGCGCACGTTCTTCTCCTTGATACACATCGTCTACAGCGCATGTGAGGAACTGCAGTCGAAGCGCTGCAGCGAAGATAAATTGAAACGGAACTTACTTTCTGGACGCGCCTCGTATTCGCTTTAGCATAGCGTCATCACTGGTGGCAATGGCATTAGGAATCCTTTGCTTCAAGTCAGCCAGCCCCATACCTGTGTTTGATAGACGATATCTTTTATCATATCCCCATAAAAATGTCCAAGGAAGTGATATCCGGTGAACGCGATGGCCAAAGAATTTTCAAATCGCTCCCATCCATCTGCGTGGAAGGGTTTCATTGAGGAACCAATGCAGTCCCCAATGTGATGGTTCACCATCTTGCTAGAAAATGATAGTTGGTTGTAAGTCAATCAATTGTTCCATTTTGCTGCCATACGTTCGGTCAGAAAGTAGAGGTAAACACCAACAGTAATTGTTGCTTCGTGGAAGAAAAAGAGACCAATTAATTGGTTGCATATGATTCCACGCCACTCATTCACTTTTGGAGTATCCCGGTAAAGCTGCCTAGCCAGGCGGGTGTCTTCAGATCCACAGATTCTCAAACTGTGTCTGTTTAATGTCCAAGAAACATGAAATGTTGCCTCGTCACTGAAAGAAAATAGTTTGAAGAATGCTTCAGCCTCCGAAATGCGTTCGAGCATGTTGAGTGCCAACTCTGGCGATTATGGCTTGTCATTTGGCCTAAGTGTCAGTAACAGTTGCACTTTATAAGCGCACAGCCATAGGTTCTCGTGGACGACCTTATGCACATTTGAACGTGGTAGTTGATTGACAGGAAGTGCAGACTGACTAAGCAGGAGTGGCTAGAGGACAAATGTAGAACCGCAGAAGAATTTATACCTAGGGCAAATATATATACCGCCTACAGGAAAATTACTTGGAGACAAGAAAAGCAACTGTATGAATATCAAGAACTCAGACGGAAAACCATTATTAAGCAAAGAGGGGAAAGCTGGACTATGGAAGGAATATACAGAGGGCCTATACAATGGAAATGAAGGCAGTATTATAGAAATGGAAGAGGTAGTGGAGGTAGATGAGATAGGAGATATGATACTGCGAGAAGAGTTTGACAGAGTCGAAACAAGGTCCCTCCCTGGAGTAGATGATATTCAGTCTGAACTGCTGAAATCGTTAGGGGAGCCAGTCACGAATAAATTGTTCCACCTCGTATGCAAGTTGTAGAGACAGGGAAACACATTTCCGACTTCAAGAAGAATATCGTAACTCCAATTCCAAAGAAAGCAAGTGATACAAATGTGAAAATTACAGAACTATCAGATAATAAGTCATGGCTCCAAAATACTCACACGAATTATTTACAGACGAACGAAAAAACTTGTAGAATCCGACCTTGGGGAAGATCAGTTTGGATTTAGCAGAAATGTAGGAACACGGGAGGCAATACTCACATTACGACTTATCTTAGAAGATAGGCTAAGGAAAGGCAGACCTACGTTTTTAGCATTTGTAGATTTGGAGAAAGCTTTTGACAATGTCGACTGGAATACACTCTTTCAAATTCTGAAGGTATCAGGGGTAAAATATAGGAAGCGAAGAGTTATATTCAACCTATACAAAAACCAGACAGCAATTATTAAAGTAGAGCGGCAAGAAAGGGACTCAGAAGTTGGGAAGGGGGTAAGAGAGGGTTGTAGCCTTTCCCCAACGTTGTTCAATCTGTACATTGAGCAAGCACTGAAGGAATGGAAGGAGAAATTTGGAGAGGGAATTAAAGTTCAGGGGGAGGGAATAAAAACTTTGCGGTTTGCTGATGACATAGTAAATTTCGTCAGAGACCGCAAAGGATCTGGAAGAGCAACTGAATGGAATGGACAATGTCTTGAAAGGAAGCTATAAGATGAACATTAACAAGAGTAAAACGAGCGCAATGGAATGTAATGTCAGAAAATCAGGCGATGCTGAAGCAATTAGATTAGGTAATGAGACAAAAGTCATAGATAAGTTTTGTTATTTGGGTAGCAAAATAACTTGTGATGGCCGAAGTAGAGAAGATATAAAATGCAGAATTGCTATTGGAAGAAAATCGTTTCTAAAGAAGCGAAAATTGTTATCATCCAATATTAATTTAAATGTTAGGAAGTGTTTTATGAAAGCATTTATCTGGAGTATAGCATTGTATGGGAGTGAAACTTGGATGGTAAGGAGTTCAAACAAAAAGATGATAGAAACTGTCGAAATGTGGTGCTATATACGAATGATGAAGATTAGATGGGTAGATCACATAACTAATGAGGAGGTGCTTAACTGAATTGTGGAGAAAAGGAGTTTCTGGCATATCCCGAGTAAGAGACGGAATAGATTGGTGGGACAAATTGTGAGACTTCAAGGAATTGTCAACTTATCATTAGAAGGAAGCGCGTGGGGTAAAAATCGTAGAAGGAGACCGAGGGACGAATACAGTAAGCAGAATTAAAAGAATGTAGGTTGCTGAACGTATTCTCAGATGAAGAGACTTGCACAGGACAGAGTAGCGTGGAGAGCTGCATCAAACCAGTCTGCGGACTGAAGACCACAACAACAACAGTTGCAACTGTCTGGCAGCAGTGCGGATGGAGTTCGTAAGTGAAAGAGTGAAGACGTTTAAAAAGCGATCGATGTTTTCCTCTGATGTTCTTGGTCGCTCGCTCGTTCCTTTATCCAACACTGGTCCTGTCTCCATACATTTGTGCCATGCTCCAATGAAAGGGCGCGATGGTGGATCTCTTCCGTACTTCGTCCTGAAGTTTCGTTGAGTCTGAACATCCGATTTTGTCGCAATATACCAGGACACACATTGTGCCTTCTCTTGAGGAATTTGCATTTTATAGAGGTTCAGTTCCTTATATCAACAGAGTATCTGAAACACAAAATTTTAGTGTCTATAAAACTTTAGTAAACAGTGATTATAATAAAAGAAATTTTGTTAAAATATTTCAACAACTGCTATGGTAATAAAATTTGGAAGTTTTAAAGGGACTTTATGGACTCCGTGTATTATATAAAGGAATTTACGACATTGTCTGCGAATGCTTTGTCGGCCAGTGATCCCAACATCACACGCATGTGTGCTGAACCATAATGTGAATAGCCCAAGTGCCGCGAGTGATAAGGATAATAAGCACGGCCAGTAGTATTTGGGTAAGATTAAGTATTTTGCATCTGACGGGAGGCGTGCTAAGGTAGTTGTTGACCATCGTGTCCAGATGGCGTTGCGGACAGCTACTAGGCAGGAAACTCCGGTTAAAGTCCCGGCCTGACATAAATTTCCAAAATTGCCCAATGATATCATTTAATGCTCTCTAGCAGTTTTGCCTAATTTAAAACAAAACTTTATGTTAATGCCTCGCTCCATTGCTCAATTTTGCGCTCAATGTGCAATGACACGAGTTCTCACACTGACCTTGTTGTTGACATATCCCTCAATGTGTATGTGCGGACACAGCACGATTTGTAAAAGATAGGACCATTCACCTAACTTTTCAGACGCATGTTGTACATAACTGACAGATTTATTCATTTATTAGTTCACTATATGGTCGGAAAAGGCCTGTGAAAATATCATCTATGATTATGCAAAGATACCCCTTCTCTTATTAAGGGTTCTTTTAATAAAATACAAAATGTCAGAAATCAACAACTTTCATCTTGTTCATTGCTCTAGTCTCAATGTGCGTTTTTAGCGTCACCGTGGCACAGGCTTTTATTTTCCACACTACATTTGTTTTAACTGCTTGGCAATGTGCATTTACTTCGACATTCCTCCATGTATGATTTTAATGTTCTCCAATTTTAACTTCTTTTTTACTATTGTTTGTAACTTGATGTTCACTTTCTGTAACATCCCATGGCTGAAGAGCAGCAGAGAAGACTGCTGCCAGCCTACCTGGATGTACAGGTGTTAAACTAACCATAAAAAATCAACAACTACTACAGCAAAACTTATAGTTTTCCTTACTTGCTGGGATAAAAATAAAAACAAAGAATGAGGTATGACAGTTATTTCCATTGTCTTCATTTTCTTCTGGCACTTGCCTTGGCCAGCAAAACTAAGCACATATATCTTGTGAGAATGGTCTATCTACAAATAACATTGCTCTGAAAATGACAAGAAAATCCATTCAGAAATATTAAATGTAATTTATTACTACAATTTACAATAATATTTTCGCTTTTTAAAATGACAGCAATTAAGCAAATTGAAACGATTATACAAATGACAGTCGTAATGTAATAGTTAAAGTTACATATCTCATGACACTGCCTTCTTGTGAACTCACGGTCTACTCTCGGTATTCACGGAAGCGACTGCAAAAGAATGACCACTAAAATGGAAGTTTATGACACGATCAAAGAAAGGAAAAGGAGAGGAGTAGACATACAAAGCGAAGAAAGTAATGACGAAATACAAGAAGAAAAAAAAAGAATCAGAAAAATACAAGCAAACAGAAGAGAATCTTGAGAACGAAGCAACGAAACGGAAAACAAGACCATTTGTTGAAAATTATAGTAAGTGATGGATATTATATATCGTTTGTTGCAGTAAATGAACGACCAATTTGGCACCGTATCAATAGGCCTTATGGCAACAAAAGCATAACACTTCATAATATTTAAAGAACGAGCAACTATACAAGGTAATGCATCCGAAATCTCGTTCAGTACTGAGAACAAGTATGAGTTATCACGTGGCTTCGAAGTTAGTGAGATGGAACAGCAACTAACGGCAATTATAGGCTACTTCGAACGAGAGCAATCTACGTCAGCCTTAAATGTTACAGACAGCTGACTTTGTCTGTGTTGGAAGTCAGTAATTATAAATTCGTCAAAACATCAGCTGTTCAGCAAATTGTAAGACGCTTCAAAAATCCGTTTCCATAAAAAAAAAAAATGTTGGGAGCAATGTTATTCAAATGTTCAAATGTTTATAGAGTTTATGGGACTTATCTACGGGGTCATTAGCCCCTAAACTTACAAACTACTTATGAACTATCTAATACTAAGGACGGCACAGATACCCATGCCCGAGTGGGCATTCGAACCCTGCCGCGGTGGAGTAGCCGAGCGGTCTAAGGCGTCTCGCTGCGGAGCGCGCGGTTGCTCGCCGTGGAGATTCGAGTCCTCCCAGGGGCATGGGTGTGAGTGTTGTCCTTAGGTTAGTTTACCTAGGTTTAAGTAAAGCTACGGACTGATACTGATGACCACGCAGTTTGGTCCGATAGATTTAAAAACGTTTGAACATTTTGGATTCGAGCCCCCGACCGTATTGGCCGTGCAGACTGTGACTGGCGCGCCGCGGAACGCTCGGCCACCGCAGCCGGCGTAATGTTATTCTCATCCCCACGTAGGACTGTATTCATTCATTTTTTTTCGCTCGAGTTACGGTGGCTGGTAATTTCCTTCAAGAGTATCACATTACTGTTCTTTAGTCGCAATTTTTCTTCGTGCTACCCTGAAATAGAGCCTCGGAATATACCTCGCTTCTGACTTTGTCCTTTCGAAATAAGAAAATAACTCCGCGAAGTTACGACAAGCTGAAGCTGCGCTACGAGCCGTATTTGCAGTTGTTTCGTAACCGGCATCCACAGACAGGTTCTCCTTATCGAAGTCTTCAAATAAACATGTCAAATAAGAGAGCCGAGCCGATCGCCGTCTAATCTACAGTCGATAGCAGAAACACTGCGACCAAGAGGGTTAAGTGGACGCCTCAGCAAATAACACCGCGCACACGCGAATGGAGGTCGTTATGTCACCACGTTGATGAAGCTAATGTAAAAGTCAGCAAACAAGACTTGGGCAGATACTTATTACAAAAAAAAAAAAAAAAAAATAAAAATAAAAATAAAAAAAATGTTCAGGAGAAAGCATTTCTCATGTTATTCAAGGCGTTTGTTTCATACAACAGCGTACATGAAGTACGCAGTAACGTATTTTTCTCGATTAATAAAGGCTCTCTACTGCCACCTGACAGTTAAAACAGTTAGTAACAACACAATTTAAGAAAAATGCAACCAGTTTTTTTTACATGGATCGGTTTTAGAACCCTTCGAGGTTAATTTTCAGATTGTGCAGGTTAAGTTCATTTCAAAGTGTGATGTTGGGTGCTGGCTCTGTGGTAGGAAGATGGAACTTGCTTTAATAAATCGATCTAGGCGTTGTTTATGCCGTGTTGTGGATATAGAAATGCGTGAAATTAGTTCCGTTACTTACTGTGATTGTATTGCGGGCTTTTGTTAATAATTTCCATTTTTCAGGTTCTGTTGTGATTACACGATGCTACCACATTACTCACTTTTCAAAGTTACGCTATGTATACTGCCAATAACACTTCACCATCATCCAACACGCTCTTTTACAACTAGTCTTCGTTACGAAGCACTTCAATAGAAGATCTAACGCCCTTTTCAAACAGATGTTTGTTTATGATTGCATGTGATACAATCGATGAGTGAACAAGTACTTAAGTTCACACGGAGGTCCACAAATGAATAGATAAATTATATCTATATTTATAAATGTGAATGTCTGTTCGTTATACGTTTATCACGTCTGAACCACAAGACATAAAGAGCTAAAAATTTGTACAGTTACTAATGTTTACCCGGGGAAGGCTTTAGGCATGGTTTTATGGCGATCGGATAGATATTTAGTGATTTGAAGAATATAACGCGAAATGCGGAACAATAATTACTCTTTGAAAATTATATTTACTCTTTGAAAGTGGTTTTATTGGTTGCATTGTTGCTTGACGATTGATAATGATAAAAGGGTGTAGTATATTGGGATGGAAAGTTATCGGTGTATATAAAATTCTACGTGTGTGTGTTAATATTTCGCTCTGCAGCGAAACCTACAGAACGCAAACGAATGGTCTGTGTGTAATTGTTGTCCGAAGTCTCCCGTTGTACACCATAGCGGTTCCATGCCGATAGCTATAAGGGGGCGGAAGGTATGGTGGTTGAAAATCATCAAATTATACAATAATTCGGACTGAAGGCCAACGATGACGTTTGCGACTCTATAGCAAGGAAGTTACATACAGCGAAACGTAATGCCACAGACCATATCTTTGCTCTATGCGTACTACAATATCTTCAGCTCTTTCTCTGTAAGAAAGCATACGAATAAGGAAATATAAGAATAAATAAATAAAGCAGTAAAAAAGAAATTTCTTTTAATTCATCTCTTTAAAAAAAAGTTTGAAGTTTCCCGCATTATCTATCATAATCAACCAACACGCGAGCGGAGCCGCGGGTTTAAGCTAGTCTATCATATTTGCGTAGGATTTTAGCTTTAAATATGTATTAAATATGGTTCACACTTACGCTTTGGATTTCACGTTAAAAATAAACCTTTTTTCTTTACGAAACGTTTTGTCGTACATAATAACTTACATTAAGATAATATACCCTTATTTCAAGAAAATAATTTGCATGATGCTAAAAGGATAAAAATTCAATATAAATTTTGCATCGCACACGCCACTGATTAGTATAAACTATACAATAACTGTAGAAAGTAGTCTCTCACATGTCTAATACCATTATCAAACTTTTCATTCGACATCTTGAACAAGAGTGATGGGTTAACGTCTTGTCGACAGCGTGGTTATTAAAGACTGAGCTCACGCTCGGGCTTATTAATTATGATGACAGAGGAAATCGACGATGCCGATTCAAAGGAATCATCCAAGCATTTTCCGTGATTGAAATCACAGAAAAGTTAAATATGGATGGCCATGCTGGATTTTAACCACCATCCTCCCGAATGCTATTCTACTGATTGACCACGAACATTACAGCTGGAATTCATGATATGTTGAGAGAGAGAGTAGGACACGTTGTAAAATCAATTAAATTTGACTTCAAATCTTCATAATCTATTTACTTATCAACTACGAAAGACTTCAGGGAACGTGTCAGTCATTAGAGCGTAATGTCTACGTCCATTACCGACATCAAACTTAACATAAGTAATTTAAAAAAAGGTAAATGGAAAAACTACAGAGATAATTTTTTAGAACATGGCTATATTTCGCTTAATGTAAGGCTTGTGTATCCATCTCAGAAGCGGAAGAAGATATGTCGTGCGTTATCGATCGATCAAAGTTCATGATGAGACAGATTTCTGCAAATTGAAATCTTGGTCACTTATCGACCACTTTAGTGGAACTGGCGGCCGGCGATAAAATATCAAAGTACCTGAGATACGCAACAGGAAAATAAGAAGAGTCTGGTATGACACTCACGGCGGACACGTGACTGTAAATGTTTTAGTTTACAAAAACCTTTAGATGAAGCATGTGGCGATTAGGGCGTACAAGTGTCAGCAATCACGTAAGAACCAGCGGTTGCAAAGGCCATACGGGACTAATAAACAGCATTGCAATTAGCATGTATTAAAATTAATAAAAAATGTAAAAGTGAAAGTTAACACACACGTACAACACACACACACACACACACACACACACACACACACACACACACACAGACACACACACAACAACAATAACAACAACAACAAAAACAGTAAAAGAGAAAAGAAAAATAAAGAAACAGCGTATAAATAAAGGGGAAAAAAGTTGCATTGGAATGAAACTTTCACTCTGCAACGGAGTGTGCGCTGATATGAAAGTTCCTGGCAGATTAAAATTATGTGCCGGAACCGGGACTCGAACCTGGGAGCTTGGAAAGTAGGAGGCGAGGTACTGGCAGAATTGAAGATGTGAGGACGAACCGTGAGAGATTCCCCGCGAAAGGAAAAGGTCCCAGGTTCAAGTCCTGGTTCCGGCACACAATTTTAAGCTGCCAGGAAGTTTCGAAAGTTGCATTAACATCAAAATAATGGAGACACACTCACACTCACGCACAAACTGAGAGGAAGAGAGAGAAAAGAGTAAAGAGGGGAGAGCGAAGATCACTGTCATCAAGCTCACACATTGACAGTTGCTACCAGATTCAGAGGATGGCAAGAAAACAGAAGCATAATATCTAAATAAACAATAAATTCCTTTCCTAATGCTGGAACAACGAAATTTAGAATGGATAACATAAATAACAGAGGAATGCAGTACCAGTGTATCAATATTTACAAAAATTGTAAGTAATCTTTATATTCTGCTATACCATAATGAAGTAGAATGTACTAGAAATGTTTCTAAACTGCATACAAAAACTGGTAAAGAAAATCTTTTATGAAAAAAAATACTGTATATTTTAGGCCGTGGTGCAAAATTTCAGTTCTGAAGCCACGAGCCAGTGTAACAACTTTGGTCGCCACAATCCCTTTATCTGAATATTAAACCATTTCCCTTCTTCCCCCCTCCCTATCCCCGTAACTGTTTGAACAATATCTTTGCACTTAATACCATATCAAATTCTTTAACAGAGAAAAACATACCAGTACCATATTGTAGCACTTAATTTCTGTGTACCGTTGTCTTTCTGTTGGAAATACCTCCTATGAGTGGCACTTTTCGCCAAATTTAGACAGAGAAGAGCCATCCACACATATCACCAGAAAATCCTCCAGTGTGTCTGTCTTCAGGCAAGTCCTGTACGCTGCTTTTAGTATTTGTTGCTTGCTTTGCTTGTACATTTTTCGCACCATTTCTGATTGAATTCTCGCGGATTAATCAGCTGACCTTGTGTAAACGTGTTTTATAGGATTACATAAATTACTTACCTTAAAATTCACTGTTGTTGTTGTGGTCTTCAGTCCGGAGACTGGTTTGATGCAGCTCTCCACAATACCCTATCCTGAGCAAGCCTCTTCATCTCCACATAAGAACGGCAACCTACATCTGTCTGAATCTGCTTACTGTATCCATCTCTTGGCCTTCCTCTACGATTTTTACCCCACACACTTCCCTCCAACGCTAAATTCACAATTCCTTGATGTCTAAGAATGTGTCCTACCAATCTATCCCTTCTTTTATTCAAGGTATGCCAGAAATTTCTTTCCTCCCCAATTCTGTTCAGTACCTCCTCATTAGTTACGCGATTCACCCACCTAATCTTCAGCATTCTTCTGTAGCACCATATTTCAAAAGCCTCTATCCTCTTCCTGTCCGCACTGTTTATCGACCATGTATCACTCCCATACAAGGCAACACTCCATACAAATGCCTTCAGAAAGGAATTCCTTAGGCTTAAATCAATATTCGATGTTAACAAATTTCTCTTTTTCAAGAACGCTTTTCTACCCATTGCCATTCTGCATTTTATATCCTCTGTACTGCGACCATCACTTGTTATTTTGCTGCCCAAGTAACAAAACTCATCTACCTCCTTTATTGCTTCGTTTCCCAAACTAATTCCTTCAGCATCACCTGATTTTCTTACACTGCACTCCATTACCCTAGTTTTACTCTTGTTAATGTTCATCTTACATGCACCTTTCAGCACACTGTCCATTCCGTTCAATTGCTCTTCCAGGTCCTTTGCTGTATCTGACATAATTATTATGTCGTCGGCAAAACGCAATGTTTTTAATTCTTCACCCTGAACTTTAATTCCTTCTCCAAATTTCTCCTTGCTTACCTTTATAGCTTGCTCAATGTACAAATTGAATAACATGGGAGAAAGGCTACAACCCTGTTTTACTCCCTTTCCAACCACTGCATCCCTTTCATGCCCTTCAACTTTGATAACCGCTGTCTGGTTTTTGTACAACTTGTAAATAACCTTACGCCCCCTATATTTTACTCCTGCTTGCTTCAGAACTTGAAAGAGTTTATTCCAATCAACATTGTCAAAAGCCTTATCCAAATCTACAAAAGCTAGAAATGCAGGTTTGCCTTTTCTTAATCTATCTTCCAGGATAAGCCGTAAAGTGAGTATTGCCTCCCGTGTTCCTACATTTCTCCTGAACCCAAACTGATCTTCTCCGAGGTCGGCTTCTACCAGCTTTTCCAACCTTCTGTATATAATTCGTGTTAATATTTTGCAACCATGACTTATTAAACTGATGGTTCTGTAGTTTTCACACCTGTCTGCACCTGTTTTCTTTGGAATGGGGATTATAACATTTTTCTTAAAGTCTGAGGGTACTTCGCCTGTCTCATACATCTTACACACCAGGTGAAATAGGTTTGTCATGGCTGGTTCTCCCAGAGACTTCAGTAGCTCTGAGGGAATATCATCTACTGCAGGGGCCTTGTTTCGACTTAGGTCTTTCAGGGCTCTGTCAAATTCTTCTCTCAGTACAGTATCTCCTATTTCATCTTCATCTACATCCTCGTCCCTTCCTACAATATTGTCTCTAAGTTCATTTCCTTTGTAGAGCCCCTCTATATACTCTTTCCACCTTTCAGCTTTCCCTTCTTTGCTGAGAACTGGTATTCCATCAGTGTCCTTGATATTCATAGAGCTGTTTTTCTTATCTCCAAATGTTTCTTTTATTTTCCTGTAGGCTGTATCTATTTTACCCCTATTTATACATTCTTCTACATCTTTGCATTTGCCTTCTAGCCACTCCTGCTTAGCCATTTTGCACTTTCTGTCAATCTCATTTCTTAGTCGTCTGTACTCCATTTTTCCTGTTTCATTTACTGCATTTTTATATTTTCTCCTTTCATCAATTAAATTTAGTATCTCCTGTGATATCCAAGGATTTTTTGTAGGTCTTGCCTTCCTACCTATTTTGTCCTCCGCTACCTTCACTATTTCATTTCTCAATTTTACCCATTCCTCTTCTACTGTTTTATTTTCCCCTGTTTCTGTCAATTGTTGTCTAAAGCTCCCTCTGAAATTCTTAAGAACCTCAGGTTCCTTTAATTTATCCAGGTCCCATCTCCTTATTTTCCTACCTTTTTGTAGTTTCTTCAGGTTCAGCCTACAGTTCATAACCAACAAGTTATGGTCAGAGTCTATATCTGCCCCTGGGTATGTCTTACACTGTAAAACCTGGTTCCGAAATCTACGCCTTACCATTATAAAATCTATCTGGTATCTCCCGGTGTCTCCTGGTCTCTTACACGTATACAACCTTCTTTTGTGATTCTTGAACCAGGTGTTTGTTTTAACTAAATTATGTTCTATGCAAAATTCTACCAGGCGGCTTCCTCTTTCATTCCTTTTGCCCAGACCATATTCACGTACTATCTTCCCTTCCCTTCCTTGTCCTACTGCCGAATTCCAGTCTCCCATAACAATCAAGTTTTCCTCTCCCTTAATTGTTTGAAAAATTTCCTTTAGCTCCTTATATATTTCTTCGATTTCCTCATCATCGGCAGAGCTATTTGGCATATAAACCTGTACTAATGTTGTCGGTGTTGGCTTCGTATCTATCTTGACAATGATAATGCGATCACTGTGATGGTCATAATAGTTTACCCGCATTCCTATTTTCTTATTCATTATCAATCCTACTCCAGTGATACCCCCAATTGATTTTGTATTTATAATCCTGTACTCACCTGACCAGAAATCCTGTTCATCCTGCCACCGAACTTCACTAATCCCCACTATATCTAACTTCAACCTATCCATTTCCCTTTTTAAATTTTCTAATTTTCCTACTCTATTAAGGGATCTAACATTCCACGCTCCGACCCGTAGAATGCCAGTATTGTCTTTCCTGATGATCACATCCTCCTGAGTAGTCCCCGCCCGGAGATCCGAATGGGGGACTATTTTACCTCCGGAATATTTTACCCGAGAGGATGCCATCATCATATGTTCATACAGTAGAGCTGCATGTCCTCGGGAAAGGTAACGGCTGTAGTTTCCCCTTGCTTTCAGCCGTTCGCAGTAGCTGTGTGGCAAAGCCACATTAGCTGATGTTACAAGACCAGCTCAGTCAATCATCCAGACTGTTGCTCCTGTAACTACTGAAAAGGCTGCTGCCCCTCTTCAGGAACCACACGTTTGTCTGGCCTCTCCACAGATACCCCTCCGCTGTGGTTGCACCTACGGTACGGCTATCTATATCGTTGAGGCACGCAAGCCACCCCATCTCGGCAATGTCTGTGGTTCATGGGAGTGGTAAAATTCACTATGACACACAAATATGAAATAGTCTAACTCAGGAACTGCAACAGCTTTCAAGATTTATAAGAACTCCTCTCCATCTCAAGACAGCTCTGAGCATTCGCGAATCTGACAGCTTGGAAGCGGCAAAGAAAAAAAGAAAATAAATCCGACTAGAGTTTTTAGTCGTTTGCTTTCTGTCATTGCTTACACAGGAAACAGCCACACCTGAAGTAGATATAAGCAATAGAAGGCGCAGCTTATACACAGCTAAGAGGCCGTTCCCCGACGGGGGTTCGAATCCCCCCTCGGGCATGGATGTTTTTGTTGACTTTAGTATGAGGTAGTCCATAGGTAGTTTGTAAGTTTAGGGACTGATGACCCCGCAGTTAAGTCCCATAAGCTTAACAAACATTTGTAAACACAGCTCTGCACATGCGCTTGAACCCGCTGACAGCTGCTTGAACCAGCCTAAAGTGTATGGCAGCCGTGAAAACAAAACCTTCGTCCAATGAGATACGTCACTCGCACTAATACTGAGAAAGAATGTTTAAAAAAATGAAAAAAAGTGATACAACTACCTGGAAATGTAAGCTTGCCTTATTCATCAATATAATAATTACGGCTCACCTCTTCAGGCGTGCACAATTCTGAATCTAGCTCCAGTGGTTTCAGAAAATGAAATTTATGTGTAAGTCCAAATCGCCAGCTGCCAATTTTCGGTCGCCAATGGCGAGCTAACAACCGGAAACTTCGCACCCTGTTTTAGGCCACTAAAGATGGATTGTATGCAAAAAAGGTGAAAGGAATATGGTAAACAAAACTATTTGCTTATTTCAGTTGCAGTAGACGGACAAAACAGTAATATTATAGAGGTGTTATAGCTATTTATGTTGTGTCCTTAGTGATCACACAGAAAGGAAGGTGGGTTCAAGGTGTACGCCGCTGACGGGAACACGGAGGATTTGCAACATAACATCGAGCAATTAATGTATATTAAAGAAGAAATTACAATACCAAGCTTGGACTATATACAAGATAACAGAAGCAATCATAGTAAGATACAAGCAAGGTATGTTAAATCCGTGCTGGTCGCCATCCGAAGATAATCTGGCGTGGTGTCTTCTGTGGCTGAGTAGGAAGGCGCTGGCGGCGCCTCCATCGGCCGTGGGTTCGCGGGGCGCTCTCTGTGGCGGCCCGCGAAGATGATGTTGCCAACGCCATAGTGTGCCCATGCGACGGGCGCCGTATCGCAAATATCGACACAGCAAGTTACCTGCTACAAATCGATCCCAACTACGGGAAATGTCCAGACGCACGGAGACACGCCTAACATCGTCGCTGCATTGAACGGCGCACCCTCCAAATGATAGGTGATATTCCTTGAAGACATAGCGCTGCCGCAACAGCTCTGCCCACGTGGTTCTGGTTTCGTACATGATGATCTTCAGATACCCCCACACGAAAAAAATCTATTGGGGTCAGGTCGGGTGATCATGCGACTGCCCCACCGCGACCAATACAGCGGCCGGGAAAGTTTGCCTGTAGATGTGCCCTCACTTGTGTGCTGAAATTTGCGGGGACTCCGTCAAGTTGCAGTAGAATGCAGCGACGAATAGGTGTGGGTACGTCATTCAACAGGAGAACGAGGTAGGTGCGACTATCAAGTCCGGATGAATGTGCTACCCAAGTAAACAGATCAATTGAGACCGTTATTGGCTCGATCCACCACATTTCCAATATTGACATTTTCAAGGCATAAAATTGGGGTAGAGAGTCCATTAATCTGTTTGGGACACACCAAGTGGCGATTGGTACCCCGTTCTCGAGCTGAGTGTCAATATTTTTCCGCTTTTCCTTAGTGCGCTCTATCTACTTCTTTCTTTCACTGTTACTTTTCTCTATTTGTCAATACTTATCCTCTGTGCTACGCAGCTATATAGTCATACAAAACTTACCATCTTGCAGTTTGGTTTAAAACATTCGTGGATCTGTGATCGTATTTATCTGAGACGTGAATTAAACCCTTTGGGAACAGCGTACAAAAAAATGGATACACCGATAAAGAGATAGATCGAGCTCTCCATCCAAGAAGAAAAGGTCCAAAAACAAGCCACAACAACAACTGTCGACCGGAAAAGTTTTTCTTCCTTTCATCCACAAAATCACGGACCGTATTGGGAAAGTTTTGGTTAGGTTTCAAGTGCAGACCGTCTTTAGACCTACCAAGAAAATTAGCGAATGCTTACGATCGGTGAAAGACGCACGACATCCCCTAGCAACGCCTGGGGTGTATAAAATTCACTGTAGCTGTGGCATGGTGTACATAGGAACAACAAAAAGGAGTGTTAATACAGGAGTATTGGAACATAAAAGGACTTGTCGTCTGGGTCACACAGACAAGTCAGAAGGACCTCCAGAACCTGCACAACCAATAGTAGCAAGGTGCTACTTCTTAGGTTACTGGAAGGCAGGCCTAGTAGGCAGTCGTCGACTCACCCTTGAAGATGTTGCCCGCAGTAGGCAACGAAACGTCGGGAGTAAGAAGTTTTATCGATGGACCACGGCAACTTATCCCTGAAGTTTTAATTAATGAAGACGCCGGCCGTGAAAGCCTACATTCTAAAAATTGCATCTCTTTGAATGCTAAAATAAAGCACTACAATGCTGTGTACAAACTGATTGACTGTATGCAAGCGAATGCCTCTTAGTGAATTACATGTTGGTAAACCTGGAGGTACTAGAAAGAAGAAAATCATGGGACCAATCCAGGTTTAAACGGGCTGGAAACTTCAGAGCAACAATGAAATCTACCAAAAGGTGGAGAAAACTTCAAAGACCATGAAAAAGACGAGGATATCAGGTTTTCTGGGACACCTGTACAGAATGGACAAAATAGACTTACCAAAACGATATTCGACTACTTGTGGCAAAAGAAGACAACAACGGCATGGATTAAGGAAGCTCGTAAAGATCTGGAAACGTTGAACATTCAGGAAGTTGAGATGTTAAACAGGGATAAGTTTCGGACCGTGATTCAAAATTTGGAATGGTTTCAAGTGGAAAGAACTAAGAAGGCTGGAAGAGCCTGGACGGATGAACAGAAGTAACAGCACAGCGGCCCTATGAAGGAGTACTGGAGAAAGACGAAACTCCAGAAAAAGAAGAAATTAAACTGTAGCGTGATCCTAAGCGGTGAGTTATCAAACAGAAAACAAAAAATTCCAGTGGCTTCGAATACAGACGTTCCATCTGTCTAGTAAGATACAGAAAATTTCATTGAGAGGAATGTGCAATACTAAATAAAGGGTAACGTTCAACGCACGGTTGTTCTGCCTCCTAATACTCAGTAAAGTTCAGAAGCATGAAAGTCCTTACAGACTGCTCAACGACGGCAGTCTAAGAGGACGTGAGAGAAACAGAATTGCAGGCAGTTTTACTGCTGCACGGAGAATTGTTACGCAATGGCGTGGGTAGAAACCTTGCTCATACAGACCGTAGGGAGTAAACAGTAGGGCGACTGACGTACTCACGTACAAGAAATACCTTACTGAGTTGGTTTGGAAGCCACTCAGTACAAAATAGAACAGAAGCTTCACCTTCAAAACAACGGTGATTTAAATAGTGGTCGATTAAGTACGCCCTATCGTACTAGCAAGACCGAACTTACGTTTCAGTTCAGACGGAAAATCTAACAGGTAGCTAACTTATCTCCGAAATGAAACTACTGCAGTGTTTTTCTCGACCGGAAATGATTCGGGTGAATATCATTTTATAAACGAACGATGTTGCAAGCGTTATTCACGCATGCGACATTCTGTTAGGCAGTTGCTTGTGTAGCGTGTAAACTAACAATTTTCCAAAATTTGGGAGTGCTAGAGCCGTTACTTCACAGTCTGATTCAGAAATATTGTATCATACGATTGTGGTTTGCAAACTAGGTTCCGCTTGGCAATAAATAAGGAATCGAGTACAGATACAGAAAGCAATTTATTTTGATACGCCGACGGTCCTCCTGTGTCTCGCTTTAAATTTTCTTGCATTGCGCATTCTACAGCACCTTGTCGTTCTTGCTAAACATACAGATCTTATTACCTTTCTTCGCACCCTTATGTACAGCCGTTTTCACTGATGTTATAAAAGCATTAGGATAACCAATTAAATGTTGTCACCCACAGGATTTTTTTACTGTTCAGCGTTAACTTTAGGACAATTCACTTAATTTCACTCGATTGTCATTCCCTGACATCCGTTACAGATATTTGAGTGGTACAGACAATATCCGGTAAGTGTAAGTCTCCACTATAACATGGTTTGGAAATTCACACAAAATATTCTCTACCCCCCCCCCCCTCCCCAGATACTTCTCCACTATTACTGCTCAGATAGGTCCATACAAGCATCCGATGTCAATGTTTCAGCCACGTACGTTTCCTGGAGAGTCAATCAATATATTTTGACCTCCTTCTAATACCACGAGAAAAGACCATAAAAGTAAAATTATAGAGATTAATCCAGACTGAGTCTTGCCGGCAGTCGTTTTCGCAACGAACAATGCGTGACTGGAACAGGGAAATAAGGAAGTGACTGGTCCAAAAACCACCCTCCGCCACATAATGTTATTTGGCTTCCACGCTCTACTCGTGAAAAAAAAATTAATAAATAATAATAAAAAATATATATAAAAAATAACCTGTCCATTTTAAATCATTTAGTAAGTATTACTTCATTTGATCCTTAACTATTACTGTTGAGTGATAGAGTTATAGTTAAATATCAAATGAAGGAATACTTGCCGGCCGCGGTGGCCGAGGGGACTGAGGCGCTTCAGTCACGGTCTGCACGGTCACTACGGTCGGGGGTTCGAATCCCCCCTCGGGCATGGATATTTGTGCCGTCCTTAGTTGTAGGTAGTTCATAAGTAGTTTGTAAGTTTAGGGACTGATGACCCCGTAGTTAAGTCCCTTAGCTTAACAAACATTTGAACATTTTTTTTTGAATACTTACTAATTGATGGAAAATGAACCTTTTTTTAAAAAGAGTCTCAATAATTACTGCAAATGCGACTTCGATGTATTAAGGAAAAATGTTATCTTTTTGTTGTTGATGTAACAACTTTGTTAATTGCCTGTTGATTGCAGCAATTTCCGAAACCGGTTGAACATAGAAAATAAAGGTATTATGCACCTCTGGGAACAAGAATGATTTTTTCCAGGCCTTATGGTCGGAAGTGTGAAAAGCTACAATTCTCGTTCAACTTTGGTGTTTCTGGAGTGAACGCTGCCCAGCGACCAGTATGGGGAGAATTGTGTAAGAGGGCCGCGGTGGAGTAGCCGAGCGGTTTAAAGCGTCTCGCTGCGGAGCGCGTGGTTGCTCGCCATGGAGGTTCGAGTCCTCCCTGGGGCATGGGTGTGTGTGTTGTCCTTAGGTTAGTTTATCTAGGTTTAAGTAGTTTGTAAGACCACGCAGTTTTGTGTAAGACGTATTCTTCTGCTGTTCTTGCAGGGAACTGATGTGTCGCTCTAACAGGATAATGCTCTCCCACACACTGCGAGTGAAACTCAATGTGCTGTGCAATACGGGCAGCAGATTCACCGGCCAGCACTGGTGTGCCGGGACTGGTACTCGAACCAGGGACCTTTCAAGTTTGACAAGTAGTAGGCGACTTACTTGCAGAAGTAAAATTGTGAGAACGCACCGTGAAGCGTGCCGGGATACCTCTATCTGTAGGGCACTTGCCCTCAAAAGGCAAAGGTCTCAGGTTCGACTCCCGGTCCCGGCACACAATTTCAATCTGCCAGGGAGTTTCATATCAGCATACACTCCGTTGCAGAGCGAAAGTTTCATTCTGCTTCAGAGTTATGTGAACTGGTCGAGTATGCATGGGGTAGTGTATCCCGAAACAGTATTCGCCATCTGTATTATTGAATGAATGCCAGAATCAGCCGGTTGATTGCAGCCGGTTGATGCTACACCACCTACTAATATGGGTGTTTCAGCATTGATCGACACCTGCTTCCCAGTACCGCTTGAGTTACTGATTTGCAAATGCAATCATTTCATGTTATTGTGCACACAGTAGACTTGCGCATAATAGTTCGCGATCGGGAGCGCTCACTTTAGTTCGCGGGTCTGCCGCGAACTAGTTCGTTCTTTTAGTTCGTCCGCTCCCAGTGAGGGCTGATCGGCGTGATCTGACATGCAGGTGGAGGGAGAAGTTCCCCACCTAGCTGCTTCATGCGCTTGCTGCTTGAGCCGCTAACGATATCACGTAAACCAAAAGAAACAGTTTGTGGATAATTTCTCGCGTTTAAGTTTAGAGTTATCTGTATATCTTGGCATTATGGAATTTATTAGTTAGACATTTCAGAGTGCAGAATACTTCAAAATAGAAATTTTATAGCACTGAACTATGTAATCTTGCAGGCAGACGCTAACCTCGAAATGGCTCTCATCAGCAGAAGGCAAACACGTGATTTTTATATAAGGAACTCATTGTTTGATGGGGCGATCTATAATTGTTTAATAATGATTTTGCAGCCAAGATCGCATTTTTCATTTATTATGTTACCGGTTTTGGCGTGCCCGACGACAAGTCTGAAGATGGCGTCGAGCATGCCGTAACCAGTAACATGATAAATGAAAAATGCGATCTTGGCTGCAAAATCGTTATTAAACGTGATTTTTAATTCTGCTGCGCGCTGTCTTCGGAAAAGAATCCAACGAACTAAGAAGCGAGTTACGTTTGGCATAATAGTTCACGTCCGGTAACGCATGTTTTAGTTCGCGACCTATCGCGCATATTTTAGTTCGCGACCGGTAGCTCTCCTTTTAGTTTGCGACCGATCGCGCATATTTTAGTTCGCGACCGGTAGCTCTACTTTTACTTCGCAGCTCGGCCGCGAAGTAGGTCCCTCTTTTTAGTTCGTCCGCTCTTTTTGGCTTTTGCTACCACTACTAAAAGAGCTTTCTTTTGTTATAACAGCTTTTTTACATAATGATCACTGTTGCCCAAGAGTGTGCTATTACCCGAATTTTTGGGCAATTAGACATCAAATACTTAAGCAAATAAACCAGTTATTTACACGAATGTGTGATACAATGGTATTCAACTACTTTGTATACAGAGTACTCATACTTTATTTTTGAAATGAATTTCTTTATTTATTCTATTAAATAAACCAAGTTCCCACGTGCAGAAACGCCTTTTTGTCTTCGGTGGTGAGCGAGTCCAATCCTGTGTTTCGGAGGGGCGGCCGCCTCAGTTGCATCGAAAGTTTAGCCAGTCCGGTCAACCACACACTTATTACAGAAATTGATTTTGTATTAACAAATGAAATAGAAGAAATTTTTTATCCTCACGCTAGCGATATTGGTGACAATGGGTTTCGACGTTTACATACTGACGACAGGCAGTAAATTACAGTTTTGTAGCTAATTAATTCTATAAGGGTTCGTTACTTTACAGTGTTAGTGTCGATTATACGACGTTATCTTCAGCTTTCTACCCCGCGAGCAGTCAACAGGATCATGTAGGCGAGAGAAAGTGGTTGATGCATAATTTCTCGCATATAAATGCAAACAATGTTAAGTTTTGAGTTCTCTTTACTTCTTTACATTATGGAATGAGGGTTATATTTAGACACTGCTGAATACCTTAGAAAAGAAAATTTGTGGCAGTGAACTATGAAACTACAGTTGAGCTACATCTCAGCTGGAAATGACGGTAACTGGCAGAAGGTGAATCACGCGATTCTCAAAAAATGTTCAAATGTTTGTAAATCTATCGGACCAAACTGCGTGGTCATCAGTCCGTAGCTTACAAACTACTTTAACCTAGGTAAACTAACCTACGGACAAACACACACATCCATTCCCCAGGGAGGACTCGAACCTCCACAGCGAGCAATCGCGCGCTCCGCAGCGAGGTGCTTTAGACCGCTCGGCTACTCCACCGCGGCACGCGATTCTGCGCGCTCTCGCGTCCTCTCACTTTTCCCCGTCAGTCTTGCGAAAAGGAGCGGACGAACTAAGAGGAGAGGAGTCTGCGAACTAGTTCGCGTAGATCGACTGGGGGAGCGCTCTTCCGAACTAGTTCAAATGTTCAAATATTTGTAAGGCTTATCGGACTTAAGTACGGGGCCTTCAGTCCCTGCACTTACAAACTACTTATGAACTAGCTAATACTAAGTACGGCACAAATATCCATGCCCGATGGGGATTCGAACCCCCGACCGTAGCGGCCGTGCAGACCGTGACTGACGCACCGCAGTCCCCTCGGCCACCGGGGCCGGCCCGAACTAGTTCGTTCGCGAAATACACAAGACTAGCACACAGTTTCAACAACAAATCGTGAAAATTCTAGTAATGTGCGATAATTTTTATTTGTGTCAGAGTACGAGAAATGCTTTGTGAGTTATTGGCACAGTATAGAAGCACATGCAGGTGAAGATGTGTGCCGTGTGCTGGGACGGTTTCCCAGGTGTGGCCGCAGCATGAGCCGCCTGCCTGTCAGATAACCGGCTGCCCTGTCGCTTGTAAGGCCGGCCTGCAAGCCACGCGAGGCGAGCACAGCACAGCCCGGCCCAGCCCAGCGGCCGATAAGCCGCTATCAATCACTTACGTCTCGCCCTGTCACGCGGCGCACTTTTATTTTTACAACCTCGCCATACTTACTCACTTTATGCCGCGGCGCCTTATCAACGTTCAAACGTTCTTGTTGGGAATATCGGGAATGCCACAGTCGGTTTTCAACCCCGTTATGCCCCTCCTCACTTCTATGAGAGGTCTGATTTACACATTGGTTTTCGCGATTTGAATAACAATATCTTCAGGATGGACTTCCCTGTGCTACAGGAACGAGACGGCTTACAAGGGACACCTTTAACCTACAACGACACGGAACCGTGCTTGGAATAACAGGCGATCATAAACAGGACGGTCGTTGCGTCATTCCCATCCAAGTAACTGTGCCTCAAGTAACATTTTAACAGAGAGAATGAAAGCCACAGGAAGGAAATTACATGTAATTTAACACCAAAATCAAATGTTTGTATAGCTTATGGGACGTAACTAGGGGGTCATCAGTCCCTAAACTTACAAACTACTTATGAACTAACTAATACTAAGGACGGCACAAATATCCATGCCCGAGAGGGGACTCGAACCCCCGACCGTAGTGGCTGTGTAGACCGTGACTGTAGCGCCTCAGTCCCCTCGGCCACCACGGTCGGCAATTTAATACCCTCTGTGTATCATTACATACTCAGGAGCGCCAAAAATTATCTGCTTAAAGTACCGTGTGATCAAAAAGTCAGTATAAATTTGAAATCTTAATAAATCACGGAATAATGTAGATAGAGAGGTAAAAATCATCACACATGCTTGTAATGACATGGGGTTTTATTAGAATCCTAAAAAAAGAAAGAAAAGCAAAGTATTGCTAGACGTGTGAAACATATCTTCCGCGCGTTGTTTGGTGGTGATCGTGTGCTCAGCCGCCACTTTCGTCATGCTTGGCATCCCAGGTCCCCAGACCTCAGTCCCTGCGATTATTGGCTTTGAGGTTACCTGAAGTCGCAAGTGTATCGTAATCGACCGACATCTCTAGGGATGCTGAAAGACAACATCCGATGCCAAACCCTCACCATAACTCCGGAGATGCTTTACAGTGCTGTCCACAACATTATTCCTCGACTACAGCTATTGTTGAGCAATGATGGTAAAGCATGACGAAAGTGGCGGCTAAGCACAAGATCATCACCAAACGACGCGCGTAAGATATCTTTCACGCGTCTAGCAATATCTTTTTATCTTTTTTTTTTTTTTTTTTTTTTTTTTTTTTTTTTTTTTTTTTTTTTTTTGTTCTAATAAAACCCCATGTCATTCCAAGCATGTGTGTCAATTTTTACCCCTCTATCTACATTATCCCGTGTGTTATTAAGTCTTCAAATTTATACTGACATATTGATCACCCGGTATATTACGGCTGTTACGCCACATCTCAGTAAAAAATTGCACACTAATTACATTTTCAAATGATAATATTGGTATGTCAATGTCATACCCTGGCTGCCGCCTAGCATATTGCAACATAGGCTTATACGTCAGTGCAACAAATTTATTGCAAATCACGTTGAAAGCTGCAGGTGGTACGGGCTTCGAAGACTGGTCATTAATAGAGCAACACATTTTACACTTAGAACAGATTTATTGCTAACACAATCGTACACTTAGTACTCTGCTTGGAGTGCTCCGCTATTTATACATAGTAAGAATTTTCTGGAACTTACAAGTACATCAAACATAAGAAACACGTAGAAAATTCTAGAAACATTGAATACAAAGAAATAATTATTTTCTGCCCGTCGCGGGATCTGAACTGGGGACCGCAAACCCAGCATCTGCGATTCTAACCACTGCTCCATGCGTTTCGTAGGAAGACTCGCGGTAATATTATATACCTGCGAACTCCATACCCTCGGCCTCGATGTCATTTCCATATTCAGCAAGTCGCAACTTGGTCCCTAATATTTGTACCACATGCGTAGGATAAATTCTCTTCATGACATCACTGCACTGCACACAGCTTACACAGTAATTCGCTTGCGAACACTCCAAGAGACAAATACATACTGCAGCTATAGCACTCACGCAATTGGATCGCTGGTTAGTGCAGCTACACTATGCCACCATCTAGTGGCGCTAACAAACAAACGCGGCACTTTGCATGGAAATGACGCACAACACTGTTTTCACTGTTTTGCTTATGAATTTCTAAGCATGGTTTCGTACGGTTCCGAGCATTCGAGGTCAAAGGTGTCCCTTGTCAGTTTCCAATGAAGTAGGAAGATAATAAGGTTTTTATTTTATTTTTTTATTTTTTTATTTTGTGTGTGTGTGTGTGTGTGTGTGTGTGTGTGTGTAAAGCTTATGGGACTTAACTGCGGGGTTATCAGACCCTAAACTTACAAACTACGTACGAACCACAAATATCCATGCCCGAGGGGGGCAGGGGTTCGGGGAACGGCCTTGCGCATCGTAGCACAGCGCCTCAATGCGCTCGGCCGCTCCGCCGCTCCGCCGCGGCGATAATAATTAAATCGCTAATATCTCTTCGCGCGGCCGAAGTCATTCTCAATTAAATTCTTCTGGCTATATGGGGATATCGCACTCTGAAGTACTTCATAAAAATAGTTCACACTACGAAGGAAGGAAGGGAGATTAGGACTTCTTGTCAACATCGCAGTCATTAGAGAAGCAGCATAGCTTTATTATTATTATTATTATTATTATTATTATTGTGGATGGGGAGGGAGGTCTGTCGTGCCCTTTGGAAGGAAACATCCCGGCATTTACCTGAAGCGATTTAGGAAAATGACAGATAATGTAAATCTCGATGAGCGGAGGTGGGTTTTAAGCGCCGTCTTAATGCGAGTCCAGTCTGTTACCGCTGCACCACATCGCTCGGTTTCACACTGCCGTCGTCATTGCAAATGCTATATTTCCCCACTGATGACGAGCACCCTAAGCGCCAGAAACGTGTGTTTCACGTAATAAACGGTCCACACAACTGGAAAAATTACATGAAATTTTATGGTTTTGAACATGGGCTGTCTGAAGCCTCAACTGTTTTAACGTAATTTACTGTACGAGGAAATGCAGCCCCACAAATTGCTTTAAAATAATTTAACTTTGTCTAGATTTAGACTAAGAATAAGGATATCTTCATTAGAAATTATATATTTGTATATATGCCGCGGACACGTCGGCAGTCCACAGCGACCAACTACAACGTTTTTTTTTTTTTTTTTTTTTTTTTTTTTTTTTTTTCAGAATTCTAGTTCTTAACTAGTTAATGTGTTTTACAACAAACTTATACAACATATTCGCATTTAGTTCTTTGTGTAAACGTCTCATGTTACAGTTGTATTTCTTACGAAAACACCCTTTGTGGCGGTCGAAATCTAGATAAAGTAACTTGTGAGGTTGCATTTTTTTAAGCACAGTATATTACATGAAATCCTAATTTACGATAGTTTTCCTAGACCAATTGAATGGCATGATGGTTGCTGTATTGTTCCTGCTATCCAAGTAAAACTGCGGAGTTGGTGGCTGTATCAGTTCCAAGGCTTTGCCCCTTTATACTTCGATTTTCATACGAACTAGCGTACGTCGATAACAAACAATATTAAACTTAATTTCAAACATTCATATGAAATTGTTTGATTCTGCGACTGTGATATTTATGACGTAGTGTCAAATGCTGCACCATTAGTGCTTCACAGTTCATAGTACAGCGTTTTTCAGATAAATTTCCACCAAAATATTACTATGCATAAAGTAATTGGTAAACCTAGCAAATAATCATTGTCATAGCTACGATTAATTTAATGGACCAGCAACTGTAGTGCGGCTCCGAAGCACAGTGGTTTAGTGCCAGACTACGAATCCAAAGGTCGCGGGTTCGATCCCCGCCAGGTACTAGGATTTTTATCTGTCTCTTTCCACTTCTTTCACCTCTGGTAGTATTGCTCACGTGGAAAATACCGAGTAGCATCGTGGTTCGGAACCCACGTTAAACTGTAGGTCGCCCTATAACTGGCTGGGTAAGTCAGTTCGAAGGTTGGAGGAAGGCAACGGCATACCACCTCCAAACAGGACCATGCCTAGTAAAGCACTGTGGTGTTCAAACCAATATTCGGATTGTTGACTGCTTTACCTTTGGCAACACTGATTCATTATACAATAAAGGCTCTCATAACAAAAGAAAGAGCTCTTTTAGTAGCGGTAGCAATAGCCAAAATGAGCGGACGAACTAAAAAGAGCGGACGAACTAAAAAGAGCGGACGAACTAAACAGAGCGGACGAACTAAAAGAGCGGACGAACTAAACGAGCGGACGACTAAAAAATATGCGCGATCGGTCGCGAACTATTATGCCAAACATATCTCGCTTCTTAGTTCGTTGGATTCTTTTCCGAAGACCGACGGGCTATAGCGAGAGGGCGCGTAGCAGAATTAAAAATCACGTGTTTGCCTTCTGCTGATGAGAGCCATTTCAAAGTGAGCGTCTGCCTGCTAGATTACATAGTTCAGTACTACAAAATTTCTGTTTTGAAGTATTCTGCACTATGCAATAACTGACTAATAAATTCCATAATGCCAAGATATAGAGATAACTCTAAAGTTAAACGCGAGAAATTATCCACAGACTGTTTCTTTTGGTTTGCGTGATATCGTTAGCGACTCAAGCAGCAAGCGCATGAAGCAGCTAGGTGGGGGAACTTCTCCCTCCATCTGCATGCGCAGACCACGCCGCTCAGCCGTCACTGGGAGCGAACGAACTAAAAGAACGAACTAGAGCCGCGAACTAAAGTGAGCACTCCCGATCGCGAACTATTATGCGCAAGTCTAGCATGATGTTCAGCGGAGTCCTAACTTCCATCGCAGGCTTGTCAAAAGAAGGGATGAGATGTGGGTAAGAAGGGGGTTGCAGTCCTTCCTACAGTGTGTCATGTCCACCGTGACGTTTGGCACAATATGAGGAAATTTGGTGTCAATGTGACTTTGTTAATCCGCCTTAATCCTCAGTTCCGGGATCTGGCCTTTATATCGCTAGCGTCACTGCCTTGCTGTCTGTAGCGTCGTCGATCAAAAGATGTCGTCACTGCGATCCATGCTGTTGCACCATTCCACAGACAGGTTCCAGGCATATTTAGGGGCGTTTCTGATTATGCGTCACAGTAGGAAACAATTACAAGGTTACTAAAAAGCAATCCTTTCAATTTGGTGCGCATTGCATAAAACCTCTTCTACCTGTTAAACGAACTTCTTCATAGTTCAGATCTCCTGGCTCCCCATTGGTGGGTCCTCCTCAGTAGATGTCTTCAAGCTTCGCCATTAACCAGCTGACAGCGGACTGTTCGAATGAGCATCCTATCCACCGCTTGGTCTATATTTTATTAGTCCCGTTTAGAAGCCAGCATGAAACCAGGCTCAGAATGAAACTCTATCATCAAAATGCATGTAATTTCCATGCAAAACGTTGCATTCTGCCAGAAACAAAATTTTAATAAACAAAGTAACGAGATATCAGTATCGTAGCAGGCAAATTACAAGTAATTCAATGACAATTAAAATACACATTCTTTAGGCTGTTATGCCAAGTTCGCTAATAAATTTATTTTAATTGACCTTTTCAATTATTTAAATCATCATCTTCGGAATGGTTTAGATCATCATTTAGGAGAACATGTCCAATAAAAGGTTTGTTGTCGAGATATAAAATGAATAACAAACGGATGGTAAATATGTTAAAAATACTTCACCAAAATTGATCGTCGTAATAAATCAAAAGAAATCCGCAGCAGGGTTGCACTTCTCTTACGCTGAACTATTCTCCATATCAATCTTATAATGTATTACGACGATCCATTTTGGTGATGCATTTCTAACTTGTTGACCATCATTTGTTATTCATTTTACATCTAGACAACAAACTTGTTATTTGACATGTTCTCCTATGTGAAAACCTAAACCATTCTGAAGATGATGATTTAGATCATTGAAACTGGTCAATGAAAATAAATTTATTTACGATTTTGGAATAACAGCCTAAAGAAGGTGTATTTAAATAGATCGCTCTCCATTGGCGTAACATGTGTCCTTGTCTTTACATTTTCAGTCAACAGTTCCGAGAACATGTCAAATAAAAAGATCCGGGTTTTAGAGACTTGTGAAGTTAAGGATAAATATGAAGCATTGAATTAAAATTTATGATGCGACCAGGAATCGAACAAGAATGCCCTTATTCGCAAGATACTCATTAAAAGAGAGAGCAGAGTGGCACGGCGCATTGTCGTCATGGAAGATCCATGATTGGGACATGTCACGACGGACACGAATGACCCGAATCCTTAGTCTTTCAAAGACTTGTATGTAATTTTCTTGATTCAACGTTTTTCCTTGAGGAGCAAATTCCTAATGGATCATACTTGATGATGTAAGAAGCAAATCAACATGTCGTTGACTTTTTATTTGCTTTTCCTGGCCTTCTTCACAACATGTTTGAAAATGTCTGGTTTAGTTTCAATGCGGTTAATGAGGTCACGAAACACAGTCATGCGATGATCCTTTTGCTCAATTGTTAAGTTCTTTGACACCATTTTTGCACAACTTTTTCTCATTTTCAAATCTTGAGTAGGAATTTCAAATGTTCAAATGTTTGTATAGCTTATGGGACTTAACTACGGGGTTATCAGTCCATAAACTTACAAACTACTTATGAACTAGCTACAACTAAGGACGCCACAAATATCCATGCCCGAGGGGGGATTCGAAACCCCGACCGTAGTGGCCGCGCAGACCGTGACTGGAGCACCTCAGTCCCCTCGGCCACCGCGGCCGGCGTAGGAATTTCGTTCACTGTTTGGCGATTAATGTTCATTTCATCAGTAATAATTCTAACCGTTAAGAAGCGATCTGTTCTTGTCAGGTCCCTGACACTGGAAACATTTTCATCGTTTTGTAGCGTCTTGGTCTTCTTGAACGTGCCTCTTCTTCAATTTCCTCTCTACCGTTCACAAATGCCTTATGCCACCGAAACATTTGATGGCGTAGCGTCGTTCAAGTTTTGTACTCGTGATCTCTCCGACAAGCAACACTAACAACCTCACAAAATGTGTTATAAACTCACCTGTTGTCACTGTAGCTACTTCAAATTTTCACTGCTTGTAGCCAAAGGATGACCCTATCAGCTCCACTTGTTTCATTGTTCTATTGTGTATGGTTCCTGAAATAAATAGTCTCATTACTTTCCTGACAGATCTGGTATCTCACCTGACCTCATTGTTTTCAGCAGTGTATTGCTGGTCCCGAGCGGTGGGTTCCTAGCTTTATGTCAGGATGAGGCGTGAAATCCGCTGGAGCGCCAGAGGACGGTAGTAAAACAGTATTAATGTTTACAAGTTTATTCAACTGAATACAAGATTCCGAGGTGCAGGCGCTAGCTCGGCAGGAGCTAGATCAGCAGGTGAAATCTATTTCATGAAATTAACGCAACCGTGTCGTCGCGTCTTCTATGGGCCAGATGCTATACGGTTCGGACGGATGTGCCCGCGCCGCGACGTCTGTGGTACGAAGGAAAGTTTACCAGGTGGAGTACTCTGTCTAGGCAGCTGTTCGTGGGTCCAGGCGCGGATGCCGTGGTGACAGCTGACCTCTTGATATCGCTAGCTGCGTTAGCACCTGAGTGCTACCGCGTCGCAGGATCATTGGCCTTTAGGAAACCAACCAATGCAGACTGAGCAAGCCTCAGGTAGCTACCATATTCAGCGTTGTGGAGACGGTAGACAGCGGTGCACTATGTCCCCGGATTGTGGTCAGTTCGAAGCATAGCAGTTGTCTCCGCACTCCTAGTTGTGACTAGCGGCAACTAGTCTGTACTGCTTTATCTGAGACATAAACTGAATACAGTGATTAGATCATTGGATCGACGACTACTGTCCCGAGCAGTTTCGATTGCAAAGACCAGGTGACTACATTTCTAAAAGCGGGCGTTTATATATAGACATCGGCGGACGTTGTGACGTATGTGACGGTTCGTAATGACCGAATGTGTCCTTGTGGGTGCAGCGTTCAGTGAATGAGCCCTTTAACAGCTGACGTATCCTCGATCTTATTCACTCTTTTGACAGACTTACGTGTAGTTGCAGATGAATGATACAGGAGTAGAAGAAAGAAGGATTAGGAAGGAAAGTAGTGACAAAGGCTGCTTTAGGGCATTTAAACGAAGCAATGGCGACAAGTGAAAATATGAGCCAGATCGGGAATAGAACCTGGGTCTCCCGCTTTGGGCCAGCGGTCGCCATAACCACTTGGCCACCCGTGCTCGCCTCCTGGCCGTCTCAAATTCTCACACGTCGCACACTATGGCTGTACCGCTCCTATCTTTGATGCCCTCTAACACTCGCCATTACGGATTCCCGTGCTAGATGGAACGTATGACCGCATCTGCGGTGAAGTAATTGAAGCTGACGCCGTCGTCGCGTCTAAATACTTATTAATTTGGTGTGGTATCTGTTTTTACGGACTTGTCAGAAAGAACAGATACCACACCAAAATAATTACGTGTAGTTATTAAATGTTAACAAGCTGATGAATATACCCTCTCTCTCTCTCTCTCTGTCCGTCGTCTGTCGCAGTCAACAGTCGGCTGTCTGCAGGCTTTCAATCGCCGACACAACGTCTGCCGTCGTCACGAGAAACTGGCGGTGTATTTTACGACAGAGGCGATGCCCTGTTTCCCCTAGCTTGGCTGGCGATTTCTTGAGCAATCTAAGATCTTAAACAAGTTTCTCTGTCAGAATGCTGTGCTGCAGTGGCGGAGTAACGGGGAAGGGAGGGGGCGGAGGGGGCGGACCGCCCCGGACCTTTGGTCTTGGGGGGGACCGCCAAATACCTTGAAAGCAAGGTTTTTTTTTTTTTTTTTTTTTTTTTTTTTTTTTTTTTTTTTTTTTTTTTTTTTAGAGCGCAATTGGGATTACGTTGTGCAGTGCCTATTTTTTTTATATTGTCCCGTGCCTCTCGGCCTAGGGTGGGGGGGAGGGGGCTCCAGTTCTTTTTCGTGGTAATACATGTATTTCCAAGTGGCCGGGGGGGGGGGCTCATTTCGTTCCGCCACTGTTGCGCTGTGTCGGTATTATTGAGTAGGCAAGTGAAATGAACGTTGTAGGTACTGGGTGGGTGAAGCTACAGATGTGGTGTGGTTGTTGCAGGGCGCAACGCGGCGCAGACGCAGTACACGGGCCACGGGCACCGCACGGTGGCGGCTGCGGCGGCGGCGGCGGCGGCGGGCCGGCTGCAGTACACCGAGGTGCCGCTGCTCGAGGACGACCACGACCACTACCTGCCCGCGCCCGCCGGCTCGCCCGCGCTCGACCTGCCCACCTCCTCGCTGCTCAACCGCCACATCGCCTCCAAGTGAGTGCCCGGCTGCCCACACCCGCACCGTACCATTACCTCCCAACATAGGCAGGAGTGGGGGCAAAAGTCATCACCTGAAAACAAAACATATGAGCTTATAAAAATAATGGTAAAACACTCAACAGTCCGAAGAGTGCTCTGGACACCTCAGTTGGTTTACCAGGCACGGTACTATTTGGATGTGGTATGCCTTGCCTTCCTCCGACCTTCGAACTGACTTACCCAGCCAGATATAGGGCGTTAGAACTATTTAACTGTTTTGACCATGAATGCAATGAATGCAATGCAATGAAATAAATCCAATGGCAAAGATAAAAATTTGTAATGGACCGAGATTCTAACGCAGATTTTCCCCTATGGGCCAGCAGTCGCCTTAATCAATTAGGCTATTCAGACTCATTTTCCTTCTCAATCAAATCTCATCTTGAACCACACTACGATTGTAGTGCCTCCTGTCCATTTCGTACATATCCGAAAAGAACAGACACCATATAAATATAAATTCCGCAGTTGATTTCCACAGTCAACGGTTTCCGACCCGTCCACAATAGGCTACTGATATGGATATAACTTTTCACATTGTTATTCTTTTACTGTTTATTGCCACAATATCGTATTCTGTACATCCTTCTTAATATGTGTAACATTACTGTATTGCAGTCGACCTGACGACGGTCTCACAAGCAAACTGAAACCGGTTGCCTAAGAACAATACAAATTCTCTTTTAAAAAATATAATTTCATTAACCTTGCTATTTCTCCAGAAATGTATTCTAAAATTATAAAACCATATAAATAATTGTATATCTGCCCCAACAGGCAGTTGACAGTTTCAATGCAGACGCATTAATACGCTCGAATCCTTGCGTGAATCCAGTATAGGCTGCGAGCAAGTGGAATCAAATGAGCAGGGGGCACTACAATCGAAGTGGGCTAGAAGATGAGAATTAGGATTGCAAGGGAAGCGTGCCTCGATAGCCTAATTGATTTATTTCAACGCCCTATTACGGTCGAAGTGTTTAAATGTTTCGGATTCGTAAAATTACGGCCCTTACTGCCAACAAAGGTGTCTGTTAATTTAGACAACATTGTCAAAGGAGAGAAACAGCGATCTATTTGGTATGATTAATATTACAAAAAACAGTCTTGATCGCAAAAATTAACAGTTTTTGTTGACCGCTTTCGACCTGATGTAGGTCATCTTGGGAACAAAATGTAGCCCATATGGCCAGTACTGGATTCGGCTGGGCTGGGCTGTTCTGGCTGTTCTCCTGTTTGAACAGTTACCAGCTGGCAGCAGAACAACAGGACAGCCCAGCCCAGCCGAGTCCAGCCGAGTCCAGCACTGGCCACATGGGCTACATTTTGTTTCCAAGATGACCTACATCAGGTCGAAACCCGTCAATAAAAACTGTTAATTTTTGCAATCAAGACTGTTTTTGTAATATTAAAGGTGTCCGTTCCTTCGCACATTTCCAAAAGAAAAGAAAAAAGCAGACACCATATAGATAATACTTATAGTGCGACCTACAGTTTAACGTGCTACTCGATATTTTTCACATCAGCAACATTGCCAGGGGTGAAAGCAGTGAAAACTGACAGATAAAAATCCTAAGACCTGGCGGTTATTAAAATCGCGATCTTTGGATTCATATTCTGCATCTACATGGGTACTCTGCAAGTCACATTGAAGTGCATGGCAGAGGTTTCATCGAACCACTTTTATGATATTTCTCGGCAGTTCCATTCTCTAATAGCTCGCGGGATAAAGGAATACCTAAATCTTTTTGTTTTCCAACTGATTTCTCTTATTATGATGATCATGTCTTCCTATGTAGGTGGATGCTAACAAAATATGTTCGCATTCGAAAGAAATTTCGCAAACAGATCTCGTCGCAACGAGTAACTCCTTTGTTTTAATAATTTTTCACCCCAATTCGTGCATCATTCCCATGACCCTCTCTCCTCTATATCGCGATAATACAAAACCAGCTGCCTTTCTCTGAATTATCTTTAAAACGTCCGTCAGTCCAACTGGTATGGATTCCACAATGAGCAGCAATACTCCAAAATAGGACGCGCAAGTGGAGTACAGGCAGTTTCTTTAGTAGAACTGTTGCATCTTCTAAGCGTTCTACAAACGAAACTAAGTCTTTGGTTCGACTTCCCTACAATATTCTGGCACTCATCACTGTGCTACCTAGAAAATTAAAATTTAAGAGGAGTGTTTACTTCATAAAATTCGAGCCAGAATGGCGAACATGTCCAACGAAATTCGTACACCTACAAAATGCGGTTTTTCTTAGATAAATAAAAAACGATTGCACCGATGGAAAATATTACACGAGAAAGTTATAGACCTTAAAGTTTTCGATTGGTTTTTGGACGTATCGGTTGCCTTGTTACGTTTACAGATATATCGAAAAAACACAAAGCCTTTAATAATTAGATTCTGTATAACTCTTCAATATTCACGTTTCCAAATTTAACAATTTGCCATAAGTATAGCACTCGATAAGTAAAAAACTAATTATTCAAAAAATTAAATTTTCGAGATCTACTGATATTCTGAAAAAAAAAGGTCTTTTTGAAAATTTGCTGTATCTTCTCAGGAGATCAACCCAAATAACGGTTTTGACCTATTTTCTGCCTAAAGAGTTGTAATATCATTCTATTAAATAATTTTTTAGATTTTGCTGATTATCAGTTGCATATATATATATATATATATATATATATATATATATATATATATATATATATATATATAACTGACTTCGAAAAACTTGCACTTTTTGGGCCTTTATTTTCTTAACTTACTATTTTAATTTTTAAGTTAGGAGAGTGACTGTTAAAAATAATTTTCTGAGTATTTTTCATTGTTTCTAAAATAAATAAAGTTGTTCTATGACCTTCTGGAACCGAGATGTTCTTAGGAAAAAGTCTAGTGGAGGTAACTAACATTTTACAGTGATGTGCTTCATGAACCTGAATATTGAATATTTATATTTGTCAGAAAATATACTAGGATTCTTGCACTATTTCCTAGTATTAGACATTGAATAGTAAAATGAAGAGTGCAAGTGCTTAGTGCCTTGAGATAAAACGATCAACCGGCCGTTGGGAAGGAGGGAGGGGAATGAGTAGGCTGGCTGGCGTGTGTTTTCTCAACACATTCTAAACGGCCCTTGCTTGCAAAAACTTTTTTTTTCGATTAACGGTTTCTTTAACTTAACTAATTTATTTTGTGATGTTTGCCATTTTTGCTCAATTTTCATAATATATATTTAAAATTTAATTTCCTGCACTCTCATATTTACTGTTTTCAGGTAATTTACTAATTTAATATTAGGACATCACAGAATGCTTAGACTCCCAACGATAGTTCCTTCAGAGTCGGGAGGGAGTATTCCATTGTTCTTCGAGACCTGTACCAGCCTAGTGCGAGAGTCTGCACAAATAAACTATTAGTATTTATAGTAGGGATTTGCAATATTTATCGGCCTTGTGGTTTTTGCACAGACTTGCAAAATCACAATACTTACTACTTTATTCAACATTCTTCCAAACCAATTTCCTGGAGAGGAAAACGCCAGTACGCCAGTAATCATTGAAGAAAATATGTTTGTTACAATAGTTCTTCACAAAAAATAAAATACAATACAAATAAATAAAATAAAATAAATTATAAAAAGAACCTCTGCCTGCCAGTTCTGTGACTTTCAACATGTTTGTAAACCTAAGGGACCAATTTGTTGGGTCATACTCCGTAGACTTACAAATTACTTAAATTAACTTATACTGAGTAAAGACACACATCCATGCCAGAGAGAGTACTGGAACCTTCAATGCGAGCAGCCATGCGGTCCTTAGCGTGACGCCTCAGGCCACACAGCCATTCCCAGGGGGCTGTACATTTTCTTCTGTGCTCTGGGCATACACTGGAACTCCACAAGAGGCTGCAACGTCCTTGGCGTACTTGCATAATTTCATTTTCCACGCCTTGGGCTCCGCCGCCACACGAAGGAATGCCGTGAACAAACAACAGCAGAACAATAAAAAACAACAAAGTATATAAAAATGTATTGCATAAATTCTAAAACTTCTTCCAGCCTAATCCTTCATTGCAGCATACTTCTTTGTTTGTTGCTGTCGTACAGATATAAAGGCACTGACGTCACTCCATTTCACCATTCCCGACAAAATAATTCGAAAACGTTGGTACACCTACAGTCGCTACCAGCAGTGTCACCCTAGCATAATTGATCTTGTCAGAGTAGGTTAGACAAAGTTCGTATGTCTATGGCGAGATGTGACAGCTGTAGGGAAGTCCACTTCCGGACAGTAGAAATCTCTAATAGAAAAAAATATTAAAGAGCACTGCACATCTTTCAAGCCATGGTCAGCAACCTAGCTGGGAGAACTTATTTTGATTCAAAACCAGATGCGCAAACTAGCAGTTCTGCAGTGGACTGATTATAAAATCTTCACCATCAACTTAAGTCAGTTCTTTCATTTCTTTATGCGCCTACTTTAAGTCACCAGGAAACATAGGATCACTGATATGATGTCTTTTCTCTGAAACATGGAAAACATACACAATACATATCACTTTATACTTAAACGATTTGAAAGAGTCCAGTTTCAGAGCATATGCACCTATAAATCACACACCTGCAGGATTCAACGATGTTGCGAGTGGTGGGGAAGTGAATTGTCTAGGAATTACTCCATTAATGTGCAGTGTGTGACAGTGTGAGTCGGGTGGGAGGTTTACCGACATAGTCCCTGCAGTTGTGTGAAGGCATGTTGTATGTGTGGTCTAAGTAGTTTGCCTTACTACCCTGTAAGCAGGCTAACCAGGTTCTAACCCTAGCCCAGGCACACATTTGCGTATGCCATTGTTGATTATTGTATGCCATATGGCGACTGGCATGATCAAATTATTTCACTAACACCCTCACTGTCATAAGATGCCAGCAGAGTTTTCCATAGCTGCCATTACTGAACTTTTTCCAACTGAATCCAGCTGTCTTTCTTAACTCTCTGCCTCATAGGTCTTAGGGTCTTTTTCTTAATTGTGAGATTTACAGCTGTTATAAAACATTTATATATTATAGGAAATTATGCACATGAAGAAGGAAGCTGCAAATATTCTGAAATATTTTAGTGAACAACCACAACTAAAGGAATACATGAACTTGATCATTTGTGAATATTAAGGGATTTAAGTATGGGAACAGGTAAATGACCAATAATAAATACAATAGGTACATTTTGTGACACAATTTGACATGAAAATTGTAAGGTGTAAGAATTTCATCACTTAAAAATTGCAAATAACATTCCTTAGAAAGAGAAAGATGCATAAATATAACCAGAATACGAAATGTTCATGTTCAATAGCTGGTTTTCAATAGTTAATTAAATATTACCTCTCAAATAACAAATGCCCTTGTAATTGTATGTGATAACATGGACTTTGAAACCTTCAGTACTTCTTTCAAAAATTTAAGTATATAAAAGTATGAAAGTATGTAAAGATGGAAGAAACAAATGTAATTAAAATCAAGTTCATCTTCTACAGCAAAAAAGGGCAAGGAACGTATAAACAAAGACTCCTGCATAAACATAAAATGGTTGAATCTAAAGACAATATTGATGAATAATGGGAAAGACTGAAATCAGCAATGTTGAAAATAGCTACTGGGTTATTAGTAAAAAGAAACACCTGATAAGAATTTTGAAAATATGGAATAGACAGATATTTGATTATATTAAAAAGAATACCAAATTGCATATTGACAAACATGGATAAATGAAAGCAAAGTAATAAAAACAAAATGTCAATAACATATATCTAATCTTGGAAATGATTCATTGGTAATGTGAAATGAAGCCATTTACAGGAGATCTTACATAATTATTACCCTTATAAGACATTGGAGTTAAGTATAGAAAGATATTGAAAATATTAATAGCAGAACCAAAAATAAATTGAAATAGTACAGAACTTATGGTATGATAAAACTAGTGAGCTAAATTATGGTACAAAAACAATTAATAATTCTGAACATCAAACTATATAAAGTATTAAAATTAGTCCAAAATGTAACAAAAATAGAAAAGCTACTTGCCTAGATCGAATTAATACTAAATTATTGAAATAACTCTAGTTTTTCCTTTTTTAAATATGTTTTAGAACACCTGTTCTGTGCCTGAATAATAGAAAACAACTGAAATCATTACTGTGTTAAAGAAAGGGAGTATAAAATATGCAGGAAATTATAGAGGAGTAAGTTTATTGCATGCAAGATATAAATTCTAGGAAAATTCTTTACCAAAGACTGCAAATATCGCTCAGTAATTCAGAAGAATGTGAAGTTTCATGTAGGGTCATTTGTGCAATGATAGATTTCTTTAAAAAGCTAAGAATTTGGACTGGAAAAGAATTTAGTGATAATGAGATAGCCTTTGATAAGGTTAAAATATCTTTTTGTGCAAAATTATAGTAATAAAAAGTTTTTCTAAACACTATATTAATGGCATAAAGAGCCTATATGTAAATAAAAATACATTCTGGCTTAAGAATTTTGGTTGTAAATTTAATGGACTATGATGACTGAGTAATATTTAGCTTGTCACCCATTCAACATAATTCAGTATTGATTATTTACTAATGTATTGAAATCATGCAATACTGTTAGGAGTTAAAATTGGATCGATCATATCATTCAATTTTCTATTGGATGCCAATACTGATATAATTAAACAGGAAACAGATGACCTTTGACAAAGAGGTCTGTGCAGAATGACTCAAAATGCAAATACTAAAATTTAACAGTAATATATCTGAGGAACGACACTGATAAACCCATTTATAGAGAAAAATTTTCTAAGATAAAAACTATTGACAAATCAGATAATATTACAGTAACCATACCACTTCAACCATCAAGGATATGATACTGATTTCAATTGTTACAAAAATATTAAGAAGTAGACGAATAATTTTCAAGCTATCTTTAGAACAATGCATATCGATGGGGAAGGAGAAAGAGAAAAGTAACATAAATGAAATTTCACAAAGCCACTGCTGCAGCTATATTTGTAAAATGTTTCCAATCATGGACAATAACAAAAAAGAAAAATGACATTTACAGGAAGCAGAGATTAAGTTTACAACACATATAAGGGGCTGCACCACTATTCAGTAGGTGTCCACCTACCGAAATGGACAATGAGATGAAGCATTACATACAAATGCACTACCTACAGCAAGAAAGTTTCAATTAGTTGCCTCCTTGCTGTCAGTGTAGTACAGAACATCAAGACATTATTTTGAGAGACAAATAAACAGAAATCTAACGAACCATGTTTTAAAACTATTGAAACAACACCTACAACAACAAATGAACAATAATTACCAAATTAAGTGTTTTTTAACTACAGGAAGCTTCTTCATTTAGTTTTGTTTTCTGTTTTTTATGTAAAAAATAAATACTCTTTCATTTACTTTCATTTTAGTGTACTCCAGTTAGAAAAAAAGAAGACAGACAAACTATTAACATATTTTTTTTAAAGCAAAGGAACAGTTGTTTGGTAAAAAAAAGCAGAAATAGATGTCAGTCTTAACTAACTCATAATAGATTAAAAATTACTAATAAAACAAATTCATAGTATTATAAGAATATTTTCTGCATAGATTAGTTTGGGAAGGCCCATATCTCTTATGACTTGATATAGATTAATAATGTAGTTTTGATTTTTTTATCTGTTTCGTAAATTCTTTTAGTTTGTCTGAAAATACTTTCATAATATCGAAAACTCTTGAAGTATGCAATAATATATGTTGTACAGTTCAAATTGGAGAATGATTTAACATCCTTCAGAATATTTCATTGAATTCCAGTCATAGCAAAGAATCAGCATTGCATTAATGTAAACAAAACAGTTTTTTGTGCCACTCACTTGTCACTAATGGTAAATAAAACAGGTGGCCAGGACATAAAACTGTTTTATTTACGTTTTATTATCAGCTACTGATTTAATGACTTGTTCTCTATTGACAACTTAGTTATTAACGAAACAAAATTAATGGTACTTGTGCATGAGAGTTGTTTAATAGAACAAACTTTCGAATTGACATAAGTAAATTACTAATATAAAATGGTAGACCTAGGCTGTCAACATGGGTCTTCATTTGTGATTAACCCTTTTATTTGGCAATTTTGTTCTCAAGCAACATTAAAGTTGTGTATTGTTTTCTGCAACATGCTTCAAGTTTTGTGCTTGTATGGGAATGGTGATGCTAACAATATCTAAAAACTCATAGTCACTGATATTCCGTTCTCTTTTTTCTTAAGTTTTTCAGTTGTTTGAATCTTTATCAGACACAGCAAACATACCATTGTACTGGTTTCTTTCATTTCTGTGGTGCTAATTTATTATTAAACAAGTAAAACTGCTTCTAAATGGTAAGACGAAACCTTGAAGGTAAATTACTATGCAAAAGTGTTAATAAATTCTAATCTTGGTGATTGAAAATGTATTGATATTTACTGGGAAGAGGAGACCTCTAGACTGCTATAGAATGGACAACGAGTCCAAAGAAGAAGTATACAGTATCTCCTGTACCTGTCAATGATTACATTATGACCCTTGTGGCCACTTGAGTAAAAGGAAAAAGGAGGCTTTGTCTTCAAGGGTACTTGTCTGCAAAATGTGGAAATTGTTGGATTGTTCTGGACTTTGCACCAAAACGAGATTGTTTCTGACCATGTCACACTAAATAGAACGAAAGGCAATGATGGTTACAACCACATAAAGAACACTGCAGTGTGTATATTGTAGCAGCCATGTGACGTTTCTGGGCAGTGTTAGTTACAGGCAAGAAATTACATTTTGTTAAAACTAATGTAAAATTGTTCACATGGCCATACATATCTAATTTGTCACTTCATGTTTTCCTTATGTGTTTTCTTTTTGTGTGTCAGTCGGTTTAAACAGGCAAAATACAACATAATTGCAAAAGAAGCTTCCACTTATAGGCATACTTACTACTGAAAAATTGTTTAAAAGTCACAGGATGAATTGGTATAGAATCTTTCAGAAACATGGCAAAAATTCTAGTCAGGCGAATATGAATAGAATTATTTTGAGAAAGATCAATCTTGTCCTGGATAATAGATGACTGTAGTAGTTTAAACAGTGCCCTTTGCCACTCCTGGAATCTTGGGTCAGACCTTTTATTAATTACAGAGCAATGAAGCATTTCTGAAAATGACATTCTGTTATTACATTTTACTGCAAATTTAGCCGCAATGACAGCTGTCACCGACACTGTGATTGTAAGAAGTAGTACAAAAATTGGTTTTGCTTGTCTTTCAGAGGGGGTCGGTATTAGGAATGGTTTGCTATGCTACCAGACTGCCAAAAGAGAGCCCTCTCTTTCTCCTGTAACCTTTACAGAGAAACAAAAAGAGACATTTTGAAAGTCCAGCAGAGTGTAATATGCTTGCAGTATGTATGACATCTGCCCCAAATTGTGGTAAGAACAACCTCTTCCCCAGTAGCACTATGTAATCACAACAGCTGAGTACCAATTCTATGTAGACAGGAAACCTTATCAACATGTGTTATGAAAACAAATTTCTAATTTCTAATATGCATTATGTTAAGAGTAAGAGACCTTGGACTAACAGTCAGTTTATCCAGGTAATTTGATGGCTGATATGAAAGTTTGCCAAAATACTTCTTGTGAAACATGGGGGCTTGTTGCACTTCACCTAAATGACCAAAAAAAAAAAATCTAAATTTCAAAGCCAATTTTCTTATTTTCTACTTAGTTTCATCTTTTATTATGTCAGTCAACATTACACTATAAGTTACATGAGTGTAAAGTAATAAATTTACGTACATTGTCATTTTCAATAAGACTATTATGCTTAAAGGAGTATGTATCAGTAGCTACAACTGATATTCAACAGGATCACCTATATTGATTTCACTATCAGATATTCAATTTGTAATGTCAGATTAATATTCTATGCATGTGAATAAAAAAGCCTTTTGTGAAATTTCTCAGCTAATTTAATACTGACTCTGAATTTAAGTATTTGAGGATGTAGTTCCTTAGTGATGTATCAAAACTGTAGCATCCAAGTTTATATCGATAATATAGGAAGATGTACAACGAATATTGTTTTTCAGATATAATTACAATATACTTCCAAAATAAAATTGAGTTGGTACTGTCCAATGTTTGCAATACAGAAAAATTTGTGTTCTTACTGCCAAATATAGCTCTAATGACTGTACAGATGTTTTGAAATTATTGGAAAATGAAAAAGAAAATCTTGGCAACAATAGACAAAATTCTGCAGCAGCCCATGCAGTAAACACTAAACTCTGCTTTGTTACCAAACACTTATTTTACATTGGATCTGTTATTCGAATAGAAAATGTATGCACATAAATTAAAACTTAAGGGAAGATCTACAGATTAATCAAATCAATTCCAAATCTCCATAGGTAAACTGAAAAATTAATGAAAAAGATCAAGAAAATAATGCTACCAGTTTCAATATTCCATCTCCAGACCACTACATTGTCACAGGGAAAATGCTCACTGAATATCAACTGTTCTCAGTTGATGAAACTAACGATGGACACTAACGAAGAGAAGGTTGTAGTAGTACTCATCTGTGGGCACAGAAATTTGTGACTATTTTTATCCATTTACATAATGGGGACTTGTAGAACTTTAATTAGTTTACTATATTTCCTTATGATCAAAATAAATACATATACGCATTTGGAGACAAATGTGTACAATCACAATCCAGTTTCTTGATCCATTAGATCACTTCATCTGATCAATTAATTATCGATATGGTGGTCAGAATTCATTAGACAATCAAATTTTACCTAGAATCCGTTTCACGATCCCCTTGACAATGGGATGGATGGAATCATTGCATCCTTATGGAAGGGTTGTCATCTAGAAATATGTTGATTGCAGATGACTGCTCCCCCTGGAATTATCATGAATGGTCGTCCTCTGCGCTCGGTTTTCCTCTTGATTTCAAGTGTTGTTGTTTTAGAACAACGGCTAACTAAGGATTGTTCTGAATGTTGCTCCAGACCTCTAAAAAACCTCCCGTTTTCTTAGAGTTGGAGAAAGAATATTACTGAGAGCAAGACATCATCGGATGTTTGTACATCGATTTTTTAATTAATTGGCTTTTGGAACTTGTCTACAAAGTCATCCCAGAATTGTAAAAGTTGTATTGCAGGATGTTATTGACAATTCAAAGAATCTTTAACAAGACAGAAGTGGTATGTAGTATCTAAAGTAACAATGTTATATTTTTTCGATGTCCAGTATGGAGTGTTTGAAGGCTGTGGACACAGAACTGAAAATTATACTGGACTATTTATACAATAAAAGAACATTATTATGTAAAACATACAGATTTAAGTATTACAATCGTATACTATACGCATACATAGAGCTGGTACATAGTGACAGATAATTGTAGGCTGGACTTATGTTGAGTATCACATTGTAAAGTCAGTTATATTGTGCGTTGGTCTTCATCTGGTGAGAGCGGCGCCGAGAACTATATCTGAAGGGTGGCACTGTTGACGGACTCGCACAGTAGTTCACATATTGCTACATCGTCGGATGCTAGTAAGCTTTAGAGGCTGCTTGGGTACTGATAAGATTCCGAAGATCACTCCCTGAATAATTCCCCCTATCATTCGCATTGCTTAAGTGAGTTGCACGTCTACCTTCCATGTGTGAGTTCTTTGCAACCAGGTCGAACAGTAGTATTCAGCAGAGGATTTTAGAACCGAAGCAAGGGGCATGAATCACAAGGCATGAGACACCAGCAACTTATTGCAGAATGCAGTTTTTACTTTTGACTTGAGTAGCTTCCTTTGAAAAGTGCTATTTGTAAGAGTCCTACTTAGTGTCATACCTAGGTATGTTGTGTACTACAATATAGGACGACTCGGCACACATACATATTAAAAGTACCGTAGTAGTTTTGAACGATTTGCTCGCCAGTGAAAGCAGGACTTGATTAGATACTGCATCATCAAGAATTTTCTTTTATTGTAACTAAAGAAATAATGCTACTCTGAAACCCTCCAGGAACATTCAGTGTCTGCTGTCTGCGGGTTAATATTAACCTGGTAACTAAAAATAATTACTTGGTTCCTATATTGTATTTTGCTTCTGGAGAGAAAGTTATTTGAGGTGATGAACATACATGTGACACATCGTTTAGAGTACACCCCCAAATAAGTGAATATTCGCATATTTTACACACGTGACATAATATTCAAATGTGTCAAATTACACCGAAAGAGACTTTGCTCATTCCCATCAAGTGTTCACCTGCAAGATTTCCCAAACGTTTCATATTTGATTTGACATTGGTTCACTTAATGCTTTCTCTCTTTTCTCGTACAATTATAGGACAAACTTCCTTATTTAGTGCATTTTGCTATCTTCTTGACACAATTGGACAGTATATTTTTTAACTACATCTACATACATACTCCGCAATTCACCGTAAGGTGCGTGGTGGAGGGTACACTGTACCACTACTAGGCATTTCCTTTCCTATTCCACTCCCAAATAGAACGAGGAAAAAAGAATGCCTATATGCTGCTATCCTAATTTGCTTACCATTATTTTTACACCTGGTTACCTGAAGCAATAAGGCTCGGTAAAGATCTTTCTACTGGGCATTGAAAGGGTTGATAGCGCTTTTTTTCTTAATATTTCTGCTAGTTCCAAAATCGAGTGGTTCCCCTTCGAACTTCCTTAAGACTGATTAGCAGACCAGAAAATTTACTTGCAGTACAACTAATAAGACACATCTGTCACTTCGAACTCTCGGAGCCACGCCAAACCATTTTTCTTTTGTGCTTAAAGTAGTCCTCAAAGTCACTTCGATTAAGTCATTAAAACAAAGTAGAAGAGAGGAATGTGCACAGTTCACTAAAGCTACACTAAAAAAAGGTAAAGCAGTCAACAATCCGAAGATTGGTTTGTACACCACATTGTTTTACTAGGCATGGTCCTGTTTGGAGGTGGTATGCTCTTGCCTTCCTCCGACCTTCGAACTGACTTACCCAGCCGGTTATAGGGGGACCTACAGTTTAACGTGGGTTCCGAACCATGGTGCTACTCGGTATTTTTCACATGAGCTATACTGACAGAGGTGAAAGAAGTGGAAAGTGACAGATAAATATCCCAGGACCTGGCGGGGATCGAACCCGGGACCTTAAGATTTGTAGTCTGGCACTGTTCCACTGTGCAACCGAGGCGCATAAGCTACGTTATTGCAATTGAAATCACTTTTTCGTTGAAGGTATTCAATATCAAAATCCACACATATTACATACACAATGTGATCAAGGGTATCCGGACACCCCCAAAAACACGTTTTTCACATTAAGTGCATTGTGCGGCCACCTACTACCAGGTACTCCATAGCTGCGACCTCAGCAGTCATTAGACGTCGTGGAAGAGCAGAATGGGGCGCTCCGCGGAAGTCAAAAATGTTCAAATGTTTGTAATTCTTATGGGACCAAACTACGTTGGTCATCAGTCCCTATACTTACAAACTACTTAAACTAAGTTAAACTTACCTAAGGACAACACATACATCCATGCCATGGGGGGGAGGGGGAGGATTCGAAGCCCCGACGCGGAAGGCCGCGTGATCCGAAACGTGGCGCTCCAGAACGCTCGGCTCCTCTCACGCGGCCCATGGAACTCACGGATGTCGAACATGGTCAGGTTATCGGGTGTCACTAGTGTCGAAAGTCTGTGCTCAAGATTTCCATACTCCTAAACATCCATAGGTCCACTGTTTCTGATGCACTAGTGAAGTGGAAATGTGAAGGGACAGGCCGACCTCGTCTGTTGACTGACAGATCGTCGACAGTATAATAAACAGACACCTATATAGACCATCACAGAGACTACTGTAACAGTTAGGCTGGGGATGAGAAAATGTGGATTTCATGGTCGAGCGGTTGCCCATAAGCAACACATCACGCTGGTCAATGCCGAACGACATCTCGCTTTGTGTAAGGATTGTAATAATTCGACGATTGAACAGTGGAAAAACGTTGTGTGAAGCGACGAAACACGGTACACAATGTGGCGATCCGATGATAGGGTGTGGGTATGGCAAATTCGTGGTGAACGTCATCTGCCAGCATGTATAGAGCCAACAGTAAAATTCGGAGGCGGTGGTGTTATGGTGTGGTCGTGTTTTTCATGGACGGGGCTTGCACCCCTTGTTTTGTGTGTCACTGTCACAGCAAAGGACTACATTGTTGTTTTAAGCACTTTCTTGCTCCCACTGTTGAAGAGAAATTCGGAGTTGGCGATTGCATCTTTCAACAAGATCCAGCGCCTGTTCATAATCCCCACTTTATGGCGGAGCTGTTACACGACAATAACATCCCTGTAATGGACTGGCCTGCACAGAGTCCTGACTTGAATCCTGTAGAACAACTTTCGGATATTTTGGAACGCCGAATTCGTGCCATCGATACCTGACTGAACGTATGCCTGAACGAGTGGAAGCTGTCATCAAGGCTAAGGGTGGGCCAACACCACAATGAATTTCAGCATTACCGATGAACAGCGCCACGAACTTGTAAGTTCAGAAATGTTCAAATGTTTGTAGAGCTTAAGGGACTTTACTACAGGGTCATCAGTCCCTAAGCTTACAAACTACTTATGAATTAGCTTATACTAAAGATGGCACAAACATCCATGCCCGAGGGGGGATTCGAACCCTCGACCCCAGCGGCCGTGCAGACCGTGACTTGCACGCCGCAGACCGCTCGGCCACTGCGATCGGTTCGAACTTGTAAGTCATTTTATCTAGATGTACGGATACTTTGATCACATAGTGTATACAGGTATGTCAGTGACATAACCTGCCTTCCGACAAACATATTGCAACGTAGACTTATACTTTGTTGTAGCAGAAAAATGACTGTAATTCATACAGCGAAATCTAGTGTTGAAAAATAATCATGCATCTCTTTCACGTTCTTTTAACGACCTCGTATAATTGTTTTAAGCAAAGGATTTTTATCACTCTTGATTGAAAATGTAATGATACACTACTGTAATTGAATTACTTATGATTTCCCTCTTGTAGTACTGATACCTAGCTACTTTTTTTTTTCTCTGTATTAAAATGTTACTTGTGGTAGAAAGCAACGTTTCGCATATAACTGACACAGACCACAGTTTTATTTATTTATGTATTATTGCTCTAGTGTTATTTTAATCATGATTCCGACCGTTCCAACTCAATTTAGTCGCTTATGAGAGGTCAAAAGTATGTAGAGGAATTTCCATTCAAGGATAAGTGTCAGCCGGCCGCGGTGGCCGAGGGGACTGAGGCGCTCCAGTCACGGTCTGCACGGCCACTACGGTCGGGGGTTCGGATCCCCCCTCGGGAATGGATATTTGTGCCGTCATTAGTTTTAGCTAGTTGATAAGTAGTTTTTAAGCTTAGGGACTGATGACCCCGTAGTTAAGTCCCATATGTTCTACAAACATTTGAACATTTTTTTGATAACTTTCAAAGTGTGTGATTTTTGCCTCATGGCGTGGCGAAGGTCCAGTCGTCAGACAATGAGACTGCCTCTTCTCCTTATCTCCTTTCCATCATTTCACGTTACTACAACTTCTAGGGAAGACGTGACCATTTTGTCTGTTTGCTGAGAACCTTGATCGACTGTCGGCTCAAAGGGAACTGAAGCTACGGCTTCGCGTGGGACCCTGACAACGTCGATCATTAAAAAGCCTCGAGTGTCCACCTGCGACACAAATCATGTTTTAATCGTCACGTGACGGGCGGCCTTATCTGCCTGATAGCGTTCCCGTCCAGTGCTAAGCAAATACAGGCCAGAAAAGATCGTATCTTGAGGCACAGGTCACCTTCCGCCTATAGACTTTGTAACCAAGTTGTCTGAACCGCAAAGAAAGCAGATTTAATCTTCAGAACAAAAAAGAATCATCAAGATTAACCCAGAGCATGGCAGACGCTCTTAAGACGTGCCAATCTGATAACATTATTCTCACAGGGTAAGCTTATCGGTTCAAGTTTCTACAGACACATTATGAAATTCTGCGTTCTAGTTTATTTAGTGGATGTAACGATCCAGTTAACGTTTTCCCCTCTAGATTTCATTCCAATTTTCCGATAGATCACATTCTACTTCACAAAACATTTCAGGTACCTTCCGCCATTTTATAGTCATCCTGGGATGCAAACTTAAAAACAATGAAGTTCTGCTCACAGAGTATTAAAATTAATGTCAACCATTGAATTCTTACTCACCCTGACGTTTAAAGAGATTTCGAAGCACCAACTACTTGCGTTCGGCATACAACATCAGTCCGTACTGCTTTGTTGCTCGATCGATAGTGATATTTATCCGACGATTATTGTATCTAATCATGAATTTATCTTATTTCATACTTAGAGACTACTCTCATTTTACGAATTTAATCTTGCTCTTCTTTAAGCTTTATCATTCGACGTATCTCAAAACTGTGGTGTCCAGATTCAAAAACGGTTGCGTTACGTTAAGGTTATTATTAACTGTAGTTCGTATGTCACGTCCTCTTATCGAAACCAAAGACTTAAACCTGCGCCTTAAAGTTATCTATGTGATAGCACAAAAATAAATTTTCCACCACGATTTTATTTTTGGTAAAATGGGAAATGTCCATGCCTTTTCTCTGCCCACTTTAACATTGTAATTGCGAGGTATCAGGTGACCCTGGATTTGCTTTCGCGTCCTACATTGATAACATATTCTTTCGTATTCCGTAATCACTTCCTGTGGACACTCCGATGAGGTTTTCATCAGGAATGAAGTCCATGCTACAACTGCTAACGTAATGTTCATTTTTCTAACATTCATTATACCCAAGGAATGTTAAAATGTACGACCCTTTTTTGTACACCAGTCCCTCAGAATAGTAGCAGTGGTGTTTTGGTAGACTTATAGAATTAGTCCAGTTATTATCAACAACATGAGCGACGTAGTAAACGGAATGGAAGTACGATTCTAAGTAAATTCAAACACGATTGATCACATTAGCTTCTAGTGGATTATGTGGATCATAGATGTCAGTGGTTTTATGTAAGGAGTAAAGAAAAAATTGGTATTCAACAATGTAGTGTGTTTATAAGAGGTGAAAAGAAACACTTTATTATGTGACCATATGTTACAGGTGCACAGTTTCCCTGCTATAGAACCATGAATATTTTGATGCCGTCTTTAGGCCTAATTTTCATGAATTGTAATAAAATACATCAATTTTCACATCTTTAAATAAAACCCACTGATGAATGCTCAGAGGGCCTGAAACATGTTAGGATCATAAAAAATATTGTTTTGCTTAATAGGCGTATCTTCGTTGTTAGAGATGTTTCTATACCTACCCTTCTTCCCATCAGGTCATCAGTCCCTAAGCTTACAAACTACTTATGAACTAGCTAAGTCTAAGGACGGCACAAATATCCATGCCCGAGGGGGGATTCGAACCCCCGACCATAGTGGCCGTGCAGACCGAGACTGAAGCGCCTCAGTCCCCTCGGCCATGTGAACGGAGATGAAAAATTTGGTGTATAAGATACAGATGAAAACTCCACAAGATCCGATTGCCAGAATTACTGAATCTGCAACCATTAGTCCTCGAAACAGCTGGTTGTTTTTAGCGTGGGAGATGTTCATCACCACACAAATGCGATTTATGAGTCGACTTAAACGGAGGACGTTTTCAACGAGGAGTACTTTCTTTGTCTTGCTGGTCTATTATTTTTTCCTCTTTGTTCCTTCAGTCTTGCGTTACTTTGTTTCCAAAAACCACAGAATTCATTGAATGAACTTCCACTCTACAAGCAGGGTGTGCGATAATTTAAAACTCCATGACTTCGTGTTCTACCTATCTTCTTCTTCTTTATTGTTCTGTTGCTGCGTCATTTTTCTTCTATAGCCCTGTGCTGATGTCCCATGATCTCTCTAAAATTCCTCTGATGCAAACTTTACTGTTTTGTTATTTTTATTTATTTTATTACACAGGGTCGTCAGTAACTTGACAGTCTGAGCTGTCGTTCCGGGAAAACGTTAAATTGGCCGAGGTTTGAAAACGAATTGTTCTCTCTTAGCTACTACCTGTCTGAACTCCAGTGACATCCCATCCGTTCAGAACTTTACTTCCACCAGTACCTCATATCTTACTTTCCAAACGCCACAAAAAATTTTCTTCATACATTTGGAGACTAGCACTCCTAAAAGGTTGTATGTTGCCGTGGCGGAGCCTACCCACAGCAAGTGGGAATGTTTCCCAGCATTAATTTGGTCATGGGATTATCAGTTGATGAAAGAGAAAGGTGTTAAGCATAGAATAACCAACATTTGTCGAGAAGATAGGCACATCAAATTTGTTATGTCAATAAACAACAAGAAATTTAGAAATCTCAAATAAAATTAGACATTTATGACATCTACATCTACATGGGATACTCTGCAAATCACATTTAAGTGCCTAGCAGAGGGTTCATCGAACCAGCTTTAAACTATTTATCGCCCATTCCATTCTCGAATAGTGTGCGGGATGAAAGAACACCTGAATCTTTCCGTTCGAGCTCTGATTTCTCGTGTTTTATTCTGATGGACATTTCTACCTATGTAAGTGTGAGTCAACAATAAATTTTCGCATTCGGAGGAGAATGTTGGCGATTGGAATTTCTTAAGTAGCCCACGCCGCAGCGATAAGCGCCGTTGTTGTAATGATTCCCATCCTCAGATCCTGTATCATTTCCGTAACGCTGTCTCCCCTGTATCGTGACAATACAAAACGAGCTGCCCTTCTTTGAACTCTTTCGATGTCCTCCGTCAAACCCACCTGATAAGGATCCCACATTGGGAAGCAATACTCCAAAAAAGGACGGATAAGCGTAGTGTATGCAGTCTCTTTAGTAGTTCTGTTGGATCTTTTAAGGGTTCTGCCAGTAAAACGCACTCTCTGGTTAGCCTTTCCCACGACATTATCTACGTGTTCTTTGCAGTTTAAGTCTGAAGTAATAGTAAATCCTAGGTATTTTGTGGAGTTTACAGCCTTCAATTTCGATTGATTTATCTTGTAAACAAACTTTAACGGATTTCTTTTCCTACTCATGTGGACGACTTGACTTTTCTCATTATTTAGAGTCAATTGCCAATTTTTACACCATAGTGTTATCTTATTTAGATCGTTCTGCATTTGGTTTTGATCTTCAGATAATTTTACAGGACGGTAAATGATGGCGTCATCTGCAAACAACCTAAGAGTGCTGCTTACATTTTCTCCCAAACCTTCTGGAAATCAAGAAATACGGAATCACTTAGAGAACCCTTGTCGATAGCATTCATCACTTCGTGTGAGTAAAGAACTAGGTTAGTTTAGCATGAACGATATTTTCTAAATCCGTGTTGACCTTGGGTCAATAGATAATTCTGTTTGAGGTAATTCATAATATTTGAATACAGGAAATGTTCTAAAACCCTGCTGGAAATAGACGTTAATAAAACAGGCCTGTAGTTTAGTGGGTTACTCCTACTGCCTTTTTTGAATATCGGTGTGACCTGTGCAACTTTCAAATCTTTTGGTACAGATTCTTCTTTGAGCGAGCGGTTGTACATGGCTTCTAAGTAAGGAGCTATCGCTTCAGCATAATCAGATAGAAATCTAATGGGTATACAGTCCGGAAAGAAGATTTAAGTAGCTTCACTACTCCGAAGATATCTACTTCAGCGTTACTCATTCTGGCCTCTTTTTGTAATTCGGAATCTGGAATATTGGTTTCGTCTTCTTTGGTGGATGACTTTCTAAAAGCTATGTTTAATAACTCTGCTCTAGTAGGGCTACCATCGGCAGGATCGGCATTAATATCAATTTGAGAACCCTTGTGGATAGTACTCATCAGTTCGTGTGAGTAAAGAGGTGTGAAACAAATATCTACTGACTGAATTTCTTAGTCACAATTTATGCAATGGCTTTATTTTCTTCTCAGCTCACTGTTAATTAAGATTTGTTCTCTGTTTCAGCGTTCCTCCACTCGAGCCTATTGCAGCACGAGGTTCTGCCGACACCCTGACCAGCGTCATCACGTCCACAGCTCTAGCGGCGAGCAGCGAGCCATCTGCCGGTGGCGGGCGAAATCACGGAGACAGCAGCCAGAATAGCCCCTGCTAAAGTTTCACTCACTCACCGCAATACGCGCTGATGTCGTGCGCCAGCTTCACACGAACTTTACCGTTGTGATTGCGACAAACTGTGGTGAAAACTGTAGATTACCAAAGATGCGTGTTACTAAATCCATTGTGACCTGGAAGACGAAGATTACTGGACACAACTGCACGTTTGATTGTAAAGCTCAGAGCTTGAACCGTCGTTCTGTGTACATTGCTGACGTTTCAGTTACTTATCCTAAACATACGCCTTACAAGCTACGCGCTTTATATGTTTGGCGTCTTCCTTTTACAGTATCTTAGAGGATGATTCCGATCATTCGTTCACTTAAAGGAGAAATACGAAGTTTTGTTCGTACTGTCAATAATAATTCATGAAAATTAGGGAGTAACTAGCGTCAGCTTTGAATGAATTAACTTACTGTATTAAACGTTAAACCCCTAGCAAAGGAATCACATTTTAAAAAGCATGCTTATTAGATGACAACAATGTTACCAGTTTCATAAGTTTTTATTCGTTTATATGTGTTGTCAGAACTGTGAATTATTGTTAAAATAGAGACATAGGATCTTGACAGGATTAAAAATGCTTCGTGATAAGCTTAAGTCTGTTGTTTTCGTAGGAAAAACCAAAGATAAATAAATGACTCTGAAACTGTTTTGTTTTGCCAAAGAAGCACGTTTGTGGCTATAAAAAACTACTAACATTGAATTAAATGCTACTGTAATGCCTAATGAGTGGTTAAAAACGAAATTTAACATCTCACTAAGATCACGAAGACAAGTAAAAGGTTCAGTGTTCAATGTAAGTCAAGCAATGAGCACTTTCGTAGTTTGTATTTACTTAGCTTCATAATAACTGAAACAGTCTTTCAGCGAAAAGACTTGTTCCTTTTAACAAAAACGAATAAGGTAAATTCTTTGTTCACACTTATAATATTACATAGACATAATGCGTTATCCACTCATGACTGATGAAGCGTTTATCACTTAATGATTATTCAGCAGTCTATGATTTTGCTTTACGAAATGTTAACACAGTTCTGTATTTTGTATGAATCGATGAGTTCCTTCAATAAAAGCCAAATGTTTTGAAATTCCGCAGACATCATAGAAAGCGCAGTTTCGTAAGAACTCTTTCTATTACACATGTCATTGTTGCAGAATTATCCGTTAACGATTAGACTGTATTTGGGTATCATAATATGCACTTACGTTATCATCCTGTAAGTATTTTTCTTCACTTAGAACCATAATAAACAAAACACTGTGTGAATTTATTTATTGAAATAAAGTTGTTTTAAAACTGAATTCTTTGTAATAGCTACGTCTATTTTAGTATAATCAAGAAAGTTGATGAGGAGCACCATGTCCTACCAAGAAAGATTCACTCTCAATTATTTACTGTACATCTACACTGCAGCAAGTATAGAAAAGGTTCCTGAAAAGTTTCATGTTCACCTGAGGAACTATTTATTTCTCATGAAGAAGGTGCTCCTTCAGAGTATCTACCTAAGTGGTCTTTTATTAGGTCTAAGTCCTCTGGTTGTTCTCGCCATTAAAATGTGAGGGTTAGGATACATTAGTAGCTGTTTGTGAGAACATAGTTCGCGTATTTTTGCCAGATGAAGAAGCTGCAGTTTTCTCTCTCGAGAACATATTACCTTGTGCATTATTTCTTTGATGTCAATAATGTACGACACATTACTAACACAAAAATGAAAAAAGGAAAGTATTAATGTACAATAAATTTAAATAATATGGGAAAGAGATCTAAAAGAATCAGAAATCAGCCATCTCTCTTTTAAAAGAAATCACATTTTACTTTGGTGGTATTTAAATTCTGATTGCCAAAAATGTTGTGTGAAAATATTTATACATGCATAGCTAGTGTCAGACGAGACTAACTGAGATCAATATGGATACGACCATGCTAATTACGTTTCATTTAATTCAGTTTATGGCATACATTCTAGACTTTTACTTTGCTTCGATGTCATACGAGTAGAATGTATAGTCTTTCAGACGACATATTTTATGCATTAGCAATACGTCAACCAATTTTGGAAGCCTAATTATCGCACCAAAACAATAAAAAAGTATCTAGATAAAAAAATCTGGGCTTATACTCCGTTTATGAGTTTTAATGGAAGTTTGCGTCAGTGTAGAAAGGGAGAATTTAGTGATCTGTATACAATACTCTCTGAGTATAGAACTGCAGGGTGGTGGTACATTCATGTGTTTTGATTTGTTTTGACGTTGCCCGCCATGTTGAAATTTCGCAAACGAATTGCCATCAGTATTGCTTCATTCCTTTATGTCAATATGTGACATTTTATTTCCGTGTTGTAGCAATATTTAGTAGTAGCCATATTGTTGTTTGGCAAGAAACTTAATATGAACATCTATGGCTGGCTCGTTTAGATAGCAGAAATTCAACATCCAGGTAACAGAGAGAGCAGATATCAGTAGGAGAAATTCAACAAAAAAAGTCTGTGGTCTACATAGTGTTTTATGTTTCGTGGTACACATTTCAGACGTTGTAGGAAATCCATGTTCCGGAAGTGTAATCCAACGATACTTAACAAGCATCTATTCGTATTCATTGTCATGAAACAAATCCCTTCCAATGCAGGCTCTTTGCTTTGTACATTTTGGGAAGAGGTACTATGGACTAAAACAGGGCTGGAACACTTGCAGAGTGAGATACTTGCACCGACTTTTCACAGCTACAGGTGCACTAATAAGTCCAGCAGTTCAGCACAGCCGTTCCTGCGTGCTGGCTGGCGCTTACACCACGGCAGTGAGCAATAGTGTATCGCTTCAGTGTGGCTCATTAAGTAATTTCCTGTAAAATTTATTTTTAATATTGCTGTAGAACGAGAACTGACAATGAAATTCAACATAATGAGGACGGACGATGAAATACATAATCTCTTCTCAAATTTTAATATTGCAATGATCGGGCAGCCACCAAGTACGGAACTTGGTAGATCTTACGATTGTTACAACATTATTGCCGTTTTAGGACGAAATTTAAGTTTACAATTTTATATATCATTAGCATTTGACTTAAACATTAAACACAAAACCACAGTTCTAGCTGTAGACAAATTTCCACACAGTCAAAATAACACGAAAAAAAAAAAATGCTCAACCCTTTCTTAGCTGAAGGGCAGTATAGTTACTCGATCTAACTACAGATTAATTAGTTGACTATTCCTTCTGTAATCAAAAATGTATTTTCATAGAGCAAATGTTTGGAACGTTATTGAGCGTAGTGAATTTTTCTGTAAAAGTGATTTTGTTAAAGTGTCGAGTGATCTTATCGGCGTCGTTAAGTCCGCTGTTGCGTCCAGCATAAGGAAATATTGTATTTCACTTTTGACAGAGATGTGTCTTAAATGTAGTCTCAGTAGTAGAGAGTTATCTGATAGTTTTTCAATGTGTTCAAATGTTTATAAATATAAGGGAGTTCACTGCTGCGGTTATCAGTCCCTAGGCTTACAATCTACTTATACTAAATTAAATTAACTTATGCTAAGGAAAACACACATACCCAATTCCGAGGGAGCACCCGCATCTCTGACGGCGAGCAACCACCCGTTCTGCAGCAAGGCGCCTTAGAACGCTCGGCCACTCCACTATGGCTATCTGATAGCTGTACATCTTTTCATAAAGAATATTGATTTTTTGAGCAGGCAGCTATGATTTTCATTTACTCCAGCGGAAATGGCAATGAGTGTGAACGTCCATGGTTGTATCTGTAAAGACAAATAAAACATTTCTAGATAGAATGCTGGTAACTCATACAAACTTTGCTACTCCTTACTAAACCATCAGCTTCAGGTGACTAAGGATTGACTGGTACTGTTTGACGATATTGGCTGTGTCTGGACGAGCGTTCTCATGCAAGTTGAAACATCCACCATACTCGCTGGTTCTCAATCCCCCAGCTTATTCATACGCCCTCGACTCTAACTCGACTGGAAAGGAAAGAGATTTGACGATACTTCTGACATCAAACGAAACTTGAAGAGGCTTTTGTACACCATTCCAAAGGAAGACTGCGTGCAAAGCTTCCAGGATATGTATCGTAGAGCTCCGCGTAGTTCATCTACGTCAGTTTTACAGGACTATTCACCAAACTGTATTGTCAGAAGTTGTATATAAAGCTGTAATGGTTTTATAATACTGCCTTAGTGCACGTAAAAATTACTTTCACAGCAGAAGATTTCTGTCCTCTGAGAGTAACCCACTATGCTATGTTTGCTAGAAATTATTCACTCCGCTCACACAATTGGTCTAAAATTCCGTTCGGTCGTATTTTGTTCACTAGGTGACAGACCAGAACTATATCAATCACATGAAAGTCAAGGAATATGTCATCTTGGCATTTACCTAGGGAGACTACCTATACAGTTTTCAGGATCTCCTGGACGAATTTTACTGGCAGACTCCTGAGACTGAGTAAAGATTATGATGTTAGAACGCTTTATTTACATATAGTACACTAGTCAATAACAGATCAAATTCAAATGTTTGTAGAGCTTATGGGACTTAACTATGGGGCCGGCCGCGGTGGCCGAGGGGACTAAGGCGCTCCAGTCACGGTCTGCACGGCCACTACGGTCGGGGTTTCGAATCCCCCCTCGGGCATGGATATTTGTGCCGTCCTAGTTCGTAAGTAGTTCATAAGTAGTTTGCAAGTTTAGGGACTGATGACCCCGTAGTTAAGTCCCATAGCCTATACAAACATTTGAACTTAACTATGGGGTCATCAGTCCCTAAACTTACGAAGTACTTATGAACTAGCTTATTCTAAAGACGGCACAAACATCCATGCCGAGGGGGGATTCGAACCCCCGACCGGACCAGCCGTGCAGACCGTGACTGGTACGCCGCAGACCGCTCGGCCACCGCGGCCGGATCAATAACAGAAATGAAAAAAAAAAAAGTCCTTTGGAATTGTAGCACTGTCCAATGAACGTCGAAATCTACAGTGAGCCGTCGTCTGCAGTCGTGAATTTGTCACTCTATGGATGCTGGTATCAGTACGAAGAGTCTTGTGGGTTCACCACCTGCATTGTGTATTGCTGACGCCAAGAGTGATATCAGGTAGGCCTACGTCACACTCCACTTTCCATTCTTTCCGGAGCCTTGAAATACTCATCTAGCAGCAATGCATCATCATCATCATCATCATCATCATCATCATTAGAGACTGATTACGCCTTTCAGCGTTCAGTCTGGAGCATAGTACCTCTAATAAAATTCCTCCATGATCCCCTATTTAATGTTAACATTGATGCCTCGTCTGATGTTATGCCTTTTACTTCAAAATCATTCTGCACCGAATCTAAGTACTTTCTTCTTGATCTACCTCGACCCCTCTTACCCTCCGCTGCCGAGCTCATGAGTCTCTTAGGTAACCTTGCTTCTCCCATGCGTGTAACATGACCCCACCATCTCAGTCTGTTCGCTCTAACTGCTTCATCTATGGTGTTCATTCCCAGTTTTTTCTTAATTTCCTCATTATGGACACCCTGCTGCCATTGTTCCCATCTATTAGTACCTGCAATCATTCTTGCTACTTTCATATCTGCAACCTCTACCTTGTGAATAAGGTAACCTTTATCCACCCAACGTTCACTCCCATACAACGAAGTTGGTCGAAAGATAGAGCGGTGCACTGCTAGCTTTTGGTACTTACTTCCTTCTTGCAGAAGAGAGTAGATCTTAGCTGAGCACTCACTGCATTAGCTTTTCTGCACCTCGATTCCAGTTCTTTCACTATATTGCCATCTTGTGAGAAAATAAATCCCAGGTACTTGAAACTGTCTACCTGTTCTAACTTTGTTGCTCCTATTTGGCACTCAATCTGTTTAAAACTCTTTCCCACAGACATTACCTTTTTTTTTTTTTTTTTGGAGATGCTGATCTTCATATCATAATCCTTGCACCTCTGATCGAGCTCTGATATATTAGTTTGCAACCTTTCTATCGAACCTTCCATTACAACCAAGTCATCCGCATATGTGAGACTGCTTATTTTGTTTTCACTGTTTTAATCCCACCCTGCCAGTCTGTTTTCAACATATGATCCATGAATAGTACGAACAACAGCGGTGACAGGTTACAGCCTTATCTTACTCCTGAAACTACCCTGAACCATGAGCTTAATTTGCCATCTACTCTAATTGCTGTCTGACAGTCTACGTAAAGCCCTTTAATTGCTTGCAGAAGTTTGCCTCCTATACCATAATCTTGTAAAACTGACAGCAGATTCCTCCTAGGAACACGGTCGTAAGCCTTTCCTATATCTATGAAACATAGATACAATTTCCTGTTCCAGTCATAGCACTTTTCCATTACCTGCCGTAAGCTAAAGATCTGGTCCTGACAGCCTCTAAGAGACGTAAACCCACACTGATTTTCATCTAACTTGTCCTCAATTAATACTCGCACTCTCCTTTCAACAACACCTGAGAATATTTTGCCTACAACGCTAATTAAAGAGATACCTCGTTAGTTATATTATATGACATTGTAGTAAGGAGTGGGTGACTGATTAATTATTTATTATATTCCACATATATAGTGGTTAAGCCACGTCACGCAAATTGAATTTTGATTTACAAAACGTAACTAGTTTCAATGAACTCTGTCGTCATTTGCTTACGTTTGATAATGATAGTGATAATGATAATTGTTACAATCTTTTCTGTTTCCATGTTTGAAAATTGGCGTGATTACCGCTTTCGTCCATTTTCGGTAATCAATGCGTCATCGAAAAAATAGTCTCCAATTACTAAAGTAATTTTTGCGAAGTACATCGACGAGCGGGCAAACTGCTTTTCATTATCATGGTTTAACCCGCCGGAGTGGAAATACATAATCCACATCTAAACACAAGTGTGGCAGAAAATATTTCATCTGTTACTGCAATTCGTCCCTCCACCCACTCAACCTACCTCTTTCGTATTTGACTCGTGAATGGCGTCTGGCAGAAGACGACTGTAGGTAATCCTTCAAGTGAACTCCAATGTCTGCAGTTTTTTAACATTCACGGTGTTTTTGCGATATATATCTATAAATAAGTAGGTCTAATGTCTCCGTTCATTTGTCAATGTATGCCTTTATTATTAAAAAGCATTTACAATGCTTCTTTTGTAGCGTCGGACGAGCACCTTGCTAACGCTTACTTACTTCCTAGCCGACAAATCACAGTTCTTCTTTATATGGTTATTTCCTCTATCGTCCTTAATAAGGATCTCAGAAATACTCAAGTATCTGTTGAATTATGTTACATTTTGAATATATGCGATCTCTCAAGTAATGTGGATATCCTCTACGTTTCTTCAATGACTCAAGATGTTCAATAAATTTTTCGACAAATGATAGCATGCAAATGGTCACCACAATTACTGTTTCTTTTCCTATAAATTGTGTGGGCAACACAGCTAACTTCTCTTCTCTAACTGATATACTGCAACAATACACTTCCATGTAATAATAAATCTTTCTAATTCCACTTTCTACTTTTTCGCAGGAAAACTCAAAATTTAAATTTTGCATAGCACTTACGACATATTAACAGTCTTCTACCCATTAAAAAATTTTAACCTAAAAGTAGCTGTAAACATGACGAGAATTACGTTGTCGTATATCATTTTTCAATCTCTTTCACGCGATTCTGTAGAGAACATAGTTCCAATATCTCGAACAATAAGGGGCAGTCAAATGAAGACACAAAAGATGAAAATGAGTAGATTAGATTAGCTGTAGCTTTCGTTGCTACTGATTCATAGCGGGCGAGATCCTCGCAATCTATTAAATGTTGAGAAAAAGAATGCACAATAAATACTTACAAAACAAGAACAGGTGGGCGTGTGTAAGTCACAAATGAAATGGCGCTTATGAATGTGGAAACAGTTTTAAACAATCTTGGGCATAGTTACATATTTGAAAGGACATAAAATGTGTTACCCAGTAATGAATGTTCAGTTCTCTTAGGTGCATATGACAATTCTCACATTATTGTAACCACACATAAAATAAAAATGCACATTACAACACTTAGTTACAATGATCGCTTTAATGCATAAGATTTGTTCAGAAGTCTGATTGTAAACAATATTCAAATTTTGTGATATTATTAATAATGTACACATATCAATTGGTCCTGCAAAAGAAATCTATCAATGGAATAGAAGGAGGTGGCTACCAACAAATCCTTGAAATTCTTCTCTAAATCAACTTTATTATGGAGTTAACTTTTTATGGTTGCTGGCACGATATTGGAAGTGTGTACTATTGAATAGTTGACATCTTTGTGGGCCAAAGTAAGTAACTTTAAGGGGATACGGAATCGCCCATCCCCGCAATGTTAAAAATATGCCTACTATAGGGAACATTTTCTCACAAACTACTGGAGACAGAGAGACAAAATTTTTGCTGAATGTGAATTGATATGTTGTAACAGTACTGAAACAACAGTTTATTGACTAAGTATTTTATTACAGGGATATTTCACATTTCCTTTAAAATAAATTTTTTCCTTCACTTTTTACAGGGTTATCATCCCTAAGTATTTTGTAAATCAAGTAATTAAAATCTTATTGTTTCAGCTTGTAAAAGAAACCCATGTGACTAAGTCATAAGAATTTCAGATTTCTAGGTTCACCAGTACCTGAAATAATGTTCCTAGAAGTAGTAAAAAGTAAACTTACGGGAAAAGGAGAAAGAAGATTAAAACATTCCAGATCCAAGCTTGCCTTCCAAGCTAGCCCAGAAAATAATCCCAACGACATTACAGAATGAAAGTAACCTAGCTTTTATATATTTATGACCTCTACTTTATAATATTCACATAGGAAATAGGGATTTCTTTAGGCGCTTCAGCAATTCTGTGGTATGCTCCTTCCAGTACAATTTATTAAGTTCCAATCCCAAAAATGTAACACTGTAAACTTCTTCTACCTCCTAGTCTTCATATTTTAGTCAAGTACAGGCAGTAAAATTTTAGAAGTTGTAAAATGCTTATATAATATTTCAATGTTTAGGGACAGAGAATTGGCTGGTAACCATTTATTAATGTTCATGAAAATTCTATTAGCTGACCTTTCTAAGTATGTACATGATTTACCTTTATTGCAATGTTTGTCATCTGAAAACAAAACAAACTTGGCATCTTGTCATGTCAGTCATGAAAGGTTATTGATATACCCAAGAAGGAGTAAGGGTTCTAACATGGAATCTTGGGTGACACCACATGTTATTAGTTCCGATGATGCCTGACGGCTTAAAAATTTATCTTACCTAATGACATTCTTTGATTTCTGTCAGAGGTATAGGAGTTGAAACAGTTTACACTATTTCCTGTTTCTCCCTAATATTTTTATATAATTAAAATGATGTTGTGGTTTACACAGTCTAATGACTTTGACCATCCACAACATAAACCAGTAGCCCATAATGAATTGTCTAACGAATTAATTACATCCACACTGTATGTGTAGCTAGCCTTCTTACTATCACAACTCAAGACGTGGTCGTCAAGCGTTTTATACGCGGTCTCCTTCGTAGATGAAGCACACCTCCGCAAAATTCTCCCAATAAACCGAAGTTGGCTGTCCGCCTTACATCACTTATCCTCCCACAGACGGACAATTTTTATAATCACAAATCCGGTTGATAACTTATTAATGTGCAGTTTTATCTGTATCTTAAAAATCTAAATTAATTTTAAGGCTTATAGATACGTAGATTAAACTGTTTATGCCGAGATATGTACCGCGTCCGAAACTCACGGCCGCGCATTGACAATACAAAAACCTTCAAGGTCATACCATTTCAAAGGCTCTAAACCAAGAAGCCAAATTGACAGTCCACATCTTTTTTCTGCTTTTCATGGTATTTATATAATATTAAGACATTTCCCCTTTGTAAATCAGATTGTTTTGACACACGATGCACAGCCTCTGAGACTATCCAGAGGCGCTGAGGATGCACTGCAGTATCCGATGATGACAGAGGACGGTGAGGGGAAATGTCGTAGTAACGGCAGTGGCAAGAACCAGACTATTAGGGAACAAACGGAAGGAGACAGGCACAACAAATCATCGAGACACTCATCTCTCTGTCGCGGTGGAGTAGCCGAGCGCTCTAAAGCGTCTCGCTGCGGAGCGCGCGGTTGCTCGCCGTGGAGGTTCGAGTCCTCCCTAGGGCATGGGTGTGTGTGTTTATTCTTAGGATAGTTTACCTAGGTTTAAGTAGTTTGTAACTTACGGACTGATGACCACGCAGTTCGATCCAATAGATTTACAAACATTTAAACATTTTGAACTCATCTCTCTCCCATCAAAATGGACTCACAGGAGAAAGAGTGTGTATCAACAACACATGAAGAAAAACTATCAGCAGTTGAGAGTATACTAAGCGAACTCGCAACAGACTTCAAACAAAGGCGAATTTATTCTAGTCTTGTTGGAATTATAAGAGAATTTGCTCTCACTTGCACTTGAATTCTCTAGATTGGAGGGTAAACTTGATGATTTAAGAGAAGAGAACGCCAGTCTAAGACATGAAGTCGCACAGGCAGGTGACCTGACCAAGGAAGCACAAATAGAGACACTAAAGCATCAAGTCTTCCAGTTACAGACAGAAAATCTCAGAAACACAACAACCTGCATCCCAACAACTACAAGAAATGCCAAAAACTAGCAGCAACCGGAGAAAACACAAAGATTCATAAAGCGAAAGTTAAACAAGCAACTACTTTTTTATAAAATCAACCTGCAACGACGCCAAGACCATCAGAGAGACACACTTACCAGGCAAATAGATCCAGTCATGGAGAAACTTCGAATCAACTCTGTGAGAACAACGGGAAATACAGTCGATGTGGTAACAGCTTCTCAAGAAGACTGCCAAAAACTAATCGAAAGAACCAATACAATTAGATAGATTAAATATGAGGAAGAGAAAGTGCCTGACACATTCAGCGATGAAGAATTCCTAGAAGGACTCTATCAGTTCAACCTACGTGATAACTTGGAGAGGGAAGAATTCAATAACAACGTGAAAATGAAGTTTAAGTTCGGTCCAAGAGGTAAAGGGTTCTCACACAACATTCTTGAGGTTACTCCCACTGTAAGCAACATCCTTCTAAAAAAAAAGGCAGTCTTTCTTGAATATCAGTCCCTCACAGTGAAAGACTACAATGTTGTAACATAATGCTACAAGTGCTGTGATCTAGGGCACACCGCAAAATACTGCAGTGTCAAAGAAAGTATTTGTGCTGGATGTGGCAGAAGTGGTCATAAGAAAGACGAATGCAGGTCAAAAGACACACCCCTGTGTAAACCATGCAGCAAAAGGAACAACAAAGACTGTGGAAACCACAAAATATTGTATGACAGACTTATCAGCTCTACTGAGTACGGTTCCTAGCAGGAAAGGTCAAAAGGAAAAAAAAATGAATAATCTATAATGTGGAGGATGCACCTAAAACTGAGGACAAGGCACCGAACATTACCTTTAAATCAAGCTGCCCCCTTTCTCTAACCCTTGCTCTAACACATTACTGCAAACTTTTCAAAGTAGTTTCACATAGACTAGTAAAAGCTATCTTAAGTAGCTATAGACTAAATAGACATAGATTGTACATAGTTAAGGTATTATTATTTGTTAACTTGGCACACGGGAGAACCAACAATTACTTTAGTACAGAAGAGAAGAGGCACCACCTGCATAATGGACCCCCGTTAAGTTTATGCAAATGAATAGTACATTGTTGCTAGTGAACTCCCACAACTCTTCAGAAATATGAGGATAGATATATTGTGTATGCAAGAGCCCTATGTAAGACAAGATAGATTAATACATTTACCCTCCAGAACTGTAACCATAACAGCAGACTCTAATGCCAAATCTGCAGCAGTTGTACTGAACCTAGAGTGGAAGGTTGTTAAGGAAAACCAGTTGTGCACCAAACACTTAGCAACAATAGAGGTTAAAAGGCATTTACGCCACAGGAGAGCAATCAACAGTTTGTATAAAACACATTCAGCCAAGATCTTCAGAAAGTCCAGTACAATCACTTAGCGTCATATGTAAAAATAGAAAAATAACCTTCTGACACACGTAAAAATCTTGTTAAAGTTTTTCATCAGAGGGTGGTTCGTCATAATGAATAAAATGTGATCTAGGCCCAAGCAAACAGGAGACAGGACGCACACTATAGCACTAATACAAAACTCATAATACCAGCAGACATCAATGCCAGATCAGCCCTGTGGAACTCAGACCAAACTGATGGCAAAGGAAAACAGGTGATTGATGCCATACAGGAAACAGGACTGTTCATCTTAAATACAGAAGGTAACCACCAACATATACAGGAAGCGACGGCTCTGAAAGCAACATTGATTTTACGCACTGCCTGACATAGCAAACTGGAATGTAGATGAACACCAGACCACAAGTGACCATAGTGATATAACCTTTGAATCAATACCTTCACACAGAGAATCCAACGAAACAGAAAAACGCCTTCTTCTCCACAAGGCAGTTTGGGAAAAACTTCGACGTCTCATGGGTGAAAACAACATAAACAACGTAGTGGATAGTGTGGATTACAGGGCCCACAAATTAACAGAAATTACACAAACAGCAACAATGGCAAGAGCCACTAAAAGAACACAACAAAAGGAACCTTGTTCAGACGAACGAACGGGGCAAAAAAAATCGAAGAAAACGTCTGGGGAGAACCATACAGAATTCTCACAGAAAAAGTCAAAACCCCATTAGTTCTGGGAACATTGCACCAAAAGGATGGAACGATGACAGAAGGGTGGAGACAAATCGCCCAGTATCTCTTGAACAAACTCCTCCCAGATGATGACAGCAAATATGATACCCCACAACAGGCAATGCAAAGAGACAAACTGAAGGAACCATACACCACTGCATTTGTCACATGCCCTTACTCATAAGAAGCTGTAACAATTGCAGAACTAAAAAACAAGAAAGCACCAGGGCCAAATGGCATCCAGGCAGAGGTATTCAAACAGATTGCCCCACAAATTGTCCCGTTCTTCACAGATCTCTGCAGTGAATCCCTAAATTTGGGAAGAGTACCAGCAATATTGAAGACAGTACATTTCGTAATAATTAAAAATCATGCGACAGAGATCCATAAGATCCAAAATCCTACAGGCCCATATGTCTCATAAATATACTGCCTAAAACCCAAGAGTAACTCCTGTGCAATCGACTCCAATCCAATCGAAAACTCCGGGGAATGTATCAACATCAATACGACTTCAGAGAAAGAAAGTCGATAGACGATGCCATAAATCAAGCATTCAAAATAATAGAAGAAACTCCCCGTAAATACGCAGTTGCCATAATGATACATATCGCAGGTGCCTTCGATAATCTATGATGGCCTTTGATATTTGCAAGGCTGCGAGACCTAGAAGTCCCACTGGACTACTGTAAAGATAGGGTTGTAGTATAGAGCCCCTCATACAATCCCTTGAAGGGGACACAGGAATGGACGATGCAGTAGCATATGCTGACGATTTGCGTATCGTAATTTCAGCGGATAACAGAGCACAGCTGGATGAGAGGGCCAGTGCAACACATTTAACAATATCACAGTGGTGCAATACAAACAAACTTACAATTGCAAAACACTAAACCATATACACTCTGATGAAAGGCGTCCTGCACAGATCCCTATTAAAAAAAAAAAAAAAAAAAAAAAAAAAGAAAAAAAAATAAAACCCTCCAAAACGCAAACATCAAAAGAGCCACAGTTACGCGATAGTTATGAGTACATGTTGACGAACGACACATATGAACACACAAAACTTGTAACAGAAAAATCTCAAAAAGATACTTCATAAAATAGCACGATTAAACACAGAAAACTACAGAACACCACTGAAAACCACACAAAGATAACACTGTTTGAGTCGACAATGTGCTTTGCAGCAAGCTCATGGGCTCACAGACTAGCCCTCATAACAAATAAAACCATCGTGAGAAGAAGGCAAAAGAGCGCGCTTCTACGGCTCTCTGGGGCTTTTGGGACAACATCAGCCTTATGTGTTGTACTTGGCATCTATCCAATATACCTTAACATCCGATGCCGGGCCACAATGTACTGGCTCAAATTAGAGAGGCATGATAAAATCACAGCAATAACTGGTGAACCAATCCACGACAAACATTATCTGTAGCAATGGCGCCTCAACACCTAGCAAAAGGAATGGGAGCAGAGTGACAAAGGTCGTCGAGTGTACGAACTATTCCCCAATGTGAAAGAAAGATTACAGTTGAAAACATAGAACCTAGCTGTGGCATAGTTCATTTCATAACTGTACACGGTCCATATCCTACACACCTGCATCGAATGAACCAAAGGCAGACCCCAACATGCACGTGTGGAGAAGAGGGGTCACCTAAACATGTGGTGTTACACTGCCGAGTATATAGAGAGATCAGATGAACAGATGACAGGTCAATAAATGCAGAGGACACACTATACAACATAGTCATAAACACTGAAAAATGGGGAGCAATCAACAAATTGGCAGGCACCATCTCAAAGGACACGCTTGCTCAGTTTCAAAGAGAGAGACAAGCACAAGTCAGATAAGAATATACTATAATGGAACTGTCAATGCAATCTCTAAACAAATCCACAAGTGCAAATAGGATCTAGTGCAGCATAGGGTATACTCACCACAAAACTTATACTATAAAATTTAATAAGTAACATAATACAGCCTACCATATGTTAAGTAGATAATGCAAATGGTCCCAAATGTCACACCCTCTGCCAGGCACTTAAATGTGATTTGTAGAGTATCCCATGCAGATGTAGATCTAGTAAAATATGTGTATTTCATTATGTCATGTCCACATTAGTAGACGTGAAACATACGAGGCGCGGTTATTTAACGAAAGGTTATTTAAAAAAAAGTAAATTTATTTTCAGAAAGTACGTACTTCATTTTTCGACATAGTTGCCAAGTTTGTTTACACACTAATCATGCCTCTCAACGAATTTTAAAATACCCTCTTCTTACAATCTTGCCGCCCGTTACGATACCCAAGAGTTCACTGCCGTTCTGTAAGGCACTGATCTCGACACGTCAGGAAATTCGTTTGAGAGACCTTTTATTGTGAAGCTGCTGTTCTCACGAATCCTCGCTTCAGCTGAAACCTCCAAATCGTCTGTAATCGAAGATGGGCGATCTGAGCGGTCCTCATCATGGACGCTGTCACAGTCATTTTTGAATTGCCGTATCCACTTACGCACTTTGCCTTTACTCGTAACAGTACCATCGTACACTTCGCAAATCTGTCCATGAATTTCTGCAGCAGACACGTTCCTTGGTGACAAAAACCATTTCACTGAGGGGAGCCTCACACGCGGCGGTCGAGTTGATAGTCTGAAACAATTTGAAAGCACAGAACAGAACCGTGCAGGTTAGCTACAGAGCTGAAACTGAGAACAGTTGTTCCCGAGGCATGCCGGTACATGGCGCACGCGCTCGTTGCGGTATGTCCTCGAACTACTAGTGTCTACAACAAAACGGAACTTACTTAAAAAAACGCGCCTCGTATATATGTTCACATCCTACAATACGAATTTGATAAATGTAAGATGACAAATGTCAAATGTGATGTAATGTGAAACAAAAATACGTTCATATGTAGTAGTAGGAATATGATAAATGTAAAATGTTACTTGTAAATATCTTCATTTTTAGCATTGAGGAAATAATAATTGTAAATGTAAATGTAAAATGTAAATGTGAAAGATCTTCACCTGTAATATCAGAAAATAGTCAAGTAAGCAAATTTGTAATTTAATACTGTTATAAAGTGTAATACCAATGAGAGGAATGAAACTGTTATCTGTTTATAACAACATATCCATCTGTAAATGCCAACACGTTGATAATGTCTATTGAGTAACCAAATTTGTGACAATATGTAAACAATGTATCTAATGTGTAATGATTATCATATATACGTTAACCGAGCGAGGTGGCGCAGTGGTAACGCACTGGACTCGCATTCGGGAGTATGGTGGTGCAAAATCCACCTCCGGCCATCCAGATGTAGGTTTTCCGTGATTTTTCCTAAATCACTCCAGGCAAATACCGGGATGGTTCCTTTCAAAAAGGGCAAGGTCGCTTTCCTACCGCACCCTCGCCTAAAGCTCTGAGCGTTACCTACGTCTCTAATGACCAAGCTGTCGACGGGACGTTAAACCCGAAGTTTCCTTTCATATACATTAAATTGTACGTCGTAAATATTTGATAGTATATCTGTAAAAATCAAACTGCTTGGCACTGTATCTGTAAAAATTTACCTGTTCACACAATATTTGTTTTCTAAATAACATTATACAGGATGTTAGAAAAAGGTACGGCTAAACTTTCAGGAAACATTTCTCCACACACAAAGAAAGAAAATATGTTATGTGGACATGTGTCCGGTAACGCTTAATTTCCATGTTAGAGCTCATTTTACTACTTCTCTTCAACTCACATTAATCATGGAATCGAAACACACAGCAACAGAACGTACCAGCGTGACTTCAAACACTTTGACAGGAAATGTTCAAAATGTCCTCCGTTAGCGAGAATACATGCATCCACCCTCCGTCGCATGGAATCCCTGATGCACTGATGCAGCCTTGGAGAATGGTGTATTGTATCACAGCCGTCCACAATACGAGCACGAAGAGTCTCTACATTTGGTACCGGGGTTGCGTAGACAAGAGCTTTCAAATGCCTCCATAAATGAAAGTCAAGAGGGTTGAGGTCAGGAGAGCGTGGAGACCATGGAATTGGTCCGCCTCTACCAATCCGTCGGTCACCGAATCTGTTGTTGAGAAGCGTTCGAACACGTCGACTGAAATGTGCAGGAGCTCCATTGTGCATGAACCACATGTTGTGTCGTACTTGAAAAGGCACATGTTCTAGTAGCACAGGTAGAGTATCCCGTATGAAATCATGATAACGTGCTCCAGTTAGCGCAGGTAGAAGAACATGAGGTCCAATCAAAACATCACCACCAATTCCTGCCCAAACGTTCACAGAAAATCTGCGTTGATGACGTGATTGCACAACTGGGTGCGGATTCTCGTCAGCCCACACATGTTGATTGTGATACTTTACAATTTGATCACGTTGGAATGAAGCCTTTTGAAGAGAAATACTAAACTGAGCTCTAACATGGAAATTAAGCGTTTCCAGACACATGTCCACATAACAAAAAATGTTCAAATGTTTGTATAGTTTATGGGACTTAACTACGGGGTCATCAGTCCCTAAACTTACAAACTACTTATGAACTACTTACGAACTAGGACGGCACAAATATCCATGCCCGAGGGGGGATTCGAACCCCCGACCGTAGTGGCCGTGCAGACCGTGACTGGAGCGCCTCAGTCCCCTCGGCCACCGCGGCCGGCTCCACATAAGATATTTTCTTTCTTTGTATGTGAGGAATGTTTCCTGAACGTTTGGCCTGTTCCTTTTTGTAACAGCCAGTATAATTTTCAGTGTATAAATCGCTGCAGATAAGGTAAACATCAAAATGAAATTCACAATGAGATAAAAGTATGGCCCGTCTCCACATGGCGGGACACGGGCAACGGAGTGTGTGGCAGTGGGAGTCAGTGCATTCCAGAGTGCCGTGCACTGTGTGGTTGCTTTGACACCTACTGCCAGGGACAGCGGCTAGGAGGCCATACGACCCTTCGGAAGAAATTACGTGTTGGGTCAATAAAGAGCTGCAGCAAGTGAAAAAAAAAAAAAAAAAAAAGTGTTCGGTTTGAAATGGCATGGCCCGTAGTGAGCATCGCGTGAAACTCAAGACCGAAGGCGGTGGACGGGCAATCTAAGTTCGGAAGGTGGGAAGGGAAGAAGAAAAGAGAGAGAGAGAGAAAGGAGAGTAGAGGAGAGAGAGGAGAACCCCGTGGAGCGGATGGCGCGTGCCGGCGTGTTCCGGCTAGTCGCGGATGTTTGTGGCGGACGCCCTGCCGCCCGCCTCCCGCCTCGCCCTGCTAGGAACACACGCCGCGTCCGGTCGCGCTTCCGCCGACCCGACACCGCACCGGGATCGCCCCCACAACGGCTCCAACACTCACAAGGGCAACACCAAGTATGGGACCAACGAATTTTGATGCGTCGCAGGTATATGGTGCGGGAACTCCTCCAGACCACCAAGCTAAAAGGATTTGTTCCAATGCGCCTCAGTTTCCAAGAAAATCGCGATTAAAGTCCAGTGCGTAATACCTATACCTGTACTGAGTCATCACGAGCACGTGAGCCAGCGTGGTGTAATTAGCAAGGTGTTCCACTGTCACGCATAGTATCCTATTTCAAACCCTGCTGGACTGCTCAACTGTTTGTACAGCTTATGGGACTTAACTATGGGGTCATCAGTCCCTAAACTTACAAACTACTTACGAACTAACTAATACTAAGGACGGCACAAATATCCATGCCCGACGGGGGATTCGAACCCCCGACCGTCGTGGCCGTGCAGACCGTGACTGGAGCGCCTCAGTCCCCGCGGCCACCATGGCCGGCAAACCCTGCTGAAATTATTATTATTATTTTACACTTGTCTGGCGATTGACTGTATATAATTATATTCATTATTTCTTACTGCAAAGATAAGGTTATATCAGGTAATTAAAGTTACATGTGAACGATATGCTACGGCTGGCCGCGATGGCCGAGGGGACTGAGGCGCTCCCGTCACGGTCTGCACGGGCACTACGGTCGGGGGTTCGAATCCCCCCTCGGGCATGGATATTTGTGCCGTCCTTCGTATTAGCTAATTCATAAGTATGTAAGTTTAGGGACTGATGACCCCGTAGTTAAGTCCCATAAGCTATACAAACATCTGAACTTTTTTTTTTTCTTTTATGCTACGAATGACTACCCGCCTGGCTGCAGCGTAATAAGCCGCTCGGACGCGTCGCGTGGGCGCACACTGCATTCGACGGTGTAACAACACTGGGGCCGAGGGCTGTAACCGCAGTTAGCAAATGCCGCACAAATGTTACTGCTGATAACTACAGACGGTTTACTGATCTTTCAGTCGCCGTAAAAGTATGCTTCGAAATAAGGAATAAAATAAAATAATCGTGCGCACTACGTATTGAGCAATTAACATAAGCTATTCTCATGATCAATTACTCAAGCATTAATATAAGAGTGGCTATTTAAGCATATAATTAGCAATCGTCGGACAATTGAAAAAAAAAAAAAAAAAAAGGATCCGAGCATGATTTGAACTCGAGTGGTATGCGCGACAGGGTAGCGCCTTGCTAATTACACCACGCTGGCTCACGTACTGCTAATGACTTAGTACAGGTATAGCTGTTACGCGATGGACTTTCATCGCGATTTTCGTGGAAACTAAGACGCATTGGAACAAATCCTTTTAGCTTGGTGATCTGGAGGAATTCCTGCACAATATACCTGCGACTCATCAAAATTCGTTGGTACCATATTTCGTGTTCCCCTTGTCAGCCAGCCCAACTGATCGCTCCAATCCAAGACGGAGGACAACAGGGAGTAAAGTTTGACTTATGGCTGAGTTACTCGAGTCTCATCAATTCGCGTAGTAATTTTCTGAAAAGTAATTCGGTCTGAAACAAAAAGAACTGAAATTTCTGACTGAAGATGCGTCTCTATTGTAGGAAGTTAAACACACAGCTATATTTTTCGTCAAAAGGATACTTTTTTTTTTAACTTTTTGGTGTTCAGGACTCTTGATGCGTTCATTCTAAAGCTTCTACATCCACATAAATACCTGTCAACCTTCATAACATAAAAATCATGAGATTCAGTTTAAAATATTGGGAGATTCTTCAGAAAATCAGGAGAGATGTATTATCGCAATTTAGTACAGACCTTAACTGATTTTATCCTTTTCGTGTAACCTCGCAACGCTATTAAATGGCTACGAAAAAAGAAAAGAAACCAAAAAACGTTGCATCAGCCCAAATGTTGATTGCATACTGCTTATTTGTAGCCAGTCCAGGTAGTCTTAATCCTGGATTAAAACAAAAGTGCGCAATATTTTTGTGCTGTACTTCTATCTGGGAACATTTTATGGAATGGTAAATTCTGATTTAAAATAAAAGATGTCAATAAGTACTCGCCATGTATTATACGATCAGTTTTACTTTTATCATCAAATTTTATTTTTGTATTGTTACTTACGTACATCTCGCACATATTTTGTGTGCATGTGTTTTGATACATCACTTTTTCATTCGTGTGATATGCAAATATCACATCGACAAAAATACAAATAACAGACCTTTCCTAAATTTGATAATGGATCGAAATCTTTCAAAAAACCGATTAAAACACTGTTACTTTTTTCTAACATTGCAACACATACCACTGAATCGAGATCCCGCAATCACATAAAACAGCTGTTCGCATGAAAGTTGCCTTTCTGAAATTTCAGTATGAAACTAACACTCCTCTATCTACTCGAAAGGTTTCCACCAACTGAAAAAAAAAATCACTCAACGTCAAAACTTCAGGTTCAAAGAGAGCACAACGTCAAATTAGTACGCGTATACCTGCAAATGCGCGGAAAAGAGCAGATATAATTGATATAAAAGTCATGTGCAGGTCGTCTAATCTAATTTCTATTAATTTAAATCGAACATCGATTAAACTGATAAATAAGCCAAGGACATGACCATTGGTAAAAAAATTGCACGTTCTTAAAAGGATAAAACCTAAAAATCAGGAGAAGTTGTGGTAAAATCAGAAGGTGGGAGAAATAGTGAAAAATCGGGAGACTCTCACCTAAATCAGGAGAGTTGGCAGGTATGCACATACATACTCTGCAGTCCACCAAAAAGTGCGTGCCGGAGGGTACTCAGTGCCACCAGTGGTTACTTGCTTTCTTGTTCCGCTCCCATATAGAACGAGGGAAAACGAATGCTTGTATGCACCTGAACTTATACTAAAGACAGCACAAATATCCATGCCCGAGTGACGATTCGAACGTCCAACGCGAGATCCGCAACGTGGCGTTCCAGACCGCTCGGCTGCGAAGCATTTCCGTAACACTTGCGCATTGATCGAATATACATGTTACAAACCTAGCCGCTTGCCTCTAAACTGTCTCTATGTGCTACAAATCGATCTGGTGGGGTTCCCAAACACTTGAGCAATACTGAAGACGGGGTCGGATAAACGTCCTATATGCGGTCTCCTTTTCAGACGAATCACACCTTCCCAATAAACCGAAGTCAACCATCCGCCTTTTCCACGACTCATATGCTCGTTCCATTTCACATCGCTGAGCACCGTTACGCCAGGATATTTAATTGACGCGACTCTGTCAAGAAGCACACTAATAAAGCTTTATTGGAACATTACGCAATTGTTTCTCCTACTCATCTGCACCACCTTACGGTTTTCTACATATAGAGCTACTTGACACTCCCCACACCACCTAGAAATTTGGTCCAAGACATCCTACTACAATCAACAACGACACTTCTATGTACACCACAGCAAACAGGCGCAGACTGCAACTCACTCTGTCCGTCAGATCATTTATATACATAGAAAATAATAACGATTCTAAATAATAACGATTCTATCATACTTCCCTGGATCAGTCCTGACGATACCCTAGTCTCTGATGAACATTCTCCATCGAGGACAACGTACTGGGTTCTATTACTTACGAGGGGCGTCTGAAAAGTCCATAGAAAGTCCGAGAGATTGCATCACTGGCTCGTATCGAGGTCATGTTTAGTTAGTAGCATCTTTGGAAAGAACTCACACCAAGTTTGGTCTATTTCTTTGTGTTTGGCATTCGTATGAATCAAGGTAGTCGAGTGATTGTCAAATAATGGACGAAAAAGAATTTTGTGTAGTGATTAAACCTTATTTTATAAAAGGCAAAACGTCTTAGAGACCAAAGAGAGGCTTGATAGCCGGCCGCGGTGGCCGAGGGGACTGAGGCGCTCCAGTCACGGTCTGCACGGCCACTACGGTCGGGGGTTCGAATCCCCCCTCGGGCATGGATATTTGTGCCGTCCTTAGTCTTAACTAGTTCATAAGTAGTTTGTAAGCTTAGGGACTGACGATCCCGTAGTTAAGTCCCGTAAGTTCTACAAACATTTGAACATTTGAGAGGCTTGATAAACATTAAGATGACTATAAATAAACCTTGGATTAAAACAGTTTATAAGTGGTTTCAAAATTTTCGAAGTGCTCATAGGGTACAAGTGACGCTGAGCATTCTGGACGCCCTGTGGAGGTTACGACTCCAGAAATCATTGATAAAATCCATGACATGGTGATGGATGACAGAAGAGTTAAGGTGCGTAAGATTGCTAGTGATGTGGGCATCTCGACTGAACGGGTACATAATATTTTACATAAACATTTGGACATGAGGAAGCTATCCGCAAAATGGGTGCCGCCATTGTTCACGCTTGACCAAAAATGGAATCGTGTGTTGTGTTGAAAGGAAGCACGATTTTGTCACTGTGGACGAAACATACATTACTATACACTTGAGACCAAAGAACAATCTAAACAATGGGTTCCTGGCGGAGAATCTGCACCAAAAAAAAAAAAAAAAAAAAAAAAAAAAAAGGGTGAAGACCGGTCCTTCGGCCGAAAAGTTTATGGCGACGGTATTTTGGGATTCGCAAGGGATAATCCTCATCGACTATTTGGAACAGGGTAAAACTATTACAGGTGCATATTATTAATCGTTATTGGACCGTTTGTTAACCGAGCTGCAACAAAAACTTGGCGGTTTGCCAACAAAAATGTCCGTTTTCATCACAACAATGGCCCAGCATACACCTCAGCCGTTGTGGTCGCGAAATTATTGGTAATAGAATTCCAACTCGTTTGTCATCCCCCACATTCCCCAGACTAAACTCCCTCGGACCACTATTTGTTCCCCAATTTGAATAAATGGCTTGGGGGACGAAGATTTCATTTAAACGAGGAGGTGATTGCAGAAACTAATAGCTATTTTGCGGGCTTGGACAATTCCTATTATTCGGAAGGGATCAACAAATTAGAACAGCGTTGGACAAAGTGTATAAGTGCAAGAAGAGACTATATCGAAAAATAAAAATGGTTTTCCCCAAACGGACGGACTTTTCAAACGCCACTCGTAAGTAGTCTTCGAGCGATTCTCATATCTGGATACCTATTCCACGTGTTCATACCTTCGTTAGCAGTCTGCGGTGCGGCACCGTGCCAAACGCCTTACTTAAATTCAGAGCCTGTTGCCCTTCATCCATCAGAGAAAAGGGCAAGCTGAGTTTTATATGATCTATGGTTTCTAAAACCGTGCTGATGCATGGAGATAAGCTTTTCCGTCTCAAGGAAATTTGCTATGTTTGAATTGGGCATACGTTCAAGAACTCCACAGCAAACTGATGTTGGTCTGTAATTATGTGCCGGCCGCGGTGGCGGAGGGGACTGAGGTGCTTCAGCCACGGTCTGCACGGCCACTACGGTCGGGGGTTCGAATCCCCCCTCGGGCATGGATATTTGTGGCGTCCTTAGTATTAGTTAGTTCATAAGTAGTTTGTAAGTTTAGGGACTGATGACCCCGTAGTTAAGTCCCATAGACTATACAAACATTTGAACATTTTGTAATTATGTGGGTTCATTCTTTTGCCCTTCTTATACAATGTAGGCACCTGCGCCTTTTACAGTCGCTTGGAACTTTTCACTGGTTCAAATATTCGCGATAAATGCAAGCTAAGTAACAGGCCAAAGCCAAAGAGCACTGTTTGTAAAACCGGACTGGTACACCATCTGGACCTGGCGACTTGTTTGGTTTCAACTCTCTCAGCTTTTTCTTTCATCAAATGAAGATATCTTTTCATACTCCCCCTGCGTGAATGATTTGTTAGACGTTGAATTTAAAACTTGAGCCTTTACTTTGCTGTCTTCTGTCACCACCCCAGAATGACGCCGCTTGGGAATGGGCGAGTTTTCTAATTGTAAGTTGTCGTGCAACGGATTTTACGGATGCACCCGCCACACTTTAGGTGAGGACGCCTACTCGCCGAATTCGTCCAAATTTATGGTACGTGTAGTGGGAGGTGATACATGAAAGTGCCCCAAGTGGGAACTCTAGAGGGTCAAGCGTTTAGGAAATAAAAGGAATTTTGATATGGATCTTTCACCATATGCAGCTTAATACTTGGCCCCGTGAGAGTGTGTTTAGGAAGCGGAGTTTTGCTCAGCTATAAGAGATCGTACTCGTATTGAAAGAGTCGTTAGTTCGACTTCCCCCTGCGGTGAACAGTTTTGTGCTGATTTGCAATGCGTACACTACTGACGTAACAATTAACTGCAACAGTACATAGGTTATTTTGTATTTATATTTACCAACATATGCAGATGTTATTATCACTTCTTCAAAATCCAGTAAATTGACAACGAATTATACAAAAAATATTTAACTCATGTGCCGAACTGTTCCAAGATGAAGACGGATTGCCACCAACGTGCAGTATCAAAATATCCCCCCCCCCCACCCAAATCTACGCAATAGTGCAACCCTGAGACGTATATTTTTATGGTCAGGCAAAAGAGGTAATAAAAATTCAAATCTGCTCTTACCTAATCCAGAAAGAAGAAGAAATCACTTCCCAAGAATCTCGTATCAAACTACATTCCATTATACATCATCAGATATCCTTACAAGTACGAGTATTCAGCAACTTGCTGCGCTACGTGTGGTTCAATGCTAGACTGTGCGATGAAAGAAACGGTTTTCAGAGTGTTAATAAAATTTGTTTTCCTATGGAGACATTAAGAAAACTATGCCACTGCAAAAAGGCGGAGGCTACAATGTGCTCAAGATACGATCAAAATGATTGCTTCCCCACTTTCTTCGAAGAATATTCCGGCACATGTGCAAGAACGGAAGTATCGATTTACATACATGACGTTCCCGTATATGCGTTAACTACAGTCCATTTTGTAAATGTTTGTAGTCTCGAATTTCATTCTAAGCCTATACTTTCTAAGCTTACATAAATTAATAAAATAACGTATTTGATGTTGGGGTTAATTGTGTCGTCAGTAGTACAGGCATTGCCAAGAGCACAAAACAGTTTCCTCCGGGTGGAGTCGATCCTCCGACACTTTCAATACTAATCCGATCTCTTATCGCTGAGCCAAACACCACTTACTAAACACACTCTCACAGAGGCAATTGATAAGTTGCATATGGTGATAGATCCGTGTCAAAATTCTTTTTATTTCATAGACGCGTGGCCATCTGGAGTTCCCACCTTGGGCACTTCCAAATCTCACCACGCCCTACATGGTACCATAAATATGGACGAATCCGGCGATGGCAAATAGTCGTCCCTTTGAAGTTCCTTGCAGAGTAATCACTACAACGCTGACGCCTAACAGAAAATTATAGTACTACCACTCTCACATTTTGACGTTGCCCCTGACAACAGAAAACATTTTTCGTTTTGGACTCAAGTTACCCGTCAGGGCTCTAGCAGCCCGCGTTTACGGTACTACATTTAAAATCCGTCCACTGAACAGATTATTTCCCAACGCTAGTGTCAATTTTCAACAACGTAATGCGCCATCTCACAAAGACAGAAGTGTGATGAAGTGGGTGGAGGAACGCAATGATGAGCTTGGAACAGATGTGCTGGCCTCAATATCTGAGCCCGATCGAACGCATCTGGGATGAAATTGAACGTGCAGTTAGAGCTCAGCGCACTCCACCTCGAAACTTGCGGGAATTTGGTAACTTGTGTGTGCGGATGTGGTGCCAACTGTACCAGCTTCTTACAAAGATCTCATTGCCTTCATACCAAGAAACATCTACTATATTATCCGTGAAAATATCTGGACATACGGGGTATTAGGAGGTGATGACATAATGTTCTGGCTGATCACTGTATATCGCCCCTTGTTGCTCAACGAGGGCAAGTTCACTGAAGAGTCTTTTTATTATTATTGTTAGCGAATCCTCCCCAGAAATGAAAGACCTTAATCCTTTCAGACCTGGCGTCCAATATATTGGATGCCGACTTTTTATTAATTTTTGAACAGTATACGACTTCGCTTTACTTTGATACGCACTGGCCTGTTTAGTGGACATCTGTAGCTTTTAGTTCCGTGCTTGTTGCTATCATCCGTCACCAAAATGGCATACTACACAGTGGACCCCTTGCGGAGTGCGTCATACACGATATCATAGTTGAAATTATTATATGTATTAATTTATGAATTTTGCACAAATTCCACTTTGCGATATAAGTTCCACAATAAATATGGAGTGACATATATAACTATTGACTTCTTATTTCATATCCTTGACTGTCTTAAGGGTGCGGTGTCCAATTTTTTGACATTTTTTATTTTGGAAATCAAATATGAAAATTTTTAATTTTGCTCAAATATGCAATATACAGGATCTTATAGACATGAAAAAATGCAAGAATATGTTTTATTCTATCTTTAAAATAAATCAGGAATGAAGGGGTTAAGCACATGATCAATTTTTCTTTGAGTTAATCTCTTTCTTCCAATAGGCTTTCATTCTTTCCGAAAAGACTTATTTACGCTCATACGATCGGTTTGGTCGGTACTGTTTTCGTTTTGGTTGCGCTGATATAACTTCCCATTTGTCTGTGTCTGAAGGTGTCGCTTTCTAAAATTCCGGCTGTTCCTATATTTACATTTTTGAGGTCCTTTCAAATGTCTTCCAGCCAAGGTGTGGAAATTTTAATGAGGTTACATAATCTATTTCTCTCTTCGTCAATCGATTTTCTGGTAGTCGGCTGTAATGACCAAAGATTTTCATAACCATCTTGGATATTGTTTCCTTCTAGAATATTTCTAATGATCTCTCTCTCTCTCTCTCTCTCTCTCTCTCTCTCTTTTCTGTGAAGGGTTTTTGTTTCACCTGACTAAATGATTGTTGTTTTATGACTGTTTTAAAATTTAGAATTTTTGCCCGTCTAGACTTTTATTTTTTATTGTAGAGGTTTTGAGTGAAGCCCAATCATTTTTTTTTATAATTTTTTGAAGGCGATGTTGCTTTGAAATTTTTTCAATACCTGTCGGTTCAATGAATTCTCGAAGATATTTGTGATCCTGTTCTGTTGATTTCATCATATTTTATTTTTAAGCTTGTAATTTCGGTTTTTTAATTAAATAATTCAGTTTTCTTAAATGAAATTTGTAGACCTACTTTTTCCCCACATTCTTTAAGTTCTTCCAGCTGTTTGACTGCAGTCTGCTCATCCTCTGTTACTACTGTCACGTTATCTGCGAATGCAAGTTATGGTATATAGAGGCTGTTTTCGGCAACTCCCATTCGCGTTGGCTTTCAAACCCCACATTTCTTGAAATCTCTCTCCTATTCTTCCATAATTTTGTCTAGTTCAGAATAGAAGAGACACCATCACTTTATCTCAGACTTGTTTCAATGTCGAAGGGTTCTCAGATCTCCTCCATAAATTTTACTTTAGATTTCGTGCGTTATTGTTTGTTTTATTAGCCGCAGCGGAGTGGCAGAGTGCATCGAGGCGCTATGCTCCGATATGCGAGGTCGTTCCCCGTCGACGGTTCGAATCCTCCCTCGGGGTTGTATGTTTGTGTTGTCTTTAGTATAAGTTAGTTCGTAAGTAGTTTGTAAGTATAGGGCCTGATGACCCAGCAGGTATGTCCCATAAGCTTAACAAACATTCGAACATATTTGCTTTATTATTTCTCATGTTTTTTGATTTAATTCCCTGTCTTCTAAATTTTGGAATAATTATAGTCTCTTTTTTATCTAATCATATAAATGTTTGAAATCAATAAATTTGCGTACTACAGGTTTCTGTCTAAGAACTCGCATTTTGAGTATGATTTTGAGCTTGAAAATTGTATCTGGACATGATATTTTCGGCCTGAATTCTGCTTGATATTCTGCTACTTTGGTTTATAATTGCTGTTGTGTTCTATTCAAGAGACCATACAAATTTGTTGGTGACTTGTAATAGAGAGGTCCCTCTACAGTTGCTTGCATCTAGCTTGTAACCTTTTTTTAATGTAGTGGATGAATCAGAGCAAACTTCCAGCCATCCGAGATTTTCTCTGTTTTCCAGATGTTTCGGATTATTTGTGTAATTTCTTTGAGTGAATTTGGGCCTAAATTTTTCAAGAGTTCTGCTACAATCCCGTCGTTTCCTGATGCTTTATTGCTTTTTTGTTTCTTGATGAGTGCATGTATTCCTTCTTGTGCTGCTAGTTACATTTCTGTGGTGCGATTATTATTACATTCATGTATGGGCCAAATAGGACAACGCGAGGTTCAATCAACCAATGACGCTTTTAGGCGCCATTCTTTTCATGTGCCCATACGTTTTAAGCCTTTATTTCATCATCAATCTTTGTATATTTTTCTATTGTCTTATTACTCAGCATATAAGTTTCTGCATAATTAAGTTTGGAGCCTAATTTTCTTAATAATGTTTTCTTTTGAATTTCTTTAATATCCCTCATTCTATTTAAAATTGAAGTTTTTGCCCCATAAAGAAATTCACATTCGGTTACAGTTTACTTAATTTAGAAAGTGCCTGATTATTATGAATACTTTGTGTTCGTCATGCAAGAATAGCCGTTTTCCTCCGGAGGTTAGAGTCCTCGGTCGAGGATGGTTGAGTTTATTGTCCTTAGCATAAGTTGGTTTAAGTAGTTTCTAAGCCTAGGGACCGATGACCTCAGTGGTTTGGTCCTTTATTACAAACGTTTTTATTTTTTGTTAATCTGAATGCAGTTGTCACTTTTGATACCAAACTTTGTTTGCAGTTTCTTCCAGGCCGTTTTCTTGTTTGATTTTTCCTAAGTATTCAAACTGAAATTTCAATTTTGTTTGTCCACATTTCTGGTTCAAAATCTTTGTTGCTTGTTTGCTGCAGGTGATACATTTTCCTACTTTTTCCGCAACTTTTTTAAGAATTTCAGTTAGTTCCTAAGCTGTCATAATACGTATCACTAATTTTAGAGGCAGCGGTGGAGTAGCCGAGCGGTCTAAAGCGTCTCGTTGCGGAACGCGCGGTTACTCGCCGTGGAGGTTCGAGTCCTCCCCGGGTCATGGGTGTGTGTGTTGTCCTTAGGTTAGTTTACCTAGGTTTAAGTAGTGTATAAGCTACGGACTTATGACCACGCAGTTTGGTCCGATAGATTTACAAAGATTTAAACATTTTAATTTTAGAGCACACAGAGCGGAGCGTAGCGGAGAAACATCGAGCTTAATATAATGGTTAAAATAAAAATTAAAAACAGTCCAGATTGCAATGTTGTTGTTTTTATTATATTACCGCAATCTGTTAATCTTCATATGAATAGCACCATGATGACAAAATATTCAAATGTTTGTTAAGATTATGGGACTTAATTGCGGGTTCATCAGTCCCTAAACTTACAAACTAGTTATGAACTAACTTATAATAAACACAGCACAAACATCCATGCCCGAGGGGGATTCGAACCGCCGCCGGGAACAGCCTCGCATATCGGAACATAGGGCCTCAATGCGCTCGGCTGCTCCGACGCGGCACTATGATGACAGGCGGTGGCAGTGGACGCATCAGGCCATAGCAAACGTGAACTGGTCAAGAACAGTGATAATATCCCCAGTCAAAACTGCCAGATCATCTGCACGGGCGAAGCAATTTACTTTAATGTTGCTTCTACCTAACTCGACTGACTGATTTACACTCCTGGCCCCTAAAATTGCTACACCATTAAGATGAGAAGATACACTGTGAGAGAGCGATGTGGCGCAGTTGTTAATACACTAGATTCGCATTCGGGAGGTTGCCACTTCAAACCCGCCTCCACCTATCCAGATTTTGATTTTCCCTGATTTCGCCAAATCGTTTCTTAGAAGGGCACGGTCGATTTCCGTTTCCATCTTTAACAACAACGAATACAATCACGTGCTCTGTTGTTATTGACTACGTTGTTGACCGAACGTTAAATTCTAATCTTCCTTTCATATTTTATACTGTCCGATCTCGTTCTCTACTAGGTTTTTTCTCTGCAGGCATTTTGTCAATAAAGGCAGTTTTATTTTTATTTTTATTTTTTTTTTTATTTTATTTTTTTTTTATTTTTTTTTTTTAAACACGGCTGCCTTTTGGCCGCCGGCAGCCACAGCAGGCGGCTCTGGCGCACCTCTGACGTCATCAACGTGTTAATTGTTACCGTACACTTGCATGATTTCATAGCTTTTTAAATGTCTTAGGTTCTTTCTGCAACCAAATTTGTAATTGTACACCAGTTATCACCATATTTTATTACATCTTCATATGTTTAACAACAATTTGTATTTGTAACATTTTAGTCTAGTTTTCATAATTACATAGATGTATTACACTTGTTGTTGTTGTTGTTGTGATCTTCACTCCAAAGACTAGTTTGATGCAGCTCTCCACAATAACATGTCCTGTGCACGCCTCCTCATCTCTGTATAAGTACGGCGACCTACATCCATTTGAACCTGCTTACTGTATTCCTAAATCAGTCTCCCGTCACGATTTTTATCCCAAACACTTCGCTGCAATGCTAAATTGACGATTCCTTGATGTCTCAGAATTTGTCTTACGAATCGATCCTTTCTCTTAGTCAATAAATGCTAGAAAGTTTTTTCCTCCCAATTTTGTTGAGAATGTCCTCATTAGTTACACTATATACCCACCTAATCTTCCGCGTTCGTCTGCTGCACCACAGTTCAAAAGTACTATCACCTTTTTCCGAACTCCTTATTGTCCACGTTTCACTCCGGTACAATGCTACACTCCAAACAAATGCTTTGAGAATGGACTTTCTAACTTTTTAATTAATTTTTTATGTAAAAAAATTCGCTTCTTCAAAAATGCTTTACTTACCATAATCATTCTGCATGTTATATCTCCTGTGCTTCGGCCTACAGAAATTATTTTGCTACCCAAATAACAAAACTCATCTACTACTTGTATCATCTCGTTCCCTAACCTAATTCCTTGTGCATCAACTGATTTTATTAGACTACATTACATTTACCTTGTGAATATTCGTTTTGTACCCTCCTTTGAAGAGTGTGTCCATTTCGTTCAATTGCTCTTCCAGGTCTTTTGCGGTCTCTGATTTAATTACAATGCCATCGCCAAACCTCAAAGTTTTTATTTCTTCTACCTAATCTTTAATTCCTTCTCTAAATTTCTCCATGCTTTCCTTCAGTTTGCTCAGCGTACATATTGAATAATATTGGGAAATGACTTCAGCTCTTACTCCCTTCCCAGCCAATGCGTTCCTTTCATGCCCTTCAACTTTAATAATTGCTGTATGGTTTTTGTACGAGTTGAATGCAACTTTTTGTTTTCCTTATTTTACCCCTGTTACATTCAGAATTTGAAAGCATTTATTCCAGTCAACATTGTCAAAAGCTTTCCCCAGCTCTACAAATAATAAAGACGTAGGTTTGCCTTTCCTTAACCTATCTTCTAACATAAGTCGTAATGTGAGGATTGCCTCGCGTGGTCTTACATTTCACGTAAATCCAAACTTAGCTTCTCAAAGGTCGCATCCCACAGATTTCTCTGTGCTTTCCTGTCGGTATTTAACAACCATGACTGATAGTCCTGCAATGTTGACGCTTGTCCGCACTTGGTTTCTTTGGAAAAGGAATTATTATATTCTTCTTGATGTCAGCAGGTATTTCTCCTGTCTCATACACCTTACATACAGAGTGGAACAGTTTCTTCATGATTGGCTCCCCCGAGGATATCAGCTATTCAAAAGGAATACCATCTTCTCAAAGAGCCTTGTTCGACTCAAATCTTTCAGTGCTCAGTCAGATTCTTCTTGAAGTATCGTATCTCCTACCTCATATACATCTACTTGCTCTTCCGCTTCTACAACACTGCCTTCAAGTTCATTCCCTTGTTTAAGCCCTCTATATATTCTTTCCACCTTTCGCTATCCTTTATTTGCTTAGTACTAAAAATGTTCAAATGTTTGTAAATCTATCGGATCAAACTGCGTGGTCATCAGTCCGTAGCTTACAAACTACTTAAACTAAGGTAAACTAACCTAAGGACAACAAACACACCCATGCCCCGGGGAGGACTCGAACCTCCGACAGCGAGCAACCACGCGCTCCGCAGCGAGGTGCCTTAAACCGCTCGGCTACTCCACCGCGGTTGCTTAGTACTCGATTTCTATCTGAGGCCTTGATATTCACGGAACTGCTTTTCTTATCTCCAAACATCTGTTTTATTTTCCTGTAGGTGGTATCTATCTTTCCGTTAGTTATACATTCTTCTACAGACTTGCATTTGTCGTCTAATCTCTCCTGCTTAGGCAACCTGTGCTTCCTGTCAACTTCATTTCTTTATCCGTTTGTACTTCCTTTTGCTTCAATCACTTGCTGCATTTATATATTTACTCCTTTCATCAGTTAAGTTCATTACATCCTGTGTTATCCATGGATTTCTGTGTGCCCTTTTCCTTTTACGGATATGATCTCTCAAAGCTACCCATTCTTCTTCAACTGTGTTACTTCCACCCGTTTCCGTAAATTGCTGCCTAAAGCTCCATCTGAAACTCTCAAGAACCTCAGGTTCTTTCAGTTTATCCAGTTTCCATCTCCTTATTTTTCTACCTTTCTGCAGTTTCTTTAATTCCGTCTACAGTTCATAGCGAATAGGATATGGTTCGAGTGTACATCTGCCCCTGGATATATCTTGCAGTTTAAAACCTGGTTTCTAAAGGTGAATCTTACTATTATAAAATAAGTCTGATACCTTCCCGTGTCTACTCTATCATCTATTCAAAGTACTTACATTATGCTTAAACCAACACATCTTGTTTTAACCTTCCTCTTGTCCAATCCATATTCACCTACTTTAGTTTCAGGTCTTACTACTGCCGAGTTCCTTTCCCCCGTCGCACTCAAGTATTCTTCTCTTTTAACTGTCTGGTTAACTTGTTTTAAGTCATTTTATATTTTTCCATCTCCTCTTCATCGGCAGAATTCCCTGGCATATAAACTGTGGTCGGTGTTGGCTTGGTGACGATTTTTGCTACGATAATGCTATTCGTGTAACTTAACATCATTCCTATTATCTTATTCATTATCAGACCTACTCCTGCGTTACCGACAATTGGATTTGTATTTTTAACCCTCTACTCATCTGGACAGAAACACTGTTCATCCTGTCACCGAATTTAACGAATCCTTTCCGTATTTAACTTCATACTATCTATTTCCCTTGTCAAATTTTCTAATTTACCTAACCCGATTAAGGGACAGAACATTCCACACTCTGATTCGTAGAATGCATGTTTCGTTTTTCTTTTTGACGGCATCCTCCTAGGTAGTGCCCGCCCTGAGATCTGCATGGAGGACTATTTTACCCAAGAGGATGCCATAATCGAGAACCCATACATTAGAGCCGCATGTCCTCGGGGAAATTAACTATTCTAGTATATCATTGCTTTCTGCCTTTCACAGTGACCTTACGGAAAAAGTCACGTTAACTGATGTTACAAGGTCAGCTCAGTCAATCATCAAGACTGTTGCCCCTGTAACTAACCGAAGGTCTGCTGCCGCTCTTGAGGAATCACGTGTTTGTCTAGGCTGTACACAGACACACCTCAGCTGTGGTTGCACTTCCAGTACGGCTATCTGTAACGCAAAGCAGCCCCACCTCGGCAATGTCTGTGATTCATTTATGTGTACTAATTTCAGTGCAGATTATAATATCTGGGTTTTGCCGAAACTAGTCACTGTAAGTATCGATTTATAAGTGTATTCTTGGCTAAGAATATGCAGTCTTTCAAGTTCTTTACTTTGACATTATAGAAATTTGAAAGGGATATTTTTTAGACAGCTATTGTTAAATGTCTCGTTTCATGGCACGTAAATAATCGCAAAATTATTTAAAAAAAGGCTCACCTTCACTCCAAGGAAAGCCGTTAATTCGCCAGCCGGTTTCGAAACGGGTTTGGTATTTTAAGAGCTAATGCTAAATTAGTACGACTCCATACATCTACATCTATACTCCAAGTGGCACCTTACAGAATACGGCGGTGGGTACTTACTGTACCATTGTTACTTCTCCCTATTTCACTCGTGTATAGTTCATGGCAAAAGGTTCTAAGTATGTCTGCGGGTGGGCTGTAACACATCTTGTTTTATCCTCGTTAATAGGATGACGCTTCAAGAAACGTATGCTGTCGGAACTTTGACAGAAGTCCCTAACACAATACAGAACGTAACTCATCCAATGTCTGCCACTGCAGCTTGCCGTACATTTCCGTGACGCTTTCGCGTTTACTCAAATGAACCTGTAAAAAAAGCGAGCTACTTTCAGTTATATATTCTTATCTCATTTGTTTAACTCCTAGGGACCCCTCACTGACAAGCAACATTACAGTAACGCTTGAACAAGTGCTTTGCATGCTACTTCCTTTGTTGATAGCTTACATGTTTGTACTTCCAATGACATTTACCTTACCGACGATTCATATTATGGGGTCTTTCCACTTCAGATAACTCCGTAAAACTATCCCATATATTTTATGGATGTAACAGCATCCAGTGTCTCTGCTGCGATCATGTCATTATATTAAAATAATCGTAGTTTCTGAGTATTTGCAGTAAGTTTCATCTGTTTATTTTGAATTTTGCTCCCTGTACCATGCAACGAAACGCTGCAAATCCACTTGCATTTCTATTCTCGATATACTAGAGCATCATCCGTGAAAAGCCTAATTGAACTTCCGTTTTACATGGGAGGTCATTTATTTATATTCTGAAAAACAAAGGTCCTCTAACCCTCCATGGGACACGACAGATATCTCTTTCTTGTAGAAAGATTTCTCTTGTTGAGAATGATATAATGGGTCTTGTTTTACGAAACCTCTTACTTTGTCCATTAGGTAACTGTGTTGGTGCCGTATCGAACATCTTGCGGAAACCGAGAAGCGTGGCATCTAGTGGCCTATAACTGCTTGTTTCTAGACCCTGTGTATAAATATAGCGAGCTTGGTTTCACCTGATGGTTGTTTTTTTGGAATCCATGTTGGTTCCTAAAGAATTTCCGATCTAAGAAATGTCGTATTACTCGAAAATATAATACGTTCCAAAAATTCTACAACAGACTGACGTCACAGATATCGCCCTATGACAGGTACAATTATATCTCTATAAGCCTTCTTAGAAACGGAAATCACCTACGCTTTTTTTTCAATGATTAGAAACGTTTCGCTCCTCTAAAGAACTACTGTGCACTGCTGCTGGGAGAGGTACGGATTCCTTGGAATACTCTCCGTAAAATCGAACTGGTATTCTATCAGGTCCAGCGGCCTTTGTTGAGTGATTTTAATTGCTTTTTTATACCTCTATATTTCGATATCTGTCACGGATATGTTCCATCTAGTTCTTAATTCGGTGCGAAGTACAATTATTTCTCGTTACCTTACGTTTTGCGAAAAGTGAGCTTGTAAAAAACTGGCGAATACACTTTTTTGCCGTTTGATTGCGGACCATAAAAAGCGGCTTAGAGGCGCGACTACTGGAGTGCTATTGGGCAGATAGGAGGAGAGAGTGATAGGCTTATCTGGCTGCGCGAGACGCCAGCAGGTGCTAGACAGCGCCCAGGCGCAGGGAAACGGCCTGTGACGTCACCACTTCCGGCGGGCGGCCCGTGTTTGAACACGGCCAGTCAGCTGCGGCCCGCGCCAAGGACACGCGCCCGTCCCCTACCTGAGGGACCCTGTCTCTAGGGCGCACACGCCCAGGGCTCGCTCCAGAGAGGCGCGAATCGCGACACTGCCCAGGGCGGACGGTTTCAGTCAAAAAAAATGTCCAAATGTTTGCAGTGATTATGGGACTTAACTACGGGGTCAACAGTCTCTAACCTTACCAACTACTTACGAACTAGCTTATACTAAAGACGGCACATAGAACCATGCCCGAGGGGGGATTCGAACCCCCGACCGCAGCGGCCGTGCAGACCGTGACTGACATGCCGCAGACCACTCGGCCACCGCGGCCGGCTCGGTTTTAGCCGATGGAGAAATTTTAATAAGGTTCCAGGAATAAAAATTAAGAACACAGTGGAAGTCTTTCAGAAATGAAGAAGTATGAAAATATTGCTGGACAAAAATTGTTCATAAAAATCTTGTAAATTATTTGATATTATCTACGGTATTGGGGAAAATATCACAAATGAATAAAGAGAGAAAGTTACTTTTCTGCATCTTCCAAAAAAGCGAAGCTTGCTACTGCGATCTAATCAAATTGCGTGCTTATGATCGCCACGTTGTGTGGTTGTTATTCGTGATTTCCTTTCAGAAGGGACACAGTAAGTTATCGAGTAGAACAGAAGCAATATCTGGCGTTCCACAGGGAAGTGTCATAGGGCCACTACTGTTCCTTATTTTTATAAGGAACGATCTGAATAAGATATCACCATGGTGTAAAAATTGGCAATTGACTCTAAATAATGAGAAGTGCGAAGTCGTCCACATGGTTACGAAAAGAAATCCGTTAAACGTTGTTTACAAGATAAATCAAACAAAAGTGAAGGCCCCAAACTCCACAAAATACCTAGGAATTATATTACTTCAGACTTAAACTGGAAAGATACACATAGATAATGTCGTGGGAAAAGCGAACCACAGACTGAGTTTTATTGGTAGAACCCTTAAAAGATGCAACAGAACTACTAAAGAAAATGCATACACTACACTTGTCCGTCCATTTTTGGAGTACTGCTGCCCAATGTGGGATCCTTATTAGGTGGGTTTGACGGAGGACATCGAAAGAGTACAGGGAAGGGCAGCTCGTTTCCTATTGTCACGATACAGGGGAGACAGCGTTACGGAAATGATACAGGATCTGGGATGGGAATCATTACAACAACGGTGCTTATCGCTGCAGCGTGGGCTACTTACGAAACTCCAATCGCCAACATTCTCCTCCGAATGCGAAAATACATTGTTGACTCCCACTTACATAGGTAGAAATGATCTGATCATCAGAATAAAATACGAGAAATCAGAGCTCGAACGGAGAGATTCAGGTGTTCTTTCTTTCCGCGCGTTATTCGAGAATGGAATTGGAGATAAATAGTATAATGGTGGTTCGACGAGCTCTCTGCCAGGCACTTAAATGTGATTTGCAGAGTAACCCCATATCGATGTAGATGTAGAAACGACTAACTGCCCGGGAGTTTGTTTATTCTACATTCACGTAGTCCACTATCCCTTCCCTCGCCTCTCTCTGCATCCATCTCTTTCTCTCCCATCTCTCTGCTTGTTTCCACCTTTCCCTCTCCTGGCAAAGTTTTTTGCAAGATACCCTTTGTCATGTACCATACAAACATTTGCGTATGAGCTTCCTCTTGGTTTAAAAGTCATCTGTGCAAAAATTCATCAAGATCGGAGCAAATCTACGGATTGTTAAAAGAAATTCAAATGTTTGTAAATCTATGGGACTTAACTGCATGGTTATTAATCCCTAGGCTTACAAACTATTTAAACTAAGTTAAACTAACCTAAGGACAATACACACACACACACACATACACACACACACACACACACACACACACACACATGCCCGAGGGAGGACTCGAACCGCCACGGCGAACGGCCGCGCGCAACGCAGCACGGCGCCTCAGTGCGCACGACTATTCAGCCGCAGTGATTTGTATGCAATTGAAACACAGGGTCACATTGAAAAACGCACTTTGTTGTTCTCAGATATTCCCGTTTTATTCATACCACCCTTGTTTTGAGCATAACGCAAACGAAACAAAAAGGCTCTGTGAAATCGGTCGAGGCGTTATCAAGTTATGGCGCGACCAATGTATTTAGGTATCCATTTTTATGTTGCAAAGAACCCTCCCTCATACATCGTATGAAACATTAGGTAGACGGTGACCTTCCTCTTCTTTTGCAAAATTTCGTTAAGATCGGAGTGAAACTGTACATTTCGTCAGTCTGTAGGAAAAGTATCCTCCGCCATGCAACTTAATTCTGTCCTATCGCAAACTACTTTCTTATCTGACGTCTTTTGCCTATAAACTACATAACGGCATAATTTCAGCTTTATAGGTGCTGTAGTTTTAGAGATTCCGTGTTTAGTCAATGAGTGAGTGAGTGCATGAGTGACCTTTCGCTTTTATATATACAGTGATATCTCCTGAATTATGTGTCCTACAAAAACATTACTTACCAGGTTCGTAGACTAGAATATTAGAAAACCGCTTGCTAAATATGTTGAAAATGGAGTTGGTAGTAAAGAAGTAGCAAATTACAGCCTCATGCTTATTAGGGCAAATTTTCATGCATTTCATTGTCCTTGACGTCATAGAACCTGAACTGTACGTCGTAATACGATATTATTTCGGAGGACATCCAGTGGTGTATATGCAAAATGTGTACAAAATATGTTGCGAATAGAGTTAGTAGGAAAGACGTGATAAATAAAAACGTCTTGCATGATGAGTCGGTTTTTCATGAACGTAATTGTTTGTGACTCCAAATCTCATGAAGTATGTGTCGTGCTATGATAAAATTTCGAACGTACGTTCAGTGGCATAGGTGCATACTGTTTGAAACATTTATCGCGAATACAATTAATAGTGTACGACTAATAAATAGTAGCGCGTCACGCCAAATGCCGTAATTTTACTGCATGAACGCCGAAAAAGTACTAAGCGACAAACTTTTTTCCTTTCATCGTTTTGCTGGAGTTGTTAGCGAGAAAAAGTTTTTATGGTTTGGAAATGTGTTTTGTGGTGTCGAACAAGTCTAAAGTGCGCGCCACCTACTTTTGCCGCGCGCCGCCATGCACGCACGGCGCGGCGTTCTTACGACGTCAGCCACGAGCGCCCTCTGCTACAACTCCGCTCGTGGCCACCACTGAACGACATCCTTCACTTGGAACTGAGACAGGAACCAGTTAACAATTCGGAATCAGATAGGCACCTGTGAAGACTTACTTGGCTATCGGACAGGCACTAGGCAGGCCTCTAACTCAACTATGTATCAGCATTATGCAGTACTGAGCTATGTAAAAGTTAAGTATTACTAAGTCTCTGTGAAATATGTATGTCGTGCTAATTTACTCTAGTGTTTCTAGTTTCTGCTGTCGCACCGGCTGCTTACCTTCGTACCTGCACAAGCGTGCAACCTTTATTCCTGTGTCGGTTCTTTTCTACTCGGCTACCGACACCTACCACGGAAACGAGACACAACAGCGGCGACGAGGCTGGGACACAAAATGTTTAAAGGTTGTTTCAAGTTGCAAAGTTCTCTTTTTCTCGAATAATGGACTGATCAAGTCACACTATCACGTCCCGCAAGACGGGGATGTTTTCATTGTTTATGACGTCATATCTCCTGAAATATGGCCCTATTCCAAAATCCTTTCTTATCTGACGTCTTCTACCTATAAAATATATACCTGCCAAATTTCAGCTTTGTAGGTGCATTAGTTTTAGAGATTTCGTGTTTAGTCAGTGAATGAGTGAGTGTGTGAATGAGTGTCCTTTCGCTTTTATGTAGATAAGAGATTTAGGAGACCATTTGAGTAGCTCTCTTACATAGTTCGCGGGTGATGCTGTCATTTATCGGTTAATAAAGTCACCAACAGATCAAAAGCAACTACAAAATGATTTAGATAAGATACCTGCATTTTGCAAAAATTCATTTGACTCTTAATAATGTTAAGTGTAAGGTCATTCATATGAGCAATAAATGAAATCCGTTAAACTTAATTTACACGATAAACAGTCAAAGCTACAGACCGTAAATTCAACTAAATGGTTCGGAAGCCACGTTAAACTGTAGGTCCCCCTATAACTGGCTGGATAAGTCAGTTCGAAAGTCGGAGGAAGGCAACGGCATACCACCTCCAAATAGGACCGTGACTAGTAAAGCACTGTGCTATTCAAACCAATCGTCGGATTGTTGACTGCTTTACCTTTTACCTAGGAGTAATGTCTGTGGGAAAGATATGCTTGAAATTTTCTCACTTTTAGTCGGCCTTGCAACCGTCCATCCACAATGAATACGAAAACATGAATCGCCGCATCTTTCCCGCGGATGTCTTGTGAGGTCAGAAATTGCAGAGATGTGGCACCACAGGACTGGACCAGATCTGTCTTCAGAGGGTGCAAAGAGCTACCATCATCGCAATTATGCCGGCAAGGAACATGGATGCACCTGCAAAAATCTAACACACATGTATGTGGTATTACTGCACAATCCACACATATACATGTGCACTACGTATCCCTGTGCTCTTCAGAGTACTTTACCTTCCATCTTAACGTATGTTATTGAACCATTCCATTTAAGGCCTGATCACTGGAATAATGTCTGCTTCTATGCCTAATGTTATTTGTACTGTTTTTACGGAAGGGAGCGCAAAGGAAGATGCCTAATTTTGTGTCGAAAAAGACGCTTCTCGATATTTTCTAATCTGGCTCCAGGAAAAACCACAAAAAAGCTTCCTTTGAACGCCTACATATTTATGTTTTTCAACTTCTCATTTACAATATCATCTACATCTACATAGATACTCTACAAATCACATTTAAGTGCCTGGCAGAGCGTTCATTAACCACTTTGATAACCTTTCTCTACCGTTCCCTTTTAAAATAGCGCGCGGAAAGAAAGAACATCTAAATGGTTCCGTTTTCGAACTTATTTCTCTTATTTTATTGGGATGGTAAAGTCTCCCTATGTAGGTGGGTGCTAGCAAAATATTTTCACATTCAGAAGTAAAGGTCGGTGATTGAAATTTGGTAAATGTATCTCGACGCAACGAATAATGTCTTTCTTTAAATGATTTCCACTTCAAATCGTGCAACATTTCCGTGACGCTTTCCCCCTGTAACGTGATAAAACAAAACGAGCTGCCCTTCTTTGAACCTTCTCAATGTCTTCTGTCAGTCCCAACTGGTGAGGATCCCACACTGAGCAACAGTACTCCAGGAGAGGACGCACAAGTGTGATGAAGGCAGTCTCTTTGGTGGAGCTGTTGCATCTTCTAAGAGTTCTGCCAATGAAACGTAACTTTTGGTTCGCTTTCCCCACAATATTTTCTATGTGTTGTCTCCACCCTAAATGTTCAAATGTTTGTTAAGCTTATAGGACTAAACTGCGGGGTCATCAGTCTCTAAACTTACAAACTACTTATGTACTAACTTATACTAAAGACAACACAAACATCCACGTCCGAGGGGGAATTCGAGCCCCCGACGGGAAACTGCCACGCGCATGGTAGCGTAGCGCCTCAATGCGCTCGGCCGCCCCGCTGCGGCTCTCTCCAGTCTAAGTTGTTAGTCATTGTGACTCCTAGGTATTTAGTAGCATTTACGACCTTGTGGTTTGACTGGTTTATCGCGTAATTGAATTTCGGCGGATTTCTTTTAGTGGTCATGTTGTATTACTTCACACTCTTCTATATTTAGTGTCAAATGTTCAAATATTTGTAAATCTATCGGACCAAACTGCGTGGTCATCAGTCCGTAGCTAACAAACTACTTAAACCTAGGTAAACTAACCTACGGACAAACACACACACCCATGCCCCAGGGAGGACTCGAACCTCCACGGCGAGCAACCGCGTGTTCCGCAGCGAGACTCTTTAGACCGCTCGGCTACTCCACCGCGGCATTTAGTGTCAATTGCCAATTTTCGCACCAAGTAGAAATTTTGTCTAAATAGCTTTATAGTTCCTTTTGATCCTCTGTTGACTTCACTAACTGATCATTCGCGAACAGTCTAAGAGAGCTATTCAGATTGTCTCCTAAATCGTTTATAAAGACAAGGAAGAGTAGCGGACCTATAACGCATCCCTGGGGAACTCTAGATATCACTTCTGTTTTACTCGATGACTTACCGTCAATTACTACGAACTGTGTCCTTTCTGATAGGAAATCGTGATTCCAATCGCACAATTGGGGCGACATTCCATAAGCACGCATTTTCATTAGAAGCCGCTTGTATGGTACAGTGTCAGAAGCCTTCCGGAATTCCAGAAATATGGTTCGATTTGAGATCCCTTGTCGATGGCACTTATCACTTCATGTGAATAAAGAGCAAGCTGTGTTTCGCAAGAGCGATACTTTCTGAATCCGTGTTGACTATTGGTTAATAGGTCGTTCTCTTAGAGGTAGTTCATAATGTTCGAACAAAGTATAAGTTCCAAAGTCCTACTGCAAATCGACGTCAATGAGATTGGCCTGTAATTTTGGGGATCATACAATGAGACCACCACATAAACGTTTTTTACATAGGCCCGACATCCTCTGAACAGTTTTGAGTTATTAGTTGTTCGTATATTTTGTGTGCAATCTCTTTTCTTCGCAAATGGCAGTTCCCCAATATTCCACTTATGTCTTGTATCCTGCTTATTTATTGACTTGAAACAGAATCTAGATAACCGTTCTATTTCAACACTTTACACGTTACAAATTTCTATTCAATTTAACCCTGTCACGGAATGATCTTCGGCAAGTAATTACACTCTTCTTCCTATATCCAACTATCTGTTCACAACGTATTTACAACGCTTACTTCTAACTAGGGCCCTGGGCCAAAGGGAAAGTGCTTCAAGAACTCAATTAAATGTATTAATCAGATGAAAAACAAAACTAGGGAAGCCGGCCGCGGTGGCCGAGGAGACTGAGGCGCTTCAATCACGGTCTTCACGGCCACTACGGTCGGGGGTTCGAATCCCCCCTCGGGCATGGATATTTGTGCTGTCTTTAGTATAAGGTAGTTCATAAGTAGTTTGTAAGTTTAGGGACTGATGACCCCGTAGTTAAGTCCCATAAGCTTAACAAACATTTGAACATTTGAAAACTAGGGAAGGAAGGAGGCAGAATACTTGGAAAAATATGATATTAAGTTGAAGATTTCACTACGAATCGTGTGCATAAACTACCACAATATTATTTGTAATACTATTAATTTTAACTTGGTGGTTCTCAGTTGAAATATTTATTTAGAAAACTTGCATACGATTCTGTTCATTAAATTAACATCCTTTTTGGAGTTTCTAGTAGAGGGGCTTTATTTACACCGTTTTTTCCCATCAAAATACACAAAATGCCTTATCAATGTTGACAAGGCTGCCATTCACATACTATAAATAATGAACTTTAAAACTTGAATTAAATGACTGTAAAGTAAGTAGACTAAGTTTCGTATGATCGGTTTTTTTCAGAACTGAAAAATTCCCATCCACAATTGCTGAAAGTACCTTGCATCCTATGGAAACCCATTGATTTGAGCAACCTTAAAGAATTTCGATTATCCTGTGCCGTATCCGTATGGGCTATGGGAAATTTGCAGGCACTCTCCACAAGTGGCACCTTACTGTGATTCTGTCGTTGCTCATGTGGTATGAACACGTCGAGCGTTGTTACAAATTATATGAAAGGTAGGCTAATTAGTTTGTGTGGCAATTTTCCATAACCAATAAAGAAATATTTACTTTTGTAATTGAAACATGCGGTTTCTTGATGCAATCCTGTTATTTCCTCCATACGCGTTTCACCCTGTATTTTAGGGCATCAGCAGAGGATTCTAAATCCGGAAATTACATTTCTGCTTACTGATGTAAGCATCTACATCAGTACGCAAAAATGTAATTTCTGGTTGTAGAATCCACTGATGGTATTCTAAAATAGAGGGAGAAACGCGTATGGAGGAAATAAAAGGACTGCAGCAAGAAAACGTCTGGTTCATTTACAAAAATAAATATATCGGAAACCTTGATAATCGTTATTTGCGTTATCTTATTGATGTTATATTGGACAGATATGCCAAACTGTTGAGTTGTAGAAGTGCAGTAATCCTTAGAGTGAGGGTATTACAGGTTTCTAGGTACATGAGAGGGGACTTAGAATGTGAAGATTTTAGAAGGACTACATGGCCCAAAACGTACCGTTTAGATATAATGCAAGTGTGAAGTTTGTTTCACACACTTGGTAAATAAAAATCCAGCTACAGGCTTCTGGGATTGTAGAGGTGGCTTAATAGATGAAGCTTTATCAGGAACCCAACTCAGGAAATGGCATGGAGGTCTAACGTAATGGTGTTATCGAAACTGGAACAGCGGAGTTGGATCAAGATTGAATATGCCAGAGGTCGTACAGCACGACAGAGTCATCTAGGTCTTCAAGAGGCGTGTGGGGAATCGGCATTGCCGTACAGAACAGTGGCACGTTGGGTAAAAGCCTTCAACGGAGATCGGCGAACTGGCAGAAATGCATCAAGCAGGTCGTCCTAGCGTCTCTGAAGAGAAGTGCATACTGTTGCCGCGTTAGTGGACAATAATCGACGCCAGACGATTCGTGAACTCGCCCAAGACAATTCTCGGGCGCATACAGCGGAAGCTGTGGCTGCTCTGTTCGGTCGATGCGACTGGCAAGTACTGTAGCATCCACCATACTTCCCGGACTTTGTCACTTTCATTTGATTCCGAAGATGAAGGAAGCACTTCGTGGCATTCGCTTCAGAACTGTTCCAGAGATTCGACAGGCAGTAGGCCGCTCCATTTGCACTATCAATACAACAAGCTTTGCTAACGATATACTGCGCCTTCCACATCACTGGCAACGGATTCTACACAACGCTGGTGACTACTTTGAAGGACAGTAACAGGTGAAAAACATGTATCGGTTGTGAATAAGTAGTTAACACTATTTAAGTTCCAACCCTCGTATTTGTTATTTCTCTTAGCAGAGATCCCGCTATTGACTGTAACATTTCTTGATTTCCCTGCATGTCAGAGAGCTCATATATTTCCGTTTGTCTTGCTCTTTTCCGCTTTCTGTTTCGTCTGAACGTGGCTGGACATTTAGCTTTGTAGAACACACATACAAATTTTTTCTGCGGTTTTGAGACACATCCAGTGACAATTTTGTTATGGTAGGTACTGAAACATCAACTCCAACATGATGAAATTATGAATTACTTTTTGTAATTGTATATTCATAGATATCTGTTTCTATCAACAGACTAACACGAGCCGTGTTTTTTTAAGCAAGTACCGTTTTAAAATAAAAAAAAGACGTGCTAAAATATATTCATAATTTTATGCACACTGGGTACCTACATCTGTTGTCTACACTCTGACGCCATTACAGTCTGATTCTTTCTTGTTTATGTTGTGTACTGAGTGTTTAAGATGCCTCCGATAATCGTGAGTCCCGCCGACTGTGAAGTACGGGCTGTTATAAGATTTCTTAGAGATAAAGGCCTAAAAGCGATCGATATTCATCGTGAGATCTTGCAGTTTACGGAGAAAACATTATGTCTGATGGAATGGTAAGAAAGTGGGTGATCGCATTTAAAGATAGCCGCAAAAATGTGCATGATGAACAACGGAGTGGGCGTCCTCCGGTCGTTAATGAAAGTTTGGTGCAGGGAGTGGACAATAAGGTGAGAGAAAACAGACATTTTACGATTTACTCCTTGCGGAATGACTTTCCTAATGTTTCTCGCAGTGTTTTGTATGGTATTGTGACCGAGCAAGACAATGACGAAGTCAAAACAGTTGTGATGCAGTGGTTAACAAGTCAGGCGGCAAACTTCTATGAGGAGGGTATTCAAAAACAGGTACAACGTTATGACAAGTGCCTCAATATTGACGGAAATCTTGTAGAAAAGTAGATTAAGGTACAGGCTTTCATGTAAAAATAAAATTATTGAGATGTCTTAGCACGTCTTGTTTTAATTTCAAAACAGTACTTACTTAAAAAACATGCCTCCTAGAATTCTATGAATGTATCATTAAATGCACGTCTGAAATATAGTTATTAAAACACATCTTATTCGAGTGCAAAAAATCTGGTAGATATCAAAATTGACACTATGTGTAATTAAGAAAAGAGGATGATTAAGTATAAATTAATTTTAATGGATGCCAGGCGGAACGGTCGAGCGCATTGAGGCGCTATGCTGCGATTCACGAGACTGTTCCCCGTCGGGAGTTCGAATCCTCCCTCGGACAAGGATGTTTGTGCTATCTTTAGTATAAGGTAGTTCATGTTTGTAAGTTTAGGGACTGATGACCCCGCAGTTAAGTCCCATAAGATTTACAAAACATTTTAATGTACAAGAAGAGTGTTGATTTCGAACGACAAAAGACCTTCAGATCAATATTGGAATGATTATGAGAGCTGTAGACTAAGCCTATGTGAACATAACTACAATTTCATGGTTGATTTCTCTCCGACACCAATGTCTCCTCCCAACAGGATATATCTCCGCGACCCCAAAGCCAGATTCCCACTAAAGGAACTCCCCTTGAGAAGGAAGAAACGGGAGACAGACGTGAAAAACGTACAGTAAGATAGGACTGGTGTTAAGATATCCGGGAATAACCCTTGTGATAATAGAGGAAGTTGGGTAGGGCAGAAACTGCACAAGAAGATAGAGTTTGGAATACATCCAACAAATAACTGTGGACGTACGACAGTGGTTTGAAAAGTTCTCGGAACGGAATAAAAAAGACTTACATCACTAAAACTGTTTTTATTTTTCAATCTACTTTCCTTGTAGATTAAAGCACTTGGTCCAGTGGTGTTACAGTGCCTTGATCGTATCTCGAAAACGAGATTTCTCCAGGCCTTCAAAATAGGAAACTCCGGCTATCAGTTCTTCGTTCGAAGAATTATCAGTTTTGAGTAGAAATGGCAGTCTGATACCATATCAGGTGAATAAGGTGGATGTGGCAACAATTCATACCTTAGTTCGCCTTATTTTGCGATGGCGACGTCATACGTGTGCTGACGCGCATTATCTTGATGTAAGATGACTTTCTTCCTTGCTACTCCAGACTTGTTTCGCGTATCTTTTGTTGCTATTTGTCCAGAATGTTAGCTTAATATTCTCCAGTAATTGTTAAGTGGGGAGATACCATACAAAAAGAACCCCTTTTCACATCGTAAAACACTGGTGGCATGACCTTTCCAGACGAAAGGACTTTCTTTCCTTTCTTTGGTGCTAGAGATAACAGCATGTTTCCACTGCTTTGGCGGTTGTTCTCTCTTTGGGGTACAGTAATTCACCCAAGTTTTATCTGTTATCACAAACCAGCGCAAAAATCTTGTTCGCTTCTTCTAAAGATATAAAGGATATGTCCATCCTCATGAGTTTTTGATTCAACGTCAAGAGTCGCGGCACACATCCCGCAGATATTTTTTTCATATATAATTCTTCACTCAAAATGCGATATACCCTTTCATGTGACATCTGAGAAGTGTGAGCAATTTCACGCACTTTCAATCTGGATTCTTCATGACCATTTTGTGCACTTTTGAGTGATTTCTTGAGTACTGATACATCTTGGCCGACCACTGCGCGGATCACTATCTAAAAGTTCTCCTGAGCAAATTTAAAATCATTTGTTCACTTGGTAACAGTTGAATATAAACAAAAACAGAGTCCCCCAGTGTATTCAGGAACTCAGCACGAATGCCCTTTGATTTCATACCTTTCTTTACGAAGTACTTAATCACTGTTCGAATGTCGATTCCAAATCACAACGCAGTCACGTCACCGCCACAGTTCTCTTCCAACGGCAGTGACGTGGCTCGTGTTTACAGGCAACTGTCCATGGATATCACGTGAACAACAGCTTGCGCTAGTGCTGACCTCTCGTGGTGATTCTAAGAACTTTTCAAACCAACTCGTAGTTTGCAAGTTGCATCCTGACATGAACAGGTACGCACAGGAGAGGAATTCGTAACGGACCGTATCAGAATGGTCGTAAGATGGGTGTTTCAATGAAAATAAAACAAGTGTTACATACAATCTACACAAATAGCTTTAAGAAGAAAGTATACGGAAAAGAAATAGACATGTTCCAGATACAGAAGACAGTTCTTCACCTCCTACACAATGTTACAAGAAATGTTATTATAGATGGTAAGAAAAATGTCAGTGGTGGAACTAAAAATTAATGATAAAAACCGACTTAATGTCATAGGCTACCAATTTTAAGGTCACCCTTGCCCTTACATTGTTGACTCAAAACCTTATCTTCGTTCGCAAGGCTTATCGAAGGCAACCTCCACGCTTTTTATCATTTTAAGCTATCGGTTTTCTTGTCAGACTAAAAAAACAAATTGCAAAGTTCATTGCCTTCAGTTTTTTTTCTTTTTAGTATGAACCGTTTCTTTGCATTCACTTTCTTTTTCTATTTAAACGTTAAACGTCCCCTCATAGGTTTTCCACAGCTTTCATGGCGTTGTGCGAGTCTCGTTTCAGGCAGCAGGTGCACAAGTCCCCTGAGACAAATTAACCACATCACTGCTCTGGAAGCTTACCTTTACTCCGTAATGCAACGTAAGCTCCCTAACAAATAACAGCGCAGTTTCTAATCGTAGACCTCCAATAGCAGTATATCGTCTCCAGCTGATACTTAGCTTCTTCCTGCATTAATCTCCGCAAAGACAAAAGAAGAATAGTAGTTCAATGTTGGTAAGCCAGAAGACACACACACATACAAAAAAAAAAAAAAAAAAAAAAGGAATCTTTCCAAGTTTATACGGAAGCATAGGTAACAGATCTGAAACAGATCTTTACCTGACTTGTCAGCTGTAACAGGCGAACTCACTTCTCACTTCTTTTTCCAAGGGGGAATTTGCCAAAAATCGCTTGTAAATTCATAATGATACCTAGTTTCAGCGAAACTCAATCACAATCTTCATATCAAGTTAGGAATAATGCTTTGTCAGCCGTACACTTCTGTCATCATAAAACGTCTGGATGTTACATACTAGTGTAAAATGTGCACGCATTGCATAACACACATGATTAAAACTCTTTATACAATGATAAAACAACATGATGTGTGTGGACTGACGCCAGCCAAGAACTGAGATACCAACATATAGAATTCAAGACGGAATGAGGAAGGTAAAAAGACACACACTGAAAGGTAGAAGAACAACTGAGCAATCAAAAAAAGTGTTACAGAAGTTCAGACACACTCGTTTAATGACCAGAAAGATATGGAGTAACATTTTTACGTATAATCTTTACCTCTGAAGCAAGCTGATTATTACGTAATTATTAAGATGGTTACATTGAATATGAGAAAATGAATTGTAAACTGACACATTTAACAAATGTTTCAAATGTTTGTATATTAAGGGACTTAAGTGCGGGGCCATCAGTCCCTAAACTTACAAACTACTTATGAACTACCTTATACTAAAGACGACACGAACATCCATGCCCGATGGGGGATTCGAACCCCCGACGGCGGACGGCCTCGTGCACCGTATCACGACGCTCCAGCACGCGCGGCTAATCCGCCGCGGCCGACATATTTAACCCCAAAAATCTTAAGTAACACATATTTAACGCCATAATTGAAAAACACAATCTGTTATGGGACATACTACGCAGTATTGTTGTAATATCTAAAATATTTTGAAAAAAAGCATGAAAATATCATTCATGGTATTAAAAAGTTTGCTTATGTTTGAATAAAAAGGTAGTAGTTGACAAAGAAATTCACATAAAATATATTTGACCATCCACAGCTTCTCTTAATTGGAGATGTGGGTCTAGTATCTAGGAGACGGTAGTAAAACCATAACATAAATCTTAGTCCTTTGAGAGGTTCGTAAAATTTTAGGAGTGTTTTTATTTTTTATTTTATTTTATTTATTTATTTTTCAAAACAATATGTGTTTCTGTCACACTAAGAGGATTCCTTTAAGCGTAAAAATGTATTTGTTATTTGTACTAGTTCGTAAGTCAATACTCGGACGTACGGTTCACTAGTCATAAAAGTATGCTTCGGCATACACGTCTGTCATGACGCACGACCGTCCTGTTCACGTGAGTCATCTGTTTATCAGTGCAGAAACATTTTCCTGTGACGCCGGCATTGCGTCGGATGACACAAGCAGCTTTACCTCGAAATTACGCAAAGACAAATCTTTTCGAAAATAACAAACCGCGTGAAATATTGACACAAGAGCACTTCCTTCTGCGATTCTCTCTTTTTGCTCATCGTTAAGAAGCGAATTGAGGTCGAGTGTTTCATTTCTGTAGAGTCTTCGTAAGCAAATTGAGGTCGATTGTCGATTTCAGCAGATAAGGACTGTCAATATTATTTGATAGTACGTGGCAAATTAAAATTGAGTGAGGGTCTGAATTTCGCCCGTATTTCTGTTCGAAATACAGTTTTAACCACACAAGTGTAGCGGACGCATCAAATACTGAGGTAAAATAATTCGTATAATTTGCACTGCCATTTGATTACTGTACGAATTAATATTCCATGACGCATCTGAAAGAATCAATCAACATTAGCTGTGCCGGCCGCGGTGGCCGAGGAGACTGAGGCGTTTCAGTCACGGTCTGCACGGCCGTTGCGGTCGGGGGTTCGAATCCCCCCTCGGGCACGGATATTTGTGCCGTCCTTAGTTGTAGGTAGTTAATAAGTAGTTTGTAAGTTTAGGGACTCATGACCCCGTAGTTAAGTCCCTTAAGCTTAACAAACATTTGATTTGAACATTAGCTGCAAACATCCAGCTCGTTTCGGTACAAGATTATGTTAGCATATGAAGCATCGTTTATAAACCGTGGGCAATTAAATCTTCACACCAGCTGGAAAATACTTCTATCGGAAGAGAAAGAAGGTAGATATGTTTCTGTAAAAAAGACAATAAAAATTATGGCATTCTAACATAGTGTAGTAAATCCTTTTGCTCAGTCTTTCCTCGTACAGAAGTTTTCTACCATTGACATTTCATCTTGTCTGTTTCTGCCGCTATCGCTCTTTTCATCCATTTCCCTGGGTCTTCCTTATCACATTCTTCTTCTCTACCACTTTCATCGTCTCTCTGTCAGAGTCTTTGAGCTATTCTTTTTCTCTCAAATTGCCACTATTTGTCTCAAAATTTTTTCTCCGTGACTTCAGTCGCCATTACCTTCTCTCTATATCTATAAATGTGAAAGTCTGTTTGGTGTACGTTTATCACGTGTGAACCACAAGACATACAGAGCTAAAAATTTGTACAGTTACTAATGTCTACCCGGGGAAGGCTTTAGGTATGGTTTTATGGCGATCGGATATCTATTTATCTAAATATATTAATGTGAATATCTATTCGGTGTAAGCTTATTATGTCCGAACGACAAGACGTAGAGACTTAAATACTTGTACAGTTACTAATTTATACCTGAGGAAGGTTTTAGGCACTGTTTTATAGCGAACTGATAGATATTTAGTAATCTGACGAAAATAACGCGAAACGTGGAACAATAATAACTCTTTCGGAATTACATTTACTCTTCAAAAATGGTTTTATTGGTTGCATTGTTGCTTGAGGGCTGATAATGATAAAAAGGTGGAGTATATGTGGGATGGAAAGTTACCGGTGTATATAAAATACTACGTGTGTTTGTGTTAATATTTCGCTCTGCAGCGAAAACTACAAAACGCAAACGAATGGTCTGTTTGTAATTGTTGTCCGAAGTTTCCCGTTGTACACCATAGCAGTTCCATGCCGATAGCTATAAGGGGGTGGAAGATATGGTGGTTGAAAGTCGTCAAATTATAAAAAAATTCGGACTGAAGGTCAGCGATGACGTTTGCGACTTTATAGCAAGGAGGTTACATACAGCGAAACGTGATGCCACAGACCATATCTTTGGTCTAAGCATGCTACAATGTCTTCAGCTCTTTCTCTGTAAGGATAAGCATACCAATAAGGAAATATAAGAATAAATAAATAAAACAGTAAACAAGAAATTTCTTTTAATACATCTCATTAAAATAATCGATTTGACGTTTCTCGCATTACATCAAGTGATCGATCTGTGATTTTATTACAACCATTATTGTTGAATTTCGTCATTGCATTCTTCGAAACGAATGCATTTTTACGTGTGTTCAAAAGAAATTTCAAATGTTTGTAGAGCTTATGGGACTTAACTACGGGGTCATCAGTCCCTAAACTTACAAACTACTTATGAACTATCTAACACTAAGTACGGCACAAATATCCATGCCCAAGGGGGGGATTCGAACCCCCGACCGTAGTGGCCGTGGAGACTGTGACTGACGCGCCACAGAACGCTCGGCCACCGCGGCCGGCTTTTACGTGTGATTTGATCTCATAGCACACTACTGAAAGATAACTTATCTATCATAATCAACCAACATGCGAGCGGAGTCGCGGGTTTAAGCTAGTATACTATATGCTCAAATGTATCTGGACAATCCCAAAAAAAAAAAAAAAAAAAAAAAAAAAAAAAAAAAAAAAAACATATTGCAAGGTAGTCCGTATCAGCGACCTCAGTAGTCATTAGACAATGTGAGAGAGCAGGGGAGGATATTTCTGTGGGTATCAGATGACTGAAAGTAAGTAATGGTCTCTCAAAAAAATAGTAAATTAACGTCTACTTCAGATATGCGATGGGGAGATCTGGGAGAGGGAACGGAGGATGGGAGTAGGTGACTTGGGAGGTGGTTGTGGCAGACGGAATGATGGGGAGTTGGCAGGTGGGCAAGACAAGGGAGGATTGGTGGTGAGACGAGCGCGAAGTCGTTGTGGTGGTGACTTGTGTCGGAGAGGTGTAAAAGACGGTGGTGGTGGTGATGGGGAAGTATCCATGGTAAATAAAGATTATTAACTTTTTAATGCACGACTTTTTATTTGAAGCTATAAAAACTATCACGATTAACGTGTAGTGCGTATATACTGAGAAAAATATTGAAAAAAATCGCACTGGCGAGTTTTACGGCCCACTTTAGATTTGTAGTTTTATAAGTTTTTGCAAACATTTTGGACCAAAATAGTAATCTAAATAATAAAAATATTAATTAATAAGAGTGTCTGAAACACTTATAGGAAAAAAAAATCTTTAGGCAGTTGTGTGTTCCGAGCCACTCACCTTCAGCGGCACAGTCTAACGCGTTGCCCACTACCATATGGCTAACAACTAGTAGTTGCGTTCATTAATCTCATACTATTGACGACCATTGTTAGCTGATGCTAATATGGCATTTGTAGACACTAGATTATCATTTATCGTACGAAGAACGACGTGTTTTTGTTAATTCTTCAGTGCGCCATTGCTTTGAAATGACAACGTGTAAGTTACAATAAGAAAATCATCAAATACGCAACGCAAAATGGCGTATGCCAGAGAGAGTCGGCCGCGGAGGCCGAGGAGACTGAGGCGCTTCAGTCACGATCTGCACGGCCACTACGGTCGGGGGTTCGAATCCCCCCCTCGGGCATGGATATTTGTGCCGTCCTAGTTCGTAAGTAGTTTGTAAGATTAGGGACTGATAACCCCGTAGTTAAGTCCCATAAGCTTTACAAACATTTGAACATTTTTTTTAGTTCTGGGCGAGGAATGTCACGTGACATCTGCAAACGGCTGCTTTTCGTTAATTCAATGGAGGGTGTCAAAACTCCGTTCTTTTTAAATATCTCTCAAACGATACGAGATATGAAAAAAACATAAGGGATCAAAGTTGTAGAGAATTTTCTCCTCTACAAATTCGTTTATTCAATTTTCGCGTCAGGTTAAAGATTTATTTGCAATTAAAATTACATTACAAACGGCTTTTTTTTTTTTTTTTGGTATTACTAACGTATTTCTTGTCCGAAATATTTCAAAAAGCGAGGTTCTGGTCTCTGGCAGCCAACAATTATGTCTGTAAAACTTGGTCCCAATCGGTTGAACGGTTGGACCTAAAACGTGGGAACACGTTACTACCAGACAGACATCGTCAAATCGCCGTTATTTTTGCAGATATCTCTTAAACGGTACGAGATATGAAAAAACATAACAGAGATAATTTGTAGAGAATTTTCTCCTCTACAAATTCGGTTCTTCAATTTTCGTGTCAGATGAATGGTTAAGCCGTTATTCTCATTTAAATTTCGAGCTGTCAAAGGCGATCGCAAAGGCCCACTTTTAGTGTTACTACCGTAACTTAAAGTGGGCCAAAAATTCATTAACATCATTATGCACTACTAGCAACAAAAAGTTCATAGCTGGTCTGCTATATAGCGCTTCACTGATGTACCCGACATAGTAAATGCCAGTATTATGTATCTCATTTTCTAGAAAGTAGCTCATAATGCAACAGTATGATTTACTATTCTTACATGGCAAAGGAGGAATACTAATGTAAACAAAGGAGTAACTCAATGCAGCTAACTGTCGAAATAATTCAGTAGCACTCTGCAATTTATAATTTCTAGGACGAGCCACTAGCATATGTAACACGAGGTGTAGAAGCAGCTACAAATGAATTTGTAGAGAAATGTTGATCACTTTGAGAGATAAAGGCAAAAATAAGGCATGTAGCTGATCAGCTACACTATGCATTAAAGGATTAAAAGAGAGTACTGGAGGAAAGACGGTGAGTGAAGGATGACGAGGGTTGCTGCAACGATTGCTATGGATGACTGCGATGAGAGAGCTGCGATTACTGCGACTTTGGTGGCGGCTACTGCTGGAGGGCGGATGTCTGGTCTGCGATCATTTGGACTGCTGGCGGCGGCGGCGGCGGCGCCACTGGGTCTGTTGGCACTGGTTGGAACGCTGGCGTCGCTGTGAGTCCTCTGACAATCACGAATTGGCATGCACCGACTCTTGGCTCACCTGTAAGCACTTCCTCAACAGGTAAGTGGATGTGGGTTTAGGACAGAAACAGCGGCTCCTTTGATACACCGCTGACGGTCTAACGCACGTACATGTAAGCAAAGTAGACTCCCTCTCTGCTTAGCCATAACAGGCGGAATCAGCAGCACACCAACTGCTGGGATGGAAACCATGCTGGATATGCCCCCATTACACCTTTGGGTCAAGATGGAGGCAGCGGCTGGTGCATACAGACTCAAATCTGGCAACAACTGGAACTCTTTGGGATATCCAGACTCACACACTAAAATAGTGATTGAGGTAAATATAGGAAAGGTTGGGGAAATGCCAGCCGACTATATTATAACCCCATACTGCTTCAACTAGCCTTTCAGTATAACAATTGGAAGTAGGAAGCAGTGGGAGAAAATAGTTCGACACCGTACGGGGGATATTGTCTGGTTCACTGACGGGTCAAAATCGGACCAAGGTGTTGGGGCCGGGGTATATGGGGTGCAGCCAAGACTGGAGGGCGTCATCTCTCTAGGAAAACTGGCCTCAGTATTCCAGGCCGAAATCACTGCCATCAGGGCGTGTGTGGAGGAGAATTTGCGTAGGTGCTACAAAGATCGTAGCATCTATATCTATTCAGACAGCCAGGCAGCCCTGAGATCACTGGCAGCTCCTGCAACAAGGTCTAAAATTGTTGCAGAATGTCACAGGGTTCTGGTGGAGCTAGGGGAAAGCAATAGAGTAAACCTATTGTGGGTCCCTGGCCACTCGGGGAACAGTGGCAACGAACATGCCGACAGATTAGCCAGAATGGGGGCAGAGGCTCCATTTATTGGACCGGAACCTGTCCTGACAATCACCAAGGCAATGATCAAATTGGACCTACGTAACTGGCTCAGAAGACAGCACGTAGAATATTGGACCAAAGTCCATCAACAAAAACATGGCAAGGTAATGATGCCAAAGCCATGTTTTAAAAGAAGCTCTGCAATCCTGGCTTTGAACAGGAGAGAGATTAGACTCATGGTTGGATTGCTGACAGGCCATGGGAATTTCAAAAAACACCTACGTACAATGGGAATAACAGAAGAGGACCCAAAATGTAGGATCTGTGATGACGGTGATGAAACTACATCACATCTAATCTTCGAATGCATTGCATTGGAGAATAAAAGGCACAGAATATTTGGGACAACCAGACCCGAAGAAATTGTGTCTAATAAAGAACTGGTAAAGGGATTCCTTGCACTGTTCAAAGGCATTGGTTGGCTTTACTAGATACACAGGGAGCGATATCGTACAATAAACTTAGTTTCGGTGCGGGCAGTGGCGGGTTGGTCCAAGACTGTTTTGGCTTCCCTGGAAAAATCAAATCAAATCAGACTCCCTCTAGACCAGAGCTTTCCAAAATGGGTGCCGCGACACCCTGGGGTGTCGCGAGACTAACAAATTTAGACTCTAAACAAAAAAAAAAAAAACTTGTCATACTACCCTGAAGACTCGCCTGCAGCTAACCATCCTTCTCTTCATTCACTGCACCACAGATCACGTATTAAAGGAATGATCGGTGCACATATTAATTGCGTGCTCAGCCGCTAGGCGGCAGCTCTGCTCCAGCAGCAGTAGACACTCAGGGTTCGTTCAAGCAGCTACCAGTTGCCAGATTCCAGCAAACTGCGCATGCGCAGAGCTGCTGCTAATACTCGGTAACAGCTCTTCCCATGCGCAGTTTGCTGGAACTGGCAGCTGCTTGAACGAACCTTCACTGTAGTCTGCTTTCCTTCTCAAAAAAAACTGCACCAGAGCGTTTTTTATTGGGTTTATCACAGCTACGTCACCCTCGGTAGCATTTCTTACAATTAAATGTCAATCAATGACACAGTGGCTGTAAAAGCTGTCACAGATTGTAAAAGCAGTCACAATTGTCCACTGACTAAAGCTATCCAGTAGCGATTTTTAATATGCAGTATGGCCGGGTGATTAACGGAGAGTAGTATTTTAAATGTAATGGTCGTTGGTTCGAACCTTGGTATGCTTTACTATTTTTTTTCTCTCAGTCTCCTGTGTGTAACAGATTCTGGGACCAGAAATGAAATTCATATTCTTACTTGTCACAAATATTTATCAATTTTTTCCGAATATGTCGGGAATTCCGAGGTCATGGTGAAGCAAGAACCCAACAATAGAACTTAAATAATAATTCATCACTAGTCATAAATACATCCTCTTTATTTCTGAAAAAAATTTGATGACATTTAACTGAAAGGGAACAGCCACTGTGCTGTCTAAACCAGAAATCTGAGCAGATAATTTCCAGAAGCCGTTTTCAATCGATCTGGCCCTGACATGTACACACGACAGCGAAAAACGGTTTCCGATTCAGTTTTCGTGTTTCGGAAGTTGGGTCGCATGTAGAAGAAGCAAGTATTGTTGTGTGAGTTAGTCATTGTTGTCTGCGGTGTTACTATGTTGTACATCTGCGTAGATCCTAATGTTTCCTTTTCTTGCAATGATTGTACGTAATTGCTGCAGTCAGGATCAACATTAAACATGTCAATGTGTACGAGGATTTCAGTTTCGTTTACAGACTACATTTTAGAAATACTTTATTTCTGTCCCCCCCCCCTCTCCCCCGCTAGAACCATCTAAATTCTACCATATTTATTTATATTAGTGAAAGGGTGTCGCGCAACACTGTAAGCTATAAAAGGGTGTCGCCATGAGGGAAAGTTTGGAAAGCACTGCTCTAAACACAATGGAACTATTAGCGCACCGGTGGGAAAGTCTGCAAAAAATGGCGAGTTGAAACAAGCAGCCGCGCGGGAGTAGCCGAGCGGTCTGGAGCGCCATGTTGCGGATCGCGCGGACTTCCTCGTAGGAGGTTAGAATCCTCCCTCGGGCATGGATGTTGGTGCTGTCTTTAGTATAAGTTAGTTCATAAGTAGTTTGTAAGTTTAGGGACTTATGACCCCGCAGTTAAGTCCCATAAGCTTTACAAACATTTGAACATATTATCCGAGCGGTCTAAAGCGTCTCGCTGCGGAGCGCGCAGTTGCTCGCCGTAGAGGTTCGAGTCCTCCCTGGAGCATGGGTGTGTGTGTTTGTCCTTAGGTTATTTACCTGGATTTAAGTAGTTTGTAAGCTACGGACTGATGACCACGCAGTTTGGTCCGATAGATTTACAAACATTTGAATATTTGATTCGAAACAAATAATATTTTACCAGCAAACCGCAGCTCGAAATGAATAACGTTGTTGTTCGATATCAAATAAAATTGGATTCTAAGTTTTACTTACAGGGTAACCGGAGTGCTTAAAAGCTGTACGTGTGTTGTGGGGATGTTGAACCTATCGTTAGATCAGACAACAAATTGTTCCTTGACACAGCAATTTGGTTTAATTATGGCCCTGATACTGATGTATATGCTATTAAGTGAGAAACAGTGCATGAAACTGATTATGTGCGCAACGGATATTTTTAACAAAACAACTGTGACATGTAGCCTTTTGAAACAGACACTGACTATACTCAAAAATTTTGACTGCGAGAAAGATATTAAAAAAACAAACACAAATCACTTTCTTAATGCTTGACTGTGAGAATTTTATGCAGATCAGTTTCTAATTATTGAAATTTAGTATCAATTTAGTATCATAGTCAATTAACTATCATTTACTATGGCACCAATAATGAAATCCGTTCAACAATATTATTCACATCAATACTGCACTTTAAATCCACTAATAATTAATTATCAAATGAAGGAAGTAGGTTAATTTTCTAACTACGTAAATGAAACGTGAAAGAAAGTTTAAGTTACTTATTATTAATAATCAGCATTACATTACCTACATAATACAACTTCTGACTTGCTGGCAAAGCAGCCTCTGCTCTACATCGGAGCCATACACACAACCCAACCGCTCTCTAAGCGAGCTGAACCACTAGTCCTACTAGTACTACTCTCTCTCAGTGCGAGCTACAATGCTATGCAATACATGATCTTTGCCAAAGATGAAACTTCATAAAGGACACATATCGATACATACAGTAGAAGCATTTTCTTGCAAGCAAGTTACTCGATACAAAACAGGAGGCACAATATTGGACATTTTCTTACAAAATAATTTTTTATGGACACGTTTCATCACCCCCCTCCTACCTATTAAAATTTTGTAGGGTGGGTGATGCCAATGGCATTGCCTAGCCAGCAAAATTACTGAATTTCAAGTCCAAAAATCCATTAATGACATCCAAAATATAACATGAAAAATATGAAAACCTGATAAACATTTTATACAAGATATTCAAGATCAAAACAACAGATGAAGTTCATAGAAAATTTAAAAAATGTTACAGTCATAAATACATGCCATTTTACAGGACAGTACCATCAAAAGTCATGCATGGAGTGGTACACTATGTAACAGGGATAAGCAAATGTCAAAATGTACAGCACATCAGCAATAAATGGAATACATGACAAATACACATAATGATAAACATAAGTATATATAGAATTTCAGAGAACATAGTTTGACAAATGATATAGTGGAGAAAATGAGATAGCTAGAAGTAATAGACAAGTGAAAAAAAAATACAATAATAAACATGAACATATACAAAGTTTTACAAAAGGTAGTTTAACTAATGTCATCATTCTTTAAAGAAAGTGAGGTAATTACAAGTAATACACACAGTAGTGTAAGTTCCATGCGTCTAAATTTTGTACAAGAGATCAGTATTTTTTGGGAACATAAAATGAACATTTGTATCTTGTGCACAATGTAGTCTATGTAAATTTTTAGTGCACTTAGTATAAGATAAAGTGTCAATTTTGTATTCTGTGATGCCATACTTTCATGGATGCTAGAACATACATGTAAAATTTTTGACTACATAGGTTTCTGATCATGTACAAAATAATGTCATTGCTTCGGCACAATAGGATTTCAATATTACGTTTGTCAATCGAATAGTTACAATGACAGTTCAGACTAAAGTGGATTGACTCATTATAGTTCTGAAAGCATATTTATCTATCAAGAGCACAATTTTATTTTGGTCACTCAATGTAAAAGAACCATGAAATATACCTAAACACTTGTAATGAACCTGTGGACAACGTTTGCAATGGGAGGCACTGAATAGTATAAGCACACGAATAGCACATTAGCTCCTAACATTCATTTTAGGTCTTCACACGAATAGCCAATTATTCCCTAACATTCATTTTAGGTCTGCACACGATTAGCCAATTATCCCCTAACATTCATCTTAGGTCTGCACACGAACACAAAACACTGTAAGATTACACCACACTGTAGGCGAGCTGGCTGGTTGCATTGAAGTTGAAGTCATGGGGAAAAGGTTCTGATGTATTCCTCCATGCAATTCGACAACCAAGTGTGCTCCAACCAACGGGGCTACTAGCAGACTGCATCAGCATTGCCAAAATTAGAGCAAAATGATGGTGGTTGGCCAAGGCTGCAATGGACAGTACTATGTGGCCAAACATCATCCAAAAAACACCTTCATTAAAAGGCCCAAAATCAGTGGTGTATAATAACACGTCCATTGTTCTGTGTGCATTATGGAATCTCGTGTGCGAAATCGCCAGTTCCCATGCGTGTCCAAAGTACATGAAATAAAGCATTTTACACACAAATTAGTAACATAGTCATGATATTTCAGTTTACACTGAAAGAAAAGTCGTTGATTATTAAACCATATTTTTACATTACAAGTAGTGTCTTGAAGACGGATACATTTGAATAGTAATGAGTAATTTAATTCTTATACTAGAGTATCTACAAAATTAGTGTCATTTCATATAGGCATAAGGCTTTACATACTATGTACATATTACCTTACAAACACATAATCGTATGAAATACATTCAGGGTGCTTGTCATCAATTTGGCATTAGGTCATGTAAAGTAAATTTGTTGTCATAATTAGAGCAATTAACGTGAAGCCACTTCAAATACCTTGACATTCCAATTACCACTAGTCAATTAAATTGACATACATCACTATGGTGGGGATTGCATTACCACCAAATTATAACAATTAAATTACATATGTTGCCATGGCCAGGCTTTTGTCTGAACTGAGTTACATATTTCATTGCCTTGAGGTATAACACATCAGGGTAGTTTCGTGAGAATATCAAAAGAGGTTCAAGTCATCAGGTCATGTCTGTGTCTGTCTGAGTCAGCAGTAGGGTCAGACAAAACAATTAAGGCAAATTTTGGCACAGTAATAGATGTACATCACAGTAAATCATCCGATAACGTACACTACTTGTTAGGCATAGCTGCAGATTTTCATCAATAAGATCATCAATAAAATTTTTAAGATAGCAGTAAGCAAAATCAAAGTATCTCTGTGCATTAACTAGACTTAACTAGGCGTAGTTTATGGCAAAACTGCAAGTTCGCAAGAGAGATGGCTGTGTGCAACGTATAAGCATAACCATACATTTTCATGAGCTTCATTATAAAATTAATTAGCATAGTGGTAGGGCTTAGGTATATAATTAGTGAGCATAGCGGTAAGCTTTGATTACAAGAGCAATAATCATAGCTGCAAGCATAATTAGAGATATTCATTACACATAATTACAAATAATTACAGAGCATCAGAAGGATATGATTCTCACCAATCACACATGCCATTGAAGGCACAATGCATCAACATACAAAATGGTGCACATAAGCACAAAGAGAAAACACAAAAGCGCAGTGCGAGTAAGCACATAAGAAAAGAACAGAGCAGAAGCATAGCTGCAAGCATAATTAGAGATATTCATTACACATAATTACAAATAATTACAGAGCATCAGAAGTTCGCAAGAGAGATGGCTGTGTGCAACGTATAAGCATAACCATACATTTTCATGAGCTTCATTATAAAATTAATTAGCATAGTGGTAGGGCTTAGGTATATAATTAGTGAGCATAGCGGTAAGCTTTGATTACAAGAGCAATAAGCATAGCTGCAAGCATAATTAGAGATATTCATTACACATAATTACAAATAATTACAGAGCATCAGAAGGATATGATTCTCACCAATCACACATGCCATTGAAGGCACAATGCATCAACATACAAAATGGTGCACATAAGCACAAAGAGAAAACACAAAAGCGCAGTGCGAGTAAGCACATAAGAAAAGAACAGAGCAGAAGCATAGCTGCAAGCATAATTAGAGATATTCATTACACATAATTACAAATAATTACAGAGCATCAGAAGGATATGATTCTCAACAATCACACATGCCATTGAGGGCACAATGCATCAACATACAAAATGGTGCACATAAGCACAAAGAGAAAACACAAAAGCGCAGTGCGAGTAAGCACATAAGAAAAGAACAGAGCATAGCATCATTAGCAACAGAGCGATTCTCCTCATAATTGCTTCATAATCATTGTATACTCTCGTCCACATAATTACATTTATCAAACATCTTTGACTGTTACCAATACCTTCCTTACCATCATTTATCCATAAACAATAGTGCATTTTAAAGACCACCATGACATATTGTGTATTGCCTTACTCATCATCCTCCAGAATGTCCTTTTTCTTTTTTACTGCTTAATTGGCCCACAAAATGCTTATGTCAACTCAAAATCTTCTTCACTCGCTCCGAAGTTCGTAAGTTATGCAATTAGTAATACAGAAGAGAAATCTGATATTTTCTGAAACATAATAACTTAATTAGATTACTCAATCAAAAATTTCCATTAATTTTATTTGTCTTGCACAGCCACAGAGTTCGTTATATGTAAATTGCAAGATAGTCATAGTTTTGTATGACAATATCCCAGCGTAGCACAGAGCATAAGTATTCAGAGTTAGGGAAAAGTAACAGTGAGAAAAAGATGTAGATAGAGCGCACTAAGGAAAAGCGGAAGAATAGTGACACTCAGCTCGAGAACGGGGCACCAATCGCCACTTGGTGTGTCCAAAACAGATTAATGGACTCTCTACCCCAATTTTATGCCTTGAAAATTTTAATATTAGAAATATGGTGTATGCCTTTCGACTTGTGCGTCTTTAAAGTTTCTACCTCAACGACGTTGTCGTGGATGATACGTTTGATTCGATACGGACCATTGTACAGTAAGAAGAATTTGTGAATCATAGATCTTCCCTTGTGGGATAAGTGGTGGGATCTAATTAATACCTTTTGTCCTACATAGAGTTGTTTGGCGTAACAATTACGTTGAGAGCGTTTCCTTTTTTCAGCTGCTTTCTTAATGTTTTTAAGCGCCAATTCAATGATCTCATGATGACGTAGTCTTCTGTGTTTAGGAAAAGGTATCAATTCCTTGATACGGTCGGGAGGTTGCTTGTTTTTCAGAACCAGAATTGCTGAAAGACCTGTAGAATCATTAGGAAGTTCATTTATAATATTTTGAAATGACAGAAGATATCTATCCCATGTGTCATGTCGTCGGTAGCAATACACCCTACAAAGTTTTCCAAGCTCTTTCATCACTCGTTCACAAGGGTTAGAGGCAGCATGATAAAGTGATATGAACACAGGTTTGATGTTTCTGCGCCGCAACATCCGTGCCCAATCATGAGAACGGAATTGAGGTCCGTTATCGGAGATGACTTTATCTATATGGCCAACATCTTTCAGGAAGTTTTTGACAAAGGCGTTAGTTACTGTCTTCGCCGTGGCACGGCGGAGCGGAGTAAAAGATACAAATTTTGATGTGAGCTCAATAGCAACGAAAACAAAAGAGAAACCATTGTTAGTTCTCGGAAGAGGTCCAAACAGGTCAACGGCTGCTAACTGCTTTAATTTTGAAGGTATAATCGGAAAAAGTGGAGCAGAATGCGATATGGTCGGCGGCTTTGCTTTCTGACACAATTTGCATCGAGATAACACATTGCGTATACGTTTCTCCATGTTGATGAAGTAACAAGAGTCGCGTAATTTCGCGAAGCACTTCTTGGCACCATAGTGTCCGTAACTGAGATGAATATACCAAATCAATTTGTTCACGGATTCCTCCGGAACACACACTAACCAAAATTGACTGTCAGGGGCTTTACGTTTGAAGAGAATGTTATTATGGATAATGTAAAATTGTCTGATCGAAACATTATATTTATCGTGCCATTTTATTTTAATATCTCGCCAGATTGGATCTTTATCTTGTTCTTTAGCAATGTCAGAAAATGTGGCAGATATGTAATTTTCGAAAGCAACTTGCTGCATATAGAGGATAGTAAAGTTATTTTCTAAGTATGCCTCTTCCGTCGCCTTGATGAGCCCAACAGGCGAACGAGATAGCGAGTCTGCAACGATGTTTTGTTTACCAGGAATGTAAATTACAGAGAAATCGAATTCTTGAAGGAACAGAGCCCATCGTCTAAGTCTATCATGGTTAAGTTTTGCCGACATGAGGAATTGAAGTGCACGGTGATCCGTGTAAACTTTAGTGTGTCTGCCAAACAAGAAATAACGGAATTTTTCGAATGCCCAAACTACTGCCAAAGCTTCAAGCTCAGTGACGGAATAGTTCCGCTCTGACTTGGATAATATGCGACTAGCAAATGCAATGGTTCTCTGTGTGGCAAAGCCATTTTCTTCATCCTCTTGAAACACGTGAACGCCAAGTCCGAATTTTGAACTATCGGTAGAAATGCAAAAGATCTTAGACAAATCTGGGTGGTGCAGAATAGGTGCGTGAAGGAGTGCATCTTTTAAGCAAAGAAATTCTCTTTGGGCAGCTTCATCCCAGAACCAAACAGTATTCTTTCCAGTTAATTCATATAATCTGGGAGTAGTTAGGTCTTTCAAATTTATAAAACGCCGATAGAAATTAATTAAACCCAAGAAAGCTCTTAATTGGCGTTTAGTGGTGGGAACAGGCATTTTCATTATCGCCTCTAACTTTTCGGGGTCGGGCTGGATCCCATCTTTAGAAATAATGTGCCCTAAAAATTTAATCTGAGAACGACCAAACTGTGACTTCTCTAAGTTGACAGTAATCCCGGATTGAGCAAACACTTCAAGTAAAGATGCCAACGTACTGTTATGTTTTTCCCAGGAAGATTCTGCAATTAAAATATCATCAACGTAAATTGTGATTTGTTGTTTTAAGTGCTCAGGAAGTGTGGTATTCATCGCAGGGATGAAAGCAGATGAGGAGATGTTCAGTCCGAAAGGCAATTTACGGAACTGATAACAGTTTCCGAAGCAGAGAAACGCGGTATACTTCCTACAGTTGGGGTGCAGTTTCACTTGCCAAAAACTAGACCTAAGATCTAATGAGGATAAAACTTGACACCATAGAATTTTTGTAACAATTCTTCCAGGGTTTGTGGTCGGTCGGTTTCAGGTAAAATGATAGTGTTAATTTGTCTGGAATCAAGCACTAATCGAATGGACTTATCTCTTTTTTCAATAATATGTAGGGGACTGTTATATGAGCTAACTGCAGGTTCAATTACACCTTGATTGAGCATGGACTGAATTTCAGCCTTAACTCTTTCCCTGTATACTATGGGAATGGGATATGGAGGTACAAAAAATTTATTATGTTCTTTGATCTTAAATTCATAGAGAAAATTTTTTATGGTACCAGGACTGTTCGCGAATACACGGGAATAACGCCGCAAGATAAGGAACAATTCTTCCTTATCACGTTCTGAGGCACCTTCAACTTCTACTAATTTGTTCTTAATGATATCAGAAATCAAGTCAATTCGTTCAGTCTCGAAATGTTTATCTGTTATATCATCATCAGGTTTGACATCCTGCGTCACATTAGGAGTAGATAAAAATTTTAAACAACTGGCACCTTCTTCATATGTGGTAATCCAGTCTTCGAATTTAATTTGAGTGGCATTTTCCTGAACAAAAGCAGTGGCACAAGCCGTATTGAAATCTAAAATAACCTTGTACTTGGATAGGAAGTCCACACCTAATATTATCTGTGTAGTTAAGCGGGGGACAATCAATAGGTTGGCAGAAAAGAGATGACCTTGACATAAAAATTCTACGTATGTTTGCTGTCGAATTTCGACAGGTTTGCTAGAAATGACGCCACGAATTTTAATGCAATGCAAAGGCAGAATGGGACCATTAAGCAAGTTCTGATATTTCTTGAAAGTCACTTCACTAATTACTGACACAGGGCTACCAGAATCTAAGACAGCAGAAAGATTGATTTTGCCAATTTTGACAGATACAATTGGGTGAATTGGAATATCGAGACATTCTACCTTCTCTTCTAATAGTGCCTCTTTTATGTCATCTAACTGTACAAATTTTACGTCTTGTTCGGTGGAAGGTTCATAAGAAATTTCTTTGTTGAGACAAGTGTTACCAAGATTAATGAGGCTTTCACAAGATAAATGCTTTTCAAATCTTGATTGTTCATCAACTTCGCATTCACTATCATCGTCATTAGAAGACATGTAATTATCTATCCAGTCAGCGACAGAGATGTGCTGCAAATCTAATTGTTCGAAATCAGTTTTTGCTGTTCCAAGGTTACTGTTAGTTGCATTATTGTGTGGCAGTACCGTATCCTGCATTTCAAAGTACATGACCGGTCTGTCATATGCAATTGTTGGTTGATACTGTAAGAATTTTATTTCGTATATAGTGTCTTCCTCAGAGTCTGAAGACGAAGCTTCTGTCTCCCACTCTGAATTGTCGTCATTATATTGCTGATCGACAATTATCTCGTTTAACCGTTGGGCAGTATAATGTTTATTCGATGCCTTTTCATTTGTTTCGTTAAATCTGATAGTACAATTTTTATTACTGTCATTGCTTTCAGGAGTAACGGCTTTAGGTATTGACACAATTTGTGTCGGTTTTGCCTTATCACTTACTGAGGTGCTACCAGCATCAGTATTGTGCACTTCCGCACAAACTACTATTCTGTTTTGTTCGGGAGGTTGTTCATTGTAACCTTCCTCTCTGTGAGGACGTTCACAATGAACAAGTTTCAGCGTATAGTTAGGATCACATAAATCCTGTACGGCCGAATTATTTGCCGTCGAGTCCGCTAGTCATACCTGACGCGGCCCTTTTTTTGACGAATTGTAGCGTGGATTAGCAGGTCTGATTTCAATGTTTTGCTCTTGTCTTTCCGGTGTACGCGATCTGCTTAGGCCCCGATTCGTGTTTTCGTGTCGCGGAAGGCGATCACGAGAATTATCGCGTGTGCCCTCCCGACTACGCTTCTCAGTGTTATTGTTGTTATTTTCAGTCTCGCGATCACTATCAGTATTGCGTCTTTCACGCCAATTAGTATCATTCGAAGTATTGCTGTTATGATAGTAATTATTGTGGCGTCCTCCGCGACCAAAGCCACCACCTCGGTAACGGCCACGAAAACTTCCACGGTTATTCTCACGATCTTGACAATCACTGTTCTCATTGTCGCGACTTTGTTTGTAAGATTCATTAGTGAAAGAATTATTTTTTGGTTTATCGTCGTGCTCTGAATAACGTTTAGTACGCGGCGGGCTTTGTTGCGACCGGCAATCATATCTGTTTCTATCAAAATATCGACTGCGCGAGGAATTTTCCTCGTCTTCTTCCTCTAAGTCTTGTAAGAGGTTTCTAAAGGCTTCAATATCATTCTTGCATCGTGCCGCAATGGCAATTTGACGCAAGTGTAGAGGCAATTTGTTCAAAAAAATTCTAATTAATTCCGCAGGGCAGTAAGGTGCCGATAAAAATTGATTTTTGTATACCAAATGTTGGAAATATTCCACCGGGCCCGAGAAATTTGATCGCTCAAAAGTTTTGAACGTCGCAATACTGTTTTTAACGCGGTCTTGTGCCGCTTCCGACCAGTATGCGGATAGAAATGAGCGTCGGAACTGATTCTCGCTATAGCACTCTTGTGCAATAGCTCTCATTCTGGTGGCTGGCTCGCCTTCCAGATAACCACATATAAATTCTAATCTGTGCTCAAGTGGCCAATTCGGGGGAAGACAATAATCGAATTGCTGCAACCACTCTTTAGGGTGCAAGTCATTCGGAGAGTTTTTGAATGTCTTGAATTTACGTACAGTCAGGAAATGCTTGTAGTCAAACGCTTCCCTTCGCCTGTGCGGTGTAAGTGAGCGTAAACTACGCACCGCGTCTTCATTGTTGTTGCTATGAGGTACACTTCGTTCACGTACCAAGCGACCTACTTGAGTCGAATCATCATTGTCATTTTCGTTCAAATTTTCTTCTACGTCTTCGTATGCATTTCCATAAGTGTGGTCAAATTCCCTCTCTATTCGCGCCACGCGATCATCTAATTTTCTGACCTCAGCCTTGTATTGCTGATTAATGGTCATTTGACCTTGTTTGAAACGGTCAAGGGCGAGATATTCATTAGTTTCATTAAAGGGGGTAGGATGCGTTACATCAGAACTTTTGTCACTGTTATCACTGATTTGGGTAATTTTAACAGTAATATCCTCAAACTGTTTATTAATTTTATTGATCTGTTCCGTCGTGACTGACTGGAAGTTCTGCAACTTTTCATCAAATAGATTACTCTGTTGCTTCAATTGAGCAAGTTCAGTAGTTTCCATATTTTCGACTCGTGACGCAAGGCTTTCCATATTTTCCACTCGTGACGCTAGGCTTTCCATATTTTCCACTCGTGACGCAAGGCTTTCCACTACCGGGTTAATCTCGTCGCGAATATCTTGTCTTATTTGCTGAGATTCACGTTTGAAAGTATTGAGCAGTTGTTCCCTGAACCGATTGTTGTCCTCATTTATTTTATTAAAACTACTTTGAATACTCACAAACCTCGAATCGCACGTCTGTTCTATTTTCTCAAGTTTTTTACCTTGTTTCTCAAGTTTTTCATTTAATTTCTGAGATTGTTCCTACAGTTTTTTATTTAATTCCTGAGATTGTTTCTCAAGTTTTTCACCTTGTTTCTCAAGTTTTTCACCTAATTTCTGAGATTCCTGAGATTGTAATTGACTATTCTCATTTAATTTAGCGAGCTGTGACAATAAAATTTGCATGAAATCATTTGGTAATACGTTTTCCATAGCCGTCGCACAAGTATTTTTTGTAGCAGAGCTAGGCGGAACCGATGCATTATTTTCCGCAACCACGTTACAAGAATTGGAATTCTGTATTGTCGAATCCTGTACTGTATCATTATCCATATTGTCTATTCCTGAACTAATCTGTTCCGCATTTTCGGACACGGTATTTACTGTCGTATTTGTATCAGTGCAGTGAGAAGACTCTTGTAAAAATTCAGCTTCTCTCCTTGCATCATTCGAGGTCTCATTTTCGGAAGCAGATTTAGCATCAGCGCGGACTCTCCTATTCTTCGACATTGTTAACAGAATTTTGCAGTAAAGTGACTAATAATATTTATTTTCACCTACTGCAAAATTTTTGAAAATTACCCACAGTAATTATGAGAGAACAATAGTCTGAATCGGGCTAGTGCAACATACAGTCACAATCGAGATTACGCGAACCGTTAATTATCACACGAGTTCCGCGGTACTAGAACTTTCATCACAACAAACATCAGACAATATAAAAGAGAGACTTGTTCAGTAGTAATGCAATTATTTGTATATTCAATTGATCTACTATAAACAATACTACACAATCTCAAGAATGGTAAGTAACAAACTACAGAAACAATTACTATGCTACTGTAGCTACAACAGAGGATGGTGCTACAAAAATTAAATTAAGAGCCAAAAGGTAAGTTGGTTAGTGGAAAAGACAAACTAACTTAAATAAGGCTACGTATCTAACTACGTCACGATCCTGTTTGTGAACTATCCTGGCAGGGTCGCCAGATAAAAGCTGTACGTGTGTTGTGGGGATGTTGAACCTATCGTTAGATCAGACAACAAATTGTTCCTTGACACAGCAATTTGGTTTAATTATGGCCCTGATACTGATGTATATGCTATTAAGTGAGAAACAGTGCATGAAACTGATTATGTGCGCAACGGATATTTTTAACAAAACAACTGTGACATGTAGCCTTTTGAAACAGACACTGACTATACTCAAAAATTTTGACTGCGAGAAAGATATTAAAAAAACAAACACAAATCACTTTCTTAATGCTTGACTGTGAGAATTTTATGCAGATCAGTTTCTAATTATTGAAATTTAGTATCAATTTAGTATCATAGTCAATTAACTATCATTTACTATGGCACCAATAATGAAATCCGTTCAACAATATTATTCACATCAATACTGCACTTTAAATCCACTAATAATTAATTATCAAATGAAGGAAGTAGGTTAATTTTCTAACTACGTAAATGAAACGTGAAAGAAAGTTTAAGTTACTTATTATTAATAATCAGCATTACATTACCTACATAATACAACTTCTGACTTGCTGGCAAAGCAGCCTCTGCTCTACATCGGAGCCATACACACAACCCAACCGCTCTCTAAGCGAGCTGAACCACTAGTCCTACTAGTACTACTCTCTCTCAGTGCGAGCTACAATGCTATGCAATACATGATCTTTGCCAAAAATGAAACTTCATAAAGGACACATATCGATACATACAGTAGAAGCATTTTCTTGCAAGCAAGTTACTCGATACAAAACAGGAGGCACAATATTGGACATTTTCTTACAAAATAATTTTTTATGGACACGTTTCATGCTTATTAATAATATTTTCGGCCATACGAATGTCCATAGATTCTTTAACAACACATTCCCAGTAGCGGGACTACGAGACATCATTTGTGTCTCATTATATTACATTTTGGGTCCCTCATTAATGGTCTACAAAAAAAAAATTATTGGAGCAAGAAATTTGTCGTGCTCTTCAGTTTGGGTCACCAGGTGAATAATTAGTGGATATCAGTAATCTACTGCTTGTTTGCATTTGTCTGGGAACATATCGTCGAAAATTTCAAGGAATTTAACAATATATTAAAGTTTATTTATTTATTTTTTTCATTACCAGCAAAGGCTACAATTCTCCTTGGGTCAATCAAGTACGATTTAGGATTGAGAAAACCCAGTGTATACAGAACGCAGTGTGACCGCATACGATTTACATTAGCCTAATGATCTGCCCCATTCATAAACAAATATAATGCTTCACCAAATGATCGCTCCTGCTTAACGCGATGATATTATTATTAGGGACTTGGAATCCAGTCTTATCTGACCTCAAACATCAACGGTCCTCTTTCTGACATGCAGTTTAGTCTTGTCGGTTTTTCTCCGACGGTGGGCCACTAGTTCTATTGCCCCTAGAGGGCATCAACTTCGGTTTCGCGCACGCGTGATGGGCCGTCAGGGGTGAATCAATGGGCCACCTTTTCTGTCCAGAACTCAGCTGCCAGCGAGTCAGTGTCTTCCGCTTACTCGCCTGAAGATATCAGACAGTGATCTGCTGCAATATAGTGTCAAGATGGTAACTTTATCCGGCTGCTCATCCGAGGAGAATATTATCTGTTATTACGCCGGGAAAGTATATGCTGTCATATCTTTTCCTGTTGCAAGAATGACAAAAGAAGGCGTGTCACAAGATTCCACACGTTCTGCGCGCTGCTTAGCGCTCCCTCCACAAACACCAAAGGTTAACGAGAGTTGCAGCCCATCGTACCACAGACCATTACGCCTGGAGTGTCGCGAATGTGTCTTGGACAAATGCAGACTACGAGACAGAGTTCATCAGGTGTTGGTCGTACGCACAAACAACCATCATTTCCGTGCTGGCAGAATGTGCTTTCATCGCTGAAGACCGCGGCCCACCATTTCAAACTGATCCTTTGACAGCACCAGTCGAGACGAGCAGTCGATGCTGCGACGTGAATGGAAGACGGTCTAGACGTGTGGGCGCTAGTAATAGATTGGCAATAGTTCGTGTTTACACACCAGCTCGGTTAGCCGTGCGGTCTAACGCACCGCTTTCCGAGACGGGGAGGCGAACCGGCCCCGGTTCGATTCCGCTCGGCGGATTAACGAAGGGGGTCGGAGTGCCGGCTGCGGCGGATTAGCCGTGCGCACTGGGGCGCCGTGCTGTGGTGCGCCACAGAGTGGGTGCGCGCGGCCGTTCGCCATCGGGGGTTCGAGTCCCCCCTCGGTCATGGGTGTATGAGGTGTCCTTAGATTAGTGTACTTTAGTTTACGTAGTTTGTAAGCTACGGACTAATAACACAGCAGTTGAGTCCGATAGATATACAAACATTTGATCATTCCGGAGTGCCTCCAGCCTGAATGTGGTTTTTAGACGGTTTTCCATATCCCCCTAGGTGAAGATCGGGTTGGTCCCCAAGTCCCGAATCGGTCACACAATTCGCAAACATTTCCTAACACCTTACACTTTCACACATATGTGTGTACATTTCCTCCTGGGCGTGCGGGGGAACCATGGGGTGGCGACAGGAAGGACATTCGGCCACCCTAAAATATTAACACGCCAAAACCGGATTAACAAAGCCGACCATGCATGTGCGGGACCATGGTTGAAGAGAAAGAGAGAGACAGAGAGAGAGAGAGAGAGAGAGAGAGAGAGAGAGAGAGAGTTTGTGTTTACACATCTGAGCTCACAAAACCTCTTATCTGTGCAGTGGGAATTGTGCGATAAGCCACTGCTGCCGTACAGTCGCAAAAAGGAACATAGAAATGACACATCAACACAACTTAACTTCCAGCCACGGACTTCATCAGTAATAGACCACACAGACATTGACACAGACACAACTTACGCACACGCTGCGCCCTGATTTGAGACGTGTGCCTGATAAAAGCTCTGGCTAAGTTCTGTGAGTGTGATTCTCTTTTACATGTGCTTTTCTGTGGCTCAACAGTCGTCTTGACATTGAATGGTACCTATCTGCATTATTTTTATATAAATAAAAATCAATTCCCGCATGTAAGAAAGGTTATAACTTGAGAACTGCTTGACACAAATGGTTGGTTTTATCATACCGCGCACGCCCATATGTCGGGTTCTATCGATCACAGAGTTATGGTGTAAAGTGTTCTGGATAACCCTTGGCGTAGTGATCATTAGCATTCATATTAGAAAAATGATAAAATTATGGCTGCCCTACAGCACAGCGTCCAAATTATAACTATTATACACTTTCTCGAACAAATCGGTTAGTATTTGCAAATTACTTGTGGCCTATGGTTAGCTTTAGACGGCTTATAAAACCACCATTTATTCGTTGGTGGCTCCTGAAAAAAAATCACGAGAAACCATGATTTTTGTTTTCTAAAATTACGAAGAGTGGGAATAATAGTTCAATAGTTTCTATTCATTATAGTTCGTCGAAATTTTTACCTTGTGCTCTTAAGAAGAAATTACTTTTGAAATTTTTTTCGACATCTTCATCCGTTACCGATTTTCAGAGGTTCAAACTGATCATACTCTTGGACAAAATCACAAAACCAGATTTTGTCGTTTTTGCACTAATGAGTCGCAAATAACTACATAAATAATCCTAGAGGATTTACAATAAAACTGCAGAAATTTATCTAGAAACGGGATTTTTCTGTTTGCGAAAATCTTTCTCTGTTTCCAAGAGACAATTCTAAATATTTCGCTAGCAAAAGTGCATATTTTGCTGAAAGACGGCATTCAGGCCGCTATGAAACTTACTATCCGCCATCCGACTAGAAAAGATCTACTCGGTGGATAATATTGATTTTTTTAATCTCTTCGCTCGATAAAGAGTTGATTTTATTATCGTTATTCAAAATGTTCAAATGTTTGTTAAGCTTAAGGGGCTTAACAACGGGTCATTAGTCTCTAAACGTACAAACTACTTATGAACTACCTTATACTAAAGACGACACAAACATCCATGCCCGAGGGGGGATTCGAACCCCTGACTGTAGCGGCCGTACAGACTGTGACCGGCATGACGCAGACCGCTCGGCCACTGCGGCCGGCTAGACTTATTCATCATAGTTAACGTACAGCATCCAGTTTAGGGAAGTATTGCAATATTGCAACGTATTTTAAAGAGTTTGCAGAGGCAAAAAACACGGTTCGTATACTTTTCGAATGGTTGGTATTAGGTAATACATAGTCGCGTATGAAATGTAGATATATCGAGATTTTATTTAAAGTTGAGAGCAGAATGATATCGCTTTTGGTTCACGATATATCCGTCCGTACACGATTACACACGTTAGCAATATGCTCGAAAATGCGATTTTTGGAGGGGGTGTATCTTGGGGAGCAGCAAATGAGTCAAATGCTCTCTACGATGTTTAGATGTTTATCTACAAAATCAGTTTCTCATTTTCTAAAAATCTGAATTTTTTATCACGATACCAATTGTGTGGATTGGCCTAGCTACACTTTTTACTCATGCAAATCGTCGCAGTTTTTACAATATGTTCTTTAGATAATGATGTCAGGAAACCTTAAAAGTTTTTCGCATAATACTATCAATTACCAAGATCCATAGGTTGCAAGTTACCGTACATATGCTCGTAGATATTTACTTAATATCCGGTATTACTTATAGATGTAGTTTTAACTAACGTGAGGGTGATTTTTTTTGTTCAGACAAAACGGTGAAATTTGTACCTTCCTTACATTCCGCGAATATTCGAAAAATCCTACCATGACGGAAGAAATTATCAACAATATCTCTACCAATCGCAAATAATTTTTAATGTTGAAAAAAAATTACACTTCATATTAAAATTTCTTATAGTTACTGCTTGGTACTAAAGTCTGCAAGATAAACATGGTTGTAAACTAGGAGATAATCTAAGTATCTCTCTTAGGTTGTTCGTGGTTGATGCTGTCATTTATTGGTTTGTAAAGTTACCAGAAGATCGAAATCAACTGCAAAATGATTTAGATATCTGCATGGTGCAAAAATTGGCAGTTGACTCTTAATAATGATAAGTGTGAAGTCAACCATGAGACCGCTAAAAGAAATTCGTTAAACTTCAGTTACACTTTAGATCAGTCAAATATACAGGCTGTCAATTCATCTAAGTACCTAGGAATAACATTTACGAACAACTTAAATTGGAAAGGGCACATAGAAAATGTTATAGGGAATGCGAACCAAAGACTACGTTTCATTGGCAGAACACTTAGAAGCTGCAACAGTTCTGCTACACTACACTTGTGCGTCCTATTTTGGAGTGTTGTGCCACATTGTGCGATCCACACCACGTTGGACTGACGCATGATTTAGAGAAAGTTCAGAGAAGAGCAGCTCGTTTTGTATTATTGCAATATAGGGGACAGAGAGTCACGGAAATGATGCACGAGTTGGGGTGGAAATCATTAAGAGAAAGGCATTATTTGTTGCGGCGAGATCTTTATACAGTATATTGTTAGCACCCAGCCACATAGGGAGACTTGATAATCATAATAAGGTAAATCAGATGGAAAACAGAAACAAATAGGTGTTCCTATTTTCCGAGAAATATTATAGAATTGAACTATAGATAAATATAATAAAAGTGGTTCGATGAACTCTCTGCCACGCACTTCAACGTGACTTGCAGAGTATCCATGTAGATGTAGATCGATCCCTCATCTATAACTAAAAATTTACGTCCCATAGTGATAAACAGTACGATTGAGTGCTGGTGACAGGGTCTCGGCCTATCTTGCACTGCAAAATGTTCAAATGTTTGTAAATCTATCTGCGTGGTCATCAGTCCGTAACTTACAAACTACTTAAACTAAGTTAAATTATCCTAAGAACAAACTCACACACCCATGTCCCAGGGAAGATAAGAACCTACGACGGCGAGCAACCGCGCGCTCAGCAGCGAGGCGCCTGAGACCGCTCGGCTACTCCACCGCGGCTTTGCACTGCCGACCACTGGTACGGAAGGTGCATATTAGAAATATAATTATTTTGAATTAAACTGATTGTTATTACAAGGACTTGCACATATTCATACGATTTATGTGGCATTTCATAATAAGTTACAACCAATATTGTAGTATTAATAGGATTTACAAATGAATGTAAATCCACTTAAGATACCGGTAACTTACTCTATAGGTACATCTACTATCTCCCAGGTGTAACGTGCAGCCATTGGATCAAAAACGTCGTCGTCTTTCCAGGTGCACTGAGGTTTTTCCGAAAGTTTATACATGTGCGTTTGTGTCGACCAATGACACCGTTTATAGAGATAATACTGTTGAACGTTTTGCATGATTTGGGGGAGCTTTGCGTCCCTCGTGGTCGAGAAATTTGATTCCTGCGTCATAAGGGGATGCAACAGAGCTACCTCGCGGTATTCTCATGCTTTGTAGGTCACGTCGCATCGTATTAAAAAGACGAACTACAATTCGGACGAAAGCACTAGTTTCATCTTGGGAAGCTGTAATATATAGCACAGTCTTATATTGGAAACTAAAATAAAAATTCGGAAAACATTTCACTCCATGTAATTATGAAAATAGGCTTATAAATTATGAAACAGTAAAATAACGTAATATGCATAATGTAAAAAATTATAAAAGAAGTATCCAAAGAAAAAATTGTAATAAAATACAAATGATGTATAACAATATTACCTGATGCGTGATGGGGAGCTTTTCCATGAACGTAATTCTTTGACTTATTAGGAAACTGTCTCCGAAATGTATTGCCAATGCAGTTGGTAGTATGTAGACATAATAAATTACAAACTCATGCTCCATGGGGCGGATTTTCATGCACTTAATTCTTTTTAACGTCATACCTCCTGAACTATGTGTATATTATGATGTATTTTCGAATTCATATAAAGAAGTATATCTGCAAAATATGTCGTGAATAGAATTGGTAGGGCAGGCTTAATGAATCGGAACATTATGTGTGATATGGTGGTTTTGCATGAACCTAATTCTTTGTGTCGCCATATCTCATGAACTACATGTATTTATTCCTTTCTTATCTTAGTGCATCTCGTTCTTCCCTTTCTATCCATCGGTTTCTACCTTACTATATGTCCACTGTTTCGTTTCCATACAGCTCAATACTTATGACATCATATGTCTTTGACTACGTGTTCTACAATAATATAATTTTTCCAGATTTGTAGAGAGTAATATTAGGAAACTATCTGCAATTGATAAATAGTGGATGAATGAAGTCTCGTAAATCAGGCGTGGTGTGATGGGAAAGTTTTGTGACATTGTCTACGACGTCATACGTGTCGTAGGTAGTTGTCTGACAGTAATTAGTATGTATACCAAATTCAGTTTGAATCGGGCCATTATTTTAGGAGGATATGTGGAAAAATAGCGCATAACGTAGCAGTTATTCGGAAATTGTTTATGACGTCATATCTTCTGAAATATGTGTCGTACTATGAAGTAAATTCAAAGGTACATTCAGTAGTAATGACTGCAAAATATGTTATGAATGGTGTTTGTATTAAAGACGTAATAAATCGAAACCTCGTGCTTGATGATGCGGTTTTTCACAAACCAAACTGTTTACGACTTCATATCTCAGGAACTATATCCGGAACTGTGATGTAATATCGAAGGAATATTCAGTGGTATGTATGTTTACTGTCTGTGAATTGTCTCGCGGATACAATTTACAGTGTAGAAGTAATAACTTGTGACGTCATGCCAAATGCCGTAGATATACATCACGAACATCGGAAAAGTAGTAAGTGATAAACGTTTTTGTTTTCATCATTTTCTTGAGATTGTAAACGAGAAAATGTTTCGTAACTATTTGAAATTATGTTAAAAGTTTATTGCGAGTCACTAAGTGCTCTCATTGTAAAATGAAATCACCCAATTTTAAACATGGCCTTATATGCAGCAATAAAATCACGCGCCTCAAGATGAGGCAATATTCATTGTTTATGACGTGATATATGAACTATGTATCGTAGGTGGTTTCTGCAACCAGAGAAAATGACTCCTGACCTTATTTGTACCAAATTTGATGGAGATCGGTCCATTAGTTTAGGAGCAGATGTAGAATATTATCGCATGATGCGGCCGATTTTCGCGACTGTCATTGTTTATGTCGTAGGTGGTTCTTACCGCGACAGCTTTTGTTGCCTGAGAGTAAGGAACATGTATACTACGTTCGCTTGAAATCGGTCTAGTAGTTTAGGAGGAGATGTGGAACATACATACAGCCTATTTTATAAGATGTATAGATTTCATGACGCCCACAATTTCTCTACAACATTGGAACTTCCGAGAATAAATAACATAACAGCTTTCGAAGACAGTAAAATTAAATACTCAATCTTTCCATTACTACTCTTCCTAAAAACCTTGAATCTGTATCTTTAACTGCTCCAGTAATATTCAGTAATAAAACAAAGTTGATCCCAACTACAGAACGTAGTCTCCAATTACAAACATACACTGTTAGTCTAAGTTCGTCATTGTCATGAGAAGGTAACAGAACTTATGGAGCATGGTTCTACAGCGGAACCCCTTGTGACAGCGTGGTTCCCGGTACCGCGTTATCGTGCTGAGTTGGCAGTGATTGCAGGCAGGTTGTGAAGGCGAGGGCGCGGACCTTGTTGACAGGAGAGCGCGGCTAATTCCGCCGCCATTTATTGCACGGACAACAGCAGTAAAGGCAGGCCCACACACACAGCGCCCTTTGTAGACGGCGTGGCACCGCCGGGCTCCAGGAAGCGACCCAGGCGTCTGCAGGCACAGGGCCGCCTGCTGGACACTGCCAGCGAGGGCGATGATTCAAACAACGGGGCGTTGGCTTGGCAGCAGTAGGCGATTGGTAGGATTGAATAACGTACGCCTGTTTGGCATTTACAATCCGATCAAATTTATTTGATAGTTGACTATTGTCACAGTTGCCACATAGGCTGCCGGGTACCATTCGGTTTTGGGACACACATGGCGGGTCTCTTTCCAGATACTCTCCCTGTTCGACAGCCCGTTCAACACGGGAAGTTGTGGTGTCGCACAAGTATGAAGTGCGAGCCACTTACTTTCGCCGCGCGCCGCCATGCACGCACGGCGCGGCGTTCTTACGACGTCGGCCACGAGCGCCCTCTGGTGCAACTCCGCTCGTGGCCAAGACTGAACAGCATCGTTCACTTGGGACTGAGACAGGAACCAGTTAACACTTGGGAATCAGATAGGCACCAGTTAAGACTTGGCTATCGGATAGGTACTAGGACTCATCAGTAGGCAGGCCTCTCTCTAGTTTAACTATGTATCAGCATTCTGCAGTCTTGAACTTTGTAAAAGATAAGTATTATCTTATTTCTACGAAATATACAACTTGTTCTAATTTAGCCTAGTGTTTCTAGTTTCTGCTGTCCCGCTGGCTGGTCACCTCCGTACCTGCACACACGTGCATCCTATTTTCCTGTGTCGGTCTCTCTTTACTCGGCCACCGACACCCAGGACAACCGGCGGAAACGAGACAAAAAAGTGGCGGCGAGGATGGGATACAAAAGAAGTGACAGTTCACGAGATTACCCGAGATGAATAAGTCCGCCGTCCGGTTACCGTGTAGATACTATCTCTCGCATGCATGCGATCCGATTATGACGTGTATGAAGGTGCTTCGTGTATGCGTAGATGACCCAGCTGGAAGCCCAGCTGTCGACCGAGCGAGGTGACGCAGTGGTAACAGACTGGACTCTCATTCGGAAGGATGGTCGTTCACCTCCGATCATCCAGATTTAGGTTTTCCGTAATTTCCGTAAATCACTCCAGGCAAATGTCAGGATGGTCCCTTTCAAAGGGAACGGCCGATTTCCTTTCCCATCTGCACCCAAACAACCCGAGCGTAAGCTCCGCCTCTAATGACCACGCTGTCGGCGGGGCGTTCAACACTAATCTTCCTTCCTTCCATACCAGCTGCCAAAAGATTCAAAGTCACCAAGCTAAGTGAGAAATATGAACCTTTCTACTGCTCAGAGAAATGTAGTCTGTTCGTATCATAAATAGTTAAGAGTTAAAACATCTAGTTTCGGTGAGCATTATTTGGGCCTTTATCTTAATTGCAGTTGTTCTTATAAAAAGAGTTTCATACTAATTGGAGTAGGTTTATTGTGAAACAAAGGCAGCAGCCTGTATTTTTTGCCGCTTCGTCATTTCGCCTTGTAATTTTTTTTCTTCCTGTCTTGATAGCCGAACCTACAGTACGAATAGACAATGCAAGATCGTCCATTCTAGTGAGCCTTTTCTTCTGCAAGTATTTAAATAGCTTTTATGATAATGACGTTTACACATATAAGCGACTTAGTTGCGCATGAACTGCGTGAAAGCAAATACAATGTCATACTGGACCGGCCGCAGTGGCCGAGCGGTCTGCGGCGCGTCAGTCACAGTCCGCACGGTCGCAACGGTCGGGGGTTCGAATCCCCTCTCGGACATGGATGTTTGTGTCGTCTTTAGTATAAGGTAGTTTGTAAGTAGTTTGTAAGTTTGGGGATGATGACCCGGTAGTTTAGTCCCTTAAGCTTAAGAAACATTTGAACATTTTGTCAAACTGGGAGTCTAAAATACAAATAATTGTAGAATTCATTATACTTCCTTTACTTTATACAGGGCGGTCGGAAATTCCCATTACAAACTTCTACGACTTGTAGAGGGTAGTGAGTACATAACATTTTGAATGGGAACCCATGTCCGGAAACGTATCGTTTCTGTTCCACGACGGTTTGACTTCAAATGTGTAACTCGTCAACGTCTGCTTACGGACAGAGAAAAGTCTCAGAGACTTTGAAAAGACACCAAGTGAGTTGGAGAGAGATTACCAGAACATGCTTCGGAGGTACGATGTGTGTAACGGCGTTGGTGGTCGCCACATCGAGCCGAAGTTGTGATGCATCAGTACGTTGCGGCTGGTGCCGCAGATGCTGGGTTCTTGTTGTTGTCGACTAATGTAAACCATAAGGCGTAAGTTGTAATAAAAATGCGTAAGTAATAACGGAACGATTCAGTATTCTTTTCAAATTATACTCGGTCACGCCTAATTACATTCCTCAAGTAGTGGTGGATGGCCGGCCGCGGTGGCCGAGGGGACTGAGGCGCTCCAGTCACGGCCTGCACGGCCACTACGGTCGGGGGTTCGAATCCCCCCTTGGGCATGAATATTTGTGCCGTCCTTAGTAGTAGTTAGTTCATAAGTAGTTTGTAAGTTTAGGGACTGATGACCCCGTAGTTAAGTCCCATAAGCTATACAAACAGTTGAGTCAGGAGTGGATGAGATAATCATCTGAATTGAAACCGTCGTGGAACGGAAACGATACGTTTCCGGACATGGGTTCCTATTGAAAATGTTATGCACTCACTACCATGTACAACTCCTAGAAGGTTGTAACTGGAATTTCCGACCACCCTGTATGTGGCAAGGGCCTTATCGAGCATCTTCCACAGCTTTCTGTCGAGTGTCTAGTAGACGTCGCTGTTTTCCTGGCTGTGACTTCTCGCCACCTGCTTCTGGGTCTGCCGTTTCCTCTCGATCCAACTTTGTTCTGCTGAATGCCATTCTCGGTAATCTACCTTCTGTCATTCTGGCTATCTGGAGAATTCATTATAAAAGACATAAAATACCTTATTCAACTAAGTCAACGATTCACTTACTTTGACAACAAACGAGGCAGGCACATGAAGCAGTCGTAGAAGCACACGTAGAATTTAAAACAAAGAACTTGAATTTCATCGAGTGGCAATAGGTCCGCCATGTTTGAGGCAAATTGAACTGGCGTCCGCCATGTTATCTTGGGTATCGGCTGACTTCTGGTATGCCACACCCACTAGAGACTATTATCTATTTACAGTTCCACGTTTTAAATAAAGACTGTCTATTGAATACGGATGTGCATGAAGTTCCATCAGTGTCTCTGCCTTTATCAAAACACGAATTGACGACCTGATAGTGTATTTCCTAAAATTTGCTCAAAGCTAATAAAATCTCACTAACCTAAGTAATACAATTCCATTTCGAAGTATAACAGTTTGTTGAGGTTTTCAAAAATTGAAGTGCCACTTTGAAAACATTTGTGTTCATTATCATGCAAGTACATGGTCTAAATGTGCTGCGAAACAGTATCTGTTACGACGAATAATCATGAGCAAGGATTTGCATCTGTTGTTAAGTCGTTGTAACAACTGCTTTCATAAAGGATAGTACACATTTATCTGGTGTTTATTAAACGCATTTTGTCCACATATTTTTAAAGCTGCTATCAAAGGGTTTGGATGGTGAATTTGAAGTACAAACACGAAAGTGACAACAAAACGTTGCAGTTAAGAATGTGCCTGGGTCAGCTGCCAGAGAAACATTCCACGCCAAAATAAAGTGTCGTTAAGAACTTTAGTTGTTGCCATGCTGAAACAAGTAAATATTTGTTGCAAAAAACACAGACATTTCGTAAGTGAAAAAATTATGGCTCTTACTATTGCTTTCACACTTTGCAATGATAATATGTCAACCATGCTCGATCAAGTTAGTATTGTCAACAACGAGAATACTTTTAAAGAAAGTGTAGAGACTCAATCGTTATGCTCTTACAACAACCACAGTAGTAACAGAAGAAGAAATGTCTCAAAGACACTAGGTAGAAAGCCGAGCATTCTTTCATGGCGTGTTCGTCAAAGAAATTGTAGGACAGGTCATTTATAGCATCACTCTTTAGGAAGCTAAGTGCCATTAGTCACGAATTTTGTTTGTGTATAGGCAGACTGAGATCAAACAAGGGAAAACACATGGTATTCTTGTACGAAATATTTGTCGTTGGGTGGTGTCTGGTAATGTACTGCAGCAATTCATCTACAAAATCTTTGTGTGTCGTTCACAGAGCCTACGACACCACCAATTTATAGTGGTAGTAATTGTCACAGGGTTGCAGAACTTGCTAACTCAGAATCGTGTTTCTCTGGTTGCGGCATTCAAAGAAATAGAATTAGTCGGCATTCCCCCGATCCCCAGCTTTGTCTTTCGCTGCACTTCAAACATCCTCCGTTTTGAAGGATATGTGTAATCCTTGTTCATCATCTTACGATAATAAATATTTAGACTGTAGAACTATTTCATTTCAGTAGGATAGACAGGTAGCTAATTAATGCTGAATCATATTCAGTGCTTAGTAAAATGTACTATTCCAAACGCAGTCAGATACCACATAAGCGTTTGTCACTTCAGTCGATGAGCAGGACAATTTCCAATGTATTCAGTATCAAAAGATAGTCGTCATTTATCCGCATCTGTAGCATCTGTAATTTCCCCATTCATTCACAGGCTTTAAACACGAACCTTCTACATTTACGTAAATGAGTCCGTAGTTAAAATTGTCCACTATTTGGAGCTTTAACCACTGACACCTTAGTACTGTGTTGTATTCGGGGAAAAAATGGCATTATACGGGTGAGGAGTGGAACCTTAGAACCTTTAAAGGGGCAAGTAGCTAAGAAAATTTGAAAAAGGATGAAGGATAGGACATAAGTTGTAGTTAGATATAGTGGAAAATGGCATAAAGAACATATTGGTTTCCTGTTGAAGAGCCTACGGGAATATTATAAATACAAATTTAAATGTACATATACAGGATAAGATATAAAAAGGAATCAGAAAAACGTAATGAATCGTTAACGCATAATAGTATCCTAGAATGACAGGCCACCTTCTTGAAACACATAAATTATCGACATGAGATGGCTTTCGTGCCTCAATGATACAGATAGTAGTTGCTATCACAACGATGGGGTATCTGTGGAGAGCCCTGACAAACGTGTGGTTCCTGAAGATGGGCGACAGCCTTTTCAGTAGTTAGAGGGGCAACAGTCTGGATGATTGACTGAGCTGCCCTTGTAACATCAGCTAACATGGCTTTGCCATGTAATTACCGCGAAAGTTTAAAAGCAAGAGGTAACTACAGTCGTTACTTTTCCCGAGAACATGCAGCTCTACTGTATGAAAATATGATGACGGCAACCTCTAGGGGAAAATATTCTGCTGTTAAAATAGTCACCCATTCAGATCTCTGGACGAGGACTAAAGAGGATGTCGTCCTCAACAGAAACAAGTCATGCATTCTACGGATCGGAGCGTGGAATGATCTATCCCTTAATTAAGTAGGTAGGTAGGTTAGAAAATTTGATAATAGAAGTAGATACGTTGAAGATGGATATGATGGGGATTACCAAAGTTCCGTGGCAGAATGAATAGGATTTCTGGTCAGATGAGTATAGGATTGTAAATACAAAATCAGTTGGGGGTAACGCAGGAGTAGGTCGGATAATTAATAAGAAAACAGGAATGTTGATAAGTTACTACGAACAGCATCGTGGCAAAGATAGACACGATGCTAACGCCGATCACAGTGGTATAAGTTTGTGTGGCAACTAGCTCTGCCGATGATGGGGAGATCGATTAAATGTATCAGGAGATAAAAGAAATTATTCAGACAATTAAGGAAGAGGCAAACTTGATTGTGATGGGGGACTGGGACTCAATGGTAGGACAAGAAAGAGAAGAAAAGTAATACGTGAATGTGGACTGGGGAGAAGGAATGAAAGAGCAGATTGCCTGGTAGAATTCTGAGCCGAGCACAATTTAATCATAAAAAACACTTGGTTTAATTATCACGAAAGAATGTTGTATATACAGGAGCTATGAAGAGACTTGTACCATATTTTTATAATGGTAAGGCACAGTTTTAGAAACCAGGTTTTAAACTGTAAGACATATCCGGGTGTAGATATAGGATCTGACCATAACTTATTGGTTATGAACTGTAGACTAACACATAAGAACCTGCAAAAGGTAGAAAAGTAAGGAAGTGGAACCTGGATAAATTGAAGGAACTCAAAGTTGTCGTGAGTTTCAGAGACAACATCAGGCAAGGATTGACAGAAATGAGGGAAAGTAAAACAGTAGAAGAAGAATCAGTAGCTTTGAGAGATAAGGCCGCAGAGGATCATACAGGTAGAAGGAGAAGGCCTAATAGAAATCCCTGGAGAACACAGGATATACTGAACTTAATTGATGAAGGAGAAAATATAAGAATGCTGCAAGCACAGCAGGCGAAACGGAATACCGACGGCTAAAAAAAATGATGTTAACAGGAGCTGTAAACTGTCTAGACAGGAGTGGCTAAGAGGACGAATGCAGGACCATAGAAGAATGTATAACTAGGGGAAAGATAGATACTGCCTACAGGACAATAAAAGAAACGTTTGGAGACAAGAAAAACAGCTGCAAGAATATCAAGAGCTCAGATGGGAAGCCAGTAATAAGCAAAGAAGGAAAAGAGGAAAAGCTGAAAGGTGGGGGCACAGGGATAGGCAAGAAATGATTTCTGCAGGGGTTTTCAATAAAAGGACATTATTACAATGTGAACTTTTAATAGATTTGCAAACCACCATTATCTACGCATTATATTTCATTCCAAAAGACCGTAAACTAGAGTGTCACCATCGTATGAAACAAAATTAGTAAATTTCATAAGAATCTCCATATTTCCCAAAAATGGAACAAGGCAAATCATATCGCAAAGTTGGGCAAATGTAGATCGAAAGACGAATGGTGATCAGAAAGGCAGAAGCTTTCAGTAACTTCTGAAGCATTATCAGAGAAGCATTCTCTAATTCAAATTTTTGCAGTACCTCAAAGCTGTCAATGGCAAGAAGTAAGTGTACACTTTTATTAGATAGGAACCTTGATTCGTTTTCATGAGAACATCAAAAAACATTCCTGACTAACATTGTAATTATTAACAATGGTGCTGAAAAACCGCTCAAACGTCTAAAGCGAAATGAAGCTCCAGAGTCCGACAGGGCCACTGACAGTCCCTATACAGAATCTTCGCTGGGTTTAGCCCTCCCCTTTACCATAATTCACTATGGGTCGCTTGAGCAAAGTATTGTGCCTAGTGATTGGAAAACAGGCAAGTTATACTCTTCTATAAGGAGCACAAAGAATAAGACACCTGAAAAACCAAACTAAGTAAACTGCCCATTAATTCAGTAGTTGTTGTTGTGGTCTTCAGCCCGCAAACTGGTTTGATGCAGCTCTCCGCGCTACCCTGTCCTGTGCAAGTCTCTTCATCTGAGAATAACTTCCGCAACCTACATAATTTTGAATCTGCTTACTGTGTTCAAATGTTGTTTCAAATGTTTGTAAATGTATCGGACAAAACTGCGTGGTCATCAGTCCGTAGCTTACAAACTGCTTAAACCTAGGTAAACTAAGGACAACACACACACCCATGCCCCAGGGAGGACTCGAACCTCCACGGCGAGCAACCGCGCGCTCCGCAGCGAGACGCTTTAGACCGCTCGGCTACTCCACCGCGGCTTACTGCATTCGTCCCTTGGTCTCCCTCTGCGACTTTTACCCAATACACATCATTATAATGCTAAGTTGTGGATTCCTTGATGTCCCATCAATCTATCTCTTCTCTTACTCAGGATATGCCAGAAACTCCTTTTCTCCCCAATTCGGTAAAGCACTTCCTCAGTAGTTAATATTTCGAAAGCTTCTATTATCTTTTTGTCTCTGCTACTTATCGTCCACGTTTCACTCCCATAGATTTGCTACACTAGACAAAAGTTTTCAAAAAGGACTTCCTGACATTTAAATTAATATTGGATGTTAACAAGTTTCGCTTCAGAAACGCTTTTCTTCCCATATCAATTCTGCATTTTATATCTTCTCTACTTCTGGCATCACAAGTTATTTTGCTACCCAAATAAAAAAACTCATCTACTACTTTTATTATCTAACCTAATTCCTTCAGCATCGCCTGATTTTCTGACACTACATTCCATTACCCTCGTTTTATTCTTGTTAATGTTCAGCTAGTACCATCCTTTCAAGACACTGTCCATTCCATTTAATTGCTTTTCCATATTCTTCGTGGTGTCTGACATAATTGCGGTGTCATCAGCAAACCGCTAAGTTTTTATTTCTTCTCCCTGAACTTTAATTCCGTCTCCAAATTTTACCCTCCATTCCTGCACTGCTTGCTCATTGTACAGATTCGACAACATTGGGGAAAGGCTACAACCCTTATTCCCTTCCCAAGCTCTGCGACCTTTTAATGCCCTTCAGCTGCGATAACCGCTGTCTGGATTTTTTATAAGTTGAATATAACTCTTCGCTCCTTATATTTTACCCGATTTACCTTCAGAATGTGAAAGAGTTTATTCTAGTCGACATTGTCAAAAGCTTTCTCCAAATCTACTAATGCTAAAAATGGAGGTTTGCCGTTCCTTAGCCTATCTTCTAAGATAAGTCGTAATGGTAGTATTGCCTCCCGTGTTCCTACATTTCTCGAATCCAAATTGATCTTCCCCAAGTTTTTCCATTCGTCTGTAAATAATTCTTGTTAGTATTTTGCAACTATGACTTATTAAACTGATAGTTCTGTAATTTTCACATTTGTCTGCACTTGCTTTCTTTGGAATTTGAATTACTATATTCTTCTTGAAGTGGGAGGGTATTTACCCTGTCCCATACATCTTACATAACAGGTGGAACAATTTCTTCATGACTGGCTCTCCTAACGACATCAGCAGTTCAGACGGGATATCTATTCCAGGCGCCTTGTTTCGATTCAAATCTTTAAGCGCTCAGTCAAATTCTTCCCGCATTATCGTATCTCCTATCTCCTCTTCCTACACTTCGTCTCTCATTTCTAGAATACTACCTTGAAGTTTATTCCCTTTATTTTCCTTTATTCCCTATATATTCCTTTCACATTTCAACTTTCCCCTCTTTGCTTAGTATTGTTTTTCCGTCTGAGTTCTTGATATTCATACAGCTGATTTTCTTGTAACCAAATATCTCATTTATTTTCCTGTAGGCGGTATCTATCTTTCTCCTGGTTATACATTATTCTGTGGTTCTGCATTTGTCTTCTAGCCACTCCTACTTAGCCAGTCTGCACTTCCTGCCAAACTCATTTTCCAGACGTTTGTAGTCCCTTTTGGCTGCTTCACTTGATGCATTTTTATATTTTCTCCTCTCATCAATTAAGTCCAGTATATCCTGTGTTATCCAGGGATTTCTATTAGGCCTTGTCCTTCTGCCTATATGATCCTCTCCTGCTTTCACTACCCTATCTCTCAGAGCTACCCATTCTTCTTCTACTGTTTTACTTTTTCCCCTTTCAGCGAATCCTTGCCTAATGCTCCCTCTGCAATCTTTAATACCCTCTAGTTCCTTCAGTTTATCCAGGTTCCTCCTCCTAACTTTTCTACCTTTTTGCAGTCTCTTATGTTTTAATCTACACTTAATTACCAGTAAGTTATGGTCAGAGTCTATATCAACCCCTGGGTATGTCTTACAGTTTAAAACATGGATCCTAAATCTATTCCTTACCATTATAATGTCAATCTGGTACCTTCCAGTGTTTCCTGGTCTCTTATACACGTATACAGCCTTGTTTCATGATGTTTAAACCAAGTGTTGGTGATCATTAAATTGTGCTCTGCACAAAATTCTACCAAGCGATCTCCTCTTTCATTTCTTTTCCCCATATTCACATACTACATTTCTTTCTAATTCATTTCCCATCACAATTAAGTTCTCGTCTCCCTTAATTTTCTGAATAATTTCTTTTATCTCATAATAGATTTCTTAGATCTCCCCATCATCGTCAGAGCTAGTTGGCATATATACTTGTACTACTATGGTTGGTGTTGGTTTTGTATCTTTGCTATAATAATGCGTTCACCCTGCTGTTCATAGCAACTTACCCGCATTCCTATTTTCTTATTCATTATCAGACCTACTCCTTCATTACCACCAACTGATTTCGTGTTTATAACCCTGTACTCACCTGACCAGAAATCCAGGCCATCCTGCCACCGAACTTCAATAATTCCTAACAACTATCCATTTCTCTTTTCAAATTTTCTAACTTACCTATGCAATTAAGGGTTAATACATTCCACAATCCGACCCGTAGAATGCCTGTTTTGTTTTCCTTGGTGACGATATCCTCTTGAGTAGTGCCCGCCCGGAGATCCGAATGGGGGACTATTTTACCTCCGGAAAATTTTACCGAAAAAGACGCCATCATCATGTATTCATACAGTAGAGCTGCATGTCCTCGCCGCGGTGGAGTAGCCGAGCGGTCTAAAGCGTCTCGCTGCGGAACGCGCTGTTGTTCGCCGTGGAGGTTCGAGTCCTCCCTGGGGCATGGGTGTGTGTGTTGTCCTTAGGTTAGTTTACCTAGGTATAAGCAGTTTGTAAGCTATCGAATCGGGAAGAAAAGGAGTTTCTGGCATATCCTGGCTAAGAGAAGAGATAGATAGGTTGGACACATTCTTAGACATCAAGGAATCGACAACTTGACATTAGAAGGAAGTACATGGGGTAACAATCGTGAAGGAAGACCGAGGGACGAATACAGAAACTAGATTCAGAAGGATGTAAGTTGCAGTTCTTACTCTCAGATGAAGAGGCTTGCACAGAACAGGCTACCGTGTCATAAGTAAATAATATGTAATATGCAGAATGGATATGGGAAGAAAATCATTTATGAAGAGGCCAAATTTGTTACATAAAAATTGATTTAAATGGTAGGATGTCCTTTTTGAAATCATTTGTTTGAAGTGTTGCATTGTAAGGAAGTGAAACGTCGACTATAAGGAGGTCAGACAAAAATATGATAGAAGCTTTTGAAGAATGGTGCTTCGGACAAATGGTGAAGATTAGGTCAGTAGATGTAATAATTAGGTACTGAACAAAACTGCAGACAAAAGAAATTGCTGGAATACCTTGACTAAGAAAAGGGAACGATAGTTGGGAGGTATTGCGAGACATCAAGGAAGAAGCATCAGTTTAGCATTAAAGGAAAGTGTGTGAGCTGAAATGTCAAAGGGGGAGGGAGATGCGTGTACTGGATGATCAAAAAGTCAGTATAAATTTGATAACGCCGCGGTGGAGTAGCCTAGCGGTCTAAAGCACCTCGCTGCGGAGCGCGCGGTTGTTCGCCGTGGGGCATGGGTGTGTGTGTTTGTCCGTAGGTTAGTTTACCTAGGTTTAAGTAGTTTGTAAGCTACGGACTGATGACCACGCAGTTTGATCCGATAGATTTACAAACATTTGAACATTTTAAATTTGATAACTTAATAAATCACGGAATAATGTAGATAAAGAGGTACAAATTGACACACATGCTAGGCATGACATGGGCTTTTATTAGAACAAAAATAAATAAATAAATAAATACATAAATAAATAAAGTTCAAGAATGTCGACAGATGGTGCTTCATCTGATCAGAAAAGCAATAATTAGCATAACAAATTAAGACAAAGCAAAGATGATGTTCTTTGAATTGCTCAATATGTTCACCATCATTCCTCAACAATATCTGTAGTCGAAGAATAATGATGTGAACAGCACTGTAAAGCATGTCCGGAGTTATGGTAAGGCATTGGCGTCGGATGTTGTCTTTCAGCAACCCTAGAGATGTCGGTCGTTCACGATACAATTGCGACGTCAAATAACCCCAAAGGCAAGGGACCTGGGAGGCCAAGCATGACGAAAGTGGCAGCTGAGCACACGATCATCACCAAAAGACGCGCGAAAGAGGTACTTTCCGCGTCTAGCAATACTTTTTTTTCTAACAAATTCCCATGTCATTCCAAGCATGTGTGTCACTTTTCACCTCTCTATCTACATTATTCCGTGATGTATTAAGTTTTCAAATTTATACTGACTTTTTGATCACCCGCTAAATTAAGTAGGTTTAAACGGATGTAAGTTGCCGCTCTTATTCATAGATGAAGAGAGTTCAACAGGACAGGCTGGTGTGGAGAGCTGCATGAAACTGAAGATCACAATAACAAAAAGATCCTGACACGACACAGCAATACGTGTTCATAAGGTAACTGCATTCAGATTAAGATCGGAACTGACAGATTTCAGTGGTGGGGTGCCGTGTTGCTAGCGTGGAGCCACGCGTAACCAATACCCCGCGTAACTACTCAAAATGTTGAAATGTTTGTAGTTCTATGGTACTTAACTGTTGTTGTTATCAGTCCCTAGGCTTACAAATAACTTCAACGAATTTAACAAAAGGAAACACACACACACACACACACACACACACACACGCGCGCGCGCTCCATAGCAGGGCAACAGGAGCGCTCGGCCATTACCCCGCGACGCGTACTTTCAAGACTGGCTAGAGTGCAAGCTTGTAGAGGTAGAGAAACAACTAATAATGAATGCCGGCTTCGCCTCTGCCACTCGATTTACTGAAAAGTCTGTTACACACACATATTAATTTTAATAAGACTATATCTCCACAGTTTAAAGGAAAATATTAGTTGAGAGAGACGAAAATTTTCTTCTCATCGATGACTGCTATGTAATAGTCGGAAAATGAAGAGGAATAAAAGCAATAAGGGAATGTGAACTGGGGAAAGAAAGAAGAAGTCTCCTGATTGCACAGAGAATAATTGCCATTAACACCTGGTTTATGACACGTGAAACAAGATTTTCTACGTTGCAGATACTCGGATACCATGAAAGTTGTCTAATACATCCCTGAGTTCGTGTGGGGTTACGCAAATCTCATTTAGTGTATTGTTGCATCTGACTGCGAGTGTAAATAAACATTTGATTGACTGGTATTCTGATACATCATTATCATTAGGGACTGATTATGTCTTTCATCGTTCAGCCTGGAGATAGTACCTCTAATAAAATTCCTCCGAGGTCTCTATTCAATGCTAACATTGATGCCTCGTCTGATGTTAAACCTTTTACTTCACAATTGTTCTTCACCGAATCTAAGTACTTTCTTCTTGGTGTACCTCGACACCTCTTACCCACCGCTGCCGAGCTCATGATTCTCTTGGTAACCTTGCTTCTCGCATGCGTGTAACATTACCCCATCATCTCAGTCTGTTCGCTCTAACTGCTTCATCTATGGTGTTCATTCCCAGTTTTTCTTGATGTCCACATTATGGTCACCCTTCTGCCACTGTTACCATCTATTAGTACCTGCAAACATCATTGCTACCTTTCATATCTGGCACATCTCTGATACAATGAAAAAGAAAAAGTTCAAATGTTTGTAAAGCTTATGGGCTTAAATGCGGGCTCATCAGTCACTAAACTTACAAACTACTTATGAACTAAGCTTATGGGCTTAACTGTGGGATCATCAGTCACTAACCATACAAACTGCTTATGAACTACTTTATAATAAAGACAACGCAAACGAAGGGGAAACGGCCTCGCGCATCGGATCAAAGCGCCTCAGTGCACTAAACTATTTTGAATTTTCACTCAGTCTAACTTTTTGAAGTGTGTATCAGTTAAGGTCAATATCTCCTGTGATAACGAAGGATTCCTTCTAGCGGTCGGGGGTTCGAATCCCCCCTCGGGCATGGATATTTGTGCCGTTCTTAGTATTAGTTAGTTCATAAATAGTTTCACCACCAATGAGCCACAGACATTGCCGAGGTGGGGTGGCTTGCGTGCCTCAACGATACAGATAGCCGTACCGTAGGTGCAACCTCAGCGGAAGGGTATCTGTGGAGAGGCCAGACAAACGTGTGATTCCTGAAGAGGGGCAGCCTTTTCAGTAGTTACAGGGGCAACAGTCTGGATGACTGACTGAGCTGTCCACACAGCTACTGCGAACGGCTGAAAGCAAGGAGAAACTAGAGCCGTTACTTTTACCGAGGACATGCAGCTCTACTGTATGAAAATGGCGTCTTCTTGGATAAAATATTCCGGAGGTAAAATAATCCCCCTTTCGGATCTCCGGGCGGGGACTACTCAAGAGGATGTTGTCATCAGGAAAGACAATACTGGCATACTAGGCATCGGAGCGTGGAATGTTACATCCCTTAATCGGGTAGGAAAATAAGAAAATTTAAAAAGGGGAATGGATAGGTTGAAGTTAGATATAGTGGAGATTAGTGAAGTTCGGTGGCAGGATGAACAGGATTTCTGGTCAGGTGAGTACAGGATTATAAATACAAAATCAGTTGGGGATATCACAGGAGTAGGACTGATAATGAATAAGAAAATAGGAATGCGGGTAAACTACTATGAGCAGCACAGTGATCGAATTATCATTGTCAAGATAGATACGAAGCCAACGCCGACAACAGTAATACAGGTTTATATGCCAACTAGCTCTTCCGATGATGAGGAGATTGAAGAAATGTATGAGGAGTTAAAGGAAATTATTCAGACAATTAAGGGAGAGGTAAACTTAATTGTAATGGGAGACTGGAATTCGGTAGTAGGAAAAGGAAGAGAAGGAAAAATAGTAGGTGAATATGGACTGGGCAGAAGAAATTAAAGAGGAAATCGGCTGGTAGAATTTTGCACGGAACATGATTTAATCATAACAAACGCCTGGTTTAAGAATCACAAAAGAAGGTTGTATCCGTGGAAGAGACCAGGAGACACCGGAAGGTATCAGATAGATTTTATAATGGTAAAACATAGATTGCAGAAGTAAGTTTTAAACTGTAAGACATACCCAGGAGCCGACATAGACTCTTGGTCATGAACTGTAGGCTGAAACTGAAAAAAACTGCAGAAAGTTTGGAAAATAAGGAGATGGGACTTGGAAAAATTGAGGGAACCAGAAGTTCTTAAGAATTTCAGAGGGAGCTTTAATCAACAATTGACAGAAACGGGGGGAAATAAACAGTAGAAGAGGAATGGGTAGCATTGAGAGATGAAATAGTAAAGGCAGCAGAGGACAAAATAGGTAGAAAGGCAAGACCTACAAAAAATCCTTGGATATCACAGGATATACTAAATTTAATTGATGAAAGGAGAAAATATAAAAATGCCATAAATGAAACAGACAAAATGGAGTACAGACGACTAAGAAATGAAATTGACAGGAAGTGCAAAATGGCTAAGCAGGAGTGGCTAGAAGTCAAATGCAAATCCGTAGAGGAATGTATAAGAAGGGGAAAAGTATATACTGCCTACAGGAAAATAAAAGAGACATTTGGGGACAAGAACAACAGCTCTACAAATATCAAGAACTCAGATGGAAAACCTGTACTCAGCAAAGAAGGGAAAACAGAAAGGTGGAAAGAGAGAGGAGCTCTACAAAGGAAATGAACTTAGAGACAATGTTGTAGGAAGGGAAGAGGAAGTAGATCAAGATGATATAGGAGATACTATACTGAGAGAAGAATTTGACAGAGCCCTGAAAGACCTAGGTCGAAACAAGGCCCCGGGAGTAGATGACATTCCCGCAGAGCTACTAAAGTCTCTGGGAGAGCCAGCCATGATGTATGAGAGAGGCGAAGTACCCTCAGACTTTAACAAAAATATAATAATAATACCCATTCCAAAGCTGGTAGAAGCTGACCTCAGGGACGATCAGTTTGGATTCAGGAGGAACGTAGGAACCCGGGAGGCAATACTCACCTTACGACTTATCTTAGAAGATAGATTAAGGAAAAGCAAACCTACATTTTTAGCTTTTGTAGATTTTGAGAAAGCTTTTGACAATGTTGACTGGAATACACTTTTTCAAATTCTGAAGTCAGCAGGGATAAAATACAGGGAAAGGAGAATTATTTACAACTTGTACAAAAGTCAGACCGCAGTTATTAGACTCGAAGGGCATGAAAGGGACGCATTAGTTGGGAAGGGAGTAAGACAGCGTTGTAGCGTTTCTCCGATGTTATTCAATTTGTACATCGAGCAGGCAGTGAAGGAGAGCAAAGAAAAATTTGGAATAGGGATTAAAGTTCAGGGTGAAGAAATAAAAACATTGCGTTTAGTTGATGACATAATTCTGTCAGAGACAGCAAAGGACCTGGAAGAGCAGTTTAATGTAATGGACAATGTGTTGAAGAGAGCGTATAAAATGAACATTAACAAGAGCAGAACAATGGAATGCAGTCTTAGAAAATCAGGCGATGCTGAAGGAATTAGATTAGGTAATGAAACACTGAAGGTGGTAGATGAGTTTTGTTACTTGGGTAGTAAAATAACAGTACAGAGGATATAAAATGCAGAATGGCAATGGCAAGAAAAGCATTCTTGAAAATGAGAAATTTGCTGACATCGAATATTAATTTAAGTGTAAGGAAGTCTTTTCTGAAGACATTTGTGTGGAGTGTTGCCTTGTACGGGAGTGAAACATGGACGATAAACAGTGCGAACAGGAAGAGAATAGAGGCTTTTGAAATGTGATGCTACAGAAGAATGCTGAAGATTAGGTGGGTTGATCGTAAACTAATGAAGAGAGACTGAACAGAATTGGTGAGAAAAGGAATTTCTTGACTAAAAGAAGGGATCGCTTGGTAGGACACATTCTTAGACATCGGGGAATCGTAAATTTAGCATTAGTGGGAGTGTGTGGGGTAAAAATCGCAGAGGGAGACCACGAGACGCATACAGTAACCAGATTCAAATGGACGTAGGTTGCCGTTCTTATGAGGAGATGAATTGGCTTGCTCAGGATAGAGTAGGGTGGAGAGCTGAATCAAACCAGTCTCCGGACTGAAGACCATAACAAAAACAAGTTTAGGGACTTATGATCCTGTTGTTACGTTCCATAAACTATACAATCATTTGAACATTTTGAATTTGATTCCTACTCGAATTATTTGGCCCTCTGCTGTCTTCATTATTTCAACTCTGAAAGCTACCCATTCGTTATCTACAATGATTCTTTTATCTGATGGAGTCTACCGCATTCTATGGCAGTCTAATGCCCGTCTAAAACTCTCAACAATATTTGGGTCCCTCAGCTTATCTGGGCTCCATCACCATAATTTCCTACCTTCGGTTTCAATCCACAAGTCATAATCAGTAAGATACGATCAGAGTCTATATCTGGCGCTGGAGATATCTTACAGTTTGAAATCGAGTTCCTAGAAGTCTGTCTTCCGTTATATAATCATATGAAATCTTCCGGTGCTCAACATAAACTTTCTTTTACAGTTCTTAAATCCTTAGTGTACTCGCGTGTTTATCTGCTAAGAATCGCGTTTAGTTATCAGTTCAGTTGTTATTTTGATTTATTAGCTCGCCTATATATTTTTCAGATTCGCCGTTAATAAACAGTTTAGTGTTAGCTTCATATTTTTCGAAGCTCACTGTTTATCAAACTCTTCGTGCTCCTGTGTATATTTACTTAGATTCGCGTTCAACTAGTCAGTTCAGTGTATTTATCCGCAGTGTAAATCCGCCACTCACTGCTTTTGTTTTGTTTTGATCGTACTCGCGGTTGGTAATCCTACACTTCAGTTGCTCAGTGACCGGCGTTTAGTGCACACACGACAGCAGCAGCTCTACTTTGTACGGTAACCGGCTATTTAATAGAAGCGACTTATTTTCATTTCGTGTGTGCTTTCTTTTACAGTTCTTAAATCCTTAGTGTGCTCGTGTGTTTATCTACTAAGAATCGCGTTTAGTTGTCAGTTCAGTTGTTATTTTGATTTATTAGCTCGCGTATATATTTTTCAGATTCGCCGTTAATAAAAAGTTTAGTGTTAGCTTCATATTTTTCGAAGCTCACTGTTTACCAAACTTCTGTGTCCTCAGACGTACTTACTTGGAAAAAACAAAGGTTTCTAGAATGGCTAGGAACTGTGACTGCTGCGAACGGATGGAGGCAGAGTTGGTGACTCTTCGCTCGCAGCTTCAGGCGGCGTTGGCTTCGCTGGCAACGCTTGTGACTGCGGTGGGTGGTCGCCGCTGTTGTAGGCCTCTCGCGGGGGTACAGCAGACGCCATGTGCCACAGACAAATACTCTGTGCCTGTGCGTATGTTGTGCCCTCCGATCGGCCTGCGGCTGTGGCCAGCCCGCTCACTGCCCGCGAGGAGGTCGCCCCCCAATCCATGGTGAATTGGGAGGTCTCCTCAGCGCGTGTCAGGCGGCGTAAGACTTCCCGGGGAACCGAAGTGGAGGCCTCCCCGGTTAGTCTTGCCAACAGTTTCGAGGCGCTGTCAGTGTCAGAGGATGTTCCTGAAGCAGATGGTGTCGCTTGTCCTGTACTCGCCTAGCTGCCTTCAAGATCCGGGCACTCACAGAGGGTGGGTTTGTTGGTAGTTGGGAGCTCCAATGTTAGGCGGGTGATGGAGCCCCTTAGGAAAATGGCTGCTACGGAGGGGAAGAAATCCAATGTGCACTCCGTGAGCATACCGGGGGGGATTCATTCCAGATGTGGAACGGGTCCTTCCGGATGCCATGAAGAGCACAGGGTGCAGCAAGCTGCAGGTGGTGGTTCATGTCGGGACCAATGATGTGTGTCGCTTTGGATCGGAAGAGATCCTCTCTGGTTTCGAGCGGCTATCAGAAGTGGTAAAGACTGCCAGTCTTGCTTGCAAGATGAAAGCGGAGCTCACCATCTGCAGCATTGTCGACAGGACTGACTGCGGACCTTTCGTTCAGAACCGAGTGGAGGGTCTGAATCAGAGGGCTCAGACGGTTCTGCGACCGTGTGGGCTGCAGATTCCTCGACTTGCGTCAAAGGGTGGTGCGTTTTCGGATTCCACTAAATAGGTCAGGAGTCCACTATACTCAGGAAGCGGCTACACGGGTAGCGGGGACTGTGTGGCGTGGACTGGGCGTTTTTTTTTAGGTTAGAGGGCCTCGGGAATACACAAAATGGGTTTCAGTCTCAAAGGGGGCAGGTCAGACACAGGAAGAAAGCAGATCTAGAAAACATTGGTATAACAGTTATAAATTATCATAGCTGTATTGGAAAAGTTCTAGAGCTCCAAGCGCTGATAGTACTGTATAGGTTCTGAAAGCTGACTGACGCCTGAGATAAGTTCGGTCGAAATTTTTTCGAAGGGCCAAATGGTCTTCAGAAAAGATAGAATAAATAAAATAGGGGGTGGAGTGTTTATTGCTGTTACTAACGGTTCATCCTGCAGCGAAATTGAGACAGATACTTCCTGTCAGTTGGTCTGGATAGAGGTTATTCCTGACAACCGGAATAAATTAATAATTGGATCTTTTTATCGGCCCCCTGACTCAGACGATGCGGTTGCCGAAATGATCAAAGAAAGCTTGAATCACATTTCAAATAGGTATCCGAAGCATACTGTTATAATCGGTGGCGACTTTAATTTACCCTCGATATGTTGGCATAATTACGTATTCAAAACCGGCGGCAAATATAAAACATCGTCCGAACTAGATCTGAATGCTTTTTCTGAAAACTACTTCGAACAGTTAGTTCATGAACCCACTAGAATAGTAAGTGGTTGCGAAAATACCCTTGATCTCCTAGCAACAAATAATCCGGAGATAGTAAATAGCATCAAAACAAATACAGGGATTAGCGAACATCGAGGTTTAGTAGCGAGACTGAATGTCGAAATTCCCAAATGCACCAAAAATAAACGAAAAATATATCTATTCAATAAAGCAGATAAAAATTCGCTTCACGCTTTCCTGAGGGATAGTCTCTAGTCTTTCAAAACTAAAAATGCGAGTGTAGATCAGTTGTGGCTTACTTTCAAAGACATAATATCAGTAGCAATCGAGAGATTTATACCAAATAAATTAGAAAAGAGGGGGCTGACCCCCAAACAAAACAGGTCAGATCACTGTTGCAAAAACAAAGAAAAACGCATGCAAAATTTAAAAAGACACAGAATCCACAAGACTGGCAATCTTTTACTGAAACTCGCAACCTAGCGCGGACTTTAATGCGAGAAGCCTATAGTAGTTACCACAACGAAATCCTGTCTCGTAACCTTGCAGAAAATCCAAAGAAATTGTGGTCATATGTGAAGTACACTAGCGGCAAAACACAAACAATACCTTCACTACGCGATAGCAATGGTAATACTACCGATGACAGTACGGCTAAGCCAGAATTATTAAACACAGCTTTCCGAAATTCTTTCACCAAAGAAGACGAAGTGAACACTCCAGTATTCAGTCCAAGAACAGCTGACAGCATGGGAAACTTAGAAGTAGATGTTCCTGGAGTAGTAAAACAACTTAAGTCACTAAACAAAAATAAATCTTCCGGGCCAGATTGTATACCAACTAGATTCCTTTCAGAGTATGCTGATGCAATAGCTCCGTACTTAGCTATAATTTACAACCGATCACTCAGCGAAAGATCCGTACCCAAAGACTGGAGAGTTGCCCAAGTTACTCCATTATTCAAGAAAGGCAATAGGAGTCATCCCCAAAATTACAGGCCTATCTCATTGAAGTCAATTTGCAGTAGGATTTTGGAACATATACTTTGTTCGAATATTATGAACTACCTCGAAGAGAACGACCTATTGACCAGTAGTCAACACGGATTCGGAAAGTATCACTCTTGCGAAACACAGCTCGCCCTTTATTCACATGAAGTATTAAGTGCCATCAACAAGGAATCTCAAATCGATTCCATATTTCTGGATTTCAGGAAGGCTTTTGACACTGTACCCCACAAGCGGCTTCTTATGAAATTGCGTGCTTATGGAATATCTCCCAAATTGTGCGACTGGATTCACGATTTCCTATCAGAAAGAACACAGTTCGTTGTAATTGACGGTAAGTCATCGAGTACAACAGAAGTGATATCTGGCGTTCCACAGGGAAGCGTTATAGGTCCTTTACTCTTCCTCGTGTTTATAAACGATTTAGGAGACAATCGGAATAGCTCCCTTTGACTGTTCGTGGATGATGCTGTCGTTTATCGGTTAGTGAAGTCAATTGAGGATCAAAAGCAACTGCAAAGCCATTTAGACAAAATTTCTGCAAGGTGCGAAAATTGGCAATAGACACTAAATAAGTAATACACTGTAATACACTGAAGTAATACACATGACCACTAAAAGAAAACCGCTGAACTTTAATTACGCGATAAATCAGTCAAACCTTAAGGTCGTAGATTCTACCAAATACCTAGGAGTTACAATTACGAACAACTTTGACTGGAGAGAACACATAGAAAATATTGTGGGGAAGGCGAACCAAAGGTTACGTTTCATCGGCAGAACGCTTCGAAGATGCACCAGCTCCACCAAAGAGACTGGAGTACTGTTGCCCCTTGTGGGACCCTCACCAGGTGGGACTGACGGAAGACATTGAGAAGGTTCAGAGAAGGGCAGCTCGTTTTGTTTTATCACGTTACGGGGGGGAAAGCGTCACGGAAATGTTGCAAGAACTGGGGTGGAAATCATTAAAAGAAAGACGTTATTCATTGCGGCGTGATCTGTTTGCGAAGTTTCAATCACCGACTTTTAGTTCTGAATGTGAAAATATTTTGCTAGCACCCACCTACTTAGGGATACATGACCATCCCAATAAAATAAGAGAAATCAGATCGAAAACGGAACGATTTAGGTGTTCTTTCTTCCCGCGCGCTATTAGAGAATGGAACGGTATAGAAAACTTACGAAAGTGGTTAATGAACCCTCTGCCAGGCACTTTAATGTGATTTGCAGAGTATCTATGTAGATGTAGATGGTGAGGTTACTAGTGAAATGTCTGTCTGAGAGACTGTGGTATTGTCGTGCATCGCTGGTGCAGCCCAGCTATTTACGGCAGTTACAAATGAGCTACAATAGAATAACGACAGTGATTAGTGTGTTTGACTACCAAAAGATGGAAATTGGAAAACACGCGCTAATAAATCACATTTTTAAAGCCACGTGAGGAAATTGATCGATGAAGAACGGAAGGCACTGTTTATGAGACGAAAAATTTATTTTTGGAAGAGAGGTACTTAATTAACCTTTCTTGTGTCTATCTGGTTATGTGATAACCAAAAAATCAAGTGAGATTTTTTTATTCCTGTTCTTTCATTAATTACAATCAAGGTTTTAAAAAGAGAGTGTGGTATAATCTGGTTGTTGTACCTTTTATACTAGTTAATCAATGTTCATTAAAAATTAGTGAAATCAAGTTTCTTGTACCAGTGTGTCTAGCACCCCGTTTATATGGGCTCCCAAAACCGGATTTCGTAAACCGAGTTCCCAACTCCGCTAATGTTTGGTGACGTAAACACCCCAAAATCGATTCTGGAAATTCACTTCTTAAAGTGATTTTCCAGTTTTTCGTGCACATGTGAACGCAACCGTTTTTGAAGCGTTCTTGGCTTGTCAGATTGTGTTTTCTTGTTAAGAATTTTTGACACATATGGACAAAGTGACATTTTCTAACGTGAAATAAAAAAATAAATATTAGAGTGAGCATGAAACTATGTATTTAAGTGAAGAAAAATAGCGATTGTGCAGACTCAGTTAGGAACTGAATCAGCTGTTAATCAGCAGCCGCATTGAGTAGGCTAGGAAATCCAGTTCAGGCTATAACAAGTAAACACGACGATTTACGAAATTCGGTTTTCGTCGTCCGGAAGATGTGTTGCATGTAAACATAGTGTCCCCGCTAACGTAAATTTATGTCTGAGAAAAACCAAGTTGACAGCTTGCAATGTGTTCCAGAAAAAGTATTACCTGTAGGCATAAGATTATTTCAGCTTTATTTCTGCTGCAAGATGTTAATCAATTTTTACGGCAATAAGTAAATGAAGTTATATAATCGGATGATCAGTTAATTTTCAGAGAAAAAACTCAGTTTTGTAATAGTCACCAATCGTCAGGACCAGCTCAATTTCGGGAGATTGATTTGAAATTTTATTTATAAAACTTTCGGGCGCTTGGGAATTTATTTTTTACTATTTCAATCAGGATTAGTTAAAGGCACACAAAACACACACTTACAACACCTAAAATGAGCTTAGCTGAACAATTCTGTAGTGAAATTTTATTATGTAGTTGTACCACCAATTATATATATATATATATATATATATATATATATATATATATATATATATATATATATATTTTTTTTTTTTTTTTTTTTTTTTTTTTTTTTTTTTTTTTTTTGCCGCCGCCGCGGAGAGAAGTCGAAGGTAACAGCTAAGCCAGTGTAAGTTAAGTGCCGGTCATTATAATTCCAGCATGTAGCTAATTCGACTATATTGTGAGCTTGAAATATGGCGTTTTGTGCAGAATAATGCAATGGGATAGTATTTTGAAATTATTGATGTTTGTTATGAACATAGCACCTGATTTATAGATGCTCCGATTTATGCGTTTTAATTCTGTTTCTGTGTGCTAGACTCCATTTAAATTAGTGTATTTAGTAATCCTAAACATTTTCTTTGCTGCCATATGAATGGAAATTCTCTTTTTAAAAACTGGTGATGTTCACGATTATAATTTTCTGGGTTTGTTTGTTTCTCATTTTTCTACTTATTACTTGAACATGTGCTCTTAGCTAACAAAATGTAAGAGCTACAAAGTGAGCATGGGTCCTGTTCCCGTAGAGTAGTAACTCATGCCAAGGGCATCCTTTCAGGGAGGAAAGTTTATTCCTTCCCCTTTGCAGCTCTCATGCAAATGAAAGTTGTAGTTAGGCGTTTTTCTTTAAACCATTCAATTTTAAAGTCAGTATTTTTAACAATAGTAATAAGTTTTTAACGTCACACCTCATCCAACACATTAAAAAATAGTTTATATTCCCAGGTCTTCAACTTCTCTTCCCACTTGTCTTATGTCCGCTTTTGATTCATGCAGAATTAATATTATTAATGTGAATAGACAAGAGTACCTAACCTCAGGTGAGACTGATGAGTGAAATTCTTTCTCGTTCACAACGAAATTATGACTTGCTAAGTTGTGTCTGACACGGCTTTACAAGCTCGGAGATGTTGAAAACGATACCACCACCCCTTCTCAGTTCTGTGCTTGTGTAAAACTGGTTTTAGTAGAACAGCGCGACAGCCCAGACAGTGGAAGGGTGGCTGCAGCGAGGCGGGGCCTGCGAGGCCACGCCCATCCCTGCTGACTGTGGGTACTAGTGCCATCTAGCGAGGAACGGCTGAACTAAATGCAGAGGCCCGGATATAGCACAGTGCTGTTATACCGGCCGTAAATGAGTTCCAGTTGCTCGAGTTTCTGAAACTTTTTTGTTGAGTCTTGCGTGTACATTACCACATGAGGTATGCAGAAAAATTACCTCTATATGACTCCATTGGCTTGGTCGATAGCTCATAAAAACCGAAAGCCTCTTTTTTATTTAACTTCTTGCAATCGAAGGTAAGACTACGCAATGAATATCGAGTGGAGAAAGGTAGCTTTTACTGTAGCGTAAAAGTATATTACATGTTTTGAGAATGTAGCAAGCCGATATGACTGCTCTTACACCTCTAATCAAGTTTTATCATAATTCTTTTGTCTAGAAGGCACATACAGTAGTAATCTGTAATAGCTCTAAGTATATGAACGGATTGTACGTCACAGTCGATTCTAAAAAAACTGTCGTAGAAGATTTTCACATTATATTGTGTGTCTCCTTTTCAGCTTTTCTGTGTTATTCGCCTATAAATAGAACAAACCAGTGACCATTTATACTCAGTTTCAATGTATACTTTAGCATATTAATATGATCTGACACATTCTAAACTCTTCAGATTAAGGTCGAACAAGCGTTAGGAGAGCAACCTTCTAGTAATCAAATTTTAAATTTGAGAGCCCTTCTAATAAATCAATAACTGACGCGACCTACATGTAATCATAATTTACATGCGTGTTTGCATTAAAAATCCTTACAAGTTTTAAATATTTATGTTCTATCTGTTACTAGTGAAGAATACAGGTTTAAGCAATATCATGTCTACTCTTTGTGAAGAATAAAGAAGTACCATAGCGTTACCTTTTTCATCAATGTAAGGAAATCGACTGAGGACCACTCGTTCTTTTCTATGCCTGTGATTTCGTCTAGTGAAAATAGTAATATTCGTGATATCTAATTTAGTCTTAAGTTTCCCTCATTAGTTTTAATCAAATGTTCATTTTTGCTTATGCTGTGTTCGTATTAAGTACAAAAATTGAGATAATTTCAAAATTTTAGATGCGCTGTTGTAGTTTGTAGCTACTTTTAGGAAAACTATGAACTAATTGTAATTTCGGTTATGATTTGTGTCAGTGAGTTAAAAGTTTTTTCTCTAACTAAGAATGTACCTTACGTCGTGTCTTACGTCATTAGTACAGCTGTTGACGTATCACGCGTAGCGGCGCCAGAACTTTAAATGATTTGCTGGGGAGTTCCAGACTCCTAATAAGTAACCAAAGAAACAGTGGTCCAAGAGTTGATGAATCATTCATTGCAACCATTACGACCACGGCAAACATGAAATATAGCCTAATTAAATTTGTGAAGCTAGAAAATTTATGCCGGAGGGTAAAAGAATACTGTGAAGACTCATGAATTACAAGTGGTTTGCAACTCTATGTAGCAAATTTATTTCAACGTGTTGTATTCACTATCAGTGAGTTTAAGAAACAGAACTTCGGGGATGGGGGGGGAGGGGGGGGGAGGCGGTGCCAAAAATAAGGTCCGAACAATGTTTTGAATCTATACTGATTCTTTCTGGTCATAAGATTAAAATTTTTATGGCTCCACTGTTACGTTTACGCAAAAAATTACATTTCGTTGTGTTATGGATCGAATTTTATAGGTTTGTAGTATTTGTCAAGGCATGCTAATATTAATCAGCATACCTGAATGATTAACTGACTATATCTAGAGCTCCGTCAATAGTAAAGTCGACGCCATTGCAAACGTCAGTCTAAACTGCATCACGAATCACGACTGCACTGAGGTGATAAACTGTCATCTTACTCTGTTACCGCAGTTTCCTGTCGGTTATGGAGGTACAGCTTAATGTTACACCTGCATCGTCGTTCATGTACATGTGACAAACATGTACAAGTATGTGAAGTCAAGGATGAAGTTACGTAAGTCAGTAACGACTAAATAATCACTACTTTAGCTATTCATAGTTATTTATAAATATTTCTGGAGAAGTTGATATGGGAGCATCTGATGCAGGAGCACTTAAAGCCATGAAAATAGCGTTTTAATGGCTACAGGATGTAATACAGTGAGCTTACTACAGTTACAAGAATTCGAAATATAGCGACAATGAATTGAAAAAGAAAAAAAAAGTGCTTGCGTCAAAAAAATTAACAAATATATTAAAATTAAATAACAGCGATTGTCTTACGTGAGTTTTGTTGAGCACAATAATTAATGAAAAGGTTGTGGAATTTTAGTAATTTTAAGAAAATATGTACGAATATGAGTCTCCAGTCCCTTAAGAGACGTTGAATTTTATGATTTTATTAAGTTTAACTTTGTTGTTGTTTCGAATAAGCACCTAAAATTTTGCACTAGCCATCGATAGATGTTATTGTTGTGGTCTTCAGTCCGCAGACTGGTTTGATGCAGCTCTCCATGCTACCATGTCCTGTGCAAGTCTCTTCATCTGTTCAAATGTTCAAATGTTTGTAGAGCTTGTGGGACTTAATTACGGGTCATCAGCCCCTAAACTTACAAACTGCTTATGAACTAGCTAATACTAAGGACGGCACAAATATCCATGCCCGAGGGGGGATTCGAACCCCGACCGTAGTGGCCGTGCAGACCGTGACTGGCGCGCCGCTGACCGCTGGGCCACCGCTGCCTGCTCTCTTCATCTGAGAATACATTCGGCAACCTGCATCTCCTTTTCAATCTGCTTACTGTATTCGTCCCTTGGACTCCCTCTACGATTTTAACCCCACGCACTTCCTTCTAATGCTAAGTTGACAATCCTTGGTGTCTCAGAATGTGTCCCACAATCTATCCCTACTCTTAGTCAGGATATGCAAGAAACTCCTTTTCTCGCCAATTCGGTTAAGTACCTCCTCATTAGTTACGTGATCTACCCATCTAATTTTCATCATTCGTCTGTAGCACCACATTTCAAAAGCTTCTGTCATCTTTTTGTCTGTACTCCTTATCGTCCACGTAATCATATGAAAACCTACCAAAAAAATAACTAGACGCGACGACATAGGTTATAACTCTAGAGTCAATAATATAAAAAGTTATTTTCTTCATTTACTTTCACTTATCCGCATTTTCGATTATCCGAATAACAACAGTTAGTCCAGATAATGGAGAGTCCATGGTATTAACAAGAGAAAGCCTTACAGAAGTGAATGAGTGTGAGAATAAGTTACAAATACAAATCATCCATAAAATCTAGTTATGGAAAAGTATCTACGGCATTACGTGATAAAAACAGCACTGGAGATTGCCATCATGGGTGCTTCTTTCTAAATAACGTAGCTTAAAAGTGGATATTTTGACTGTCTCATCATCCTGGTGAAATAGTTTTATCATGGCTGGCTCTCCCAGAGACTTCAGTGGCTCTGAGAGAATGGCGTCAACTCCAGAGGCCTTGTTTCGACTTAGGTCTTTTAGGGCACTGTCAAATTCGTCTCTCAGTATATCTCCTATGTCATTAACATTTTCGTAGGCAGTTCAACCGCCCTTCTTCTTGCCACTCTACACTACATTATTTTTTATACATGGCTTGTAACTTGTTTCCAGTTTTTCCTCGTTGATCGATAGCTGTGTAGGCAGCGCGGCCTAAGAAACTATGTTACGGATTGCGCGGCCGCTCCCAGTCGGAGGTTCGAGTCCTCCCTCGGACATGTATGTGTGTGTGTGTGTGTGTGTGTGTGTGTGTGTGTGTGTGTGTGTGTGTATGTGTGTGTATAAGGATGTGTAACTTAGTTTAATAGTTTGTAAATCTAGAGACCGATGATCCTAGGAGTTTGGTCTCTTAAATTCACAAACATTTCACATTGACAGAATTTACATTAACTGCGAAAGGTTAAAGTTGAAAATGTGTACCCGGGTCTCCTGCTTGCCAGGCAGTTGAACTGAGCACTAAACCACTGGAGACATAACGATAGTCACAGCTCCACGGACTGCCCTAGCTCTGCTCCATCCTGACACAATTTCTCATTTTTTCCCCTGCTCAATAATACTCTAACCAGCGGTAGTACGTCGGGAAAGGTTGAGAAATTATATATCTGACGGAAGGCAAGCTAGAGTAGTTCATCAGCTGGAATGTCTCTGTGTCCCCCGTGGTGTATAGGTCAGCGCAACCGCATGGCAATCAGGAGTCCTGGGTTTGGATCTCGGCTGGTTACACAGTGTCAACTTTAACCATTCCCAGTTAATGTCGTAAATTCCGAAAATATAAATTTATACTAACTGCAGAATCAAAAGCAGTGTCGGTTCTTTCGGACATTTGATAGCTACTGCGTGTGTGTGTGTGTGTGTGTGTGTGTGTGTGTGTGTGTGTGTGTGTGTGTATGTGTGTGTGTGACGGGGGGGGGGGGGAAGGGGGGTTGTTATATGGTAATGCGAAGCGAGTACACTTAAACAAAAAGATCCCACTACTTGTAAAATATGAAATTTATTACAGTTAAATAAATACTTAACTTGGTGATGTAGAAGTTCAGGCAGACTGATACAGTTAAAATCGAGGCTTCGTGCGCTAAACTTCAAAGTTTCTTCCCGTCCTTAGGGCTATAATTCATAGGCGCAACTAGCTATGGGCCCACCGGGCCCTGGCCCTCCCCGAAATGTCATAGTTTTTTTAAAATTACGTTACAGTAAAAGTACGATAGTTCGGCACGTTCGGAACCGAACCGGTGCCGAATTATCGAAAATGCCGGTCGTCGGACTCTCGGACGATACCTTTTAGTATGCTTTAAGCTAAGGTATACAGCGAAAACGGTTGTAACATGATGTTTTGTACTTAAATATTGATTGATAGAATCATTATATTAATAAAATCAGCTCAAAATTACGACAGCAGGTACCAATTTTTTATTCATTTTGGGTAGGCTATGTGTATTGTACAATATTTTAGAAACTAAAAAAAAAAAAAAAAAAAAAAAAAAAAAAAAAAAAAAAAAAAAAAAAAAAAACCTAGAGTTTGTTTTTATTTCCAAAATTGTTATCATTTGTAATAAAAGATTTTTCTAATACTAGGTCAATGAGGAAGTCCTGTCCTGGCTTACAGCTTGAGGAAGATTTCGGTTTCGAGTTCATGATCGCTGCTTAAATTTAAATGAAACTTCCACAGGTCACTACGATATTAAGTTCACAACTCTAACGATTGCTAAGAATGCTGCCAATCAAAGCAATGTGAGACCTGTGCATAATGACAGCCGATATCTGCCGAATAATAGGCCTATACGAATGCTTCCTGTCCCAACAATGCTGTCTACGTTTTTGACAATCACAGCCGAAACAATCTGTCTGGCAGCATATGAGCTCCTGACTATTGGACGCCGTTCTAAAGGAAGTCTTGTAATTTAGTACTTTTCTCTATTAACCGAGTTAAATTTAAAGTATAACCAGACACGAAACTGAAAGGTGTTCATTGCTATAGTACAAGTGCAATACCTACTAATCAAGTACGCAAGGAATTTTTCAGTAAGTTATATATCACGTAGAAGTAGATTAAAAATTATACAGAGAACACATTCATTGCGACCACATTCATTGCATTGTGTTGGCTGCATGCCTGCATCTGCATTGTATACTAACTACGGAACTAAAAGTTTCGGTGTTGGTGAACTGATTGTTTATATTCATTTTGTTCTTTTCTTTTGTTGATGTTTCAGATGGGATTGTTGTTTGTTTCAATGTTTGCTTAATACGTTGCGACAGGTAATATAAAATGATTCCTTCTAAAAAGAGGAAACAATAATCTATTTCGGATTTTTCAATTTAAAAGCGTGTGGTTTCGGAAGATGACAGTCACAGTGGTAAAAGCAATGTAGTTAGGCCTAATATTAAACAGGAGACAGCTGGCACTGATGTGCCTTCAACACATTCAAGTTTGAGTGAACGAATAAATGACATTGGTAATAAAGTGTGCTCACCGTTTATTTCAGATGAAGAGAGATACGAAAATTTAAGAAACTTCTGGGTACCGGATCAGCTTTACACGTTTCCAGAAGATAATGAGTCCAAAAAGAAACGTACTTTCCAGCCTCATTGGTTATCACAGTATAAATGGCTAGCTTATAGCGAAAAACTTAAAGGGGCGGTGTGTAAATTGTGCGTTGTTTTTCCTCCAGTTACAGTCGGGAAAGGCAGAAACCTATGAAACTTGTCAAAGAACCACTGCAGAAATGGAAACATACTCTAGAATATTTTAGCAAACACAGTTGCAATGAATATCACAAAGCTGCTGTAGAAAAATCATCTCTTTTCATCCAGTCTTATATCAAGAAGGAGAATATTCGTGATAAACTGGACTCTGTGAGATTGCAGCGAAAACGCCAAAATAGGGGGAGGTAGGTAACTATTACTTAGCTCAATTATAAGCAGTGATTTGCTTTTATTGTAATTTCATAGCCACTATGGGCTGTGGCATTTGTTTCAGGCTAGTTCCTATCATTAAAACTATTGAGTTTTGTGGACGTAATGAATTACCTCTTCGTGGACACTATGATAGTGAGCCATTAATTGCTGCGAAACATGCTCTTAAAGACGGAAAATTTCGTGCATTACTACGCTTCAGGATGGATGCAGGCGATGAAGTTCTCACAGTCATCTACAAACCGCTGCACTAAATGCCACATATGTGAGTTGGAAGATCCAAAATGAAATTATTGAAGAATTGGGAAATTTCGTGAGCAAATGTATCATAGAAGAAATTCGGAAAGATTACCAAAACACATAAGGCAAATAGCCTTGGTTCAGTTTGAAATATAGCCTAAAAATTCTGGCGACAATATATATAAAGAAGAGAATATCTAAATAACAGCAGTGTATAATCTTATACTAATCTAAGGGTTATGATATATCATTTTACATTTTTTTTCTGTATTAAATAGTATTTTTTTCTGTCCAATAGTTTATATTAATTTTTTGTCATTTAATATGTATTATTTTGTTTGAAGTTTGTAAATTATTGCACTGTTTGTTTACCTAAGCTAACTTTGTATTTATTGTTCCTATGTTGAACCAATGGCTGGAACATTTCTTCAATAAATAAATTAAAATTAATAAAATACAAAGGTTAAACATTTAAAATTGCACATTTCTACTTCTGAAACATATAGCATTTATATTCCATAAACGAATTTCACGTTGGTTAATATAACAGGCTACACAGTTAATTGTATGTGTATGCATACGTAAGTATGCATGTATGTATGTATGTATGTAATATGTGTGTGCCTCAGCACTCAGTGTCAAAATATATCATTATATACGAGTGGGCCCACCCCGAAAAAAAATCCTGGCTGCGCCACTGCTATCATTCCCACATTCTGAATTCAGGTTTGTAAAATTTTAAATTCAGTGTTTCCTATTTTAATACAACGCGCTGAATATGAAAAATATTCGTTAATATTTTTGATCAAATAATTATTTTTACGTCTTGTTTTCTCATGGACAACACACATTAAGCGAGGTATATTATTATTTTTTACTGATTGTTATCACTGCCATTTCAATAATGCTAGCACAATTCTCAAGACAGCAACAAAGAGAAGGCAATTAGCTGCTGAAATGAAATAGCATGAACCACACTCACAGTCACGTATCAGCAGCAATGCAACCCAACCTCCAAATCTGAGTGATTAATGCCCCTGAAATCAGTACATCTCCCACCAAGCGGCAACATGTCGTTCTAGAAGCATGTTGTTTCTCAACAACAGTGCGACGTTACGGACTGATACACATAATAGTGTGGAAAACACTTTTTGTTACGGTGTAGTCTAGAAACAACACTGGGAATGGAATGCTCAATAACTTCTGTGGTAAGAGAGATAAATCTTCAAACAATGTTCAACGTAGCGTGGCTCTTCGTCCACAATCGTAGAAGTCGATCGCTAGATCGTAGCACTCCTGTCTCAATACACACACTGGATGAACACGCTGCTATCTATGTGAACACGTGGCTCAGTTTGACCAGAGGCCATAGGCGCTGAATATTAAACTCTACATCGGCTAATCAGGTTTCTCCAGCGTGACACAGTTCATACGCGCGCGGAGTCTAGCGGAAGTCTGTAAACTTGCGCTTCCAATTGTCAGTGTTACCGACGGCTAATCGATACTGCTGTAGCAGTCTTTCGTTGTCTTACAATACGCGATACTGCAATGGCTGTTTACAACACACACACACACACACACACACACAAACGCCTTCCGGAAGACAGGGTCCCTACTGTTCGTTATTTTTATAAACGACTCAGGAGACAATGTAACTAACTATCTTAGGCTGTTCGCGGATGATGCTATCACTTATCGGTTAGTAAAGTCACCAAAATTTCAAAAACAGCTTCAAAATAGTTTGGGTATCTGCATGGTGCAAAAAAAGGACGTTGACCCTTAATAATAAGATGTGTGAAGTCATCAATATGACCACTAAGAGAAACCCATTAAACTTCAGTTACACGATAAATCAGTCAAAACTACAGGCCGTACATTCAACTAAATACCTAGCAGTAACAATTACAAACAAATTAAATTGGAAAGAACGCACAGGAAATATTGTAGATAAAGCTACGTTTAGTTGGCAGAACACTTAGAAGATGCAACATTTCTACTAAAGAAACTGGCTACACTACACTTGTACGTCCTATTTTGGAGGAAAGCTGCGCATTGTGGTATTCACACCAGGTGGAACTGACTGACGATTTAGAGAAAGTTCAGAGTAGGGCAGCTCGTTTTGTATTATCGCGATATAGAGAGTGTCACGGGAATTATGCGCGAGTTCGGATGGAAATCATTAAAAGAAAGTCGTTATTTGTTGCAGCGAGATCTAATTGTGAAATTGTTCAAATGTTTGTTAGCTTGTGGCACTTAACTACGGGGTCGTCAGTCCCTAAACTTACAAACTACTTATGAACTACCTTATACTAAAGACAGCACAAACATCCATACCAGAGGGGAGATTCGAGCCCCCTACGGGGAACGGCCTAGCGCATCGTAGCATAAAGCCTCATTGCGCTCGGCCGTGGCAATTGTGAAATTTCTCTGACCAATTTTGTCTTCCGATTGCGAACATACATTGTTAGCAGCCACCTAATAGGATGACATGAGCATCAAAATAAAATAAGAGAAATCAGATTGAAAATGGGAAGTGTAGGTGTTCTTCTTTTTTTTTCGCGAGCTATTAGAGAATGGAATTGTAGAGAAACATCAGAAATGAGGTTCAATGAACCGTCTGCCAAGCACTTGTAACTTTCAGATTATTTATGTATATGTAGAAACACGAGAAAACATATTTTGGTGCTGAAACAAGTAAAACGCACTGCACGACGAGCTGTTTATCGAGTTTCGTCGTATGAGTAAGTGTGACATGACGGTTGAAAGACATAATGGAAAAGGCTGACTGTGTCTTAAAGTGCAAGAAAATGGGGAAGGATTGGGCGGCAATTCAAACTTTCAGAAGGAGCGGCGCTGGAAATTTTGGCAGGGGCGACAAAATCTCTAGTGACGGCTTTCCATTGATACAACGTAAATGAGTATCACCTGACACAATTTTCTCCTCAAAAAGAACAACTTTATCGTTATCCTACCGTCAGGTGAAAAACTGATGCAAATGCAACACAAAATATATTGACAAAGTCCTCGAAGATGGAGTTCTAGCTCCAAAACGCTTCGAACAATAATAATTGTAACTGAAGGCGGATAATTATTACCATAATATATCTTCAACCTTAAGTGAGTATACGTTTTCCCTTAATTTTTTTTATCCTGTGCGGCAGGTTGGCAGCGGCTTACATGCCGTACTTCGGGCCCAGAAAAAGATGTGTAATAAAATGGAGACAATAAAACAATTTAAGACTTGGAAATAGACAGTAGCAGAGATATTTAAAATCAAGTCAGGTGAAGACATAAACTGGGTGTTAAAATGACATAAACACTGAAGCACTGTTGTTGTTGTTGTTGTGGTGGTGGTATGGTGGTATTCAGTACGGAGACTGGTTTGATGCAGCTCTCCACCCTACTCTATCCTGAGCAAGCCTCTTCATCGCCTCATAAAAAGGGCAACCTACATTCATTTTAATCTACTTACTGTATTCATCTCAAGGTCTCCCTCTGCGATTTTTTCCCCACACACTTGCCTTTAACGCTAAATTCACGATTCATTTATATCTAAGGATGTGTCCTACCAATTGATCCTTTTAGTCAAGATACGCCCGAAATTCCTTTCCACCGTAATTCTGTTCAGCACTTCCTCATTAGTTACGCGATCCACCCACCTAATCTTCAGCATTCTTTTGAAGCACCAGATTTCCAAATCTATCTTCTTCCTGTCCGCACTGTTTATCGTCCAAATTACTTCCGTAAAAGGCAATACTCCACACAAATGTCTTCAGAAATGACTTCCTAACGCTTAAATTATTATTCGATTTTAACAAATTTCTCTTTTTCAAAAATGCTTTTCTTCCCATTGTCATTCTGCATTTTATATCATCTGTACTGCGACCGTCATATGTTATTAAAGTGCCTAAGTAACAGAACTCATCTTCCACCTTTATTATTTCTTTACTAATCTAATTTCTTCAGCATCGCCTAATTTTTTTAGACTGCAGTCTATGGATCTTTGTCTGCTGTTGTTAATGTTCATCTTATATGCACTTTTCAGCACACTGTCGATTCCATTCAACTGCTCTTCCAAGTCCTTTGCTGTCTCTGACAGAATTACAATATCATCGGCAAAACACAGTATTTTTATTTCTGCACCCTGAACTTTAATTTCTTCTCCAAATTTTTCCTTGCATTCCTCCATAGCTTGCTCATTGCACAAATTGAATAACATTGGAGAAAGGCTACAACCCTTTCCTACTCCCTTCCTAACCACTGCATCTCTATCATGCCCTTCAACTCTGATAACTGCTGTGTTGTTTTTGTATAAGTTGTAAATAACCTTCCAAATCAAATGTTCAAATGTTTGTTAAGCTTAAGGGACATAACTGCGGGGTCATCAGTCCCTAAACTTACAAATTACTTATGAACTACCTTATACTAAAGACGACACGAACATCCATGCCTGAGGAGGGATTCGAACCCCCGACTGTAGCGGCCGTGCAGACTGTGACTGGCGCGGCGCAGACCGCTCGGCCACTGCAATAACCTCCCGTTCCCTATATTGTACTCCTACTTGTTCAGAATTTAATCAACACTGTCAGAAGCTTTCTCCAAATCTACAAAAGCTAGAAATGTAGGTTTACCTTTACTTAATCTATCTTTCAAGATAAGCCTTAAAGTGAATATTACCTCCCGTGTTCCTACTGATGGACAATTAAAAAATATTGGTGTCGCTTTAGTTCTGCTGAAATCCGGCGGGCGCAACACTTTGAATACACTTATACTAGACGGTCACGACGATTCGCTGTTATTAAAACATCCCTTACATACAGGATACAAGGTCTACACTAGTACGGGTATGATACAGAAAGGGAGTTTTCATAACGCGAGAACTACAAAAGTACACAGTCGTGTAAATTAATATTATTCCTGTCCTATGAACGACGTTAGCGAAGTACCTACGTTCACAACGTGAATAAACAACAGACGTTAGTCCGACGAGTCAGTACTCGACTTGGTGGCGGTGTGTATGAACGTAGATGTATGGTAAATTACAATACCGAACAGTCTCCAAATCAAGTGATAAAGGTATCCGGCAGATTTATGTCAAGAGGAGAAAACTGTGTGCAAAGTTATCCCGGTAGAAGTTGGCCCCACGAAAAATGATACCTGGAATTGGAATAAAAAGAGTGTCAATTTTTTTATGAACGAATTAACACAGGCGACGACATTGATGATGATGATGATTGATGTTGTAAGGTGCTAAACAGCTAGGTTCAAAGGTTTGTAAAGTTTATGGGACTTAACTGCGGGGTCATCTGTCCCTAAACTTGCAAACTACTTATGAACTAGCTTATGCTAAGGACGGCACAAACATCCGTGTCCGAGGCGAGATTCAAACCCCCGACGGGGAACGGTCTCGCGCATCGCAGCATAGTGCTCAATGCGCTCGGCCGCTCCGCCGCGGCCAAACAGCTAGGTCATCAGGATCCACTGGCAACAAGATATTATCAAAACAGCTTACGCAAAGAGGTGAAATTCAAATACCTGATTAGCGCGTTGAGGACGTAACGGACGTTCAAGCCAATATGATACACAAACTGAATAACATGCTAATGCCAGACCCATTTTATGCTTCCGACATGGACTCAACTCCAAATTTTTTTTTTTTTTTTTTTTTTTTTTTTTTTTTTTTTTTTTTTTTTTTTTTTTTTTTTTTGATCACGACATAAGGAAATCTGTCTGACAACTTTTATCACAGCACTTGAAAATGGCCTAAGGCCGAAACCAGGTTGTGACAATAAATAAAAAAACTTGCAGTCAAATGACGGTCAGTTCTTTAAAAAAAGAATCATTTGATTGTGTTATATGGTTACATGAAAGTACTGTGCTCTGTGATATAACGAGAAAGTGTTCAAGTGTTTCTAAACCGAAGAGACCAAACAGCAAAAATCTGTAGACTTGCGAACTACTTAAACTAAATTATGCTAAGAACAACAAACACACGGATGGTCGAGGGCGGACAAGAACCTCCGACGGGAGTGGCCACCCTATCCACGACATGACACCTTAGACCGCGCGACCCGTGCAGCGATTTAATGAGACGCGACTGTGTATAGCACGTGAACCAGCATCTTAAGGTTCCTCTGTTTAACCACTCCCGAGAATTTTCATGCTGACGGGGGCTTTCTCAATAGTCTCAGATGAAGTCACGATAGTCGTAAAAGTGAAAACCGAAAAAATGAACAGACTTTGTTAAATTATGTTCATTTTCCTTATGGCATTGTACTATTTATCTCTACAGTAAATAAACTGCAACTATTGGACGAAACTAAAGAAAGCAAGTTGGCAAATGAAAATTAACTTCACTAATAGTGAAATAATGCGTAAGCAACGTTTCTAAAGCAATACAAGTTAACAGTGTAATCACAGAAGCATGTGATGTGTTTCGTATTTAGGGCAGTGAAAGATAATTACTGTAATTACACCAAAACAATTGGACCCAAAGTATCAGATGAATAAAACAATATTTATTGCCTTTGTCACTCTAGACATGGTCATATCAGGAAAGCGAATTTTTCTAATTACATTGTAATCTTTGTCTCAAAAACAAATAAACAACAAATGTTGGACAAATGTAATGTAGGAAGTTATAATATCAAAAAGGAACAACTTCCTGATGTTCTGCAAAACTTATTTATTCGTCACAAATCGGCTTTCGTCTTCTTAAGCCATCATCAGGTGACTTCTTAGGCCATCATCAGGTGACCGGTTTGTACGAATAAATAAGTTTTGCAGAACATTAGGAGGTTGTTCCTTTTTGATATTATCACGTTCTGTCAGGCACTGACGGAAAAACCAATTAATTTTAGAAAGTTATAATCAGAAGTGAATTTAAATGATACTGAAATAATTTGCAAGCAATAAAAATTAACGACGAAGTCCCATAATAAGTTTACATGTTTTCTAATTTAGGACTGTGAGAGAAATTGCCAAACGCCATATATGTCATTTTGCAATTATGCTGAATATGTTAAGCCCCACCTGTTCACCTTTCTGTGGGAGAAGGTTAATAGAAGAAGAGCGAAACAAATAAAAATAAGAACAATTAACGAATGAGTAAAGCAATTTATGTTACCTCTGAAATCCTCTTATCAGAGGAGCACGTGTCGTTACTTCACTACAACCTGTTTTACAATATAGGCTGTTCCAGGAGGAGTGGTAAATTTTTAGGAGGTGGTAATATAGACGAATTGCAATAAAAAGTACAATATGTGTCGAATTTTTACAAAGGACAGAGATACAGCTCTTTGTATGTTACCCAAACAAAGCACTGGACAATGAGGATATCTAGGTAGAACATTATCATACTGAATTAAAAGTACAATTTTGTGCCGGCCGCGGTGGCCGAGGGGACTGAGGCGCTCAGTCACGGTCTGCACGGCCACTACGGTCGGGGGTTCGAATCCCCCTTCGGGCATGGATATTTGTGCCGTCCTTAGTCTTAGCTAGTTCACAAGGAGTTTGTAAGTTCAGGGACTGATACCCCGTAGTTAAGTCCCATAAGCTATACAAACATTTGAACATTTGAGGTAAATCCGTCATAGTATAAGTAGCTACCTACAGCAGTGGCAGCACTCTAAGTGTAACTTATAGCCCTTCCCCGTTTTACCCCACCTCCCTATCTTGCCTCTCCTTCCTCTGTATCTGTACTCAGTAAAAGAGACACTTTATATGGGATTTCTTTTTTAATTGAAATTCGTCTTTACTGCCACTTCCTGAAACATTTTCTATTCCTGCTGAAACACCTTGCATAGTGCATGTTACGGAGTGTAGTTTTCAATGATAAATAGTTGCACATAGACATGCGGCTTCGGCAGAAATATTGACGATCAGCCTCGTGCACTTGCAGGTCACACGTTGGCCATGAAACTTTCTTCCCTAGACGGGATCCAAACCGGCTCCCCCAGAGTCACAACCTATCGCTCAAGCGACCGTTAAGGGCAGTGCCGGCTTCTCTACGACTATGCTCGTATGAATTATTAATCAGCTAACTCCCAAGTGGATTCTGTCGGAATTCTGAAATTATCATTACTGAACGTGAAGCCCATGTCACCTCAGATTCAGCGTCTGAGTTACGCCGTATTTCCACACTATTAGCAATTCATGCGGTAAATCATGATCACCAACTTCTATTTGCAGTAATCGCGTTCAAAGCTATATTTCTGTGACCTGCCCCTAGTGGCTTTCGACACAGGTAACTGTTAACAAGTAGTTCGTAAATACCTCTAACGGGATGAAGAGCAAGGATGGGAGGGAAATGATTGACCTGCACTGTGGCATTCAAATAATTTAGTGGCTACGAATGATAATTTCTGCCAGGCCGGGATTCGAGTCCGGTATTGCAGCTTTGGGCCAGGGCGGTCGATTTCTCGGCTGCTGAAGGCACGCCTCCCGTCCACCGCAAATTCTCACACGTCGCCCGCTAGAGAAGTAACGTCCCTATTATCCACATGCCTCTATGGCTCGCATTCCTAACAAGTCATTTTTCCACATCTCAGATGAAGATATGAGTCCTGACGCCATCTTCGCCTAAATATGTAATTTATGTATCGGTGTGCTGCCTGTTCTTTCGGACAATAATTCGGTAAATATCCCTATAGAGACAACGCGTTGTACCGAAAAGAATGGATTTAGTTACAGGAACGTCGTATTTTTCTGTGGAGTCACAAAGACAGTACAGTTATTAAGCACAATGTACATATAATTATAAACGAACCGAAAGCAGAAGAGGAAAAAAAAAATACAATGTTGTCCACCGTAACGTCTGAACCATTATATAGAAAGGTAGTTAAAGTGTACTGCGTTAAATTCACTTAATTTCTAATCTTCATTTGAAAGACATTTTAATAAATTTAGTACCCATTTAAATCGTGTACATAGTGCGCAGTACTCTTAAGGCTGTTAACAATTAATCTTATTTCGTCAGTATCTTTACAGTCAAATCTTTGGTTTGTTCATACAACTGGTTCATGTCCAGTGAATATATTAAAGTTAAATGTACGTGTATGCTGAAATCACCGTTGTGTTACTTGTGACATTTTGTAAGTGACTCTGTCACTACTTAAAATTTTAATTAGCCGAGCGCTAGACGGAACGCGTCGTGCAGTGGTTAACATCGCAGGTCGCTGTGCTTGTGGTCCCCAGTTCAAATCCCGCCACGTGCAGAAAAAAAAATATTACGCCGTGGCTCAACGCCCTCTGTAATAAAAATGCTGAGCCAAATACTAAAATCGAACAATGAACATGAACTAACGACCGAGAACCATCGATCTACCTGGATATAATTATAATAGTGCGGTCTGGAGCAGCACGTTAGATCGCGCGGTTTTCCGCGTCGGAGGTTCGAATCCTCCTCGGGCATTGATGTGTGTGCTGTCCTTAGGTTAGTTTAACTTATTTTATGTAGTTTGTAAGTCTAGGGGCTGACGACCAAAGTGCTTCTTTGGTCCCATAGAATTACAAACATTTCAAAAATTTTGTAGGAATAGGCTGCATCCAGCTAGCTCTAATACTCGTATAACCAGAAACACTATTCCACCTGAAGATGATAGCGTAAACTCTCAACACGTGTCGTCGGATTAATAGAAAGAGTGACTGACACAGATAATTGCTTTTTCAGTTTTTAAAGTTAATTATTACTTTATAAAAACGAGTTTCTTTTGTAACTAAGAAAAAATAAGCTGACTGAGAAAACCGGCATCCTATATTCATATATGTCATTAGGAAGTTCATCCGTTCGCGGTTCAATTTAGGACACACGAGCAAGATGTGGCTGACATCCGATTTCGACTCAAGATCACACTCACTTGTCGGCAAGCTGCAGACTTTGATCAGGAGTTTATGTTGCGCAAAAGACGTGATTAAAGGGAAGTTGTTTTTTTGTTTATTATTATTATTATTATTATTATTATTATTATTACAGAATTTGGCCAATTATAGACCGCTTAGAACTTAAGACTATGGTACAATATTTTTCTTCTTATCTTCCCAGAACTTCTTCATGCGTTGGCTGATGGCCTGCCTCTGTTCAATGGACATCACCCTCCTAGGTTGTTGTTTTTGTTGTTGGATGGGAAATTTTGCAGAATCGATCTGTAGCCTGAAATTTCCCCTGTCTTGTATTAAGTCTTCTGTGATGTTAAGTTTTCTCAAATCCCTTTTTGTCTCTTCCAGCCATCCTGTAGTGTTCTTCAATTTGGAAATGAAATTAAAAATTTTCTTTGTCAGCCTACTGTCTTTCATTCTGTAAATGTGTCCATAAAACTTTAATCTCCTCTTCCTTATTGAGTCTGTGATGGTTTCTATGTTTCTGTATAAATGTTCCTTTCTTCTCTTCGTCCAATTGTTATCCTTGTTTTTTTGTGGTCCTAAAATTTTTCTGAGTATTTTCCTTTCTTTCTTTTCTAGTTCTTCTTGTTCCCCTTTTTTATTCAGAGTTAGGCATTCAGATCCATATAGTGCTTCCGGTTTAATTACTGTTGCATAGTGTTTAATTTTTGCCTTAAACGATACCGATCTTTTGTTATATAGGTTTTGGGTGAGTTTGTATGCTAATTCCATTTTCCTTGATCTTTCTTTACTTGTGGTGTTATCCAATCCATTTTATTGTATCCATTCTCCCAAATACTTAAACTTCTCAACTCTTTTAATTTTCCCTTGTTGTGTTTGTAGATATTTCTCTCTGTTGTGTTTATGTTCATTGTATTCCGTTTTCTCATATGATATTTGTAAACCGGTTTTGGCTGCAGTTCTGTGAAGTGTTTCTATCATTATTTTTGCATCTGTTTTGTCTTTAGAAATAATTGCAATATCGTCAGCAAAAGCGAGACATTTCACTTCGAATCTTCCTCTCCCTTGTCCTAGATAAATTCCTTCAATGTTTTTCCCTTTTAGTTCTTTTTCCCATTCTCTCACTACTTTGTCTAAGACCAGATTGAAGAGAATTGGTGAGAGTCCATCGCCCTGGCGAACTCCTGTGTTAATTCTGAAGGGTTGAGAAACTTCTCCAAGAAATTTAACTTTAGAAGTTGTGTCTGTGAGTGTCTGTTCAACTAACTTTCTGGTGGTTCTATCGATACCTGCTTCTTGCAATGTTAGGAATACTGTTTGTCTGTCTACGGAATCATAGGCTTTTTTGAAATCAACGAATGTAATGACTGTGTTAAGGTTCCGCATTGTTCTGATCCTGAGAATTGTTTTCAAGTTAAATATTTGCTCTGGGCACGATCTACTTTTTCTGAAACCTGCTTGGTACTCACCAATTGTGTGTTCTGCTTGTGCTTCTATGTTATTCAGCGGAGCTTTGGATATAATTTTATATGTGACTGGAAGTAGAGATATGCCTCTGTAGTTGTTCGTATCTGTCCTGTCTCCCTTCTTGTGTAATGGGTGAATTATGGCTTGTTTCCAATCATCCGGTATTCTTTCTTTTTCCCAGCAATCTTTAATAACGTCATAAATGGTTTCAGCAGCCCGCTTCCCTCCCAGTTTCCACATCTCGGCTACTATCCCGTCTTCACCTGGTGCTCTGTTGTTCTTCAACTGGCTAATGTATTTCTCAATTTGATGCAGTGACGGTGGTTCTGAAGGAGGATTTTCTTTTTGAGGTTTACAGAAAGTTAGTCGTTGTGTTGGTTCATCACAGTTTAGAAGGTTCTTGAAGTATGCAGCAAGTAACTCACAGTTGTCTTTGTTGTTGGTGATCAGTTTGCCTGTCCAGTCTCTGAAGTGGAGGCTCATCGATTTGTACCCTGTTATTTCTTCTTTAAAAACTTTGTAGAAATCCCTAGTATTGTTCTGTCTGAAATTTTTATCTACGTCCTCTAATCGTTTTTTGTCATAATTTCGTTTCTCTGCTCGAATAATTTTTGATGTTTGTTTTCTGATCTCAGTGAATGTGTTCCAGTCGCTTTCCTTTTTGCAAGCGTTCCATTTTTTCCAGGCTGTTAGTCTATTCTCTATTGCTTCATCACATGTCTTATTCCACCATCTATGTTTCCTTCTTCTTGGTGGTTGTTCTAGTTCTTTTACCGTTTCTATCATTGCTTCTCTGATCTCGCTCCAGTTTCCCATCGTCTTTGTCTCAAGCTTTTCAACGAAATTGTCCCTATTGTCTGACAGAAATTTTGTGTCAATTCTAGGGACTTTTTTTTATTTTGGGATTTGGTTTCTTTGGTTGAAATTTGGTTTTAATTTCCGTTAAAAAGTGGTCAGAATCTATTCCTAGTCCTCTTCGGACCCGTACATTCATAATTTCTCTATGGTTATGTTTGGTTATTGCCACATGATCCAGCTGATATGAGCCTAAATGTGTATTAGGGGAACACCAGGTCTTCTTTCTCCTTGGCAATTTTCTGAAGAAAGTTGACATTAGTTTCAGGTCGAATTGTCTGCAGAAGTTGATGAGCCTTTCTCCGTTCTTATTGGTTCGTTTGTGTGCAGGAAAATTTCCTACTATTGCCTTGTATTTCTCTTCCCTGCCGACCTGTGCATTGAAATCCCCTACGAGTATTTTTATGTGATGCTTTGGTATTTTAGATGTTTCGTCCTCTAGTGTTTCCCAAAACTGATCCACTTTTTCTGGATTTTTCCTATTGTCCTTGTTGGTAGGTGCATGTGCATTTATGATGGTATAGCCTTTGTTTGCTGATCTGAATGAGAGAAGTGATATTCTCTCAGACGGGGATGTAAAATTTGTTATAGATTCTGTCAGGTTGCGTTTTACCATGAAAGCTGTTCCAAGAATACTGGCATTTTGTTTATTCTTTATGGCTGGTTTCCCTTTATAAATCCTGTAGCCCTCTGATTCAAATGCATTCTCATCTCTGTATCTGGTTTCCTGAAGTGCTAGTATGAGTATGTTGCGTCTGTTTAATATGTCCGTCAGTTGTTTCAGTTTTCCAGTTTTTAATAAAGCATTGATATTTAATGTGCCAAGAAGATATTTTATTCCAGGCCTTATGCGAGAAGTTCTAGGAAGCTCCGACTCTTCCTCACATGATGTTCTAGGCTCTCCAGAATCCAATGGCCTAGTTGCATCACTGTTTCCAGTGATGGAGGATTGTTTACCTCCTGGAGTAGTTTTCCTATGAGTGTTTACCATCATGTCTTGGTTAAAAGTAAATTAGGAACGGGTGTTAACCCCTTCGTGGGATGTTGGAAGTTGTATAAAGATTGAAATCGTGGATTGGTCCAGATGAGTTCTCATAAAGCGCGGCTGTGTAGGAACCCGGCGTAATAGCACTGCGTAATAGCCGCCTTTCATCTGTTGCCACTGTTGTTTTGTGTGAATCTTGACGTCAGTGCATGGCAGACACACTACAAGGATACCACTTGTTTGGTTCATGCATCAACTGCCTCCATGTAGCGGATACCGAAGTGGGAAGGCACTCACGGTAAATGAATTGTCCAACCTACTTGTACAATTAATGTATTCTCAAACGATGTCCAAGATATATTGGTTTCGTTTCATCTCCGATGTTGTGTGTTTTTAAGGACTTTTGAGAGTCAGATGCAATTAATGTAGGGTAAACCCGGGAGAGATGGCGCACATTTTCAAAATTATTCATGAAAAGTCCCATAATGTACTTAAGTCGAAATACTTTCTTTTGCAAGTAAACTAACCAGTTTTCCTTAAAATATAATTTTTTGAGAATTTTACATGCACTCATTCGTCATGATATTTGACCATTCAGAAAACCTTAAAGTGCGGCAGCTATCCCTTAGACTAAGGGTGAGATGCCGCGTCCATAAGGGTGACAAGCCGCACGATGATAGTTGCTGAAATTTGTAATTTTTTAAACAAAATATGTTAAAATTTTAATTTATGATGATAACAATTGAGGAATAAAAAAACACTGAATAACTGGCAAAGAAATCCTTTATTTTTGTTATATCAAAACACTGAATTAAATTTTAAATTATTTTTAAAGATTAAACTTAAGCCGAATTTATCAAAAGAAATCCATCATTAGCTTTTATTCCTAACTTTCCTGCCACAGTCACCACAATAAGTATTAAAGATTGTAAAAACACTGAATTCAATTTTAAATAACTGTTCTTAATGATTAAACTTTGGCCTATTAATAAAATTAACAGAAATCCTCTTCATCGTTATCTTTTACTCCTATTGTCCCTGCCACAGTCAACATAGTATCAAAGTTTCTACTATTTTCGTGTACCCAAAGCTTACACGACAAGCAGCATAACCAGTCTTTTAGTTGCTTCACAACTCTTTGCACTGCTTACATGGTGTCTTGTTTTGATGTAGGCCTATGTTTGTTGAAATATGGATCGTAACTCTTATTTGACTTGTGCGGCAAGTATCCCTATTAAAAAAAAGTGCGGCATATATACTGGATTCCACTGCGGCATGCACCCCGATCTATCAGGGATAGACTCCGCACCCTGCGACTCTGTAACCGTAGCAGCCAAGATGGCCGGACTAGAATCAAAGGGCACCCAACAGAAGTTACTGTTCGTGCAGCTACTCAGATATTTAAAAACATGTCATTATTTAGCACAATCTAATAACCAACCGTAACACTAAAAAGATTTCCATCCAAGTTACACAGACTTGCCTTGTTTACTAACACTAACGCAGTTGAAACTACCACTATTGAAACAAAAGCAGTTGTCTCGTCGCCCAGCATATACTGCGCAGCTGCTAAGCGCCTACACACGCACTTTGGCGGCATTTACCAAAACTAGGGGGAGGGGGGTTCACAGTCTGTACCGCATGCGGCAACTCTCCCGGACTTACTATATTTGGTAAAAAATGATAATGCATTCATAACTGACACTGAGCTATAAATATGAGTTTGGAGGCAGTCTGAAGGTCTTCCGTACCTGGAGCCGAGGGCAGAGAAAAGCACATCCAGCATTTCTTGTGGAAATTTTGATTCATCCGTTTATCCACATAGAAAACCAATCTATCGAGTTCCAACGAGGTGACAGTCCATTATTGACACCATTTTCCAAGCTGGCCGTATTAAAATAAAATGGAATCTGGCAGCTGAGTGTTTGAAGATCGTATTAAAAACGAGATAGATGTGATGAACATCTTCCGGAACGTACCAAAGCGTCAAAACTGGTAGAAACGACCGGAGCCTCATTTATTTTGTAGGAGACACTCCACAGAAGATAAACGGCGTCTCTTCTTTTAGACCGAACTGTCCATGAAGGGCAGGCCTTGACTATAAAACTTAACCGACAAAATTTGGCGGCTAATGCTCTAGGGCATCTCTCATGTTTCCACAAAAAGGACTTTGGTGGGCGTCGATCGCGTGGTTCAAAGATAGTTATGACTAACGTTTTATTGAAAAGTATCTAGTTTGGAGAGAAGAACCTTTGGCGCAATTTTATACAGTTCACAGCCATAGTCTAACCGATATCGCATAATCTCTCGGTATATGGCGAATAAAGTACTCTGATACGCTTCCCACCACACAAAGATGAGTTAAAAAAAAAAAAAAAAAAAAAAAAAAAAAAAAAAAAAAAAAAAAAAAAAAAAAAAAAACTTTTATAAAATTGGAGAGAAAATATATACTGTACTGCTGATTTAATTCAATCAATCAGTTTATGATTACCATCTGATAAATACTATCACTTTAAATTATTAACTAACTGTTATTTCAATCTTTGTTTTAACAGTTTATCATTAAATTTGACATATCAAGTGCAATCTTTAATTAGTAGCCGCGGTGGAGTAGCCGAGCTGTCTAAAGCACCTCGCTGCAAAACGCGCGGTTGCTCGCCGTGGAGGTTCGAGTCCTCCCTGGGGCATGGGTGTGTGTGTTTGTCCGTAGGTTAGTTTACCTAGGTTTAAGTAGTTTGTGATCATTAATGCCAGCCGACTGTTGATTTCTCAGCCGATATCTCCCGTTCATTAGTTGTTTAGCCATTCATCAGTGTGTGCAGCGATTGTGAGTAATGACGTTTTGAGATAATACGAGTCAGAGGTGGAATACGTACATAGATCGTTTGCGCACAACAAAATTTTTGTGAACAGAACTACGGTTGTCGTCGTTATGGTCGCTTGACTGCGCGCATTGAAACTCGGATTTATCACTGTTGGAACAACGCGCAAACATGAAGTACTGCCTGAAATTAGACAAAATTGCTGCCGAAACGTTGCAAATGATCCCACGACAATTTATGGTAACTTGTCAAGTAGTGCCCCGACGTTTCTCAAGCGTAACGTAACTCCAGACGATACATAGTGCCGCCCATTTGTCACAATACCATAGTCCTCTAATTTGCACATGCGATTTGTTTTCTCTTAACTCTTGAAACCACTCGTTCGTTAAAGAAATTGAAAGGTTTACCCCTTGCCACGCGGCATCTTGCGACACGTCTAGGTTCTTGAGGGTGCCTACATTGCAGGCGTTTATCTGGGAACTTAATGAGTGCAGTACTGTATCTAAATCAGGCCATTATTCTACGTTTCTGACTGAGATAGCTGGTACAGTTGTTAAATATACGGGTATAATGCTAGTATCAGATTCTCTTCTTGCTCTCCCAATAAGATGTTTCAATGCTTCCTTCAATAAGGTAACTAAACTTTCCTTTCCTGTAATTGTACAATTTTTTGCACCAACGATGCATTAACTCTACTATTAATTCACGTTTCTATTTAATTTTAATTTATTTAATTTGGAATCTGGGTCAGCTAGCCTACAATAAAATAAATTTCAGTCCAATATTTTCTATTAATTATCTTGTCAGTTATTTAAAGGATATATCGGATCAACAAGTTTCAGTTGGTTGTATTAGCAATTTTATCAACGTTGCTTTGCAGAAAGTATTCATATGTATAAAAACGAGCATAAATTTTCTACAACATTTATCTGACATTTGGTTACCAGTTTTACGAATGTATTCCCAGATAATAAATGAGAGTTGTTGATAAAAACGACAGCAATACGCTTCGTAACTAGTTTGGGGAAAATCTTACTTATAAGGAAGGGGGTGATCAAAACCCACAGATCGAAAAAGGCCTTTTTCTTTGCATTTATAACGTAGGATGTGGATTATTTTAAGGGCAAAGGATGCAAACTGAATGATGTTGCTCAGGAATTGCAGAGAATTTTATATGAAGGGCAACTGCGGCTAAAACATTTATACATAATTAATGGAACTTTCTAACAAACTGTTGATCTTAAAGTAACTGAAAATATAAAATTAAAGTAAATGAAAGAAAGCTCGTTGATCCCCATTATCTGTATTTCTATTTCAAGTATTGGAGGCCTGCACAACCAGTTTCGCGACAAATTGTAATTGCATCATTTCCATAACAGGACGGAAGGGCACAATTTCATGAGACTATCGTACATCAGGTGAAGCCTATTTCGTGGTCTCCAGTAACTGCAATAGCAGTATAAATGACAAACCAGGCAAACAACACAAAGAAACAGACAAGGTACGCTTTTCAATTATGTTATCTATATGACACGAACTAGACGGTCAAGCCATTTTATCTCTAATGAGCTGAGAGAGAAAAGTAATCGTTGGACCTAACCAATAATCCCCGTTAGCCAACATAAAAGTCATATTTAAAATCAATTATAAGTAAATCCCATGATAATTCCTCAATGGATAGCCTAATGGCTCCATTTAGTTTTCTAACACGTTAACTGTTTGAAATTTTGCTATACTGGACGTAAAAATATTTGCATTTCATTAAAATGTGGCAATTTTTAATACAGTAGAAAACCTGAAGATGCATCTGTAATTTGTTGCGAAACCGGTTTCGCAGGTCTCAAAGACCCGAAATAAAAATTCAGCTAATGTGGACCAAGGACAATTCTTTCACTTATTTTAATTTTAAAATTTCAGTTATTTTAACATCAACAATTGTAAATGTTTGAAAGTTCCTTTAATTTTGCCCAGGAATTTCCCACATTCTACAAATCTTACGCTGTGTTCTGGAAGTAAGCTTCATAGGGTCAAAGCGATATAATAAGATGTATACCGTGTTGAAGTTCTGACATCTCTATTTATATAAAAGCGAAAGGACACATCACTTACTCACTGGCTAGACCAGAAATCTCAAAAACTACTTCACCTACGAAGCTGAAATTTGGCAGAACTGTAGTTTATACGTAGAAGACGTCAGCTATGAAACGATTTTGTGTTAGGGCCGATAGTTCAGGAGATATGACGTCATAAACAATGAAAACTTCCTCGTCTTGCGTCACGTCTCTTCACTATTTGAGAATGGGAGCATTTAACGACTTTCAACCAACTTTAAACATGATTTCAAACCTTTAGGAAACTTTTTCTCGCTGACACCCCCATCGAATTGATGAAACGAAAAAAGTTTGTCGCTTACTACATTTTCGGCGTTCATGTAGGAAAATTACGGCATTTGGGTAGACGTTACAAGTTATTACTCGTACACTATTAATTACATTCGCAAGAAATGTTACAGACAGTATACACACATACCACTGAACGTACGATCGAAATTTTATCATAGTACGACACACAGTTCATGAGATATGGAGTCATAAACAATTAGGTTCATGAAAAACCGCCTCATCATGCCTGACGTTTTGATTTATTACGTCGTTCTTAGTAATTCTATTCGCGACGTATCTTGCAGACATTTTACAAATGAACCACTGGATGTACCTTGGAAATAATGTATATATAGTTGAGGTGCTATGACGTCAAAAACAATGAAATGCATGAACATTCGCCCTAATAATCATGAGGCTGTAATTTATTACGTATTTACTATCAACTCCATTTACAACACATTTCGGTCAGTTTACTAACATTCCACTCTATGAACCTGGTAAATAATGCTTTTGTAGAACACATAATTCGGGATATAGAAGCGAAAGGTCACTCACGCACTAATCTCTAAAACTACAGCACCTATGAAGCTGAAATTTTGCCGGTATGTAGTTTATAGTTAGAAGACGTCAGGTAAGAAAGCATTTTGCGATAGGACAGAATTAAGGTGAATGGCGGAGGAGACCTTTCCGATCGTCACGAAAATTTGCACGCTTGACCTTCAAAAACAAGATGAAGGTCACCGTCTGCCTAAAGTTTCATACGGTGCATGGGGAAGGGTACCTTGCAACATAAAATGGATCCGTAAATACCTTGGTCGTGCCATAACTTGAGAACACCTTGACAGATTTCACAGATCCTTATTTTGTTCCTCTCAGAACAAGGGTTGTACGAAATAAAAGTGGAAAATTTGAAAATAACAATGAGAGCTTTACAATTTGCAAATCTATAGTTTTGTTCCGATATTGATGAAATTTTGCACACTTGGCCTTAAAAACATGAGGAATGTCACTGTTTCTATAAAATTCTGTTCGGTGCATGATGTAGGGTACTTAACTTACGAAATTTTACAAAATGCATAGTTTTGCTCCACGCTTGATGAAGTTTTGCACACATGACCTGTCACTGAATACATAAATGTTTGAATGCTACATGGCAGAGAGTACCTTGCCAAAAACTTTTCCGAGAGAGGGAAAGGTGGAAATTAACAGAGAGATGGGAGAGAAAGAGATGGATGCAGAGGGAGGAGGGAAAGGGAAGTGGACAGCGAGAGTGTAGAATAAATAAATACACGGGCAACGCCGGGTTTACAGCTAGTATTATTATACAACAGTGAATTCAATGGCTATGTTCACCATTGTACGTTACTCAGAGTTTGTACGTTCAGAATCCTTTCCATCATGCGAAAACTTATACTGAGAGATTTAGTTAACACTTTTGTGTAATTCTACACCATACTTGTGTCGATACTGAGCGAAAAAGTACTTTTCTTATCGTAATGAGTCGGCATCTGTAGACAGGTCACGTCTTCCTGTTGGAGAACGCTGTCAGGCTGTAATTTGTGATGAAACACATTAATTCCAGCAGTCTCAGAACTGTTCATCAACCAGATCACAACCTAAGCAGGGAATTGTTCTGGAGTTTCCTCCTGTGGTTTACAAGATTCTTATTATGACCCATGATTGAACCGTATTATGACTGACGTCTTGACTACATTTCTCACAGAGCCAAATAAGAACTTCTATTTACGTGCCATCCCAATGTACGTCATATCTCTTTCCCACTCTAGAACATAACTTTTCTTTAGATTAGAAACCGTCGTTACTCATCTCTGAACTGTCATATACCACACATTCAAACAAGGCATTAAGTAGAGCACAGTAAGCTTCAAATCGTAACACATTTCGTTGGTGGTAATGCATTCGTAAACAATGGCCTAGCTCCAATCATTTGCATTACTCTTTTTAATATGGTCGTGCACAGGTGACTCCGGAACTTAAAGGGTAGCTATTGTTCTACGAATGGTTTTATCGCAGATTTACGTGACATTGGGTTTGCATTGATTGTTTGACAGCGGTGAATGTTTGTTTCTTCTTCTCACCATGCGCTCTGTCTTTGCCTGAAACAAAAGTACGGTTAAGCAGTACATATGATTTAAAGATTCGCGGTGTCCATAACTGTAATGCAGGTACTCAAATTTTTAATTATTACTTTATTAACATAGCACCCCTGTCGAGGTGGAGTGGATTGCTTACCTCAACGATACAAATACCGTGCCATAGGTGCAACCACAGCGGAGGGTTATCTGTGGAGAGGACAGACAAACGTGTGGTTCCTGAAGAGGGGCAGCAGCCTTTTCAGTAGTTACAGCGGCAACAGTCTGGATGATTGACTGAGCTGGCCTTGTAACATCGGCTAACATGACATTGCCATGCAGTTACTGCGAACGGCTGAAAGCAAGGGGAAACTACAGCCGTACTTCTCCCGAGGATATGCAGCTCTACTGTATATGATAATGGCGTCATCTTGGGTAAAATATTCCGGAGGTAAAACAGTCCCCCATAAGGATCTCCGGGCGGGGACAAATCATGAGGATGTCGTCATCAAGACCAACAAAACAGGCATTCTACGTATCGGAGAGACGAATGTTAGATCCCTTAATTGAGTAGGGTTGTTAGAAAATTTAAAAATAGAAATGGATATTTGAAGTTAGATATAGTGGAGCTCGTTAGATAGAGGAACACGATTTCTGGGCAGCTGAGTACAGAATTATAAATACAGAAACAATTGGGGAGTATTACAGGAGTAGGTCTGATAATAAATAAGAAAATAGGAATGCGGGTAAACTACTATGAGTAGCGAAATGATCGCATTATCGTACTAAAGATAGATACGAAGCCAACACCGACCACAGTAGTACAGGTTTATGTGCCAACTAGCTCTGCCGATGATGACAAGATCAAATAAATGTATGGGGTGGTAAAGGAAATTATTCAGACAATTAAGGGACAGAAAAACTTAATTGTGATGGGTGTAGGAAGAGGATGGGAAAAGAACAACCGGGAAAAGAAATGAATGAGGAAGTCGGTCTTGTAGAATTTGGTACGGAATATAATATAATCATAACAAACACGTCTTTCAAGAATCACGAAAGACGATTGTATTCGTGGAAGAGACCAGTAGACACCAGAAAGTACCAAATAAATTTTATAATCGTAAGACATAGATCTAGAAACCAGGTTTTAAACTGTGAGATATACCATGGGGCACGAACTGTAGGCTGAAACTGAAAAAAAAAGAAACTGCAGAAAACTAGGAAAATTAGGATATGGGGCCTGGATAAATTGAAGGAATCTGAAGTTCTTGAGAATTTCAGTGGAAGCTTTATGGCAACAATTGACAGAACAGACGCTAATAAAACAGTAGAAGAAGACTGGATAGCACTGAGAGAAGATATAGTGAAGCTAGCAGAGGACAAAACAGTTAGAAAGGAAAGACGTACCTAACATCCTTGGATATAACTGGAAATACTGAATTGATGAAAAGAGAAAATATTGAACAAGCATTAAAGGAAAGCAAGGAGAAATTTGGAGAAGGAGTTCAAGGTCAGAGTGAAGAAATAAAAACATTGCGTTTTGCTGATTACTTTGTAATTCTGTCAAAGAATGTAAGAGCAATTGAACAGAATGGACAGTGTATTGATAGGAGCCTATAAGATGAATATTAACAAAAGCAAAACAAGGATAATGAAGTGCAGTCTAAGAAAATCGGCGATGCTGAAGGAATCAGATAGGGGAACGAAATAAAGATGGTAGGTGATTTTTTGTTACTTGGTTAATAAAATAACATATGATGGTCGCAGCACAGAGGATGTAAAATGCAGAAAGGCTATGGGAAGAAAAGCGTTTTTGAAAAAGAGAAATTTGCTAACATCGAATATTAAGGGTAAGGTAGTTTTTCCTGTAGGCGTTTGTATGGAGTGTTGCCTTGTGCGGGAGTGAAATGTGTACGATAAACAGTGTGGACAGGAAGAGAATAGAGGCTTTTGAAACGTGGTGTTACAGAAGGATGCTGAAGATTAGGTGGGTGCATCGCGCAACTAATGAGGCGGTACTGAACAGAATTGGGGAGAAAAGGAATTTCTGGCATACCTTGATTAAAAGAGGGGGTCGATTGGTTGAACGTATCCTTATACATCAAGTAATCGTGAATTTAGCGTTGGAGGGAAGTGTGTGGGGTAAAAGTCGCAGAGGGAGACGAAGAGATGAATACAGTAAGCAGATCGAAATGGATGTAGGTTGCCGTTTTTATGAGGAGATGAAAAGGCTTGCTCCGGACAGAGTAGGATTGACAGGTGCATCAAACCAGTCTCCGGACTGAAGCCCACAAAACAACACTGTAATAAATAAAAGGGAGATAAATTATACTGATTTAAGCATTATTTCTGTGTAATTGAACAACGGGTGAGATGGTCCTTGCCCTCCATCTTTCTCTCTCTCTCTCTCTCTCTCTCTCTCGTTCCCTCTTTCTGTGTCTGCTTGTCTGTCTGTCTCTCTTTCTTTTTGCACTGGCAGTTACCTTTCTACGCTGAGTTGTACAATTTCTTTCGTAATTTTTATTAGTACACCTCAGGTGAAAAAGTTAAATATGTTGTATTGCAAACATCGCGCCTCACCGTTGGTAAAACCTTGGGTACATCTTTCTTTGTGCTAGAAAGTGAAACCTGATACTACCATACACAGTAGGAGTGAATGAGAACATTGACCTGTGTGAGTGCATTTAACATTAAAGCATGCGTTCGAAGAAAGGGTTAAGAGACAAAACTATTGCAAAGGCGCATTGGCTGAACTTACAATTAGCGAAAACTCATATAAAACATGATCACAGTTTCAGCACTAAGGTACTAGATTATCATAATGAGTCTATTTCGCTTATGACTTATGTGATATGAAAATATATCAACAAATCATATTGTGGCGAGCTCTGTTATCAATGTATAGCAAACAATCTCATCCTCAATATTCTGTGAAAATTGTTAGAATGTACAGTACCTCACTGCATTATCAAAGCAAAACATATACGAGGGTGGAAAAATAAAATGAACATCATGTAATATACTACATCCTATTGCAAGTGGCACTTCTGCGTACGTGTTAGCACTGTGACACGATCGCATGCACAAATGACATACGAAGTCCTGGATATTGCCTTTTGGTATATTACACTTTTGTTCTGCGATGGTGAACACAAATAATCCGTGAAGTGCATGGTCTTCCATACGTCCAAAGAGTCCAACTCTTTGGTGAGCTGTTAGTGGCAACATCTGAGATGAAAACTGCTCCACTGTTAAACATTTTGCTACCTCGATAATGATAATGTACACAAAACAAGGTAAAGCATTATTAGCGAAGGGGAACAGTGGGCGATACCTGAAGTTACTGACAGTGACCGACCAGTGTTAAAATCGATTGTGGACAGACACCATCAAACTACCACCGAAAAAGCGACTGCAAATCTCAACACTGACTCAAGCTATACTGTTTCTATAAAACCGGCTACAGCTTAAAATTTATGGAAGGGCTGCATTTGGTGAAACCTTGACGACGGAAGCAATCGAAAAACCGCAAAGGAAGTGGTGTGGTGCCACGATCAAAGAATCTGGACTTTTGATGATGATGTTGTACGGTCCGATAAATCATCGTTCACATTTCTTCCTACGACTAGCCGGGATTTGTAACGAAAACCAAAGAAGCAAACGATATGGCATCCCTGTTCCTACGGCCAAGCGTGCAGGAGGATGCATCATGATTAAGCCTCCATACCATGGTATTCAAGTGTTTCTATCGGTACTCTCGCTGGTCAGTGAATGAGTATCTCACCATCCTCGACAACAGAACTGCATGGTAACGAGTGGTTAACAGTGCCGTATTCCAAAACGATAAGCTCCCACCCAGCCAAAGAAGTCTCAGGCGTGCTTTGTAGACCATCATAAAATTGTTATACACCTCTCCTGCACAACCAAATCACCAACGTAACAGATGAGCGTTAGAGCCGAGAATGAGCACTCAGTTTACAGCCGAAACATCGTTGGAGTAACTGGCAGATGTTTTGGTACGAGAATTGATAACATTCTGTTGTAAACTATAAAGATACTTTACCAATTTTTACCACGAAGAGTTGTAGCTGATGCCAATGTTGGGCCACTCCTTCAAGATGAAAAATTGCTGTTTTTATGTCAGGCCTGGTGTTCATATTATTTTGGCCACCATCTGAAGATCAGGAGAAAAAAGAGAAATACCGAGTATTCAGTGCTTTATACAAATTTTTGTTATCTTTTCACCTAGAAAGAAACGACTTAGTATGTCCAAGCAAATGGTATCTTAAGCACTACCCTTCAAAATGTACAAATGTTTGTATAGGTTATGGGACTTAACTACGGGGTCATGAGCCCCTAAACTTACAAACTACTTAATCCTAAGGACGGCACAAATATCCATGCCCGAGGGGGATTCGAACCCCCGACAGTGGCAGACCGTGACTGGAGCGCCTCAGTCCCCTCGGCCACCGCGGCCGGTTTGGAAATACCTTTTAATTATAGACAATGGCAATAGAATATAAAATGTATTTTGATGTTTTCCAAATGTTTATTAACCTCAAATAATACACAGGAAGATGCAACAATTATTTGATTCCTCAAAATAGCCATCCTTTGCTTCCATCACTGCCTGGCACACTGTCGCCATGCGCTGCGTCAGCTTTGCCAAGGTTTCAGTTGGAATTACTCTCCTTTCTTCCTACAGGGCCTCCCACAATTGTGTTCCACTCGTGATTTTCCGTTTTCGGAACCTCCTGTCCAGTTCAACCCATAGCAGCTCGATTGGGTTGCAGTCAGGGGATTGGAGCGGCCATTCCATGTTTTTTCAATATTTTACGAACCTCTAGAGACTTCACATAGTTCTGACACAAGCGAGAGGTATGTTTCGGGTCGTTGTCTTGCTGCAAGACAAACCATTTCCCAATCAGACGCAAACCAGCTGTCTTAGCATGTCGCTGGAGAATGGTATGACAATCCTTTTAGTTCATTTTTCCACCTATTTTCACAGAATCTCCGAGTTTATTCCCTTCAAAGGATCCCCATACTATTATAGAACTCCCTTCATGCTTTACAACTGAAATTATGCACTGAGGATACAAGCGTTCATGGGTAAATGGCGTACAATTGACGGCGTTTAATTTCAAATATTTCAAACTTGGATTCATCTGTGAATAAGACTCTTCGCCAATCCCCCGCTGTCCATTGTTGGTGTGTCTTAGCCCACTGTTTCTTGTTGTTAACAGGACGAACAGTGGTTTCCTTGTTGCTACATAACTTCGGAAGTTGTTGTCTGCCAGGCGTCTTCTCACTGTTGACTCACTAACCGATGTATCCCTCGTTGCGTTCAGTTCAGCAGTCTATTCACGGTTAGTTTTTGATCTGTTACATTTACTGGTCACTCCCAAATACTTTTCATGGCGTTCTGATATTTTCCTGGGTGCCTTCATACGCGACCTTCGTAGGAGCCTGTTTTCGATATCGGTGTATAGTTTTGACAACTCAGCTGATGGAAATCTTATGTTTCTTTGCTATTTGTCAGGTGCTGTTGCCTTCTTAGTGCAAAGTATCATTACCCATGATTCATCAGGAATCTGTCATTTTGGGGACATTTTCAATTACTTTCGCGGCGTGTTTTACTTTATCATGCAACGCAACTACAAGTGAACAGAACTGTAAACAACGTACCTCTACATAGCCACGTGGTCTACTGATATCAACTGGCGTGTTTAGTAGAACCGCTTGGAAAGGTAATGTCGATTTACATAAAACAGAACAATAGTAATATATTTCAATATGTAAGTATATGTGCAATAATTAAGTACTGTACAATACTATAAGTGACATTATTAACAGTTAGTTGAGCTTGCGATTCGTATGCTAACCAATAACTCACATAGATCACATTCATTATGCTCCACTGTAGTACGCATTTACAAGTCTTCGTGTGTAGCATGTCTTAATTTACCTGATTGCTTCTACGAAGTGAAATACAGTACATTATGCAAAAATAGGTCTCAATGCGATCGACATGAGTAACCACCTTGTCCATTTTTCCTCTTTGTTAAGCTATGAAAATTCGGATAAGAATCAATTTTGTATTATCTTGGTAGTCTTGTTTCTACTCTGTACAAATATTTGACAAAAATGAGAGGATTATGGTAAGTTGACAAGAGAGTAAGCTACTCAAGACCACGAGGCTAACCCAAGCATAGACAAGACCATCCATTCTTCTTCAAGTTCAAAATGTGTTCATATGTTTGTAAATCTATCGGACCAAACTGCGTGGTCATCAGTCAATAGCTTACAAACTACTTAAATTAAGGTAAACTAACCTAAGGGCAACACACACACCCATGCCCCAGGAGGACTCGAACAGCAGCGAGGCACCTTAGACCGCTCGGCTACTCCATCGCGGCCTTCTTCAATTCTTGCGAAGTAGGAAGAAGAGAAATTACGTAAACACGCTCTTACAAGCATTACAATTCAAATTAAGAATATACCAAGTTCGCAAAAAATATATTTATTTGTCTTAACGCCCCAAAGATGGTACCTCTATGTGCTGAAACCAGTCGTCAAGACAAATAAATAAATCTATGATCGTGGCATATTTTTTATTTGAATTCAAAAAAAGATCACCAATGCCAAACATGAGCAAATTAAGTAAAACTAGCATTACAGATTGCGGAGATCATTTGAGATCTGCGGGGTAGATGACCTGAACATGAGATTTTCGGGAGAAGTCAGTTTGAGGTGTTTTCGATCTGGCCTCGTGAAGAGCGCAAACAAACCTGCGCCGTTTTAGGATAAGTACCGCCAGTAAACACAAGAGGTTTGGCGGTACCCAGCAGAGCACATTAACAGCTGGTGGACTTTCTTGTCCGTCCACCTTAATTGGCCCGAGGGTATCTGGTGAATGAAGCGTGATAATCCGGACCCTGAAATAATGCTGCTGCAGACGACGAGCGTCATTTGTAAACTCCGAAACAGGCAAACCAGTTATGGGAGGTAACGAGCGAAAGCACTTAGGAGCCTTTTGGGCAAAGACACGCTACTCACGAACTGCACAATAAATACCGCACGTATTACACATCCACTGTCTTAATAAAGAGCTTGCTCGTCGGAATTACATGTGATATAGCTTGAGAGGAGTTTGAGATACGAAGAATTGACTGAATATTTGCGGCAGCCTAGCTTCAGTGGCAACGCTTCCGAATCTATTCCGTATCTGTACAGGGTGTAAAGACAAGGACAGGATCAAAGCAGCAGATTATCGAGACACACACACACACACACACACACACACACACACGCACACACTTGAAGAGATGGAATGTTACGGACATTAGTTTCTCAACTCATAACACGACAGCTACGTTGAAAGAAATAGTATTTTCTGTTAGTATTTACTTGGGAAGGAACATAAAGTAACAAAATTGAATAAATGCTATACTCTCTTCAATCCACCGTATGGTACGTGGCGGAGGGTACACTGTACCACTACTAGTCATTTCCTTTTCTATTCCATTCCCAAAGAGAACGAGGGTAAAAAGAATGTGTATATGCCTCTGTATGAGCCCTAATTTCTCTTATCTTGTCCCTGTTATCTTTACGCAGAATGTAAGTAGGCGGCAGGAAGATCGTTCTACACTCACAAGGAGACTACACAAGTATCGGATTTTAGAATTTCGTTATATTTATGGCACGTGAAGTTCAGAACTTAAACATTAATCAGCCGAAGCCATTCAACGCAACTCTCAAAATGTTTCGAGAAAATCGACTATGAACTTTTGCAAGTACACGTAATTACCAATAATAAAAACATTTCCACCATCTGTCGGTGTAGCTCAAGTGATACAACTGAATTCGAAAACAACGAAAAAATATTCATCGCAACGGGATTCGAAGCACCGACTCTATGCTTGTAGCATTGAGTCGGTGCTTCGAATCCCGTTGCGTTGTTTTCGAATTCAGTTATATAAAATATTTTGACATCTCTAATTCCACATGTTCTCACAGTTTGTGTTTATTCGTATGTAGACGTGCTGAACACGGTGTCGTAACCTAGATTAACTGCTTGGAAACCCATTAGCAGCTATGGAGATGACTTTGAAAATCAGCGTCGTAGCTCTTCGCAAACTACCGTCGTCAAAAATGTTCATATGTTTGTTAAGCTTATGGGACTTAACTGCGTCAGTCCCTAAACTTAAAAACTGCTTATGAACTAACTTATACTAAAGATAGCACAAAATCCATGACCGAGGCAGGATTCGAATCCCAGACGGATAGCGGCCTCGCGCATCAGAGCATAGCGCCTCAATGCTCTCGCCCACTCTGCCACGACCTACCGTCGTCAACTAATAGTGTCGCCAATAGTGTAAAATTGTAACAGTTTTTTTATTGATACAATAAATATTATTAACCTTTTATAAATCATAAAAAATTACGAATACACAAAAATACGTATATTTTTCGTAAAAATTACCATTATATATTAAAATTGTATAGTATTCGAACAGAACGAAAACAAATAAAATCTATCATTACCCCTACGGCTGAAAGGATAGAACGCTACCACCTGAGCTACACCTACAGCTACTGCAATTGTTTTAAGTATTGGTACTTACGAGTACTTGCGAAACTAGAATCTTGATTTTCTCGAGAATGTTTTAGATTTGCGTCGAATGGCTTTGGGTGATGGCATAGTCCCCTGGGGCACGCCTGACGATACATTCGTCTCTGATGAACACTCGCCGTCGAGAACAACGTACTGCGTTCTACTCCTTAGAAGTCTACCAGCCAGTCATAAATCTGTGAACCTATTCCATAAGATCGTATCATCGTAAGAAGTCTGCAGTATGGCACCGCCTCAAACGCCTTTTTGAAATACAGAAAACCACAATCTGCCTGTTTTCCCTTCATCCACGGCTCGCAAGATGTCATGTGAGAAAACAGCAAGCTGAGTTTCACACGAACGATGTTTCCTAATCCCGTGCTGATTCATAGAAATAATCTTATCCGTCTCAAGGAATTTTACCATATTCGACCTGAGAATATGTGTCAAAATTCTGCAGGAAACTGATACAACGATATTAGCCTGCAATTATCTGGGTGCCGAACGCGGTGGCCGAGGGGACTGCGGCGCGCCAGTCGCGGCTGCACGGCTACTACTGTCGGGGGTTCCAATCCCCCCTCGGGCATGGATATTTGCGCCGTCCTTAGATTAATCTAGTTTATAATTAGTTTGTAAGTTTAGTGACTGATGACCCCGTTGTTAAGTCCCATAAGCTATACAAACATTTGAACATTCAAACATTTGAATTATGTGGGTCAGTTCTTTTACCTTTCTTATAAGCGGGAGTCACCTGCGCTTTTTTCAATTCACTAGGAACTTTGAGCTGAATTAAAGATTCGCGATAAATCCATTGATCTAAACAGAAACAGAAGAGTGCTTGTTTTGACAATGACGGGACAGAATATACGTCAAAATCTTTTAAATCGATCCATCTGATGACTAGCGAGAAAGAATGGAAACATTGTACAGTTGGGTCGAGGTTGTTCTCAGTGACGAAACCCGATTGTGCCTGCATCAGTACAATGGTCGGACTAGAGTCTGAAGACACCAATGTGAAAGACTTTTGGACTGTTTCACTATGCTCTGCCATTTTAATGATACACGCGGTGTAATGGTTTGGATTGGTAATGGATTCCATTTCACACCCCGTAGGCCCAGTATTTATTCCCGGGAGTAGATGGTGTCCCGTCTGAACTGCTATTATCTGTAAGAGAGCCAGTCATGAACAAATTGTTCCACCTGGTATGCAAGATGTATGAGACGGACTACAGGAAGAATATACTGGTTGCAATTCCTAAGAAGGCAAGTGCAGACGATTGTGAAAATTACACAACTATCCGTTTAATAAGTCATGGTTGTAAAATACTAACACCATTTATTTATAGACGAATGCAAAAAGAGTTGGAATACGACCTTGAGGAAGATGAATATGGATTTAGGAGAATTGTAGGAACACACCAAGCAATTTATTAAGACTTATCTTAGAAGATAGATTAAGGAAAGGGAAACCTACGTTTTTAGCATTTGTAGATCTGGGGAAAGCTTTCGACAATGTTGACTGGAATACTCTTTTTCAGATTCTGAAAGTAGCAGGGGTAAAATGTAGGGAGCGAAGAGTTAATTTCAACTTGTACAAAAACCAGAAAGCGATTATTAGAGTCTAAGGTCATGAAAGGGTCGCAGTGGTTGGGAAGTGTGTAAGACAGGGTTGTAGCCTTTTTCCAATGTTGTTCAATCTACACATTGAGCAAACTGTGAAGGAATGCAAGAATAAATTTGGAGAGGGAATTTAAGTCCATGGAGAGGGACTAAAAATCTTGCGGTTTGCTGACGACACAGTAATTGTATCAGAGACAGCAAATGACCTGCCAGAGAAATTGAACGGAATGGACGTATCTTGAAAGGAAGGTATATGATTAACATTAACAAGAGTTTTATCAATAACGAAAGGAGCAGCATTAACCGTAAAATCTTTTGCTTTATTAGGCAAATCGATTTCGGTTTTCCAAGAAACCATCTTCAGTGCTGTCAGGAAGTTCAAAACAGCATATTTGTAAAATGTACAATGGCATTTACGTCTAACATATCCATTGACATAGTTAGATACATGTGATACTATCTGATGTCATACAAAGTCAAACTTAACAAGAGTAAAATAAAGGTAATGGATTGTAGTGTCAGAAAATCAGGCGATGCTGAAGAATTTAGATTAGGTAATTAGACAATAAAAGTAGTAGATGTGTTTTGTTATTTGGTTATAAGATAACTTCTGATGACAGAAGTAAAGAAGATATAAAATGCAGAATGGCTATGGGAAGAAAAGCGTTTCTGAAGAAGCGAAATTTGTTGACATCTCCAATATTAATTTAAATGTTAGGAAGTCCTTGTCTGGAGTGTAGCATTGCATGGGAGTGAAATGTGGACAATAATGAGTTCAGAAAAAATATGACAGAAGCTTTCAAAATGTGGTGCTACAGACGAATGATAAAGATTAGATGGGTAGATCACATAACGAATGAGGAGGTGCTCAACAGAATTGGGGAGAAAAGGAGATTCTGGCATATTCTGACTGATAGAAGGGATAGGTTGGTGGGACACATTCTGGAACACCAAGGAATCGTCAACTTAGCATTAGAAGGAAGTGTGTGGGGTAAAAATCGTAGAGGGAGTCAGAGGGACAGATACAGTAAGCAGAACGAAAAGGATGTAGGTTGCCGAACGTATTCTCAGATGAAGAGACTTGCACAGGACAGGGTAGCGTGGAGAGCTGCATCAAACCAGTCTCCGGACTGAAGACCACCACCACCACAATAACAACAAACACTAACCACATCTGTATTGGAGATACTGTTTTCCTCCTGTAACTTCAGAGCTAGCCGACGGTCGCAGTGCAACAGAATAACGCGCGACCGCACGTTGCTCGCAATAAAGATTTCTTGTTCGACCAAGGATTTCTATTTCTGTAGGGTGACCAGATGCCGCCATATATAAAAAAAAAGAGGACAAACAGTTTCAGGAAAGAGGACAAAGTAATAAAAAACATACGCTGAAATTTCGCAATTGGTAAAACATACATAGTGGTGCGTTCAGACAGCCAATAAGAATGCGACGTTTTTGCACTGTTTCAACAATTCGGGTTTAAATTTCATTTACGGCGTCGTCGATGTGTTGTAATATTGGCAACGAAACTTTGGCTTTACAAGGTTTCAATGAAGTGACTGGCGGTCGGCCGCGGTGGCCGAGGGCACTGAGGCGCTTCAGTCACGTTCTGCACGGCCACTACGGTCGGGGATTCGAATCCCCCCTCGGGATGGATATTTGTGCCGTACTAGTTCGTAAGTAGTTCATAAGTAGTTTGTAAGTTTAGGGACTGATGCCCCCGCAGTTAAGTCCCATAAGCTGTACAAACATTTGAACATTTTTTTGAACTGACTGGCGTAACAACATAATCCAAGTCGTGTCACATTCGTAGAAAATAGCTTCATGTTTTTGACGACTTACAGTACGAACTAGTTTGAAGAAAGCGTTCCCTATCGAAGACACAGGTTCTTGACGATGTATTTGTATTTCGAACGAACTGTTACACTAATGAAGTGACATGTTCTTTGTTACGGCGAAATAGCCGCGCGCATTAAGGCGCCGTGTTGCGGTACGCGCGGCCGTTCACCGTCAGAGGTTCGAGTTCTCCCTCGGGCAGGGGTGCCTGTGTTGTCCTTAGCCTCGTTTAACTTAGTTTAAGTAGTTTGTAAGCTAGGGACTAATAACCAAGCAGTTGAGTCCCACAGATTTACAAACATTTGAACATTTTGACTTGTTCTTTATGTACTTTTTCAATTCACGATTTATCAACAGTTTTGAAATATTACTTGTAAAATATAATAATTTCCACAACACTGAACTTTTTACAAAGCGGAAAACATAGCGACGATTTACCTCCCATGATTCATCGCACCGCTACCAACATCTACTAGTAAAATAGCAGCCGCCGACATGGAAACTGCAATTTAACCTTGGTATACAAATAAATTATGTACTATCGTGGTTTTATTTCATGGTTTCTTAGTTGTTTAATCAGTCAAGCTATTTCCTTCCTTTATTGTTCACAGAGACACTATGTTCCAGATCCACTTATCAAATATTTTGTTTGAAATTAATTTTGCCCATTTATGAAGACAGCACTTTTGCAAAATAAATAAATAGAATAAAATAAAAAATAAAAAGAAAAACACCTACACCTAAGAATGTACACTTGCGCCTAGGCAATTTTCAGATATCTAATTAAATTGACTCCATTACAATGAACATCAGTTTTACATAATTCTTCTTTGTGTTTTTTTATACAGTTTGTATAGGTTAGGTTACCGTCTTCTGCAATTGTAAATTAGTCTACTTTAGACCAAGTGCGTTTACTTTATTTTAAAGCATCTTCAGTGGTCAAGTATTTTTACGTTGTCCTCTTCATGTGTGTTTTGTAGCACATTGGCATTTGCTGTCACTGTTTACATTTACACTATTTACTATTATTCTTTTTCACAAAAGTTTCTGTGGCGACAGAAATGGTGAGTTTTCAGAAACGTTTATAAAAAAAAAGTGTAAATAGAGACAGCAAGTGGCAAAGTGCTACAAAACACACATGAAGAGGACGACGTAAAAATACTTGACCACTGAAGATGATGTAAAATAAAGTGAAGCACGGTCTGGTATCAAGTAGACTAATTTACAGTTGCAGAAGTCGGTCACGTAACCTACATAAACTGAACATCATTTATACCCACGGCCGACGGGACTGAGGCGCTCCAGTCACGGTCTGCACGGCCACTATGGTCGGGGGTTCGAATCCCCCCTCGGGCATGGATATTTGTGCCGTCCTTAGTCTTAGGTAGTTCATTAGTAGTTTGTAAGCTTAGGGACTGATGACCCCGTAGTTAAGTCCCATAGACTATACAAACATTTGAACATTTTTGAACATTTATACCCACAAACCACACGGGCTCGACATGTCACCTATAATGCCAACTGTCAAGCCACGATAATGTGAATCCGGAACTGAAGGTACGAAGCAGAAATTTTAAATATAATCGATATTTCCTCTCGCTTACGGATCGATCCATAATAAAATCGACGATCCTGCTGCGACCTGTAGAACTGCCTTCGTGATCACGAAGGCAGTGCGATTAGATAAAGTACCGGTACTTAAGAACAGAGCAATAGAGCGGGACTAATTATAATTATATTGCGCTGAACTTTGCGAAAAAGGAGGAGAATGTAAAAAATCCGCACGAACCCCGAACAAAGAGCTAAAAAAGAGGACATGTCCGAATTAATCCGGAAGTCTGGTCACCCTTGGCGTCCCTGTTCTCTCGCCTATCGAAAACGTCTCGTTGATGATTTCGATACGTTTGGCTCGGGGTAGACCACTAGCTGCTACAGCAGGTCAAAAAATTTGACAGTAATAGGAAGGAGCCTGGATTACTATAACCCTAGAACGGACGAGCGAAAAAAAGAGAAAAACAAAAAAAAAAAAAAAAAAAACAAAAAAAAAAAAAAAAAACAAAAAAAAAAACCGGACGGGCTGGGTCTGACAGACCCAACACTTTATTTAGTTTCTAAAATGAGTAAAAGGTAAGCTTTCAACAAAAGTACCAAAAATACTTGATTTATTGTTTATTTGTATTTTAACGCTCCAAAATTTCTTAAAAAATAATAGTGTAGTCCATCAAAAATCTGAACATCTTATTATGCTGTATTTACGTATCTTCCTGAACACATAGGCCGTTTTTTTCTTCTTCAAAGTTTATATTCTTATACGTTATTAATTTAGGATTATCACACAAATTATTACATCATATTACACATTTAGTCCTTAGTGTGATGAAATAAAAAAAAGTCCACATGCTCATCACTCATTTCACTCTCTGTGTCGTGATCACTATCAGGAAGAAAATCAGGATCGCCGGCCGCGGTGGTCGAGGGGACTGAGGCGCTCCAGTCACGGTCTGCACGGCCACTATGGTCGGGGGTTCGCATCCCCTCTCAGGCATGGATATTTGTGCCGTCCTTAGTCTTAGCTAGTTCATAAGTAGTTTGTAAGCTTAGGGACTGATGACCCCGTAGTTAAGTCCCATATATTCTACAAACATTTGAACATTTTTTGAAAATCAGGATATGTATCCGTCATTGTCACTTAGCAATAACAGTTTTTCAATTTTTCCTGGCTTAGTGGACGCCAAGACATTTTCGGGCACTTTTCTTGTTCACAGTCAGTGTAAGGATAAATCCCATAAAAGCTAATGTAAGCGGACGGGCTGGGTCTGTCAGACCCACTACATGTTGTTCAAATGTTTGTTAAGCTTAAGGGACTTAACTACGGGGTCATCAGTCCCTAAACTTACAAACTACTTATCTACTACCTTATACTAAGGACCTCACAAATATCCATGCCCGAGGGGGGATTCGAACCCCCGACCGTAGTGGCCGTGCCACTACATGTTGTTCCCCGTGCCAACAATCAAATGTCGAACATACAGGAATAATAGAACCAGTAGTAGCAACGTTAACTGAAAGCTACCATAAGTGGCTCGCTCGTAAGTAGTGTGTTCTTGCATATATATATATATATATATATATATATATATATATATATATATATATATATAACAAAATCCACTTGGGTCGCATAGACCCAGCCCGTCCGTTCTAGGGATAACAACACATTCAGAGCCTCGTTGATACAATATCCATGTGTCGCGTAGTGATTAAAGTCAGAATGGAGGCAACACTCAACACTGAGTTCATTATCTTTCTCACTTCACAAGTCACATTCACTTCAAGTCACAAAAACCTGTGTTCTTAGTAAGATTCATAATGATCATACGAGGTATGCCCACAAACTAAGTTCACTTTGGTTATATTAAAGAAACGTGTACAGATACAGAAAAAAACGTTGATTGTAAAAAATTCTGCATCTGTTAACCTACTTTTCTACATACCTTCCGAAATTTTGTAGGCAGTTGTTATAGTGTAGCGCCTTTTTTGTATGCCTTCTTCATAGAAGGGTGCCGCCGGTGTATTGAACCATGTAGTAACATGTTCTTTCAGCTAGTCATCATCATTGAAATGTTAACTACCAAGGACATCTTTTAGGTCTGAAAGGAAATGAATGTCGTTAGGAGCGAGATCGGGGCTGTATGGAGGATGATCAAACACGTCCCAGTGAAATTGAGTTTGTGACAGTTGCACAGAACGACAGTTGTCCGGAGAGGGAATTTGTTGACACTTTCCCGGAGCCCCGGACACTGCAGGTAGTGGACAGTCTGTTCCACAAGTAGGGTACACCGGCCTGTCCACCGCAGGTAGCTTTGGGCTCGCTCGCCGTCTGCGCTGTGAGAGCTCGCGGTGCAGTGGAACGGTCCGACGTCGTTACGCAGCACATCACGGCAGAGTGCAAGCGTAGGAGAAGTGCAAACAATGCGCCGTTCTCAGGAGATTGATCATAATTAGGTTCGTCGTAGACTTATATTCAGTATATATAGCGAAGAGTTTAAAAGGAGACTCCACCCAAAAATTTAATTCTTCTTCTACTTTGCCAATAGCAACGAAGTTTTGAAATGGTGTCTATTATGCAAATATGTAGCAATAAAAAAGGTTTTTAGAACATAACTTCACTGTTTTTCGAGCTATGAATTTTTCAGATGCTCTTAATGTTATTCCAGTAAACTAACTTTTGGTTATAACGCCACAGTTTGCACACAGAAGATTTTGTAGGTATATTCAGAAGACAGTTCAAAGGTTCTGTGCTTCATCTTATGAGAAACATTAATGACTTGCTTTCTGGGTTTATTTCAAATTTCAACCTTATTTTATCTTTAATTATTGGTACTTGAATGTGACAATAAAATAAAGAAATTACATGTTCGATAGTTTTAATGCATAGAGGTATGCAACCACATCAAGACTATTCCTGCAAACATTTCATTCACATAGGTTAATGCTGATGATAAAAATGTTGGCACTGAGTTATTGCAAATACATACACCCATTAAAATCGTGGCCAGCGGGAAAGATAGGCCTGGGCACTCAGCCAGGTGACGTGTCAAGAGTAGTGCTGCGCCGACGCGATCGCGGTTTGACTGTTTAGCCGCTGGGGCACGGCCCGCCGCCTCTCAGCGGCTAACCAGCCAAATCCGCGATCGCGTCGGCGCAGCACTACTCTTGACACGTCACCTGTCTTTCCCGCTGGCCGCGATTAAAATTTACCGACGCAATAAGGTTTTCCCTACTTTGTATGAGGCTTCTTGTAATTTCAACACCAGGGTAGCATTTTTTTAATAAAAATTCAATCACACACTTCTAGAGAAGGAGCAGTGGTACAGATACCTCAGTGAGAGCCGCTGCTTATTTCTTTGGAGTTCTTTCACTGTACTGAACAAGAGTTCAGTGTATTCTATAATATATATTTACACAGTAAACAGGAAAAGGATTTGATATCCAACGAGTGGCTGCCAACTGTTTCATCATTTTTCCTGGAAATCATGCTTTTTGTTTCTCCCAGTTTGAGTTTATGCCAAGCTCGGAGTAAAAACGGTTCTGTTTCATGGTGACAGAAATCTGAAAATATCTTTGGCATCTTTTGGTGTGCCACAGTATCTTACACAGTCAATATTTCAAATATAAAGTGTAAGTCTCACTGAAAACTGCAGTTTCTTAGAGTTAAAAGGTAGACTTGCCGAAAATATTGGGTACTCAGTGGATGTACACTATTTCATTCTCTTCCTTTCCTTGTAGCTCTATAGAAGTCCATTGCTTTCGCCTGTATTTACGTGCGCTTGTCAACAGTACAGTCAGCTTTCAGGAATTTTCTTATGTTGACATGAATGCAGGCGTGTCTCAGTACTAATTAAGAAATGGATTAAAACGTGATGCATGATGAGGCATATTTATTGAATTATGTGTTGTACAACTCTATAACTGAATGAGCAGACATTCATTTGTATAAGTGCTGTACGTCTGTAAAATCTGTTGCGTGTATGGTTAGTAGTTAAGAAGTAATAGATTGAAACCTGATGCGTGATAGGGTCGTTTCTCATGATCGTTACTGTTTATGTCTTCATATCTCATGAACTACGTGTCGTACTGTTATACAATATCGAAGTTAAAATCAGCTGCTTGTGTGTATAGTGTCTGTTAAATTTCCTCCAAGTACGATATGTATTGTAGAAATTATAAAATGTAACGTCAAACCGAATGCCGTAGTTTTACTCCATGAAAAGTTTTAGGTAAGAAAAAGTTGAATAAAGGTTTGAAATTATGTCTAAAAGTTTGTTGCAAGTCGCTAATACTATCATTCTCATATAGTGTATTTTGGAAGTCTCGTCGCATTATATCACAGTTTCTTTGCATTTCTACTGTTTATGACGTTATATCTTCTCAGTCATGTGTCATATGTGGTTTATACCCATACAGTAAGGAGTATGAGTACCAAATTTGGTTGAAATCGGTCCAGTGCTTTAGGAGAAAATGTGAAACATTGTCGCGTGATACAGCAGTTTTTCGCGTATGTCATTGTTTATGACGTCATATCTGGTGAACTATGTGTTGTACGCGATTCTTACAATCACGCTGACCGTCCTCTTGGTCTGAAGGTTAAGCGTGAAAAATTTCGTTAAGATTACAACAAAACTATAGATTTGCATGCAATACGTACACAGAAACAAACACACGGACACACTGCTTTAAATATAAAGAAAAAGAAGATTCGATTACAGACATATCGTTTTGAGATCTGTGAGTAAACACTCAAAATATGTGAAACAGTCTATTTTTTTAATTGAAGATTTGGATGGAGTCTCTCATTAAAATGGAAAGTAGCTGTTTTAAAGAGTTGAAAGTAGGATGATGGTTGTGTAACTACAAAGCGGTCACACACGTTAGCATTTCTTTGCAGTATGACTAATATATTTATTCTTTGCAAAGGTGTCTTCATTTGCTTAGTGTTATAAATAAAACGCTTTTAAGAAAGTCATCATTATATGATAGCAGTGAAATAAACGTCTCAATAACTTTCCAAACATTTTCATTGCGAAAATACATTTTTGTTTTCAGGAGGAACGCTCATCGAACTATTCTGTAGTAATATCAAGTTACTATACTGCTCTTCAGCTTGCATAAGGTTGTGCCTTTTCGCAGATGTTTGCGTTATGTTCACAGTGTATAAACTTGTCTACAACTAGAAGTTATACACCTACAGCGTGAAGTTGGCGCAGTTACTTTCACTGCAAAATGAATTTCTTAGACTTAATTTTTTGTATATTAATTTGCAGCTACGATTATATCGATGTTTAGAATTGCACGTACATGCTGATTTTTTCGCAAAGTACTAAATTCACATGTAGAAGCTTACTGGCAGATTTCAACTTATGAACTTGTCTTCGAATTAGCAGTCCTGGATAGTGGTATCAGACACTAAAAACAATATGAATTGATAAAAAAATGAATTGATATTCTGTGCTTTTAAGTTTAATATTTAAATAAACTTACAAAGAAATATAACTAGAGGTACCAGACATTGTTCCTTTAGTGAAAAGGAAAACAATATGAATTGATATTCTGTGTTTCTAACTTTAATATTTAAGTAAAATTACAATGAAATAATAATTTTTCAATTTTGTCCTACAACGGCAATTATCATAATGTCAACAGTCGTAAAAAATACCTCAGTGGCTGCCCCCTGAACAGCCCATAGAGTTTTTTTTTTTTTTTTTTTTTTTTTTTTTTTTTTTTTTTTTTTTTTTTTTTTTTCCAGTAAGAATTTTGGTTACCCAACGTGAGCCAAATATTCGAAATTTAAATTTTTCAGTAACAACTTCCCGATTGGTGATTAGTGATCTTGAGATCTGCGGAACTTCCATAGCAAGGCCACTTACGGTTGTGTTTAAACTTCTCTTCAATTGTGTGAACCTGTTCAACAGTAGCCTCAGACGGGCGTCCACTTCGTTCTTCATCGTGCATTTGATCTCCTAACCACTGAATCACTCACAGCCTTTTGTCCGTGAACTTCGCAGATTTGCCGATGAGTTTCCTTTGGTTTAACTTTATTTGCATTTAGAAAACGAATCACAGATCTGATTCCACACGCTACTGCATTTTCAATTACTGCTGACATTATAGAGAAGCACTACAAAGCACACGGCGGCGGCAGCGATCTGAAACTATTAAACTAATTAAACTAACCTAAGGACAAAAACACACACCCATGCCCGAGGGAGCACTCGAACCTCCAACGGCGAGGAATCACACGGTCCGTAGCGAGGCGCCTTGGAACGCTCGGCCACTCCACCGCCGCACAGAATTCTACGGCACTCGCCAACATAATCTGATCACCAGCCACTATTCTAAAAGAAAAATCACAATAAGGCATTGTATCTGAAATACAGCTGAAGGGTTGCTATGCGTATTGGCATACATTTTTACGAAGAAAATAACGTAACATTCAGGGGTCAATACGAATAGGCAGATCAACATAATCTAGTGACAACGTGGCAGAATATTGACGGATGCATTAAGTATGGAAAAAACCGCATCTTAATTAAAAGTCCGCCACATTCTAGATAAGCGCCTGAGGTACGAACAAAGACTACGAACGAAAGACACATTTTGAGCTGCGGCAGAGTGGTCGAGCGCATTGAGGAGCTATGCTCCGATGAGCGAGACCGTTCGGCGTCGGGGGTTCTAATCCCACCTCGAGCATGGATGTTTCTGCTGTCTTTAGTATAAGGTAGTTGATAAGTGGTTTGTAACTGATGACCTCACAGTTAAGTCCCATAAGCTTAACGAACATTTGAACAATTTGATTTTCCTTCCAAAAAAAAAAAAAAAAAAAAAAAAAAAAAAAAAAAAAAAAAAAAAAAAAAAAAAGGTTCAAATGTTTGTAAATCTATCGGACCAAACTGCGTGGTCATCAGTCCGTAGCTAATAAGCTACTTAAACCTAGGTAAACTAACCTAAGGACAACACACACACCCATGCCCCAGGGAGGACTCGAACCTCCACGGCGAGCAACCGCGCGCTCCGCAGCGAGGTGCTTTAGACCGCTCGGCTACTCCACCGGGGCTTGCCTTCCACCAAATGTTCTAAAAACAAAGTACTATTAATGTAAGAAGCGGATACTCTCACGCACATGCGAAGTTATAATTAAAACGGCTATCGTAATTTTAAACATTTTACCCAAATCAAAAATTAATCTAGGGAAAAAAAAACCATGTTGATTAGAAGCATGTGGAACAGGTGAAAAAAGACTAAGAGTGTCATAGAAGCAAAGAACAGAGAAAATATAGAAGATAATGAGCCATACTGCTCATCTGAATGTCCCTGTTTGCGACAGTCACCGCTGGCGCCGTTAAGGTTAGAGGGCGTGGCGCGCTGGATTTTCGGATTTTGGAAGTTGTTTTATAAAGACTTATGCGGTGGTTTGGTGGAGTCTACATATAATTGGTGTGGGACTTGAGAGAATCGTTATGTGAGGTTTGTGGCTTGTAAACAGACTGTTTGACGGCGGAGATTACTTGCTTTTTTTTATTTATAATATGCAAACACGTTTGGATACTCACTGGATTTGAGCCCCTGCAAGCTTGTGCGTCTGGCGATTTCAAATGTTCAAATGTTTTTAAAGCTGTAACTTTTATCTTTGGGGAGCTTGCCCCCAAAAATAAATTGGGTTTTCGCTTTACTGCCTTTAATTTTAATACTACAGTGAGGTTATTTATTAATTGTATTTATTCTAAAATTGTTCTTGGGTTTCTGCATGCATTTTAAATAGTATGCTTTTAAAATTTATTTGTTAATTGAGAACTTTGCTCTGAGGCCCTCATTGCCTAATGTAAATTGTAATTTGTTATCAATTTGAATCTGAAAGATTTCTTATTCATAAGTAAAAATAATGATTGCGAATTGTGATAAACAGTGAATTATGTTGAGTTATTTGTAGTTTCAGTCCTTCTATGCTTGTTGTCTCTAACCTATCCTTGATTTTGTGTAAATACTTTCCTTTAATTAGGAAACAAAATTTCTCAAGAGCACTTGAATATTTTTCAGCAAACAAAAGGAAGCAAAGAAAGAGTTCAATGTGAAGGAAACACTAGAGCACCGCCAACATTATACAATACGTCTCTGAAGCTGTAGTTATTTGAAACCATGTAAAGACTGCCTATCACAAAAACAGTAAAATATTACAATGGGACAGTTTGAAAAGAATTACAACTAAAATACACAAAAAATAATAGACGTACAATATTAAACATAGAGGATCTTTGCGCAAGGAGAAAAATTGTTAAGTGACAAACCATGATAAAAAGAGAGTCTTCGCTGTGACGTTCTGATCGGCCTACTCTCGTTACGGCCGAAAGAGTTGTTAGATAAAGCAGCATGGTTTGATAAAAATTGTAATATATCAAACTGTTCATTTATTGGGAGTGGCAAACGGGATGACATAATGGGAGAAATGCAATAAGCACGTGATAAGAAACAAAGGAGGGTCAGTAGAAACGGACAGTATTTCAAATAATCTATAAAGATCTTATGAAATTGGCTGTATGTGTGTAAGTATGTTCGACATCTCCTCCTAACCTATTGGATCGATATCAAGCAAACTTGGGACACATGATATTTACTATCAGGCAACAATCGCTGTCGGGGTAAGAACCACCTACGACAAATACGTCAGGAGATACGTCATAAAAAATGACATTCGTAAAAAACGGCCGCATCAAGCGATAATATTCTACATCTGCTGCTAAACTAATGAACCAAATTTGGTTCAAATATTCTTTATGGTCAGGCATAATTTTTGGGCCGGCAAAATCCACCTACGATATCTATTTGAGAATTAGAGCACTTAGAGGCTTGCAATAAACTTGAAACGCATTTCAAATCTTTAAAACCTTTTTCCCGTTGACTACCCTAATAAAATAATGAAAGGAAAAACGTTTATTGCTTTTTCCGATGTTCATCTAATATATAAAGCAGAGTGTCCGTATGTTTGTACGTGTTGCATACAAATCTACACTTTTGTTCCAATCTTTATGAAATTTTGAGGACGTAAGCTTCAATCCATGAGGACGGTCGCCGTAAGTGTAAGAATCACATACGATATATAGTTCACGAGATATGACGTTATAAACAATGAAATGTGTCTCAAACTGCTGCATTTAGCGACAATGCTGCTCAATTTCTCCTAAACCACTGGACCGATTTCAACCAAATTTGGTACACATATTCCTTACGTGAGATAACAATTTATGTACGAGTACTAACCACATACAAGACATGGTTCAGAAGATATAACGTCTTAAACAATAGGCATCGCAGAAAACTGCCAAAATAATGCGGCGAGACTTTATAAATACGCTCCATGAGTATAAGAGTACTTAATGACTTGCAACAAACTTTGAACATGATTTCCAAACCTTTCTCGCTGACACCCCTAGCAAAATGATGAAAGGAAAAAAGTTTCTCGTTTACTACTTTTCCGCTGTTTATGGAGTAAACTACGGCATTCGGTATGACGTTACAATGTATAATTTGTACACTACAAATTGTATCTGCAGGAAATTTTACAGACAGTATACACGCATGTAGTTGAGTGTGCCTTCTAAATTGTATTACAGTACGACACGTAGTTCACGAGATATGAAAACATAAACAATAACGTTCATGGAAAACCGCCCCATCACGCACCAAGTTTTAATGTATTACTTCTTTACTACTAATAATTATACAATTATACAATCATTGTATTCCCAAGAGATTTTACATACAGTGGCAGGAATAAATAAATAAATACCCGCGCAACGTCGGGTTTTCAGCTAGTGATTTATATCTACGACATTTAGCATGACGTTACAAGTTATCACTCCTACACTGTCAATTATATTCGTGAGACATTTCACAGAGAGTACACATACATACCTCTGAATGTTCCCTCGATATTACATCACGGTTCGACATATAGTTCATGAGATATGAAGTCATAAACAATTTGGTTCATAAAAAACCGCAACATCACGCATGAGGTTTCGGTTTATTACGTCTTTACTACTTATACTATTCACGACATATTTTGCAGACATTAGGCACATATACCACCTTCGAATTTACATCATAATACGACACATATTTCTAGAGATATGGCGTCATAAACAATTAAATTTCATGCGCACTTTTTCCACATCTACTCCTAAAATAATGGGCCGTTTTCAACTAAACTTGGTACACATATTTCTTACTATCAGATAACAATCACTGTGGGATTAAAACAAGCTACGGCACATAGTTCAGGAGATATGACGTCGTAAACAATGAGTTACAAAAACTTTCCAATCACACGACGCGTGATTTACGAGACTCCATTCATCCATTATTTACTCATCGCACATAGTTTCCTAATGCTACACTTCACAAATCTCGAAAATTATATTATTGTAGGACACAAAGTCAAGGATATATGTTGTCATAAGTATTGAGTTGCATAAAAACGAAACTTAGAAGGTAGAAGCCGAAAGAGAAGACATCCAGAAAGGGGGATTAGGAGATAGATAGAGAGAGAGGGGGGATTGATATAAATGAGATGGAACAGAGAGGTGGAAAGGAGGAGGAGAAATGCAAAATAGAGTGGATAGCAAGAGACATGCAAGAAGGACACTGAAAGGAGGGGACGCTAGCATGAGACATTATGGAGGAGAAGATACAGAGAAGAGGAGGGAGGCAGTGCGAAGAGAAGGTTGTGGAGAGAGACGGGGAGATGGACAGGAGGGTTGAGGATGAGGTGGTCATTGATTAATGGAGGATTAGATGGATGAAGAGAATGGGAACGGGAAATACATACAAACGAGCATAGATTAGATCTGCTTCATTTGTAATATAAAACTGGAAAAATCATACATACGGGAAATGCCGGGTTCTTGAGCCAGTTATTTATAATTTACGAACTCAGTAGTTAATTCATAGACATAACGGCAGCGGAGTAACTTGAATGCCTCACTATTCACATCGGTGGTTCAAGCACAATGAAGTATCTGTGAATAGGCGTCTAAATGATTGGGGTAGTCTTAATCCAATGGACATGCTGCTCTCCTGCATGGTAAAGTGATGATGTAATCTTCTCGGGTAAAATACAGTGAGCCCACAAAACATTCCCTTATTTGAATTTATTGTAAAATGAAAACTTTCTGCAGTATATCATAAGTAACGTGTCAGGAGGTATAGTAAATCGAAATATTTTTGTTCCTTTCCATTTTAAATTCTAGATGGCGCTTTTCAAACAGCAACGCAGATGGTGTGTGTCAGATTTCCACGTAAATAAGGGTGTTGTATTTGTTCAACAGAATCTCAACTTACTGACTAAGGTGAACACCTTCTACAATTAGATAAAGCACCACCAAACTGGCATCGTAATGTCCGTATCTTCCTCAATGATGTTCTGCCCAGCAGATGGATTGGTAGTGCTGGACTTAATGACAAAGTGTTTCTTCAATGGCCTCCTAGGTCACCCGACCGTAGCGTTTGTGACTTTGTTTCTCGTGGGGATATATAAAGGACATAGTGTACATACCTCATCTACCTGCATCCATGCAAATCCTACACAACGGACTCACAGAACCTGTAGAGACAGTCACACAGGATTTGCTTTCGGTAGTATGGAATGAGCTCGATAATGGCATAGTGTCTGGTATGTGACAGTTGGGACCAGTGATCTCTATATAACCTGGGTGTATAACTGGTGTCTGAGCATAGAACTGTAGCGTGCCTTTACATTCATATGTTTTACACACAATTTTGCACTGTCCGCCATGTTGTAATAAGTCAAACGAATTTCTGTCAGTTAGTACGTGGCAAATAATTACTTGATTACATATGGATTTGAAATTTATGTCAGGATGTGAACTAACGGACTCGTATGAGATGGAATCGAAACATATTTCCTTTTCGTTTTCTTGCAGTACTTCATAGCACCCATGGCGTAATTAGTCAAGAAACGAAAATGATCATCTTTGACTGGCATGTTCAGAAATCTGTAATACAACATCCAGGTAGTTAGAGATCAATGAATGGGTGGGACACACAATGTCTGAAATGAACCCAGATCGCATGCAAATCCATGAGTGGGTACAGATTTATATAAAAAATTAACACGAAATTCTTCAAGGTTGTTTTTAAAACAAACACATTATAATACACAATATCGCCGGCTCCATCCTGTCCTCGCGAGAAATGTCACTCCACACGACTTCTCAGTCACTTATGTAATGCAAGTGGCCGCACTAGTTTCTGACTGTATGTCTAGCACCATGTCAGGATTCTCATCATAATAATAGAAAGCGACTATCAGTTTTCCTGTAGTAAGACTTATTATTCAAGAACAGCAGGTAGTTGCTACACATTTCACAAATAATACAAACACACATTCACCTACATCTACATGTTCAGCTCTTAGTGCCTGGTGGAGGGTTCATCTCTACCTTCCCGCTCTCGAAACTTGCAGCACAAACGAGTCGTTCGAGCTCGATGACAATTTCTTCCTAGGTATGTGGGAGTCAACGAAATATTTCGCATTCCAAGGAAAACGGCCGGTGAAATTTCGTAAATACATATTGTCCCATAGAAAAAAAATCCTTTGTCTTGAAAATTGTTTATGAAGTCATATTTCGTAAACTATATATCGTGTGTTATTATTACACTTACGGCGACCGTCCTCATGGATTGAAGCTTACGTGTACAAAATTTCATAAAGATCGGAACAAAACTGTAGATTTGTATGCAATACGTACAAACATACGGACACAGTATATATTAGATATATATAAAATACTGTGAGCGAAAAATGTGACAAACTTTTTCCTCTTTTTCTATGGACCAATAAGGCGAGACTTTCATGTTTATAAATAAAGTAAAGTATCTGTGTGTTGGTTTGTGTGTACGTATTGCATAAATTCTACAATTTTGTTCCAATCGAATTGCATACAATACAAATCTACAGTTTTGTTCCAATCAGTATGAAATTTTCTACACGTAAACTTCAATCCATGAGGACGGCTGCCGCAAGTGTAAGAATCACGTACAACACATAATTCACGAGATATGTCATAAACAATGAGATGCGCGAAAAATTGCTGCCTTAATCGACAATGCTGCTCATTTTCTCCTAATCCAATGGAACGATTTCAATCAAACTTGATACACATATTCCTTGTCGTGAGGTATCAGTTGCTGTAGGGGTAAGAACTACATACACCACCTATGACATCATAAACAACAGCAGTCGCAAAAAACTGTCACATGGTGTGTTGAGATTTTATTCACACGCTATATGAGTATGGAGTACTTCGCGACTTGCAACACACATTAAACATAATTTAAAAACTTTGTTACACTTTTCCTCGCTGACAAGAACAGAAAGTTGATAGAGCGAAAAAAAAAAAAAATGTTTTTCGCTTACTACTTTTCCGCTGTTCATAGACTAAATTACGGCATTCAGCAAGACGTTACACTTTGTAATTTCTACACTACAAATTGTAGCCGCAGGAATTTCTAGACAGTGTGCACATATATAGTTGAATGTGCCTTCGAAATTTTATCATAGTACGACGCGTTGTTCATGAGATATGAGGACATAAACAGTAACATTCATGGAAAACCGTCCAACCATGCACCAGGTTTTAATCTATTTCTTCTTTACTTCTTACTGTATGAGTAACACATTTTACCGACATGCAACACTTATACAAATCAATATGAACGCACAAAATTATATACTTTTACGCCATATAATTCAATATAAACTGCGATGGATAAAAACCGTTCACATCATGCACTACGTTTTAATACATTTAGGTATTTACAACTAAGACACTCCTTATTCCTGTAAGTTGAAATAAATTACTGAAAGCTGTTGACAAGTGTGAACCATCTGTGAAGCGTACTCGGCTATAGGCGAAAGCAAGAGACTTCTACGGAGCTATAACGAAAGGAGAGAATTAAATATGGACATCGAACGAGTACCCATTATTTCCGGCAGATCTACCTTTTAATTTCAAGAGACTGTCCAGTAAGACTTGCATTGTCTATTACGATTAATAAATCACAGGGCAACCTATTAAATACTACAGAGTGGTTTTGACATTTCCATGTTTCTCACACAGACTAAAAAATGCCGCTTGCTCAGGGATGGGCTCCCCAAAGAATTTATTCATATTAGATTTTTGACAAATAACCAGAAATATTGTTTACAGTGAAGTTTTCAATTAAATGAATATATTAAGGTTACATATCATTTGCATTTTGATGACTACCTTCCTTTGTTTTGATACTGCAGTTATTATTTTGTGCATTATGCAAGACAGCCTTATTTCTTGAATACTCTTCCATAGATTTGATAAGTTATTTAAAAAAGGAAATGGACAGAAAAGAAGGGATAGGAGAAGTACTAACACAAAGTATGAATAAATAAACACACGCGCAATGCCAGGTTTTAAGCTAGTTCTAAATATTCATCTATTTGTCTCTTCTCGTACTGTTTGACGGAAATCGGTGAAACTCATTCCTCGACCACCCATTGTCAGTAACGGCCTAATGCCTAGAAAACGCACGTGAAATTTTACTTACGGGCTCGGCGACATAGTGTGCTGATGTTGGCAACAATCTTTGAATGCTCAAACACATAGAATGAGTGGCAATAATTTTTCGTTTTGAGAATGAAATAAATGTTTAATGCCGTTTCTGCTCATTGGTTCACAGGTTCTTGTATGTAGTTGTACCGTCAGTAAATTAATTATGCTAGTAGCACTCTGTTGCCTAAATTAGCACACTACGCCGCCAAGGCCGTAAGTACAATTTAACTGAAAACTCATCCAACGAAACACACAATTTTGTCATGCTTTCAAGAGTCGAGGCAGTTATTCTCTGGTGCTTAACTTACATTTCTAGGTTTTGCAGATTCGGAGTAGGCTTTTGATAGTTCTGATTGGAATACACTCCTTAAATTCTGAAGTCAGCAGGGGTAAAATATAGAGAACCGAAGGTTATTTACAACTTGTACATTAAACAAACAGCTGTTATTAGAGTTTAAGGGCATGATAGGGACGCAGTGGTTGGGTAGATGGTAAGACAGGGTTGTAGCCTTGCTCCAATGTTATTCAATTTGTACATTGAGCAAGCTGTAAAGGAAAGCAAAGATAAATTTGGAGAACGAATCTGAGTCCAAGGTAAAGAAATAAAAACTTTGCGTTTTGCTGATGATATAGTAAATCTGTCAAGAGACAGCAAAGGAACTGGGAGAGCAACTGAACGGAATGAACAGTGTGTTGAAAGGAACGTATAAAATGAACATTTACAAGAGCAAAACAAGGGTAATATTATGTAGTCTTAGAAAGTCAGGTGATGCTGAAGAAATTCGATTCGGTAACGAAACAATAAAGGAGATGAGTGTTTTTACTTGGGCATAAAATAACATATGATGGTTGCAGTACAAAGGATATAAAATGTAGAATGTCATTGCGAAGAAAAGCATTTTTGAAAAAGAGAAATTTCCTAACGTTGAATAGTAATTTGAGTATAAGGAAGTATTTTCTGAAGGCCTTTGTTAGGAGTGTTGCTTTGTACGGGAAAACTTGGACGATAAACAGTTCGTACAGGAATGGGATAGAGGCTTTTGCTTTTGAAATGTGATGCAACAGAAGAATGCTGAAGATTAGGAGGGTGGATCGCGTAACTAATGAGGAGGTACTTAACAGAATTGGCTAGGAAAGAAATTTCTACATCTACATAAATACTCTGCAAGCCACATTGAAGTGCACGGCAGAGGGTTCATCGAACAGCTTTTATCATGTTTCTCTACAGTTCCACGCTTGCGGAAAAAGGAACACATAAATCTTCCTGTTTTCAATCTGAAGTTTTTATTTTACTGATCATGTCTTCCTATGTAGGTGGGTTCTAACAAAATATGTTCGCATTCGGAAGAGAAAGTTGTTGGAAGAGATTTCGCAAATAGAACTAGTCGCAACAAATAACGCATTTCTTTTAATGATTACCATCCCAACTCGTGTCCCTTACTTTGGGGCCCGCAGTGTGGAATATGTCGTTGAGTGACATAATTATAAATGACGTTTATACCTTTCACACTGCTGTTATAATTCTTTATTTATTTACTATGAGCTCATTTCGGCTTTAGATTGCCATCATTAGGTTTTGTGTAATGTCGTTCTTATTTCTGTCCTTTTTGTTTAAGATGATATTGATTTTATTTAAATTATGACTGGCTGATATGCCTGTAACGGATTTTTTATTTTCTGCGTTATTAGTAAGGACAGCTATTTACAAAGTGTTTTAACGACATTATATGTTTACATAGTTTAGTAGTTCAAAAGGACAGCTGTAATGTCGTTAAACACTTTGAAAATAGCTGTCCTTTTTAATCAGGCAGGAAATAAAAAATCCGTTACAACCATAATAGCCAGTCATAGTTTAAATAAAATCAATATCATCTTAAACAAACGGAAATGAGAACGACATTACATAAAACCTGATTATGGCAATATAAAGCCGAAATGAGCTCATAGTAAATATATAAAGTTTAATATTCATAGAATATATGACATGAACTGCGATTGGGCAAAGCTGAAAATGTGTACCCAGCCGGGATTCGAACCCGGGTCTCCTGCTTTCTAGGCAGTTGCGCTGACCCCTAACCCACTTTTTTTTTTTTTTTTTTTTTTTTTTTTTTTTTTTTTTTTTTTTTTTTTTTTTTTTACACCACTGGGGACACAGTGATCATCGCATCTGCAAGGACTACCTAAGCACGCCTCCCGTCGGATACAAATTTCCAGCTTCGCCCTGCCCACAGTACTCAAACTCGTAGTTATGAACTAATTCCCGTAAGAGTAAGGGCTTCAAACTTGCCCACCCCTCCCCACCAACGATAGGATCATTGCCCGTCACCGGCATATTATATATGTACATATATAAAACATTACAACAGCAGTGTGAAAGGTATAAACGTCATTTATAAATAATATTTTCTATGTGTTCTTTCCAATTTAAGTTGTTACTCCTAGGTAGTTAGTTGAATTTACGGCCAGCAGATTTGACTGATTTATCGTGTAAACGAAGTTTAACGGGCTTCTTTTAGTGGTCATATGGATGACTTCACACTTCTCATTATTAAGGGTCAATTGCCATATTTTGCACCATGCAGATACGCAAATCATTTTGCAGTTGCTTTTGATCTTCTGGTGACTTAGCTAACCGATAAGTGACAGAATCATCCGCGAACAGCCTAAAAGAGCCACTCAGATTGCCTCCTAAATCGTTTGTAGAAATAAGGAACAGCAGGAGCCCTATAACACTCCCCCGGGGAACGCCAGATGTCTCTTCAGTTCTACTCGATGAGTTTCCGTCAGTTACAACGTACTGTCTCCTTTCTGACAGGAAATCACGAATACAATCGCACGACTGTGGCGATATTCCCTAAGCACCCAGTTTTATTAGAAGACGCTTGTGAGGTACAATGCCGAAAGCCTTCTGAAATCTAGAAATACGGAATCTATTTGACATCCCTTGTCTACATCTCTCATCAAATCATGTAAGTAAAGAGCTAGCCGTGTTTCACAAGAACAATATTTTCTGAATCCGTGTTGACTATGTGCCAATAGGTCGTTGTCTTCGAGGTAGTTCATAATATTTGAGGAAAGTATATGTTCTAACAAACCGTCTGCAAACCGACGTCAATGGTTTTGGCGTACCTTGACTAAAAGAAGGGGTCCGTTGGTAGGACACATTCTTAGACATTAAGGAATCGTAAATTTAGCATTGGAAGGGAGTTTGTGGGGGAAATATCGCAGAGGGAGACAATGAGACGAATACAGTAAGCAGATTCAGATCTACATCTACATCTGCATCTACATGGGATACTGTGCAAATCATATTTAAGTGCCTGGTAGAGGATTCATCGAACCACTTGTATGCTATTTATCTCTCATTTCATCCTCGAATAGCGCGCTGGAAAAAAAGAACATTTGAATCTCTCCGTTCTAGCTCTGATTTCTCGTATTTTATTCTGTTGATCTTTTCTACCTATGTAAGTGGCAGTCAACAATATATTTTCGCATTCGGAGGAGAATGTTGGCGATTGGAGTTTCGTAAGTAGCCCACACCGCAGTGATAAGCGCCGTTGTTGTAATGATTTCCATCCCCGATCCTGTATCATTTCCACGACGCTGTCTCCCCTGTATCGTGACAATACAAAACGGGCTGACCTTCTTTGGACTCTGTAGATGGCTTCCGTCCAACCCACTTGATAAGGATCCCACACTGAGCAGCAATACTCAAAACGAGGACGGACTAGCATGGTGTATGTAGTTTCTTTAGTAGTTCTGTTGCATCTTTTAAGTGTTCTGCCAAAAAACGCAGTCCCTGGTTCGCCTTCCCTACGATACTATCTACGTGTTTTTTCCAGTTTAAGTCTGACTTGTCAGTAATTCCTAGTGGCGTTTACGGCCTTCAGTTTTGATTTATATATCTTGTAAACAAAGTTTAACGGATTTCTTTTCGTACTCATGCGGTCGACTTCACACTTTTCATTATTTAGTGTGAAATGCTTATTTTTACAAAATACTGATATCTTATTTAGATCGTTCTGCAGTTGGTTTTGATCTTCAGATGACTTTAATAGTCGCTAAATGACGGCGTCATCTGCAAACAACCTAAGAGAGCTGCTCAGATTTTCTCCCAGATCGTTTATGTAGATAAGGAACAATAGATGACAAGTAACACTACCCTGTGGAACGCCTCATATCACCTCAGTTTTAGTCGATGCCTTACAATCGATTACTACAAACTGTGCTCTCTCTGGCAGGAAATGGCCTATCCAGTCGCAAATTTGGGGCGGTATACCATAACCACGCAATTTGATTAAAAGCCGTGAGGTACGGTGTCAAATTGTCTTCTGGAAATCAAGAAATACGGAATCAATTTGAGATCCCTTGTCGATTGCACTCGTGTGTTGCCGTTCTTATGAGAAGATGAAGCTTCTTCAGGATAGAGTAGGGTGGAGAGCTGAAGACCACACTACAATGTAACTACCACACCAGCCCCTGTCAGCAGCCTTGACTATAAAACGTAGCTTCGTCTCGGCGTGTGGATTCCACGAGATGACTCAAAGGCCGTATTACACGACACACCTATCGTGCACAAGTCATCACCAGCGCCCCAAGCGATTAGTCTGGAACCGCCAAGATTTTTGTCCATCCTATTACACGGCAGACGTAACGTGTAATAGTATGGACGAGTGTCTCAAAGGTACACGTACAGAAGTGCGGGCTTGTTTACATGTTTATTCGTTGCGAGGGATAGTTTATCTCTTTGTCAATCTTTTGTGTGCTCATATTTTGAGAAGTCTAAGTTCGTGTTTATTAAGCAATTATTTTTGTCTAGGAAGCGTGAAATTACGTTACCATTACAGGGAGTTGTGAACCAAACTGTAAGTTGATGTCTTATTGGCACAAAGAAATATGTATGTTTACGTTTCTCTTGTTCTGCTATATTCGAATTTAGACATTATTATTCAGAGTAAACTCCATAGTTCGTTTCACATCAAGCTGGTTACAGAATATGAGTTAATTTACGTCAATTAACATTTAGTTTGTGAGATAGTTTTTAGTCTCATATTGTATCCTAGACGTGGCATACATTTTAATTCAAATGTTCATCCAATAGTCAATATCTGTTTATATTTAAGTGTGTCTTGTGCAGTTAACTTGGAATTTCGCTGTTATACAGACTAATGAACTAAATAGTTTTATATCAAGCTGGTACAAATTATTGTTATGTTACCCTTGTGCGCCAAACATGGAATACGTTATGATTAGCCCTATACAGAATTATAAACTGAACTGTATTTTATGCTGTGCTGGTATACCCACATTATTTATCTATATTTACGGTTCACAGTATTTTAGATGTGGAGGACGTAGTTATTTCTGAGCATTTGCTGCGACAGTGGCCGCCTCTACGAAACCCGTTCAATAATTCGTAACCGAAAGCTAGTAGAAAACATGTGTCGTCTGCACTCTGCTGAGCCGCGGTGGAGTAGCCGAGCGGTCTAAAGCGTCTCGCTGCGGAGCGCGCGGTTGCTCGCCGTGGAGGTTCGAGTCCTCCCTGGGGCATGGGTGTGTGTTTTGTCCTTAGGTTAGTTTACTTAGGTTTAAGTAGTTTGTAAGCTACGGACTGATGACCACGCAATTTGCTCCGATAGATTTACAAACATTTGAACATTTTGAACACTACTGAAAAAAGTAGCAGACATCCCATTGGAAAGAGCTACTGCGCATGCGCGGATACACCTGCTCTACTGAGCATGCGCGCATCGGCCGCGGAGGAGCGGCCGAGCGCATTGAGGCGCTATGCTACAATGCGCGAAGCCGTTCTCCGACGGGGGTTCAAATCCTCCCTCGGGCATGGCTGTTTGTGTCGTCTATAGTATAAGGTAGTTCATAAGTAGTTTGTTAGTTTAGGGACTGATGACCCCGTAGTTAAGTCCCTTAAGCTTAACAAACATTTGAACAACATGCGCGCATCCACGGCAGGATAGAACCGTTCCTATTTCCCCACGACGAATAACTCGTCTGTTAAGGCTAGTTTACACGACGACACTACGTTTCATGAAACTGCGCTACTGGCCAATGCGCTTGTGCGGCAGGCATCCGTGCAACTCGTTGGCGAAACTAAACAGTTTCGGCACCTTCCAACTTTGGCGAAACTGATTGCGCATGTTTTGAGGTTAGGTTATGACCAATACAGAACAAAATAATACAGGGGGGAACGGAAGAAATAATTCGGTTTTTGTACATATATGCTTTGCGTAGGTGTTTGTGCGATTCTAACGGCGTGTTAGTGCTCTTCTAGCAATTATTTGTGAAATTAAATATTTATCTGTTGACGATTAGTGAATTGCAGACTAAAATACATCCAATTCAAAATACCTATACAAACGAAGTATGACAATTGTGGATTTCGGAACACGGTAGAAGTACTGCAGAGACGAATATCTACTTGACAAGAAACGTAATTGCAATTTGTAATTTCAGTTCTAGTAACAATACTTCACGCATAACGGTAACTTGTTTATTTATTGAATTACTAACTCTGTTTATAAGGAATGTGAACTTCTCTGGTGAGTTCTAAGTTGATTAAAATAACTTCTAGGGTCTTCAATCGCAATTTCTTTCAGAAAGGTCGCTGAGCTACAGAGCTGATGTCTTTTTTAAATCCATTCACGAACCCAAACACGTTTCTTATTCTTTTTATGTTTAGTCTTATGCAGCGTCTTCACACGGAGAAGCAATAGCTCCGCCACAACTTTTACAGCTACCAAAACTTTCATTCTACGGCGACTACGGCACTCACAAAACAACGAAACTGAAGTCTACAGTATTGGCGCCGTGTCTACAGACACACACGAAACCAGTTGCGCGCAATTCATTTCATGTAACGAGTGTCGCAACCTGATGTAGTCGTGTAGACTAGCGTTTAAGGTGTCAATGAAGGGCGGCGTTTCCCGTGGAGACAAATGTTCAAATGTTTGTTACGCTTATGGGACTTAACTACGGGGTCATCAGTCCCTAAACTTACAAACTACTTACGAACTAGGACGGCACAAATATCCATGCCCGAGGGGGGATTCGAACCCCCGACCGTAGTGGCCGTGCTGACCGTGACTGGAGCGCCTTAGTCACCTCGGCCACCGCGGACGGCTCCCGCGGAGACAGCGGGCAGTGCAGTCAGCAGTGGAGTGTGCGGCTACCGCCGAGACGGCGCCAGCCGATTCGTCTGCGGCCGGGCGCATTCCAGCAGCGCGGCAGGTGAGCCGGATGCTTCCGGCCCTACCTGTGCCGTCGCTTTGTGTAACGGAAGGGGGTAGCGGGGGGTTGGGGCGGGGGCGGAAGTGTGGTCCGGTCTCGCGCCGGCGCGGCGCCGGGCGCCTGGCGACCACACGCTGCGGCTTTTAGGGCGCGTGTCCCGCAGAGAGCGTTCCGCTGTCCGCCGCATACCGCCGCCCCCGCCGCCCCCGCGTTACGCCCCCGCCGGCGCCAGACGCTCCGGAATCCTCGCCAGTCGCCGAGACGTCCTCGCGCGAGGCGCCACCGAATGCGTCCACCGCGACAAATCCTGACGCAGGTCTGTGGCAACAGGGGTGACGGATCACCGCACACATAGACCTGTTCTCTCCGACAGACACCTGCCTCTCTGGCGAGGCCGAAGTCACAACTTGTCTTCCTTCAGGAGTGCTATTGACAGACGCTGCCAGTGGCGCGTGCTGCTACTCTTATCAGGTGTGGGTAGTCTCGGCATGGGCGTAGTCAGAGGAGGGAGTTTCTGGGGCTCAAACCCATCACGAAACGTGAACAAAGCACACTCCGCGTCAACACATTGGTACCAACGCTGATGTCAAAATTCACTACGTTTGCATGCAACACATCTTCCGGAAGACGAAAACCGATTTTCGTAAACCGTTTTTCGCTGTCATTCAAAATATTCAAATGTTTACAAACATCCGAACATTTAATAGTTTGGTACTTATTTTCTGATAGCGTATATCGAGCTGAATCCATTGATGTGTAACAGCAATGTTTTTGAAGGTCAACGAAGGTTAAAAAGGTGGCATGAACGTCGATTTACAGAAGGTGTTTGAACTGATGACCATTGGTATTAGCGCAGCGCTGCAATTTTCTGATCACTGATTGAGTGGTATTCCGAACACGTCCAGGATGCGGTTGGCCACCAGCAATGTTCGGAATACGACGCACTATGTTCCTTGGCACTGGGTGTATAAAATCACAGAGGAAGACGGCGCATCATTTTAATAGTAGATGCAGACTCACAAAAGGGGGATAACTCTGAACGCAGTAGACTCCACTGTGAAAAAAATGTTCAAATGTTTGTAGAACTTATGGGACTTAACTACGGGGTCATCAGTCCTTAAGCTTACAAACTACTTATGAACTAGCTAAGACTAAGGACGGCACAAATATCCATGCCCGAGGGGGGATTCGAACTCCCGACCGTAGTGTCCGTGCAGACCGTGACTGGAGCACCTCAGTCCCCTCGTTCGCTGTCGTATTTACATGGCATAGCATAGCTCACTTAACATGGCGGCTGGAAAACAGCTGATTCACTTCGTTATTTAGTCTGCACAATCGCTTATTTTCCTTTATTTAAATACACAGATTTATGTTCACTCTAATATTTATACTTTTATTTCACATTACAAAATATCACTCTCTCCATATGTGCCGAAAATTCTTAACAAGAAAACACAATCTGACAAACCAAGAACGCTTCAAAAACTGATGCGTTTACATGGGCACGAAAATCGATTGTGGAACTGGAAAACCGCTTTAGAGAAGCGGATTTCCAGAATCGATTTTGTAGTGTTTACATGACCAAACAAAAGCGGAATTGGGAAATCGGTTTACGAAATCCGGTTTTGGGAGCCCGTGTAAACGGGGTGATTGGCCAATATTTTTGCGACAGCGCCCACATATAGGAGCCAACATTCAGTTGGATTCGCCGAGAGCCAACGTAAACATATCTGATGCACAAATCTCGGCCTGTGCATTAACACTTTGCGGTCTGGCTGCCAGCTATGCACTGAGCGTTGCCGACGAGCTATGCTCGCAGGGACATAAAAAATGCACAGAAAACCAACTACGGGCTACACTCTCTGATCGTGTGTTTCGTTATGCAGCTTGATGGTTCAGCTATGCAAAAAATCCTCTGAAGGCTGGAACAGCAAGAGAAATGTCTGATACACCCATGAGTATGCAGTGCCGCCAAGATTTTATAGCACAGACGATCGCTTACAGATCTATTCCAAGATTCGTCGTAGAAACGAGAATTTAGTGATAAATCTGAAAATGACAGAGATATTGCAAGTAATTTTAATATATTTATTGTAAGTTCGACTTTGTAATATGTTGAAATATGTAAGAAATAGCAGTCTTTTTGTACACGTTTGCTGTGTATATTTCGAATAAAATATTATAGATTTCTAACGATAACACGATTTATCCAGTTGTCATTACATAGTATTTACAAAAGAAGAGCTTCATGTCGATACTGACATGACGTCTCAACAGGAAACGCTTGAAGCACATCGCGAATTTCGGAATGGTAATTATTTACGATTATAAAAAATAGTTGGCCTAATGTAATTTGGTAGTGTAATATGGATTTCGTAAATAAAAACCCTTCAGGTATTTTTTTAATAAAATACAAACAAGTGCAATAGATCAAAATATCCACGGGTGTACTGCCGGTCTATAGTGTCCAACGGGCACAATATTTCGGCGATCAAACATGTCGCCATCATCAGGTGAACTGACGGACTGAGCTCCTGGAAACGCGCCGGCACGGAGATCCGCACGCTACGGCTGCTCGAAGGGAACTGGGTTCTAGCCCGGTAGCGGGCCATTTAAATACCCTCGGCCCGCGGATGCAATAGACCCTACAATATAACGTTTTTATTTTGCTTGATTTAGCTATGAACTTGTGATAACAGTGTAAATATAAGTGAAGTCAGTAACTATAATGTGTTACTTCATTTAAAAATACAGTGGTAAAGCAACTATTTATCTGTAATCGTTCCTAAATTATGATATTTTGAAAAACGACAAAAAACCAGTAAAGACTGCTATAATATCATACTCAGACCTTAAAGTGTTAACGGTTGCGAGTCTGAAGAATTAAATGTTAACACTGCAAACAAAAAAAAAAAAAAAAAAAAAAAAAAAAGAAAGAAAACATATGTTTTGATGATGGTGTGTGTTGTATCACTTTCTACCGAACATTAATTACGAAATAAGTATGTTTTAAAATATGTTACATGTAATCGATACACATTATTAAAACTTAGACCGACTACTTTAAATGATTGAACTTAAAATAATAAAGGAATATACGTTTTGGAAGGACGCTATACCTGCTAAAGTTCTTTTTGGTAATGACGCTTCGATTTCTTGCTACACTTCCTTTTTAAGATGACCATCTAATTGATATCACTGGTAGTGCTTGAAATTTGCAAACCAATATATGAAACTTGACAGGAAATATTAATGTTAATTTTGCCAGCCGCAGTGGCCGAGGGATCTGCGGCGCGCCAATCACAGTCTGCACGGCCACTACGGTCGGGAGTTCGAATCCCCCCACTCGGGCATGGATGTTTGTGTTGTCTTTAGTATAAGGTAGTTCATAAGTAGTTTGTAAGTTTTGGGACTGATGACCCCGCAGTTAAGTCCCTTAAGCTTAACAAACATTTGAACATTTTAATGTTAATTTTTAATTCAGTAATCGAGTGCGTCAAAAGTATAAAAAGTTTTTTATTTCACTGATCGCGCGTAAGTTTTGCCGTGGCATTTCGATTTTCGTGGTTACTTTCACAAATGAATCACTTTCTGATTTAGTTCTAATATTCATAAAAAGATTTTAAAAACTTTAAAATAAACGGCAACGAAGAAAGAAAGAGAAAACTCTTTCGAGACGAGCAGACGACACACAGAATGAAACGTTGGCGCCAATGTGTGGACGACCTACCAATACTGACACAACGTCCTTTAATGTTTGGTCAAACTACCAACAAGCAACGGAGCCATATCAACGTTGGTTCCAGTGCTATTTCACCGACCCGGCCGCGGTGGCCGAGGGGACTGAGGCGCTTCAGTCATGGTCTGCACGGCTACTACGGTCGGGGGCTCGAATTCCTCCTCGGGCATGGATATTTGTGCCGACCTTAGTTGTAGTTAGTTCATAAGTAGTTTGTAAGTTTAGGGACTGATGACCCCTTAAACTTAACAAACATTTGAACATTTTGAACTATTTCACCGATCCATACATTGTACGAACAGTGTTGGCGCTGACGTTGGTTCCAATGAGCAGACCAGGCCTTTGAAATAATGGCTTCCTTCTACATCAAGATAAAGCCCGTCTACGTTTTGCGAAGGCTGAGACTCCGTTACAGTTTTCCATACAGTCCCAATTTTTCGCCTTGCGATTGCCATGTTTTTGTAACCTCGAAGAAAGACATTTGTGGCTATCAGTATGTTTCGGGCGATGAGGTCCACACCCGGATAAAAACCATGGTCTTGTAGCTAACCCCAGACATTTGTGCATGAAGTAATCGACCGTCTGGGGGGTTAAATGTATTAACGGTAATTACTACTGAAACAGTGAACGGTCTACTTAGTTTTTTCCCAGGTATCTTCTTTTAATTTGTCTGCTCGTTATTGATTAATGTAACTTGTCTGTTTTCCAATCACTAGGAACAGTTCCTTGCTCAAGGTACCAATGGTAAATTATGGTCAAGAGAGGGACTAAATCCGGCGAAGATTCTGTGTATAAGCTGTTAATGACGCTGTCAGGCCCTAGAACTCCATTCGGCTTTAGAGATTTAAGCGGCTTTTCGACGTCACTGTTAGTAATTACAATGTCAGCAATATTTCTTGATATTCTCATGTAAACAACTCAAGGTTCCTGTCTAGTGAACGAGTATCTATAGACATATTTATTGCCACTAACAGCTTTCAGGTACTGCAAAAATTAGAATCGGGGACTGCTTCTCTGATAATGCTTCATAAGTTATTTAAATTTTGACGCACTGCCTTTCTAATTGCCATCCGTGATCCGATCTGATTTGCCGAACTTTATGATATGATTCGTGTTACAATTTTGAGGAATACGTAGATTCTTAAGAAGTTTACTAATTTTGTTTCATACTATGGTGACACTCCGGAATACAGTCCTTTGGAATGCAAAGAATGCAACAGGCAGTGCTGGTGCTATTTGCAATTCTGTTAAGAGTGCACATTGTAATAATATCCATTCATTGAAAACCTCTCTCGAAGTCATATCCTTGCTTATCTCTTATATCTTACGAAGCAGCAGAAGCTTACGCCGATAGCCTGCCACCAGCCACGGTACGATTTAATGCAGAAATGTTGCTTATTACCATTAGAAGAAGTACGATGTGAAAGAAAATGTAAATCTGTTAACATCTTCCAGTAGCAAATCGCACTTGAAGCTAACGGTATATTACAAAATCACCCTTTAAAATATTTCCTGTTCTCCTAGTAGTTTTATTCACTTTAATAGTTAGTAGAACAAAAACAGTTTATTTTAATTCGAAATCCGTAATTATTCTACCAAGAAGTGAAAGCAGAAGCCATTAAAATAAATAAATAAAAACTTTTTAAAATGTTTGGCTATCTTCACTGTGCAACTTCTTCGCTTGTTTTCTAGTTTTGATAGAGCAGAACGACCCAGAATTCACCACGCGGAGGAAGTCGTTGCCAATCGAGTTCCACCCACATCCTACCCACCAACCACCCAATTGCTAGGTGTGGTATTTATACCATTTTTTTCTTTTTGTGCGAATGTTACCCACACTGTAAGATTCCTAGGCTTATTGCGTTTTTCTGTTGCTCTCTTTTATTCCACATCTTTTGAAAATGAAATGAAGCATAACTCTTCAAGGCTTAAGTATTCCTCGGATATAGCCATCTTTAGCTTCCTGTCTACATACTTTATTTGGAGCCTCTGTCAACAGTGCATGGGCGTAGGGAGGGAGGGGGGGGGGATTTATGGGGTACAAACCCCTCCCGAAACGTTGGCAAAGCCAATAGAAAGTGGCATCGTTCCGCATCAGAGTAAGCTGTTACACAAGCTCCATAGTGTCCCGATTGTTGGAGCTCTGAAGAAAGAGTCATGACCATTTGTATGTTGAGGACGAAGCGGTGCACACCTGGGTGAAAATCATGGTCCTGTAGCTAACTGCTAATATTTGTTTATCCGGGAATTGAGCGTCGTTTTTCAAATGGGTTAAGTGTATTGTTATGGTGATTACCACTGAAATAAGGAGCAGTTCACTTAGTTTTCTCCAGGTCTCTCTTTTAATTTGCCTGCTCCTTATAAATGAGTCTGACTTGTATGTTTTCTAATCACTAGGAAAAATTCCTTGCCAAGGTACCCGTGGTACATTATGGTAAAGTTGGTGGTGGTGGGGGGGGGGACAAAATCCGGCGAAGATTCTACCACGTGACCACGTGGGGCCCTGGAGCTTCAATGTGCTTTAGATATTTGAGCTGCATTTCAACACCACTAATAACAATTAAAATGTCAGTCATATGTTACTATGTCAGTCAACAAGAACTATTGATGTTCCTATGTACACGATTCAAGGTACCTGTCTAGTCAAAGGGTATAAATAGATTTTTTTTTGTCATTGACAGCTTTAACGTACCGCAAAAATTTGAGGAAGGTTCTCAATGCTTCAGAAGTTGAAAACTTCACGAACTACCTTTCTGATTGCCATTCGTGTTCCGATTCGCATTTGTTAATCCATATGATATCACTTCTCTAGTTCCTTGTTTGGAGAATACGTTGATTCTAATTGTGTGTCTATACCATGGTGACTCTAGTATTCATTCCTTTGGAATGAAATATGACCCAGCATATACAGCATTTATGTCGTCTGCAGTTCTATTATCAGTACAGGTCATTACAATATTAATTGAAAACCCCTCCAGAAATGATATCCTGATTACGTCTACGCAACAGTGTGATGAACCTCTCCACGGCTTGAGTGTGAAAGGGAAAATTTTACAAATCTCTGATGAGGTTCGTGTCACAACTGAGAAGTGATTTAGTATCAGCTTTAGGTCCCGCAGCGTTAGGGGAGTATATACCATAAAGGAATTACAATCAATAATTTCAAAGTATCAGAAGATTCAATGTTTTATTATCATAGGTAAAACGAAATTTCTATCCGTTTTATTTTTTACGACGGTTTATGTTGCTTTCAAGATCTTTCTGTAACCACGTTTTCAAATATGATCCCTTTCATCAACAATAATTGGCAACAGAAAATTTTCTGGGTAAGTAAAGAATCCGTTTCTTTGTATAACTTGATGAACAAGTTCAAATAATTCAAATGACAAATACCGTAAAATCATCTTGTGTCCTTGTTATGAACCAGAATGCAACGAGACAAATTGCGATGTAGACAGTGCTAGTTCATAACAAAAAGTGCACGAAATAGAGGGGAAAAAATCATGAAACATGAATGACAGTTTCACTCTGCAGCGGAGTGTGCGCTGATATGAAACTTCCTGTCAGATGAAAATTGTGTGCCGGAACCGGGACTGGAACTAGGGTTCTTTGCCTTTCGCGGGCAAGCGCTCTACCGACTGAGCTATCCCGACACGGCCCGTCCTCACAACGAGGTACTGTCGGAAGTAAAGTTGCGAGGACGAGCCGTGTCGGGATAGCTCATTGGTACAGCGCTTGCCCGCGAAAGGCAAAGGACCCTAGTTCCAGTCCCGGTTCCCGCACACAATTTTAATCTGACAGGAAGTTTCATCACAAAACATAATTACAAGCTACGAACAAGAAGCAACAACACAACAGCTCGAAAATGACAAGCTGTAAAACCTCGTCATTGCTGAATAAATTCAGCATGTAAAGCCTGCCAATGACATTATAAAATAAAAGGCTAAGCTCATAGATGATGTCACAACATGTGTGCTGAAACATGTGTGGGCGATAAAAATAAAACAAGCTGTCTTCCATAAGGCGGATTTCTTCATTAACCAAATACAGTAAAGAAATGTTTTGGTCTGTCAAATACTTTCTCATTTTTTTATGGCAAGCCACAAAGACGTGTATGATTTTAAAAAGAAGCGAACTATTGCTTCTAAGTTTTTGGACGAATCTGATGAACTTATATACAACCTAACAACTCGATTGGCTGCAGTTAGCTTATTGGACTGCGACACTGGATCAAGGTCCCAATTTTCCAAGCCTTCGTTAAAAGACCCTAGGTAATTTCATTTCAGTCGTGAAGATATTTTTTTTTCTTCACTCAAAAATTTTTGTCTATGGCAGAAATTGAATACCCTACGGTTCCTTAGTAAACCACATGGAGTTTTTCACAGTAAGGGAGCCTTTACCCGTTTCGTCCACTACAATATTTAACACCTGCAGTTTGATCGGCAATTTTTTTGAATATATGCCGGAAAGGAAGTTTAATCAAATGCAGGAGGCATATATTCCAATGTAGTTGACGTCCTACATGAATTTGTAGTCTGTGAATTACGCTTTTCTTCCATCCAGAGATAGTTTCAATGTCAACCAGTAGCGCAGCCAGGATTTGGTTCTGGGAGAACCTCATTTTTAAAAAATAAAGCATAATTAATTTATTAATAATAAAGGGTTCTTATAATTCGCTATCAGAAATATAAAAATGTTATAAATTTTTAATTAACATGAGACTCTATGTGTATAAATTGAACTAAAATAACACTATTGTTGTTCGTAAGATTCCACTCGGTGGCGCCGCTGACCTGCTAAGCAGCGGGTCGCCGCATATGAACAATCCGCTAGTAACTCCAGCATAGCAGTAACAAAAGCGGCAGCATCAAAGCTGGTCGCGGCATCATTAACACCGCTCACAGTAACAGCAGCACTCGTTCTCAGTGACGGCATCACGTTGGTGACCCACTGTCAAGTTTACTTGTGCTTGACAAATTATAGTTACGTCGTAATTTATTACTTGTGTACTATTTCACATTTCCGGTACCGGTCTGTTTAAAAAAATAAAAACAATAAAATATAATAAAATTAAAGAAACGCTTTCGGAGGCCCCCCCCCCCCCCCGGCTGCGTCACTGGTGGCAACCCACTGTATTACGTCTATCTTTTGTAGTGATCTCGATAGTTCAGACAAACAAGAATTAATGCTTTGAGTTATATAGTTTACTGAATTCGATAAAGGAGACATCCACTATAAGCCGATCCAGGTACCTGGATAAGAGAACAGTGTTCTTGCACATTCCTGCGAAATCGCTTGTCATTCAATTTTTCGACGAACAGAGTATCGTATTATCATTAATCAAAGAAGTGACCCCGAATTCCTCGGGAGGTGTGAACTGACGTTTCACATACATCTTCACACCGACTCTCTTCTCTCCTCATTTTAGTGCTGTTGCACTAAATACAGTTCTCATCTGTCATTTGTGCTTTATACTTGATGTGCAGGATTTGAATTCATCTTCCTCATCTTCTTATCTTCAATATAATTGCATTTTTCCTCATCAGTTTCTGAGTTATGTGCCCACATCCTTAACATTCAGCTCTTTCCTCTCTGCTCTCGCCTTGAAAACTTCTACATGTTCAAACGTTTGTAATCCTAAGGTACCGAACTATTAGTCATTGACCCCTGGACTTACAAGCCAATTAAAATAACTTGTGGTAAGGACAACACACACACACATGCCCGAGGAAGGACTCGAACCTCCGGGGGAGTGGTCACGCAATCCGTGACGTGGTGCCTTAGCCCTCACGCCCGTTTCCGTGCGGTTTTTTACTCCCCTGCAACTGTTTCGTCAATGTATCCAATTTTCCGATAATAGTAATTCCGTTGAAGGAACATAAACATCAACCTTACATAAACAGTTGATTAGAACTTCACATTAACATGCAACCTGTGTTTCCCTTTTTTGCTGCTTGTACGGTTTATCGACTTCGTGGATTTACAAACAGTGACGTCAAAAAGTTGTTTACCTTTAGAAGAGATTCTTACCCGGCTTTATACAGGTTTATCTTTGTTTCGCTTACGCGACTCCCTCATTTTAATATAGGAAGTGTGATTATACAACAGTAAGTTTTACAAACAGGCAGTAAGAGCGCTTTATCATACAAACATTTGATTTGTTTCGGTAGCGTTTAAGCTACTTTCTAAAACGTCAAATTTTTTATGTTTTCCTCGAGTGACAACTTGTATCTCGGTTCAAAACAGCTTGTAAGAACACATTCATGTGTTGACAGTTTATTTTCGATGAATCGTTTTAGTTCACCACGCTATAATTGTTGAGCAGGGCCAGATGATCGTAGTTACGTCACAGGAAAGACTGGGGAGAAATGGTATTGAACATCGCTCGCGAACAACAGTGTAAGCACATTCTTATTTACTAATTAAAACTTGTAGTCATTTTCACACTTAAGGAACGGCAGGCTGGGCCACCTTGAAATTACCCCCTAAACTAATATTCAATAACTCATTGATACAATCAAACCAAGGAATAAGATTACAATATAATAAACAATTACAAAATTTAAAGGAAATTAAATAAGTTCTTAACTCGAATGGAAACAGCAAGAAATAACTAATTACGGAACCAATCTTCGCTCATGTTTCCTGTGAAAACCACTTGAAAATTCGTCCAGGTGTTTTGAAAATTGCAGCGAACCTGATATGCCCTTTTATATATGGATATTGCGTGGAAATATATATAACAGATAAATTAAAAGGACATGTCTGATACACGCCAGTGAAATCGTAAGGTAGTTTTGATGGCCTGAGAATGGAACTTTTGGTGACATTTATGAAACCTTAATAACCTATATTCAGATAAATTATAAAGATGATGTTGCTGTTATATTTGACAGATATTCACAAAGTTATCTGAACATAAAAGCTGTTGAACGCCAAAGGCGAACGATGAAGCGGACCTCACAAGAAATTTTCTTTAATGATGAGACGTTGTGTGTTGAATCACAGTCCGCCTTTTATAGTAACCTCAGCAATAAGGAAATGTTTATTACACAGCTTGTACAAAAACTAGACAGTTTTGGTATTGAAACCAGAATTGCGGATGACGATGCAGATGTTGAAATTGTTGCAAAAGCAATAAATGTATCAAAATTTTACCGGCAAGTTATTATATTGTCTCAAGATGTATATCTTCTTGTGCTACTTATTGCTCTTTCTCCAGAACACAAAGACATAATAATCCTGATGAAGGAAGGTAAAGGTAGCATCAGAACAAGGTGTTACAGTTCTAAAGATATACGTGAATCCTCAATCATTCATGAATGCAGGAATTCAATCCCGTTTCTTCATTCAGTAAGTGGTTCCGACAGCACTTCAGCCTTGTTTGGGCAAGGAAAGCTCCAAGCTTTTCAACTATTCAACCGGTATCGCCGACTTCATTATATTCCATGGATATTCAACGACTCTGCTTCTTCTCCTGGTACCATTGCAAAAGCAGGAGAGAAATTTATACTGTGTCTGTACACAAAAAGATTAGAGAGTCCTGAAGATGACAACTTAAATGCCATTCGATTTAAATGTTTTAATGTACTTGTGGGTCAGGAAAACAATGCTATTATACTCTCTCCTTTGCCGCCCACTACTGATGCAGGACTCCTCCGAGTTTACCTACAAGTCCATCTATGGCTGGGGAACAGTTTCCATCACAGAAACTGGGGCTGAAGGGAATCAAACTTATTTTTCCCCACGATTCACATGCTACTGATTTCATGCGACTGCACTCAAGGCTGCGGAAGAAAGTGCGGATGTGTGGATGCTGACCTACATTGCACAACAATGTGCAAAAACTGTCGTAGACAAAGCTGCGCTAATGCGTCTCGCAGTGATTTGACGCAAGATTTGGATGATGGATTTATGTATAAAATAATAATAATAATAATAATAATAATTTATTTTAATAGTTTTTTTCATTGTTTACATGCTGTAGGTATGATTTTAAATATAACGAATGTAATTATTGATTAGTTTTACAGTAATTTTCAATTTTCATAACGAATAATTTTCATTCCTGTAATTTAAGTTGCATGAATCTAAAGTAAAAGACTGTAAAGCAAAAATTGTTCTGAATAAATAAGTCTGTTTTAACAGAAATTACACAGCATTTTACGTTCACATTTTAGCGCACATAAACTAATTACCTTACTTAAACATTCATTTGAGCTTTCCTGAGAAGAGTTTCACCAGAAATGTTTTCTGTCATATTGACAAGTTTGTTAAATAAATCTTTTTTTTGTGAAGGTTTGAAAAAAGGAAAATAAATTACATTAAGGGCTGGAGAAGGGGGGAAACACCCCTGACGGGCGAGGGAACCTTTGTGTATTTTTACTTCTACACCCCCCTTAGAGTGTTTTTTCAAAGTTTCAAATCTTTATAATTTTTAAAATATTTTTATAATTTTTTTAATAAATTACGTTAAGGGATGGGGAAGGCGAACGCACCCACGGTAGGGGAGGAAACTTTTCTCTTTTTTACTTCTACATCCCCTACGAGTGTTTTCAAAGCTTTATAAATTTTCCTCCCATTTTTTCTAATCTGCCTGGACTATAGTATGTGTATCGGTATCTGGAAGCTGAATGTTTTGTGAGACCAGGAAAAGTAATGTATTCCAGGAATCTCTGTTAAAAACATCTTGTAACAGGACGTTCATAGTCATATAAATTTTTGCAAATAACGTGATTGTTGTATTATGACTGTAAAGTCATTTATTTGTATTAGCTAATATTGGAATTTCGACCGTGTGCCAATTATCATGTGGAAATAGTTACACTTTGTACGTGTCAAAATCTCATTTCGTCTAACATTACACGACAGAGAAGTTGGTTTCATGCCATTGTGATACAGATTACGGCAGACTATATGTACTGCAAAGCTTTAATTGCATAGTAAATATATTGTTGATACTCTATCACATGTAATCTTGTGCAGAGTAAATTCTTTCATTTTTTTTCTCGTAAAACATAAGCTGTTTTCATCGCAATGTTCTGTCCCCTCATGTACATTTTTCCTGCATAGGAAATCTGATACAAACTGTCGGATTCAATTGCCTTGTAAGAAAACTCTTCATATTCTTCTTCAATTTAGTTTGCAACCGTTTTTCGTATTTCCTCACCTTTAATGGAGAACTCCATATATTTTTTGTATATTACTGTAAAGTTATAATTTATTTAATGTCACTAGATTATCATTTTGTTACAACTTGAACCCCACTCTTTTCAAGGCTTCAGGAATAGCATTTTTATTTCATGTGTTAAAATATTCGTTAATATTGCTAAGTTTTTCTTATTTTGTTATGTTAGTAATTTATTACTGTATTAATTAATGTGGCATAAATGTGGCTTCTCCGCTACGCTGCTGTCCCTTTGAAAATGGGTACTTGTCTTACTTCTAAGTGGATGTACGAGAATCTATGGCTGTCTGAATGTGGGAAGTGATAGCTTGCTCTGCATCGTTGTCTCTGGCTGTGTCGATAGCTGTTGATACTATCAAAGAGGTTTCCACGCCCTTTGGTTGCGACCTAGCTAGCGAGCCTTCCCTCCAGCACGAGTCTCGCTGTCTGTCCCCACCACCACTGTTACTTGGATTTTACGGCTTCCGGTGGCTTCCCGCGTATTGTGGCCACTCGGTCTGGTCATTCTGGGTTGGTCGTCTGGTGAGGTAAGGTTGGTTCTGCTCATGTGTTTGGAGAAATGTTAAAATGTTTGTAGAGCTTATGGGACTTAACTGTGGGGTCATCAGTCCCTAAACTTACAAACTACTTATCAACTACCTAATACTAAGGACGGCACAAATATCCGTGCCCGAGGGGGGATTCGAACACCCAACCGTAGTGGCCGTGCAGACCGTGATTGACGCGCCTCAGTCCCCTCGCCCACCGCGGCCGACTGTGTTTGGAGATGTTAGAGTTTCATTGACTAACACATTTAACTTAGATTCGTGGACTTAGAATCCATTTTTGGAATATTTTCGCCGATCGTATGCGGAAATGTGTTCTCATTTTTCAATTCAGTGATTTCCAATAGTTAAACGCGGTGTGATTCTAGTTGCAGTTTGATAACGGCCTGATATGTTAAAACGTTTTGTGATCATGTGGCGGTGTATGAACTCTGTGTAAATACTTTCTAGCTTGGTGAGATCCGATTTATAATAGGTGATATGTTCATTTTTGCACAGTGCATGTAAAAACCTTCTAATCGTTTCCTTCCATGAGTGATACGTTTTCCACGTGGTTCGTTCATAGAACAAAATCTTCAGCTTTCACTCTTGTTTGTTCCATGCCCATTAGGCAAGTAACTATGCGGGTATCCTACTGATTTCCACTAATATTACGCGATCTTCTCTCCCCGCCTATTTTAATGTTGCCGTTTCTTCTCTGACTTGTCCGTAATTCTCTCTGAACCTTGTACAACCTCCTTCAATAGCTTCCTTATGTAATTCTAAACATTTCTATGGATTGCATGTCGTAATTATTATTTTTATTTTCCCGACTTTGTAATTATTTCATTTTTGTGGTTTTCTGAGACAAGACCTCATCCGTCTCTGTAATCGTCCCCTATCGCGCGTAGCTGTATTTCATTCGCTTTCTTATATAATTCTAAGCATTTCTATGGGTTGCATGCTGTAGTTAATTTTCTTTATTTTTCGGAATCTGAATTTATTCAATTTTATCGGTTTTCGGAACCACGTGGGTCCGAGTTCCGACTTACGGGGTTTGCAGCTAGTCGCCTGAATTCACGCCACTTCTCATATAAAACCAGTACCTAGATCGATTTCTAACAGACTGCAACTTAAGAATCCACCGTGATTTTGTATAATGAATCCGATTTTCAACCACTTCACCTTCAGTAGAATGCGTTCATGTAACGTAGCCGTGTGTCGCCGTTAGCGTGTTTGCTCGCGGTCCAATTCAGATGTAATTTAACTTGGCTATAAACACGCACCATCTCAAAACAGGCACAACAGACCAGACCCAGCTTCAAAGTGTTTTTGTATATTGTGTTTTGTGCTACCTCCGACGTGCTGAATTTCGCCTACGATAGCGGCGCCTGCTTCCGCCTCGTCTCAGCATGCTGATTTTGGTGAGTTTCGCTTGGCATTGCTTGGCTTTACTAGGCATGGTCCTGTTTGGAGGTGGTACGTTGGCTTCCTCCGACTTTCGAACTGACTTACCGAACTGGTTTTACGGAGACCTACACTTTAACGTGGATTCCGAACCGCGGTGCTCCTCGATATTTTTCACATCAGCAATATTCCCATAGGAGAAACAAGTGGGAAGTAACAGGTAACAGTCCTAGGACCGAGAAGGGCTCGAATCTGAGACCTGTGGATTAATAGTCCGGCGCTCTACCATTGTGCTACCAAGCCACACCAGCTAACGACTTTTAAAAGAAAGTGTCCTGCTGTATTACATCTTCTCACAAAACAATTCGGCTTTGAATGTTGTCGCTTCTTCTCACAGAGAATGCTTCGTAGTCTTGGTGATTAAGGCATTCTAACTTGCAAATTAAAAAGTAATTACCCAAAAATACTCACACGTTATAAATAGGTAGGTGCTAAAAGAAATAAATTTTGGGAACAATCATTGTAGCTACTTAATTACTCCCCCACTCTTCAAAATTTACACTACATTGAAAGCATTAATACATACTCATTCTATGACAAAAGGTAATAATGTGCAATTTGAAATTTTCCCAGCGAATCAAAAAGATTTCGGGTTTGCAGTCTGTCATCGCAAACTTCATTCCACGATATTTCAACTGGACACCTGCTAGTCATCTTCAGGTGAGCCAACAAGGACAGACGAAGACGCTTTTTTCTTTTTTTTTTTTTTTTCTTTAATGAATTTTAATGCCCTAATACAGGCAGGCTGGCAGCAGCCGATGATGCTGCTCTACAGCCGACCGAATGGAAACAATGGTCAAATCGAATATAAAATTAAAGGTGATAAAATGACGCATTTACAATTACAAGATGAAAATATGGGAGAATGTTAAAAGACAACATGACAGTGGACAGAACATGCATGGTTGTTAAAACAAGACATTGCCACGGTGGCTAAAAAACACTCACTGCAGACGACGAGACATAACATGACGGCGACATTGAGGTAAAACACCCTGAACACTGGTGTACGCAACGTTAAAAAACACTGGGCGACGAAACACTATACGCACGAAGCACTGAACACTTAAAAACACTAGCACTGTACTGGTCCTGCAGGGGGAGGGCGGGGGGAGGATGGAGAAGGCGCGGGGAAGGAGAAAGGAGGTGGGGGAGGGAAGAATGGGGGAAACCGGAAGGAGCTCCCGGGGAGGTGGAGAAAGGAGGGGGCGAGCCAAGCGGGGGACGGGAGGGGGAGGAGAGGGGGAGGGAGGAGGCGGCGGCAATCCACAGAGAGGGGTCAAAGTTGGAAGGAGGGATAGATGTCAGGACGGGTGTGGAGAACGTCGTCAGGGAGAGGTAGGTGGCGGAAGCCACCCTCGGAGAGGACGTAGAGGATGTGGAGGTGAAGGGAGGGAGGGATGTGGCGGTAAAGGCGTGGCAGGAGCCCGGGATCCGGGAGGAGAGGAGATACTAATGGGTTATGGGACTCTATCTTTCGGTGGATGTACTTGAGGCTGATGTGTTGAAGGAATTGGACCAGGTTTGGGAATGGGATGAGGTCGTAAAGGGTCCGCGTGAGGGGGTGTGACGAAGACGCTCTCAGCTCCTCCTTGTATAGCACGCTGGTGGTATTACCGCGCATGCGTCGAAGACACGGTGACGGTGACGGAAGGACCACACCGCCCGGCTGCAGCGCCCTCGCTGGTGGAACTGCCAAGGATCAGCGTTCTTCTCTTTATCCACATATAAAATACCTTGCGAATGGCCTATATACTCAAACGACATGCACTGTGGAAGAACGTTGTACAGAACATTAACGTTGCACTCGCCTTCTGCAACCCAGCAAGTCTGCAGTTGCAGAGCATTGTATCTCTAACGGACATACAATGGAGTATGATAAAACTTCACTTTTGGCCACAACAACTTCCTTCTGGGACTCCATTATAAAAGAATCCGTTGAAATACGCATCGCGGAAAACCTGATGAACCGTGACAGCGGCTACCAGCTGAATAACGCGTGGAATCCCGTCATCTCCGAGATTTGTTCTAGACGATGACGCCAGAAGACTCCGATAACTGCGGCCAGCGGCACTATCGAAGGCAGCTGATCCCTGCAGTTCCACCAGCGAGGTCGCTGCCGCCGGACGGTGTGGTTCTTCTGTTACCGCCATCGTAAATTTGACGCATTCGCGGTAATACCACCAGCGTGCATATAAGGCGGAAAGTGTCTTCGTCAGTCCTTGTTGGATCACCTGAAGATGACTGGCAGGTGTCCAGTTGAAATATCGTGGAATAAAGTTTACGTCGACTGGCTGCAAACCCGAAATCTTTTTGAACAAGAGGTAATAAAGTTCAATAACATTTCTTTCGACAGCTGCTAACATGGAGTTCTCCATTAAATGCGAGAATACTAACGATATTACATTTAAATCGATCATGTCACCGATAGATTAGTCCATAGGAGATTATGCAACGAAAAATTCTGTTTTAAATGAATAAATATGGAATATTTAACTCGTCGCGGTATTAGCATTGCGACCACAGGTCAAGCAAAGTACGATTACACTTCACAATGAAATACAAGGAGTACAGTATACACAAAATCATAACCTGAAACACGGTATTACAGATCAAACTTTTTTTTTTTTTTTTTTTTTTTTTTTTTTTTTTTTTTTTTTGAAAAGGTCGAAAGTAAGTCTGGTAGATTGTAAGTCAACCGATAAGAAACCGAGATGAGAGGCTATATCAGCCTGCAGCACTCCAAGTGGGGACACGCGAACTAAGATCTTTTACCGGAAATTCCTGTATGGATTTCACACCCGTGTATGGAAGGTAGACGGTGCAGTCCAGCAGCCACTTCTCCTGTCATTAACGTCTTCTTATTTCCAGCATGCTGAATATGGACACCTGTTCTTCAACACGTAAAAGCCAAGTGACCAGTGTTGTATGTTTCGTTTTTGTAGCACTTATTGGGTGACTTGCGAAACCGGTCGTCAGTAAACAACTACTGTGCAACTTCGAGAGTTATTTTTAAGTTGATTAATATTGTCATTTCTTTGTCTTGTTTGCTAAAAAACTGTAGACATTTTTGTAACTAAGGGTCATCTTTCTTCTCCCTTGTTTTACTTTAAATGGGAAGCACCTGTGTGGTTCTATCGTTTCTTATAGTTTGGTAATTTTATACTGTTTTTAAACACAAAAATAGCAATGGATATGTACGACACATAATGTGACATGAAAGAATTGTGTTAGGAAGCATCATATAATGAATCAGGTAGTAGTGGTAGCTGTTATAATTCCGATCAGATAAGGTTTCGCGTCATTTTTCAGACTTGTAATGTTGGTAGCTCTTGCCTTTGTGTGGCGTTGTAGTGTAGTAGGTTTCTACAGCTCCTCCTGTCTTTTTCAAGAATACACCACTTGCCGCTACGGAGATATAAATGTTTTCCTGTAAAGAGATAAGTGAATATTTACGCGCTCCTATAAAATCAGTAGCTAAGGGTGACTGGATTCGCTGCCAAATATGCAATGTTTGGAATCACGAAGTATGCGTTGGTGCCTGACAGAAAAAGTTCTTTTTACTTGGAACATGCCAGTGATCAAAATTGTACCATGAACTGATCACAATTGTACCTAGTGTGGTACATTTTCGATCAATCTTTTCCAATTCCGTAACCTTTTGTTGTGTTTATACCAATATTTGTAATTGTCTACTATTTGTGTTAAATATTCGTTAACCATCCAAGAACAAGTGCCATAGTTAACATTATGTTTCTCGATATACTTCAAGTTACAATAACATTTGTCCAAAATGATTGCAATTGCACCATCTTATCCTACACACAAGCTAAATCAAGGTACAAATAAAAGAAACGTATTTACAAAGCTACATGAATCCGTGGGGTAGTGTTCAACATAGAATTAGTAGTGTGCTGCTTTGTACGGTCGCGTTGATTAAATTTGTAGGACTAACGTTGCAGACCTAAGTAAAATGAAACGAGCATGTAAAGGCAGTCGTTAGGAAGGCGGATGGTCGACTTCGGTTTAAAAGATGTGCTTCACCTCTGAAGGTGACAGCGTATAAAACGCTTATGCGACCCCGTCTTGATTATTGCTCAAGTGTTTAGGATTCCCATCAGTTAGGTTTAAAGGAAGACATAGTAGCAATTCAGAGGCAATTTGTTAATTGTTTGATTAACACGCGACTGTTACAGATACGCTTCGTGAACTGAAATGGGAATGGTCGGAGGGAAGGTAACGTTCTATAAATGCTCGTGCGGTCGTAGGAGCCATGAAACGGAATTTTCGGCCACTCCCAACGGAGGTTCAAGTCCCCTCTCGGACGTGGGATTATGTGTCATCCTTATGATGATGTGTTGTTCTCCCATGCCCGACGGAGGACTCGATCCTCCGATGTGGAACGGCCGCGCGCAACGTAGCAAGGCGCCTTAGTGCGCACGGCTGTTCCTCCACGTCGGTGCAAGTACTACTCTATTTAGGAGAGGACTTCGTGGTGGTACGCGTTAAACGAAAGGCTGATGAACCTAACTGCCCCGCCACCCCTCTTCCCTCCACATCCAAATAAAGCAAGCAGCAACGGATGTCTTGTGAAGCCTGAAACTGTGAAAAACGGTAAGGCGGACTCATTGTGGTTTGTTAATCCTTAAAAATAAGTATTTATATTTATATTTGCGGAATCTTAAAGTGACTCAGACCGCAATACAGTTTAAAATTTATGATACGCTGACTGCACTAGTTTCGACTGTTAGATAAAATTATGTTACGACCATACTGACATTTTGTACATAGAAAATACTCGCTTACATACGCATTTGTAACTACAGTCTGATTTAAATTATTTGGTAGTTGACAGTTCATGCTCGGGAGCTGCTTTCCTCCAATTCATCGTTCCACGTTCGAACCGTTCTCCGTTGCCAAACTTTCACTACATCTGGTCAATTCACTTTCATTTCCTAGTCTGGCTTTCTTTCCTGATTTTTTTCCCCTGGTACATCGGTATGCCCTTTTTATTGCGAATTTCATCACTTAATGATAACAACACAAAAAACAGGATATGGACAACGGTGTTAACGAGATACGTAACACTAAACACACAATACTGGATCCTTTCGTAAAAGTCGTAATTCAGTGTTACAGTTAATGTCTTACATACATGTATTATATCACATACATCAGCTTACATTAACTGATGAACTTCATATGATTTACATCAAACCGAGCTCTGTCATGTATTGATTATTACTGTCAACATTTCTGAGAGGATGTATGAAGCCAAAGGGACGCACTCCGTGCTGAGAAATAGAGACCATCGTAGATAATAGGCTAAGCTGGACCCATATAGGTCACGGGATGTAGGCGGTAAAGAAACCTCCATGTGAACTGCAGATGTCCTCAGCCACCGTCCCTGGGTAGAGGGCCGCGGTGGAGTAGCCGAGCGGTCTAAAGCGTCTCGCGTCGCGCGCGGTTGCTCGCCGTGGAGATTCGAGTCCTCCCTGGGGCATGTGTGTGTGTGTGTGTGTTTTCCTTAGGTTAGTTTACCTAGATTTAAGTAGTTTGTAAACTACGGACTGATGACCACGCAGTTTGGTCCGATAGATTTACAGACATTTGAACATTTGAACAGGGCAGAGGGTTTCCTTTCGGAGAATAGGAAGGTAACTTCATACAACGTCTAGATGTTACATTAGTACTTGGATGCCAACAGTTTGTTTGTTTGTAGGTTAGAAGGGTGATCAACAACGAGGTTATCAGCAGTTGCTAACAGTCACGTCTTAATATATGTAGCAAAGTTGACACCAATCCCTGGGAACAGCAACGTCACTGGTTCAACGAGGCTAGAATGAGAGGATGAAGGAAGAAACCTGCTAGTTAGCAGCTCCCCACTATGGAGAGGGCGTAAGGCGTGGCCAACTGACGCAAAGCCGGCCGCGGTGGCCGAGAGGACTAAGGCGCTCCAGTCACGGTCTGCACGGCCACTACGGTCGGGGATTCGAATCCACCCTCGGGCATGGATATTTGTGCCGTCCTAGTTCGTAAGTAGTTCATAAGTAGTTTGTAAGTTTAGGGACTGATGACATTTGAACATTTGAACTGACGCATACTGGGTAGCAACATGATGTTTTCAGCGGACTAATGTTGCTACCAAGTATGGAGTTTGTTAGTGCAAAAACAAGTCACATCCCCACCCAAGGAACGGCTGTGGGGAGAGGGCTGAAACGTAGTTCGATAGAGGACTCGGGGAGGTGGCAAGCCACAAATTAGATTGATTGAACATAGCGTGGCCAACAGGAATTTGTTAGGTACCAGAAAGTGGAGAAAAATAGTGCGCCCACACTGGCATTTAATACCCCCGCTTTTTCGATCTAGCGAGAAGTTCTCAGTAAGCCGAGTTGGGAGCCGGAAGGAAAGGAAGCTTGGTGTTTAACGTCCTGTTGATAGCTTGGTCATTAGAGACTGAGCTAACGTTCGGAGTTTGGGTAATGATGAGGAAGGGAATCGGCCGCGCCCTTTGAAAGGAACCATCCCGGTATTTGCCTGGAGTGATTTTGGGAAATCACGAAAAACCTAAATCAGGATGACCGGAGGTGGATTTGAACCACCGTCCTCCCGAATGCGAGTCTAGTGCGTTACTACTTCGCCACCCCGCTCACTTGGAGCGCCGGATCCGTGTCGTTCGCCACCAACCTCGCGTAAGCTACACGACAGGCTGTTTCTCGCAGGGAGTGCATCTTTCATGAAACGCTACTAGGTTGGGAAGCTGCACCAGGCTCTTCCACAGGGAACGTAAACACTGACTTCTGTTGTGGGAACGGATGTATCATTTCACTTTTCTAAATGTTTAGCCTCATTGTAGTAATATTATTAGATTAGAAGTAATAAGTTTACTTCCATTTGTCTGTGAGTTCCCAAAGACTCCGGAACGAGTGTCCAATCGAGTCCCGAAATCCTCATCTCTCATAGGTGCTTATTACTTGTTTTTCTGTAGTCACTTCTTTCCGCTCGGAACTAGCAGACTGACTGACAACCCTTTTCCTCTTTTCTGTCTTAGGATACGTCAGCTCTCCAAAGGTTACAATTAGTGTTGTTACTCAATGTGTAATGTCACTTGGTTTATCACAGCAATATGGGTGCATAGGGTAGTAAGTGTTAGTTTTTTGTACGGAAGATCGTGGATGCGTGTGATTATTTTAATTTCTCAATACAAACCACTTTGGTTTCATTTATATTACATTCATTTGTTTAAATGAACTTTTTCAGTTCTAATACCTCATTGCGTCTTTTTCATAACAGTATTGACATATATTAATCCCTCTTATTGTTTATCCTTATTATTTTTACTGTTAGAATCTGCTTGTGTCGTTAATTACCTATAATTAATTGCCAAGCAGGACTACTGATTGGCCCGTAAAACGGCCGATCGTCTAAATACTACACAGTGAGAGAATCTTTTCAGGCAATCAATGGTAGCGGGAAATTACAATTGGCTTTCAGCGCTGTATCTGAAATATTTTCTTAGTATGCTCGTAGAGATAAGCTTTAATTGCTGCGAACGAAGCTACAATTTTAATCCTACCGGAGATGGATGACTAATTTTGTCGGACACATGGTACATTACGCGTGGTTACGTCACAACATGGGAATAAACTGAGGGCTATAAAACGCCTCTTCCTCTGCAGTTCAATCACTGATCGCTTAAAATTAACTGTCTACAGATATTTTCGCATTGACGCCATTAACTCTTCACGGCCTCTTTCAACACTGCTCCGCGTTATAATAATAGATTATAAAGATAATGACGGACGCTCCCAAGCATTTACATGCGTTTGTCAGGCGACACCACTAGCAGTGCCATCTGACGGTTCGAGTTGTAGGCCTTGCCATCAGTGATTCCGTATTTTATTTCGCTGCCTACCAAATTACATTGCAAGGTTTAAATTTCTTATAATATTTAAGATAATATTATGTTATATGGTAATTTCTTTTAAAGCAATCGTCTCTGCCATGAACTGTGCAACACGTTGTTCACGATGCAAGGCGAAAATCTAAGTACATATTTCCGTAAATAAATAAATAAAAATGAACATTTTATAAATTTTTTGCGAACTATAAAAACAAATCAAATTGTAGATAGCTCTCATTCCAGACTACTGAAGATGTTTTATATTCAGTGAAACAAAACGCGTCTGGTGAAAAACGATCGCACTTATTCCAACTGCGGACAAATAATACCCTACTTAATGTGTACAGTTTATTTGGATAGAATTCGAACCTAAAATAACACAATGCATGACGTAAGTTTTAACCATAACATGAACACAGTTTACATGACCAGTTAGGCAGCAGAACGGAAGGCAGTGCATCAGGCCAAATACTGGAAATGACAAAGAAAATGAAAGACATTGTTTTAAATTTATGTTTAGCCTTGTTTTTCATAAAATATATTTTTTTTTAAATATAAACAGCTGACAGAGAAGGTATTGTTCTGATATTTCTAAAGCACCGTCTACGCTTTAAATGAAGGAACTGAAATAAAACTTTGCTGTTATACATTTCTTGTTATAATACAATAACCACTATTTTTTAAACTACCCTAGGCTTTACAAAACCTTATTTCTGGAATATTTCTCCACAAATTAGTCTGGGCGTATTACGTAGCTTTTATTCAAATTCTCTGGGAACTTCTTTCTCAAAATTTTATGGAAATCAATTCTTTCCTTACGAGTAACCCACTGCCTGTGTCTATAAATAACTTAAATAAAGGGTAAAGACACCGTTTATTAGAAGTAAACAATTTGTTAGCCTAATAAATGTTACTAAATCAATCGGACCAAACTGCGTGGTCATCAGTCTGTAGCTTACAAACTACTTAAACTAAGGTAAACTAGCTTAAGGACAACACACACACACACACACACACACACACACACACACACACCCATGCCCCAGGGAGGACTCGAACCTCCAACGGCGAGCAACCGCGCGCTCCGCAGCGAAGTAGGCCTAATAGCAGCCTCCTTAAACTATCATCATCATCAATAGAGAGTGATTATGACTTTCAGCGTTCAGTCTGGAGCATAGTACCTCTAACAAAATTCCTCCATGATCCCCTATTCAATGCTAACATTGATGCCTCGACTGATGTTATGCCTTTTACTTCAAAATCATTCTGCACCGAATCTAAGTACTTTCTTCTAGATCTACCTCGACTTCTCTTACCCTCCGCTGCCGAGCTCATGAGCCTCTTAGGTAACCTTGCTTCTGCCATGCGTGTTACATGACCCCACCATCTCAGTCTGTTCGCTCTAATTGTTTCATCTATGGTGTTCATTCCCAGTTTTTCTTTGATTTTCTCATTATGGACACCCTCCTGCCATTGTTCCCATCTATCCTGCAATCCACCTGCAATCATTCTCGCTACTTTCATATCTGTAACCTCTACCTTATGAATAAGGTAACCTGTGTCCACCCAACTTTCACACCCATACAACAAAGTTGGTCGAAAGATAGAGCGGTGCACTGCTAACTTAGTCTTGGTACTTACTTACTTCTTGCAGAAGAGAGTAGATCTTTGCTGAGCACTCACTGCATTAGCTTTGTTGCACCTCGATTCCAGTTCTTTCGCTATGTTGCCGTCCTGTGAGAAAATACATCCCAGGTACTTGAAACTGTCTACCTGTTCTAACTTTGTTCCTCCTATCTGGCACTCAATCTGTTTGAACCTCTTTCCCACAGACATTACTTTCGTTTGGGAGATGCTGATCTTCATATCATAATCCTTGCACTTCTGATCGAGCTCTGAAATATTGGTTTGCAACCTTTCAGTAGAATCGGCCATTACAACTAAGTCATCTGCATATGCGAGACTGCTTATTTTGTTTTCACCTATTTTAATCCCGCCCTGCCAGTCTACTGTTTTCAACATATGATCCATATTTAGAATTTTCTATTTTTTCAGAAACCTGAAGAAAGATGTTTGGAGTGCATCGCTGTTTATATAACAAGGAAATGGTTAGAAAGAGGGAGTGTACGTGCTAAATACGGCTGTAATAGCCAACTATAAAGTAAAGCGATGAATGATGCAAGTGTTCTAAGTGTCTCAGTGGTAATCGGCGCTCTCTCCCAGTGTTAGTTTACAACTCACGCCGCTAGGACGTGCTCAGGAGCGCTGTTGAACGTTTCTGCGAAGATTTCCCGCTATTTACTTTAAAAGCTATTTGACAACAGCATTTGTGAATTAATCAGCCGTATTTGCGCATCACCTACAGCCGAACGGCAGCCGAACCTGTGTTTAAACACTGTAGTGTCGTCAAATGTCAACTAGAGCGTCATTTTAATCGAACTGTTGGCAGTAATACCTACGCCAGTATGTTTAAAACATCAAAGACTTATCAGGTTATTATAATGGAAGATAGTGATATACAACCATATAAGGCTTTGATGCTTTAAATCACATTGGCATAGGCGTTACTGCCTAATTACAAATGCGTAAATACGCAACGTTTCTAAGATGAATGTAACTAGCAGTATAAAGTAGTAAACATGTTTTAAATTTTAAATTGTATTGTCTTCTGGGGCATTTTAAGATCTTATATAAGTGAAAAATAAATTCAAAATTTTAACTAATATTGTCGCGTTGAAATGGGAGCAGGCTTGACTTCGAAGGCAACTGAACACAGCACTTATACTCAAAGCACGTTTATTACGAACATACACGCAGCACTGACTGCCTCTCAGGCAGAGTGCTCTGCTATTTATACACAGACAGAATTTACCAGAAATTAGAAGAACAGTTAACATAAGAAACAAGGAGAATTTACAAGTGAACATAAGAAAGATGTAGAACATTCTGGAATTGTTAATTATAAAGAAATAAATTTTTGCCGGTGGGCGGGACTGAACCGGTGACCTTCAGCACCACAGTCCGTGACGCTATCCCCTGCGCCACGCCGGCAGTTTTTTCTTTTTTTTTTTTTTTTTTTTTCTTTTTTTTTGTTCTATGGGGAGCTCTCTTCGTTGCGGACGCTGTTCGTTATTGTTCGTTCTTGTTCGGAGTGTTGTTGGCTCAGCTTTTTTATTAGAGAGGGCGTTGAACCCTCTGATCGGGCGCGCTGAGCCACGGCGCCCGACAGTCTATCTACGTGGTCTCTCGCGGCAATATATTCTCGTTCAAAATAATCAAAACGCGTACTTTGTAGTAGTCTGTAAACAGCGACCATTTACTGTTGCCTAAGAGTCACGTAAAAAGTGTATCAGGAAATGGAAGATAAATATACCGTCAAATTATACAGTACCATGCAGATGATCCGAGCGGTTCTAGGCGCCTTCTCAGGGACTGCGAGGCTACTCCCGCCGGAGGTTCGAGTCCTCCCTTGGGCATGGGTGTGTGCATCGTCCTTGGGTTTTTTTTACGTAGTTTCTAAGTCTACGACTGATGTCCAAAGTAGTTTGGTCCCATAGGTTTACAATAGTTTCAGCATTTTTGAAATTTTACAGCGTGTAAGCAATATATCTTTTAATAACATAACTCAGTGTGTTGCGGAAGTAACAACAATCAAGGACAGTTGTGGCCTACATAAACCACGAATACTATAGTTCACACACACTATTTCCACTACCGAAAATTACAGAACTATCAGTTTAATAAATCATGATTGCAAAATACTAACACGAATTATTCACCGACGAGTGGAAAACCTGGTGGAATTCGACCTTGGGGAAGATTAATTTGGATTTAGAAAAAATTTAGGAACACGCGAGGCAATACTCAGATTACGACTTATCTTAGAAGATAGTTTAAAGAAAGAGAAACCTAAGTTTTTGGCAATTTGTGGATCTGGAGAAACCTTTTGTCGAAGTTGGTTTTGATACGCTTTTTCAGATTCTGAGGGTAGGAGGAATGAAGTATAGAAAGCTAAGAGTAATATTCAACTTGTACAAACACCAGACAGCAATTATTAGAGTAGAAGAGCATGATAGGGTCGCAATGGTTGGGAAGGGAGTAATACAGGGTTGTAGCCTTTCCCCAATGTTGTTCAATCTGTACAAAAAGTGTTCAAAAGTTTGTTAAGCTTAAGGGACTTAACTGCGGGGTCATCAGCCCCTAAACTTATGAACTACCTTACACTAAAGACGACGCAAACATACATGCCTGAGGGGGGGCCGTGGAAACTGTGACTTGCGTGCCGCACACCGCTCGGCCACTGCGGCCGGCTCAAACTGTACATTGAGCAAGCTGTGAAGGAACGCAAGGATAAATTTGGAGAGGGAATTAGAATTCTAGTAAGAAGGAATTAAAACCTTACGGTTTGCTGACGACATAGTAATTCTATCAGAGGCATCAAAAGGCCTGTAAGAGCAACGGAATGGACAGTGTCATAAAGGTAGCAATAAGAGTAAAAGAGTATCAAGAGTAAAACAAACGTAATGGAATGTAGTGTTAGAAAATCAGGCGATGCTGAAGGAATTAGATGAGGTAGTGAGACAATAAAACTAGTAGATGAGATTTGTTATTTAGATAGCAAGATAACTTCTGATGGCAGAAGTAAAGAAGACATAAAATGCAGAATGATTTCCAATCCATGGTGAACAACAGCAATCAGTTAGAATAAATATTCCTTCAAACAGTCTTGATTGCAAATTTTTTTACTAGTCAATAACGCGTTTCGCCCTTTAGATTATCTGCGTGACAGAATTTACACAAAATTACAAGGCGGAATTACGAACGGTTATAATGGTACATGGGCTTATTTTGTGTTAAGAAGACAGTATAAATGGTAAACAAAGCTTACAATGCGCTCTCCGTGGTGTGACACCGTAATAACACCGCAATAACAACTTACGGTGTCGCACCACGGAGAGCGCATTGTAAGCTTTGTTTACCATTTATACTGTCTTCTTAATACAAAATAAGCCCATGTACCATTATAACCGTTTGTAATTCCGCCTTGTAATTTTGTGTAAATTCTGTCACGCAGATAATCTGAAGATGCCCTGCTAAAGGGCGAAACGCGTCATTGACTAGTAAAAAATTTGCAATCAAGACTTTTTGAAGGAATATAAAATGCAGAATGGATATGAAAAGAAAAGCGTTTCTGAAGAAGCGAAATTTGTTGACATCCAATATTAGTTTAAAAGTCAGTAAGTCCCTTCTTAAAGCATTTGTCTGGAGTGTAACATTGCATGGGAGTGAAACGAAGACGATAAGGAGTTCAGACAAAACGATGACAGAAGCTTTCGAAATATGGTGCTACAGACGTATGATGAAGATTAAATAGGTAGATCGCGTAACTAATGAGGAGGTACTCAACAGAATTGGGGTAAAAGGAGTTTGTGGCATATGCTGACCAAGTGAAGGGATAGTTTGGCGGGACACATTCTGAGACATCAAAGAATCGTCAGCTTAGCATTATAAGGAAGTGTGTGGGGTAAAAATCGTAGATGGAGACTGAGGTGCGAATAAGCAGATTCCAAAGGATGTAGGTAACCGTAAGTATTCTTAGATGAGAAGACTTGCACAGGACAGGGTAGCGTGGAGAGCTGCATCAAACCAGTCTGCGGAATGAAGACCACAACAACAGAACAGATTACACTACATAAACGTCGACGAGTATACGAAGTATTCCTATAATAAAACATCATCATTTTTTCTGGAATATTATTATACCAGCGTCCAGTTGTGCACTGTACACTTACAAACTGTAAATTCGGCGTTTATGAAAATTTTATCTTACAGTTTTGTGTGTATAAGCGAGATTTGTTAGGCAGCCGTCGTCTCTCGCAATTTAATTTCCATAGTTTACTGTCGTTCCAGTGTCCTTCATTATGATCTGTCACCCTTTTTGTTTCGGTGACGTCACCTTTCCAGCATTCCAGCATTTTGCAGGTCTTCCACGCTTTCTCCTTTGTATTAGCCATCTTGTATCTGGCATTCGTTGTCAGTGGCCATACAAGAATAGGCGCTTCCTTTCTATCTCCATCTTACGTAGTTGGGTCTAACAAAATATGTTTGCATTCGGAAGAAAAAGTTGCTGACAGAAAGTTTGCAAATAAATCTCGCTGCAACGCGTAACGCCTTTCTTTTAATGATTCCCCCCCAATTCGTGCATCATTTCTGTGATACTCTCTTCCCCATACCGCGATAATACAAAATGAGCTGCCCTTCTCTAAACTTTCTCTATATCCTCGGTCAGTGGCACTTTATGGGGATCCCAGACTGGACAGCAATATTCCAAAATAGGACAAGTGTAGCTTAAGCACTTTCTTTAGTAGAACTGTTGCATCCTCCAAGTGTTTTGCAAATAACAGGAATTTTTGGTTCGCCTTTCCAACAATATTTTCTGTGTTGTTGTTGGTAAATGTTATTCCTAGGTGTTTAATTGAATTTACGGCCTTTCGATTTGACTGATTTATTGTGTAAATGAAATTTAACGGATTTCCTTTAGTGCTTATATAGATCACACTTTTCATTGTTTAGGGTCAATTGCCAATATCCGCATCATGCGGACGTCTTATGTAGATCGTTTCGGAGTTGCTTTTGAACTTCTATGCAGTGCTGATTGGTGCTTTCGACATTCATAATTCCTCTGTTCCATGATCAAGCCTGGAACATCAGCAACTCCATCTCCAGAAATCCATCTCGTCAGCCAAAGTGCTCTTCTTCCTTGTAAGTCTTATTCACAGATTAAAGTTTTTAATGTGTCTATGTTTCTCTAAGTACCGGCTGAATATTGTATAAATACGGTCTTTTCCACAACTTTGCGCTGTACGTCGTGATACTGTCAATAGCTAATTGATAGATGCGTTACGTTGTTATGCGTTATGTTGCTGTTCCAGAGAATACCAATTAGGTGTTTGACGAATAGCTTGCCCTGGCCACTTTCTATCGTTGGACGACCGTGTCACACTAAGTACTTAACGTCACGACACCCTTCAACAGTATAAGCACCAGGTTATGTACCAGTAACAGTATTTTCTCAGACCGACTGATATTCTATTTTAGATATATTTGTGGCAAGTCGTTGACCGCATTCTAATTTTAATCTGCGATTAATGTAAATAAGCATCTTACCCATTAGAAGTTACTAACGCTCGACGCCAGCCAAAAATAAAATGAACAAGATCACGTTGTCTATGAAGATAACCATCCTTCTCACTTTCTTCTGCAGTATTTCAGTGCCTTCTCTAAGTAGAACGTAGGGGAAAAATGTGCACCCCTGGCGTAGTCCCTTTGCCAACTCAAACGCGTGATTTTTCATTTTTATCATTGACGTTGAAAGATGTGCAGGGCCGGATCTAGGACATTTGCCAAGGGGGGCAAGCTTAAATTTGCCGCCCCTTCTTTCACCCCCCCCCTCCTGCAAGAATCGACTTTTTGACGCTGATTGGGTTGCATATTTCTAAATAAATGTCATAATCTCACAACATGAACTTATTTTATTGAGTGAATTAAGATCAAAGGAAAACAATTTTAATACATACGAAAATATTCCAAGCTTACTCATCGTACAAAAATCAATTCAAAAGTTCGCTTTTCGAGATTTTTTGGTGCAAAACTGTTTTCGATATCATCAAAGTTTAGAGAAGCAGCTCGTTTGTGATCTATGGATATTATACTCAGATTTGTTAAGCAGTCATGCTCCTTAAGTGTATTTAATTAGTTTCAGCTTGCTGAAACTTCTTTCTCCAGACGAAACAGAAACTAGAATGGTAAGATATATTTTAACGCTGTAGTAAGGTTGGGATACCCCTCTACCAATTTATTTTTATAAATTAAACTTAATGTTGATGATGCAGTGGAATCTTGCAAGGCTCTGTCTACTTTTTGTAAAAATACCTAATCTGGCCTTTCTTGTGGCGTTCAATACGCAGACGAAGGGGGACACTATAGTATGATATGGGATCAATTGTATTTAGAAATCTTCCGCTATGTGGATCACCATCTTCTTTTGTTCCTGTAAAATGAGTTCGTTGCTTAGCTAGAAAAAGGACAGCATCAATAATACAGTGAGATTCCTCCTGTTTTATCTGGTCTTGCTGCCCAGTGTGCGATACTTATCAGGTGGGTTAGTCGGAGGACATCGAAAGAGTCGAAAGAAGGGCAGCTTGTTTTGTATTGTCGTGATACAGGAGAGACAGCGTCACAGAAATGATACAGGATCTGGGATGGGAATCATTAGAACAAAGGCGTTTATCGCTGCGACGTGGGCTATTTACGAAACTACAATTGTCAACATTCTCCTCCGAATGCGAAAATATATTGTTGCCTTCCACTTACATAAGTAGAAAAGATCATCTGAATAAATACGTGAAATCCGAGAGATTCAGATGTTCTTTCTTCCCGCGCGCTATTCGAGAGTGGAATGGGAGATAAATAGTATAAAAGTGGTCCGATGAACCTCTGTCAGGCAGTTAAATGTGATTTACAGAGTATACTGTGTAGATGTCTATCAATTCCACCGCTACCGAGAGATTAGATCCTTAATGCTTTTGACTTTCAATAAGAAGCGTGCGCACCTGAAATACTTTATTTTTGTTTTTATAAGGACTAGAACGTTATTCAAATTCACCTGCTCTACAAATATGAATATTCATTTATCTGAAAAAGGAAATCTATGCAAATTAATAAACATTGCGCATTTACTTATGCAATAACGCCAACATCTCTCTCATTCTGGCTAATATCTAGTAGATTTTTAAAGTTTGATTAGCTGAAGTACCTGTGACAGGGCAACACTGAAGTCAGCAACCAGGAATTTTAGTTTCATTAAATGATTTTGGTATTTCTTGCAGTCATTTTACTTTTAATAATTCTATGTCAGTTAATTTTCTTAAATTTTACCAGAAAGGTACATTCTGTAAAAAAAGAAAAGAAAAAGAAAAAAAAAGAGTCGGTCAAAATTTGCCGCCCTCTACATTCTGCCGTCCGGGGCAACTGCCCCCTTTGCCCCCCCCCCCCCCCCCCCCATAGATCCGGCCCTGAAGATGTGTGTTGTGACACTTTTATTATGGAACAGCACGCTCCGCAGCAAGGCGCCTTAGAGCTCTCGGCCAGTCCAGCACGGCAGTGAACCTCGTCAGGCCTGGCCATTCACTGCTACAGCCATTGCGGTACTTGCTGCAGTTATTCGGAGCACGCTTGCTAGCCTCTGCGTCGTGTTGTTGTGAGCTTCAGGTGCCCCGCGCCGCCTCTATACGCTAGGCGGCGTATCGCTATCGACACGGCAATCCACTTGGCGCTCATTAACACATTTAAGTCGCTGCCGGCCTCGCGCTATCGCCGCGGCGGCGTTTGTGTGTTTACACGGCTATCGGCTGGCTCATTCTCGTGCTTGTTATGACGACAACGGCGTATCTGCACCCTGCTCCACTAACGTAAGCCACACAATTAATTAAAACCTAATAACGTGACGTATCTTCACAAGCTTTCTTTGTTGACTGTTACGGTAATCACAATGGTCAATAACCTTTCTTGTAAGCGTAGGCTTCCGCGGCCATTGTAACTTCTGACGTTCAGACGAATACCCTGAAAAAGGCGACTTGCAATTGTGGCCGAAATGTCGGTTGGTTTTACACGTTGACGATACGATGTAATACCCTGAAGAACTTTATTGGAAATAACCTTTCTTGTTTGATTGAGTGATTGATTTTTCCAGGGAAGCCAAAACAGTATTGGTCCAACTCGCCACTGCCCGCACCGAAACTAAGATTATTGTGCGGTATCGATCCCTGTATATCTAGAAAAGCCAACCAATGCCCTTGAATAGTGCAAGGAGTCCCTTTACCAGTACTTTATTAGACACAATTTCTTCGGGTCTGGTTGTCCCAAATATTCTGTACCTTTTATTCTCCAATGCAATGCATTCGAAGATTAGATGTGATGCAGTTTCATCACCGTCATCACAGATCCTACATTTAGAGTCCTCTTCTGTTATTCCCATTGTATGTAGGTGTTTTTTGAAATTCCCATGGCCTGTCACCAATCCAACCATGAGTCTAATCTCTCTCCTGTTCAGACCCAGGATTGCAGAGCTTCTTTTAAAATATGGCTTTGGCATCATTACCTTGCCATGTTTTTGTTGATGGACTTTGGCCCAATATTCTACGTGCTGTCTTCTGAGCCAGTTACGTAGCTCCAATTTGATCATTGCCTTGGTGATTCTCAGGACAGGTTCCGGTCCAATACATGGAGTCCTGGCTAATCTGTCGGCATGTTCGTTGCCACTGATCCCCGAGTGGCCAGGGACCCACAATACGTTTACTCTATTGCTTTCCCCTAGCTCCACCAGAACCCTGTGAGATTCTGCAACAATTTTAGACCTTGTTGCAAGAGCTGCCAGTGATCTCACGGCTGCCTGGCTGTCTGAATAGATATAGATGCTACCTTTCTCGTTTACTACGTTATTATTATTACAGACTGTATCAAATGTTCAAAAACTTCAAACATTTCTAAACCTATTGGAGTAAATTATTATGCTCATCAGACCCTAGACTTACAAACTACTTAACCTTACACTAAGGACAACATACACACACACACACACATGAGTCCGTAGCATGACGCTTTACACCACGTAGTTATTCAGCGCATCCAGAAGCGTATCAGTGTTATTTTATTCAAATGTTCAAATGTTTGTTAAGCTTATGGGACTTAACTGCGGGGTCATCAGTCCATAAACTTACAAACTACTTATAAACTACCTTATACTAAAGACAGCAGAAACATCCACGCCCGAAGGGGGATTCGAACCCCCGACGGGGAACGGCCTCGCACATCGAAGCATAGCGCTTCAATGCGCTCGGCCACTCCACCGCGGTTATTTTTTTCATTCTGGATCTTATTCGTTACTGTGGCTGTTAATAAATTAAAGATTGTTCATGAGGAATGTAACCAGTAACAAATACTAATAAAAATTAATTTTTCAGATAGCCGCAACTTATAATAGTCCTAGATTTATCATTATCATATTATACTAATATTATTATTATTAACAATAGCTAAATAAATATTAATAAATATGATTGAATGAAAGATTGTTATCAATGAAATGTAATATGCACAGTTAAATAAAATTAATTTTATTACGGAGATGAGTTTTAGGTCAGATTTGTATTTTAGTTACTTCAAAGATGTAGGTCACTCATCTTATAGATATATTCGTCTCAGATCTCGGCGATCGGGGATTATAAAGCCGATATTGCATATCACTTCCATGAATAAAATTCTGACACCGATTAAAGTTTTTTTTTTGTGTCCCAGCCTCGTCGCCGCTTCTGTGTCTCGCCTCCGTCGTACGTGTCGGTGGCCGAATAGAATGAGACCGACACAGGAATAAAGGTTGCACGCTTGTGCAGGTAGGAGGTGACCAGCCAGTGGGACAGCAGAAACTAGAAACACTAGAGTAAATTAGAACGAGATATATATTTCTTAGAGACTTTTACATAGCTCAGTACTGCAGAATGCTGATACATAGTTGAGCTAGAGGCCTGCCTAGTGCCTATCCGATAGCCAAATCTTCACTGGTGCCTATCTGATTCCGAAGTGTTAACTGGGCCGCGGTGGAGTAGCCGAGCGGTCTAAAGCACCTCGCGGGGAGCGCGCGGTTGCTCGCCGTGGAGGTTCGAGTCCTCCCTGGGGCATGGGTGTGTGTGTTTGTCCGTAGGTTAGTTTACCTAGGTTTAAGTAGTTTGTAAGCTACAGACTGATGAGCACGCAGTTTGGTCCGATAGATTTACAGACATTTGAACATTTTTTTTTTTTTTTTTTTTAGTGTTAACTGGTTCCTATCTCAGTCCCAAGTGAACGATGTCGTTCAGTGGTGGCCACGAGCGGAGTTGTAGCAGAGGGCGCTCGTGGCTGACGACGTAAGAACGCCGCGCCATGCGTGCATGGCGGCGCGCGGCGAAAGTAGGTGGCGCGCACTTTAGACTTATGCGACACCACAGTTTTAAAGAACTATATTTGCTGCACTTAAAGATAACTTTTATACAGACTTGATACCAATTGAGCGTCTTGTTCAAACACCAAAATAAACTAACTCTAATTCAATTATTTCAAGAGATATAAATGTAACATGTCAAAGTTATTTAATATACATCATGCAAGTAATCTATGTTTAAGTTCTTGATATCTACGCAGTGGAATTAACAAATCAAACTGAGATATATTACGAATTATGAAAATGTAAAGACTATTCTGCAAAAATAGAGAGAAAAAATTTTAACATCCTTCTTATTCCCTGTTTTCTACCCCTATGTAACGTCACAAGATACCTCTCTTGTATAACACTACTAGCGTTAGTTCCCGACTTTGTCCGAGTTTATATTTAGTCCATGTCTTTCTACCCCTTTGTTCACTGCATTCTCCCCCCCCCCCTTACATACACTGTCTTTAACCTATCGTTTTCATGCAGCTCAATGCATAGGACGTCATGTCTCCTGAACTACATGTCTCTCAATGCAAGAGAAGATCGGTGGATGGTCTCAGGAAATATAGGAAATAAGAGTTACAAACAATATACCTTCAGTAGCCTTTAAAATCGTTGGTTTTTTTTTTTTTTTTTTTTTTTTTTTTTTTTTTTTTTTTTTTTACATATGTCTGCTTCTTCTCTCTTACTGCTTCTTGTGGCGTCGTCCGTATGATACTAGCTGCGCGGAGGCCTAGTTACTACTAAGTTCGTAGCCGCGTTTGACTTAGCACTGTCCTATATCTGACTTCGTAGCTGCCTAGTAACTGCCTGAGTTCTGAATAGCACTGCTAAGTTCCCACTAGTAACTGCCGGGCGTCCAGACGTATGTCGGCCTAGATATAGCCGCTTGTAGAGGGCGCGCATCTTCGGTTACTCCCTCCAGGATGCGCAGCGCCTGCTTGTGATTGGCTTTCGGTCGATCGCTGCCTTATACACGATCTTCCCAGAATATATGACATCAACTGCGATTGGGCAAAGCTGAAAATGTGTACCCAGCCGGGATTCGAACCCGGGTCTCCTGCTTTCTAGGCAGTTCCGCTGACCCCTACACCACTGGGGACACAGTAATCACCGCACCTGCAAGGACTACCTAAGCACGCCTCCCGTCAGATACAAATTCCCAGCTTCGCCCTGCCCACAGTACTCAAACTCGTAGTTATGAAACTAATTCCCGTAAGAGTAAGGGTTTCAAACTTTGTCCACCCCTCGATCGGGGAGGGGTACACATTTTCAGCTTTGCCCAATCGCAGTTGTCATATTTTCTGTGAATATTAAATAATAACAACTGCAGGATCAGAAGTGACGTCTGTTCTTTCGGAACAGACGCCACATGTGTATATATAATATGCCGGTGACGGGCAATGATCCGATCGTTGGTGGGGAGGGGTGGGCAAAGTTTGAAGCCCTTACTCTTACGGGAATTAGTTTCATAACTACGAGTTTGAGTACTGTGGGCAGGGCGAAGCTGGGAATTTGTATCTGACGGGAGGCGTGCTTAGGTAGTCCTTGCAGGTGCGGTGATTACTGTGTCCCCAGTGGTGTAGGGGTCAGCGCAACTGCCTAGAAAGCAGGAGACCCGGGTTCGAATCCCGGCTGGGTACACATTTTCAGCTTTGCCCAATCGCAGTTGATGTCATATATTCTGTGAATATTAAATAATAACAACTGCAGGATCAGAAGTGACGTGTGTTCTTTCGGAATTCTAACCGATCGTTCTCTTACGTCTGGCGTGTGCCGCTGACCTTACGCCACAACAAAAGTAATGGGCCGGCAGCGGTGGCTGCGGAGACTGAGGCGCTCCAGTCACGGTCTGCACGGCCACTACGGTCGGGCATGGATATTTGTGCTGTCCTTAGTATTAGGTAGTTTGTAAGTTTAGGGACTGATGGCCCCATAGTTAATTCCCATAAGCTTAACAAACAGTTGAACATTTTTGAACAAAAGTAATGGCCATTGGCTACAACACACTTCTGACATCGGTTGTACAGCTGTTGAAAACTGTCAGTAAATGCTTCTTGTGGAATAACTCGAAGCAATTAGGTCACGTATTGTTGGATCCCCGCAGCCCCACTTTTTACTCACTGTTTCAACACCATACACTTTTACTAACATTCTATGGATTTATGTCGACGTTTTGCCTAATTTGAATCAAAACTTGATGTCCATTGCTCCAATTTGTGCTCCATGTTGGAATGACAATGTTAGCTGTGTCGCAGCGTGTACCACCGCTTCACTGCAATGCTTTGCACGATAAGGTGTACTTGTTGTCATGTCTCTCAATGTGTCTGCGCGGGCACTTCATTCTCGCCAGCGCGGTTTGTGAAATATGGGACCTTCCACGAATCTTTCGAACACGCCTTGTTATATAATGCAAGAACTTAGAATGGAGTGTCAGGAAATGGTTGCAAAATGTGATGCGAATAGAGTTGGTAATCAAGATGTAATAAATTACTACGTAATTCGTTTTTCCATACATTTCATTTTTCATTATGTGAAATCTCCTGAAACATCTGTGGAGCTACCATATAACATTACATTTCGGGGTATATGGTCATACTGTCTACGAAATAAGTCGCGAATAAAGTTAGTAATGAAAAAGTAAAATTTAGTAATGAACTTAGTAATAAAAAGTAATGAATCGAATGTTTATACTCGATAGGAATAGTTTTTCATGTATATTATTTTTTACTAGCTGAAAACCCGGCGTTGCTTGGGTATTTATTTATTTATTTATTCAAGCCTGAAAAAGTAAAAATTTACTGTTTGCACTGGAAAATTACGATTTGTACTATGTCCATAACCTTCGCGTAAGAGCAAGCAGTAGTTGACGAAGTTTTATCGTAATCAGATGAAAGTTATGGCAGCGCATAAAATATTAACAAACGAACAAATATATATGTATATAATGTTTGGAACAGTGACCAGAGTTAATTCCACCATGAAATGTCTTTAGCATGAATACCGTCCTACAGAGGAAATAAAACTACAGGTAGCGTGTGGCAGTGTGTACGCAACTATATCCACAGCTATACAATTGATGGCAGACAGACTAGCAAACAAGTTGTAGGCCTACATCTTTTTTCAAGAAACTCAAGGTCCAAATGTTTTAAAGAAGAAACAAACTGTATGCGAAACATTCATGTGGAGGCGAGTAAAGGGGAAAAATGACTAAAGAACACATGAAACTTTTACTAACTTCGCTGCTTGGCGAATATGTTCAAATGAAAAAAGCCTCATGTTGTGTGATTCATGGGCGGGTCATACACATCGTACCGTTATAGATGCAAGTTTTCCAAACAAATGTGTTACACTGAAGATCTTGCCACCGAAAACAACAACATATTTCCCATCGTTTCTCGTTTACTTCTTTCGGCAATATAAATTCTGTATGAGAAGCATTACTGATTTGGTAAGACTGCAAGGTGCCAAGCCAATAAGTGAAGATACACGATCGTTGTTTCATGGTGAAACTTCGTGATTTATGATCAATTTGATGCACCTACTTATAAGCCTATGTTGGAGTATGTGTGGCGAAAACCAGGTTATGACACTGACATACCAACATCATTGTTTGAAAATGTAATCAATGTGGCTTTTGATATTGGACTGCGTGAATACTAAAGTGGTTTGGAATGTGATAACGTGGCTTCAGTAAGGTGTGGACATTGTTCTCTCTCACTTTGTTTCAACTGCTTCATGGAAATCCCGCATCTGCACTTTGAGGACTAATATGAGAACTTTCAGGTGTGTCGTACTGCTGTGTATGAGTGTTTTGCGCTATTATAAGAGCTTTAATCAGACAGTTTTTGCTCTGCTGATTGTAATGATAAAGTGACGCCATTACATTACATGTAATTTCCTTCCTATGTTATTGATATCTTGTTACTTTGTTTCTTTCTGTTAAAATGTCGCTTGAGGCACATTGCAACGTTTTGCATGGAAAGATGCACACCATTGTCCTGTTTATGATTGCCTGTTATTCCAAGCATGGACTCGTGCAGAGTATGCCAAAAATTAATTTTCTCCCCAATTCTTTTGAGTGCCATCATATTACCTAGGCAATCTACCCACTTAACCTTCAGCATTCTTCTACAGCATCACATTTCAATAGCCACTATCCTCTTCCTGTCTGAACTATCAGAATTTCTTGTCGTCCATATTTCACTCACGTACAACGCAAAACTCCACACAAATTAGAAAAGACTTCCTTACACTTAAATTAATATTCCAACTTAACTAAGTTATCTGTTTCAAAAACGTTTTTCACAACGTTGACATAACTACTAATATCTTTGGTTATTATACTGCCCAAGTAACAAAACTCATGTACCACCTTTATTGTTTCGTTACCTAATTTAATTTCTTCAACATTGCTCGATTTTCTTAGACTGCATTCCATTACCCTTCTCTTGTTCTTGTCAATGTTCATCGTATAATCTTCTTTGAATATTCTGACCATTTCTTTAAATTGCTATTCGAGGTTCTTTGCTGTCCTCGAAATTACAATGTCGTCAGCAAAACGCAATGTTGAAGTATTTTATCCATTGCAGCAATTGTTCAGGTTATTAACCCACAAAATGCAGCAACCAGTTGCTTGTAATAATTAATTTGTGACAACCGTTTTTTTTCAACAATTGCATCCCTTTCATGCCCTTAAACTCTAATAACTTCTGTCTGCTTTTTGTACAAAACTGTAAATAACCTTCCTGTCCCTATATTTTACCCCTGATGACTTCAGAATTTGAAAGCGTGTATTCCAGTCAACATTGTCAAAAGCTTTCTCCAAATCTACAAAAGCTAAAAATGTAGATTTGCTTCTCCTTCATCTAAGATAAATCGTGAGTCCATCCTCCGCCGTTCCTACATTTCTCCTAAATCCAAACAAGTCACCAGGTAATACAGATTTCTTGTGTAAATAATTCGTGTTAAAATTTTGCAACCATGACTTATGAAACTGATGGTTCTGTAATTTTCAGACCTGTCTGAAGATTATTACATTTCTCTTAAAGTCTGAGGGCATTTTGCCTGTCTCACTCATCTCACACGCCAGGTGAATTAGTTTTTGTCATGGCTGGCTCTCCCAAGGACTTCAGTAGTTCTGAGGAAATGCCATCTACTCCAGGGCCCTTGTTCCGAGTTAGATCTTTCAGTTCTAAATCTTCTCCTACTTCATCTTCATCTACTTCCTCTTCACTTCCTACAATATTATCTCTAAGTAGATTTCCTTTGTAAAGCCTCTCTATATTTTTTCCACCTTTCAGCTTTCCCTTTTAGCTCAGAACTGGTTTCCCATCTGAGTACACAAGAAATATCTAGTTATTTTGTCCTATTATTGGGTACTCTCAACAACCACGCTTTTCTAGGTCTAAACCAGACACGCTGCTGGCAGTGGCTTGCGTAGTGTCCCTTTCGATGGCACACCTAGCAAATGACAGCGATTCTATGCGGCTGGATTTGTTTGTAAATTAGATTGCAAAATACAACTGAATCTACACCTGACGTATTGAACAACGAGAGTACGGGTACACGAGGCTGTTTGAAACTGGCGTGGATTATCTGCAAACAGTGAAGGGGCACACTATTCCTGACTGAATTTGGAGAGTGGTATTCGGCTGCTTGGAAGATACACTGCGGTTCCTGCAGAACATACAGATCTCCTGTATTGAACAATATACACTCCTGGAAAATGAAAAAAGAACACCACGAATTTGTCGACGAAGCAGAGGGATATTTTATTGACACATTCTTGAATATGTAAACAACACACGACCACACAGACAGAGACGTGAATACAGTCACCAGATCGTGAGCAATGTCGACGCAAGTATCGTGTATAACTCCCTTTTTTAGCAATGAAAGCTGCAATTCTTCCATGGTGTCGTTAAAGGTGTCGAATGACGTCTTGCGGAATGACGTGACATGCGATTTCCACCTAGTTTTTCAGTTAAGCCAGACTTCGTATCGGTCGTGCAGACCGCGCAAGCTGACTCTTCATTCTGTCACATACATGCTCAACAGGGAACCATCTGGGGATCGTGCTGTCCAGCGTAGTTGACGTACAGGGTACATGTGGATGTGCAATGTTCTGCTGGAAAGCATGTCGCCTTGTTGCTGCGTGAACGGTAGCCAGGCGAATTGAATGAAGTTTTCATTGTACCGTTGGTGCGTGAACGGTAGCCAGGCGAATTGAATGATGTTTTCATTGTACCGTGCAGTGTTCAATATTCCCTCGACGATGACCAGAGGAGAACGTCCACTGTAAGATATGGCTCCTCATACCATGATGCACAATCATGCGTGGCATTAGGGCGTCTTCCGCTTACGCCCCACCATTGTTAAGCTCGCCTCCAGTGGTGTCGCGATAGGCGCTTATGGAAGAATTAATGGAGACCTTTCGTCTTCATTTATGATAGTCGGTTCTGCCCTGTGCCAATCATGGTTGTACGCGCGAAAATCTGGGTTGTATACGATAGAGGCTCACGGGGCCGACAACCGGCATATCCGCCATACTCTACATCGGTCGTTCTTCTCTGGTGACCGTCGAGGGAACACTGAACAGTGCACGGTACACTGAAACTATCATTCAACCGTCTATGCACCAACGAGGCGATATGCTTTTCCAGGTGCACGCCAACTAACCTAACCTACACGATACCCAGATGTGCTCCCCACTGGGCATGTATGGGACCGAAAGAAAGGTCGTATTGCTCGGTCTGCATGGCCAGCATGAAATATGGCCCAACTGAAAACCAATTGGAAATCGAAAGGCTGTCTGTGGAGCTCGTGAGCCCCCAGACAAAATCTGCTTTGCCGAAAATATTCTAATTAGCCTACCAGGCTACTGTTCACTGCTTGAAAATATGAATAAAACGTTCCATTAGTCTGTGCCTGACCGCGAATACTTTGTCTTTATATACACAGTTTATTACACAAAAACAATGTCCAACAACAGATATCGAATGAATGAGTGTTTATGATAACTCAGTTAACACTTCCTGATAAGATGCACTTTTGCAATCGGTTTACAAAGGAAAATTTCACACACTTCACTCTTCAAATTTTATGTAGCACACGGCAACTCGAGAAGAAATCTTGCAAGTTTAACAGCACTCCGCCCCATAGGTGATCCTGGGTATAATCACCGTGGGGGGCTCAGGCCCCAATTTTTGCCACAAGCTCTCCTGGTACTTACGAAAGTACCTTTTGCCTTGGAGCAAATATTCCTAGTGTGAGGGGTCCATGTCAGTTTCTCATCTAAGGTAACCCCTAGATATTTCACTGTCCCCTTCACAGGTAGAGCTTCATCGAAAAGCTTTAGATTCCAACTTGAATGTTGGATATGCTTCTTCGTGAATGGTACAACAACAGTCTTCTTAGGACTAACCCCCAGATCCTGTTTTCTGCACCAGTGTTGCACAATGTCCAACGCACCTTGTGCCATATTCCTGACTGTGTCAGCAAATTTGCCAAGTAGGGCAAGGTCATCTGCGTATCCTTGACAAAAGTACTGCCTAGAGTTTAATTCTCCAATGAGATCATTCACCACTAGATTTCACAATAAAGGGGAAAGAGCTCCTCCTTGTGGGCAACCCCTAGTGGTGTTGATTACCATTTTTTCATTCATCATGGTAGCTTCTACCTTTCTTCCAATGAGCATGGCCCTTGTCCACCTACATATGGTGGTCCCTAGGTCATGCACCTCTGCTGCCCTAACCATGGAATCGAAGGTCATGTTGCTAAAAGCCCCCTCGATGTCCAGGAAGATACAGAGGGCTATTTCCTGAAAGTGTAGTGCTTTCTCCACTTTCCCAACGAGTTGGTGGAGAGCTGTCTCACATGATTTACCTGGCTGATATGCATGTTGGTTTGAATGTAGAGCCCTACTTAACCTCCTTTCTCCAACATGCACAACCAGCTTTTCCAATGTCTTAAGAATGAAGGAGGACTGGCTGATTGGTCTCATATCCTTAGCCTGGGTATGATCTCCCTGGTTTTGGAATGAAGACAACCTTCACTGCCCTCCAGGCGTTGGGAATGATTCTTGCTGCTAGGCTAACCCTGAATAACCTGCATATGAATCTAATAAGATTTTCTCCCGCTTGTTGCAGGAGAGCTGGAAAGATTACATCAGGGCCAGGTGACTTCAACGGTTGAAATGTTCCCACCGCCCATCGAACCTTACTGAAACTGACACACTCCTTGGACAAATCCCAGTCCTCTTTGCGAATTCCTGAGAACCATTGTCTCTCAGGAATCGCATTCTGGTCTCAGTTATCCACCACAGTATATTGAGGAAAGTGAGTCTTGAGGAGCAGTTCCAGCGTTTCATGTGCTGTCTTTGTATACTCCCCATCCTCCTTCCTCAATGTTCCTCATGGATTAGTTGGTACCCTAGTGAGGATTTTATGAAGTCTCGCTTGAGCAGCTGTGCCCTCCACTTCCTCACAGAATACCTCTAGGATGCCTCCTTTGCCCGTCTGATGGCTAGGTTGTAATTGACAAGGGCCTCACGATACTTCGCCCATTGTCCTTTGCGCCTCGCAAGGTTAAACAGTCTTCGTACCTGTTTCCTTTGCATTTCCAGGTTATTATTCCACCAAGGCACACTCCTATTTTTGCACTTCTTGGTGATTGAGCAGTTGTCCTGGTATGAGGTCACTATAGCAGAGGTTATGGCCTCTGCTACTTCCTCAAACTCTGCTGGATTCCTTATCAAAGTTTTAATTTCCGATAGGCTGAAGTCAAGGTCTCTCCTATATGTCTCCCAGTCCGTTTTCCTGGGTCTGTATTGTTCCCATTTCAACCTTGAATTTAATATACATGTGATCTGATGAGGATGGCTCCAGGACCTCATGCCACTGTTTGACGTAACTGCCCATCATCAAGGAACCAAACGTTATGTCAATTACTTCTTCCCTTCTACTATTCCTGAATGTAGGTTCATCACCCCTATTCAGGATCTCCGAGTTGTTAGATAGGATAAATTCAAGAAGGTGCTCCCCTCTACTGTTGTTGTCCTTGCTGCCCCACGATAGATTGTGGGCATTGGCATCACATCCCACCTCCAGTTCGTCACCTTGCCGATGGCAGGCTTCCGTCAGTCTCCTCACTTCCAAAGAAGGAGGAGAGTTGCCTTCGTAAGGAAGGTATACTGAGGCCAAAATAATTTACCCCGTGATACCTTCCTAACGTTGCTGCATCCTGATGGTCACCAGGTCCCTGGAACAAAAATCCATCATTGGTATGAAAGGGATTCCATTTCTAACATAAATGCATGTTCTGGAGTTTTTTAGATTTCTAACTTAAATCAGCTTACCTCCAATACCACCGAGGCCTGATACACCCCCTTTGTATAAATAGGGTTCCGGTTTCAGGGCCACATCCACCTCCTGTCAACCCAGGCGACGGCTCAGGGCAGCAGTGGCCCCTTTACTGTGCTCAGGTTTATCTGCAGCACTTCCAGTCTCCATCTTGCTGCCATTATCGCCTTTAAGGTCTTTGATTACCCTGACGGCGACCTGCGAGAACCCTAAAAACAGTTTCAGGTATTGCTCTCGCATTGCCTTCAGGGACTTCTCTCTGACCTCCACCACCAGGGTTAACCTTTTGGTTAATTACCCTCCAATCCTCTGTCGAGACTTTTGGGTTCTGGACCCTTATTTTCTTGAACAGAGTCTTTGGAGAGACATCCTTAAGGATCTTTGGTACCCATACTGATACCTTTGCGGTCTTCAGGAGTTCGGCTGCTGTCTTGTCCAGCAGCTTCGCATCCTCCCACGGGGTTATCATGGGCGCCTTGTCCTTAAGCCATACTGCTGAGTGCTCCCCCAGGCAAACAAAAATGAGGGCACCGCGATCTAGATAGACCCTCCTGAATTTGGGTCCTGGACCATCGTCCCCCCAATCTCTTCAAAGAGGCCATCTGCACGAGCTCCTCCTGCAGCGAGGTGATGCTCACCAGTGGGTATCCTTCTTGGACAACCGCCATTCTAAGGACCGAGATTGCAGTACTATAGGTCTGTTTCCCTATTTCCTGCCTTAGACTTTTAGGATCACGCTTGTCCAGAGAGGAGGGAGTTTTAGATTCCTCCCTATGCCTCTTGCCACCTGTCTTTGACGTCTAGGACGTCTGTGTATCCTCTTCGACCTGAGGCAGTTTCTTTTTGGAGGTCTTGGGCTCAAGCTCTCTTGATTCCCTCCACTTATGCCTAGGAAGCCATTCTTTATCTTCCTTTTGCTTTTGTTCCCTGATAAGTTTCCTCCTCTGAGCCCCAGAGAAGGCCTTAATCCTAATCTGGTCCAACTTCTGTGTTACAGTTCCCACTTCCTGATTCAGAAGTAGGAGTGCACTCCATCAGTCCTGATCCAGATGTCTGAGTATCTGAGGTCTCAGTTTGCCCCTCAGATTCTTTTAAAATACTTTCTTTCTCTGTGTTCATCTTAGTCCCACGAGATTTGGGGATTTATATGGTCTACACCACGATAACCCCGCGCAGTGCAAGGCTACTTACTCAGGGAGGTCGCCCGGTATCCCTGAGGCTCCGTTCGAGACACATCCACCCATGTGCCACGCACCCCTCGGCACGGATCGCATCATACCTTGGGTTGGGAAATGAATAGGGAAAGGACCTGGAGAGGATAAGGAAGACGGGACGTTGTGGGACACTCTTAGTCTGATCCATCAGCTGAGGCCTTTCCGGCAGTAGGTTCTCTACCTTCAGTATAGCCCTCAGCTTCCCACGGATGTGCAAGCCTCTCCACCCGCACGGACAGTGCTTCGTCAAGGAAGTGTCCCCCGGAGAGGATTTACTCATTTACTTACACTGTTATTTACACTTCGAGCTACTATTTATACTTAATTTTCCCCAAAATTCAAAATCTGTTACTAGATTCTTTACTGCTACACACGTCTGTCGCTGTCCCTGTTAAATCACAATTTTCAGTTATCTTGACGCCTATTTTGTTTCTCAACAATCAGTCTACGAATAATCTCAATATATGGAAATATAGTTGCAGAATCGTCCCCCAAAAGGCGACAAAATGGAGGAATCTGCTTCAAACGAAGGTGGAAAATTAAATACTTGTTGTTTTTCGTGATGGATTTAATCATACTTGTTCCATAGCTCATGAATACAAGATTTTGTAAAGTTGTGGAACATGTTAGATTAGTAAAAGATAACAGAACATTATATTACATACGATTTATTTAATTTTTGTTGTGATGTGGCAAGACGTGTGTGGCCCATGGATTGTTTGCAAGACAGGAATGGACACATGGAAACCAGCGGTAATAATATAACAGTTCTTTATTAATATGTTCAGCTTGAACCTTATCTTGAGCACCCTCTCTCTTCACGTTATGTTCAGAGCTGTAGCTGCGAGGTCAGCGTGCAGCTAGTGAGCGATATGAGCTTCCACAGTGGTGGAGAGCTGAAAAGGTAAGGATCTCACACTCAGGGAACCAATTTGATTCTGTTTTGACAGATTTCTTGTTCATGAACGAGAATAAACAACTGTAAGATATTTTTGCTCACTACCTCCACGATTTTGTTAAACTGCCTTTAAAGTTCGACACAAACTCAGAATTAACTGGATCGACAGGTAATGGCAAACGAAGCATTTTTCATTGTTGTGAATGTTGTGCAGAATCGCGTAATCAGAGTAATTAAGGAAAGAAATTTTTACGACTTTCGTTATAGGCGTATACGCAAGACAAGGGGACTGACGCGCTAGTAGTATGGTAGTGCCGATTGACGCACAATGAGATTCGCGCGACTTTTGTTTTCTGGCGGCAAATTTGAATTAACCCCCGCCCCTCTTCCCTCGGCCAATTGCCGGATAGCAGATCAAAGGATGCCACCACAGGATGATTGATAGGTCTTCCCGGAAGGACGAAAGATGATTACAGTTTACATTTAGGTCCTTTGATAGTCATCAACGCTACTTGTCCGACCGCTAATCAAAGGACGCCGCCACAGGATGATTGACAAGTTGCAACTCCTCCCTCGGCCACACACGACGTCCCCCTCCACACCTTGGCGCCGCCTTCAGACAGGCGACACCTCTGACAGGTCCAGACCTGTCTACCCCTCAACATGTCTGTACTCGCACCCTTCCCCACACACCTGGCCGAAACCGCAACCCCTACTCGCTCGGCCGATTGCCGGAACGCTTCTCAAAAGACGTCGCCGCCGCCGCCGACGGATGCTACCCCCTCCTCCTCCCACGCTCGCGACCGCTTCTCAAAGGACGTCGCCACCCGCCCTACCCGCGAAAACAAACAATACCGCGACGATTGTCTTGACTGCATCGACACCGCTCCCGCCGGCCGACCCCTGCGCCCAGGACAGAGGCGTACTGCACGCTTTTTACGGCGACCGTGCCTCACCAGGTCAGCAGCCAATTAAATTCCATATTTATTATTAAGCGTGCCGCAGCGATCCGTACGCCAGATCTCGATTTATGTAACAACGATTTCCACCGATTATTATTATTCGTGGAAAAAATAAAGCTACCATAGTGTTCTTCGTATGTATTTTTAACAAGAATTTCGGTGTAATGCTAAAAAACTTTTACAACAGAAATGCTTAGTTGGTCTCGTATACTACAGCTTGCAGTAGTAAAATATTAAAACTCGTATGCAAAATTTGCAAGTAAGTATTTACACTCCCATCTCTTTCCATGCTCTTCGCATAGACTACAGCCGACAGACGTGTTTAATAATAATAGCGCAGGTTACGGTAACGAACGCCACAAACTTACGTATCCATATTAACATATACTTTTTCGATATACAAAAACAATTCTAACCAGAGCCAACTAACCAAAAGAAAAGAAATGGTCCGTTTCGGAACTCGACCGCAACCTTAGATCTATAAATGTATCTCCTCGTTTAGACGATGCAAGCAACAGCCATCGAACGGAATGTAACTTGCATGCTAACCACTCTTTCGATAACATAACAGCAGCAGCAGAAGACGGCATATTGTTTATACAAAAATTCCAAATAACGAATATCGGCAATGACATCTAACACAACGTCTCTAAATATACATCTGCAAGCACCGTTAACAATCGTCCAGAACGCAAAGCTCTCACTCGGCAATCTACATAAAAGAAACACATGCTAAGTATTTAAACAAAAACACCTAAGTTACATCTCCAAATGATCAAAACCTTCTACGCAGACGCACCACTCTGACGAGTATGGCTCGCATTGCATTTATTTAATGGAGCTGAGCCATGCCGAAAGTTCGAAATTTAACACTCTAGCGATCTTGTCCTGTTACGTTTCCTTCTTAGATCGAGGTATAGATGCGCCTTCCGAGAATTCGGGTACTTTAATTTTACCTCATATTTCCTTGCTACAGCAGTACACATCCCATCTAAGAAATCTCTATGTCCTGATACGATGCAAACTACATTTATCTGACACCGATATTCCAGCGCCCCAACCCGTCAGTCGGTAAGACTCAACAGACGTACAACCTCCGAAGATGTCCGACGCAACATCGGAAGAAACGTCAGAAAGCAGCAAGATTCCAAGAGCACGGCCTTACAATCCAGAAGATATAATACCCACAATGTCAACCGGTCGTGAAAGCCTTCACTCTACCTTCTTGAGCCTAGCGAGGAGTCCATAGAAGATGAAAATTACATAGGAGGCGTAAAGATTTACTGACCTAAACTGACAGTTGCGAGTATCAAGTCAACCACTCCTTAAGCTGAACTTGTGAGCCAGTGGATACGAATACTTCGTAACTGTAATTAGTGAAGCTGATTCATTTTCACCGTTAGTTCTCGTACCGCTTTGCATTTAAAAAGTTGTAAAAACTAAATAAATGAAAGTGGAATGCAGAATAGCTGAAAATTACTAACTTGTTGCGAGTAGGTATTACCCAGGATCCGAATTAGGATACGTTTATATCTCACGACGCTGTTGTGCCGAAATAACATTTACACTTTACCCTAACTCTAATATGGAAGCAAAATTGTGGAGCACGGTCAGCGCGTGACACTCAGATTAGCTCCTTTCGCCTTCAGACTTGAATCGCGCGCAGCCAAGACCTCGCATATACATTGTAAAATTTCCTTCGGTTTTCGTATCTCTTCGTTAACTTTAATCTTTTCATTTGTTTTTTTACATTAATTAGATTTAAGCGAAGAAAAGTTGTTTTTATATAGTGTTGCTGACTAATAGGCTACCTTCCTGGCACTAAATAAATTTCAATTAGTGGTGCATAAAATACTTCGAAAAATAACGTCACTTTTTCGACTGCCAGTATGGTTACTGTTAGTGTAAATATACGCAAGCTCAACAGGAAAATCTGCGTAGCATATGATCAGTGTTTCCTAAACACATGTTGGTTATTAAAAAGGCCGCACACTTTCAAGGAAACACATTAATAAAACCTTTCACCATAATAACATGATATCCCGTTCCATTAAGTTCAATGCTGCGTAAGTTAAATGATTACAAACACAATGTAAGAATACCACTATAAGATACGACTGCGTTATTTTCTGATTAACAAGGAGATACAATTTTTACGAGCATTAAATGAGTTCCAAACGCGACCCGACTTCATCCATTAGTTCGCGAAAGCTAGTTTCGACCAAGTCGAAGATTCTGCTGATTTATGGTCGAAAGCGAAACTACGACGGAAACCAATATTTTGGCCGAAAGTGGCTGTAACCGAAACCGAATATTCGATAGGCCCTTAGCTAATATTAAGCGCTGTAACAACGTTGTCAACGTTTCTAGAGGGTATTAAACTGAATAAGAGGCAATGAATTAAAATTTATGCCGCGGACGGGATTCGAACCCGGGACCTCCTGCTTACTAGGCAGAAGCCATATCCATTTATTTTTATTTTTCATTTTTTTCTACATTGTTTCTGTTTTTAATTATATGTGGAATTTTTTTAAACAAAAACAAAAAACAAAACAAAAAAAAACCAAAAACAAAGAAAAAGAAACAAAAAATGTAGAAAAAAAATTGTATGTGGAGATTATCATATGAAGATCAACATTTCCAAAACGAAAGTAATGTCTGTGTGAAAGAGATTTAAACAGATTGAGTGCCAAATAGGAGGAACAAAGTTAGAACAGGTAGGCAGTTTCAAGTACCTGGGATGTATTTTCTCACAGGATGGAAACATAGTGAAAGAACTGGAATCGAGTTGCAGCAAAGCTAATGCAGTGACTGCTCTGCAAGAAGGAAGGAAGTACCAAGACTAAGTTAGCAGTGCACCGCTCTATCTTTCGACCAACTTTTTTTGTATGGGAGTGAAAGTTGGGTGGATACAGGTTACGTTATTCATAAGTTAGACGTTATAGATATGAAAGTAGCAGGAATGACTGCAGGTACTAATAGATGGGAACAATGGCAGGAGGGTGTCCATAATGAGGAAATCAAAGAAAAACTTGGAATGAACATAGATGAAGCAGTTAGAGCGAACAGACTGAGATGGCGGGGGAGAAGTAAGGTTACCTAAGAGACTCGTGAGCTCGGCAGCGGAGGGTAAGAGGAGTCGAGGTAGACCAAGAAGAAAGTACTTAGATTCGGTGCAGAATTATTTTGAAGTAAAAGGCATAACATCAGACGAGGCATAAATGTTACCATTGAATAGAGGATCATGGAGGAATTTTATTAGAGGTACTATTCTCCAGACTGAACGCTGAAAGGCATAATCATTCTCTGATGATGATGATGATGATGATGATGATTATATGTGGAACGCTTCACGATTTTGCGTGTCATCCTTGTGTCGTTCCAATTTTAGTATATGTACTGCCGAAGCAAGTACCTCCATTAGGCCACCGAGGCCTGATGGATACGATGACTGCACAGACGGTTTTAAGGCACGTCCCTCTCCACTACATAAATTCCAACTCTGCCTCATTTCCCTTATGGAGACGTATCAAATTGCTAAGGATCTCCAACATCGGAATACCACCCAAAAAAAGACCGTCCCTGCAGCCATTAGACTTGCGCATAATAGTTCGTGATCGGGAGCGCTCACTTTAATTCGCGTCTCTGCCGCGAACTAGTTCTTTCTTTTAGTTGGTCCGCTCCCAGTGACGGCTGAGCGGCGTGGTCTGCGCATGCAGGTGGATGGACAAGTTTCCCCACCTAGTTGCTTTATGCGCTTGCTGCGTGAGCTGATAACGATATCACGCAAACCAAAAGAAACAGTTTGTGGATAATTTCTGGCATTTAAGTTTAGAGTTATATCTGTATCTTGGCATTATGGAATTTATTAGTCAGATATTGTAGAGTGCAGAATACTTCAAAATAGAAATTTTGTATCACTGAACTATGTAATTTAGCAGGCAGACGCTCACCTAGAAATGGCTCTCATCAGCAGAAGGCAAACACGTGAATTTTACTTCTGCTGGGCGCTCTCTCGCCATTACCCGCCGGTCTTCCGAAAAGAATCCAACAAACTAAGAAACGAGATACGTTTGACATAATAGTTCGCGTCTGGTAACGCAAGTTTTAGTTCGCGACCGATTGCACATATTTTAATTCGCGACCGATCGCGCATATTTTAGTTCGCGACCGATCGCGCATATCTTAGTTCGCGACCGGTAGCTCTCCTTTTAGTTCGCAGCTCAGCCGCAGAGCAGGTCGCTCTTTTTGGCTTTTGCTACCGCTATTAAAAGAGCTCTTTCTTTTGTTATAACAGCTTTTGGCCCACTTTAGTTTACGATAGTAACACTAAAAGTGGGCCTTTGCGATCGTCTTTTGACAGCTCGAAATTTAAATGAAAATAACGGCTTAACCATGCATATGACACGAAAATTGAATAACCTAATTTGTAGAGGAGAAAATTCTCTACAACTTTGCTCTCTTATGTTTTTTTCATATCTCGTATCGTTTCAGAGATATTTGCAAAAATAGCTGCGATTTTGGGATGTCTGTCTATCTGTCCGTCTGTCCATAACGTGTTCCCTGTTTTAAAGATGAACCGTCCAACCGATCAGCACCAAATTTTGCACACATAATTGTAGGCCGCCAGAGACCAAAACCTCCCTTTTTCAAATTTTTCGTACAAAAATTACGGTAGTAATACCAAAGAAGGCCGTTTGTAATATAATAATTATTGTAATTGAAAACGAACCGTTCATCTGATAGGAAAATTGAATAACCTAATTGGTAGAGGGGAAAATTATCTACAACTTCGCTCTATTATGTTTTTTTCATATGTTGCATTGTTGCAGAGATATTAAAAAAAAGGCGATTTTACGATGTCTGTCTGGCTGTAACGTGTGCCCACTTTTTAGGTCGAACCGTTCAACCGATCGGCACCAAATTTTACAGACATAATTTTTGGCTACCAGAGACCAGAACTTCGCTTTTTGAAATATTTCGGACAAGAAATACGTTATTAATACCAAAAAAAAATCTGTTTGTAATGTAATTTTAATTGCAAATAAACCGTTCATCTGACGCGAAAATTGAATAAACGAATTTGTAGACTAGAAAATTCTCTACGACTTTGTTCCGTTATGCTTTTTTCATACCTCGTATCGTTTGAGAGATATTTGCAAAAATAACGGAGTTTTGGCACCCTCCATTAAATTAACGAAAACCAGTAGTTCGCAGATGTCACGTGACATTCCTCGCTCAGAACTGTCTCTGGCATACGCCATCTTGCGTTGCGTGTTTGATGATTTTCTTATTGTTGTCATTTCAAAGCAATGGCGCACTGAAGAATTAACAAAAACACGTCGTTCTTCGTACGATAAATGACAATCTAGTGTCTACAAATGCCATATTAGCATCAGTTAACAACGACCATCAATAGTATGAGACTAAAGAACGCAATTCCTGTTAGCTGTAGCGTAGTGGGCAGTGTGTTGGTCTGTAACGGTGAAGGTCATTGGTCCGAAACCAGCCAGCACCCAAATTTTTTTTTTCTACCAGGGTTTCAGACACTCTTATTAATTAATTTTTTATTATTTAGATTATTATTTTGGTCCAAAATGTTTGCAAAAACTTATAAAACTACAAATCTAAAGTGGGCCGTAAAACACGTCAGTGCGATTTTTTTTAATACTGATCAGTGTCGCCAAAGCGTGTGGTATTGCCAGTATTTTTCGGCAATTAGACATCAAATACTTAAGCAAAATAAACCAGTTATTTATACGAATAGGTGATACAGTGATATTCAACTACTGTGCATACAGAGTACTCGTAGTATTTTTTTTTTTTAATGGATTTATTTATTTATTTAATAGGTCATTGAAGGAACATTACGTACAAATCACGCGATGCTGCACGCTCTCACGTCCTCTCGCTGTTCGCTGTCAGTCTTCGGAAAAGGAAGCGGACGAACTAAGAGGCGAGGGATCTGCGAACTAGTTCGCGTAGTTCGCCTGTGGGAGCACTCTTCCGGCCGCGGTGGCAGAGGGGACTGAGGCGCTCCAGTCACGGTCTGCACGGCCACTACGGTCGGAGGTTCGAATCCTCCCTTCGGACATGGATATTTGTGCCGTCCTTAGGATTAGCTAGTTCATAAGTAGTTTGTAGGTTTAGGGACTGATGACCCAGTAGTTAAGTCCCATAAGCTATATAAACATTCGATCATTTTTGGAGCACTCTTCCGAACTAGTCCGTTCGCGAACTACACAAGACTGGCAGCCATAGTATCCACAAAGCCTCGGTGGCCTAATGGATATGCCGGGGGCCGTGGCTCAGCGCGACCGGTCAGAGGGCTCAACGCTCTCTGTAATAGAAAAGCTGAGCCAACAACACACCGAACAAGAACGAACAAAAACGATCAGCGTCCGCAAGAAAGAGAACTACAAGGATATGGCGTCCGCCTAGTAAGCAGGAGGTCCCGGGTTCAAATCCCGGCCACGGCATAAGTGTTAATTCAATGCCTCTTTAATATCTGTAACAGATATTGAGACAAAATATGTCTCTGGGCAATTACGTTTAATAGTATTGCCTGTGGTCGAAAATGGCCCAATTGTGTTTACATTGGTTACGTATGATGTCGGCGGCCTCGCGTGATTATGTTGGCAACATCAACAACACGATAGAAAATCTCTGCCCATTTGTTCGAACCACATAGAATGACTCGATTACTGTATCGTACAGACCATGAAGTAAACAAATAATGCTGTTCCTACTTTATGTTTGACAGGTTCTTGTATGTACCCTCGTTCGCTCAGTAAAAATAATTGCCCTCGTCAAGCGACGAGAAAACATCAGCGTTGTCAAGCGATTGGCTAAAATGAAGACTCACAGGATTCTTACTATTCAGTATCCGTTGCCAACATTATCTTAGGGCGCCGCTGGGATATTTGGTAAAATTTAACCGGCACTGGGAGGTATGAAACGGTGTCTCTTACGTGTTAAGGAAAATGCCTGACACAATAACAACAAATAAAAACGGAAGTATATACTTCTTATGCCATTTTGGAATTGTATAACTTTCATTAGCCTAATATTTGAAATGGAACTACAATTTCGGTGTTTGTATATTTATACAACGCCAAGAAATAATGTTATTTCGATACTGCGATATTGAGAATTCCAGAGCTGACAACATGTCGACTTCGTAGTTCCACCCGTGCACCGCTAGATGCCTCTCCCAGCGCATCATCATTTATATCGGCATTCTCGACTTCGTAGTTCCACCCGAGCACCGCTAGATGCCTCTCTCGGCGGATCATCCTTTATATCGGCATTCGTATGAAAACATCAATTTCCTTTAACCACTCTTAATCATTGCGAAAATGAAGCATTTGAACGGCACAAGAAAGTGAGTTGGGAGCACTCCATGTTTCGATATTCACTTATTTTAATACGTTGTTTTAATACTGCAGATGCACTGCATTACTGCGTCTGTGGCTGAGGCGAATAGCCAATCAGTGAGCTGATTAAATGTAAACGAAGGCTTCCGCGGCCGTTGTCATTGTTAATAAATATATCATCTGGATGTTATGTTTACTGCTGGATGAGGGAAAGCTGGTGTCTTAAATATTAAATGTTGGCAGTTGTCATTGGTGGTTTCAGGGCTCTTATCATTGGTGTTTGCTTTATTTCTTCCTATTGGTGGAAAAGGAAGTCCAGGATTGGTGTTTATATTAAGATGATGGCCGCTTGCAATAGCAGCCGAAACGTCGGTGAAATAGTTGATATATTGACGATGCGGTCTAATACCCAGAAGAGTTTTATTAACAGTGAGCTGATTGTTGGAGAATATAGAACTTGATCGAAGCTGTAGATAGGAAGATTTCTACTTCCTTTTACCACTTTTAATGGCTAAATGCACACATAATATTTAAGGTAAAAGGTAAAGCAGTCAACAATCCGAAGATTGGTTTGAACACCGCAGTGCTTTACTAGGCATGGTCCTGTTTGGAGGTGGTATGCCGTTGCCTTCCTCCGACCTTCGAACTGACTTACCCAGCCAGTTATAGGGGGACCTACAGTTTAACGTGGGCTCCGAACCACGGTGCTACTCGGTATTTTCCACATGAGCAATACATCTAAATCTACATACATACTCCGCAATTCCACCCTCATGAACCACAGACATTGCCGAGGTGGGGTGGCTTGCGTGCCTCAACGATACAGATAGCCGTACCGTAGGTGCAACCACAGCGGAGGGGTATCTGTGGAGAGGCCAGACAAACGTGTGGTTCCTGAAGAGGGGCAGCAGCCTTTTCAGTAGTTACAGGGGCAACAGTCTGGATGATTGACTGAGCTGGCCTTGTAACATCAGCTAATGTGGCTTTGCCACACAGCTACTGCGAACGGCTGAAAGCAAGGGGAAACTACAGCCGTTACTTTTCCCGAGGACATGCAGCTCTACTGTATGAACATATGATGATGGCATCCTCTCGGGTAAAATATTCCGGAGGTAAAATAGTCCCCCAGTCGGATCTCCGGGCGGGGACTACTCAGGAGGATGTTGTCATCAGGAAAGACAATACTGGCATTCTACGGATCGGAGCGTGGAATGTTAGATCCCTTAATCGGGTAGGAAAATTAGAAAATTTAAAAAGGGAAATGGATAGGTTGAGGTTAGATATAGTGGGGATTAGTGAAGTTCGGTGGCAGGATGAACAGGATTTCTGGTCAGGTGAGTACAGGATTATGAATACAAAATCAGTTGGGGGTATCACAGGAGTAGGACTGATAATGAATAAGAAAATAGGAATGCGGGTAAACTACTGTGAACAGCACAGTGATCGCATTATCATTGTAAAGATAGATACGAAGCCAACACCGACAACAGTAGTACAGGTTTATATGCCAACTAGCTCTGCTGATGATGAGGAGATCGAAGAAATATATGAGGAGCTAAAGGAAATTATTCAGACAGTTAAGGGAGAGGAAAACTTAATTGTGATGGGAGACTGGAATTCGGTTGTAGGAAAAGGAAGAGAAGGAAAAATAGTAGGTGAATATGGACTGGGCAGGAGGAATGAAAGAGGAAGTCGCCTGGTAGAATTTTGCACGGAACATGATTTAATCGTAACAAACACCTGGTTTAAGAATCACAAAAGAAGGTTGTATACATGGAAGAGACCAGGAGACACCGGAAGGTATCAGATAGATTTTATAATGGTAAGACATAGATTCCGGAACCAGGTTATAAACTGCAAGACGTACCCAGGGGCAGATATAGACTCTGACCATAACTTGTTAGTCATGAACTGTAGGCTGAAACTGAAAAAATTGCAGAAACGTAGGAAAATACAGAGATGGGACTTAGATAAATTGAAGGAAAGTGAAGTTCTGGAGAATTTCAGAGGGAGATTTAGGCAACAATTGACAGAAACAGGGGGAAATAAAACAGTAGAAGAGGAATGGGTAACACTGAGAGATGAAATAGTGAAGGCAGCAGAGGACAAAATAGGTAGAAAGGCAAGACCTACAAAAAATCCTTGGATATCACAGGAAATACTAAATTTAATAGATGAAAGGAGAAAATATAAAAATGCAGTAAATGAAACAGGCAAAATGGAGTACAGACGATTAAAAAATGAGATTGACAGGAAGTGCAAAATGGCTAAGCAGGAGTGGCTAGAAGCCAAATGCAAATCTGTAGAAGAATGTATAAGAAGGGGAAAAGTAGATACCGCCTACAGGAAAATAAAAGAGACATTTGGGGACAAGAAAAGCAACTCTACGAATATCAAGAACTCAGATGGGAAGCCGGTTCTCAGCAAAGAAGAGAAAGCTGAAAGATGGAAAGAGTACATAGAGCAGCTCTACAAAGGAAATGAACTTACAGACAATGTGATAGGAAGGGAAGAGGACATAGATCAAGATGAAATAGGAGATGCTATACTGAGAGATGAATTTGACAGAGCCTTGAAAGACCTAGGTCGGAACAAGGCCCCAGGAGTAGATGACATACCCTCAGAGCTACTAAAGTCTCTGGGAGAGCCAGCCACGACAAGACTATTTGAACTGGTGCGTAGGATTTATGAGACAGGCGAAATACCCTCAGACTTCAAGAAAAATGTAATAATCCCCATTCCAAAGAAATCAGGCGCAGACAGGTGTGAAAATTACAGAACCATTAGTTTGATAAGTCATGGTTGCAAAATTTTAACACGAATTATCTACAGGAGAATGGAAAAGCTGGTAGAAGCTGACCTTGGGGAAGATCAGTTTGGATTCAGGAGGAACGTAGGAACCAGGGAGGCAATACTCAGTTTACGTCTTATCTTAGAAGATAGATTAAGGAAAGGCAAACCTACATTTTTAGCTTTTGTAGATTTGGAGAAAGCATTTGACAATGTTGACTGGAATACACTGTTTCAAATTCTGAAGTCAGCAGGGGTAAAATATAGGGAAAGGAGAGTTATTTATAACTTGTACAAAAGCCAGACCGCAGTTATTAGACTCGAAGGGCATGAAAGGGAAGCATCAGTTGGGAAGGGAGTAAGACAGGGTTGTAGCCTTTCTCCGATGCTATTCAATTTGTACATCGAGCAGGCGGTGAAGGAAAGCAAGGAAAAATTTGGAATAGGGATTAAAATTCAGGGGGAAGAAATAAAAACATTGCGTTTTGCTGATGACATTGTAATTCTGTCAGAGACAGCAAAGGACCTGGAAGAGCAGTTGAATGGAATGGACAGTGTGTTGAAGAGAGCGTATAAAATGAACATTAACAAGAGCAAAACAAAAATAATGGAATGCGGTCTTAGAAAATCGGGCGATGCTGAAGAAATTAGATTAGGTAACGAAACAATGAAGGTGGTAGATGAGTTTTGTTACTTGGGTAGTAAAATAACATGTGATGGTCGCAGTACAGAGGATATAAAATGCAGAATGGCAATGGGAAGAAAAGCATTTTTGAAAAAGAGAAATTTGCTAACATCGAACATTAATTTAAGTGTAAGGAAGTCTTTTGTGAAGGCATTTGTGTGGAGTGTTGCCTTGTATGGGAGTGAAACATGGACGATAAGCAGTGCGGACAGGAAGAGAATAGAGGCTTTTGAAATGTGGTGCTACAGAAGAATGCTGAAGATTAGGTGGGTAGATCGCATAACCAATGAAGAAGTACTGAAGAGAATTGGTGAGAAAAGGAATTTTTGGCATACCCTGGCTAAAAGGAGGGATCGCTTGGTAGGACACATTGTTAGACATCGAGGAATCGTAAATTTAGCATTGGAGGGAAGTGTGTGGGGTAAAAATCGCAGAGGGAGACCAAGAGACGCGTATAGTAAGCAGATTCAAGTGGATGTGGGTTGCCGTTCTTATGAGGAGATGAAAAGGCTTGCTCAGGATTGAGTAGGGTGGAGAGCTGCATCAAACCAGTCTCCGGACTGAAGACCATAACAACAACAACTCCGCAATTCACCGTAAGGTGCGTGGCGGAGGGTACACCGTACCACTACTAGGCATTTCCTTTCCTATTCCACTCCCAAATTGAACGAGGAAAAAAAGAATGCCTATATGCCTCTGTACGAGCCCTAATTTCTCTTATCTTGTCTTTGTGATCTTTACGCGAAATGTAAGTAGGCGGCAGCAAGATCGTACTACACTCAGCTTCAAATTCCGGCCCTCTAAATTTACTTAACAGAAATTCACGAAAAGAACGTCGTCTTTCTTCCAGCGATCCCCAATTGAGTTGCCGGAGCATTTCCGAGACACTCGCGCATTGGTCGAACCTACCGGTAACAAATCTAGCTGCTCGCCTCTGAACCGCCTCTATGTCTTCCTTCAAACCGATCTGCTGCGGGTCCCAAATACTTGAGCAATACTCAAGACGTGGTCGTACAAGCGTTTTATACGCGGTCTCCTTTACAGGTGAAGTACATCTTCCCAAAATTCTCCCAAGAAACCGAAGTCGGCTGTCTGCCTTACTCACAACTGTCCTTACATGCTCGTTCCATTTCATATCGCTCTGCAATGTTACGCCTAGATATTTGAACGACGCGACCGCATCAAGAAGCTCACTACTGATGCTGTATTCGAACATTATAGGATTGCTTTTTCTACTCATGCTCATCACCTTACATTTATCTACATTGAGAGCTAGCTGCCATTCTTCGCACCAACTAGACATTTTGTCTAAGTCAACCTGTATGCTATTACAGTCAGTTACAGACGATACCCTCCCATACACCACAGCATCATCAGCAAACAGCCGCAAATTACAACTTACTCTGTCCATCAGATCATTTATATAGATAGAAAATAATAGCGGTCCTATCACACTCCCCTGGGGCACGCCTGACGATACACTCGTCTCTGATGAACACTCGCCAAAGGTGAAAGAAGTGGAAACTGGTAAAAGGTAAAGCAGTCAACGATCCGAATATTGGTTTGAACACCGCAGTGCTTTACTAGACATGGTCCTGTTTGGAGGTGGTATGCCGTTGCCTTCCTCCGACCTTCGAACTGACTTACCCAGCCAGTTATAGGGGGACCTACAGTTTAACGTGGGCTCCGAACCATGGTGCTACTCGGTATTTTCCACATGAGCAATACTGCCAGAGGTGAAAGAAGTGGAAACTGACAGATAAAAGTTCTAGGACTTGGCGGGGATCGAACCCGGGACTTTTGGATTTGTAGTCTGGCACTCTACCACTGTGCAACCGAGGCGCACAATTATATTCGTGAAATTTACGACAATAAATCTTTCGAATTATGTAACTTTCATTGGCGTTCTTGTACGCATAAATTAGTAATCTGTACCACAATTATCGTGTTATCGTATTTATGTAATGATTTGATATTTCTGGAGACATTTAAACCCCAGAATCTCTCCCCTCCACCTCCCCCCCCCCCCCCGCCATCGGGTACGCCTACGGTAGACTGGATCTCGGTGGGTGCACAAGGTGACCTTCGTTAACCCCGAAACGCCGGGCCGTCTCGTACCGTGGACTCGGCCAACACTTGCCGAGTAGCCGTGGCGGAGTGTAAATAGTTCGGCGAGCCGAAATGCGGCGGGTGACGGAAGTGCACTTGCAGTCGGCGGCGTGTCACCTGCGCGCCGGAGATGGGCCGTCGATAGGGCGACGTCTCACTCGCGCTAATGGGGCGGCCTAAGTGGGCCGGCGCCGGCGCCTCGCCAGGCTGTGACAAATTGGGCCAGCGGGCCACCGCCGCCCTAACGACCGACCAAAAAGACCCTAATGGACGCCCCGCGCAGCGTGTTTTGTATACGAGTTAATTGAGGGGAGGCCTTTCGCCGTTAATGCGCGTTTTAAAAGCAAAATTCTTTTCTTGTGGGGCGTCGCGATTGCCGCGGGCGGCGGCGGCGCGGGGTCCAGATTTATAGCGGCGGGCGGCGTCTGCGTCTGCGTTATCAGGGGCGGCGAGGCGCGGGGCATTCCTGCCTGTGGCCGGCGCCCGGCGGCCGGCGCATGAGAACGGGGCGGACGGCCGCGCGCGCTGGCTCTCGTCACGGCGCGTGGGAACGTGGGCGGCGGCACCTGTCGCAGCCGGTACGGCACGCCCTCTGTCCAGATACCTCCTAACCCTGATATATAGTTCCCTCATACGGTGGATAGTACACCTCTTGTAAATCACAGCCTACGCGGGGCGTCTGGATTCGTGATTTCCTGTCAGAAAGGACACTGCAATTGACGAAAAGTCATAGAATAGAGCTGAAGTGATTTTTGGCGTTCCCCAGGGATGTGTTTTAGGGCCTCATTTTTATGTATGACTAGCTATTTCACCGAGCGAGCTGGCGCAGTGGTAATACACTGGACTCGTATTCCGAAGGATGGTTGTTCAAACCCACCTTCGGTCATCCAGATTTAGGTTTTCCTTGATTTCCCTAAATCACTCCAGGCAAATGCCGGGCCGGCCGCGGTGGCCGAGGAGACTGAGGCGCTTCAGTCACGGTCTGCACGGGCACTACGGTCGGGGGCTCGAATCCCCCCCTCGGGCATGGATATTTGTGCCGTCTTTAGTATAAGGTAGTTCATAAGTAGTTTGTAAGTTTAGGGACTGATGACCCCGTAGTTAAGTCCCATAAGCTTAACAAACATTCGAACATTTTGAGCAAATGCCGGGATGGTTCCTGTCAAAGAGCACGGCCGATTTCTGTCCCCAATCCTTACCCAAAATCCGAGCGTAAGCTGCGTCTCTAATAACCACGCAGTCGACGGGACATTAAACCCTAAGCTTCCTTCCTTTCTACTAACTCCTTCGCATGCGTAGACTGGCTGGTCTGCAGCGGTATTTTCTCCCTTTTTAATATAAGTTAGTTTAATAAGTTTGCAATCCTTAGGGACTGATGACCCCGTAGTTAGGTCTCTTAAGATTTACAAACATTTGAACATTTGATTTTACTACTCCTAACCCCCTATGGCACCCCTTAATAGTTGAATTTCAAAAAATACATGTATCCTTTAAATTCCAACCAAGTATGAAAATATTATTTTTTGTAATTCTGGGTTCAAAATTGGCTTCTTAGCAACGTATTTTCAAAAAATGTTTCATCCCCATTTTCACCCCCTAAATGATTAATTTTCTCAAAATACCGAAACAAGTATCTCTTTAATTCTGATCAAGAATACATATACCAATTTATGTCGTTGTACCTTCAAAATTACCTTAATAGCAAAAGATTTTTGAAAAAACATCCCCTCTCCAATTTAACGCCCTTGATGGTTCAATTTCCAAAAATACCAAAACACGAATTTTTTAAATTCTAACCAACACTACAAATATCAATTTTTGCAGCTCTAGCTTCAAAATTGTCTTAATAGCAACGTGTTTCCAAAATAATTTTTTTAACCTCTTACTTGTTGAATTTCCAAAAATTCTGAAACTTGTGTTTTTTTTAATCCTGACCGAGGTTCCATATCCGAAGTTTAGTAGTTGTAGCTTAAAATTTGAGTTAACAGCAATATATTTTTGAAAATCAGTCTTGACATCCCCTATTTTACCCCGTAATTGGTTGAATTTCAAAAATGCCGAAACACGTATCTTTTAAATTCGAACCCTGAATTAAAAACCGATGGACATGATTGTTTAAAATATTTTTAACTGATGGAACTGCTAATTTTTGACCGCTTAGTTTCACTCCTGTGTCATGGTCTCAATCAAAAACAGTGATTGGATAGTAAAAAAAAAAAAAAAAAAAAAAAAAAAAAAAAAAAAAAAAAAAAAAAAAAAAAAAAAAAAAAAAAAGAAGCCACCCACCCTTACACTTTGAGGTCGAGGCCAATTTTATTCGTTTTAAATAAATTGTTTAAAATTCTTAAGCATTTTATCTAAAATCCGAAAGTTTGTAGTCCAGCTTCAAAATTGCCTAAATAGTAACGTATTTTCAAAAAACGTTTCGTCCCCTATTTCACATCCTTATGGTCGGAATATCGAAAAATCGTTTCTTAAATAACGCCTACAAAGTAAAGTCAACATCTTCTACAAATTTCAAGTTTCTATCTTCAGTGGTTTTCTTTGGGCGATGATGAGTCATGAGTCAGTCAGTCGTCCGCACGGCCACTACGATCGGGGGTTCGAATCCCCCCTCGGGCATGGATATTTGTACCGTCCTAAGTATTAGCTAGTTCATAAGTAGTTTGTAAGTTCAGGAACTGATGACCCCGTAGTTAAGTCCCATAAGTTCTACAAATATTTGAACATCTATTTAGTCTGTCAGTCAGTCAGTCGGGAAATTGCCTGTTATATATAGAGAAAATTTGGCATAGAATCTGAATAGCTCCATTAGACAGTCACTTATCGGTTAGTAAAGTCACCAGAAGATCAAAAGCAACTGCAAAAGATGTAGATAAAATACCTGCATGGTGCACAAAATGGCAATTGACTCTTAATAGTGAGAAGTGTGATTCAACTAAATACCTAGGTGTAACAACTACAAAAACTTAAATTGCCATGAACACAATGAAAATACTGTAGAGATACCAAACCAAAGAGGACGTTTCGAACCAAAGAACACTTAGAAGATGCAAAAGCTCTACTAAAGAAACAGCCTACACCACACTTGTGCTTCCTTGCGAATTGTAGGATCTCTACCAAGTGGGATTCATAGAAGATTTACAGAAAGTACAGAAAAGGGCAGGTCGTTTTGTATTATCGCGATATCGCGAAATAGGGGAGAGACTGTCACGGAAATGATGCACAATTTGGGGTGAAGATCATTAAAAGAAAGGCGTTATTCGTTGCCACGAGATCTATTTACGAAATTTCTTTCCCCTACTTTCTCTTCCGACTGCGAACAGATTTTGTTAACACCTACCTACATAGGAAGACATGATCATAAAACAAGAGAAATCAGATAGAATACCGAAAGATTTAGTTGTTCCTTTCTTCCGAGAACTATTACAGAATGGAACTGTAGAGCAATATCATAAAAGCGGTACGATAAACCCTCTGCCATGCACTTCAATATGACTTCCAGAGTATTTATGTAGATGTCGATCTACATACATACCACGCAATCCACCCACAGTTGCGTCTCGAAAGGTACTCACTACCACTGCTATTTACTTGCTTTCCTGTTCCAACCCGATATAAAAGTGGGGAAAAACGAATGCTTCTAAGCATCTGTACGAGTCATAATCTCTCTGATCTTATCTTTGTGGTCTTTACGTGATATATAATCTATCGCTAGTACAATCGATCAGCGGTCCGCCTCAAATTCCGGCCCTCTAAATTTCTTCAACAGTGTTTCTCGGAAAGAATGTCGCCTTCCCTCCAGTGACTCCTAATTGAATTCCCGAAGCATCTCAGTAACACTCACGCATTGATCGAACCTACCAGTAATAATCCTAGCCTAACGGCTCTGAATTACTTCTATATCTTCCTTTAAACCTATCTGGTGGGTATCCCAAAAACTTGAGAACTTTTGTAGAAGTACGTTAAAATATTATTCAAGTTACTCATTTTGAAGTTTAAATCCGCTCCAGCCCTGTAAGAAACAGTGTCTTATAAAGTTGGCATCGTATCGAACTTTAAATCAAATAATTGTTAGTTACGATAATTGTGGAACAGGAAGTAAATTTTATACCGATTTAGGGCCCCTTTCATTCACTAACATTATCATTTTAAATCAGATTTGAATATACGAGTTATAAACTGAATTAACGTTGAAAGGAAGAATCTGAAAGTTCAGTTGGACTTATAAATATTAAAGCATTTTACCTACATGTAAAAATAACGCTGCAGTAAGTAAAGTTTTAGAAACAGCGGAACTGTTGAACAGCGCTAGGCAACATGTGCATAATCTCTGGAGGCAACATCTCAGGTGTCGATTAAATTAAATAAAATAAATTATCTTCTAGTGAGATTCGCCTATTAATGCATTGAGAAAAATCTTTGTGATGTCCCCATCGATGCAAGCACCACAAAATGCAAACTTTAACTGCGATAAGTCGGGCATAAACATGTGTCATGAGCATTGATGTGTTCCTCTACACCGTCGGTGAGGCGTTACAACTCCTTATCGTCCACGCTTCACTTCCGACAATGCTACACACCAGACAAATGCTTTCTGGACTTGTGGAAGACAAATATTCTTCCGCAAGTGTGTTACTTCGATTTTTTACAGTGTTTATTTCTTATTCAATTGTCATTGTAAAAACTGTCTATACTACGTTGGAGTAATTTTCATTTGACAGCCTCTTAACGTCAACTGCAAGACGCCAGTATGCGCACAACTCACATAACAGTTGAAGTTTCAGGAATTACGACAGTGATAGAAATAGAAAGAATTGACTATTAAACGACAGACAAACAAACTAACGACACGTCCACCGACAACTTCAATGGTTACAGTTGATACTTTAAAATTCGTTAAGTGGGACTTTTTTATGGACGTTAAACACTTTTGCTATCTGCCAGCCGTTTCTGCGAGTCTTCGCTGACACTGCCGCACCGCGGCGACCACACAGACCCGCCCTTACTCGCCAGCATATCCGGATTTCGACTCCGAGATACGCTATCGGCGCGCCGTTGGAACGGCGTGACCTTCCGCAGTGAAAGGATGTTTTGGTGCTCGCTCGTGACTTCACGGCCACACCATAGTTCCCCAGCCTACGTACCGGGGATGCAGTTTTCACAGTGCAGTCTACTGCGTTCAAAGATATATATATAAAAAAAAAACTCAAATGTCTGTAGAGCTTATGGGACTTAACTACGGGGTCATCAGTCCTTAAACTTACGAACTACTTATGAACTAGCTGTTACTAAGGACGGCACAAACATCCATGCCCGAAGGGGATTCGAACCCACGACCGTAGTGGCCGTGCAGAGCGTGGCTGGCGCGCCGCAGACCGCTCGGCCACCGCTGCCGGCTCAAAGGTATCCCCCTCTTGTTAGTCTGCACCTAGAAGCAAAGTGCTATTAAAATGAAGCACCTTCTTGCTGTGTGATTTTCTACACCCAGTTCCCAGGACCATAGTGTGGCGAATTTCAAACACTGCTGGTGACCAACCGCACCCTGGACGTGTTCGGAATACCACTCAATCGATGATAAGAAGATTGCAGCGCTGCGCTAATACCAATGGCCATCAATCAGAACACCTTCTGTAAATGGACGTTCATGCCACCTATTTTACCTTCGTTGACTTTCAAAGACGTTGCTGTTACACATCGTTGGATTCGACTCAATATACGCTATGAGAATTTAAATACCAAACTATTAAATGTTCAGATGTTTGTAAATCTGTGCGACTCAACTGCTTGGTTATTAGTCCTTCATTGTAGATTTCCTCAGTAAAGTCTTGTCTTATTTTTTTAGAACCTGCTTCAGCTCTACATCTACATACATACTCCGCAATTCACCGTAAGGTGCGTGGCGGAGGGTACACTGTACCACTACTAGGCATTTCCTTTCCTATTCCACTCCCAAATAGAACGAGGAAAAAAAGAATTCCTATATGCCTCCGTACGAGCCATAATTTCTCTTATCTTGTCTTTGTGATCACTACGAGTAATGTAAGTAGGCGGCAGCAAGATCGTACTACACCCAGCTTCAAATTCCGGCCCTCAAAATTTCCTCAACAGAAATTCACGAAAATAACGTCGTCTTTCCTCCAACGATCCCAAATTGAGTTGCCGAAGCATTTCCGTGACACTCGCGCATTGGTGGAACCTGCCAGTAAGAAACCTAGCTGCCACCTCTGAACTGCTTCTATATCTTCTTTTATACTGATCTTCAGCGGATCCCAAACACTTGAGCAATACTCAAGACGTGGTCGTACAAGCGTATTATACGCGTTCTCCTTTACAGGTGAAGTACATCTTTCCAAAATGCTCCCAATAAACCGAAGTCGGCTGTCCGCCTTACTCACAACTGTCCTTACATGTTCGTTATTTAGTATGAGGAATTGCAACCTCGTCTTTAGTCATGGTATGTGAATTATAATTTAGAAATTGGCGTAGCAGATGGGCTGCTAAATTTGTATGGGGGGTGACTTCAGGGATACCACAGCCGCACTGCAGTGACGTCGGTTTCTCGAAACAGCGTAGATAAGGGCGATACGGGACATGGCCAGTGCTAAAGTGTATCATCTCTCTTCAGAGATTCATCTATACCAGGTAGCAAGCGATGTTCTCCTAGTCTCTTCAGTATCCTATGATTGCTGCTAAAGATCCCTCCTATGTCTTTTAACACTGCTATTCCGTCTAACACCCAAGATTTCTTCTACTTTTCCATGTACCCTTTTAGGCCAGGATCAGTCACCCTAGAGCACAACTCAGTCACCCTAGAGAGTCTATGTGCCAAGAGCCAGAATAGTAGTCCACAGTTGATGTCAGTATATTGTTATGGTACAGAATAGTACGTGGTTGCGAAAATACTCTTGATCTCCTAGCAACAAATAACCCCGAGATAGTAAAGAGCATCAAAACAGATACAGGGATTAGCAAACATAGAGTTGTAGTAGCGAGACTAAATATCGACATTCCCAAATACACCAAAAATAAACGAAAAATATATCTATTCAATAAAGCAGATAAAAATTCGCTTCACGCTTTCCTGAGTGATAGTCTCCAGTCCTTCAAAATTAAAAATGCGAGTGTAGATCAGTTGTGGCTCACTTTCAAAGACATAATATCAGTAGCAATCGAGAGATTTATACCAAATAAATTAATAAAAGAGGGGGCTGCCCCCCCCCCCCCCCCCCGTGGTACACAAAACAGGTCAGTTCAGTGTTGCAGAAACAAAGAAAAACACATGCAAAATTAAAAAAGACACAGAATCCGCAAGACTGGCAATCATTTACTGAAACTCGCAACCTAGCGCGGAATTCAATGCGAGAAGCCTATAGTAGTTTCCACAACGTAATCTTGCAGAAAAACCAAAGAAATTCTGGTCATATGTGAAGTACACTAGCGGCAAAACACAAGCAATACCTTCACTACGCGATAGCAATGGTAATACTACCGACGACAGTACTGCTAAGGCAGAATTACTAAACACAGCTTTCCGAAATTCTTTCACCAAAGAAGACGAAGTGAACACTCCAGTATTCAATTCAAGAACAGCTGCCAGCATGCGAAACTTAGAAGTAGATGTTCCTGGAGTAGTAAAACAACTTAAGTCTCTAAACAAAAATAAATCTTCCGGGCCAAATTGTATACCAACTACATTCCTCTCAGTGTATGCTGATGCAATAGCTCCGTACTTAGCTATAATTTACAACAGATCACTCAGCGAAAGATCCGTACCCAAAGACTGTACAGTTGCCCAAGTGACTCCAATATTCAAGAAAGGCAATAGGAGTGATCCCCAAAATTACAGGCCTATCTCATTGACGTCGATTTGCAGTAGGATTTTGGAACATATACTTTGTTCGAATATTATGAACTACCTCGAAGAGAACGGCCTCTTAACCAATAGTCAGCACGGATTCAGAAAGTATCACTCTTGCGAAACACAGCGTGCCCTTTATTTATTTGAAGTGTTAAGTGCCATCGACAAGGGATCTCAAATCGATTACATATTTCTAGATTTCCGGAAGGCTTTTGACACTGTACCTCACAAGCGGCTTCTAATGAAATTGCGTGCTTATGGAATATCTCCCCAAGTGTGCGATTGGATTCACGATTTCCTATCAGAAAGGACACAGTTCGTTGTAATTGGCGGTAAGTCATCGAGAAAACAGAAGTGATATCTGGCGTTCCACAGGGAAGCGTTATAGTTCCCCTACTCTTCCTCGTGTTTATAAACGATTTAGGAGATAATTTGAATAGCTCCCTTAGACTGTTCGCGGATGATGCTGTCGTTTATCGGTTAGTGAAGTCAACAGAGGATCAAAAGCAACTGCAAAGCGATTTAGACAAAATTTCTACTTGGTGCGAAAATTGGCAATTAACACTAAATAAAGAAAAGTGTGAAGTAATACAAATGACCACTAAAAGAAATCCGCTGAACTTCAATTACGCGATAAATCAGTCAAACCTTAAGGTCGTAAATTCTACCAAATACCTAGGAGTTACAATTACGAACAACTTTGACTGGAGAGAAAACACAGAAAATATTGTGGGGAAGGCGAACCAAAGGTTACGTTTCATTGGCAGAACGCTTAGAAGATGCACCAGCTTCACCAAAGAGACTGCCTACATCACACTTGTGCGTCCTCTCCTGGAGTACTGTTGCCCCTTGTGGGACCCTCACCAGGTGGGACTGACGGAAGATATTGAGAAGGTTCAGAGAAGGACAGCTCGTTTTGTTTTATCACGTTACGGGGGGGAAAGCGTCACGGAAATGTTGCACGAATTGGGGTGGAAATCATTAAAAGAAAGACGTTATTCATTGCGGCGTGATCTGTTTGCGAAGTTTCAATCACCGACATTTAGTTCTGAATGTGAAAATATTTTGCTAGCACCCACCTACTTAGGGAGACATGACCATCCCAATAAAATAAGAGAAATCAGATCGAAAACGGAACGATTTAGGTGTTCTTTCTTCCCGCGCGCTATTAGAGAATGGAACGGTAGAGAAAAGTTATGAAAGTGGTTAGTGAACCCTCTGCCAGGCACTTAAATGTGATTTGCAGAGTATCTATGTAGATGTAGATGTACAGCCTTATGGACTGGGGGGAGTTGGAACCTGAAGTGCTCAATTTCATTCAGTCTGTGTAGGGCAAAAGAAACCCTTCTGTGACCTTTTCCATGACGTTCGCGAAGTTGCAACACTCATCAATGATGACTCTTTGGTATCTTGCATGTCTGTACCGTGTCGCTGCTGTGCCTTTCCATCTCACAGTTGCGTTTCGTATTAAGAGCAAGTATGTCGACTTGGTTTTACTACCATCAATAGAGTTTTGTGGCGACATGCGGCGGGGATCTGTGTCTCCCCAGCAATCCTTAGCTCTGGGGACTGCGGCACCGACAAGTAGGAGGAGGTCGTCAGCGTAGGTCCATCACTTCCATCTGCAGTAGCTCTATGTTAAGATCCCAAAAGTTACCCCTTGACAGAGACCTTCGGACATTTATTGGTTATCCTTTGAAGTACTTTACTGCAAAAGGATGATAGCGGGACCTCCATTATTACATGGTAACTCATGGAGCAATCATAAAGCGATCATGGACATCCAATCTCTTGCAGTTAAGTGAAGAGCGAAGTCCACCAAAGGTTGTCCATGGCGCCACTAATGTCCACCATGAAGTCGAATTCATACTTCTAGAGCCACAGATATGAGGACTTTCTTACAATTCATCTGGGTCAAAACAGAATTACGATATCTTAGACCGTCCCAGAAATAATTGAGATGTACAGCTTAGTAGTTGTAGAGCTTATGGGACTTAACTACAGGGTCATCAGACCCTAAACTTACAAACTGGTTATGAACTAATTATATCCATAATTGATGCGAGGTCGCGGTTGTATACTTAATTATTTTGTCAAGTAGGCTCAACCACATAGATCGTGTATAAAACACTAAAGTATGAGTGTGGACTAAGGCGCTCCAGTCACGGTCTGCACGGCCACTACGGTCGGGGGTCCGAATCCCCCCTCGGGCATGGATATTTGTGCCGTCCTAGTTCGTAAGTAGTTTGTAAGTTTAGGGACTGATGACCCCGTAGTTAAGTCCCATAGGCTATACAAACATTTTGAAACAAAATAACTTATGAACTAGCTTATACTAAATACGGCACAAACATCCATGCCCGATGTGAGGAACGGCCTTGCGCATCGTAGCATAGCGCCCCAATGCTGTTGGTCCCTCCGCGGCACAGCTTAGTTGAATCAAATTCAAATTCAAATGTTTGTAGAACTTATGGGACTTAACTACGGGGTCATTTATGAACTAGCTAAGACTAAGGACGGCACAAATATCCATGCCCGAGGAGGATTCGAACCCCCGACCGTAGTGGCCGTGCAGAGCGTGACTGAAGCGCTTCAGTTGAATCATCCTGTATACATGGCGAGTCACTAACTGCGAAAGTATGATAGGAGCTGAAAAGTTTGTGAGAAAAAGTTGCATTGGACAATGGGGACCAGAATATGATGTTGGTTTTTTAATGCTAGGTGGGTTCGCTGCAGAGATATTTTTAAAATGGGATGCTATAGTTTGGTACTTTTTTTCTGATATCGGCTGTCGATACGAATCCAATGAAGTGTGAGAGAAAGGTCTTTGAAGGTCAAAATGGTGGAATGAACGTCCATTTAAAGAATTTGTTCGAAAGAAAGGCAGTAGGAGTAACCCACTAAACTACAGGCCTATTTCATTGACGTCAATTTGCAGCAGGGTTTTGGAACATATCCTGTATTCAAATATTATGAATTATCTCGAACAGAACGATCTATTGACCCAACGTCAACACGGATTTAGAAAATATCGTTCATGCGAAACACAACTAGCTCTATATTCACACGAAGTGATGGGTGCTATCGACAAAGGTTCGCAAATCGATTCCGTATTTCTTGATTTCCAGAAAGCTTTTGACACCGTACCTCACAAACGGCTTTTAATCAAATTGCATGGTTATGGTATATCGCCCCAAATTTGCAATTGGATAGGGGATTTCTTGTCAGAGAGGACACAGTTTGTAGTAATCGATGGTAAGGCATCGACTAAAACAGAGGTGATATCGGGCGTTCCACAGGGTAGTGTTATTGGTCCTCTGCTATTCCTTATTTACATAAACGATTTAGGGGAAAATCTAAGTAGCTCTCTTAGGTTGTTTGCAGATGACGCCGTCATTTACCGTCTAGTAAAATCATCTGAAGATCAAAACCAACTGCAGAACGATCTGAATAAGATATCAGTATGGTGTAAAATTGGCAATTGACTCTAGATAATGAGAAGTGTGAAGTCGTCCACATGAGTACGAAAAGAAATCCGTTAAACTTTGTTTACAACATAAATCAATCAAATGTGAAGGCCGTAAACTCCACAAAATACCTAGGAATCACTATTACTTCAGACTTAAACTGGAAAGAACAGCCGGCCGCGGTGGCCGAGGGGACTAAGGCGCTCCAGTCACGGTCTGCACGGCCACTACGGTCGGGGGTTCGAATCCCCCTTCGGGCATGGATATTTGTTCCGTCCTAATTCGTAAGTAGTTCATAAGTAGTTTGGAAGTTTAGGGACTGATGACCCCGTAGTTAAGTCCCATAGACTATACAAACATTTGAACATTTTTTTTTGGAAAGAACACGTAGATAATATCATGGGAAAGGCGAACCAGAGACTGCGTTTTATTGGCAGAACCCTTAAAAGATGCAACAGAACTACTAAAGAAACTGCATACACTGCGCTTGTCCGTCCATTTTTGGAGTATTGCAGCCCAGTGTGGGATCCTTATCAGGTGGGTTTGACGGAGGACATCGAAAGAGTCCAAAGAAGGGCAGCTCGTTTCGTATTGTCGCGATACAGGGGAGACAGCGTTACGGAAATGATACAGGATCTGGGATGGGAATCATTACAACAACGGCGCTTATCGCTGAGGCGTGGGTTACTTGCGAAACTCCAATCGCCAACACTCTCCTCCGAATGCGAAAATATATTGTTGACTCCCACTTACATAGGTAGAAATGATCATCGGAATAAAATAAGAGAAATCAGAGCTCGAACAGAGAGATTCAGGTGTTCTTTCTTCCCGCGCGCTATTCGAGAATGGAATGGGAGATAAATAGTATAATTGTGGTTCGATGAACCCCCTGCCAGGCACTTAAATGTGATTTGCAGAGTATCCCATGTAGATGTAGATGTAGAAGTGATGATCATTGGTATCAATGCAATGCTCCAATCTTCTTACCATGGCGTGAGCGGTATTCCGTATCACTTCGGCACTTACCGAAGCACATGCTCTTACAATTCGCTCTCGTACATCCAACAAATAGTAAATATTCGCCGAATATGAGGTATCCATCTATCGTGCCATTGAGATGTAAACATCAGTCGACGGTTTTGTAATACCACGATAATAGGAACGGTAAGACTAGTATCGTCGAAGCAAGCAAATGTGATTTACATATCCCGTCAAAGAACTAGTGGATAAGCTTCTCATTTACGGAGGATGCCAACGTATATTTAAATATGTGTATGATAAACTGAGAACAACTGGATCTTTAACGTAACCGAAAATATGTCCGGCAAAGAAAAGTTACTAACGAGGAACCGGAGACTGATACTATTGCTACTGTGGTTCGAGATCTTTGTGTTACTTCGCGTCAAGAAGCAAGGGAGTCAGTGTAGTGCTGTTCGTGTCCTACATCGCCATAAATATCATCCTTACCGTATCAGCTCTACGAAGAATTAAATGGTATGGATTGTATGCTTGGCATGGAATTCTACCGATGGGCTCAACGTCAGATTCAGAGGGATGACACATGTATTAATTCGATTTTATTTGCTGAGGTAATTACATTCACGAACCATGGAAATGTTAATTTGCATAACATACATTATCGGGCAACTGAAAATCCATGTTGGCTGTGGCAAGTTGCACAACAAAGACCTTGGTCGGGGAATGTATGGTGCGAGATTCTGGAGGACAGAATTGAAGATCTCGGGGAAAATAATGATAATCCTCATTTACAAAGTGCTGAGATATGGCGACGTTTTTTTAATAGTTTCTGTTAGATGTTTTAATATTTGTTTTAATATTTATATTTGCCGTCTCTCTGCAGCTTCATGTACTACTTGAAGAAAATGAAACATTCTGTCGAATATGATTGTTAGCACCAAATATATTAAAAATACAAAAGCTGAGGGTTATCATTATTTACCTCCTATTTCATCGATGGAAATCTTAACGGTAGGATATACACTACAGTCCTGCAAGGAACATTAGGTCTGTTATTGAAAGAAATACGTTTAGGAATAAGAAACAGAATGTGGTATCAACACGATGGTTGTCCGGTAAATTTTCCGCTGATGGCTATAAATGAGAGACGATTCCCAAACCGTTAGATTACGCGGAGGAGACGTGTCTTGGCGGCTCGTTCGCCAGACTTGACACCTCTGGATTTTTTTTTTTTTTTTTTTTGTGGTGATTCGTTAAAGACATTGTTTATAAAGACGTTCTAACTACACCTGAAGATATGCGAGAGAGAATTGTCAAAGAATGTGCTTCGATAAGTGCCTAAGTGATACGGAATACCACTGAGGTCATGATAAGAAGATTGCAGCACTGCATTGATACCAATGGTCAACACTTCAACACCTTCTGTAAATGGTCTTTCATGCCACCTTTTCGACCTTCGTTGGCCTTCAAAGACCTTCGTTGACCTTACACGTCACTGGATTCGTCTCGATAGCCGCCATCATCTATGACCAAAGTCATATTCCGGTCCCCGTAGTCCCATGCAACGTCCACCTCCCCCCCCCCCCCCAAACTTTACAGCTCCTATCATACTTTCGGAGTTATTCTTGGTGGCAACAGTCAGTGACTCACCCTCATACACGGTGATTCAATTAAGCCGTTCACCTCAGATACGTCTGTAACGATTAAATATATCGTAATTCTGTTTTCAAACAGATGAATTGTAAGAAAGTCCTCACTAAACTACATATACTCAAGCTATATTATTTACGTAGATGTCGATATGAACTAAATTTCTGCTGCTAGCAATGCAGATCTCAAAGAGACGAATTCAATGGCGTTTCACACATCGAAATCTGATAAGTAGTTTCTGAGAAATTATAATATTTGGAGTCCAGGATCAGAGTAGTAGCGACGGGGGCAACGGGGGGGGGGGGGGGGCAAGGGGATCTAGGATGCCTCGGGTGCCTCTAGCAGAGAGGCGCTGAATGGTCTCAAAGATGAACTAGATTTTCCGGATAATTTCGGTTGTTATTTTTATCGATTGCTGCAAAACATTTTTAAATTGATAATCATTGTAATATAATGAAGTATTTTGTTTCATAACTTGTCTAACAAATCGTTACAAATAACCTTTGCAGTAAATCAATGAAAAATCTTCCAGAACAACAGCACTTAAAAAGTAAATTTTCCTGTTGCTATCATGCCACTAGGATTTTTAGGTTTCGTTTCAAAATATTACGATGATAGGTCCACTGACCTATGATACAAGACGACTGTGGCGACTACCGGTTCGTGGAAGCCGTTACCCGTTCCAGTTGTGGACTTGTAGATGCAACAAAAACTTTGTTATTGATATTTCGTGTGATCTTTGATAAGACAAGTATTACAATTAGAAATGGTCTTCAAGCATGTAACGTTACTTTTGTGTGGTCTCACAGAAAATGAATAATGCAAATTATAGTGCTTGCTTAAAAACTGATTTTGATGAACACTAGGAGCGGTCCCCACTAAATAAAATGTGGCAACTCTGTTCTGTTAGCAAACTTCGCGTAAAAAAAATGTGGACTTTATTTGTGGATTTCCCATGCGGTACTTGAAGGAACGTCGAAAAACTAAAAATTCAAATGTTATTATGGAGATCAAGAGTTGAAATTCAATAGTTGGTAGAAAAAGGTTTGGGTTTCTACGTAATCAGCAAAATTCACAATAGTATAAAGACTGGTTTCACAAAGATATGTGACATTTTTTTAAATATATCTATATATAAACATTAGAGTTGTCATATTTACAAAGAAGCTTTAAAAAATAAATCTTCCATTAATTTAAACTCAACGATTGAAAGTAAGACACTGTATAAGCCAAAATTGGAATACAAGTGAGTAATGGCACGCACTATTGCGTCGTATGGACGAAATAAATAGTGAACAGGATGAACAGGTGGAAAAAGAGGAAGGGACAGAAGTGATAGAGGCTTGGGCGATGGTAGCGGCTGTTAAGAAGTCATTTACGTCTTAAAATACGGATATTGTTTGCTCTCAGAATGGTGACATTTGATCTGTTTCCTTCATTATTTACAGTTACGTGATCCTTTTTGATGTCATGATCTTCAGTGCGAAGACTGGTTTAATACAGACCCTCCACTCTGGCCTATCTCGTAAGTTCACCTTAGTGAGGATTTACAAAGATATCGGTTGAATTAACCCGCCGTCTTGATAAATTCATGTTTGGAAACCCCCAGCTATAGTGGTGTGACTTACGACTAACAGACCCACTTCCGGGTATGTTGCACCGCTGATAGAGGACAAGAACAACGTTAGTTTCTCAAAATCACATTAAATCGCTGTGAGCCAAACATGTTCGTGATTAAAAACCAGTCTCCGCTTTGCAGATACATTTTTTAAACTAATTGGATGAATGTTAGCATGGTGTACCACTGGAATCCCGAGTAATTATTCTCTTCCTGCCACGGAAGGCATATATCGGACCCATTTCAAGAACGGCTGCCAGTTTAAGGCCCACGCATACACTTCCTCTTTTTTCAGGTTCCTGAGAATGTATGCTCAGCTGCAGGTTTCTGCGCGATATTAAGTAGGATCGGTTCGATATTAACAGCAACACTTCTTTCCAAGCTGAAACCTTCCGGTAAGTCTAAGACTGATTCCTCAATATAATGGAGAAAAACAATACAGTCGTAATCCGACAACGTGGAAAGATTTTCCTAGTGACTAACCAGTTTCCTTCACTCGATCATTCTCAAGCCGACGTTAGCATAAACAGCCTGTGAATTGTATACTTATGAGTGATGCACCTTCTCGGTAATCTATTGTTTAAAATGTCATCTGTAAGGTTTGTCAACTGTCAAGTGTATTTTTTATTCTTATGTTGATGCTATCGTCGGACTAGGTTATTTTAATTAGAACCAAAGATATCGTAAAACAAACGCATTGAAATGTTCACAGCAAGACATTTCCATAAGACATGAACATACGAAAATCGCTTTGCAGTCTAATTTAAGGAAGGCGAGAGTTACAGGTTTTTAACTGAATTTAAATTTACGCACTAAATGGACATTCTACGAGTTTTATAGAAGTTCGATGTCAGTGGCAAACATTTTTTGAACAGGTAAACTTTTGCCGAACTCTATCTGCTGTTTCCGATTTTTCTCACGAATGTGGCATACACCATTCGATAGAGGAGAAAATTTTTTAGAATATATTTCAAAATGAGAAAAATCCGACGGTTCGATTTTTTTAAACGAAATGTGCCAAAAATAACGCCAAAAATAACACTTTTTTGTTTTCCTACATTTGTTTTTAGATATTTCCAAAAACAGGCTTCGGATTCCAATTCCTGGGGTTCGTACTGCCCTAATGACGCTGCAAAACTATTCAAAATCGCATTTTCATTTTTTGGAAAATTTTTCGATTTTGAATTTAGCCCTCGAAACGTGCCGATTGTACGTTTTTTCGTATTTTTCCCTGTGTTCCCAGCGGCCACTTTATCTGAAATCGAAAACGGCAAGTAAATTGGTCGACCCGTTGCTCAGATCCATTATAACCACACATTTTTTTCCTAATATATAATATTCATAGATCTCTTTGGAGGCAGGCAGACAATAAAATCTGCTGAAAAATATGCTACCCTTTGGTCCGCGCGCGATAGCGTAGTCGGGAGTTGAGCGCGAGCGTGCGGAAGCATATCACGTGATTGCTAAAATCCTGGTGGCAGTAGGTATTAGCCAAGCCTGCTACGGTGATGACGGACAGCCAAGCCTCTATCAAACAGAAAAATAACAGAAAGAAATTAATTACTCGCAAACCATGCGCGCTACTGCAAAGCAAGTACTCTCATCTTAAAGAGAAAGTTGAGACGAATAAATTAATTTAAACACACCTACGCTGTCATTCTTAGTATTTAAACTATTTAATAATAAATGATTTTGTTAAGATTACAGCTTTAAAAATTTATAACTAGAGACCCAGTGGACCGATTTCAATGTGGGAAGTGGCAATGGACCAATCTCGCACGCTTTACCAGACTCTCAAAAGTTTGGTAACTTTTAAGATTTAAAAAATGGTTGTAAAAATATTTTGCGGCAAACTTAAGATGTTGAAGGAATAGACTTCATTTAAAAAACAAAATAAAGGCAGGACACACGTTCTACGAATAATTAACAAATAACAAACTATGAAATGACAGCAACGAACCTGCCACTAAATATGCATTTATTCGCAAAACTATTAAATTTGCAAAAAATATAATTGCAGCATTTGAATGCTGACGAAATTTCTAATCTAATTGATGTAAGGCTTGTATTGAACAAGTCGTATTCAAAGTTTTTGTAAAATTGTCAAGTTCAGAGTATCCTATAAATAGGGGTCCGCCCTCTTGAGTTTGGTTAGTGGGCGTCCGAATTTGCTACAGGCAGGAACGGGGCGCGACTTGCAGTATAAAAACAGCACTAAGATTTGCTTGGTATATTTAGAAGAACTTTCATGACTGGCAATTAAGTTACGGGAGTTCGAAATTTTTGTATAAATCTGGTACCACCCAGACATAGTAATGTTACCGAGGAAGACTTCGGACGTGTGTTTATCAACGAAATAAATCGCTGGAACGTCGTCAAAAATATGTAATTGTGTGTTTATCAAGGTTTTTGAAGTGTGACTTGTAGCAATATGTGTATTCATTTTGGGAAGGCTGAACTTGTGCTATGTGATACATTGGACTCGCTATATTCACGCGAAAGGGGCATTTGAACAATCAAAGCACATAAAATGTGAAGTTTATTTTGGATTTTGACTTGAAAGCGCTCGCTATTTATAACGTAATCTTTCAACTGGGTCAATACTCGTCGATACTTCCGTGTAGAAAAACTGGGCGAATAAACTCAAATATTTTAAGAAGGCAGAACAAATCGTTTGTGTGTCGGTTATTTGTAGAGTAAACCCGGGCTGTGGCGATTTATTGAGCTCAGATGAACATCTTATAAAACTGTGTAATATAAGCCGTTGACGAGAGTAGCGAAGAGTTGGCGCCTGGACTTGAAACGAGGCCAAACAAGTACTTGTAAATCCAACTGTATCACTTTGCCCGTGTCGGCGTAGTGTAGCCTAAACAAGCTGTTTATTCATTGCACACAGAACGCAGGATGCTTGGACTGAAATTCCAGTGAATGGACGAAAATTGTCACGAAATTTTAACCATGGATAGCTGATGCCAGTAGGAGCCAAAATTACTAATATTGTGCTGGTCGGAAAAGCACCATTTATAAACTGCGGAAATTGGCGCCACGCGATTCGATTGACCGCCAGACTACCCTGTTGCCAGATGTCCTGGACAACGCATGATAAGGTAAAGGTTCAGGCAAACCCACCCACACGCAAATTTCGCAACTTACAGTTGTCGTAGATGTTTGTGTTAAGTTTTGGAGGTGACTAGTTAAACTGGAAACGTGACTCAGCGGTTAAATATAACCTTCACAACATAATACAATTAGCTGAGCATGCAGAAATTTTCTTGGTACATTTTCATTAAGAGACGCATGAGACTACTTCTCTGAGTTTGTGTAGGATCGGCGTCTTCTTTTAAAGAGAGGCCGTTGCCCATTCTATCAAATTCACATTGCCTCCTCCCCTATTCTGTGAAAGGAAGTGTATTTACCCCAATTGTCTATGTAATATGTTATAAATGTGAAAGTTAGCAAAAGTTTTCTAAATGTTTCAGATTCTTGTAACTAAGGCAGAGCTTGGGTACCAACCCGGTATTCAGCAAGTGGTATGTGGAAAAACACCTAAGTACTACAACCAGGCTGGCCTGCACACCGATCCCCGTCGTTTATCCACCGGGCGCATTGGAATCTGCGCAGCATAACCGAGCGTCCGGAGAAGCGAAAGCGGCGCCTTAACGGCGACAGTTTAACCAGGCGGGTTTTAACACAAGCCAAACTGCTTCAAGAATACTTTACTTGTCACTAGTGTTAATAAGAGTCACCCATTTGTGATTGAGTCGTGTAATGGAAAAAAAAAAGACTTACTATCTAACCTAAATCAGTGTAAATTAAAAAAAAGTCAAACATGCTACACGTTACAACGAACACAATTAGAAAATTTTATTGTCTACTACGAAGAATCTGATTAACTTGAGAAGGATTATGGGGGGTGACATACCATAATTTAACACCTATCACAGAGTGGCGTATACAAGATCACTTGCAAACATTGTGGGAGATTGTATGTTGGTCAGTCTGGCAGGGCTGTAGCGATTAGATTATCAGAACATGACACAAGCTGGAGGTTAAAAAAGACAGATTCAACCTTTGCTGAACATCTGCTCAGAGAAGGCCATGATTATTATGTAAACTGTGAGATCCTACATCCCCTGAAGAAAAGCAGAAAGATGACACTTCTGGAAATACTGGAAATCAATAAACATTTGGCTCAGGATGCCGGTTTAGTATTAAACGATCAGATCCAGTTCCCCTTTACACCTCTATTGAAATAAGTTTTATTTTCAACCTTCCTTTTCAACAAAAATAATCATATTACTTTTGATTCTTTACACATACTTACTATATTTTTATATAAATGTTAATAACTTTTATAAATAAGTACTTGCGATGAACTTTCCTGTGAAGTATCGATTGTCTGTGATAACATCTTTGTAAATCATAACATCTTTGAAAACATGTGTACTTCAGTCGGTTGTCACCTGATGATGGCCTAAGAAGCCGAAAGCCGGTTTGTGACCAATAAATAAGTTTTGAAAAGCATCAGGAAGTTGTTTCTTTTTCATATTAAATACCTTTTGGTTTTGTAAGGCCGAGTACCTGATTCCTCCTTCCTAAGACCAGGCACCTACTTATCTTAGTGTTTTTTTCAGATAACACAGGTTTCCAGCAATTCTAGGAGTGAAAAGTTTAGTTTTTCATTTATTGCACTGTGGAATATTTTTCATGAATGTGTTTACTTTTAAAATATAATTATTTCAAATTTGACAGTCTTCATAGATGTGAAGAATAGTTAATTTAATGAATTCGATTAATTTAAATACCATAGGTAGTACTTATAAGCCTGCTTAGGTTCGGTTGTCATGTAAATGATTTTTAGTGCTTCGATGTAAATATTTTGGATCACTGCTGTGACATCTGTTAAGCATGAAGTACATGGAAAATTATGGATTTAGAGGCCTATTATGTCTTAAAGCATTGTATATATAATCAAAATTTTGTCATTTATAAGGTTTGACAACTATCATTGATACTAAGAAGCTTATAAAATCATACTGCGTGAGAAATGTACAGTGCACCCATCTCTTGGAGAATATAACAATCGGTATTTCACGCAGGTTAGGTTAACTTTCCGCTCTCATTAACCACAGACGTTACCGGGGTGGAGTGTCTTGCATGTCTCAACGATAGAGTTGGGTGCCTCAACAGCGGAGGGGTATCTGTGGAGAGGCCAGACAATCGTGTGATTCCTGAAGAGAAGCAGCAGTATTTTCCGTATTCACAGGGGAAACAGTCTGAATGGTTGACTCAGTTAGCCTTGTAAAATCAGCTAATACGGCTTCGCCAGACAGTTACTGCCCCTTTCCCTACCCTGCGGGTTTCTTCGACATCAGTTTTAACAGTGCATAGTTCAGTGTTGTGTGTCAAGTGCTTCAGTGTGTTTTTATCTGCGTCCGCCATTTATAGACAGGTGTAGCATAGTTTCTTCTCAGTACAATGTCTCCGAGTGCTTACCGTCTTGTTTTGGTGTCATAATGCATGTTTCAACTTCTTACTGCATCATTTTTTTTATTTTTCTCAAAAAAAGAATGTGATATGTTACGTACAATATCCTGATTTCATAAAAGATACTTAAAAATTTTTAAATCTTATGCGGGGGCGCTTATTTTGGAATTAATGGTTTGTGCCATATATAGAACAGCATGCATTAATGACTAATACCTTGTGATACCAGTCTTGTGATGATGCACAACATGGAAAATATACAGTAATATATATATATATATATATATATATATATATATATATATATATATATATAGTGTGCTCTTTTTCTAAAAAAAAAAGTTTGGGTGTACTCAGATATTAGATATAATGCAGCGAAAATTACTCATAACTGAATCATGGGATACCACTCGTCGACCTTTACCCATGACGTCATCAACATGTCGAACTACAAAAAATGGTATTGTACTTTTAATTTGACTTTACTACATCTCAAATGTAGCAGGCGGTACCAAGAAACACCCAAACATACCAGATAATGTGGTATAGAAACAAGCATGCAGTTCCCATCAGCCCCTGAATAACAATTAAAAAAAAAAAAATAGCATCGTACAGTTTAGTTCACCTATAGTACACCTTAAATGAAACAGGTGATTCCAATCAATCCCTCGACATACAAAACAATACAGGGAAATATTACCGAACACATATTTTGACCTATAAAACACCACTAAAAGAAACAATACAACTAAAACCATCCACACCTATCAACGACAATAAAAACTACACTATAAAAATCTTTTGTAACCTTGTTTTGCTCCAGAGATGGTGAAGAAGATGGGTGTCCTGTGATTCAACTGAATCAACTCTTAATAAAGCTGAAGATTTTACTAATAAACTACAGTGTACCGTACATTAATAGTGGCGGATTTTTTAAAGTGAAATAATTAGGTACTCAGGACTTTAAAGTAATACTGTATTGAAATTTTTTATTGGTAACAAAAATTTCCTACAAAGTTATTTAATACGAAGAGCGTACATAGCCCACGGGTAGAAACACCTGCAGTGGAGGCCCATCTAATTTAACAAAAAATGTTCAAATGATTGTAAATCTATCGCACTCAACTGCTGCATTATTAGTCCATAGCTTACAAACTACTTCAACTAAGGTAAACTAACCTAAGGATAACACACACACCCATTCCGGAGTGGGGACTCGAACCCCCAACGGCGAACGGCCGCGCGCGCCGCAGCACGGCACCCCAGCGCGCACGGATAATCAGCCACCGCCCGAATTAACAAACATGAGATTGCTAACAGTAGAGAGATGGAGTGAAGCTCTTGTAGGTGTGGTAATGAGTTTCATTTGCGATAACCCACGTTCACATTCACTAGTAGAAATGGGAAAACATTTCGCTGCATTTAGAAGAGGAAGGAGCGATGCTGGCATTTTCTTCTCCATCAAATAATCTCTAAATCCTCTGAAGCGTCACTCTCTCTGGATAACCAAAAGGACAACATAAGGTTTTAATATTTTATTCACCCTCTGTTATTGCAGGGTTTTCAGGCCAAGTCTATGAGTCCAACACTTCTCTACATTCAGAGATAGCAATATCCTCTGCCTGCAGAAGACGATTCTCCATTTGCTGTTTCAGGCAATCATAAAATCTGCAGGCCTCAAGCGGTCTGCTTTTTGCTCTCCTTTCAAGTGTACTTCCTCCGAAGTACAGCTCTTCTACTGCCTTGAGAGCTTCACAATGAGGACCAATGCTCAGTTTCCTTTCTTTGAACAACAATATCTGATTTTTGATCTTCCGTTGGGCCGAATACAGTGTGATATCTCGTGACTGTAGTTCAAGAATTAATTCTGATAATTCTGGAAAGACATCACACATTAGAGCTAAGTCGAGAATGAAATCAACTTTCATGATGCACTTCAGTAAACCTTCGTACATACCTCTGTCAGTTGACTCCCTGCAACCAAAGCTTGACATTTTTTCCATACTGCTGACACACTTATAAAGCTCGATGCTACCCAACTGGTACCCCATATTCTTCCTATTTTCAAAATTTCAATTTCAAATATCTCTGCATGCTGCTTTAACTCTCGAGCGTTCTTCGGTAACTGGTGGTACACTGAATGTAACTTGTCCAGGAAAGACTTGAACTGATTCATATGTGATGGGAATTCTGTTTTTATCACATCAGCAACTGACAATTCAAGACTATGGTTAGCACAATGCCAAACCAAAATCCGTGGGAAATACTGTTTCATTAATGTAACAACTCCTTTTTTTCTTCCCATCATCAGTGCTACTCCATCTGTTGCAATTGAAATAAGATGTTCTTTGACGAACTCATTAGAAAATCCCATAGATTACAAAAATAGAGCAATGTGTTACAAATACCTTCGGCAGTAACATTATTCAGCTCAACTACATCAATGAAAATATTTGTGGGTTCTCTCATGTCAGGCAGCTTGGTGCAACTTCCAGTTCATTTTGAAATACCCATGTGCAAGCATTTTCCAAAGTGTTCTCTTTAGCACAATGCAATATTTGTGTAGCAGCTTGATGAGCGGAACTCTCTTTATGTTTCAATATTTTTTCCGCAAAGAATCCATCCCTTCTTTTCTTGACTCACCTCAATGGGACACAGATACGATGGCCCAAGGTTGTGCGATATTTATGCCTTGTTTGTTTCTTTCGACGCCCAAATTTCCTACTTCTTTGCAAACTTTGCAACCAAGTTATTTATTTGACACGATTAACCAGTCATATTTCCCACGGAATGTAGTTTCTTAATCAAAGACCAACGATCATTTGACCTGCTGTCGTACACATATTCGTTCACTGTATTAGCACACGTGGGTTCAGTGTAAACGTTTTGATTTTCACTTAAACTCTTACCATCCACCGAGAACGTAGAAATTTCTGACTTTTCACTTGCACATGGATTATTAACAAGTTTTTGCTTTTTCGATGAAGGAACACGGCAAAATGGTTCGTTATCTTTCTGCTCATCTTAACCTATACTATAACTTGCAAACAAGGCAGGACTCACGGCACAATCACTTATACAACAAAGAAGAACGGAACAGTGAATGAAGAACAAAGTAGAAAGTATGCTCACGCTGCCCCGTGTATCGATTCAATAATCGAAAACGGTAAATGTGAATTCAATTATCGAAAAGGATCTGTGTCGATTCAGTTATCAAAAACGGTCTCTGTCGATTCAGTGATCGATAACGGTCTGTGTCGATACAATTATCGAAAGCAGTTAATGTCGATTCTATTATCGCAAACGATCATTTGAGCAGTGATGTCTCCCAAACACCCCGTATCGAATGCTAACGAAAGTCGCCAGCAGTTCCTGCGTTCTTCGATAACAGCGTGTGACGTCACGTCTTTACAAAGTCTTATGAACTGGATACTTCGAAACTGTTTGTATCCCTTTCCCCATACATTTAATATTCCCCACCACAGACTGCACTGGCATTGTTTATAAGGCGATTATCAACATGAAAAAATATCATGAATTCGATTCACGTTTGTGAAATAAATCGTTGGCAAACTTATATTTTGCAACATTGGACGAAAAAAAAAAAAAAACTTTACTTTTCTGATATAAAAAGTTTAGGGGGACGCGTCCCCCCGCGTCCCCCCTCAAAAAGAGCAATATATATATATATATATATATATATATATATATATATATATATATATATATATTAGCAGATCTGTATTTATATAAATCAATTACAATTTCTATTCATTACGATACACATTTTTGAGAAAATAACACTAATTCATTTTCCATTTTCCCCTACACATTATGAAACTTGATGAAACACTTTCTCTCCTTATTCAAGCACAATGTCGCACTGCACTTCAGACATGCTATATAGGATTTTCCCTTGCATTCTGGATACTTGCAATGACCACGGTTTTCCAGCCAGATATGCATGTGATCTATCCCATCCTATCGCACCTTATGCTGTGGAAGATCTTCTGTTGGGCCTCTCTTCTTATTACTGTCAAGCTGTTTTTTGTATTTCACTGCTTGGTCTACCACTTTCTTGGATAAGGTTTTCCCAGTTTTATAGAGGGCCTTTGCAACTGCGATCTTGAAATCAACAAGGGGCATGTAGTCCGTATTTCTTCTTCTCCATAGCAGCCAGCTGTTCACACAAGCCAAGTCAATTATGTGAAATAATATCTTCAGGTACCATTTTTTGATCTGATTTGAAATCTATGTTGTCCTAGCATAGAATGCAATAGATCGACAAAAGTTGAATTGTTACTCTATACTTCCAAGGCTGCATGTTGTGCCATATTTGTCACAGACCTATTTTTCGATATTAGATGTATTCTAATTCAAAAATATATGAACGTACCTCTTTATAATTGTCCACAGATATAAACATTGAAATCAACCGTTTACTGCAAATGATACAACTGTGTGACCAAACTTGGACGTAAACAGCTCGCAACTCAAAGCAAAGATTCATACCACGCAGTTCCTAACTCTGTCAACAAATAGCACACACTAATTATTCAACTGCTCTTGACTGCGTGCCATGTCTGTCTCAACATGCAGTTTGGATATGTATGTTCAGACACGAGTTTGCAGTATGCAGTAAGGGGTTAACGTCACCGTGGCTCTTTGTTTTAACTGACTATATATGTTTTTATCCATCTGTCAATACTGCACGTACTTCAAGATTGTCTTCTTATCTATATATCTATATATTTTAAGTCATTATTGTTTTAACTCCATTTCATGTTCTCAGTCTTCACACCCATGTTTTTATGTTTCTCTCGGCTAAAGAGCAGCACTTCATGCTGCTGCCAGCCTATTGGCAGGTTTGTGCTGGTGTGGAAATACAATAAAGGAAAAAAAGTTCCAGCAAACGGCTGAAATCAAGGTGAAACTACAGTCGTTGCTTTCCCGGGGAGATGCAGCTCTACTGTATGAATATATGACGATGGAGTCTTCTTGAGTAAAGTATTCCGGAGGTAAATAGAACCCATTCGGATCTCAGGGCGGTAATTAATCAGGAGGATGTCGTCATCAAGAAAAACACAACAGGCATTTTACGTATCGGAGAACAGAACGTATGTAAGTAAGAAGAATTTTAAAAAAGAAATAGATAAGTGGGGATTAACGAAAATCGGTGGCAGAATGAACAGGATTTCTGGTCGGGTAAATACAGGATTATAAATACAAAATCAATTGGTGGTAACACAGGAGTAGATTTAATAATTAATAACAAAACAGAAATGTGATAAGTTACTATGTACAGCATAGTGAACGCATTATTGCAACAAAAACACGCACGAAACCAACACCGACCACAGTTGAAAAAGTTTGTAAGCCAACTAGCCCTGCCGATAATAAGAAGATCAAACAAAAGTATGAACAGATAAAACAAATTTTTCTGGCAGAAGAGGGAGAGGAAAACGTGATTGTGACGGGAACTGGAACTCGGAAGTAAGAAAAAAAAAAAAAAAAAAAAAAAAAAAAAAAAAAAAAAAAAAAAAAAAAAAAAAAAAAAAAAAAAAAGAGAGAGAGAAGGAAAAGTGGTATATGAATATATACTGGGTCGTACGGTAGAAGTTTATTCAGAGCATAATTTAATAATAACAAACACGTGATTTCATCATCATGAAAGGAGGTAATATATGTGGAAGAGAGCAGGAGACAACTGAAGGTTCCAGAATGGCTTTAAAATGGTAAGATATATGTTTAGAAATAACATTTTAATCTGAAAGGCTCATCCAGGGGTAGATATAAACTCTGACCATACCTTATTGGTTTTGAACTGTAGATAAAAACATAAGCAACTGCAAGAATGAAGAGGAATAATGAGATGTAATCTGCACAAATTGAAGGAACCAGAGGCTGTTGAAAGTTTCAGTGGGAGCATTAGACAAGGATTGATCGAAACGGGGAAAAGGAATACAGTAGATGATGAATGGGTATATTTGAGAGATAAAGTAGTGAATGAGGTAAAGGCCTAATAGAATTCAGTGGATAACACAGGATTTACTTACTTTAACTAATGAAAAGAGAAAATATAAATATACAACAATTAAAGCAGGCAAAAGGGAGTACAAACGGCTAAAATTAAGTTTGAAGCGAATGGTAGATTACATAAACAGGAGTGTCAGACAACAAATGGAAGGCCGTAGAAAATTATATAACGAGGGAAAGATGGATACCATCGACAGGAAAATAAGAGGCGTTTGAGGACAAGAAATGCAGCTGCATGAATATCAAGAGCTGTATGGTAAACCGGTAGTAAGCAAAGAAGGGAAAGCTGAAAAATGGAAGAAATATATAGAGGGTATACACAAATGAAATGAAGTTGGAAGCAGTATAGTAGAAATGGAAGTGGAAGTAGATGAAGATATAGGAGATAATGCTAGAAGAATTTGACAGAGTACTTTCTATCCTACTTTCTAGCTCTTCTGGCTTCCTTTTCATAAGACGTCATATCTCTTGAACTATATGTCCTATAGTAATATGATTTTCCAGATTCGTAGGGAGGAATAGTAAGAAACTGTGATATTTTTTTCTAATTCCCCTTCCTTAGGTGGCATGCACCACACTTTTAGCCATATAGTTCTAGCTACGTATTTCTGTTGTGTCTCTATTTATTTTGGTTTTAAGGGGGACTGGTTGGGGGAGGAAAAGTTGTCCCAATTGGGACTATTCCGTGGCCATAGGTACAGCTCCAGTTTTCACCTTACAGCAAACAGGAATCCACGGAAACCTGGGCCAGAGCTGCTTGTTTTTCTCTCTTGGTTTCCTCAGCTGCAGGAGCCGAGGTTACCATCTCCTTGACCCCTCTTGATTGTGGTATCGTTGTCGTCTTCTTTCTTTTTCTTCTTCTCTTTTCTTAGTTGCTGCACGTGGAGCCATTTCCTACTGCCAGTAGACTGGTGGGAACTGGTATGTGCATCCTGGGTGCTTACTCTCCCAGTGTTTTTTTCTGTCATCTACCCTTATTGTTGGGTTATCTTCTTGTCATTGAAAGGATCGATAACCTTGTCAGTCATTATCATCTTCTCTGCTGTGGCGATACGAGGAGCTGCTCCGACAGCGTCTATTTGTGTTTCTTGTCCTTCTGTCTTCGTACTCTACGTTTGGGACCATCTCTCTCTTCGAGAGGCGGCCGTTCCGTTGATCGATCTCCTTTCGGGCTTCGTGGAGTCGTCTGTATTCGTCTCCACGGCCCGCGACTCCCTCCTGCTGCAGAAGGGTTTCTCACAGACGGTAACATGCCGCTTCCAGTTCGGCGTGCAGCACCATCCGAAAACGCGGCCAGGCTCCTGAAGGGTCGCGTCGACATCCCTATTCCTATCTCCCTCGTTATTTGGAGCGGTGCCGATTGTTGTCAACGCGGTGTGCGCCCCTCGGTAGTCCTGTGAAGTTGGCACCCCTTTTTTGGAAAATGTACATTTTTTTCGGAGTTCTAGACAGATATACAATAGTTCTGGAGTTCTCTGTACAAAATTTAAATAGTTCTGCATAATTTCGCCGAAAAAATAGGAAAAATTACCACAAAATTTAGTTTTTTCAAAATAATTTTCTGCCTAATTGTTCAAACATAGTTCTGATCACAGTTCTAAATAGCTCTCAAAGAGTTCTACAGGAAATCCTAATAACATTTTTCTGTGCAGATTATACTTCATGAGATAATTGCAATAATGGAGAATCCAGTTACACGCTACTGTGAAGTTGGCACCCCTTTTCTCAAAAATGTGCATTTTTTTCAGAGTTCTAGACAGATATGCAATAGTTCTGGAGTTCTCTGTACAAAATTCGAATAGTTCTGCAGAATTTCGCCGAAAAAATAGTAAAAATTACCACAAACTTGAGTTTTTTTAGTTTTTTAAATAATTATTTGCCTATTAGCGCAAACATAGTTCTGATCACAGTTTTAAATAGCTGTCAAAGAGTTCTACAGGAAATCCTAATAGCATTTTTCTGTGAAGATTATACTTTATGAGATAATTACAATAATGGAGTATTCATTTACATGCTACTGTGGAATTTGCACCCGTTTTTTCTAAAAAATTAGACCTTTTTTTCCAGAGTTGTAGGGACATGTGCAATAGTTCTTGACCGAGCGAGGTGGCGCAGTGGTAACGCACTGGACTCGCATTCGGGAGGATGGTGGTTCAAATCCACCTCCGGCCATCCAGATTTAGGTTTTCCGTGATTTCCCTAAATCACTCCAGGCATATGCCGGGATGGTTCCTTTCAAAGGGCACGGCCGATTTCCTTCCTCATCCTAACCCAAAAACTCCGAGCGTTAGCTCCGTCTCTAATGACCAAGCTGTCGACGGGACGTTAAACCCTAAGCATCCATCCATCCAATAGTTCTTGTTTACGATAAGCATTAATCACTCATACGTAAAAACAACAAATTGAATGTGCAGCGGATAGAATATCTGTCAAGACCTAAGAAAAATGTATATTTCTCGAATAACGGGCACAAATAAGACAGCTTATCAGATATTCCAATTTTTTTTTCTCGGGCAATTACATTGAAATATTCACATGAACTCTAGAACTATAGTATATGTACACAGAACCCCAAAAAACAATGTGTATTTTTAAAAATAAATGGTGCCAATTTACAGTTACGTGACAATGGATTCCACATTACTGCATTTATCTGATAAAGTATAATCTGCACAGAAAAATATAATTGGGATTTCCTGTAGAACTCTTTGACAGCTATTTAGAACTGTGATCAGAACTATGTTTGTGCTAATAGGCAAATAATTATTTAAAAAAACTAAAAAACTCAAGTTTGTGGTAATTTTTACTATTTTTTCGGCGAAATTCTGCAGAACTATTCAAATTTTGTACAGAGAACTCCAGAACTATTGCATATCAGTCTAGAACTCTGAAAAAAATTTACATTTTTGAAAAAAGGGGTGCCAACTTCAGACGACTCTGGCGCAATTTTGTGTAGTTTTTCTCCCTATTTACGCAATTAGCTCGTGAACTATTATCTGGGCAAAAAAATATCATTAGGATTTTCTGCAGAACTCTTTGAGAGCTTTTTAGAACTGTGATCAGAACTATGTTTGAACAATTAGGCAAAAAATTATTTGGAAAAAACTAAAATTTGTTACAATTTTTTGTAATTTTTTCTCGAATTAGTGCAGAACTATTTAAATTTTGTACAGAGAACTCCAGAACTATTGCATATCTGCCTAGAACTCTGAAAAAAATGCACATTTTTGAGAAAAGGGGTGCCAACTTCACAGTAGCGTGTAAATGGATTCCCCATTATTGCAATTATCTCATGAAGTATAATCTGCACAGAAAAATGTCATTAGGATTTCCTGTAGAACTCTTTGAGAGCTATTTAGAACTGTGATCAGAACTATGTTTGAACAATTAGGCAGAAAATTATTTTGAAAAAACTAAATTTTGTGGTAATTTTTCCTATTTTTTCGGCGAAATTATGCAGAACTATTTAAATTTTGTACAGAGAACTCCAGAACTATTGTATATCTGTCTAGAACTCCGAAAAAAATGTACATTTTCCAAAAAAGGGGTGCCAACTTCACAGGACTCCCCTCGGTGCTCCGGTGCGGACTGCCTTCCCCCTCACGTCGCTGGCCTCCCCCACCACCTCTCTCACCGACGGTGGCGGACAGCGACCACGCAATAGGGAGGGGGAAGGGTGCTGATCTCTGCTCTGGACGCGCGAGCGTGGACCTGGCGTTTCTCCATCTCCTGCTGCCCTTCTTTTTGGCCCTACTCGGTCGAAGTTTAAGGGCCGGTTCGTCCATCTCTCGTTAATCTTCTCGTTAGTAAACGAGAAGATGCCTTTAACGTCCAGTTAAATGTGCTCGTTAAGTACATTGCGTTTGTCATTGCCAGATACACCTCTCGTTTGCTAACTTGGAGAAAACGAGAAGGTACGATATATTTCGACTAGGTTGGCAATAGAAACAAATGAAAGTGTCGTCTGAATAAACAGCTGTTTCCCTTATTTAACTATCAGGGAAGAGGTAAGCAGATTGTTGTTGATTGGCGTTATGAAAAACAAACGTAAAAGAAGCTCGAATTTTATAAGGAGTTAGTGCGGGTGTGTTGTGTCCTCAATAGAGAAATATTAGGGTGCATTGGAATGTAAAAAAAAAAAAAAAAAAAGGACGCTAAGACACGGAAGGAGAAGAAAAAAGCGACATGATCGCGTACGGCAAATGAATTCAGTGCTTCCCACGGAAAATGTAGGACAGTAATAATGCTTAGGGCTTAGTACGATAACATGCCAAGTGTGTAGTATCTTAGTGCAAGCTTGCACATAGGCAAAAGTATACTGTTCCTGTAGATCGGAGGAAGGAATCACATTTTAGGCCTCACACTAGGCGCGACAAGAATAAGTAAATACTAGGTATCATTTTACGACGCTTCTCGCCGGGCTCCAGTGCTTATGTTGGCAACAATGAGGTGTAGAATTGTGTTAATATTTTTCACGAACTACAGAGGAAATGTTATTGCTGCAGCAAAATTAATACTGTACCTGATCTTTGGTTGACAGGTTCTTGTATGTACCCTTGTCCTTTCAGAAAAAAAATAATTTTCGTTTTAATTGAAGTTGTCACGAAAAAAATATATTGGTCGTCTGAGTTGCCAACATAATCACTGCAGACCGGCGAGTAGCGTGGTACAATTTAACTAAATACTGAATTAATAAGCTTGCAGGCATAAATAATGTATTCTGTTTTCTATTATGACAGATAACTTACAAAATACGTAACTATCTGTTGGACTCTTGAGATGGTCGTGGAGTTTTTCATGTTGCGTTTCCAAGACGAAATAGCGTAACCTATCATGCATCATCTCAGCATTCAAAAGTGATACGCCTAGGTCGCTTTATAGGAGCAATGACCTCTAGATCGCCTAAAATATTGACATCGTCTTCAATGTCAACCAAATCTCTTGTTCCAACCATTTTCATCATACCGATACTCACTGAGCTAGTCGTTACCCATAAGTTTGTATTTTGATATCGCAACAATAAATTTTAAGGTTATGTTGCGTATCTGCAATATATCAAATTCATCTGCTAGCTACTGATATCGATAGGGCGAGAAATATGACGATAAAATTTTTCAATGAAGCTTTCCACGCTAGTTTTACATACATGTAGTGCTTCTGTTAGTTTGTTCGATAAATCGGTTTTATCTCGTGAATATATTGCGGTATTTTAGCGCTTTGGCATCTTTCTATTTTCATTAGCCGTGTAACGAGCAGAATTTTACTCGTTAACCTAACGACCAGTTAGAGGTCTTTTAACGTCTGCTTAACTCATAACGAAACATTGACAAACGCAATTCTCCGCTAACGACAAGTTAAAATCTTAACCGGAACTTAACGAGACATTGACAAACCGGCCCTAAATGTCGACCACTGTCCGCAACAAGAGCTTTGTTTTACCACAAAAATTAGCAAATGAGGTCCTTGTGAACTACCGGTTACTCCCTGTTGCAAAACCTTGTTCCCTGGCCCAAACAGAGAACTTACTCGTTTCAAATTACTTCAATAACAGGAAGTTAATACTACAGTGGTCAATATACTTAGCAGCTCACACGTTATTACACACAGGCATTAATAAGCAAGGCACCACAATCAAAGGTATCTTAGAAAAGTGGCTAAGAAAATATTTATGGCGCAACGGAATTTAGTTGTAAATAAATTGCATCTGATCTTGTTCTTAGCACTTGTGACAAACAATATTAAATAAAATAGGGAAGGTGCCCTAAAACTACAATTTATAGGCAACTTACGGATTATGCTGAACTTAACCTTGTTTATTCAGATAGAAAACAAGCAAAATGGGGAACTAATTTTGTTAATACAATAAAAATGCATCTCTTACATGGATTAATGCGGACGGTGCCCAGCCTAAAGTATACATGATTTAACGTTACTGGGGGGAAGGATTTACAAACTACACTCATTCCCTCACACACACTAAATGCCACGGCGAAACTCACCAAAATCAGCGTGCTGAGACGAAGCGGAAGCCGCTATCGTAGGCGAAATTCAGCAAGGCGGAGGTAGCACAAAACACAATATACAAAAACACTTTGAAGCTGGCTCTGGTCTGTCGAGACTATTTTGAGATGGTGCGCGTGTATAACCAAGTCAAATTACATCTGAAATGGACTGCGAGCAAACATGCTAACGGCTACACACGGCTACGTTTCAAGAACGCACTCCACTGAAGGTGAAGTGGTTGAAAATCGCTTTCATTATACAAAACGGTGGATTCTTAAGTTGCGGTCTGTCAGCAATCGATCTAGGTACTTACTGGTTTTATATGAGAAGTGGCGTGAACTCTGGTGACTAGCTGCAAACCCCGGAAGTCGCAACTCGATTCATGTGGTTCCGAAAACCGATAAAATAGAATAAATTCAATTTCCGAAAAATAAAGAAAATTAACTACAGCATGCAACCCATAGAAATGCTTAGAATTATATAAGGAAGCGAACGAAATACAGCTACACGCGATAGGGGGCGATCACAGAGACGGATGAAGTCCAGTCTCAAAAAACTCGTAAAAGTGAAATAATTACGAAGTCGGAACAATAAAATTAATCATTACAGCATGCAACCCATAGAAATGTTTAGAATATTTAAGGAAGCTATTGAAGGAAGTTGTACAAGGCTCAGAGAGGTTTACTGACAAAGACAGAGGGCGTACTACAAGTCGGAGAAGAAACAGCAAAATTAAAAAAGGCCGGGAGAGAAGAACGCGAAATATTAGTGGAAATCAGAAGGATGCCCGCATAGTTGCTTGCCTGATGGGCATGGAACAAACAAGAGTGGAAGCTGAAGCCTTTGTTCTATCAAGCAACCACGTGGAACACATATCACTCACGATGAGAAGATTTTTAGATGCACTGCACAAAAATGAACATATTACCTATTAGAAATCGGACCCCACAAAGCTAGAAAGTATTTACACTGAGTTCATACACTGCCACATGATCACAAAAGGTTTTAACGTACCAGGCCGTTTATCTATTGGAAATCACTGAATTGCAAAACGAGACCACATTTCCGCATACGATCGGAGATAATATTTCAAAAAGTGATTTTAAGTTCATGAGTCTAAGTTAAACGTGATACACAATGAAACGCTCCTATCTCCAGACACAAGAGCAGAACCAACCTTACCTCACTAGAATACCAGTACAGAATGGTCAGACGGCCACGAGACGTGGGAAGCCACTGGAAGCCGGAAAATCAACGAGGGTGTGGAAAACTCTGTGGCAGCTATCCACTCTTGAGCCAGAGAGAACTATGCAAAGCGGGCTACTCCTACCAACATTCAGACAGCCATAGATTCTCGCACCCACTTAAAAGTAAAGCAACTGCACATTCTCACAGGGACATTGGCATAGCGGAGAAGCCGTACTTATTCCACATTAATTAATATAATAATAAATTATTAACATAACAAAATAAGAAAAACCTAGCAATATTAACTAATATTTTAACGCATGAAATAAAAGTGCTATTCCTCAAGCCTTGAAAAGAGTAGGGGTCAAGTTTTAACAAAATGATAATCTAGCGACATTAAATAAATTATAACTTTACAGAAATAAATTAAAAAATCTATGGAAGGCGACAGACGGTCGTCTTTCAAGTTCTGCCCTGTCATTTCGCTGGCTGTGCCATGATTGTAGAACGATGGGCAGCCACACCAACTGGCTTTATGTGGGCTGTTGCAGTGGGCACTTGTTGGCTGCAATTCGCGCGGCAGTGGACAAGCGCTACTGGCGTGCTCACCAGCACACTTGGCGCAGTTTCTGCAGCGTTTCGCCATGTGCCTCTCCTCCTGGCACTTGTAGTACTGAGGTGCTGGGGCAGCGGAGAGGCTTTATCCGAACAGGGAAGCCGAGGACCTTCTGCAAGTCGAACACTTGGCTTCCCTTCTTCTCTCTCGTCTCTGGCTGCATTCAGTGTCAGGACGTAGAGCACCTCTTGTTAGTGCGGTTATGTTGCTTGACTGACACATTGCCGAAGTCAGTTTGTGTCAGTCACTGCTGCACCATTTTTTCCGAGTATAGCCAAGGTATTCCTCTGACAAGAGCCCTGACTGTTGTCGTTTTCTTCATTGTCATCTTCTTCTGTGCCTTTCGCACTTCTCGGTGTACAAGAACGATGTACCTGTGAAATATTGGAGACAAGGCTTTGTAACCCTCCCATGTTTCCACACGAATTTTTATAAGCGAGTTATTATCTTCGCTCTTGATGCTGATCTCCTTCTTGGCTGTTGCTTTGAGTACACCGAGCATCCCCATACAGTTTCAGATAACGAATGAAGAACGGAAATGGAAGAGCTGTCTCTCTCTCTCTCTCTCTGCTTCTTCTGCGTGGCTAACTGTCCATGGCCAAGTGCACCCTCCGACAACAATTTGCTTATCGCTGAGAACAGCGGACATGAAAAGTTCGCCGAGGAGTCACACTCAACCTGACAGTACTCACATCAACCGCTTAGCTGAGTGCTCAAGCCGCCTGCTCAGCATGGCTGCACCTGTAGAACTGCTCTTTCTGAGTGGACCGGGTCCAATATTTATTTTTGCAGCCTTCCCCCTCTACTGGCACTTGTAGGTGCTCCATCTGTGGTCCACACACGTCAGACACGTCTCTGAGAGCTTCATCTTCTGCCTGGCGTTCCGTCTGTGATACGCACACACTTGCTATGATGTTGCGGTTCTGTTCTGCATCAGTCGTGGCGCTAGTACTTCCTCTCTGGTCCGCGCCTGTCATTATCGCCTCGAGGCGTTCCATCTGCGATCTGGCGCTCCAGTTGCGGTCCGCGCCTGCTTGTTGAGCTGTTCTGGAGCATTGATGCCCCGTTTTTCATCTGTTGTGGTCCTGGATGCTCTCTTTGTGGTCCGCAACCGCCATAACCGTCTCTGAGAGCTTCATTTTCTGTCTGGTACTCCCTTTGCGGTCCGCGCCCACTCGCTGTCATGTTCTGGAGCGTTGTCATTCTGTTCTGCATCAGTAGTGGTCCTAGGTGCTCCCTCTAAACATCAATGCTCCATAACAGCTCAGCTAGAATGCTCAGAGGCGGAAATGACAGGCGCAGACCATAGAAGCAGAACAGAACCACAACGTTCCAGAACATCACAGCGAGTGGGCACGGACCACAGACGTAACGCCGGACAGAAGATGAAGTTCCCAGTAGCAGGTTTGACGGGTTCGGTCCACAGACAGTTTACCATCATCTAGTGGAGCGGGAAGGCTGCAGACATAAATATTGGTCCACTCAGAAAGCAGTTTCATGTCGCACCTAATGAAGGTTATGAGTTACATAAGATTGTAATAATTAATATTGTGCCGGTTAGACCCTGACATCTGGCAGAACACCTGACTAGTAAGAAACTTTCTGCGAAATGTGTTGTGTATGAAGTTGGTAGTAAAGATGTAATAAATTAAAACTTCATGTCTGATGGGGCAGATGTAAGTGTATTTCATTGTTTTTGACCAATATCTCCTGAACTGTGTGGTGTACTGAGATACAATTTCGACAGTTTGTTCAGTAGTACATGTACATACCGTCTGCAGTAGTTGTTGTGATTAGAGTTAGAAGTAAAAACGTCGTAAGTCAAAACCTCATATGTCACTGGGCAGTTTTTTTATTATCTTTATTCTTTATGACTCCATATCTCACGAACTGTGTGTTGCACTAACAAGGAGACCACATGGCTATCGGATTTTAGAATTTCTTTATATTTATGGTACGTGAAGTTCAGAACTTAAATAACATCAGCCAAAGCAAATTGACACAACTCTCAAAAATTCTTGAGAAAATAGATTTTGAAGTATCGCAACTACAAGTAAATACCAATAATTATAACTCAAACAACAATGATGAAACACGATGTTCTATTTCAGTTATATAAAACATTTTGGACACTCTATTTCCACGAGTTGTCAGGTTTGTTTATGTGTATGTAGACAAGATGAACACCTTGTCATCACCTAAAAGGATGGTTGAGTAGGTTAGTTGCTTGGAAAACCATTAGTTGCTATGGGGATGACTTTCCCAAAAGAGCGTCACGGCTCTTCACAAACTGAACAAATAAATACTACCACTGTCACCTAACAGTGAAGCCAATACTACACAAAATATAACTTATGTTTTTTTTCTATTGAAGCCATCATTATTAAGAACCTTGTATAAAATCTAGAAAATTTGGAATAAACAAAAAATACCTAGATTTTCGAAGAGACCAGGAGACACAGGAAGGTATCAGATAGATTTTATAATGGTAAGACATAGATTCCGGAACCAGGTCCTAAACTGCAAGACATACCCAGGAGCAGATATAGACTCTGACCATAACTTGTTAGTCATGAACTGTAGGCTGAAACTGAAAAAACTGCAGAAAGGTAGGAAAATAAGGAGATGGGACTTGGATAAATTGAAGGAAAGTGAAGTTCTGGAGAATTTCAGAGGGAGCTTTAGGCAACAATTGACAGAAACAGGGGGAAATAAAACAGTAGAAGAGGAATGGGTAGCATTGAGAGACAAAATAGTGAAGGCAGCAGAGGACAAAATAGGTAGGAAGGCAAGACCAACAAAAAATCCTTGGATATCACAGGAAATACTAAATTTAATAGATGAAAGGAGAAAATATAAAAATGCAGTAAATGAAACACACAAAATGGAGTACAGACGACTAAAAATGAGATTGACAGGAAGTGCAAAATGGCTAAGCAGGAGTGGCTAGAAGCCAAATGCAAATCCGTAGAAGAATGTATAAGAAGGGGAAAAGTAGATACCGCCTACAGGAAAATAAAGGAGACGTTTGGGGACAGGAAGGGCAGCTCTACGAATATCAAGAATTCGGATGGGAAACCAGTTCTCAGCAAAGAGGGGAAAGCTGAAAGGTGGAAAGAGTACATAGAGCAGCTCTACAAAGGAAATGAACTTAGGGACGATGTTGTAGGAAGGGAAGAGGAAGTAGACGAAGACGAAATAGGAGATACTATACTGAGAGATGAATTTGACAGAGCCTTGAAAGACCTAGGTCGGAACAAGGCCCCAGGAGTAGATGACATACCCGCAGAGCTATTAAAGTCTCTGGGAAAGCCAGCCATGACAAGACTATTTGAACTGGTGTGTAGGATGTATGAGACAGGCGAAATACCCTCAGACTTTAAGAAAAATGTAATAATCCCCATTCCAAAGAAATCAGGCGCAGACAGGTGTGAAAATTACAGAACCATCAGTTTGATAAGTCATGGTTGCAAAATTTTAACACGAATTATCTACAGGAGAATGGAAAAGTTGGTAGAAGCTGACATGGGGGAAGATCAGTTTGGATTCAGGAGGAACGTAGGAACCCGGGAGGCAATACTCACTTTACGTCTTATCTTAGAAGATAGATTAAGGAAAGGCAAACCTACATTTTTAGCTTTTGTAGATTTAGAGAAAGCTTTTGACAATGTTGACTGGAATACACTCTTTCAAATTCTGAAGTCAGCAGGGGTAAAATATAGGGAAAGGAGAGTTATTTACAACTTGTACAAAAGCCAGACCGCAGTTATTAGACTCGAAGGGCATGAAAGGGAAGCATCAGTTGGGAAGGGAGTAAGACAGGGTTGTAGCCTTTCTCCGATGTTATTTAATTTGTACATCGAGCAAGCGGTGAAGGAAAGCAAGGAAAAATTTGGAATAGGGATTAAAGTTCAGGGGGAAGAAATAAAAACATTGCGTTTTGCTGATGACATTGTAATTCTATCAGAGACAGCAAAGGACCTGGAAGAGCAGTTGAATGGAATGGACAGTGTGTTGAAGAGAGCGTATAAAATGAACATTAACAAGAGCAAAACAAAAATAATGGAATGCGGTCTTAGAAAATCAGGCGATGCTGAAGGAATTAGATTAGGTAACGAAACAATGAAGGTGGTAGATGAGTTTTGTTACTTGGGTAGTAAAATAACATGCGATGGTCGTAGTACAGAGGATATAAAATGCAGAATGGCAATGGGAAGAAAAGCATTTTTGAAAAAGAGAAATTTGCTAACATCGAATATTAATTTAAGTGTAAGGAAGTCTTTTCTGAAGGCATTTGTGTGGAGTGTTGCGTTGTATGGGAGTGAAACATGGACGATAAGAAGTGCGGACAGGAAGAGAATAGAGGCTTTTGAAATGTGGTGCTACAGAAGAATGCTGAAGATTAGGTGGGTAGATCGCATGTCTAATGAAGAGGTACTGAACAGAATTGGTGAGAAAAGGAATTTTTGGCATACCCTGACTAAAAGAAGGGATCGCTTGGTAGGACACATTCTTAGACATCGGGGAATCGTAAATTTAGCATTGGAGGGAAGTGTGTGGGGTAAAAATCGCAGAGGGAGACCAAGAGACGCGTATAGTAAGCAGATTCAAATAGATGTGGGTTGCCGTTCTTATGAGGAGATGAAAAGGCTTGCTCAGGATAGAGTAGGGTGGAGAGCTGCATCAAACCAGTCTCCGGACTGAAGACCACAACAACAACAACCTAGATTTTTCGTAAAAATTACCATTAGATTTTAAAACTGTGTAAGTATGCGAACACAACGAAAGAAACAATCTCTGTTCTGGACTCGAAACAACCGATGTTATAATTGGAAGGCCAGAAGACTATGACCTTTTCTTCTCTTTTTTAAAGGGTCGAACGCGTATTTTTTATACAATGAAAAAGATACTTGTCATAGCGGGATTTTTAATTAATTAAAATGCAACTGAACACCATCTTATGTCATAATGAATATGTGAACAATGAGCAACACTCTGCAACGGAAACGCTTCTACATGGTAAATATCCATAGTCATTACACGAAACTTTAGACAGTTGTTATATATCGCTTTATTTTATTTTATTGTTATTATAAGGGGTCAACCATTCATAATACGTAGCCCGTCGACAATCCGGCACTTGAGTGCCCCAGTCGTCTTCTCGCATTCAAGGGCTGTATTTGTACCGTTGGGATCGATCATATTCTATGCACTTAATCATTATTCTCTTCTCACACCGGGGACACTCCAGCTGGGTGAAGGATTCGTAAACAGTGGCCCTAAATAGTTCGCAAAAGTGATTCGGTAGGATGCTCTGCTGTGTACAGCTGTGTGTGTTTCAAGCAAGTAGTGCCTGGAATCGAGGAAGCCTTTGTCGCCATCACGGTAAACGTATTGTAGCGCCATGCCTTTAATCAAGTTGATTGCATTCGTCTTCCCTGGCGGAAAATAGACACCACCAGGGTAGTCAACTTCGGTAGATATGATCGATGTAAAAGGGCGACGTAGGAGGAGGACCAGCATTTGTCTTGTGAGCTTCCAACACGCACTCGCAATGCCACAAGTGAGTTGATGCATCATGTCGGAATCAATGACTACACATTGTGGACATAAGGGGTCTTTAAACCGTCGAATGAAATGTAACCGTTGAAGATAAGGGAATTTTTCGTTCACTAGTATGTACCACGACTTCCGTACTTTGTCGGCAGGAAAGGTGAATGATCGCCCGCCACACCCTTTTTCCAGTCGCCGTTCTATCATTAGTTGGATTTCGTCTTTGTGAGATGTTGTAATAGTCCTTAGCCATGGCCTCTCGTGTTTTCGGTAGGTCAGTCAGCGTGTAACTGTGTTCTACAAAGTAGATCTTGATGTGAGCAAGCGCCGGCGATAAATGGCCAACCGAAATCGGCGGTTGCGGAGAGCGTGGTAAGGGTGCCTGTTATGTTTCTACCGCTACATTGCCAGATGCTGTAACTGTCTTAATTATTGGTACTTACGTATACTTGAAAAACTCCAAAGATGATTTTCTCGAGAATTTTTGAGAGCTGCGTCAAATGGCTTTGGGAAATTGTTAGGTCTATTTGTGTTGCGAATTTCACATGCCATAAATATCTTTAAAAAATTCTAAAATCCAACACCCATGTGGTCTCCTTCTAAGATAAAATTTCTGAGGTACATTCAGTGGTATGTGTGTATACTGTGGGTAAAATGTCCCTCGTACACAGTTAGTAGTTTAGAAGTGCTAAATTCTACACTATGCCAAATGCCATAGGTTTGCAGCAGGAACATCAAAGCAATGGTAAGCGATAAAGTGTTTTTCATTCATCAGTTTGTTGGAGTTGTCACCACCTCCGCTTGCCTGCCTGCAGCCACCTCTGCCGCCTCCGCCGTCGCTGGCACCGCCGTTGTCGTCGACGACGCCTGTCTTCGCCTACTGCCGCCGCCGCGGTCGCCGTCACCTGTAACTTCACTTGGAGAGACACGAAAGACACATGGCGAGACTGCAGCATCTGTTTGCACCAATCCTCAGACAAAGAGAGATAGATACATTATTTATGACCACAGATTCTAATTCCAAATTAAATTCCAACCAAACTGATAACAATACAGGCTGAACTATTAATTAATTAATAATCCTACAAACTTCATTGCGACATTAACAGTATTAAATTAATTTTTCCAGGTCCAAAGACTCTATCGAATTATTGTGAACATAAGGAGTATCAGTTGGAGGGGGCGAAACAATTTTTGCATTTGGTATTTAATTCATATAGAAAACACCCAACAAATCGTCTTCCTAGCCATTATTTGAAACCGACGTTGGAAGCACGTGATGGAGAAGAGAGACGAGTTACCGAGGTTTGGGAATTCGCGCCAGTGCAGGACACGCAACCTAAAAGGCCAGAAACTAGGCGCTTTGGACGGCCAGGAACACTTATGCCAGCTATCCTCGCTTCGTCTCTTAGGTGCCGCGGCACTGTGTTCCGATGCGCGAGGCCGTTCCCCTTCCGGGGTTCGAATCCTCCCCGCGGGCATGGATGTTTGTGCTGCCTTCAGTATAAGATAGTTCGTATGTAGTTTGCAATTTTAGGGACTGATGACCCCATAATTTAAGTCCCATCAAGCTTAACAAACTCTGTTAGGTTTGCTACAGAGACTATTCGCAGACTGCGGAAGAGCACACGAGTTTGTTGGACGTGTAACTAGCCTTGAGGACAGCTCATTCCGTTCCAATGTCTAGTAGAGTCAACTTCGCGAGGTAGGCGTGCTTCAGTTTCGTCATTTAGCAGCACGTGCGTTTCGTTACTTTAGGAGCAGTCTGTCTTAGCCAGCCGCGACGAACTCGTTGTGTATCGTGCTTCGATGTATTCCGCTATTGCGACGGTTGTGATACTACCGCTGCATTTTCAACGTCAGATTCGGATGCTGAAAAACGGTATGTAGAGTGACATGTACCTTGGCCTGATCCCTGTTTCTGTTCAAATGTTTGTAGAACTTATGGGACAACTACGGGGTCATCAGTCCCTAAGCTTACAAACTACTTATGAACTAGCTAAGACTAAGGACGGCACAAATATCGATGCCCGAGGGGGGATTCGAACCCCCGACCGTAGTGGCCGTGCAGACCGTGACTGGAGCGCCTCAGTCCCCTCGGCCACCGCGGCCGGCCCTGTTTCTGTGATCGTTTGCGTAACCCATGGCTAGTTCTCTTTCATCTGTGGCTCTCACTGAGGACTGTTCTTCATTCGCTTAGTGTGTAAATCAATGTATTATCGACTTGTCCTACAGCAAATGTATTTTTCATCCAATTGCTGTATTCAGTGAGCAATTGTACTGCTCCGGAAAACTTTTTTTTGAAAATTTGTGCCATATTCATAATATATTTTTCAACCGACACTCCCGACTTTCATTGTCTGTAGTTTCCCTTGCTGTCACATTATTTTAATTAATCATCTACTAGCCCCTTAGGAAAATGGCTACTAGGTAGGGGAAGAATTCCAATGTGCACTCCGTGTGCATACCGGGGGGAGTCATTCCGGATGTGGAACGGCTCCTTCCGGATGGTAGTACATAATATTCGAAGAAAGTATATGTTCCAAAATCCTACTGCAAATCGACGTCAATGAGATAGGCCTGTAATTTTGGGGATCACTCCTATTGCCTTTCTTGAATATTGGAGTAATTTGGGCAACTTTCCAGTCTTTGGGTACGGATCTTTCGCTGAGTGATCGGTTGTAAATTATAGCTAAGTACGGAGCTATTTCATCAGCATACTCTGAGAGGAATCTAGTTGGTATACAATCTGGCCCGGAAGATTTATTTTTGTTTAGTGACTTAAGTTGTTTTACTACTCCAGGAACATCTACTTCTATGTTTCGCATGCTGGCAGCTGTTCTTGGATTGAATACTGGAGTGTTCACTTCGTCTTCTTTGGTGAAAGAATTTCGGAAAGCTGTGTTTAGTAATTCTGCCTTAGCAGTACTGTCGTCGGTAGTATTACCATTGCTATCGCGTAGTGAAGGTATTGTTTGTGTTTTGCCGCTAGTGTACTTCACATATGACCAGAATTTCTTTGGATTTTCTGCAAGATTACGAGACAGGATTTCGTTGTGGAAACAACTATAAGATTCTCGCTAGGTTGCGAGTTTCAGTAAAAGATTGCCAGTCTTGCGGATTCTGTGTCTTTTTAAATTTTGCATGCGTTTTCCTTTGTTTCTGCAACAGTGATCTGACCTGTTTTGTGTACCACGGGGGGTCAGCCCCCTCTTTTATTAATTTATTTGGTATAAATCTCTCGATTGCTACTGATATTATGTCTTTGAATGTAAGCCACAACTGATCTACACTCGCATTTTTAGTTTTGAAGGACTGGAGACTATCACTCAGGAAAGCGTGAAGCGAATTTTTATCTGCTTTATTGAATAGATATATTTTTCGTTTATTTTTGGTGCATTTGGGAATTTCGATATTCAGTCTCGCTACTACAACTCGATGTTCGCTAATCCCTGTATCTGTTTTGATGCTCTTTACTATCTCGGGATTATTTGTTGCTAGGAGATCAAGAGTATTTTCGCAACCACGTACTATTCTAGTGGGTTCATGAACTAACTGTTCGAAGTAGTTCTCAGAAAAAGCATTCAGAACTAGTTCGGACGATGTTTTATATTTGCCCCCGGTTTTGAATACGTAATTATGCCAACATATCGAGGGTAAATTAAAGTCGCCACCGACTATAACAGTATGCTTCGGATACCTATTTGAAATATGATTCAAGCTTTCTTTGAACATTTCTGCAACCGCATCGTCTGAGTCAGGAGGCCGATAAAAAGATCCAATTATTAATTTATTTCGGTGGTCAGGTATAACCTCTACCCAGACCAATTCACAGGAAGTATCTGCCTCAATTTCGTTGCAGGATAAACCGTTTGTAACAGCAATAAACACGCCACCCTCTGTTTTATTTATTCTATCCTTTCTGAAGACCATTTGGCCCTTTGAGAAAATTTCGGCCGAATTTATCTCAGGCGTCAGCCAGCTTTCAGAACCTATAACGATTTGTGCCTCAGTACTTTCTATCAGCGCTTGGAGCTCTGGAATTTTCCCAACACAGCTACGACAATTTACAACTGTTACACCAATGGTTTTTATGTCTACTTTCTTCCCGTGTCTGACCTGCCCCCTTTGAGACTGAAACCCATTTTGTGTATTCCCGAGGCCATCTAACCTAAAAAACCGCCCAGTCCACGCCACACAGCCCCCGCTACCCGTGTAGCCGCTTCCTGAGTGTAGTGGACTCCTGACCTATTTAGCGGAACCCGAAAACCCACCACCCTTTGGCGCAAGTCGAGGAATCTGCAGCCGACACGGTCGCAGAACCGTCTGAGCCTCTGATTCAGACCCTCCACTCGGCTCTGAACCAAAGGTCCGCAGTCAGTCCTGTCGACAATGCTGCAGATGGTGAGCTCCGCTTTCATCTTGCAAGCAAGACTGGCAGTCTTAACCACTTCTGATAGCCGCTCAAAACCAGAGAGGACCTCTTCCGATCCAAAGCGACACACATCATTGGTCCCAACATGAGCCACCACCCGCAGTTGGCTGCACCCTGTGCTCTTCATGGCATCCGGAAGGAGCCGTTCCACATCCGGAATGACTCCCCCCGGTATGCACACGGAGTGCACATTGGAATTCTTCCCCTCCCTAGTAGCCATTTTCCTAAGGGGCTCCATTACCCGCCTAACGTTGGAGCTCCCAACAATCAACAAAGCCACCCTCTGTGAGTGCCCGGATCTTGAAGGCAGAGGGGCGAGTACAGGACAAGCGACACCATCCGCATCAGGAACATCCCCTGCCACAGACAGCGCCTCGAATCTGTTGGCAAGACTAACCGGGGAGGCCTCCACTTCGGTCCCCCGGGAAGTCTTACGCCGCCTGACACGCGCTGAGGGGACCTCCCAATCCACCACGGATTGGGGGGCTACCTCCTCGCGGGCAGTGTGCGGGCTGGCCACAGCCGCAGGCCGATCGGAGGGCACAACAGACGCACAGGGCGTCTGCTGTACCCCCGCGAGCGGCCCACAACAGCGGCGCCCACCCACCGCAGTCTCAAGCGTTGCCAGCGAAGCCAACGCCGCCTGAAGCTGCGAGCGAAGAGTCACCAACTCTGCCTCCATCCGTTCGCAGCAGTCACAGTTCCTAGCCATTCTAAAAACCTTTGTTTCTTCCAAGTAAGTACGTCAGAGGACTCAGTAGTTTGATAAACAGTGAGCTTTGTAAAGTATAGACCTAACGCTGAACTGTTTATTAACGGCGAATCTGAAAAATATATACGCGAGCTAATAAATAAAAAATTCAGTAACTGAGCTGACAAATAAACGCGATTCTTAATAAACAAACACGCGAGCACACTAAAGTATAAAGAGCTGCAAGAGAAAGTACACACGAAATGTAAATAAGTCGCTTCTATTAAGAAGCCGGTTACCGTACAATGTAGAGCTGCTGCTGGTCACGTGTGCACTGGCCGCCGGTCACTGAGCAACTGAAGCAAAACGAAGTATTATTATTTAGGCAGTCATACATATACGTTTCCACTCTGAATCTAAATTTCAGCTAATTGGTAAGTAATGAGTCGAACACTCTAGTGATTTAGACATAAGTGCACATAACTTGATTTGATTCGTTTGAAACGTGTGTTAAAGGTGTCATTGAAGCAAGTATCGCTACGGAGCGGAAAGGTGAAGAGATAGCATGCTTTGCAAGAAGTGTCTAAACTCAACGTTATTAGCTTTCTTTCCTGGGGAGGAGATCCAAGTACTGTAGTACTGCAGATGTGCTAAGAGTTACGGCATAATTGTGTAAAACAAGGTTGTTAGGAACAATCAGTACTAATAGTCTCACTGAGTCTTCTGTCCGTATATAATGAAAAGCTATAAACATTAAATAATATACTTTGCCATAAAAGCTGTCTTCGATGCACAGTATTTTATTTTCAGTCCCGACTGATAACCTAGTAGTTTAGTACCCTTAAACTTCCAACAATAACAACAACATTATTTGCCGACATTGTCGGTCTGTAGAGCGATCCTATTTTTTTTTTTTTTTTTTTTTTTTTTTTTTTAATGTAATGACTTCGATAAGAAGACGAAACAAGTTCGCATATACAAATTACTCATTTGCTACATGCCATTACTAGTTTCAGCAAGCTATATTGCCATTATCAAATGATAAAACGTTACTTTGTCCAAATAATAACAAGAAATTTATTTTTTTGACAAAGCAACATTTAATTATTTGATAATGGCAACATCGCTTGCCGAAACTAGTAATGACATATCGTAAATAAGTAATTTATATATGCGATCTTGGATTTGTCTTCTTATTGAAGTCATAAGTCATTACATTTAAAAAATAACACCACTCTTCAACCATGCGTTTCTCCCTTGGGCATCTTCAGATTATCGGTATGAGAGATTTTACGCAAGAATTACAAAACAGAATTACAAAACGGGGAGGGGAGGCATGGGCTTATTTTGTGCTAAGTGGATTGTGCGTAATGGCAAAAGGTTAAAAGGCAATCTCCTTGGTTTCAGAACTTACTTTAGTTTGCGGTGTCTGTAAGTTTTCTGCATTTCTAAATTTTTGTTCGTAGCCCTAAAAATAATAGAGTAACAAGAATTAAAGAATGAACAGGCGCGGTAATTACGTAAATAGGACAAAAATTATTACCTTTTAAGGTAATTCAACATCAAACAATGCAGAAAACGTTCAGATTCAGCAAACCAAAGTAGGATGCCAAATCAAAGCGAGTATCACGTAAGCCTTGCGTTTTGCCATTTTATACAATCTACTTACTGCTTGCACAAAATATGTCTCCATGTGTCCCCCCCCCTTTCCCCCGTTTTGTAATTCTTGTGCAACATCTGTCATAAAATTAATATGACGATGCCCTGCTACATGGCGAAAAGCGTCACAGAACAATAATAATACACTGTGCAACCAAGGTGGCTTTTTTGCAAAATATATAATTCCACTGTTTCTGTATGGCACCATCTCTTCTGTTCATTCTCCATTCCGATGAATGGAGCGGGCTGTTTGAGATCCGGCCCATAAAGAGTCACGGTTCAGCCAATGTCAGACAAGCTGATATGACAATGGGCAAGTGTCTACACCCTGAATTTTACATTAAATAATATTTTGTTATTTTAAAAATGACTGAGACGGATTTTACTCAAGCTAAAGCTTAGTTAGACATTAATGATGATTTGGAGGGATTACTAGCTAATATATGACTGCACTCTTGTGTAACCTTCTCATAGAGATTGGACACACTTTCTCTAGAAAGTGTTTTAGCACGGTATTATTTCTGTGTGCCACTCTTCGTTGAATTATTGTTTACCCTTTCTTATGAGTTATTGCCAAGGCTTCTTGCACGGTATCCTAATGGACCTTGTAGTTATTCGAATCAAATTGTAAGCGTGATGCATTAAAGCTTATTTGCATTTTCCTCGGTGTACATTCTTCCTCTGGGTTCATAAATTATTATCCAAAAGAATTAACGTTGCACTGAGAGCAGTCCGCTAAGATACAGCTGTGGGTTGCTAAAGTAGTAGGAGGTCTGTAAGAAACTCATTTACGTAATTACACAGACTGACGCAGCAAGAGAACAAATAGGAAGAGGCAGCAACTAAATAGCCTTTCTTAAAATCTCTTCGATTATATTCCTTTCCTAAACCACCCATAAATTGATGACTGGTTTTTTTTCTCACTGCTATGCCAAAGCCTTTCAAATATTTGTACCGTTTGATAAAGTAATTTAACTATAAAGTGCTTGTATACATCTACTCAAAGTTGCTTTCAGAAGCACACAACTCAACAAACATGATGAATAACAAACAAAAAGGAGGAATACAGCTTCTGAAGACACTGTTATGTTTATGTAATTTGTATAAAAACGTTACGAGTATCAAACACTAAGGTCAGTTCAATGGAGACGTAACAAAGCCTTCATGAAGATACAGCGTTTCTCGAGAAATAACGTGTATAAGTCATTCCATTTCACATTTACAAAGCGCATAGTACTTCTGGAAAGAACTAATTTGACTACAAAGTTTGTCATTTGGAAAAGAAACACGCGGAAATATTGCACATACATTAGAATTTAAAGGTATCGCTACGAAAGAATTGTTTTATATCACATAAACGGACAAAAGATTATCGTAATTTATCTCATAAAAGATACATTTAACTAGCAAGTAATTACACAAGACGTTTGACTGCCTACTTCTCTCTTCCTCCCCACTCAACGACAAGAACTTGGCATGAGACGGTGCTTCTGCACACTGATACTGATAAGATGAAGCATCGTATTTAGCTACCACTTGCGATCACAAATTATCATTTTAAAAATCATAAAATATTATCCCAGCAACATTTTTATAGTTTTTTAGTACTGACTTCCTCTGTTGTTCATAATTGTAACTTGTCGCTATGATGTCAAACTACGTTATTCAATTTTGAGACACTTTGTCAGCGGAAAATATAAAAACACGCCGATATTTACTTGATTTCTTAGTTACATTTCATTCTCACATTCATACAGCAATTTGTACACTGAAGCTAACTGCTGCAAAGTGTATTGAATGTAAAGCGTTATACATACGATACCATTGTTTTTAATCGTGCATAAACCATCAGCTTAAAGAACCACTGTGATCGGATCATGAGCCACAACACCTGAGAAAATTACAATCAGTAGTAAATATTTATAAGACCATGTTAATTCCTCGTATAATAATCAATCCAGAGTGATGACTGAATGACTAATGATGATTGTATGTGATCTAAACTGTTGGAAAAATAAACAATCTTAGTAGCTGAAACTTCCTGGCAGATTAAAATTGTATGCCGGAACCGGGACTCGTACCTGGGACCTTTGCCTTTCGCGGGCAAGCGCTCTACCACTGAGCTACCCCGACACGACTCACGATGCCGCCTCACAACTCTACTTCCGGCAGTACCTCGCCTCCTACTTTCCAAACTTCACAGAAGTTCTCCTACGAAACTTGCAAGACTAGCACTCCTGGAAGAAAGGATATGGTGGAGACATGGCTTAGCCACAGCCTAAGGGATGTTTCCAGAATGAAACTTTCACCCTGCAGCGGAGTGTGCGCTGATATGAAACTTCCTGGCAGATTAAAATTGTGTGTCGGAACCGGGACTCGAACCTGGGACCTTTGCCTTTCGCGGGCAAGCGCTCTACCACTGACCTACCCCGACACGACTCACGATGCCGCCTCACAACTCTACTTCCGCCAGTACCTCGCCTCCTACTTTCCAAACTTCACAGAAGTTCTCCTGCGAAACTTGCAAGACTAGCACTCCTGGAAGAAAGGATATGGTGGAGACATGGCTTAGCCACAGCCTAAGGGATGTTTCCAGAATGAAACTTTCACTCTGCAGCGGAGTGTGCGCTGATATTTTAATCTGCCAGGAAGTTTCATATCAGCGCACACTCCGCTGCAGAGTGAAAGTTTCATTCTGGAATCTTAGTAGCTGTCAACGGTTTAATAAAATTTTATTTAAATATTTAAAAGCCATATTTTCTGCTTGTCGCAGAATAACTTAAAACAGATCTCTCACCGTTTACGACTTACGTGCTACAACAGGGTGCAATGACAGCTCCTTCACTTATGCAAAAACAGACAGAACTTTATAGCTACCTTGGTTGTCGCATCAGAATCTTATTTAAATCTGTTGATAATCTTGAAACAGCTCAGAACTGCGTTGTGGAAGCGACAGCAGCATTGACAAAGCTGTTCCCCATTCTATGCAGCACGGAAGATGTGGGCTACGCGCCGCTATCGCCGAATTACGAACCAGGAAATCCTTTTAGCGTCTGACACATTATACCACGTGGTTGCGTAGCAATTGTCAACGAGGTAGGTCTTACATCTCCTATTGTAAGCTAAGCGCATGGAAAATTGATTACGGAGTAAGCAATAAAACTCGTCGGAAACAGGTCACCTTCCTTTTGCTTTTACTTGCTCACGAGGGAGCGGTTGAATTGCCAGTCCTCGAAGTCCCTGGGGACATTCCGTAACCGTACTTTTATAGTAATGAACGCTATGTTTTAAATGAAATGCGAGTCATTCTCTAATATGGTGCTGTATGCAAAGGGCAGCATGCACAGAGAGTAAAATGCATTAGATCGGATAACATTCGTGGTTAAATGTTCCGGTTTATGTTTTTGTACACATGTAATGTATGGTAATCATTTGTGGTTTTATAATTACTGTCTTGTCGGGATAAGAAAAGTACTTTTGGACACAGAAAGCATTAAATTTCAAATGCGTTGATACTTTAGAACCAGAATGAAAAACGTTCCTATCACAGCGCAAGGAGAAAATGCCCGGGCAGGGTTAAAGATGTAAAAGACTTAACTGGCAGATAGAGGAACATTTAAATCAAAACAACTTGATATTGTCGCGCATATGTAAAATAACACGATTTATAATGTCATGTCGTATCCCGTGGCAATGCATGCAACATGACATTTCTCATGTCCTGTAATACGACACAACACGCCTTTGAAGTATTTCCCACCGAGGGATGCTTGCTATTACGGGACAACCCTCAAAAGCTCACTGAGCTGCGAAATCAGGTTTCTAGTAAAAAGATGCGTATACCTCGATATTTGTTTTATTTTTAATTTATTTCTTTATTTAATGTTTTTGAATCTGCCAGATACGTAGAGTAGACAGTTCTTTTTTTTTTTTTTTTTTTTTTTTTTTTTTTTTTTTTTTTTTTTTTTTTTTTTTTTTTTTTTTTTTTTCTTTAACTATAGCCAGGACATTCTCGTACTCCCCCTTCGTTACTCTGTGATTGAAACATTTATTATTCTAATATTCTAACTTGTTTCTGTGGAAATTGAAACAGCGATCGAAAAAGTTCTGAACAATATAATAATTACAGCAGTCTAGATCGCAATATGATATTTATTTTATTATAATGACCGGTTTCTATCAATGAAGATCATAGTCAGATCATGTCTGAAAAGAGAAACAAATATATGCTATAGAATTATAAAATAATAATAAGACAAACTACAATAGTAAAATTATAGATGGTATACACTTGTGCCTAACTGGACCGTCTCTTGAGGAGCAACACTGCTGTAAATAGCTGGGTTGCTTGGTCTTTTATAGTGTATGCCACGCCCATCGTATTTAGGTTGCCGCCAGTTGCAGCCAATGGGTGTGAGTATGTGTTATAATGGTTAAGCTATAGACAGCAGTGTTGCTCCTCAAGAGAGGGGCCAGCTACTCATAAGAGTATACCATCCATAATTTTACTATTGCAAGTTGTCTTATTATTGTTTTACAATTGTACTAGTTTCAAACCCGGCGTTGTCCGGGTATTTATTTATCTGTTCCAGCCTTGCGCTAGTACTCCTCCTATCCCCCCCTCTCAGTCTGTCAATCTCTTTTTTCTTTTAAAGCGCCCTAGGGAGGACTCGAACCTCCGACGGTGAGCAACCCCGCTCTCCGCAGCGAGGCGCCATAGACCGGCTACTCCACCGCAACACAGAATATTGAAATGACAAGAGAGGTAGAGAATATAACTGTAGTTCAGTAATTAATGGAACTAGTTGTGTATTCTTTTGAAGCGATGTGAAGAATCCTTATGGGTATTCCCTCCTAAACAGTGTCCCGTATACTACTACATTTCTCTCTCTCTCTCTCTCTCTCTCTCTCTCTCTCTCTCTCTCAATTGATGGATCTATGGTTTTCGGCTAAAACTAGGGGCCCGTCCGTATATAGCTGAGCAAACATTTTTATTTTGTATACCTTCGTTTGTCGTAAATGAAAACTATGCTACACAATTTATAAAGCTTAATTTAAAAAATCTTGGGATCTTGTGCAACAACATATTTGATTTTTTGATTTAGCTCCCCATGCTACCCTATCCTGTGAAACCTTTTTCATACCTGTATGAGAACTGCAACCCGCATCCTTGCTGCTGTGTTCATCTCTTGCTCTCCCTCTAAGGTTTACTCCCCCGCCTCCACCCAAAGAAATTACTTCCCTCGAAAGATAAATTGACGACCCCTCCATCTCTCAGAATATGTCCTACGAATCGATAATTTCTTTAAGTGAAGATTAGCCACAAATTTCTTTTCTCCACAATTTTGTTCATTACCTTCTCATAAGTAACGCAATCTACCAATCTAATGTTTAGCATTCTAGTTTTTCCTAGTGTGAACAGTTTATCATCACACCATACAAATGCCTAAACCTTAAGATGTTTCCAAATTTGCTCGTGCTTTTCTTCATACCTTAATCAGTGAACAAGTTCCCAGAATGAAACTTTCACTCTGCAGTGGAGTGTGCGCCGTCATGAAACTTCCTGGCAGATTAAAATTGAGTGGTGGAGCCGGGACTCGAACCTGGGACCTTTGCCTTTCGCGGGCAAGCGCTCTACCACTGAGATAACTCGACACGTCTCACAGTCCGTCCTCACAGCTTTACTTCTTACAGTAACTCCCTTCCTACATTCCAAGCTTCACAGAAGTCCTCCTGCGAACCTTGCAAGACTTGCACTCCTGGAAGAAAGATGGTGGAGACATGGCTTAGCCACAGCCTAAGGGATGTTTCCAGAATGAAACCTTCACTCTGCAGCGGAGTGTGCGCTGTTATGAAACTTCCTGGCAGATTAAAATTGTGTGCCGGAACCGGGACTCGAACCGGGAGTGCTAGTCTTGCAATGTTCGCAAGAGAACTTCTGTGAAGTTTGAAAAGTAGAAGGCGAGGTACTGGCAGAAGTAAAGTTGTAATGACGGACCGTGAGTAGTGTCGGGATAGCTCAGTGGTAGAGCGCTTTCCCGCGAAAGGCAAAGGTCCCAGGTTCGAGTCCCGGTTCCGGCACACAATTTTAATCTGCCAGAAAGTTTCAGTGTACACGCTGAATAACATTGGGTAAAGGCTACAGCTTTGTCTTATTCTCTTTGCAACCACTGTGTTCCTTTCATGCAGTTCAACTTGTACCTACTGTCTGTTTCTGTACAAGTTGAAAGTAACTTTTTGTTCCCTATATTTTACCCAAGCTACACTCCAGTCAACATTTTAAAGGCATTCCCTTTTTTTCGTTAGTCCTGTGATTGGTTTGACACAGCATCTCGAATTTCCCTACTGCACTAACCTCTTCATTTCAGAGTAGCCCTTGTACCCTACATTCTCAATGATTTGCGAGATTTTTTTTATATCTTCTACTATTAACGCTCCACAGCTCTGTCTAGAACCTTGGAGATTACTCCCTGAAGTCTTCATCTTGTCCCTGCTTCTTTTGTGTTTTCCAAATGGTTCTTTCTTCGGCGATTCTATAGAGAACCTAATAATTTTCAACATTTGACTGTAGTTCGATTCTTTTCTGTTCCAGAATAATCACTACCCATGTTTCAGTACAATAAAAACTGTCCTTCAAGCATATATTCTCAGAAATTTCTTCCTTATATGTCCAAAGTTTGATACCACTAGATTCCTCTTGGCCATGAATGCCCTTTTTAGCCGTGTCTCATTGGTTCGTAGTGGGTTACGCTACTTCCAACCTATCAGAATTCCTTAACATCTACTTTGTGATCACCAGTTTTCATACTAAGTTTGTAAGAGCTCAAAAATTGCTGTTCTACTTACATGTCATTTTTATGTACACAAGCAGTACCGCCACCGTATTCTGAGTAATTTGATACCCCACACCTGGTACTTGTGTTAGTAATTAGACATGTCAATTACTGCACTTGCTAAAGTCGTTGTGTGTAAGTACGGTGTATATATTTACAAGGCAGCATGGTTTTTGTTTTTGAATATGAGCAGTTAGAGTAGATGGCAAATTAAGCTCATGGTTCAGAGTGGTTTCAGGAGTAAGACAAGGCTGTAACCTGTCACCACTGTTGTTCATACTATTCATGGATCATATGTTGAAAACAGTACACTGGCAGGTCGAGATTAAAATAGGTGAAAACAAAATAAGCAGTCTCGCATATGCGGATGACTTAGTTGTTATGGCCGATTTAATTGAAAGATTGCAAACAAATATTTAAGAGCTCCATCAGAGGTGCAAGGATTTTGATATGAAGATCAGCATCTCCAAAACGAAAGTTATGTCCGTGGGAAAGAGATTTAAACAGATTGGGTGCCAAATAGGAGGAACAACGTTAGAACAGTTTCAAGTACCTGGAATGTATTTTCTCACAGGATGGCAACATAGTGAAAGAACTGGAATCGAGGTGAAGGAAAGCTAATGCAGTGAGTGCTCAGCTAAGATCTGCTCTCTTCTGCAAGAAGGAAGTAAGTAGCAAGACTAAGTTAGCGGTGCACCGCTCTATCTTTCGACCAACTTTGTTGTACGGGAATGAAAGTTGGGTGGATACAGGTTACCTTATTCACAAGGTAGAGGTTACAGATATGAAAGTAGCAAGAATGATTGCAGGTACTAATGGGAACAATGGCGGGAGGGTGTCCATAATGACACATGGGGGTTCGAACCCCCCCTCGGGCATGGATATTTGTGCCGTCCTTAGTCTTAGCTAGTTCGTAAGTAGTTTGTAAACTTAGGGACTGATGACCCCGTAGTTAAGTCCCATAAGTTCTACAAACATTTGAACATTTGAATGTTTCCACTTCTCTCGCCATACAATCTTTTCCTCACGGTCACTTCCCCATTGACTGTCCTGTCCCTGAGCTCTGAAAGAGGACAATTCTGGAATCTACTGCTATTGGAGAGACCATCAATCACTTTTTCCATAACCCCTGTTGGCTACAGATTACGTGGCTTTATTGCAGTGGTTTCAATTGCCCTCTGTATCCTCAAACCGTTGTTCATAGCTGATTTTTCCGCCTTTTGGGCAGTATTCCAACCCAAGAACAGTGATCTTAACGTCTGTCAGCTTCTCTGTCCCCTTTTACGAGGCCGATGGCAAAATGAGGTATGCTTCTTACTGCGAAGCTATCGGCTGCCATTATTGGTGACTCTTTGTAAAAGAAAGAAAAAAAGCAGTATCGTGTTTCGAACTTGGGACCAAGTATTTTTTGATTATGAGCCATTTCTTTATACCTTTTTCGGCTATAGGATGGTTGTTTTCTATATTGATCGTTGTGTACTTAGTTCAGTTTCTTTAATTATTATTATTATGCCGAATACACTGAGCTACTACACCGGCCTAGACCGCAGGGGCTGTTATCCGAATCTTCAAAAGCTCACATAAACGTTGGTCTGTCTTTCTTATGTTCTAAGATAAGTCGGGAGGTGAGTGTTGCCTCACATGTTCCTCCATACTCTTAAATTCCAACTGATTATCCCAAGCTCACATCCTACAAGTTTTCTCAGTTCTTCTGTAAATAATTCCTGTTAATATTTTGCAAACATGATTCATTATACTAAAAAGTCTGTACTTTCCAAACTTTGCTCTATTTGCTTCCCTTGGAAATGGAACTGGAAGATTCTTCCTGAAGACTAAGTATATCACCTATTTCATACATCTTGTGCAAAAGATGGAATAGTTTCGCCATCACTGGTTCTCCCAAGGATATCAGCGTTTCAGATGGAATACCATCTACTCCAAGGGTCTAGTTTGGACATAAATCTTTCAGGGCTCCGTAAAATTTTTCTTGCAGTATCGTATCTCCTATAACATCTTCATTTACTTCCCTTCCTACAACATTATCTTTATTTCGCTCCAATAGCCCCTCTGTATATTACTTCCACGTCTCAGCAATCCATTTTTGCTTTGTGGTAGTTTTATATCTGCTCTTTATATTCATATATCTACTTTTTTATGCAGATTGGCTATTAGAAGAAAATCATTTCCGAAGAAGCGAAAATTGTTGACATCCAATATTAATTTAAATGTTAGGAATTCCTTTCTGAAAGCATATGTCTGAAGTGTAACATTGTATGGGAGTGAAATGTGATCGATAATGACTTCAGACAGAAATATGGCGCTACAGACGAATGGTAAAGGTTAGGTGGACATTGCGTAACTAACAAGCTGCTGAACAGAACTGTAGAAAAAATTTGTGGCGTATGTTGACTAAGAGAAGGGCTCGATTGCTGGTACACACTCTGATAAATCAAGGAATCGTCGATTTAGCATTTGAGGGAAGTTTGTGTGATGAAAATCGCTGAGGGAGACGAATACGCTAAGCAGTTTCTAAAGGATGTAGGTTTCCGCGCTTATTCTGAGATGAAGAGGTTTGCATAGGAGGGGGTAGTATGGAAAGCTGCGTCAAAGCAGTCTTTGGACAAAACTACAACAGCAATCTTCAAATGCCTAATATTTTCCTGCAGGCGGTATCTATCTTTCCCCTCGTTATAAATTCTTCGAACGCGCGTGTTTTCTTTAGCCACACCTGCTTAGGCAATTTGTACTTCCTGTGAACTACATTTTTTAGCCTTTTGCACACTCTTTCGCTACTTCCTTAGCTGCATTTCTATGGTTTTTCCTTCCATCAGTTAAACTCAGTATTTCCTGTGATATCCATTGGTTTCTACTAGCCCTTGCCTTTCTACAAACTTCTCGTCTGCTTCCTGCATTACCTTACCCTGTTACAGTCAATCGTTGGCTAATGATCCCCTTGAAACTTTAAACAACCTTAAGTTCTTTCAGTTTATCCAGAGTCCATCTTCTTACTTTTCTACGTTTTTACAGTTTCAACACTTTTAATCTATACTTCATAACCAATAAGGTACGGCGAAAGTCTGGAACCTGGTGTCGAAATTTATGTCTTACCATTATTGAAATCAATATGAAACCTTCCGGTGTTTTCTGGTCTCTTCTTCCTTCTTTCTTAAACCAAGTGTTTGAGATTATGAAATTGTACTCTGCACAAACTTTTTGCATGCGGATTCCTCATTAATTATTTCTCCCTAGTCCATATTGATCTACTCTTTTCTCTTCGTTTTCTTTTTACCCATCGCTACAAACTGTCCGAATATCTTCTTTTATATCATGATACATTTTTTCAGTCTCCACATCACATGCAAAACTAGTCGGCATACATACTTGTACTACTGTGATTAGTATTGACGTCGTCTCTATCTTAGCGACAATAATCGTCACTATGCTGTTCATAAAACGTACCTGCATCTTTATCATTTCACAATTAGACCTATTCCAGCATTTCCCCAAATGGATTTCGAATTTATAGCCCTGAAACACCTCACCAGAAATCCTGTTCAATCTGCCACAGTACTTCACTAATCCCTATCTATCCTTTTGTCTTTTTAAATTTTATCTACCCGATGGAGAGATAGAACATTCATCGCTACTATCCGTAGGATGTAGTTCTTCCTGATAGCATCCTCCTAAGTAGTCCCGCCCTAAGATCATTACGGGGAACTACGTATTTTACCTCCAGAATAATTAACATAAGTAGATGCCATCATCACGTATCCATACAGTAGAGCTGCGTAATTTCAAATGTATGAAAATTTTCTAATATTATTAAATGTCACTTTCTAGATTTATAAAATTATCACGCATATCTTAGTGGCCCAAAATGTCCAAATGTTTGTATAGTGTATGGGACTTAACTATGAGGTCATCAGTCCCTAAACTTACAAACTACTTATGAACTAACTAATACTAAGGTCGGCACAAATATCCATGCCCGAGGGGGGATTCGAACCCCCCGACCGTAGTGGCCGTGCAGACCATGACTGGAGCGCCTCAGTCCCCTCGGCCACCGCGGCCGGCTTAGTGGCCCAAAACACCTGCCTACGATGAGCAAGAAATTATTTTCTCTATCAAACCATGCACCACTAGTAATAATCAGTATTAATTATTTCACGTGTTGTTTCTTTTGTACATAAACACATCTAATACTGACCTTTGCATCCGAATTCAATCACTGTTTCAGACGCCTTCAGTAGTCTACAAAGGAATTGAGTATTACAATAATTATATGCTTAACTGTCAATTGAACAGGAAAACATTGGACTCGAGACATTCACGGAAGCAATAATGGTGAATGCGAAGGCTAGCGAAAGGCAGGAAATCTGGTTTTACGTACCAGTCTTGCACGCATTTCCAGCAATCAGAGCATATTTTTTGAATAATTAGATATTTAAGGCGTAATTGTGTAACGTTCAGGTTAACTCATTTTCGTTGATTATAGGTTATAATAATTAAGTAAAGGTATTCCTAAATAGAGTTTTGTGGCTGGAGAAGGTCATGTAATGTATAAGATTTTGTAACCTTTGCTTGGTGATGGAAATAAATGAAGCTTAGGTCATTCATACTAACAATCTGAGTTGCCATAGATTATTGAAACATGGAAGAATTACTCTTCGAAGAAGAAACGAATTACATTGTCCCTGGGCAGATCACTCTGCTGCATTTCTTCAGTCCCAGGGGATCAGCCGTTTTCCTTACAGCAATGGTTACGTCTCCTTATAAAGAAGTAATTTACGTTTGGGTAGCTGCAGCTGGAAGCCGGGATACTTTGCCAAAACATGTTTTCAGAATACAGCTCATTATTGAGCGGTAGCCCTGTGACAAGTTTCCATAAAGTATCACTCACAGAATGTAGCCGCTGGGCGAGCAGTAGGCTTGCTATAGGACCAGTATGCAAAGGTTTACCCAGCACTAGCAACTTCAGAATAAAAGACCAGTCCTCAGAGCGACAGCTCACAAGTGAAATAATAGATGCCATTGTAATAGAAGAAACTAGCCATGGTTTACGCATACGATCCCAGTAACAGTGGTAGGACAGTGGTACCACGCTGGTTTGCAGCGCCGGAAATTTACGGGGCAAATTCAGTCGTAATTGCGGAGAGCTTCGTATCTATAAACGTTACGAGTAGTTCGTGGCTGGCTAAGACAAGGCTGTTACTAAGTTAATGGAAAGCACGTTCCACTAAGTGTGGGCAACTGCTACATGCTGAACCTCGCGACGTCGACACCTCCAGCGAGCTCAACGGAATGGGGCTGGAGAATTGCTCCTGAGGTTATTTTAAGGTTAGGTCGACAAATTTTCAGTTCACCTCGGCGGTGTTCATAAAGTTCCTGGTAGCCAACATAATCGGGAGGCTAAGGGTAACAGTTACCGCTGCTCCGGTCGCCTGTAGTTGCAGAGCTCGGGTCCTCGAGATCAGTGACCTGAACTTGCGCATATTTCCAGAATGAGGGAGAACTTGTCTCCCTCGACGAAAGCTGGGTTGCAACGAAAATGACCACGAAACTAAGCTCATGGTCGTTTTATATGTTAATTAAATGGGAAATGCTAAAATTACCTTGCTTCCTCCAAGCGATCGGTACTGTATGCGGACTCAGGAAAATGGATTTGAAAATACGATTATTAATGGAGCAATTAAGTATGACAAATTCTTAGTTAATGAATAAGTTTGTTATAAGGTTGCTTGGAACTTTTTTTGGAGTATTATCTTTGATAAACATTAAAGGATTCAAATTCAAATGTTTAAGCTTATGGGACTTAACTACGGGGTCATCAGTCCCTAAACTTACAAACTACTTATGAACTACTTACGAACTAGGACGGCACAAATATCCATGCCCGAGGGGGGATTCGAACCCCCGACCGTAGCGGCCGTGCAGACTGTAACTGGAGCGCCTTAGTCCCCTCGGCCACCGCGGCCGGCTGTATGGATTTATTCTGCAGCAGGAAGTTTGAATGTTACACAGATTCAATAATTAAACAAGTTTGTTCAGGTTTCACAGAAAGAATACTTACTGGGGTAGCAATTATTTTTCACTTAAGGTCTGTGCATGATTAGTGATGTGTTGTGGATAGTGGTTCATTGGTTATAGGTTAGAGATAATGGACCACGGGCTAATACAGGTAATTGGTTATGGGCTATGTGTTTTCGCTTATGTGTTATTCTTTATATAACAAAGGTTATGTGTAGGAATGTGTGTATTTTGTAGTCGGCAATGGTTTATTGATTTTACATATTAGGACTATAGGTTATATTTTATCGCATATGGTTTGTGAACTATAGGTTATGTGTTTTTGGTTATGAGGTAAGACATAAAAGTTATAGTTTTGGATTATAGATTATGTTTTACGAGTTATGGGTTATGCGTGGTAGGTTATGTATTGTGGATGATGGGTTATGGATTTAAGGCTATCGATAATGGTTCGTGGGTTTTGGGTCTTTGGACTGGTGATGGTCTGTTAATTTGGTGTAACGAGTTTTGTATTATAAGGTTTGCTTTATGAGTGACAGATTATGACTATTGGCCTGTAACTGGTACGTTATAGTTGATGACCTATGGATTGTGAGTTATGCGTTACAGCACATAGATTACAGTACACACAAAGTCTGGTAGCATCAGTCAATTGTAAGTCGCTCTAATTTTCCATAAAATTTTCAAATCATAAATATTATTAGCAAAAGCGTGAGATCTGAGGAATACTTCATGACCAATTAATACTTACACAAAACACTGGAGATACAACACCTAAACGTCTGTGCCTAAGGGCAGTAAGAGTATACAGCTTCTTCGAGCCGTTATACTTTATCTAATGACATTCTAATCGTAATTATATCCAAGGGTATCGTTTACAATTCGTACCTCAAAATATAGAATTCTGAGTTGGAGAAATTGGTAGGTGACGCTTAGAGAAATTAAGCTTAGGCTTCATGAAGAAATTTTACATAGTTCAGTACGGAAGTTTATACGTTCAAATATTAAATATTTTACTACTCTTGTGTGGCGCGTAGGTGCTCTGAAATCATACGTTTCAGTTGTGGTTGTGGTCTTCAGTCCTCAGACTGGTTCGATGCAGGTCTCCACGCTATCCTGTCTCTTCATCTGAGAATAAGTTCGGCAACCTACATCCTTTTGAATCTGTTCACTATATTCGTCCCTCGGTCTCCCTCTACCATTTTATCCCACACACTTCCTTCTAATGCTAAGTTGACAATTCCTTGATGTTTCAAATTAACTAGCTTACCTACGCGATTAAGGATTATGACATTCCACGCTCCGACCCGTAGAATGCCTGTTTTGGTTTTCTTGATGACGACATCCTCCTGAGTACTCCCCACCCGGTGATCCGAATGGGCGACTATTTTACCTCCGGAATATTTTACCCAAGAAGACAACATCATCATATAGAGCTGCATGTCCTCGGGAGAAATAACGACTGTAGTTTCCCCTTGCTTTCAGCCGTTCGCAATAACTGTATGGCAAAGCCATGTTAGCTGATATTACAAGGCCAGCTCAGTCAATCATCCAGAGTGTTGCCCCTGTAACTACTGAAAAGACTGCTGCCCCTCTTCAGGAACCACACGTTTGTCTGGCCTCTCCACAGATACCCCTCCGCTGTGGTTGCACCTACGGTACGGCTATCTGCATCGTTGAGGCACGCAAGCCACCCCACCTCGGCAATGTCTGTGGTTCATGGGAGTGGACGTTTCAGTATTACAGCTTAAATTCCATACCTTTATGATTTCTGGTACATGAAGTGATAGGGACAACCTCAAAACAACATATTATTGTTTTAATACTATCTAAGACGTAAACGTAATCACCGCTCAGATATTAGTCCACATGGCAAGCGGCTTGTTTTCGTAAGACAGGTGACCATTGCCTCGACAATTACTACAGCCATTGTGGGCAATAGATGACTCTTTTTCATGCAGCTCTGCATTGGCCTCACAAGAACTAAAATATCCACAAAAAGTTTCCTCCTCGCTCTTCACAACGTAACAGAGAGTTACGTGATGTCGGTGGAGATCGACTTGCCCTTAGTTGACCGTTGGCACCACACGGTGGCAGCAACACAAAGTCTCGCAGGAAGCATAACGGGCAGGCGCGTTGCTTCGCTTCACTGCCTCTGGGTCTCTTATCATTTGGCGTACATGCAACACAGGGGAGTGAAACGTGGCAGTCACGCGACGTCCAATTGTCTATAAGATACGCTCCTGTGTTACGTCACGAAGTCGAGGTTTATTCACAGCCGAGGCAACTTGGTGGCTGTTTCTTGCTAGGCTTCTGTGGGCTCTATGGGTCGAAAGAAGAGGACATGTGGACAAAATAATATTTAAAAAACAATCACGTATAATTTACTCCAAAAATTCAGAACGATTCACTATTATATAAGGAGGAAAAAGGAGCTTCAAGAAGGTCATCCACGTCATTTTCAACTTGAATGAAGAGAGGAACTTGGGAAACATATTAACGTCCTTACAGAAGAAAAATGTTTTCATTTTCAAAAGAACCATCGATATATATATTTTTAAATCTTTATATATAAAGCAGAATGTCCGTATGTTTGTGTGTACGTATTGCATACAAATCTACAGTTTTCGTCCAATGTTTTTCAAATTTTGTACACGTAAGCTTCAATCTATGAGGACGGTCGCCGTAAGTGTAAAAATTACGTACCACACACAGTTCAGGTGATATGACGTCATAACCATGAAATGCACCTAAAACTGCTCATTTTCTCCTAAACAAATGGACCGATTTGAACAAAATTTGGTACACATATTAATTACGTGAAATAACAATTGTGTAGGAATATGTGCCACATACGACGCATGGCTCAGGATATATAACGTCATAAACAATAAGAGTTGCAAGAAGCTGTCACATAATGCTTCGAAATTTTATAAATACACTATATGAGAATGACAGTACTTAGAGACTTGCAACAAACTTTAAACACAATTTCAAACCTTTATTAGACTTTTTCTCGGTGACAACCACATCAACATAATGAAAAGGAAAAAGTTCTCGCTTACTACTTTTCCGCTGTTCATCGACTAAAACTACGGCATTCAGTAGGACGTCGCAATTTATAATTTCTACACTACAAATTGTAGACACAAAAATTTGACAGACAGTATACACACATACCTTCGAAATATTACAGTACGACACGTAGTTCATGAGATATGAGCACAAAAACAGTAACGTTTATGGAAATCGCCCCATAACACACCAAGTTTTAATGTATTGCTTCTTTACTACTAATTGTATTCGCAACATATTTTACAGACATATAGCATTTATGCAAATGAATACACACATGAAAAATTATACAATTGTACAAATTATAACTCAATAAATATGAGATCATACACAATTTGGATTTTGATTACTATCTTTCTTAGTTTCGATACTGCACTTACAATTGTGTACTTTATACGAGACAGCCTTGTTTCTTATTTATTCTTCTATAAATATAGCATGTTTTTAGAAAAAAGGAGATGGACAGAGAGAGAAGGGATAGGAGAGGTACTAACTCAAGGCAGGAAAAAATAAAAACCCGGGAAACGCCGGCTTTTCAGCTAGTATGTATATAAATATCAGATGTTCCAATGTTTGTAAAACTAATGGGACTTAACTGCGGCGTCATTAGTCCCTAAACTTACAATTTACTTATGAACTACCTTATACTAAAGACAGCACAAACACCCATGCTCGTGACGGGTTTCGAATCCCCAACGGAGAACGGCCTCTCGAATCGTAGCATAGCGCCTCAATGCGCTCGGCCGGTCCGCCACGGCTACATAAATATCTGAGGAAATGCATACTGTAAACCATCAGCTATTATTATTTTTCAAACTTCTACCGGTTTCGGTTATAAATCATCTTCATGGAAGACTATTAAATAAAACTACAGAAACAGAATTGTACACAAGCTGAAGTAAAATACATAATATAACCCAGTAATTTCATATAGTAAGTACTTACGAACTAGACAGACTGATTAAACAGGTGCATTATATGCCTCCTTATGCATACTGGCATACATGTCACACAATAAAAATAAGTAAGACCTCACTAGGCATCAAGTCGAATAAAAACATAAAACCAATGCCAGGCAGTGTGATGGTGAACCAAGGTCTCTTACAAGAGAACCTAACACAACTATTGAACACATCAGTCAATGAGGCAAAATGTGACATGAAGATGGTTTGTAACCGAAACCGGTAGAAGTTTGAAAAATAATAAACAGCTGATGGTTTACAGTATGCATTTCCTCAAATATCTTACGGCTGTTGAACCACATCTCAATAGAAATTCCTACATAAATATCGCTGACTTTAGACTTAATCGTTTTAATACCGTATTTATCACAGACAAGATTAAAGCAAGAGTGACTGCTCGCTGTAAGAACCGGCGTATTGGGCTATGTAGGGTTCTGATTTAGAAGTTCTCACGAAGTAATTTTAGGGTCGAATTGTACATGTCTGTTTTCACGTCCCAGCAACTCAACTCAGTTGCAGATATTATCTGTTACCTGGGATCCTGTATTTTAAAACACTCTATGCATAGACTGGTTCATTAATAAATGAGGTTTCAGTTCAACGTTTGCATAGTCAGAGATTTCGTTTAATAAGGTTTATTCAATCAAATTGGTTCCTTATTGGACGTGGTCACATGAATTATTAAACAGAATGAAATGGTTAAAGAGGAGCATTGTCTGCGATAAGAAACTGGTAGCACTTTCTCCCAACTAACTAATCATAACTTTAAGAAGCAAAGAAACTCTGTATATTTCGGGAGCACTCAACATGAAATTGTCAACAGTTCAAAATAGTTCAGGTTTCCCGAACACCATTTCTACACTTGTAAGTTCTTGTGTTAAAACATAAACACATACCAACTGCACTGGCGTCCATTAATTCGTGCCAAATTAAGAGTCCCGAGAAGCGATCGTTCGCTGCGCAAATCTAAACACTCCGCTCAATTGTTTCACTTCTATCATCCAGAGGGTCCTTCTTCTGCCAGGACTAGCCATGGAGTTTCTCTTCCGCACACTCCCTCCCAACCCCTCTCAGAACACACTCCGCACCAGTTCTGTACCTTGGCCAATTCGCCGCGGCGGAGCGGCCGAGCGCATTGAGGCGCTATGTTGTTCCTCGTCGATTGTTCGAATCCACCCTCGGGCTTGGATGTTTGTGTCGTCTTTAGTATAAGATAGTTCATAAGTAGTTTGTAAGTTTAGGGACTGATGACCCCGCAGATAAGTCCCATAAGCTTTACAAACATTTGAACATTTTTTTGGGCACTTCCACACTGGCCGATCGCTATCCCTTCCAAAAACGTATACATCTTAACATGAAATGTTTCTTTTAGTAAAAACTGGCCATCTGAAACCACTTCCTTAATAATATAACATGTTTTAAATACAAAAAAGACTTAACTAGAATTACATAAAATCTCAAATAAATGAATAGGCAAACAAGCTTTCCTGCGCTTGATCGCTCATGCCACACAATATTTAGGTAAATTAATGGCAAATTTTACAATAAAGCGACACACTAAATTAAATATACCATAGGTAAATCATGCTGCTTGCATTTTTATATTACTGTGGAGAATATGATGATCTGTATATATTTCCTTTATAAATTTATATCATTTGAATCACTCATTAAAGAAATATATACAAGTGAGACGCTTTCGAGATGATACTAGAGACACTAAGCTATCATCTAAACCAGAGCTTATCGAAATTGCATGACACATTCAAAAGTTGGTTATTTTGAGCTTGATTTTTCTATATGTTAAGATAGTAGTCATAAACATTTGAAATATTAGAGATATTGAAATTGTTTTTAGAATCATGAGATGTGCGTGTTTGACATCGTAGATGTCTTAAATGTTGACGGTAAACAATTTTATAGATTATTTTATTTTATTCTGAATTACTGGAGTGTGGAACTCACAGACGTTCTCCATACACCCTTTCGAAACGCTCGGCTACCAACCCTCATTAGTATTAGATTTCCGCCGATTTGGAAAAATCTCGACCGGCTTCTCAGTTTAACCCGATACTAATTGCGCGACTCTACTTGGCCATAAGTAACAATACATTCTATTAACATCTTTTCTTAATTTTGTTGGTACACATGTTGCTGCTGTATGTTTGCTTTTTCACCTGTTTTCAATACTTGGTTGATTTCGGACAATGGAAAAGGTAATAGTGTTTCGATAACTCAGCGAATTTTTAATTTCGAAATGGATGAATATTTTGCATGAACTTTTGCTTGTAAATGGAATAATGTGTAGTACCACATTAGAAATGTTGATTGTGACTTGGCGAATCTAGTATAAGACAAGATTGACGAGTGTGGTAAAACGTTTCAGCGATGATCGATAATAGGTTGACGATCGTCCTGGACGTCCTAACACATCGGTGGAAGAAGTCAGGATTTATTTTATTTTTTTTTTTTTTTTTTTTTTGGCATTAAATGCATATCGGTAAAGTTTGTTTCAAACTGCTTGAATTTCGACCAAAATAGACCTCGCGTAGAACGCTCAGAAATTGCTGAATGCAGTCGATTGCCATACAGAACTTTAAAGAAGTTTACAAGAGATCATGAAACGTGTGTATACGGGTATGTGAAAACCAATGCCTTATCGTGTCAAAAGAAACTGCATGCAGAGCCAGAACAATAATAAAATAAATTTAAAAAATCGCCCAATTCGGTTCTTCGTAACTATTTGTAAAAAACAAAGTCGTTATGTTATCTCAGGCACCGTATTAACCAGACGCAGAGTCAATATCTGCCCCTGGATATGTCTTACAATTTAAAACCTGGCTTACAAATCTTTGTCTTGCCATTAGACAGTCATACTGGTACCTTCCGATGTGAACTGGTCTCTTCCACGTATCTACTTCACTTGATAAAGGACTCAATTTTCTTTTCCCTTATTGTTCGTCCCAGTTACCGTGCTGCGTCAAATTAAATTAATTTTGAGAAAAACTGCAAAGAATTTGAAGGGTCAAAATTGCATGACTTGGACTCTGCGTGTCGTTAATTTAAGCTTAAAAATTGCAGCGTATAAACTAAAATTGGTATTTAGTTGTGAGATACTTCTGATAAAGTGTACCTGGTGACCCATAGTCAATGCCGATTCAGAAAGTATTTTTCATATTAAACACATCTAGCTCTTTACTAACATGATGTAATGATTGCTATCGACAAGGGATTTCAAATCGATTCCGTATTACTTGACTCACGGAAGGTTTCTGACACTGTACCTTACAAGCATATCTTAATCAAATTGGAATATTGCCACAGTTGTACGTCTGAATTCCTGATTTGCTATCGGAAACAACACAATACGTTGTAACTGACGAAAAGTCATCCAGTAAAACGGAAGTGACATGTGACGTTCCCCAGGGAATGTTAAAGGGTGTTCCTTATCTACAACAAACGATTTTGGAGACCGTTCGCTGGTGATACTGTCATTTATTGGTTAGTAAAGTCACCAGAAGATTAATAGCAACTGCAAAATGATTTAGATACGTTATCCGCATGGTGTAAAAATTCGCAATTGACTATTAATAATAGTAATAACAATTTCGTGTGGCTCATTGGGCTGGTGCAACTCTTTCAATTGGACGCCACTTTGGCGACTTGTGCATTCCTAACCTACCCCAGTTATCCAACCGAGGAAAGGGGACCTACAGCTTAACGTGGAATCCGAACCACGTGTCGTTTCTGGCGACTCCTCACATCTTTGAGAGGTGAAGGATGCGCTAAAGCGCCGACTGAAAAAAAAAATAAAAAATAAAAAAAGTTCCGACAGTATTAATGGGTTCGAAACCATTAATAATAATTGTGAAGTCATTCACGTGAGCACTATAAGAAATGCGTTAAGCTTAATTTACACGACGAATCAGTTATATTTAAAGGCCGTAAATTCAACTGAATATACCTGGGAATAACAGTTGCGAAAATATTGTAGAGGCTACGTTTCATTGGCAGAAACAAGATGCAGCAGTTCTACGAAAGAAACCACATATACTAGTGCGTCCTGTTTTGGAGTATTGCTGCCCATTGTGGGATCCCCACCAAGTGGGACTGACGGATGATACAGAGTTTAGAGAAGGGCAGCTCGTTTTGTATCGCGATATACGGGAGAGTGTGATGCACGAGTTGGGATGGAAATCGTTAAAAGAAAGTTGTTATTCATTGCGGCGAGATTTATTTGCGAAATTTGTATCACAACTTTCTCTTCCGAATGCGATTTTGTTAGGCCCCACTTACATGATCATTGTAATAACATATGAGGAATCAGATCTAAAACGTAAGGATTTAGGTGCTCGTTTTTCCCGCGCTGTATTAGAAAATGGAACGGAAGAAAGCGGTTCGATAAACCTTATGCCATGCACTTAATTGTGAGTTGCAGAGTATTTATGTAAATGTAGATGACGTAACAAAACTCATTTATCACCTTTATTGTTTAATTACCCAATCTAATTCATGCATTGCATTACCCTTTTTTTGCTCTTATACGCTCCTTTTAACAAGCTGTCTTTTCCATTTAATGCTCTTCCAGGTCCTTTTCTGTCTCGGACAGTGATTGAATGTCAACAGCAAAATTATTCAGAGAAAATACATATAACACTTTTGCGCATATTCCAGTTCATATTTTCACTTGAGAGTGGACTCATTGTCTTCTCTTCGTTGTTCGTCACAGTTAGTGTGCTGTATTAAAGTAAGTAAACTATAGCGAAAAATTGCAAATAATTGCGGGAGCAAATTCGCTTGTCTGCATGTCTTCTATTTCAGTATAAACATTCCAGCGCATTAAATAAAATAATTTAGTTGTGAGATAATTCTGTAACAGTGTGCCGTATAACATCCCCACGACCAGTGGCGGCTGTTGCTTCTGATGACCGGGGATTCACTTCCGTATCTTGATAGGGCGCCGCCACGTAACCCCTCCCCCCCTTCCCGCTCGCCTCGTCGATGTTTTCGGAGCACCCCCTCCCCCCCTCCACCCGCTCGGCGCCCTAAGAGACAATTTCATTAAATGACTTGCAGAATGTCTTTCCTCGGCTTGTTTGCTTCAAATCGAGCTGAGGCATCGGCCTACCAAGCTTCTTTATTTCACACTTTTGTTCCAAGTTTAAAGCTGAGTAATTTGTTTCTAAGACATACTGAACGTTGTTCACTTTTGTTTGATAAAATACACCAAGAACATAATGAACACTAAAACACAGTAAGTAAATGATTACAATGTTAAGTGACTGTAACAAAATGAATCTGTTACGATGAAGAGACAAGTTACCTTCGGGTGACGTGACAATATAAGCAGCACTCCCTTCTAACCTTACGAATGCGCAAAGGCTCCTCTCCCCCACATTTCTTTTCCAAACAGTTAAATATTTGTTACAATGAAGAGTTTAAATGTCATTTATTCTCAAATCGTGACAAATTTTCAAAGACGTCCAAAGATATGAGGCAAGTAACAGTACAAAAGTCATTGTTGTTTCATATCTGTTAAAGGAAGAGTGGGTTTAAGAAAAAAATGCTGTCTCGAACCCACTACCTTCGACGGCGCAACGCGATGCAGCTAACAACACGGCTATTCTCGTTAGGTGGAGAGTAATGGCTTCATTATTATTTATGGTCGGATCTTCTGAAGGCTTTTACAGTTGACGCGTCTTTAATTTAAAACATATTTTAACAAATATGACATGTTTTTGATGAATCTTCAAGGCAAGGTGCGCAGTACCTCCATTGTCTTTGCTTCGGGATCATTCGTGCGTAATCGCCAGAGCTCGAGTAGCCAGGAGTTGCTGTCACTACCAGCTCCAACGCCAATGTTAAAAGCGGCGTTTCCCCTTGCCCTTCCCTGCCGCGGGAGCGCCCATATGCTGCCTCCAGGGGGTTCAGGAGAGAATTTGAACCTCAGCCGCAAATGCGCATTGCAACGCTGCGGTCACTGCTGCGTATTTTAAGTGGTCACGCTACGACTCGTACACGTGCTGTCTGTGTGACGTAAACGTTTCTCATGTGATAACAATAATTTGAATGTGCATATAAAATGATCTGATAGAAGAACGAAACGAAGAATTATAGTTTAAAAACACTTTATTTTATTTACATTTACTAGCTTAATTGCTGCTGCTTCGCACGCGTAGACTGGATGCCATTGCTTGTTTCCACTCATAAATATAAGTTTTCATAGAGTTAGCTTTAAAAATGCCTTCTTAATCAAGCATTTTGATACAACTTGCCACCCCCTATTGCACCATTCATGGCAGAATTCAAAACATCTACATCTACAGGGGATACTTTGCAAATCACATTTAAGTGCCCGGCGGAGGGTTCATTAACCACTTTCATAACCTTTCTCTACCGTTCCATTCTCGAATAGCGCGCGGGAAGAAAGAACACCTGAATCTCTCCGTTTTAGCACTCATTTCTCGTATTTTATTCTGATGTAAGTGGGAGTCAACAATATATATTCGCATTCGGAGGAGAATCTTGGCGATAGGAGTTTCGTAAGTAGCCCACGCCGCAGCGATAAGCGCCGTTGTTGTAATGATTCGCATCCCAGATCCTGTATCATTTCCGTAACGCTGTCTTCCCTGTAATCGTGACTATACAAAACGAGCTGCCCTTCTTTGGACTCTTTCGATGTCCTCCGTCAAACCCACATTGGCAACAATACTCCAAAAAAGGACGGACATCCAGAAACACAATATTTTAAAGTTCTAACCATGGTACCAAATCCAAACTTTCGCCTTTCTATCATCAAAATAGTCTTAGAAGCAACCTTAATAGATTTTCCCTTATTTCACGTGCTTAATCGTTGAATTTCCAACAGTATCGAAACACGTGTTTTTTTAAAATATTCCAAAAAAGGACGGACATCCAGAAACACAATATTTTAAAGTTCTAACCATGGTACCAAATCCAAACTTTCGCCTTTCTATCATCAAAATAGTCTTAAAAGCAACCTTAAAAGATTTTCCCTTATTTCACGTGCTTAATCGTTGAATTTCCAACAGTATCGAAACACGTGTTTTTTTAAAATCCAATCAAAAATTTAAAACTGAAGTTTTGCATTTTTCTTGCATCAAAATAGCCTTAATAGCAACGTAAAAATAAAAATTCATCCTCTTCACCCCCCGAAGAATGGGAATAGGTGAGAGTTGCCGAAGTGGATCGTTGCCTAAGTTGGACCACCTACGTATTTCACTGTGTGTTAGTAACTTAAAGTTCTAAGTTCGCTCAACTGGTGAGAAACATTGTCGAAGTCACGTGGCTCAATCGCCAGTCGACAATAGTCACTGGAGTGAGAACAGTTACCGTTATTGCGTTTTCTTCGATATCGCTGAAAGTTTTCTGCTACATATCATAAGCTTTCCTCTGCTCTAAAAGTAAGTAAAATTATCATTAGCACTATAGTTCAAAGTTCAATTCATTAGCTAATAATTTAATATCGTAAAACTAGAATTTAGCATTTTTTGTTCCTACAACGTTATCTTTAATTATATGGCGTCGAGTTGCCGAAGTTGGACCAAAGGCTCGTAAAAAATAATACTTAATGTCATTTAACAATAAGTAATAGGTAGGTTTATTTTAGGTTTATTTTTCTAGGCAGCAAAACAATTTAAAAAATAAGGAGTAAGTATGGTAACCTTTTTAGACTTGGAAGATTAAATAAGGGGAATGTATGGGAAATGGACAAAAGATGAACTGAAGGTAGCTGTGGAAACATATAGAAACAGTAACCATGAACTTAACCAGTGTGCTCGTATATACCGAGTACCAAAAGCCACAATTAAGGAGATATGCTGATGGTAAAAGCATGTTCTGAAATGAAGTTCAGTTATTCGGAAGACAATCAACCTTTACAACTGAGATGAAAAAAATTGTCACAAATCACCTTCTTTTATTTGAAGAGAGTTTTTTTTTTTTTTTTTTTTTTTTTTTTTTTTTTTTTTTTTTTTTTTTTTTTTGCAATCAAAGATGTTCGTAAACTTGCATTCGAAATAGCACAGAACTATGAACTGCCTCTTTCTTTCAACAAAGAAAAGAAAATAGCGGGTAAAATGTGGTTTTCAAAAAAATGTTCAAATGATTGTTAAGCTTATGGGACTTAACTACGGGGTCATCAGTCCCTAAACTTACAAACTACTTATGAACTACTTACGAACTAGGACTGCACAAATATCCATGCCCGAGGGGGTATTCGAACCCCCGACCGTAGTGGCCGTGCTGACCGTGACTGGAGCGCCTCAGTCTCCTCGGCCACCGCGGCCGGCTGTGGTTTTCTTCATTTAGAAGACGAAATACACAGCTTTCCCTCCGTCAGCCAGAAGGAATATCAATGGCGAGATGTTGAAATGAAGCTTTTCTTAATATTACGGGTCTTATTTCCTTTTTAGTCATTGTTTTACCATGCGGTTCAATTTAAGCAACTGAAGGTCCAAATTGGGCAACAGGTTTCCTAATTTGGACCGTTTGTATATTTTTAAATTTTGAATAATATCCATTTATGCTTTGTTTTTATTCTCAGTATAAAATAGCAGATGAAAGTGTACAACATATAGCTTCTTTTAAGGTATATTTTGTTTCGGTTAGATAGATAATGTAGACTTTGTATCCCAAAATGAAAAAGTGGTCCAACATCGGCAACCATCCCCTGTCGAAAAATCGCTTTTTTCTACAGTGTTAAGATAAACAACGTTTTCGAATTTCAAGTTTCCATCGTCTGTAGATTCACTTTCCAGCGCTGCTTTCTTTCTTTTAGAAACGGATCGACATCGCGAAATTTCTCTCTTACGCTTTGGCATCTTTATGCTAGTTTTACTTTTAAAACAGCAATATGGACCTATTTTTCTTTATTCGTACACTTGTTGCAGAAAAACATCTGAATAATGTGCATCACGTTTCGCTGTATATAACCTCTTTGCTATTACAGTGTCAGAGGTCATCGCCTGTCTTCAGTCCGAATTTTATATAAGCTGACGACTTTCAACCACTGTATGTTCCACTCTCTTACAGTTATCGACGCAGCATTGCTAAGATTTACAACGGGAGACTTTGTACTACAACGACACAGACAGATCGTTCGTCACCATTGTGTAGTTTTTGCTTAAGAGCAAATTTTTGACACGCACACGTAGAATTTTATATAAGTCGATAACTTTAAATTCCTATATCTTCGATCCCCTTATCGTTATAATCAGCCTACTGCCTCCATGGTGCACAAAGGGAGACTGATACCTACTACCACATACAAACACTATTTGTTTGCGATGTGTTTGCTGCAGAGTGAAGTATAGGCACAAGCACCTCAAATGTAAATGTATTAGAGATAATATACATTTCATTCCATTCCATGATGGTGGTGGTGGCGGGTGGTGCAGCAACAGTGTTGAATAATTAAATAATTGTCAGTCTCTGTTGCAGTATTCTTTATTACTCCAATTACTGTTAGCGCATCATCATATTGGGCGGAGATGGAGCCACAGAACTATCTAAAGCTGTGGTGTAGGTAGCTTAACAATTTATGTTCTCTCATTGGGTCCCATAGCTGCCGCGACAGCGACTCGTCTGTTACTATGTGGCCCAATGACAGAACACAAATTGTTAAGCTACCTCCACCACAGCTTTAGATAGTTCTGTCGCTCCATCTCCGCCCAATCTGATGATGCGCTAACAGTAATTGGAGTAATAAAGAATACTGCAACAGAGACTGACAATTATTTAATTATTAGAGATAAGATTTTCTTTCACGACTAGCTTTTTTCCAGGGGTTCACTGAACCAGTGAACAACCAGGACGCGCCGTCACTGCCCACAACACACACATTTCAGAAATAGGGAGGCGGGAAGCATACAAGAGCTCATACGGCTTTTCAAGAGGTACAGTATTGGATCACGGGGATCTCTGGAGATTTGTTTAAGCTTATCGCGGAAACGTATCCCCCGCGGGAGAGAGACGGCGATAAGGCAGGCCTCGCTGCTCTGCTCGGCAGCAGGGAAAAAGCGTCCCACTGTCAGCGCCATCTTGACGCCGGCAGATATATTCGGCGGCGCGCGGGCTCCACGCACGGGCGTGTTTTACGGCGGTCAGCCGCCGGACGGTGCCGCGGGAGGGGGGAGCGGTGGGCGGGGCCTCGCCGGCCAATGGGGCGGCGGCGCGGCCGGTGTGCCCCGCCCCCTGTCAGCGCGGGCGCTCCCTTCCAAAGAGCCGCCGGTTAATTTAGGAGTGGCGCGCGCGGCGCCACCAATCTTCATTAGACGGGCTGATAAGCGGCAGCCCTCACGTCGCGTGTAGCGGGGTCGGGCTGTGGGCGCGCTACACTCGCAGACCACATCACTCTCCACCAGAATACGCGACTCACTACCCCGTGTGAGCCTGGCAAATGGCTCTCTTCATACAATGACACAGCTGCTTACTCGTCCGATATCGTGATGCTCGCTTTATCCTCAAAAGTCCATTGCGATCCCTTTTTGTTACGTTCCGTTCCTTGTATCTCATCGTACTCGGTATAATCGCGCATTCGGCGAATCAACACAACGTAATCTGAACAGACAAAACATTTGTCACCAACTTAGAAGAGCTCGCGGTTCGTTTTACTGTGCTGCTGAGGAGTTGCTACCAGACCATCTCATCTGCACGAGCCGCAGCAGTGGCCGAGCGGTCTGCGGCGCGCCAAGCAGTCTGCACGGCCGCTGCGGTCGGGGTTTCGAATCCCCCCTCGGGCATAGATGTTTGTGCCGTCTTTAGTGTTAGCTAGTTCATAAGTACTTTGTAAGTTTAGGGAATGATGACCCCGCAAGTTAAGTCTCTTAAGCTTAACAAACATTTGAATATTTGAAACATCACTTCATCGAGCGACAGACCTACTTACCCTCTCGATATCGTGTGGTCTCTTTATCGCCCCCAGCTATTAATCGACTAAAATTTAAGAATACTGGAAAAAAAAATCACACCGGTGTGTTATACGGCCAACTTAAGGTTTTCCTATAGTTTTGTGTTCTTTTTTTTTTTTTTTTTAATATTTCGCTCAAAAATATTAAAAATAAAAATAATAACAAAATATTCTTCAAAAGTGAAAATGCCAAGTTCACGAAATACTTATTTTATTTAAAGACGACTGGTTTCGGAGGACTGTGCCACTGGTCGCATTACCTTAAAAAATAAGTGCAACATAGCACATGTAGGCTAAGTGCTATGTTGCACTTGTTATTTTATCTCCATTATTAAATAAGATGACAACTTATAACATGTAATATAACCAGATGAACGTGGTACAGTCCTCAGGAACCGGTCGTCTTTGAATAAAAGTAAGTATTTCACGATTTTGGCATTTTCACTTTTGAAGAATATTAAACTATCAAATCGCCTCCAAAACCTGCAGTGTCAGGTAATGTCACATAATAAGAAGTTATGGTCGATAAGATTACGACTCTAGCTTGGTCATAATGACTATGTACACAAATGTTCAAATGTTTGTAAATATATCGGACTAAACTGCGTGGTCATCAGTCCGTAGCTTACCAACTACTTAAACCTAGGTAAACTAACCTAAGGACAAGACATTAACCCATGCCCCAGGGAGGACTCGAACCTCCACGGGAAGCAACCGCGCGCTCCGCAGCGAAACGCTTTAGACCGCTCGGCTACTCCACCGCGGCACTACGTACACAACTAGTAATATTCTGACCGTATTTTAACAAACAGCCAAAATTATTTCATATTTCAATTTAACTTTGACAAACACACCTTTTTGTGTTGTTTGTTACCATGTGTCTCACGGTAGTCGCTATAATCATGCCTTCAGCGACTGAACACAACGTAATCTGAGCAAAGTGGTCTAAGGGGTCATGCCACGGACTGGGCGGCCATTCCCGCCTGACTATCGAGCCTTCCTTCGGGAATGTGTGTGTTGTTTTTAGTGTAAGTCTGTTTCAGTAGTTTTTAAGTGTAGAAATTGGCGACCACAGCAGTTTGGTCCAATAGGTTCACAAACATTTGAACGTTTGTAAACAAAGGCTTTCGTGGCCGTTGTTACGGTCAATAAAATTGTCATCACTACACCCAGAAAAAGGCCACTTGCAACAGTAGCCGGAATGTCGTTGAAATTTGATGTACTGACGATACGCACCAATGCCCAGAAGAATTTTATTGGCGATTTGAACAATTGATTCACCAATTTAGTGGCATTCACGTTTCATTTTAACGCTCTGGTGTAGAGCTGATACCAGGCGATCACATCTACAGTAATACTCTGCGACACGGAGGGTACGTTATCTGTGTACAACCGTCACTTCCTCATTTTTCTGTTTCAAGAAAGGCAAGTAGCCCTCCGCGTGACTTCTAATTTTATCCAGATGGTCTCTTCCAAGCGTGCAAGTTACGGAAATAACATAATAGGGCAAAGTTGTTCAGAATATTCTCCTCTACAAATACTTTTATTCAATTTTCGTCTCAGATGAACGAAAAAAGATAAAAAAAATCTTCTTTGGTACAGATCCCAAACTGATTGCCAGTAGTGAAGAATGGGTAGATCGAGTGTATTGTAAGATTCTTCTTTTGTTGATGGACTACATGACGATTCTTCCAAATAATCTCAGCGTGACTTGTTGCTTACGATTAACTGTGTTCGTTCCACTTCAAATTACTCCATTCTCAGATACTTCATCGCGGTAACTTCCACTAATTGTTCTGCAATCAGGTAACAAAGGATGTTTCTTTCTATGTACTTGTGGCCCACTGCAATTGTTTATAGTGACGGCCAATTGCCACTCCCCACAAAATTCGTCGTTGCGCTGCAAATTCTCCGAGATTTCGCCGCATATTCTAGCGTAGCGACTTATCGATGCATTATAGCTTCATCCGCGAAAAGCCTCATTGAACTTCCGATGTTATTTGGGTGGTCATTTTATATATACTGCGAAAATAAACGGTTCTGTAACACTCTCTTGGAGACGCTAGGATTCACTTTCACTCCGAAAAACTTTTCTCCGTTGACATTATCATGTGAATTTCATAGCTTCATGTGGTCATCCGCCTCAGATGTAGCTCAAATCTGTAAAATAGTATATACATACCAGTCGTTTAAGTGCAACCCAGTAGTCTACAGCCCAGTGTGGTAGTTCCACAAAAAAATGTTCAAATTTTTGTAAATCTATGGGACTTAACAGCTTGCTTATTAGTTCCTAGCTTACAATCTACTTAAACTAAGATAAACTACCCTAAGGACAAGTCACACACACACACACATGCCCTAGGGAGGACTCGAACCACCTCCGACGCGGGAGGCCTCCCGATCCGTAACGTGGCGCTCCAGACCACGGGGCTACACCCGCGCGGCTCCACAAACACTGTGTTTCCACAAAGTAGGTGTTTGCATTGAAGAGTTACTGCATTGGAAGAGAAACATTGAAGATCTGCTGAAACGTTTGAGTACAGCTACGTATGGTATCAGGGTCAGTGCAAAATTTGGTGATATATATATATATATATTCGTAAATTAGCTTACTATGTCTATTTTTATTTATTGCTTTCATATGGGATCATATTCTGGGGAAATTCAACATTGCAAAAAAGGGATCTTCACTGTAGCTTCACGTCTTCAGTCCGGAGACTGGTTTGATGCAGCTCTCCACAATACCCTATCCTGAGCAAGCCTCTTCAACTCCACATAAGAATGACAACCTAAATCTGTCTGAATCTGCTTACTGTATTCATCTCTTAGTCTTTCTCTGCGGTTTTTACCGCAAACACTTCCCTCAATTCCTTGATGTCTAAAAATGTGTCCTACCAATCTATCCCTTCTTTTAGTCAAGGTATGCCAGAAATTTCTTTTCTCCCCAAGTCTGTTCAGTGCCTCCTCATTAGTCACATGACCCACCCACCTAATCTTCAGCACTCTTCTGTAGTAATACATTTCAAACGCCTCTATCCTCTTCATGTCCGCACTGTTTATCTTCCACTGTCCATTCCGTTCAGCTGCTCTTTCAGGTCCTTTGCTGTTTCTGACAGAATAACTATGTCGTCCGCAAAACGCAATTAATTCTTCACCCTTAACTTTAATTCCTTCTCCAAATTTCTCCTTGCTTTCCTTTATAGCTTTCTCGATGTACAAATTGAATAACATTGGAGAAAGGCTACAACCCTGTCTTACTCCCCAACCACTTCAACCCTTTCACGCCCTTCAACTCTGACAACTGGTGTTTGGTTTTTGTACAAGTTGTAAATAACCTTACAAAAGCTAAAAATGTACGTTTGCCTTTCCTTAATCTATATTCTAGGATAAGCCGTAAAGTGAGCATTGCCTCCCCTGTTCCTACATTTCTCCTGAACTCAAATTGATCTTCCCCGAGGTCGGCTTCTACCAGCTTTTCCATCCTTCTGTAAATAATTCGTGTTAATATTTTGCAACCATGACTTATTAAACTGATGGTTATGTAGTTTTCACACCTGACTTGGCCTGCTTTCTTTGGAATGGGTATTATTACTTTTTTCTTAAAATCTGAGGGTACTTCGCCAGTCTCATACATCTCACACACCCCGTGAAACAGTTTTGTCTTGGTTGGTTCACCCAGAGACTTCAATAGATCTGAGGGAATGTCATCTACTTTAGGAGCCTTGTTTCGACTGAGGTCTTTCATTGCTCTGTCAAATTCATCTCTCAGTATAGTATCTCCGATTTCATCCTTATCTACATCATTTCCCCTTCCTACAATAATGCCACTTGCTTCGTTGAGCCTCTCTATATATTCTTTCCACCTTTCAGCTTTCCCTTCTTTGCTGAGAACTGCTTTTCCATCTGTGTTCTTGATATTCATAGAGCTGATTTTCTTATCTCTAAATATCTCTTTTATTTTCCTGTAGGCTGTATCTATTTTTCCCCTATTTATACATTCTTCTACATCTTTGCATTTGCATTCTAGCCACTGCTGCTTAGCCATTTTGCACTTCCTGTCAATCCCATTTCTTAGTCGTCTGTACTCCATTTTGCCTGTTTCATTTACGGCATTTTTATATTTTCTCATTTCATCGATTAAATTTAGTATGGGACGCAACTATTGTGGACATCAGTCCCTAAACTTACAAACTAAGTCAAATTAACCCAAGAACAACGCAAACACACACACACACACACACACACACACACACACACACACACTCACACGCCCGAGGGAGGACTCGAACCTCAGATGCTAGAGATCGCGTAATCCGTAACATAGGCCTCCAGACCACACGGCCAATCCCGATCGGCACTGATTTAGAACATTGCAATATTTTTCAAAAATAGACTTCTTAGAGACTAGGTTCCACATCTCCTTATAAACGCTCTTTTCACTTTGTCCTTGATTCTGGGCCTTGCGTGTTCCTGTCATGCTTTTTTATGTTCAAATATTTGTAGAGCTTATGGGACTTAACAACGGGGTCATCAGTCCCTAAACCTACAAACTCCTTATGAACTAGCTTATACTAAAGACGGCACAAACATCCATGTCCGAGCGGGGATTCGATCCCCCGACCGCAGCGGCTGTCCAGACCGTAACTGGCGCGCCGCAGACCACTCGACCGCCGTGACCGGCTGCTTTTTTATGCTACTTATCAGATATCAAACATAATATCTTCAACAGTCTTACGTGCTAATATTAACAGTTCATTCACGGAGAATTACTTATTTTAGAACTACGCATTCAAGTTTTCTAATTATTAGGTAACCGCCCAAATGTTTATTTTATTTATTTATTTAGCCTGATCAGATTAGAGCCATCAGTTCCTCTCTTTAAGGCTATAGGCCTATAATGTTTGTGAAACTGAAGTACGAAACTAAGCAGGCTCTAGTAAAATAGTTGATGAAATGCAATCTGAAGCGTTGAGACATTGCTTTTGTACAGCTGTAGTGGTTAAGCATTTGCGCTTCTTATTAAGAGCCGAAGTTTAGGAGGAAATTAATTGTTAACGGTTTTCTTCCATGCCTAAAAGTGTAACTAACCACCGTAAAGGAACACTTGTTATTCGTAACATCATTCTCTTACTTCGCAGCAAATTAGAGATTTCCGGATTATATTTTTTATAGCTGCTACAGTTTTAGCGTCATTGTGCAGCTCTACTCCAATCGTTTGGCGGTGCTGCAGAGATGAAGTTGCAAGAAACCACTCTATAATAAAAAGAAATGAGTATGAAACTCGACTGATCCAAAACAAAAACAATCCAATACCAATTTAAAAAAAAAAAAAAAAAAAAAAAAAAAAAAAAAAAAAAAAAAAAAAAAAACTTTCAACCCGAAGGAAGAAAAAAATATATGGTCAAGACGACTACTGACCCGAAGCATGAAATTCGAGTTCCAATCCTGAACCGGCACAAATTTGCATCTGAGCCATTTAATTTATGGTCGAAATGATTCGTAAATTACTGCCGTTAGTGGTAACCGATGGTGTCTGATCTTTCCGACATGTTCAAAGGGAAATACAGCAAAACCATTCCTACTTGGTCCAAACGATAGTTCACCGCTTTCGTCTTCGAACATTGTTTCTATCACAGAATAGCGACATCCCCAGTGTAGAAGTATTTACGAAGTGATGCAGCAATGAGACATCATGTAGATTAGATAATACATAAGTTGGATTGCTGTAGCAAATTAAACTTACAACTAAGGACCGACCAAATTTTCGGTTTGGGTTACAGCCAGTTTCGCCCAAAATATTGGTTTCAGCCAGAAACGAGCCAAATCTTCGGCTTGGCCGAAGTTAGCTTTCGTGAACTTGCTGATGAAGTCCGGTCGCGTTCTGGATGGACTCAGTCAAAAATAACGCTTTACCGCAATTGACGGCGCGCCGTTTAACTGCTAGCAGTCTCTCCTCCCGTGTAAAAATCGTGGGTATTTTATTGTTAAGAACAATATGAAGCAATCGTATCTTATAGTGGTATACTATGTCAGTAACAATTTAACTTAATCAGTATTGTACATAATGGAACGGCTTATCGTATTATTATGCTGTAAAGATTTATTAATGAGTTTCTTTAAAACCGAAGAGCTTCTTTTAACAAAACAGTAAAGGTTACTTATGAAAGCAAACTAATCATTACTTTCTGCGTATTTTGTATTGTGGTAGTCATGTTTCGGTTCTGAAACTTCGTAGTATCTATTTGACATGTTTGTTGTGTACCTAAGGCCTAAATATGTTCCTCGAAGCAGGTATGCAGGACTGTGGAATTAGTGGCAGCTATACATTAGTCTCGTTAGTTCGAGGTGAATGGGGCCGGGATTACATTGATCTTGAAAAGAATACACGTGTAAAAAAATGTGACCTCTTTTAAAAAAAGTTTATAAATACTGTTTTACATTGGCAGTCTAAAGTTTTAAGTAAGGCATAAAAATTAGCATTTGACTCTAAATAACGTGAAGTGTCAAGTCATCCACATGAGTACAAAAAGAAATCCGTTAAACATTGTCTATAAGATAAATCAAGCAAATGTGTAGGCCGTAAACTCCACTACATACCTAGGAATTACTGTTACATCAGACTTAAACTGGAAAGAATACATAGATATTTTCGTGGGAAAGGCGAACCAGAGACTGCGTTTTATTGGCAGAACCCTTAAAACATGCAACAGAACTACTAAGAGGAAGAGGAAGGAGTGAGGATAGGAGGGCAGCAGGGGGAAAGGAAATGCAGTCTGGGAAATACGGAAGTCTGCATTAGCTAGGAGCCCCGTGTTCGCCAAGCACGTACTCACGAAAGAACCGTGAGCCTCCTGGAAGGGGAGGGATGGGGGGGGGGGGGGGGGGCGGTGCGCATTCGACTCATGAGCAGGGGTTGAATGGCTTTGCATCACGTTCAGTTCCGCTTCCTCCGGTAACCATCATGTTCGATTTTGGAACTCTATGTCAAGTAACAATTTCGTTGCTGTTCTACAACACGTCAAGTATTTAATGTACTGTACATCCAAGGCATGAGATTATAAGTGGCATTCAGGATTTATAGAGCATTGGAGTCTCACTCAGAAACGAATGTATTCAATTGATTGTGTCTTCACCACACAGTACCAAGAGAATTTTCTGTCTTTTTATCTGTTCCGGTTCGAACAGACAGTAAGCAGTATGCTGTTCTGTTGGAATATTTCTGGCTTTGAGAACAGCAGATGAAGACCTAACAGTGGATGTGTCCAAGGCAAGTGAAATATGGAAAAGTTACACCCTGTATTATTCTCTTATTCTGCGGCGAATTACAAATCAATACCAATCAGACAGATCCCGGAATTAAGGCAGGTGAATCAATCTTGAAATAATAATAATTTCGTGTGGCTCACTGGCCAGTGCAAGTCTTCCAAATGGACGCCACTTCGGCGACTTGCGTGTCACTTGCCTACCCCAGTTATCCAAGCGGGGAAGTGGGACATACAGCTTAAAGTGAAATCCCTACCACGTGTCGTTTCTGTCGACTCCTTACATGGTTAAGAGGCGAAGCACGTGTTGAAACGCACACCGAAAAATAAATAAATAAATAAATACAAAAATAAAAAAAATAATACGAGGTCCAACCGTGTTTCGAACTCGCAATACGTCAGTTTGTTTTCCTTGCTCTTTGGGTAGTTCGTTGCGGTCGCTGATACTGTTTGTCCGCTGTTGTTCTTGGATTAGCTTTTTATTATTACAGAGGGCGTTCAGCCCTCTCACCGGACACGCTGAGCCGTGGCTCCCGGCACGTTTTCCAGTTGAGCGGTTTACCCCAAGTTTACCGGGGCCGTCCAGTCTTGAAAATCAATCGCTGACCAACCATTCACACACAGGCTTGGCCAAGCTATCGGCTGCAGAGTGTACATCGACAGATCTGGCAAGAAGTGAGTCTTCAGCTTCCCTACCGATGGTGGTGCTTCAACAGTAACTAATCATACAGAGAAAAATGACAATATACCACAGGATACAACGAAAATAACGATTTATGTTTAATGTGACCATTTTTCCTAACAGTGTCTTCTCGGAGGTATGCAGTCGCGTGAATTTCGTTATATGAAAGAGTACAGACCTCCTCAGGATGCACTTTATTGATTTTGATTATTCATGAAAGAAAGGCATGCATGTTCGACTTCGCAATATTCACTCTGTCATCAGCTGTGTATTAAAAGGTATCATATATTTTTCTATTCACTGCAACACAAACTTGCAATGACACTCGCTAAAGGTCCTCTCATACCACTATATAGGTAAAATCAAAGGTAGGTGAAAAATGTTTATATTACGAGACACACGGAACCTAAGCTGACAGTGAAGCCTATCAGCCAAGACATAAGATTGACATTTAGTTTACTTTGATATTTGAAAGCTTAGACTAAACTCGTTAATCCTGTGTTAAATGACTTTGTACACCTTCAGACAAATACTGAATATAACACATACTGGTGGGTGTACAGAATCATAGGACGCCATACAGTACACTATATCTTGTTTGAATTTGGCACCACACCGTACGTGTTAACACCGACACACGACTGCAGTTCACAATCGTTGTAAATATATTGGAACTTACCTTAGAGTATATTATACTCTGCAACGAACAGATCAAGTGATCGCTGAAATACGTTATCTCCAGGTATCTCTATACAATCGGGATGTATAACTCTGTTCTCTGAGCGTAGAACTGCAGCTGCAGCACATTCACGTGTTTTACACATGATTTCGCGTTTTCCGCCATGTTTGAATACGGCAACGAATTTACATTAGTTCTTACGTGACAAGACTTGCTTGATTACCTCTTGTTTGAATTTTATGTCAATATACGATGAAATAGGCTGGAATGGCAGTGGATTCGAAACGATTTTTAATTTCTTTATCTAGTAACATTTTGTAGCAGCCATGTTTGAATTTGGCAAGAAACTAAATATGAACATCTTTGGCTGGCATGCTCATACAATTATAGTTCATTATCCAGGCAGTATAGAGATCAATGGTTATCTCCTAGTAAGTTAGAATCTCTGGAGATGCCCTAACACTGAAAAAGTTAATCCGGCATACTGGGCAGTCCGACATTTGTTTGAGCCCGAAACATTTGTCGTAGTGCATGTATGTAGTACTTCTAGTCGTTGAAATCTAAGTAAATGCCTGACGTGACTGTCAATTTCGTGACATTACGTAAAGAGGACAATATTCACACAGAGTTTAAATCTTTGTTTTGCTCACAAGAGCATGGCCATTCTGGCTTCAACCATACTGTTCTTAGCACAGATAACACCATCTTCCTTTATTCTTAACATCCTTAGTTCTCTAATACTTCCAAAGAGGGCAACTCGATGGTACAAAGTTAGTGGCAGCATCTGTGATGAAAACGACTGCACTGTTTAACGTTTCTCTAGCAACAGTAATCCTCGGTAATGATAGCGTACACAAAATATGGCAAAGCAGTATTGCCGGAGCGGAATCATCGGTGAAACCCGGAATTAGTGACATGACAAACAGGCGTGCGGATGTACAACTTAAAACTACCACTGAAAAAGCGACTGCAAAACTTAAGACTGATTGTTACGACAGAAACAGTAAGGCTGGAGCTTAAAGTCAACAGGAGGGTTGCATTTACTCAACCTTTATAATGGAAGCTGGGAAGGAAGCTGTAACACGAACCTGGACACTGGAAATATAATGGTACGGTCCGATAAATCATCAACAACCTTGTTTATGTATCGAAAAACCCTAAAGAAGCTTATGATACGGCATGCCTGTTCCCTTGAGTGAAACACGGGGGACGTTCCGTTTTGGGCATCTATATAGTAGTCTATTTGATTGTTTCTATCATCCCGCTTACTGGTCGGATTACTGTGAATCAATATCTCACCATCCACGACAGTAAACTTCTTACTGTGACTAACGTATAGCTACAAACACCGCCATCTTCAAAAATGATAATGCGCCACTGGCATGTTTTGTACCGAATCAGAAAATTGTCAAACATATCCCTTGAACTGCAAAATCGTTATGTCTCAGATTGAACCATGAAGAAAATTACAGGCCTATATCATTGACTTCAGTTTGCAGCAGGATCTTAGAACATGTACTTTCCTCAAATATTATGAATTATGTCGAAGAGAACGACCTATTGACCCATAGTCAACACGGATTCAGGAAGTATCATACTTGTGAAACACATGTAGCTCTTTACTCACATGATGTAATGAGTGCTATCGACAAGTGATGTCAAATAGATTCCGTATTTTTAGATTTCCGAAAGACTTTCGACACTGTACCTCACAAGTGTCTTCTAATCAATATCGCCATAGTTGTGCGATAAGATTCGTGAATTCCTGTCAGAGAGGACACAGTACGTTGTAATTGACGGAAAGTCATCGAGTAGAGCATAAGTGATATCTGGTGTTCCCAGGGAAGTGTTATAGGACCCCTACTGTTCGTGTTTTTTTTGTTTTTTTGTTTGTTTTTATTTTTTTTATTTTTTTATAAACGCTTCAGGAGACAGTCTGAGTAGCTGCCTCAGACTGTTAGCGGATGATGCTGTTACTTATCGGTTAGTAAAGTCACAAGAAGATCAAAAGCAACTACAAAATTTTTTAAATGTCTGCATGGTGCAAAAAATGGCAATTGACCCTTAATAATGAAAAGGGTAAAGTTATGCAGATGAAAACCGTTAAACTTCATTTACACGATAAATCAGTTAAAACTACAGGCTATATATTCAACTAAATACCTAGGAGTGACAATTACAAACATCTTAAATTGGAAAGAACACTTAGAAGTTATTGTAGGGAAAGCGAACCAAAGACTACGTTTCGTTGGCAGAACAGAAGACGCAACAGTTATACTAAAGAAACTGCCTACACCATACTTGTGTCTCCAAGTTTGGAGTATTGCTGCCCATTGTGGGATCCACACCACGTGGGACTGACAGACGATTTAGAGAAAGCTCAGAGAAGGTCAGCTCGTCTTGTATTTTTGCGATATAGGAGGGGTTTGGAGGGGGGGGGAGTGTCATGGAAATGATGCACGAGTTGGAGCGGAAATCTTTAAAACAAAGGCGTTATTCGTTGCGAGGTGATGTATTTGCGAAATTTCTTTCCCCAAATTTCTCTTCCGAATGCAAACATATTTTGTTAGAATCCACCTACATAGGAAGACATGATCATAAAATAAGAGAATAATTATATCGAAAACAGGAAGATTCAGGTGTTCCTTTTTCCGTGAGCTATTAGAGAATGGAGCTGTAAGGAAAAATCGTAAAAGCGGTTCGATGAATCCTCTGTCATGCACTTCAATGTGACTTGCAGAGTATTTATATGGATGTAGAATTTTGAATTAGATAGTGAGGTCCAAATTTACAGCTAGAAAACTATTGAAGTGATTGGCGGATGATGTGGTACAAATTCTGTTGGAAACTATAAAGACCATGTGCGAATCGGTTCCTCGAATATTTACAGCTGTTCTCAAAGCCAGTGGTTGTTCAACAATAAATATTGTATCTATGTTAGCTGTTCCTATTATTTTATCCACCCCTCGTACAATATAAATCAGGTCTTCGCCAGAATGCATGATCGTCAGTTGTGTTATATGAATTCCATGTCAAATAGACCTTTGGTTATTATTGCAACCACAGAGTGTACAACAGTACATAACGTCCTTGTAGGTGCCCATCTTAGGATTATCACCACTTGTACAGCGGGATCGTAATCTTGCTTCAGCATTGCTGGCACTTGCGGAAGTTCAGTAGCATTGCAGAGGGGCTATCTAATCTGCAGCTCTTAAACCTCTTCTGCAACGACCTCACTCCACACTTACGACACGGCCCCCTCCACCTCTCTGCGTCTTACGATGATCACTTAACCGGCTTCAGGATCTTCTTCTTAACAGCGTAGCTACTGACGGTCCTTGTTTACAAACTTTACTTACCTTGCTGACAGTGATACAGGTAAACTATAGTTTTCGGTATCTCTGTGTCTGACCCATCTGCGACTGTCTCGAATTCTCCTACTGAAAGCGCTGAATCTGAATAATTGAAAACGTATCGTTGTGTTTCAATGACTTTGTTTAATTTTACGTTTATCCTTGAAAGACTCGTCTTCGGAAGTGCGGATTGAAGAGAAGCGGTAGCTATAAAACGTCGTCTACAGTGTGTTACTGGCAAATCAAGCCTAATTAAAGTTACCCGCCCTGAATCTTCATAAAAATCCTCCATAATCGCTTCTCAAAGTCATTATCATTATAAGGCAGCTGCACGTTCTACTTTCATTCCGCTCAGTAAATAAAAACTAATAGTTCTAATTGAAACTTCTGATCAATTCAGCACACAGGTAGAAGTAGTCACATTCTCTGAAAATCGCTATAAACTGCTTGTTGAAAATGACCGTATTTTAAGACTTTTACGCTTTGAACGTGAGATGAATGATTATTCACATGCATCTGACCGAGTTATCACTGAAGTAGTGTAGTAAATTAAGATTTTCTCCAGATATCAAGCTTTTCGCTTCAAGTCTACATCACTCGAAATATCTTTAGCATTTCTACCACAGTCTCCCGAACAAGCAACTATCAGCTTACGTTAGATGTCCGTTTGATCTAAATCTTGCCCGACGCCATTAAGCAGTGCTTTTAGTATACGCCATACAATGCAAGAATTTCTACCGTATACAAACTGCTGCATCCCAGTATCGTAGCAGTAAAACAAAGCCTTTAGTTTGCTCTACTTAAAATGTATGCACGTAATCTTCGTGTTTTATTACTTTCCGCTATTTACATGACATGAATAATTACACTGAACTGTACTGTTGGACGCTCAATTTATGTTTCATTATGATTAACCATCATAATTTAACGTATCCATAATGCACTGAGACGCTTTCTGACTTGGTGCATTACCCTTTTCTTTTTTTTTTTTTTTTTTTTTTTTTTTAATCTATCGGACCAAACTGCGTGGTCATCAGTCTGTAGCTTACAAACTACTTAAACCTACATAAACTAACCTAAGGACAACACACACACCCATGTCCCAGGGAGGACTCGAACCTCCACGGCGGGCAACCACGCGCTCCGCAGCGAGACGCTTTAGGCCACTCGATTACCTTGTTCAAAAATGCCGTGACCACCAGAAAAAATGATTGTACTTGGTCTGCATCGAGTGTACGTCACTTCTTGCTCGTCATGGTGCCTTTCTGGTGTTCCACTGGACCCGTTGATGCCGTGAACATTCCTCAGAGCATAACTGAGCCATCGTCAGCTTGTCTCCGTCCCGCATTATACGAGGGTCGTCCAAAAAGTAAGTTCCGTTTTATCCGCGGTAGCGCTACGATCGCAGTTCCGAACAGGCGCGGCAGTTTCTCTGACTCAAAGAGAAGACACGTACGTCATTTTCAGATTGCTACTGCCTGCGTGTGCTTTGTAGTGCTTCCTTATAATGTCAGCGGTAATTGGAAATGCCACCCTGTGTGAAATCAGATCTGTGATTCGTTTTTCTAAATGCAAAGAAAGTTAAACCAAAGGAAATTCATCTGCGAATCTGCGAGGTTTCCGGACAATGCTATGAGCGATTCAACGGTTAAAAGATGGGTCAGACTGTTCAGTGAAGGACGTGATCAATGTGGTAATTCTTTCAGCAATCAGTCGTAAAAAAATATATTTTTATTTGTTTGCAAATCTAGATTTCGACCACTGTGTGGTCATTATCAATGCTTAAAACCAATTAAATTACTTAAAACATCCCGACCTCCATGTTGGAGGTTGCGTTCGAACTGCCGCGGCTGTTACAATTGTTACGCAGCTGTTAGAATTGTAACAGCTGCGTCAGTACGAACGCAACCTCCAACATGGAGGTCGAGATGTTTGAAGTATTTTAATTGGTTTTAAGCATTGATAATGACCACACAGTGGTCGAAATCTAGATTTGCAAACAATTAATATATATATATACGACTGATTGCTGAATGAATTACCACAAATCAAATACAGTCGTGGAGCACCAATTCCAACTTGGAATCAAGCCGGACGTGATCAAGTAAATGCACGACGAAGAATGAAGTGGATGCCCGTCTGTGGTCGTTAATCAACTGGTTCACACAATTGAAGAGAAGATTGAGCAAAACCGTAAGTTTACATTTAGTGCCCTTGCTATGGAAGTTCCGCATAGGATCACTAATTCAAAAAATTGTTATTGAAAAATTGCAATTTCGAAAACTTTGCTCACGTTGGGTACCCAAAATTCTTACTGAGCAACACAAAAAAAAAAAAAAAAAAAAAAAAAAAAAAAAAAAAAAAAAAAAAAAACCAAACGCTGGGCAGTGCACTTTAGTTTCTGACACGCTACAATGAAGAAGGCGATGGTTTTCTGTCCCAGATAGTCACGGGGATGAATCTTGGGTATAGTGCGACACCCCTAAAACAAAACGGCAATCAGGCTTGATTCCATGTTGAAATTGGTGCTCCACGATTGTATTTGATTTGTGGTAATTATTTCAGCAATCAGTCGTAAAAATATAAATTTTTAAATTTTTATTTGTTTGCAAATCTAGGCAGCAGCGTCAGTATAAACGCAACCGTCAACATGGAGGTCGAGATGTTTTAAGTATTTTAATTGGTTTTGAGCATGTGGTCGAAATCTAGATTTTCATACAAATAAAAATATAAAAATTTATATTTTTACGACTGATTGCTGAAATAATTACCACAAAACGGCAATCAATAGAATGGGGGCACACTTCATCCCCAACGAAAGTTAAGCCCAAGCAAATCTTGACACCACGAAAAGTCATGTGCGCCGTATTTTCGCACAGAAAAGGCATGTTGCTGATTTATTTTCTACTACGAGGTCAGACAACCAATGCGCATGGTTGCTGCGAGAATGCCGCTCCGGAGTGGCCGAGCGCATTGGGGCGCTATGCTCCTATGCGTGAGACCGTTCCCCGTCGGGTGTTTTAATCTTCCCTCGGGCATGGATATTTGTGCTGTCCTTAGTATAAGTTAGCTTACGAATAGTTTATAAGTTTAGGGACTGATGACTCCGTAGTTCAGTTCAAATGTTCAAAAACCAAACTGCTTGGTCATCAGTCCGTAGCTTACAAACTACTTAAACCTAGGTAAACTAACCTACGGACAAACACACACACACACCCATGCCCCAGGGAGGACTCGAACCTCCACGGCGAGCAACTGCGCGCTCCGCAGCGAGACGCTTTAGAGTTTAGACCGCTCGACTACTCCACCGCGGCGCGCAGTTAAGACCCATAAACTTAAAAAACATAAACGCGAGACCATTAAGAAATTGCGCCGCGTGATAAAGAGAAAGCGCCGAGGATTACTGTGAAAAGGTAATGTTTTATTCCACGTTACACGCCGAATGTGACCAAACAACACTTACGGGAATTTCACGGGGACGTGTTTGAACATCCTCCGTACAGTCCGTTCCTCAAGCGGTCAAGGAACTGTTGCGAACCCTCCCATCGGCACGCTGTAAAAGGTGACGGGATTCATCAGACCAAGCAGCACTCTGCCACTGCGCCACTGTCCAGTGACGATGGTCACGACCCCGTTTCAGTCGCAGTTGCCGATGTCGTGCTGTTAACATTGGTACGTGTACGGATCGTCGGCTGTGGAGGCCCATCGCTAGGGGTGTTCGGTGTACTGTGTGTGCAGAAAAAAATCTTTGTCCAGCACTGAGGCCCGACGTTAGTTCCACCACGGTTCACTACCTCTCCTCTTTTACCACTCTGTCAACCCACGACATCTGTAATAAGCAGTAGCCGTCCAACTCCTCGACCTTTGGAGCTGGTATACTTTGGTTTCTCCACTTGTTGAAGACACTCATCACAGCCCCGACAAGTGGTGCAGTTTCCGATAGGGCCCTCACTCGGTCAAAATTAGATGGATCGCGCGCTTTCCCCGTTCTTCCCACGGACAGGTTACATCCATCGTACGTGTGACTAGCCATCGCTCCTCGTTAAGTGACGCTGCTATCGCTGGACAGGTTTATATCGATAGTATTTAGGTGGTTGTAATGTTCACACTGATCAGTGTATCTGTTTCCTATTTGCATATGCGTGTAGGAGGACTTTCATGTGTCTCAGCGAACTTGATTTTAACTAAGAAAGAAGTGCGATTTCGTAAACGAGGCAAATAAAAAAATGAAAATTCATTCAGAACAGTGTAACTGTCATGTTATCAACTTCTACTGACACTAATTAGAAAATCCGAAACAGCGTACTAAAGTAGTTATCTTCTGTAGTGGAGTGAAATGTGTTACGATGCGTGACTTCACGTGTCTTGCAAAGCTGTTTATAATACACAAAATTATCAAAGCAAAAAATCTGGATTACAAACTGTGCATTTAAAAAGTACGTAGACAAAATGCTTCTATTAAATTCATAACAAATCTACATAACCAAAGTCTAAGAAATATCCAAACTCACTGTATGTACCTCTGCACTAAAAAGGTAAAGCAGTCAACAATCCGAAGATTGGTTTGAACACCACAGTGCTTTACTAGGCATGGTCCTGTTTGGAGGTGGTATGCCGTTGCCTTCCTCCGACCTTCGAACTGACTTATCCAGCCAGTTATAGGGGGACCTACACTTTAACGTGGGTTCCGAACCACGGTGCTACTCGGTATTTTTCACATGAGCAGTACTGGCAGAGGTGAAAGAAGTGGAAAGTGACAGATAAAATCCTTGGACCTGGCGGGGATCGAACCCGTGATTTTTGGATTTGTAGTCTGCACTCTACCACTGTGCAACCGAGGTGCACTTATGAAACGTATTTTTACAAAGAAAATTAATCTGAGCTCATCTTAAACTCAATTGTTGCAAATACAACCGAACAGATTCAAATTAATCGGTAGTACTGCAGAGAAGCTGGATAGGTCACAGTAATTGAAAGCAACAATTTATTACTTTACAAGCTGAAAACCCGGCGTTGCCCGGGTACTTATTTATTTATTTCTGCCTTGAATTAGGACTTCTCGTATCCCTTCTCTCTCCGTCCATCCCCTCTTTTCTGAAAACATGTTATATTTACGGGAGATTTAAGAAATAAAGCCATCTTTCATAATTTACAAATTTACAAGTGCAGTATCCAAACAAAGAAAGGTAGTAATCAAAATACAAATGATATGTAACATTCTTACATTCACTTAATTGAAAAAAATACTATAAATATTATTTATTGTTACTTGTCCAGGATCTGAGCAAGCGACATAGATTTCCTTGTGAAAAAACATGCTAACGTCAAATCATCTCCTCAATATTCAATAGGTTGCCCTGTGATTTATTAATCCTAAAAGAAAAAGAAAGTGTCACTGGGAACTGCAGTCCCTTGAAGTTAAAAGGTAGATCTATCGGCAATAATGTGTACTGGTTAGATGGACAGTTCCATTCTTTCCTTTCCTTTTAGCTCTATAGCAGTGTATTGTTTTGTCTGCAGCCGTGTTCGAAGTTGGTTCATCTTTTAGAAATTATCTCAAGCTGACTGGAACACAGGAGTATCTTAGTAGTAAAAGCATAAATTTGTTAAAACGTGGTGCACGATGTGAAAGGTTTTTACCCATTGTAGCATATACGAGGTGCTTCCGGAAAGTAAGTTCCATTTGGTAATAAAATAAAATTGTACACAGATACAGAAGAGATATTTATTGCACAAAATTCTGCAACTCTTAAACTACTTTTCCACATAACTGCCGAAATTTTGAAGGCACTTGTCATAGCGTGCCACAAGTTTTTGCATGCATCCTTCACAGAAGGTTCCCGCCTGTGTAATCAATCATATGGTAACAGCTCTTTATCATCGTTGAAGTGTTGACCACCAAGGGCAGATTTTAGGTGTACGAAGAGATGAAAGTCGCTAGGAGAGAGGTCCGAGCTGTATGGAGGATGATCAAAAAAGGTCCCATTGAAATTTCCGTAAGAATTGTTTGGTCACATTCGGTGTGTGAGGTCAGGCATTATCGTGAAAAAAAATCTTTTGACAGTAATCCTCTTCTTACACCTAAAATCCTTGGTGGACAACAATTCAACGATGATGACGAGATGAAAGAACATGTTACCACATGGTTGAATACACAGGCGGCAACATTCTATGAAAAATGCACACAAAACCTTGTGCCATGCTATGACAATTGCGTACAAAATTTCGGAAGCTATGTAGAAAAGTAGTTTAATAGTTGTAGATTTTTGTACAATCAATATCTTTTCTGTATCTGTACCCGTTCGTTTTATATAATCAAACGGAACTTACTTTCTGGACGCACTTCGAATTATCTCATATTTATTTAATTATATGTTGTACAGCTGTATAATTTTGCAGGCATATATTCATTTGTATATGCGCTGTAAGTCGGAATATCTGTTGTGAATACAGTTAGTAGTAAAGAAATATTAGATTAAAATCTGATGCGTGATGGGGCGGTTACTGTTTATGACCTCATATCTCATGAACAACTGTGATATAATTTCGAAGGTGCATTCAGCTGCATGTTTCTATACTGTCTACTAGGTCATGTGTAAAAAATTTCATTTAAACTTGAACAAAACTGTAGATTTGTATGCAATACCTACACACCAACAAACACACTGTTCTACATATAAAGAAGATTACGAGACGTTTCGGATGTATTTCCATCAGATATTCATCTGTTTCGTGAACGACAGCTACACGTAGACATATGTGTTGAAAAAGTTGTTCACTGTGCAGTCGTATGAGCTGTCGTTAACAAAACAGATGAATGAATACCTGACGGAAATAATTCCGAAACGCGCGTAGTCAAGTCACGCTGTGCCTGAAGTGTGCCTTTCAATTACTGCGCCCTATCCCTGCAGTACTACAGTTCAGTTTGGCCCTAATAATGACTAATGAGAGTAATTGAATGATCAACAGTAATCTTGCTGTGTTCAGCAGTGGTGGAGTGGCCGAGCGCTCTAAGGCGTCCTGCTGCGGAGCACGCGGTTGTTCGCCGTCGGAGGTTCAAGTCCTCCCTCGGGCGTGTGTGTGTGTGTGTGTGTGTGTGTGTGTGTGTGTGTGTGTGTGTGTGTGTGTATGTGTGTGTTGTCCTTAGCATAAGTTAGTTTCAGTTAGTTTAAGTAGATTGTAAGCCTAGCAGTTAAGTCCCTTACATTTAGAAACATTTCTTGTAGTGTTCACACTATGACAGTAAACTCTCGTCCTAACATACTTTCATAACTTACCTTGAATAGCTAGGTACTGATCGACGATGGTAGAAGGTCGAATTCAGCGAAGCAATAAATCGCCTAAAGAAAGGAAAATCTTACTCAATTCCCCCATCTATGATCTGTCATTTATTCACGGACCATCCAGGTCAACACGGCCGACACCATGTAGCTCTATTATAATGACAATGAAGTCTACGATATTGCTGCAAACCAAAGATCATCTTGCTTGTACTCAAAGGGTAACATGATGTCTAATACAATACAGACACACTTATGGAATATCAAAATTGAAACAGAACTTTACACAGATTACAGTGTTTAATTGGCGTCTCCTTTGTGTGTTTAGTTGGTGGGCATTTTTTCATGGACACGCGCGCTCGTGTGTTTTTGTGGGTTAAAGGATTTTCTCTCTTCTTGATGTTTGGTTGTTTCCATTTATTTCTCTTATCAGATTTTATGGTGCCTTTTAACGTTCTCTGGATAGTTTTATTCAGTTAGTCGTATTAAATGACGTTTACTACAATTTGTTTCAAACTCTTTCTCCTTACATATTATTTAGTTGTTTTTATTTATTTTCATTTTCTTGTAATATATCTGGGACATTCGCGATGTGACCGAGTACCTTTAGTTAAATTACAGTCCTTTGATATATGTCGGTATAGTCCTCATTTTCTAAATTGCAGAAATTTTTATCCGAACAGTTTTATCCGGAATGCCTCCATGTTCCAAAATAAATCCTGATAATCTCCATTTCTCATTTCTAATCTGATTGTCTCAAACCCCTTTAGCCTATGATCAACTAGGAATCATACATATATTATAGTTATTTTACCTTGACAGTTTCCTTACTTACAATAACACCGCCAGTGTCGTTTTAGTGACATTGTCCACGTTTTCTTTATGAATTAAAATGTTCAAATGTTTGTACATCTTAAGGGACTTAACTACGGGGTCATCAGTCCCTAAACTTACAAACTACTTACGAACTAGGACGGCACAAATATCCATGCCCGAGGGGGGATTCGAACCCACGACCGTAGCGGCCGTGCAGACCTTGACTGAAGCGCCTTAGTCCCCTCGACCACCGCGGCCGGGTTTTCTTTATGATCTTCTGCATTAATTCTGTAATGACAAGCGTATTTCCCAACGTACAGTACCTGTTATATGAACCCCAAAATTTTCCACTGAAAATACTTATAATGTAATTTTTGTGCTGCTTCAGTGTCATCTTTAATTGAGTTTCTATAATTTTTCCGTTTCTACCAATCTTCGTATAGCTCTTCTTCTTCATCACCACAGTGTCATCACATTACTGCCTACACTTCAAAGGAATATTTCCGTGCTCTGCTACCTTTTCTGCGTGTACTACAAGCTCTTGTAAGTGCTCCTAAACAGTTCATCCGTTTGCGATGAAACTTTCCTCAGTTGTCCTCTGTTCACCCTGGAAAGTTTCTGGTTCAAACTAACAAAAGAGTACGACACATAGTTCAGGAGATATGACGTCATAAACAATAAGACACCTGGTGTGTAAGATGTATGAGGCAGGCGAAGTACCCTCCGACTCTAAGAAAAATGTTATAATCCCCATTCCAAAGAAAGTAGGTGCAGACAGGTGTGAAAACTACAGAACCACCAGTTTAATAAGTCAGGGTTGCAAAATATTAACACGAATTATTTACAGAAGGATGGAAAAGGTGGTCGAAGCCGACCTCGGGGAACATCAGTTTGGGTTCAGGAGAAATGTAGGAACACTGGAGGCAATACTTTATGGCTTATCCTAGAAGATAGATTAAGAAAAGGCAAACCTACTTATCTAGCTTTTGTAGTTTTGGAGAAGGCTTTTGACAATGTTGACTGGAATAAACTATTTCAAGTTCTGAAGCAAGCAGGAGTAAAATATAGCCAGCGTAAGGTTATTTACAACAAAAACCAGACAGCAGTTGTCAGAGTTGAAGGGCATGAAAGGGATGCGGTGGTTGGGAAGGGAGTAAGACAGGGTTGTAGCCTTTCTCCAATGTTATTCAATTTGTACATTGAACAAGCTATAAAGGAAAGCAAGGAGAAATTTGGAGAAGGAATTAAAGTTCAGGGTGAAGAATTAAAAACCTTGCGTTTTGCCGACGACATAGTAATTCTGTCAGAGACAGCAAAGGATCTGGAAGAGCAGTTGAACGGAATGGACAGTGTGCTGAAAGGTGCATATAAGAAAAAGAGAAATTTGTTAACATCGAACATTGATTTATGCCTAAGGAAGGCCTTTCTGAAGGCATTTGTATGGAGTGTTGCCTTGTATGGGTGTGAAACATGGACGATAAACAGTGCGGACAGGAAGAGGATTGAGGCTTTTGAAATGTGGTGCTACAGAAGAATGCTGAAGATTAGATGTGTGGATGTCGTAACTAATGAGGAGTTACTGAACAGAATAGGGGAGAAAAGGAATTTTTGGCATACCTTGACGAAAAGAAGGGATCGATTGTTATGACATTCTTAGACATCAAGGAATTGTGAATTTAGCGTTGGAGGGAAGTGCATGGGGTAAAAACCGCAGAGGAAGACCAAGAGATGGATAAGCAGATTCAAACAGATGTAGGTTGCCGTTCTTATGTGGAGTTGAAGAGGCTTGCTCAGGATAGGATATTGTGGAGAGCTGCATCAAACCAGTCTCCGGACTGAAGACCACAACAACAACAAACAATAAGATGCCACAGCGAAAAAAATAAAGACTTATGCATCTTCTGTTTGAGAATGAGAGCAGGCAGGAGCTACCAACAAACTTTCCATATAATTTCAAACCGTTGTGTAAATTTTTCTCGCTGACCCAAAAAGTTATCGCTTACTATCTTTTCGCTTTACATTCCATACAAATAAAAAAAATAGTAAGTGAGGGCTTCAAACAGCAGTATGAAGTAAATTAAACCAGTCAGCAGCAAGATACTTCCTATTGCTTTGTTAGTAAGCGATCACTCACCACATGAAAGGAAAAAGTTTCGAGATGCATTGTGCTAATTCAGCGCGTAAACCTACCGTAAAATCAAATGTGTTATCCGGTAAACAAATCATTAACTTTACATTCGTATTATCAGCCACGTAACAGCTCAGAGAGTCCGACCACTGTCTCTGTGAGAAAGTAGTGGAAAAAAATGACAATGGCGGCTTCAAGGAATTATCACAACGTCCCCCTATTCAAGCAAATGAAGAAAAATTGAAGACTGGTGGGCTAAAGTGTAGTCGAACCCGCAACTGGCTATCACTCGTGCGTTAACCAAATGATCATTGATTTAGTAATACGTGTTTCCAATTTAATATTTCAAGCTCCTTCTTTGTCGGTTATCAGCTAGTTACATTTATCTTCTTTAGAGAGAGAGCGCTATCTGTTCGCAAGGCAGTTGCAAATTCTCTTTCCGTTCAGCTGTCGCGAATGATTTACGTCATGACTACATATAAATCACATTTGTATCGCTTTCGTCACACTTATAGCTACATCTTATCTAAGTAGCTCTTGCAGAAATTAGTAACATTTTACATGAACACTTCCAAGATAATCGGTAAGCTAAGTGTTAAGAATTCCAATACTTGACACTTATCTGTGCAAAGCCAAAGGCATTTCGTCAGTATCTTAATTGTGTTGTTTCTGTCGATTGCGGCGTGAATGAAGCACTCGGAAAGCCGGCCTGACTTGAGGCATAAATATTACGTTGATAAAAAGTGGAAGGGAAAACAGAGTACTTCCAAGCTGCTACATCAATGGCAAATCTCCCCGTTTTATAGCTTCGTTGTGAGATACACAGTCAATAGAAATGTAATAGGCTGTAATTGATGTACAGTGGCTAGCATTAATTATAAAAAAATCAGTTTTATTAGAAATCTGGACACGGGGGTACACGTTAGCTCTTATCTTTCAATTGTTATGTTTCATGGATAGTTTGACAGTTTTTAGTCGTAGTAGATATCACGCCTCATAATCTATTTTCAAAAACTCATTTCAAAGTGTAAACCAGATAGATTCATCTCATTCATTTGCTTGCTGCTGCTCCCAGGAGAAAATTATGCATGTTTCATAATCTACTTATGTGACAATTGGAGGGCAGTTATGCAGATGTAGAGGTACTAACGCCGAACAAGCTAAATCGTCGTCCAACCTTTAAAAGAGATAATCTCATTCTAAGAAAGGGGATGTGAAGGGATTTCAAGGTGTTTAACAACTGAAGTTACACACTTTGCATAGGTGACTTAGTAGATCAAGTTTTACTTGGGAACCCATTTCCGGAAATGTCATCTAACGATACTAACAGACTTATTCATCTCTGATACTGTGAAACAAATCTCTTCTAATGCCAGTTCTTTGCTTTACATGTTTTTGGGTTGGAGATACCGTGAACCCAAACGGTCACTAGTGAAATTTTTGGTTGTTTTGATCCATAGTACCTCCTCTTAAAATATGGAAAGCAAAGAGATTGCAGTAGAAAAAAATTGTTTCATACTATCAGTGATGAATGACTACTCATAACATCGTTGGATGACACACTCAAAGTATGTATTTTAATTGTTTTGGTCCATAAATAACTCCTTCCAAAATATGGGAAGCAAATAGCTTGCAGTAGAACGTAGAAGCAATTTGTTTCACAGTATCAAATGAGTAAGTGCTCACACCGTCGATGGATGACTTTTTCGTACATGGATTCGTATGTAAAACTTGATATACTTAGTCCTGTTTAAAACCTCCAAAAGTATGTAATATGATTTATGGACACCCTGTATTTCACAGTATATATTGGTATTTTATTTACATTATGATTCTGTTGTAGTCTCGAGCAAAGATGTTCATTTTTTATTCCATAATTTTCGGGAGTGCAGCCGGATCACTGTCGACATTCTACCACGATATTTCGGTCCAAAGACGTCCGGCCATCCTCCGGTGAGTAGACTATTTCTGAACAGCTAAGGTGCAGTTTATACTGGTTCTTGCGCATGACAAATGTGCTGGCGTCGTATTGCGCATGCGTTCGAGGTGTATATGTGCGATACATCCGAGTTGTATGTAGTACCCTCAGAGGTGGAAGGAAAATAGACTTCAAATCATTGACTATCGATTGATAATGCCTATTCCGCAGCGACCGGATATTATTAATCATGGGGTTCCGATATTTATCCACCTGAAAGCAGTTGTCGAGATTTAGGAGGTATTCAACAAGACGTATTTCTTCGATTCTTTAATTAATTAATTCTAATAACTTAAGGTAAATTTTTGTTTTGTTATACTCCATTGAGTGACCCATGGAAATGCAGTGTTCTTCTAATGATGATTTTGATGGTTCCAGAAGGTGGGTGTGTCTTTCGTGTTCTGTACGTCGTTCCTGTACAGTCCGTATCGCGTAGGCTATATACGCAGAACCACATTCACAACGAAATTTATAAACACAAAAAAAAGGCAGACTGCTTACAAAGTATTAAATCAAGAATATCTTCCATCCAAAAGCGAAGAGCTTTTGGCCTTAGCAAGAACTGTTAAAGATGGCTCACAATTCAAAAAAACGGGTGTTTACAAAATTCTCTTTGAATTTAGTTCTGTATATATAGGCCAGACGATATGAACTGTACAGTAACTATACACAGTACGCCGCGGTGGAGTAGCCGAGCGGTTTAAAGCACCTCGCTGCGGAGCGTGCGGTTGCTCGCCGTGGAGGTTCGAGTCCTCCCTGGGGCATGGGTGTGTGTGTTTGTCCTTAGGTTAGTTTACCTAGGTTTAAGTAGTTTGTAAGCTACGGACTGATGACCACGCAGTTTGGTCCGATAGAATTACAAACATTTGATTTTATACACAGTACACAAAAGATATACAGATAACATTTCGTAAATAACCTGTATTGTGTAGAAGTTGTTATAACAATTGGTAGTTAGTAATACCTGTCACTTCCTGTTTAAGTACCTAATTTATTATTTCTATCAAGTGTAATAAGAGTCTTCTCTTGGTTAATGCAAGTACAACCAATTTCGTTTCTCTCACGAGAGAATCTGGCTGCAAGAGTTGCGAATCCGCCTCTGTAGTAAAAATTCAATAGGCTTTGATTAATCAGAATTTGCTATATTTTTATGTGCAACAAGAACAGTTTCATGTTAGATTGAAATAACAGCAGAATTCAGAGTCACTTGAAGTCAAGTTTGTGAATGTTAACAACACCTTATAACACAAAAATTCATCGTTTGCTTCAGAGGCAGATAGCATTTTCTTAGTAACATGCTTTAAGAAAAGCTCCTCTGGGATGCCGTTTCGCTTAACATAAAAATTTTGCTGGCTACCCTAATATCAGCACCTGTAACCCCTCCTATTTGTAGCTCACATTATTTACGAGTTAAAAGCGCCGCTCGGAAACGTTAACCAAAGTCAATTAAGTAAGTTGTTATTATTATTTTAAACATTAAATAAGTTGTCAGGGCTTGTCTTGCGTAAATGTCATTAAGGTAACAAGGGATAATATTAACATAAATATACATCAATACACGCACAGGGAACATATTAGAGGACACTGAGGCGCTCCAGTCACGGTCTGCACGGCCACTATGGTCGGGGGTTCGAATCCCCCCTCGGGCATGGATATTTGTGCCGTCCTTAGTATTAGCTAGTTCATAAGTAGTTTGTAAGTTTAGGGACTGATGACACCGTAGTTAAGTCCCATAGACTTTAAAAGCAAGGAACATATTATTTTATGGTAGGTTTCAGCATGCCTCTGCAGCTTAATTCAAAGGTAAGTCGACGAACCACAAGATACATCTGTAAAGTTGCCTTCAGAATTTCAGTGAAAGCACAGTCATGAAGGTTTTGGCTCATACTTTAATAGCAATCATTAAAACAGTTTTCATTGATAAGATAGTTTCATTCGGTGACACAAGAAGTTAAGCAGATCAGTTTCATTAAAGCTACTAGATAGACAATATAAATAGACTAGTTTAATTTTTAAACAGATTAATTTCATTTCTTAAACAAATTAGATTCACAGTGAAGATCTCTTTGCTTTTGTAGCTGTTTGTAATTCCATTGGTGAACTACGGTGGATCATTCGCGTCTATCCTAATTTAGTTCGTCACATAATTGTCACAACGCGTCTTGTACGGTGTTCTTGAACTCGATTCACTGATGGTCAACAGTGTCAGTGGTGGAGTGAAATTTTCGTGTTGAGCGGTCAAGTACTGTTGAGTTCTGTCTCTTTTCGTTTTTCAGAGACTGGAGAAGCTTCCTACTTTTCTTGATATTTCTATTTACAGCTATTTACTTATGATTGCTGATTCACTGTTCTACTGAGTCGAAGAGTTCGGATATATTTTTCAGCAGGTATAATAGGTCACCTTCTTACCTCCATTAGTCGGCTTTCTATTTAACTAAAATGTTCAAATGTTTGTAAATCTATCGGACCAAACTGCGTGGTCATCAGTCCGTAGCTTACAAACCACTTAAACTAAGGTAAACTAACCTAAAGACAACACACACCCCTCATGTCCTAGGGAGGACTTGAACCTCCGACCGAGCAACTGCGCGCTCCGCAGCGAAGCGCCTTAGACCTTTCGACTACTCCACCGTGGCTGCTATTTAACTGCTAGAGGCAATTTTCGGATAAAGCTCTCCGAATAGTACTATTCGATTTCCTGTTCCTAAAATCCGTTTTTACCATTTGATTCTTACAGTCTACACACGGCAAATTGAAATCAACACCTAAAAGGAGAACGTCTTGCAATAATGCCTTGAGTAATGACCGAATTAGTGAAATACTGTTATTGCTAAAAATTACCAATTGTGGATCTCATTACACATGGGGAAGAATAGAGAATGTAAGTTCACGAAAGTGTTCCGCAAACGTACATTCCGCTATTTTAATAATTTCATGTTTCCACACGCTGGATTCGAATGTTGTTGATAGGTACATAAAGCTGCTTTTAACTATGTTCATCGCTTTTATTGTTACCACTTGGGTGGCATGTTGCCTTCAGAATTGGATAAGATATCGTAATCGGTATGTCCTCAGAACCTGCCATTGTGAACTGGAGAATAGCATAAATGTGACTGAGGAATTCATTCGTATTGGACGCTATATTGGGCATGTGGTGCCTGAACTTCTTTAATTTAAAGACAGTGTTGTACCACGATGACAATGAGCAGATATTAAATGTATTTAGAGTTACGATAATCTGCACATGTTTCTTGTTAATTAATTACACCACGCCGGCCGCGGTGGCCGAGGAGACTGAGGCGTGTCAGGACGGTCTGCACGGCCACTACGGTCGGGGGTTCGAATCCCCCCTCGGGCATGGATATTTGTGCCGTCTTTAGTGTAAGGTAGTTGATAAGTAGTTTGTAAGCTTAGGGACTGAAGACCCCGTAGTTAAGTGCCATATGCTTAACAAACATTTGAACATTTTTGAATTACACAACATAGTTACAGTAATGTGTTCTGTTGTTTCAGAATAAAGATAATAGTTGTAAGTCCACCCAGAGAAAAGGGGAACATATTTACATATTGTAACTGAGCAGATGTATAGTAATAAACAGTTATCTGGTTTCATGGCATAATATTCCAAGTACAGCGGTAGCTGTATGACGGCTTTCAGGTGTGACATAAATTCGATTTTCAGTAATTTACATATTTCTATGCGAGGGCGCCGTGCGGATATGGCCTCGCGGTTGGGGCGTCAAGCTGCAGACGGCGGGGCCGCTCCCGTCGGAGGTTCTAGTCCTCCCTCGGGCATGGGTGTTTGTTTTCTGAATACACACAAACACGCACACACACACACACACACACACACACACACACACACACACACACACACACACACACACACACATATATATATATATATATATATATATATATATATATATATATCAGATGACCCGGTGAACTTCGTATCACTTACCTCTTAATATAAACCAAATGTTCAAATGTTTGTTAAGCTTATGGGACTTAACTACTGGGTCATCAGTCCCTAAACTTACAAACTACTTAACTACCTTATGCTAAGAACGGCACAAATATCCATGCCCAAGGGGGGGCCACCGTAGTGGCCGCGCAGACCGTGACTGTAGCGCCTCAGTCCCCTCGGCCACCGCGGCCGGCTTAATATAAACCATATTAATTTAAATCATATTTAGCTTTATAAAGGCATCAGCAGATAGTCTAAGTATCGGCTCGATATTGGGCAGAAAGAGTGGGCAGATCAAGCACACATGTCCAGGATAATGTTCATGTCACATTCGTGGAAGCTTAGAGAACGTTTAAACGGTAATAAAATATGGAAAAATTGCGAGTAAAATTTAGATTTAAAACATGTAAAACAATGACTTGGTTGTTCGGTGCGTTCAGAAATATACTTTTAAAGAGTAAAGTTCACTTTACACGATCTGTACTCCTGTCAAAGATAAAAATGAATTGCTGTTCGTTAGTCTTGCTAAAACTCGAGAACGGCTGAACCGCTTTGGCTATATATCATTACGTATCTATTGTCATGAAATCTGGTATGGAGATAGCTTGAGCTCTGAAGTACCGGATAAAATACTTTATAAAGTGTGTAATTCAAGATATTTTTTACTTGAAGTATATAAGGCAAAATCTCCAACAATACTTACTCTCTGGAAAAGCTATTTACTCTTTGTCTTCTTAACTATTTTTCAGAAGTTATAACTAACTTTCAAAATGCATTGTCCCTTTTGTAAAAAGTAGATAGAACGGTATAACAACAGAAGTACCTGTCCTACTTGCACAAAAAATTTAAAGACCTACGAATGTTTAACAATAAACGCTGATATCTTCAAGTTTTGCATCAAATTTCTATTTTTTTCTGAATTTTCCGGGAAACGTTTCCAAATTTTTATTTCATAAGACGGTATTCCTGCTTTCAACATCAAATGTGCAAAATTTTATCGCACTCAGACTAATGATATTGATATCTCATTAAAAAAAGCTCGTTCAGTTTCTCGCGAATTTTCAAATTTTCCGGGTAACTTTCCCATTTCTTAGTTCATAAGAACGTTCATCTTTCGTTGAACGTCAAATGATCAAAATTTTATCGCAATCGGATGAACGGTTCTCAACTTGTAGTGTTGAGTACATTTAGAAACACTTTGAAAAAGGAACTTGGTTCGAATTTTGCGACTTTCTTTATTAACTGTCTCTATTTTTTTTGTTTTTTTTTTTTACTGAATACTTTTCCAAGACCATAATCAAAAAACAAAACAAAATAAATGTCCCTCTCCGTCGTGCGAATAGCCAGTTATAGTGCTGAATTCAATCAAAAACATATTGAAAAATGCACTGTCAGTTTTTATCAACTTTTGAAATTTCCCGGTAGATTTTACAAAACAATTATTTCATACAAACCTTGTTCTGTCAAGCCGTACTCAAGTGATGCTCTTACAACCATGGGGCAATTGCTTTTTATTCATAGAAAAAAAATCGCTTTCGGTTTTTTCTAAAATGTCCTGCTTTCCGGACGACTTTTCCAAATTTTTATTTGATTCGAACCTTCCTCTTGCTTTCAACATGAAAAGTAAAAAAATTTATCGCAATTGGACGAACGGTATTAATAGCTCACTGGAAAAAGCTGTTTCAGTTTTCCCGATTTTCCTCTTTTCCGGACAACGTTTCCATATTTTATCACCTTTTAAACCTTCCCTGGACTTACACGAATATTTCCAGACTAAAATTATCCAAATCGGTTCAGCCGTTCTCGAGTTTTAGCGAGACTAACGAACAGCAATATATATGCAACTAATGTATAAATAATTAGAACTCAACCAAAGAGACTCACGAATTACAAAGCAACATATTATAGGCCTACTTGGAGGTTACAATTATTATTACTGGCTAGTATGGGTTGGGGGTTACAATTATTATTACGTGCTAGTATAGGTTGTAGAGGGGACTGGGTACAATATACTTTGGTTAAGAACCCATATAACCACGTGGACATAACCTATATTTGAAGATCGGATAACTTTCAAATCTCCCGCTTCGTGATAGTCAAGCAGAGTGAGAAGCCGGCGCCGTCACTAGCTCTGGTTGTATGAGTTCCTGAAAGAACGTATGACGTCACACTAATTATTTTGCCCTCTATACATGGAAAAATCGGCTTCATCCGGGACCCACACAGGAAATCGGTAAGCTAATGAAAAGGTACCTGCTAAAGGTTTTAACCTGTCATGTATTAACGAGCGTTTACAAATATTTAAATTTTCGCATAGGAATTATCAAACTGAACAAACAAGTCACCTCTCTCCCGGCAACAGCCGGTGGCTGGAAGTGATACCTCCTGTATTTCAACCTGGTGTGACACATGCGACATGACTCGTGTAACTCGATGGTCCCGTTGTTGCAATTACGGCACTGCGCACCAGTTTTACCGGACTGCAGCAGCGGTACCGACCGAGCTGGCCTCGCCTTCGGCAGGACGTCGGTTCAAACCCGCCTCCGACCATACAGGTTCACGTTTTCCGTGTTTGCGGTAAATTGCTCTAGGCAAATACCGGATTGGCTTCACGACCGATTTCCTTCTCCACACTTGACCTAATACCATCAGAACTTTTGATTCGTCTTTAGTTACCACAATGCCGACTAGACGTTAAACGCTAATCTTCCCTTTCCTTACAGCAATGGCCGCGAGAGACTTGTTCTTTCGCATCTAAGAGCACTGACTGCGCGCCTCATTCTCGACTTGCAAGAAGACGTTTTTCGCCACGCAGAAGGGAAACAGACAACGAATCCTCGGAAACATTGGCCCCGCCCTATAATACTACGTCAGACCTCACTGGCTCTCCTGTGTACTAAGGAAATTAACACTGCAGAACATCCACTGTTTTATCCTGATTCTTAATATGTAACTTGTAATTTGCCCGCTGTTTGCTGATGATGCTGTGATGTATGGAAGGGTGTCGTCTTCAAATGACTGCAATAGCATACAGGATAACTTAGACAAAATTTCTAGTTGGAGTGAAGAATAGCAGCTAGCTCTCAATGTAGAACAATGTAAGGTGATGCGCATGAGTAGAAAAAACAATCCAATAATGTTCGAATACAGCATTGGTAGTGAGCATCTTGATCCAGTCGCACCGTTCAAACATCTAGGAGTAACATTGCAGAACGATATGAAATGGAACGAACATGTAAGGACAGTTGTGAGTAAGGCGGACAGCCAACTTCGGTTTATTGGGAGAATTTTGGGAAGATGTACTTCACCTGTAAAGGAGACCGCGTATAAAACGCTTGTACGACCACGTCTTGAGTATTGCTCAAGTGTTTGGGACCCGCAGCAGATCAGTTTAAAGGAATACATAGAAGCAGTTCAGAGGCGAGCAGCTAGGTTTGTTACTGGTAGGTTCGACCAACGCGCGAGTGTCAATTGGGGATGGCTGAAGGAAAGACGACGTTCTTTTCGTTGAGGAAATTTAGAGGGCCGGAATTTGAAGGTGAGTGTAGTACAATCTTCCTGCCGCCTACTTACATTTCGCGTGGTGATCACAAAGACAGGAGAGATTAGGGCTCGTACGGAGGCATATAGGCATTCTTTTTTTCCTCGTTCTATTTGGGAGTAGAATAGGAAATGAAATGACTAGTAGTGGTACAGTGTACCCTCCGCCACGCACCTTACGGTGGACTGCGGAGTATGTATGTAGATGTAGATGTAACTATCATTGTTAAATTCTCACTAAATATGTAAAGTACTGAAAAACAAATTTATGTCACACCTGAAAGCCGTCATACAGCAACCGCTGTAGTTGGGATATTATGGCATGAAACCAGATATCTGTTCATTACTATACATCTGCTCAGTTAAAAATCACATGAAGATCTTTCCCTTTTATTTACATATATTCCCCTTTTCTCTGGGTGCACTTGCAACTATTTTCTTTATTCTGAAGTAACAGAACAGATTGCTATAACTGTGTGATGTAATTAATTAACAAGAATTATGTGCAAATTATCATAATTCTGAATGCACGTAACATCTGCACATTGTCATCGTGGTACAACTTTGTCTATAAATTAGATTACATTAGATTAATACTTGTTCCTTAGATCATATATACGACATTTCGTAATGATGTGGAACGAGTCAGTTTAGTAAATGTTGTCTACACTTGACAATCAATATTTTAAGGATTTTTATTACATTTTTGTTGTTTTTATTTATTTATTTATTTATTTTTAATTTTTTTTAAGTCTGCTACAAAACAGCGACTAAAATTGCGGTAGCCTAAACAGGCATCCGACAACAATCAATGGAGGACACCGTATCTCACAAAATAACATTAAAGGAGTTAGTAAGACAATATTGTCAAAATCAAATGTTTGTAAATGTAAGGTACTTAACTACATTGGTCATCAGCCCTTACGCTTACAAATGCTCGGGCTGAGTGGTAGATCCCAGCTTCATTTCAGGATGAGGCCTGATACCTGGGAGAGCGCCAGAGGACGCTAGAAAAACAGTGTTAGAGTTCACAAGTTTATTCAACTAGATACAAGATTTCTTGGTGTTGGCGCTAACTGCAGAATCTATATCAGCAGGTGACGTCTCCTTCGGTCGTGTCAGCTCGCCATCTCGCTGCTTTTGCTATGGATCGTTGTGCCGTTCGGACGGAGATGCCCTAGCTGCTACGTCTGGGAGTCGAAGCAGAGGCTGCCACTAGGAGTCCTCGGTCCCTCCTCCGTTCTATGCAGCAGCTTGTGGGTCCAGGCTTGGAAGCACTGGAGTCGGATGCCGTAGTAACAGATAAAATCTTGATACCGGTTGGGAGTGCTAGTTCGTGACAGGATCATTGGCCTTTAGGAAACCAATCAATGAAGACTGAGCTGGACTCAGGCAGCAACCATATTCAGCGTCATCAAGACGTTAGACAGCGGTTCATCATCTTCCCTTGATGATGGTCAGTTCGCAGTGTAGTTGTTGTCTCCGGACTCCGTCTCCTGAGCTGTGTCTAGTGCCTGCTAGGCTGGACTACTTTATCTGATACATTGGAGCGACGTCTACTGTCCTGAGCATAATCGATTCCGGTGACCAAGTGACTACATTTCTAAAAGCGAGAGTATATATCCAGGAATCTGCAGAAGCTATGACGTGTGGGACGGTTCGCAATGTCCAAATGTGTTCTACTTGTGAGTGCAGCGTTCACTGAATGAGCCCTATAACAGCTGACGTATTCTGGGTCTTATACACTCTTGAGACGAGTTACGTGTAGTTATGAAATGCTTACAAGCTGACGAATACACCCCCTCTCTTTGCTGGTCGTCCGTCTCAGTCAACGGTCCGCTGACTGCAGGCTTTCAACTCACCGGCGCAGCGTCTGCTGTCATCACGAGAGACTGGCGTCGCATTTACGACAGGGCCGATGACCTGCTTCCGCCTAGCTTGGCTGCCGATTGCTTAAGCAATCTAAGACTTCAACAAATTTCTATATCACAGTTTTTCGCTGTAACACTAACCACACTACTGGCCATTAAAACTGCTACACCAAGAAGAAATGCAGAAGACAAACGGGTATTCATTGGACAAATATATTATACTACAACTTACATGTGATTACATTTTCACGCAATTTGGATGCATGGGTCCTGATTCAGTATCCAGAACAACCACCTCTGGCCGTAATAAAGGTCTTGATACGCCTGGGCATTGAGTCAAACAGGCCACCACTGACCAGACGTTTTCAACTAGAGAGAGATCTGGAGAATGTGCTGGGCAGGGCAGCAGTCGAACATTTTCTGTATCCAGAAAGGTCCGTGCAGGACCTGCAACATGCGACGTACATTATCCTGTTGAAATATAGGGTTTCGCAGAGATCGAATGAAGGGTAGAGCCACGGGTAGTAACACATCTGAAATAAAACGGTCACTATTCAAAGTGTCGTCGATGCGAACAAGAGGTGACCGAGACGTGTAACCAATGACACTCCATACCATCACGCCGGGTGATACGCCTGTGTGGCGATGACGAATACACGCTTCCAATGTGCGTTCACCGCGATCTTACCAAACACGGGTGCGACCATCACGTAAGCAGAACCTGGATTCATCCGAAAATATGACGTTTTGCCATTCGTGTCCCCAGGTTCAACGTTGCATACACCATCTCAGGCGCTCCTGTCTGTGATGCAGCGTCAAGAGTAATCGGGACCATAGTCTCCGAGCTGTTAGTCCATACAGCTGCAAATTTCGTCGAACTGTTCGTGCAGATGGCTGTTGTCTTGCAAACGTCCCCATCTGTTGACTCAGAGATCGAGACGTGGCTGTACGATCCTTTACAGCCATGCAGATAAGATGACTGTCATCTGGACTGCTAGTGATACGAGGCCGTTGGTATCCAGCACGGCGTTCCATATTGCCCTCCTGAACCCACCGATTCCATATTCTGCTAACAGTCATTGGATCGCGAACAACGCGAGCAGCAATGTCGTGATACGATAAACCGCATTCGCAATAGGCTACTCCGGTGATCTGTGTCAAATGTCCGAGGTGATTATGGCAGCGAAGCGGCAGTTAAATAAAATGTTTGTTAAGCTTATGGGACTTAACTACGGTGTAATCAGTCCCTAAACTTACAAACTACTTATCAACTACCTTATACTAAAGACGACACAAATAACCATGCCCGAGGGGGGATTCGAACCCCGACCGTAGTGGCCGTGCAGACCGTGACTGGTGCGCCTCAGTCTCCTCGGCCACCGCGGCCGGCCAGCGGCAGTTAACAGAGTCTGAAAGCGGAGGTAGTTGGATCTAGAGTTAGAGATGTTCCATTCCGTAAATCGATAGGGAATTCTGTATTTTCAACGTATCTAAAGAGTGCTGAGAATACCAAAGTTCACGCATTACCTCTCAACATTCTAAACACAGGCCGACAGCCTGCACTTCATGACCGAGAAAAGCGGAAATAAACACTGTTGGACTTAACGACGAAGTATCCGCCTCAACGGTGCTAGTGGCTTATGGCAACAGAGGCCGACTCCAATGACTTTGCCAACAGCATATCTTCTGCATCGCCTCATATCGGGAACATATCGGTTGGAGACGTAAACTGCGGTAACTGTTTTCAACGGACAATGTTACCGCAGATCAATGGTTTGCATAGTATTATCTTTGTAAGATACCCTATGACCGCATTTTAATCTAAACACCCTCTACAACAGAGTAGATAAAACAGTAGCGTATATTATCACAATTCCTTATTACCAGTTTCAGATTGTTTTGTAGCTAAAAATTTTCGAAATATTGTCACGTATTTATTGTAAGTTCTGTTACAAATTTTATCTTTGTCAGATATCTGAAGTTTCCCTGATTGGGCGAAACGCATCATTGAATATAAAATATTTTCAATCAATACGTTCTTTCATTCATGAAGTCAACTTAACACGGTTGCTGTACCACACCACGTAAAAATGGAATGGGGCGACTTCTCGCAGCGGCGTGTTCCCTGATTTGAAAATCTCTGACAGATTAAAACGCTGTGCTGAACTGGGATTCGACAATGGGACGTTAGCTATCTGGGTGTAAATGCTCTACCGGCTGAGCTGTCCAAGCACGATCATCTCACACTTTACTTTCACACATATGTCTTCTCCCACTTCCCAAAGCTTATGAAATTTCTGCCGAGTGTCTTGCTGGTGTAGCACTCCTCAATTGCAGTATATTTAAGAAAATGTCTCATTCACAAGAATCAGAGAAGTTCTAGGTTCGCATCTTAGTGCACCACTCGGTTTTACTCTACCAGGAAGTTACAAATCAGAGCACATTCCCCGGAAAAGTGAAAAAAAAAAAAAAAGAAAAAAAACACACACCTCCTCCTTCCTCCTCTCCATGTTTATCTCCTACTCCCACATCTCCCTGAACCTTTCATTCCCCCCCCCCCCCCTGTCCATCTTCCTGTCATTTCTCTTTGTCCATCTGCTCCTACATTTCCCTTTTTCTGTGCATCCCTCCTTTACCCTGTGTATCAACTCGCTACCCTCTCACTGTTCTTCTCCTCCTCCTCCCCACTATTTACGTCAACCTCCTCTCCATCGTCTATCTCCTCTTACGCCTCTAACTTGCCTTGCTTATGTTAAAAATCTTATGTCGGCGAAAGTTCATGTCCGAATTTTGACACAACGTTTGAAAGAGGCCGAGTTTCTATGCATCAAATTTTTAACTTATCTATGTTTTTTTATAGATTTTATAACAGGTAATCGCTGTTACGAACAATCACATGAAAAGGTACGAAACGTCTTAACAACCAGACCGGTAGAAATTGGAATATGCCGCTTAAAAATTCAAGGCTGTGCTCTCAGCAAGGGAGGTGACGCTCACCGTCTTTTTCGACGTTCGAGATCCGGGCTGCTCACGGAGGGAGTGATTCTGCTCCGCGATAACGCGCGTCCACAGATTTCCAATGTCAATGTGCTCTGGCCAAGTTCAAGTGGGAACAGCTTGAGCATCAAACCTAAAGCTCGGACCTGTCGCCCCGTGGCTTGCATCTGTCAGCTAAAAAAACATCTCAAAGGTAAGCGTTTCAACTCTGACGACGAACTGAAAGTCGCAGTAGAGAACTGGCTCGTGTCACAGCTACAGCTACAGCCATTCCTTCGGCTCATTACACAGTGGGATATTGTTCAGTAATTACTTATGAATAAAGGACCAAACTGCAGTGGTCATCAGTCCCTAGACTTAAAAACTACTCACATTAATTTAAACACACGCACCCATGTACCAAGGAGGACTCTAACCTCCGACGGCAAGCAACGCGCGCCCCACACCAAGGCACCTTAGAGCGCTCGACCAAAAAGATATTAAGAATCGCATACCAAGTATTTTAAATAATTGTATCACATCGTTAGGTCAAGATATCAAAAGCGGTCCAGACGTTAAAAACAGAAATCTGAGGTGCAGCTAGCATACCGTAAAAACGGATCACATAGTGGGTGTTCCCAGTGATGCAACAAACGCCGTTGCAGAAGTGACAGAAGTAAAATGGGCACTTAATGTTTACTTACCCGGATTTAACATCAGCGAGATGCCGCGAAACGACGCATGTGTAGAACTCAAGGCACTTGATGGAGAGCAACATTGTCGAAATACCTGTCCGACAGCACTAATTCAGTACCTGCGTAAGCAAGGATGTGCAAACTCACACACACACACATGTTGTGATCTGTGGCTACCAGCACGAAGAGGAGAAGATGCTGAGTGCTTAAGAAAATTCTTTACCGGAGTGAAACAACCATTCCACGCTGTTTGAAGTGAGGTAGTCGGCAAACCATCCCATTGCCTACCTCGGAAGACACGGTGTACAAAATCCCATCTTCCATTTAGGTCTTTCTTGACATCCCGCTGTAAGAAGGAAGCAAGTTGCTTTCTTTCTCTAACCTTTGAGCGAGTGGTCCACCACCCTCCGTGTTGACTAAGAGTTAAATATTCGTTTGCCGAGTGATTACACGGTATTTCTCAAAAGTCGTAGTCCAACTTCTTACTGTTAGTGGTTACAAAACAGACTTTGTGGGCAGCAGCCTTTCTTTTAATTTGTTGGTTTCTAATTTTTTGCTTTCTGTCTGAGACTCTAGGCAACATAGTATCGGTGTGTATATATTTAAGACGAGTGTTGTTACGTCACTCTCTTCGAGGGAAGGTTGGGGTTTAACGTCCCGTCGACTTCATGCTCTTTATGGTCTTGAGAGGTGATAAAAGAAATTGTGATACGTGGGGAAGAGGCCCTGTGTCGACCTTTCTATCTTGACATGTTCACAAAATGTACAGATTTGTGATGAATTTTGTTGACAACGTGACATCGTTAATCTTAAATTTCACACGAAATTTTAAGGATTGGCCTATTTTCCACAAGCATCGAAACGTTGTTGGTTTAAGTATCTCTGAGTTCAAGAGTGACACCAACACCAATTTGCATTAAATTGGTTAGAAAATGCAAATTGGCAATAGTGACAAATTTTAGACGAGATGAAAGTCGACCATGAGGTATGCGCCCATTATCAGGAATTTCAAATCAGAGCTAATCAGAGTTAAGAAATACGCTATTGTTAAAAATATGTAGACCACATGTGGTGAAATTTTACACTAGTGCTGGATTCTGAATAAGATGATATTATTCGAAACGCGTCAATAAACATATAGCCGCATCATCACCTGTGGCCTATATATATTTAACAATAGCGTCCTTCTTAGCTCCGATTAATATCTGAAATAGTGACAAAAGCGTTGTGGAACAGAGAAGTATTTTGACATCGAACACAGATATAAGCAGTTGCAAGGTTTTGCTCAAACTACTTGTCTGGAGTACAGTGTTGTGAAAAACCTGAAACTGATGGAGAGGTACAACAAAATTGAGTTGGACGGAAAGGAAACGTATGACTCAGTTTGACTAAAAAATGGGGTCTGTTGAAGGGGTACAACGAACTAACAGTAAAGTGCGTGTATGGAAACGGAAAAGTCTCGTCGTCGAATCCCGACTGGACAACTCGTAATGGTTTGAAGATTCGCCTGAAGCGACACGTGGCTCGGATTCCACGTTGAAATGTGAAGACCCGAGAATGAGTATAGTAAGTCCAAAATGGAGGAGGCTGTGACCGGTATGTAGCAACGACGCGGATGCAGGTGGCAGATGACTGTAGAGAGCTGCACTAGACCGGACTCACAGGTGTGAAACCTGAACACCGGAGAGCAGGAGAAAGCTCGCTTTGAAGCTGCGAAAATGTGGAGGAGAATTACGAGAACCAGCTGCTGGAATGACTGAAACAAAAAGGGGCCGCGAAGGATAACCGCGTGGTCCAAGGCATCGTGGTACGGGATGCGCAGCCGTTCCCTCCGGAGGTTCGAGTCCTCCCTCGGACATGTGTGTGTGTGTGTGTGTGTGTGTGTGTACTCGTTAGTGTAAGTTAGTTTAAGTAGTTTGTAAGTCTAGGAATTGATGACCATAGCATTTTGGTCCAATGGGTTTACAAACAATAACCTCTGGGTCGGGAGAACAAGGAGGTGAAGGCAGCAAAGTGACTAAGTTGCGTGCCACGACGTTCATTACCGACACAATGTGGCCCTAGGTAAGCTCCGAAGGTACATTAGTGTGCCGGTAGTGTGTACTGGGGGGGGGGGGGAGGGGAAGAATGAGCGTTGGATAGTGGGGGTAGGGGGTAGGAATATAATACCACCCCAACGAACCCAACGAACAATACCGGATGGCCGACCTGTATCACGATGCATATGGCAACAGTTCACCATATTGTCTAGAGGTCTAATCCGATTATTGTGATGATTAGCAGAATCGGAATACGAACGATATTGTTTCTAACGACGATTTCCGATTCTGTTGGTACCTTAACGACCGTCGGATTAGAGTCTGGAGAAACATTATTGAAAGACCGTTGAGCTGTTGCCTCATGCATCGTGCTGCTAGTCTTGCATTGTTGCAGCATCTACTTTTATACAGCCACTCTGAAATTTACATTTCTCAGAAAGAGGGTTCATTGAAACGCTACCAGACTATTTCTCAACCGATCCATTCTCGAATAGCTCACGGGGAAAACGAACACCTATATCTTTCTGTTTTACATCTCTTGTACCAGCTTAGAACAAGGTCAAACTGAATGATACTTCCTATTCTCTTACGAAATTTAAAAATCAATCCCCAATAAATTCAAATGTTCAAATGTTTGTAAATCTATCGGACCAAACTGCGTGGTCATCAGTCCGTAGCTTACAAACTACTTAAACCTAGGTAAACTAACCTAAGGACAACACACACACCCATGCCCCAGGGAGGACTCGAACCTCCACGGCGAGCAACCGCGCGCTCCGCAGCGAGACGCTTTAGACCGCTCAGGTACTCCACCGCGGCAATCCCCAATAAATTAGGAAGTTATTGCACTAATAATATCAATTAGAATCTTAACAATTATACCACTTTACAATAGGACCAAATTCCGAGGAAAACAGTTCTATCCAGCAAATCAAATTTTATTCTGAAACATATTAACTGTAATTTGCCTATTAACATGAACTGGAAAACGACCAGTAGAATAACTATACATTACAACAGGACAGATTTTAACAATCATTTACTTCTCATATTTCTTAATTAATATCCATGACTCCCTTTGTTGCTGGGTGCCAACAAAACAAAGGGTGATAAAGAAAAACTCGAACATTCCCACAATCCAATAAAACTAGATGTGATGAAGGAAGCAAATTTAATTCATAGTTATTGAAAACTTACAACGTTCTCATTTACGTAACAATGATATATATATATATATATATATATATATATATATATATATATATATTAAAAATTACAGGTTTTAGATGGCGTCCTCCTGTACGAATACAGTCTTGAAATCTGCTGTGTAGATTTCTCATTGACCGCTGCAACAACTCAGCTGGGATACTGTGAATTTCTGTCCAAAATCTCTGTTTTAAATCATCCAGGGTTCTTGGTCGAGTTGTTTAGACTTTCCTATTGAGGTAGCCCAACAAGAAAAAGTCACAGCCGCGGTGGAGTAGGCGAGCGGTCTAAAGCGTCTCGCTGCGGAGCGCGCGGTTGCTCGCCGTGGAGGTTCAAGTCCTCCCTGGGGCATGGGTGTGTGTGTTATCCTTAGGTTAGTTTACCTAGGTTTAAATAGTTTGTAAGGTACGGACTGATTACCACGCAGTTTGGTCCGATAGATTTACAAAAAAAAAAAAAAAAAAAAAAAAAAAAAAAAAAAAAAAAAGAGAGAGAGAGTCACAAACGGATAAATCTGGCGATCTCGGTGGTCAGTTAATGTTATCGAATTATGAGTTCTCACGGTTACCGAAACATTCTGGCACACATAGACTCTTCTTCTTCTTCTGTCTGTTGAGCCATGTTCTCGTACGTGCAGACTCGGCTTTGTTAATCAGATTTGGCGTTTGTTAATATTTACGGAGTGGCTGGATGCCTTTCCTGCCGCCACCCCATGCCCCCCCCCCCCCCCGGTAGCAAATGTGTACCCCAAAGTCTTTCTTCGTATAGTGTTATATATGGGATAGTGTAAAGTGTTACGAAATGTTTACGAATCGCGTAACTGAAGCGGGAGTTGGGGACCATCATTTAGGGGGATGTGGAAATCGAGCGGGTTCTCGCACACTAGTGGTAGTAGTTCGATATAGGTACAATTCCGATCAACTTAAGGTTTCGAGCCATTTGTCAGTCTGGTCGTGTTGGTACCGTTTGCCTTTATGTGGCGTTGTGGTGTAGCAGGTTTCTACAGCTCTTCCTGTCTTTTCCAAGACTACACTACTTCGTGCTACGGAGATATAATTTTTTCCTGTCAAGAGGTAATCGAAGCTACTTAGTCTAGCGCGCTCTTATAAATCAGTAGTTAAGGTCGACTGGATTCGGTGCGAAAATTCTATGTTTGGAACCACGAAGTATGCGTTGCTACCCGATGGAAAAAGTAATTTTTATGTGAAAGATGCCAGTGACGAAAATTGTACGAGTAACTGATCACAACTGTACCTTCGATTGATTTTTCTCAATTGAGGTTTATAACAACATTTGTAATGATTTAGTATTTGTGTTACATATGCATTAAACATCCAATAACAAGTTTCGTAGTTCAAATTATTTTTTTCTCAATCTATTTCCAGTTACAATAACATTTTTCCGATGTGATCCCAATTGTACCACCTTAACCTAACTTTGATTGTCGTGCAGAGTGTGATTTTGCTCCGTCCTGTTGAAACCAGACTTCTCGAACGATTGGAAACTTGTTTATTCCAGGTGTAGTGAAAGTTCGTAACATCCCCATGTAACGATTGACATTGTCTGTTGTTGTGTTTCCCTGTAAATTTGCGAAAAAATAGCCGCGGCGGATTAGCCGTGCGCATTGGGGCGCCAGGCTGCTGTGCGCGCGGCCGTTCGCCGTCGGGGGTTCGAGGAGACCCCCCTCACGCACGGCTGTTTGTGTTGTCCTTTGTTAGTTTACATTAGTTTAAGTAGTTTGTAAGCTACGAACTTATAACCCAGCAGCTGCGTCCGATAGATTTACAAACCTTTAAACATTTTTGCTAAAAAATACGGCCGGTCGCGGTGGCCGAGGGGACTGTGGCGCTCCATTCACGGTCTGCACGGCCACTACGGTCGGGGGTTCGAATCCCCCCTCGGGCATGGATATTTGTGCCGTCCTAGTTCGTAAGTAGTTCATAAGTAGTTTGTAAGTTTAGGGACTGATGACCCCGTAGTTAAGTCCCATAGACTATACAAACATTTGAACATTTTGAAAAAATACGGTCAGATAATACCATGTAATGAAAAACCACAACATACTGTCACTTTACTAGCATGTACAGGGCGCTTATTAACGTCATTAGGATTTGTGTTTGCCCAGTAACGGTAGTTCTGTTTATTCACATAACGTTTGAGATGAAAATGTGCCTCATCTAACATCCACAATTTGTTTAGTGCTCATCATTGTTTATTTTTATTATCATTTGTTGATAGAATCCTAACCGTAACCGGTAATCGTTGTCCTTCAATTGATGCGCACCGTCTGTACTTTGTACGGGTTCAGTTTTAATTCAAGATGAAGAATTCTGCAAACACTCTCCTAGGACATTCCAAACACTGTAGCTTATTTACGAATTGAACGCCGTAGGCCCCGTAAGACGACTGGACTGCAACATCAGTGTTCTCCGGAGGAAGCACACTGCTTGGTCGTCCTGTTGGTTTCTTCTCGAGAGCAGATCCAGTCTCCTTAAAGTTATTGATACAACGTTTTAACGCGTGTTCCGACTTAACAGCATCATGACGTCCTAAATTATAAAAACGTCGAAACTCCCTCTGCGACGCTAGCAAACTATCATTGATTTTATAAAACAACTAGCTTAACTCCCTCTGCTTCACACGTGTATAGTGGATGGTCTGCATTGGTTGCGCCGGCCGCGGTGGCCGAGGTGACTGAGGCGCTCCAGTCACGGTCAGCACGGGCACTACGGTCGGGGGTTCGAATCCCCCCCTCGGGCATGGATATTTGTGCCGTCCTAGTTCGTAAGTAGTTTGTAAGTTTAGGGACTGATGACCCCGTAGTTAAGTCCCATAAGCTTAACAAACATTTCGCATTGGTTGTTTCGACTTCTAAATACAAATTTTCATAGATTTAGCTTTAAAAATGCTTTCATATTCAAGTATTTTGCCAGCTCTTATTGCACCATTGATGGCTGAATTCAAAACATCTCGAAACACTTAATTCTAACCATAGTTTCAAATCCAAATTTTCGCATTTCTAACATTAAAATAGTGTTGGTAGCACCCTTATTTCACCCGCTTAATGGTTCAATTTCCCATAATATCGAAACACTTGTTTTTAAAATTCAAATCAAAATCTAAATCAGAAATTTTGCATTTCTTGCTTCAAAATTGCCTTAACAGCAACGTAGTTTCAAAAACCGTTCATCCCCTATTGCACCCCTTTAGGGATAGCAATAAAATGTAAGATAACATCTACAAATATCAAGTTTCTATCGTCTGTAGATTCACTTTTCAGCGCCGTTTTCTGTCTTTTATAAACAGTGCGAGAACGTGAAATTTCTTTCTTACGCTTTGGCATATTTCTTGGTAGTTTTACTTTTTAGACTGCAAAATGCACTTATGTTTCTCTATTCGTACACTTGTTGCAGAAAAACCACTGAACAATGTACGCCACGCTTCGCTGTATATAACCTCTTTGCTATTATAGTGTAAAAAGTCATCGCTGGTCTTCAGTCCGCATTTTATATAAGCTGTTGACTTTCAACCACTATATATTTTTCCCTCTTACAGCTATCGACACACTGCTGGTGGACACTGTTCTACAACAACACAGAGAGATAGTTCGTCTCCACTGTGTAGTTTTTGCTGAATAGCAAAATATTCACACCCACACGTAGAATTTCATGTAAGTCGGTAACTTTCAACTTCCATACCTCCCACCTCCTTATCGTTATCAAACCATGAACCTCCATAGTGCAGAATGGGAGATCGATACTTACTACCACGTACAAACGCTATTCGTTTGCGATGTGTACTTTTAGCTGCAGAGTGAAATATAGGCACAAACACTTCAATTTTTATATATATAAAGATTTTGTGGCTAACGCACGCTGTTGTCCGTTCCACTGATCCATGATTACTGGAATGACGGACTGTTTACTACCACGGCGGAGAGGGCAAGCGCACTGAGGCGCTATGCTCCGACGCGCGAGGTCGTTCCTCGTTGGAGGTTCAAATCCTCCCTCGGATATGGATGTTTGTGTCGTCTTTAGTATAAGGTAATTCATAAGTAGTTTAGGAACTGATGACCCGCAGTTAAGTCCCGTAAGCTTAACAAACATTTGATCATTTGACTGTTTACTCGCTGCCACGAACCCACATGCCGCCACGTGCCCATGGCTGCCAATACTCATTTCAAACATTTCCGTTATTCTGTGTCACCCTATATGTTCGCATTCAGAGGAGTAAGATGATGAAAGAAATTTAGGATTTACGTCTCGCCACATCGAATAACGCTATTTGCACCCCAACTGGTGCAGCATAATTGTGACACTCTCTCCCCTGTATCGCAATAATACAAAACGAGCTGACCTTCTATGAATTTTTTTCTGTGTCCACCGTCAGTTCCACGGTGGGCAGTAATATCTCAAAAAAGTTCAAATGTTTGTACAACTTATGGGACTTAACTACGGGGTCATCAGTCCCTAAGCTTACAAACTACTTATGAACTAGCTAAGACTAAAGACGGCACAAATATCCGTGCCCGAGGGGGGATTCGAACCCCCGACTGTAGTGGCCGTGCTGACCGTGACTGGAGCGCCTCAGTTACCTCGGCCACCGCGGCCGGCAATATCTCAAGAAAAGATAAGAAATTGTTCTGCCAATGAAACGCAAGGTGGGATTTGATTCGTCCTGTCCCCCACCTGAAGTACACTTGTCAGTACGGGACCCAGCCAGTGCCACTCCTCTGAAGTGTTGCATATTGCAGCCTGTTCTCGTCACACATTTTCGGAAGTTTCCGAAGGTCACAAAGTAAACGTAGCAATTTTCAGGACTTCCTAGTCGCCCGTGGGATTTCATTTCTTGGCACTATGTTATCCTGATTTCTCGCCTGTCGATGATTACGAAACCACTGTCCACGGATACCTCAGATAAAAACCACTAGATGCTAAATAGGGACTGTAAGGGCAATGAGGCAATACTTCTGAGCCCACTTTGTCGATGGTTTCATGGGGTAGTTGGGCAATATGAGGATGTGCGTTGTCTTGCTGGAGAATCGCACCTCTCCTCTCAGATCTTCAAATGTTTGATAAGCTTATGGGACTTAACTACTGGGTCATCAGTCCCTAAACTTACAAACTACTTATCTACTACCTTATACTAAGGACGGCACAAATATCCATGCCCGAGGGGGGATTCGAACCCCCGACCGTAGTGGCCGTGCAGTCCGTGACTGGAGCGCCTCAGTCGCCTCGGCCACTGCGGCCGGCCTCTGAGATCTGTTCTGAGTTCTGTTTCATGGCTGGCTTCACCTTGTTAAAAGCAAATCCAAGTAGTATTGCTCGTGCAAGAAATTGTGGCCCCCGCCTTCTCAAGTTGGCGTGCTGGGCGAGTCCATTCTTTTGTTTTGGAGGGGCGGCCGCGGCCGCCTCAGTTGCGTGTTGCCGCCGGCCGCGGTAGCCGAGGAGTCTAAGGCGCTCCAGTCACGGTCTGCACGGCCACTACGGTCGGGGGTTCGAATCCCCCCTCGGGCATGGATATTTGTGCCGTCCTAGTTCGTAAGTAGTTCATAAGTAGTTTGTAAGTTTAGGGACTGATGACCCCGTAGTTAAGTCCCATAGACTTTACAAACATTTGAACATTTTTTTGCGTGTTGCCCGCTGGTCGCGGGGCGCAGCTGACTGCCGGATTACCAGACGAAGGCCCAACAGGCAAAGAGCAACTGAGCCTGCCGCCCCCTTAGAAACAAAGGAATAGTCTCGTCGTGCGCACAACTCAAATGTTTCAAATGTTCAAATGTTTGTGTAGTCTATGGGACTTAACTACGGGGTCATCAGTCCCTAAACTTACAAATTACTTATGAACTACTTAGAAACTAGGACGGCACAAATATCCATGCCCGAGGGGGGATTCGAACCCCCGACCGTAGTGGCCGTGGAGACCGTGACTGGAGCGCCTTAGTCTCCTCGGCCACCGCGGCCGGCCGCGCACAACTCGAGAATGCGTTTCTGCGCAGTGGATTTAAATCGAAAAGTTCGCGGGTTCGATTCCGCCCGGCCGCAAATATTCTTTTGCCCCGTGGGAATGCGTACACTACTGACTTCACAATTAACCGCAACATCATGAATGTTATTTTGTATTTATATATGCACAAGTCTTGGGAGGACAAACAAATCCAGAAATATATTATGAACTGTTCCAAGATGAAGACGGATTGCCAACATGCAGTATCAAGGTAATCCCCTTCCCCCCTCCCCCCATACGTACGCCACTAGTGCAACCATGTATGTTTTTATCGTCAGGTAAAAAAGCAATTAAAAAATCTCAAAACTGCACTTACCTAATCGAGAAAGAAGAAGAAATCACTTCCCGAGAAGCTTGCATCGAAGTATATTCCATTATACATCACCATCTGTCCTTGCAAGTATTCAGCGACATGCTGCGTTACGTGTGGTTCGCTGCTGGACTGTGCGATGAAAGAAGCTGTTTTCAGAATGTCAGTCAAGTTTGTTTTCCTATGGCGATATTAAAAAAAACATGTAACTGCAAAAGGGCGTCGTTCATAACGCAAAACCGGTTTCACAACTTAAACGTGCATCTTCAGGTGCTTTTTACTGTACAGAATGATAATTGTTTTAATAAAATGAATATTTAGTTTGAAACATTACACATTAAAAAGCAAAAGTCCAAACTACTTATGTATGAGGAAGTTAAATGCAAAATATATTTCTACAAGCCAGTAGGCTAGTTATTGTAATAAATGTTTTTTATATTACTTACAGTGTTTTCCATATATTTTTTATAGTGGCTAACAGGGATTAATTGTGAGGTCTGACCGCAAGCACCTTCCCAAATTTCGTCAAACGTAAAATCAGCTGACCATGTGGTTCGTGTCATTTTATTTAAAAGTATTGGAAAGTCGGCAATCAGTTTGTAAACATTGTTTGGCCTGTTTGTCATTAGGCGACCTGATGGGTGGCAGATTGTCGTCAATGTAATGAGGTTCATCAGCTCCGTCAAGGTGGTCATAAGTTGCAGTTCCGCACTTCCACCCAGCACGGAAATACAACTTATGACCACCTTGACGGAGCTGATGAACCTCATTACATTGACGACAAATCTGGCCACCCATCACGTCGCCTAATGAGAAAGAGGCCAAATAATTTTTACCAAACTGATTGCCGAATTTCCAATATTTTTACTTAAAATGAAACGAAGCACACGGACAACTGATTTAACGTTTGACTAAAAGAAGGAAGGTACTTGCTGTCAGACCTCACCATTAATCCCTGTTATCCATCATAAAAATTACATCGAAAACATTGTAAATAATATGAAAATATTTATTGCAATAACTAGCCTACTGGCTTGTAAGAAAACATTTTGCATTTAACTTCCTCATACATAAATAGTTTGGATTTTTTATTTTTAATACGTAACGTTTGAATCTAAATATTCAGTTTATTAAAACAATTATCATTCTCTACGGTAAAAAGCACCTGAAGATGCAACTTTAAGTTGTGAAACCAGCTGTGCGGGTCTCCACGATTCCACTAAAGAAACAGCTCAAGTGGACCAAGGCCTTTCATTCAGACATCTTCAATTTTAACACCTAATTTTAAGTGTGACAGTGTCTCAATTACGTATAAGTACTCTGCAAACCACTGTGAAGTGCATGGCAGAGGGCATGTCCCACTGTACCAGTTATTAGGGTTTTTGTCCCATTCCATTCACGTATTGAGTGTGGGAAGACTGATTGTTTAAATGCCTCCGTGCATGCTGTAATTACCTAATCTTGTCCTCACGATCCCTACGGAAGCAATATGTAGGTGTACGCGTTGACAAGGAGCAGAAAAAAAATGCCACCGAGTGGAGTTGAACCGGTGACCTTCTCAATTTTAAGCCGATCTTGTACGGCTGAGCCAAACACTGCTTCTTAACCCTTTCAGTCCTGAATTATTTTAAACATAGAATGACACATATTCCTGCATTTTTGAATGTTCGTAAGACCCTATCTATTGTATATTTAAGCGAAATTAAAAATTTTCATACGTTCTTTCCTAAATAAAAAATGCCAAATAAATTGGACATTGGTTCTGGAAGGCAGTTAAGGATGTGAAATGAGAAGTCAGTAGTTATGTATTTCACTCCATATTTATTGTTATATCGCAAAGTAGAATTAGTGAAAAATTCATAAATTAATACATAAAATTATTTCAAAGAATGATATCATGTCTGACGCTATCCGCAACGGGTCCGCCATGTTCACTGTTTTTCATTGTGGCACGCCATTCTGGTGACAGATGGCAGCAAGACGCACGAAACTAAAAGCGACAGATGTCCAATAAACAGGCTAATGGCCTCCGTATAGTGTTCCAAAAATGTTTGTTAAGCTTGTGGCACTTAACTACGGGGTCATCAGTCCCTAAACTTACAAACTACTTATCAACTAGCTTATCCTAAGGACGGGACAAATATCCATGCCCGAGGGGGGGATTCGAACCCCCGTCCGTAGTGGCCGTGCAGACCGTGACTGGAGCGCCTCAGTCCCCTCGGCCACCGCGGCCGGCGTATAGTGTTCTAAAATTAATACAAACTCGGTGTCCATTACAATGGACACCAGGTCGGAAAGGGTTAAACACGCCGTCACAGGGAGAGTTGATAAGATGCATATGGTGATAGGGCCGTATCAAACTTCCTTTTATTTCGTAAACGCTTGGCCATCTGGAGTTACGACTTGGGGCACTTTCGTGTCTCACCACGCCCTACATGTACCATAAATTTGGACGAAATCTGCGGTGACGAGTAGGCGTCGTCTCCTTGTAAGAACGACGTGTTTTGGTACCTCTTCAGAGTGCCATTACTTTGAAATAGCAACAAGTGAAAATCATGTAAATAGTTAAGGGAAAAAATGATAATATTCATCTCGGGTATGCAGCCGGATACCGTCGTCAAATAGACACGATATTTCGGCAGACCAACTGGCTGCCATCTTCAGGTGAGTGCGCTGATACACTAACTCGCCGGAAACTGAGGCGAGTTAGTGTATCAGCGCACTCACCTGAAGATGGCAGCCAGTTGGTCTGCCGAAATATCGTGTCTATTTGACGACGGTGTCCGGCTGCATACCCGAGATGAATATTATCAATTACTACGCCGGGAAAGTATACGCAACCACAGGAAAGGGAAGATGGTGACACAGCAGGAGAGAGCTTGCGCCCGAACAAACCTCGCTCCATCGATATACGTAATCGAGAGCCTGCGGATGCAGACGCCATAATGACGTCACGCAGTGGTTCGATAGCGGTGAACCACTGCTCTGCCGTAGAGAGGAGTTTTAAGCCCTGGTAGAGTGCCAGACTACAAATCCAAAGGTCGCGGGTTCGATCCCCGCCAGGTCCTGGGATTTTTATCTGTTACTTTCCACTTCTTTCACCTCTGGCAGTAATGTTCACGTGAAAAATACCGAGTAGCACCGTGGTTCGGAACCCACGTTAAACTGTAGGTCCCCCTATAACTGGCTGGGTAAGTCAGTTCGAAGGTCGGAGGAAGGCAACGTCATACCACCTCCAAACAGGACCATGCCTAGGAAAGCACTGTGGTGTTCAAACCAATCCTCGGATTGTTGACTGCTTTACCTTTTTTAACACTAAGGCCGGCACAAATATGCATGCCCGAGGGGGGATTCGAATCCCCGACCGTAGTGGCCTTGCAGACCGTGACTGAAGCGCCGCAGTCCCCTCGGCCACCGGGGCCGGCATTTGAAAATCATTCAAATAGGAAAGGGAAGATGGTGTCACTGCAGGAGAGAGCTTGGGTCCGAACGAACCTCTCTCGCTCGATATTCATAATCGAGAGTCGAAACTGGAGATGCAGACGTCATAGTGACGTCACGCAGTGGTGGGATAGCGGTGAATCTCTGCTCTGCCGTGGAGAGGAGTCTTAACCCCTGGTAAGAGGAAGGTGTGGTCGGGCACGGGTCTGGTGACAGAGAGCAGGGCAGCGGCAGTGGCAGGTAGAGCAGGCCTGGCTGGCTGGCCTGTCGCCCCGCAGCCGGAGAATGCGAGCGCCCACCCCCTCCCCCTTCCCCCCCCCCCCCCCCCCCCCCCGGAGCGAGCAGGCGGCCGACCGGCGCCTGAGCCAGTGTCGCGACGGGTGGCGGCGGACGCAGCACGCAGCAGGCAGGCGAGCGGGACACCACCAGCTGCCGACCACTGGAGGCTCCACCACAACACCCCAGCTGGCGCGCCCACGGCCCTATATGATATACGCCGGATACAACGGTGAGTCCCCCCGCGCCACGTCTGTTGCGTAGCCTCGCGGACGGGGAAACGCAGGATCGTGCCGTCCAACACGTGTGCTCTCCTGACCGATGTTGTAGCGTTGGAAACGCCCGATTCTGTGTGTGACAAGTTGAAAACAAATTTGTCTCGTCATCAAATTTTTCTTTTTCCGTCGTCCTTAGTTGCTTAGGAAGTTACTGCAGGTGTATTTCCATCTATCGCAACTACATGAAAGGCGTTTTTTGTGCCGTACGTGTTACGCTTCTTTATTTGTCAAGCATCATCAGTGACCTGTAATAAATTTTTTTGTTCTTTTGGATAATATTGCAGTATAGTTATAAATAACATTCTACAGCTAAGTGGCATATTACGCCTATGGAGAACGATCGACAATTTATATAAAACATACTTACTTCAGCCAAGTTCGCTAGTTTATTTGCTGTTTTTTTTCTTTCTTTTTTTTTTTTTTTTTTTTTTTTTTTTTTGGCCGGTTTCGATTAACTGTGTCATCATTTTCAGATTTTTTTTTTACAATATTCTCCTATTTTCAATAAAATAAAGAGTTACTTGTGACAACGTAACATAAGAGAAAGAACATTGTCAAACGATTAAAATTTGCATCACCAAAGTCGATCATCATCTGCATTGCACAATTTTTAAATGTGCAATGCAGGTGACTATCTACTTTGGCGATGGAAATTTCAATCGTTTGACAGTGTTCTTTTTCTTATATTACACTGTCACAAGTAACTCTTTATTTTACTGAAAATAGGAGAACATTGTAAAAAAAAATCTGAAGATGACATAGTTCATCGAAACCGGTAAAAAAAAACAGCAAATAAACTAGCGATCATAGCTGAAGTGTGTTTTATATAAATAAGATTTTGCTATAAAAGTTCAAATAAATATAATTATCTGTATCACACACTCTTTTTATTACTCCCACGCCGCGTTTCGAGTGTTTACACTCTCATCTTCAGGTGGAATATTGGTTTTCGTTTACATTGATACTTCCAGGATCCAACTAGTTCTTATTTCGGATTTCATTTTGCTACATAACGCATACAAACTCTTGTTAATGTAGGTAGGTACAAAGATTATGTGTGTTTTGTAGCAGAATGAAATCCGAAATAAGAACTAGCTGAATCCCGGAAGTATCAATATAAACAAAAACGCTTGGTCCACCTGAAGAGAGAACGTAAACTGTTACAAATAATTGCTTTTATTTGAACTTTCATTCTCGTTAACAGTCGCAGCTCCTTACCACAGTCCAATATGGAATATATGTTATATTTTGCTGTTTCACGGTATGAATTTTTGCTATCTTACAATTTCTTAAATTATGGCCTACAATTTAGAAACAACTTCTGTAGTACAATTTTTTGCGAAGCAAAATTAATTTTCAGTATTACTTACGGTTTTTTTGTGTTATTTCTTGTGTGTCTTCATGGAGCTGTGTATGTATTCTCCAGATGTGTGAATATTTTGGTTCCTGACGAACACATTCATATCATCATTTCACTGTGTATTCGTTTTTTGAGGGTTTGTTTAGAAAAGACATATGAAAACCGACAGTTGGCAACACTACAAATTGTAAACAAATCGTCACAAAACGAATACATCGTGAAGTGATGATACAAGTGTGTTCATCAAGTAATATCCATCCAATTTGAGAATACAAACACAGCTCCATGAAGACACACATGGATAACACAAAGAACAGTAAGTAATACTGAAAATTAAATTAACTTCGAAATAACTTGTGATACACAGTTTCTAACCTAGTAGGTCAGAATTCAGGAAATTTTAACATAGCACAGATTGATAACTGTCATACACCGAAACATAGTACAATATTATAAATAACCGTACTGCGACATTATACACACAAAAACATGTATTACAGGCCATTGATGATGCTTCACAAATAAAAAAGCGAAACACGTATGGGACAAAAAACGCCCTTCATTTAGTTGCAATAGAAGAAATTCACATCCACTAATATTTTGTTTACGTAAACACTTTTGACCTCCGCCCCTCTGACATTAGCGGTCAGCAGTCACAGTTGCGGGAACAAGAAAACAGCAGGGATGCATTCCACTAAGTATTATTTCAGAAAAAAATGTATGAATGTAAAACACTACGTTGAGATTGCAATGCTTTTCTTTCAACGATGAATTGTTTTGGATCGTTACTGAGTCATCTTGGGATCATAAATTGTATAGAAGTCATTCAGTATGTATAACCCACCTGCCTTTTAGCGATCAATACTCCCAGCTTAATTATATTAGTGTGGTTGATGAAAACGTTAGTTTATGTTGTGTGTTTTATTAGTAAGCAACAACCTATTACGGTCGTCGGCGTGTGAAAGTCCGATACTTCCGTCGGTAGGCGTACGCGGAAGCTGCCTGCCACGTTTCAAAATTATACATCATGAAAGACACGAGTTAATTGCTTCTCTCGCATTTTGTACCATGGAATACATACCCCGTCATAGCACAGGTTTATTCACCCGTGGGTATATTTACGTTTTCGTAGCCTGGTCTGAATGATTCCGCTTATTAGCTGTTCGTACTATACTTATGTTTCTGACAACAGACGCTTAAAACCATATCAATTCCAATGAATTTTGATTTTTTAATGCTAAGGAACAGTAGTTTAAGAAATGTGTAAGTCATGCGGATTGTCGTATGAGCGTTGTTACATTTCTAATGAGATAGCTATAGCGTTATCTATTGGAAATTACTAAATATGTTGTACTTATGTCAAAAAATTCCCTTATTAACATTGACACTAACCGTCATATTAATTACGGTACTGCCCTTGTAGCCGCTTCATAGAACCACAATCACTTCCATAACAAACATCTTTCATGCTCTTTTTTTCTTTTTTGTATGTGGGACGATTTCTTTGAACTGACAAGTTAAAGGTGATGTTATGATGATGACATTAAATAACATTACAACGTTGACATTGGCATTAACAACATAGTTAAGATTAACTACAAGAACGTAAACGTGAAACTTTCTAATTTCTTTAAGATATAAAATACGAAATGTATATTTGCTAAAGAGGATTTGTTGCTTCCATATACACGTCGTTATTGCTTTTCCAGTGGAAAGATCTTGTAAAGCTCCCAAAATTTACCTTCACCCCTTCTGAGCCGCTTCCCCATCCAAATAAATTATTCATTACCAATACTGTCAAGTATGAGTTGTTATTCACTACTTAAGAACAAGAGTACACAGATACCAAACTTTTTATGGAATATGATGCAATGTCGAGAAGTATTATTCAGTGAGTTGTTTCTACATTGTTTTTTCCGCCGATTCAATCACAAAAATTGCCGCCGGTGTGCACCATGTATTTGGGAAAAACCGGGCTCCATTCTTTCTTAGAATCTGACATAGAATAGTAACGCCCACTTCATTGTTCTTCCAGAAGTTTGCACTGAGAACTGTTCGAAACAATCTCTGATTTGTTTCCACGATAGTGTTGATAGGTACTGACGCACCAAATGTAATGATAGATCATCAAAACGTGACAGCGCTGCAGCGCCAGACACCGCGTTACAATACTTTGACATCCGAGGTTTCTCGCGATGGCTGACTGCAAAATTCAGTGTTTCATTGTTTTGACGATATTATATAGAAATTGAGATAGTAAACCGAGTATCTAATACATTATTAGGAGCTATCACTGTCGTTCATACTGATAACCGAAGTAATACTTTCCAACGTTAGGTCCAAAATGTATTGTATGTTAAAGTAAATAGTGAAACCATTCAGGTCGCAATATATAATATGAATAGGTAAACGCTCTCCATCAAATGAAGAGCATCTTCAGTAACCACAGCAATGCAATACAGATGTTTCAGAGGGACAGAAAAAATAACAATAAAAAACGACCTAACAACAACAGCCTGCTCTCTTCGCCGTCATCGCTTGCCACCAGGCGTACAAACTTTTGTTAATTTTGGTCACATTTTTACTGTTATTTTAGCTGCCGCTCTAAAAGATCTGTAATGCATTGCAATGATCATTATCCGTCGATGGTCTTTAAGTAAGCGAATAAGGTTACTTGTTCAAATTAAACTGATCGCGACTTGAATTATTTTATACGATCAAATCGCTGTTTTCTCCTTCAAAGCTTTCGAAAAGTACCGTGCTGGATACGATACATAGTTGAAGTAAGTTCCTGGGCTAATTTGTACACAACTATATTCTATTGAAACTGTGGTAGTTATCACCTTGTTCTCTCATCTTTTCTCATTTGAGAGAAACAAAAATCTTTGTGAAGATATTTCACTGTCTTTCGGGTACGTAGAATCAAACATTTCTCTGCGTGTTGTTGTTTTCTTAGTGCCCAGTATTTTTTATTTCTTCCCGATTTTCGTTTCCTCTCGCCTTCCGAAATAATAGGTTGGGTCTTTACTGTAGATCTGGAGAGTGATCTTTTTAAATATCAATAAAACTACACCTTCTCTAGGTTATTAAGCCAAGATCGCCGATAAAATATATTTATTACTCTTTACCGGACGCGATGATTTAAATCGTCTTCAGGAGGATTTACAACGCCTTCACTTTGGAGAACTGTCTCATACTTACTTGAGAAACAGTCATAATTTATCTTTTAATCAAATATGACGATCCATTTTGGTGACGTATGTTTTAATATGTAGATCATGCATTTTTATTCATTTTACATGTCGATGAGAAACTCTTTATTTGACATGTTCTCCTAAGTGAAGACCTTGTAAACCCTTCTGAAGATTATGATTTAAATCATCGAAACCGATGAAGAGTAATAGATATATTTTATCAGCGATCTTGGCCTAACAACCTAAAGAAAGTGTATTTTTATTAATCAAAATATCCATGGGTGTACTGCCGGTCTATAGTGTCCAACGGGTATTTTTATTAATATCTTATATATTCGTATTCAGTTATTATACTTGAGTTTCTTCGATCGAGTTACGATTCTTCTGAAATTTTAAATTTTATTAGATACTTTTTCAGATTATTTAAACCAATTGCATTTATTAAAATTCTTTAATTAAGTAATTTATTTATTTATTTTTATTATTTATTTATTGATTTTGCTGAACCGCAGCCACGGGCTTCTCAATTTACATTACAGCGAAATGTTGTCTGATTTGACATCCTGACTTTCTTAAAATTGTGTGGTGCACTGAGATTCGAAACTAGAACTACTCTGAAAATGACTCCTTGTGAATGAGACATTTTAGACATTTTCCTAAAGTATACTGCAATTCAGGAGCGTTACACCAACAAGTCACGCAGGAGAAATTTCATAAGCTTTGGAAAGTGGGAGAGCACATAGATGTGGAAATTTGTTTGGTTAACATGTTAGGGTTGATTCCGTGAAGATGAGCATAAAAATTTATCTTTTCTATTTCGAGTAGTATCCGAAAAACGTGCAATTATTATTTTTAGTCTTTCATTGTTGGCGTATATTATTATCTTGGAATTTTGGTCGTAGTGTCTTTCTTAAGACAAATAATTTTCTGAAAAGGGCAACCACAGCTTAAATACATTTTGATAAAATTCAATACACAAACACCACAAAATCTAAAAGTTAAAAGTTAAGTTCAATAATATAAAGTCCTGGGTGCAGATGTGTATAGAAAATCGAAAAGATGTTAAGGCGTGTTTATTTAGACACAACCAGTTTCACATCGCTATAGATGCATCTTCAGGTGACACTTGTGAATAGGAAATACAACTGAACTAATAACTGGAGTATCTAAACGGACCTATAAGTAAAAATTTTGTAAACATTTGTTAACTTTTTTAAAAGCTATTTTAAATTTTTTTTAAAAGGAGTGCCGAAAGTATTTATTACATGATATTTAGAAAACAGCGTCTAGCTTTCCTGAAAGTTTTTAAAAAGTTAACAAATATTTACAAAATTCTTACTTATTGGTCCTTTTAGATACTCCAGTTATTAGTTCAGTTGTATTTCCTATTCACAGATGTCACCTGAAGAAGCTTCTATAGCGATGTGAAACTCATTATGTCAAAATAAACTCGTCTTAACAGCTTTGCTATTTTCTATGCACATCTGCACCCAGGAATTTATATTATTGAAGTTAACTTTTAATTTTTAGATTTTGTGGTGTTTGTGTATTGAATTTTATCTTTCTTAAGAGTTTCCGGATTTTTTTTTTCTTTTTTAGCTTGAGTTTCTCTATCTAATTTTTGAAATTTATGTCTAGTGTTTCTGCTGCGTGTAGTTCCTCTGATTTAAACACCGTTTTATGACGTTGATTTCGTAACCGGGCCCCTATGAAAGGGATTTCTTATTGTGCGTATTTTTATTATGTGCAAGGACAATATATATAACGTTTCGCCGCAACTAATCTATTCTCCGAGAAGCGTGAAATATTTTACTCTTGCAATCTACCGTTCTTGGACTTTCTTTGGGGTATTTTTTTTTATCATACATTATTTCACAGAACTATATGGCATGTTTTGGTGTTTCAACGTAGACACAGGAGCGCCTGCCGCGGTGGAGTAGCCGAGTGGTCTCGAGCGTCTCGCTGCATAGCGCGCGGTTGCTCGCAGTGGAGGTTCGAGTCCTCCCTGGGGAATGGGTGTGTGTGTTTGTCCTTAGGTTAGTTTACCTAGGCTTAAGTAGTTTGTAAGCTACGGACTGATGACCACGCAGTTTGGTCCGATAGATTTACAGACATTTGAACTTGAGGTTTGATTCCATTTCCTGGAGGTGCTCCTCGATCACACAATGATGAACCCACCAGATGTATTTTCCAGCATTGGCCGTTAATATTTTATTTAAAAAACCACAGATCGATTTCAGTCACCTAGTGACCATCTTCAATGTCCTTCAAACAAGCATTATGAATGCCCGGAATGTAACTGCAACGGCAAGCATAAAATTGACTGCAGTTTTATGTTTACCGTTGCAGTTACATTCAGGGCATTTATAATGCTTGTTTGAAGGACACTGAAGATGGTCACTAGGTGATTGAAATCGATCTGTGGTTTTTTAAATAAAACATTAACGGCCAATGCTGGAAAATACATCTGGTGTGTTCAGACATTTGAACAGGCGCGCCTGTTTAGAACTCATATCACAAACTCGTGGATGGCTGTACTGTTTACAGCCGAAATATCGGAAGATAAAGTATGCACGCTCGAGAGATGACGGAACTTGGTGGCTACTGGTAAACACTGAAGAATCACCCTTGTAATTTTTTTCTGAACCACTGCCTTGACGTTGGAAAGGAGGGGGGCGTAGTGAATCCCCTGAACGCGTCGGTATACAGCTTGCGACCTGGCGAGTTAAGGCCAATTCACACTGTCCGCCACGTCAACGTCACGTCACGGCACCGCACGTCAAGTTGTATTCACACTGTCCGTCCGTGTCCGTCACGTCAATTCACCGATCTCAATACGCGATGTTGAAAGTGAGGTTATGAGTAGCGATCTGTTATGTAGAAAGTCATAGTTTAACACTAGAATTGAAGGAACAACAACGCTAAATGTTATTGACAGCCAAAGAAAACTTTACAGTGTATGTTTTTGGCCAACTTACTGGGAACTGAAACAATATTTCAAAACATCGACATCTATTTTCAAGAGGAAAAAAAAAAAAAAACATATGAATACATCAAACAACACTTATAAGAGCATAAATAGCGCCTGTTTAAATGTAAACGAAGGCTTCCGCGGCCGTTGTCATTGTTAATAAAACTCTTCTGGGTATTGGACCGCATCGTCAATACATCAAGTATTTCACCAACGTTTCGGCCGCTATTGCAAGCGGCCATCTTCTGGGTGTTATGTTTACTGCTGGATGAGGGAAAGCTGGTGTCTTAAATATTAAATGTTGGCAGTTATCATTGGTGGTTTCAGGGCTCTTATCATTGGACTCCCTTTTCCACCAATAAGAAGAAATAAAGCAAACACCAATGATAAGAGCCCTGAAACCACCAATGATAACTGCCAGCATTTAATATTTAAGACACCAGCTTTCCCTCATCCAGCAGTAAACATAACACCCAGAAGATGGCCGCTTGCAATAGCGGCCGAAACGTTGGTGAAATACTTGATATATTGACGATGCGGTCCAATACCCAGAAGAGTTTTATTAACAGCGCCTGTTTACTTTATCCATTACAATTTGCCCGTTGAAATTGTTAATACCGTCGTAAACAACTGAATTTTTGTCTTTCGTTAGAACTGACTTTTTCATTTAAAATGTTATTTAATGAGAAATGCGTAATCAAATTACAATCTTAATGTAATAAACAGTTTGCTTCAGTCTTTTCTGTTACAATGTTAAGTAACATTAACCATTTTTTGGTTTCGGATATCCGACCTCGATTTTAGGGGGACACTCAATTGACAAAAACATTTAAGTCGTCATGAAACATTTGAGATTTAGCCCTAAAACGATGTATAACAACAAAGGGGAATAAGACTTATTTGCATATAAACAGTGCAATCGTCAACATTCATAGAATATATGACATCAACTGCGATTGGGCAAAGCTGAAAATGTGTACCCAGCCGGGATTCGAACCCGGGTCTCCCGCTTTCTAGGCAGTTGCGCTGACCCCCCCATTTTTTTTTTTTTTTTTTTTTTTCTCCTTGGTGGATCTAAGTTTTGCGGTCGTTGTTTCATTGTGTTCGTGGTGGTTCGTTGAATGGTTGGCTCAGCTTTTTTATTACAGAGGGCGTTTTGCCCCCTGACCGGGCGCGCTGAGCCACGGCCCCCCTACACCACTGGGGACACAGTGATCACCGCACCTGCAAGGACTACCCATACACGCCTCCCGTCAGATACAAATTCCCAGCTTCAGTTGATGTCATATATTCTATGAATGTTGAATAATAACAACTGCAGGATCAGGAGTGACGTCTTTTCTCTCGGAACAGACGCCACATGTATATATAGTGCAATCGTCGACTGCAACATTTAATTCGCGTGACGAAAATAGGTTAACTTCCGTGTTAGCAGACGACCGTTCCGTCAAAACATTCTTCGCGAGAAAGCTTGAAGTGACGTTGACGTGACGTGACGGACAGTGTGAACGCCGCCATTAGAAATACATTGCGGAATGTTCTGACGGACGGTGACGTGACGTGACGGACAGTGTGAATTGGCGGGTGCTCAGGGGGAGGTGTGGAGAGCCACGAGCGAACCAGCAGCAGCCAGCCGTGGGCGCAGTGCAACGCAGCGGCCGTACTGCAGACACGTCACGGGCACGCTCAGATCCGATGGGAAACCGGTTTCTTTGTTCGCTCAATGACCTTCGCTATAGCGGATCATTGCACCAAATGTACGTGTCCGTGTCCCAGAACCGAGACCCACGCTGTTTGATCGCCGGGCTTTTATTTGTTTGCGTGTGTAAAAAACTGTGTCGCGCGTTCTTCTCCTTTGACACACAGCGTGTTTCCCGGCCTTGTGGTCGAAATCTCTTGGAGCATATTTCTTTTCCTCGGCCCCGCATCTACGAGAAATCCTTCTCCGTTTACTTAAATACGATGGTGTTCGGGAAGAAGGAACAGTGCTGCGTTTGCGGCACAATATAGCGTCGCTAATTCTTTACAGACGTCGCGGAAATATTTATTAGTAGCTAATTCATTCTATTGTTATTTGTAGCTCATATGATTCGTTCAGTCAGCAACAAGTGTACAGAAAAGTAGGTGAGTCTACTGGAATGTATTCGTCAGCATTGTAACAATGATATAATTATTAGATACCGTATGATACTTGTGAAATATGACTCTGAATATCGTTTGTGTAACGCAACAACCCTAACATCATAATTTACTGTATAAGGAAACGTGCAGCTCCACAAGAGGAAATGAAATTGTAACTTATAAATGAATCACGAATATAATTACGTAGGCTTCCGCGGCCAGAGTCAGATGACATAAAAGTTTTCTGGGTGTTGTACCGCATCATGACGCGGTACAACACCTATGTCATCCGAATCACGAATAGTATATTAGAAAATATTACCTGAAATTATTTATTTATAATAGAAAATTAATGATGACAACGGTAAAACCCCGTACTCAAATGAGAAATTAACATTTAGAGCATAAAATGCATACGTCATGAGGATATTAAACTCCAAGTGTTAACGTCACATGTCATTACGTGATTTTACCGCTGTCATCGTTAATTTTCTGTTGTAAATAAATTATTCGGTGTAATATTTTTAATATAATATTTGTGGTTCTATTGTAGGTCACAATTTTATTTTCTGATAAAGACACCCATAGAGGCGTTGAAATCTAACAAAGTATAATTACTTTAAATCAAATTGTGGGGCTGCATATTTTTCCTTCTATGTACCATGTATTACTCTTATGAAATACATAATTACATTGTTCTCTGAAACTCAGAATCACAATTCGATGGCAATAAATAAATCATATAAATAATATGAACATCTAATTGTATACTTCTTTTAGGACTTCCACAAATAAGTCATCTTTTCATATAACAGTCAAAACACCATCGTCTTACTGAACACCTTCATATGCCTTAGCTTTAGGCGAGTTTGAAATTTTATTCACCTATACCGTATTTTTGTGAGCGTAAAAGTGCGTAATCGAAGACGAGCTTTAATTATATTATTTTATTTACTAGCGACAACAATCACAAAAACTCAGTATTATCTAAATGCTGCAAAAGTGCCGAAAATGGACATTTAAGTAATTGAGGTTAGCTCCCGGTTACTAGAACCGGTTTTCAAATCCTGTCGAAAATTGTTACCTTGAGACTGTGGCTGTGGACAAAATACAGTTGAAAAGAGGAAACAGCAGCGATCCACTATTAACAATGTCATTTATTTGGAATCTACAGCTATATCTTCACATGGTATATAGATACACATTTGTTAAGAGTTTACATCTTGCTCCTGCTTCTTATCTCTCCTTGTGGGGAAATATTCTAGGGATACTTATACTGGTGCCGTGGTGTTAAAAAATTGGTTAAAGAAAATGATCGAACACAGTGTAACGAAATCTTCTACATGGAATTGTTACATCTATTTTTACTTACGACGAAAATCGTACACCAGTTTATTCAAATTTGTTAACTTCATTTCGTGAACGGTCAGTCTGTATTTCCAGATCATCCAGACATACGAAATAGGACTTTGCGAAAAAGCATATCTACCAAACGAAAATTATACATATACTGTTTGAACAGACAGACCAATGAAACATACAACCGAATTTTATGTTTAGTCTGTCACTGTTCAACCCTTGCCTTATGTATAAAATAAAAATTGTACCTTCAATACACTAACAAAGTCAAGTTGGAACAGTGACCGACCAAACATGAAATTGAATTATGTAAAATCTGTCACTGTTAAAACTTGACTTTGGTATATGTATGTGTATAATATTAGTTTGAAATTAATGTTATTTCAGAAAATACTTTTTGTATGGCTGGATAATTTTAGAAATGGGTTTAATCAATCTGAAAATAGACGAAAATTAAATAAAAAATGATTGTTTTGGAACCCCGGCTGTTTCTAACACAAGCTGCTGACTGCAGCAATCCATAGTGCAAATTTGAGCATATCATCTGAATTGCAGCAGAGGAATTGCGCTACTGAGAAAAGAAATCATGATCTCAAAGAAGTATAGTTTTCAACCCATAGGTGAACATATATATATTTAAGAAACGTTTCTGAAAAGGAACTCATTGCCTATTTCCGCTTGGTAAACACTTTCAGATGAAACGTTGATGCTGACATGGCAGCTTTCGAAACACTGTATTTAGAACAAGCAAAACCGATGTAACGAAGTCGACAAAACTATCAGCTAAAATATAACGCGAAACTAATCCAAAGGTCTTCACAGTAATTTGTTACATGATATTCATTTCTTTTTTTCTCGTGATCTAGATAGTTTGCGCTACCGATTTCATTCCGCCCTGACCCACCATACAAAGCCACCTCCTGTCTTCCAGTATTTATATTTACAGCTATACCAATATTTAAAAAAATATGACATTAAACAAAGTGACTATAGGTTCGCAACACACGATGAAACAGTGCTACACAATTGCTGATATCTAGCAGTGTCTTTATTACATGTGCACCTCGATTGCACAGTGGTAGAGTGCCAGACTATAAATCCGAAGATCACGGGTTTGATCCCCGCCAGGTCCTCAGATTTTTTTTTATCTGTCACTTTCCACTTCTTTCACGTCTGGAAGTATTGCTCATGTGAAAAATTCCGAGTAACACCTTGGTTGCCGGCCGCGGTGGCCGAGGAGACTGAGGCGCTCCAGTCACGGTCTGCACGGCCACTACGGTTCGAATCCCCCCTCGGGCATGGATATTTGTGCCGTCTTTAGTATAAGGTAGTTGATAAGTAGTTTGTAAGTTTAGGGACTGATGACCCCGTAGTTAAATACCATAAGCTAAACAAACATTTGAACACCTGGGTTTGGAACCCACGTTAAACTGTAGGTCCCCCTATAACTGGCTGGGTAAATCAGTTCGAAGGTCGGAAGAAGGTAACAGCATACCACCTCCAAACAGGACCATGCCTAGTAAAGCACTATGGTGTTCAAACCAATCTTCGGATTGTTGACTGCTTTACCGTTTTTTTCCTTTATTATATTGTTGGCTCGTGTAACTGTATACATCTCTGTATATTAATACGACTTGTGCAAGTTCACAACGCATTTCTGTGTTGAAACTTCCTGGCAGATTCTGTGTTTCTTTTATGTATGTAAAGATTACTTCACTGTCTCACTGAAGAACCACAGCATGAAAAATTTAATTGTCCTTGGCGCCACTACGTTTAGGAACACGTCATCCTACTGTAGAAACATCCTTACATCTTCCTATTCTGTTTCAGGATGTCAGTTTATTTATTCCTCAAATCCTTTCGCAACTTCCTACAGCAGTATTTCCTGAAAACTGAGCAAGGAGGCAGCGTGATTCTTCCAGAAAGAACGGTCCTTCCTATCTGCCGGTCTGGGTACTGTAATTCTTAGTTTCCTTGGTTTCCCCAAATCTTCCTGCAAATATCCGTTGTAAATATGTCCTTACACAAACAGATGTAAAACGTAGTATGTGGAATGTGGAGTTGTTACACCAGTGTAAGATACTTAATGGATGTTTTGCAATTACACGGCCAATAATGCTGCTCGTTGAAATCGATATGTGCATGAAGAGTGTAAATAAAGTATAATCGTTCAGAGTAGGTGGCGAATTACAACAGATCGGTGTGCATACTGATGGAGGCAGACATTAAACTATGTCCCCGTCTATAGTTCGTTAATCTAGATATTCATAAAGAGGCCACCAAGTTTGACATGTGCGTCGAGTAGACTAACAGTTTAAATACCGTAAGAATATCAGATATCGCAGAGGGTCTTCGCATCTTTTCCAGTCAGAAGACAATACAAACAATCATGAACCACGGTCCGGCGCTGTTTTTCCCTTGTTTGGGTACGTTATGATAAGTTTTTTGCAACAAGAACACTATGGATGGGCTGCTAACAAGTCAGAAAAATTTGGTTGCCTTGTCGTTAGTCATATAATGTTTGGTTTGTTTGTATACAGGCATATAAGATACTATCATTGCATAAACTATTTCAGAAAAAGATCATGATTTTTCACTCTCTGGCTGAACTACTCAGACATTAATTTTCGATGGTTACAACAGGAATCGAAGATAAATACGTTTATTGTTCAACAAATTTTATTTTGCTCCCAATATTTTCTGTCCTTTTGTTCTTCACTCCATTCCGTACTTTCTAGAATTTCAGCAGTTTATATTTTTTGCTTTAAGTTCCAACTTCTAATCTATTTTCTCGGTGAATATCAGTTTCATCTTAATCTTCAGTGATTTATCTTTACTAGTTTTTCAGTAATGACGTCAGGTTAGCTATTTTCTTCGTGTTCCGGTTTGTATCTGAGCTGCATCAGTATCTATATAACATTTTCGTTCTCTGACGGCCGGGCCAGGTCGGGTATTATCGGACACGTAAATCTTTCGGAAATTATTTTCTGAGGTTTGTGTCGGAACTTATTTCTAAAGCTACTTAATACAATCATGAAATTGGATGTTACTGGAATACTGCTTCGTTGATTAACATTTTTCCACCCTTTCAATTTCGTAGTTCAGATTGTTAGTGGTATTTATCGGACATAAAATTGTAATGTGTAAAAAAGTTACGAGTTGAAAAAATACAGTGTTACTATTGGCATGTAGTTGGTTATAGAATAGAATTAGTCCGTCAGCTCACATAGGTTGTCAGAGACGCTGTGTACTTGTTCCATACTGGTACCTACAGCCCAATGCCTCGTTAATTCCTTCGCCTTAACCTGCATGTAATCTCATAAAATTATAGCGAATATCTTTAACCGGTTTCAAATTTGCATTATTGAATCGATTCTTTATTTCAAATTGATTTTTCTACACTGTACTTCGGAAGGCACCTTTACTTAAAGGTACTAGCTGGTTGCCTAAGCTTTTACAACAACTGTAAAATACAAAATTCTCTGGTCTTCACTAAGTGCACTATCAAAAATGTATTATTTCCTAAAAGAGATTTCATGTTCAATTCATTGCTTTTCCGTAAATCTTTTAACGACATCGCTAATGTACTGTACGTCATGGAATTGAATATGTCTGACTGTTTTTCTTGTCAATTATTTCAACAAAAGTCTTTTTCTAAGGCTTCTCCCATGTCATTTATATCTCCACTATACCTCCTATAGGAAAACAAACTGTACTCATTTAAAGTTTTATGACAGCTGTTTTCTCCGGTATCAGACGAAACTGCTTTTCCCGATACAAGCTGAAAGTGCACTTTGATATCTTAACATTTTAATTCTTAATGCCTGGCGTAGACTTGTCACATTCTAAATACAGACAATAAGACGCTGTACCTCAAAAAATAAGAAAATATGTAATTCTTTTTACCTGCTATCGAAAGGTAATACATTGAATTGCGTTCGTTGAAAAACTACATAGAAATAAAGCACTGTTATTTGAAGTCAGAACCATGTGTATGGTTCTGTTCGTGGTACATGCCATAGTGGCTGTCACTAGGCCTAGAGTTTGAAGTAACTTTTTTATATTATGGCTTAAAATCCTCTTATGCCTAGTTTCATCTGCAGTGAGCCATCTTCATATAATTAATGAATTCTTTTAATAGCGATTTGACACATAGATATTTTTAATATCAACAAGCGAAAGTAAAATAATTATCTGTCGTTCCTACTGATCACATCGAACGAAGGTAAAAATGATGCAATTTATACTGTGTCACAGTAGAGAACATTATGTACTGAGGAAGTTCTCTAGTGTGAGAAATATAAACTGCAACCTTAGTCAGTGACCCTCCTTCGAGCTTAACAGTAATGATAAATAAATTACATTACCTTCGGCTTTCTATATGGATATCTTTATTTAAATAACAAATCTTAATAGTACCTCTGTTATTAAGTCTTGAAAAAATGTGTTGATAGCCAGAAGCTGGCCCTGTAGGACTGAAACTATTCATCATGTAAAACATAAAAATATAAATTATAGCGATCTGCACTTGGAGTATTACAATCATTAATATGAACAAAGCTACAACCGATCGCCGTCTCCAACGTGGACAGTGTCACCAGCCATGTTAAAAACAGCTCTTGTCTAATACGATCGTATGTCCAGTAACACGCATTTCCTGTAAACTATGTTTCGTCACGAACTTTTCTCCAGAATATCTCTTTGCAACTTATCTGTGTTTTTATAAGTTTCTTTTAAAAATTTCTAAAATACCTTCGGAAGTTTAAGGTTACCCTGGTTTCACAATTTGTAGAGTCGGTGTTTTTTTTTCTTCAAAACTATTACATCTGTTGAGTATGTTTGTGTTATTTCCTTAAGTGCTTTATACTTTAACTTAGCTTATTAAAATATTCGATCTATTTGTTTGAATCCTTCACCTAAGGAGGTAGTTAAGAATTAAGGGCTGATTTCTGACAACTAAGTGGTTTGTCTTTCGTAGGTTATTCCTTTCTCATGTGTAACACGACGATAATAAGACTCTATTTTAGTTTTTAATTTCTGAAGAACATTCCGTAACGCTTCACTGATTAAGTGGATTCATTGTAGCATGCTTTCTAAACATGCAGGGTTTAGAGCGGCGGATGTCAGTTATATTAACATCTTTCTAGCTGCACTTCCATGCCGTTATGTCGTACTTAATAAACTGAATGACGTTTTGGTCGTGTTGCAGCGGCCTTTCTCAGAGCGCAGACTTTCACAAACTGCGTCTTTATCTGTAACCTAAGACAGCCAATGTCAATTTGTCAGATTTTATTGCCCTGAAAATGTCACTAGCGTCTTGCAGAACAGAATGAAAGGAGTTATAGGATGTTGAAAGAATGCAGACACGGTTGCGAATACGTCTTTTTTATTATTGTTTGTAACGCGTTTCGCCCTTTTGAGGCATCATAAGATCATCTACGAATCAAAAAATACTGTGAGTTGGTTCATATTTCAAAATTATCCATAATTAGATGACACTTTTTAAAAATATCGTTAGAAAACAGGGGGCGGGATATGAACATAAATTTGTGGCATAGCTCCACGTTGTGACAGCTTACCTACGAGAGGATAAAAAAATTTGACGTATGTAAAAGATGTGGCAAACAACTATCAGTCACAGACTTGCGATTTGAAATCAAATTTATTTGGAAGAATCCTGTCATCGAATCTCTAAATAAAATAATTGCGACCTATGAACGGGGAAGTATCTACATCTACACCTGCACCTACATAGATACTCCGCAAATCACATTTAAATGCCTGGCAGAGGATTCATTAACAACTTTCATAACCTTCCTTTGCCGTTCCATTCTCTAATAGCGAACGGGAAGAAAGAACACCTTTTCACACGTTTTCGATCTGATTTCTCTTATTTTTTGGGATGGTCATGTCTCCCGTTTTGACCCAGTAACGTGATAAAACCTTCTCAATATCTTTCGTCAGTCCCGCCTGGTGAGGGTCCCACATTGGGTAACAGTACTCCAGGAGACGCCCAAGTGTGATGTAGGCATTCTATTGGTGGAGCTGTTGCTTCTCCGAAGCGTTCTGCCAAAGAAACGCAACCTTTGGTTCGCCTTCCCCACAATATTTTCTGTGTATTCTCCCCAGTCTAAGTTGCTCGAAATTGTAACTCCTAGGTATTTGGTAGAATTTACGACCTTAAGGTTTGACTGATTTATCCTGTAATTGAAGTTCAGCGGATTTATTTTAGTGATATGTGAATTACTTCACACTTTTCATAATTTAGTGTTATTGCCCATTTTCGCACCATGTAGAAATTTTGTCTAAATCGCTTTGCAGTTACTTTTGATCCTTTGTTGAATTCACTAACCGATAAACAATAGCATCATCCGCGAACTGCCTAAGGGAGCTATTCAGATTGTCTCCTAAATCGTTTATAAAGACAAGAGTAGGGGACCTATAACGCTTCCTTGGGGAACGCGAGATATCATTTCTGTTTTACTGGATGACTTACCATCAATTACTAAGAACAGTGTCCTTTCTGATAGGAAATCGTGAATCCAATCGCACAATAGGGGCAATATTCCATAAGCACGCAATTCCATTAGAAGCAGCTTGTGAGGTACAGTGTCAAAAGCCTTCCGGAAGTCCAGAAATATGCGATCTATTTGAGATCACTTGTCGATGGGCATTTCACTTCATGTGAATAAAGGGTAAGCTGTGTTTCACAAGACAGTAAAAGCATAAATTGTAGTAAGAGCAATAGTTACGAAAAAGAAACCCGTGGAATAAGAAGAGATAAAAAAATAGTTACGTTAGGTGAGGCCAACGACTTTTCTGAGGGCATAGCATGGAGCGGCCAATACACAAACTAAGTACTGCAGGTACTCTTCTACCAGACCTCATAGCTGGCCAGACATACATGAGCCTTAAAGCTAAGATTATAGAACAGCAATAGCAAGTGTGGCGGGTTGATGGCGTGGTTAACCAACATCTGTTACACAGTCATAAAAGCATTGAATTGAAATTGGACGTACATCATAATATAAATCTACCGGTAGAAGGAACATGTAAGAAGAAGCTGTTACAGAGGTGAAACAACCATTCTGAATTGCACATCTAAATGAAAAATCGTGAAGTATTAACAAAACCAGGCAAGGGTAATGAAGTACCGATTAACCACTTACATGATAAATAAAGCCAAATCTTTCTTCCGTCTGTACAGTTGATCCTTTCCACACGTACTTACTGCGACAGAAAGAACTCATCGAGGTTGAAGAACAAGAAAGCTTGCATACTTTTATTACTTTCATTCCATAATGTCATATGGTATAATATTTTGGGGTAGCTCTTCAAGTCAAGGAAAAATTTTCAGGGTCCAAAAGCGTGTAATACGTATTATTTGTGGTGTAAATTCACGGACATCCTGCATAAGCCTCTTCAAAGAACTGGGTATACTAACTTCTGCCTCTTAGTATATTTATTCCTTAATGAAATGTGTCGTAAATAATATATTCCTTTTTCCAACAAACAGCTCAGTTCATACATATAATACTAGGAAAAAAAGATCTACTTACTTTAGTTCAAAAAGGGGTCCACTACTCAGGAACACACATCTTCAATAATTTACCTGCAACCATAAAAATTTTTGCTACATTTTGTTTAAGAGGAGTCTAGAAGACTTCCTAATGATCAACTCCTCCTACACCACTGCCTAATTTTTAAATATAACCAAATGATGTATGTATCTGTATTCATACAATTAGTATTACTATACTACCAGCTTATATAAAAAAAATGACATATTCCATGACTACGAGGATGTAATCAACACGGATCTATGGAACGAACAACTAATCTAATCTGTATTATAATAGGAGGATGCTAGGAACATCAGCTCGTCAAGAATAAAAACTATATCAAAATAACAAAGAAAACAGTTTTGCTCATGTCTCCCCCCCCCCACCATATTATTTAACTTAATGATACAGTTGCTTTTATTTGTCATGTAGGACTCTTTTTACATAATTAGACAATGGTATGTAAAAAGAGTCCTACATGACCAAGAAATGTAAAACCAAGCCATAAATAAATAGATAAAAACCACTGATGATGGCACAGAGGGGCTGAAACATGTTTGGGTGAAAAGTAAAAACAGCGGTTTGCATATCAGGCGGACTTCATATCCAGAATTAATGGCTATTTTCAATGGACCTTTGCCATCATAATCAAATGTAGAAAATACTGTAGCAAACAATTTTGAAACAAACACCTACATTTTAATTTAGCATCAAACATTGTAATAACTTGACATACCATGCCGTGGAATATATTCCAGAACATATTAATGAGTTGAAACATATAACCGCAGCCACTGTCAAGAACTTGAACTCGAAAACACTATTATTACTTTACTATAAAGCTTTGTATGAAGGAATTGTCGGATTTTTTGTTTTGAGAGTTTCTTACAGTGGCTTAGTGTAAGATAATAGCTGAACCACAGTCTGAATGCTATGTTCTCATTGTTCTACATATGTATCCAAAAATCAGATAATGAAATGTATTCCTTCTAGCCCTGTTTATCTTTTACTACAAAGGCTTTCCAATATTTCTTCATGGTACCTGTGTACGGAATAAACAATACGCGCGATATACACTCTCTAACGTTATTCACGATAGCGGACCTGCATTCCATAAAATAGTGTACTACCAGATATCTTCCCGATGACATTGTGTCGTGAGAAGGTTCAATTTCTATAAAGTACCTGAAGAAGACATCGTGGTCTCCCGACACCGATTGCCAGGAAATAAATAAACAGATGATCCAAGACTAACGGAACTCTGTTTAATTATACTGTACAGAGCTTCATCATGGATGCATTTGCACTAATCACCCTAACGCGGAATAGTTGAACGTCCATACTGTATCGCCACTAATATTCTAAACGTACAGTGTTTCCACAGGGGTAATAAATATTTGAGGCGGTAATGCTATGTTCAAAGCTAATGGAAATACCTAGCTTAATGTTTATTCTGCCAATATTGTTAAATGCATGTGCCTGTTGCTTTCATATTCTGTCTATGAAAACTTCGCACAAGTGAAGAAACGCATATAAATAAGGAGAATGCTTTAAATAAAGTATTTGAAACAAATCTTGTAATTGTTAACCAATCAAAGTCATCACATTTAACTTGAACTTTAGGAAAAACCCCAAAAAAGTATTGTAGGATCGTTACGAACACAGTACACAGGAAGCGCGGAGATTAACATCGAAAGCTCCACGTGGAAACGTCACGGACGTGCTACCCATACTATTGCGACAGACACTGCAAGAAAGTCAATGTACAGCACAATGTGATTTTCTAATAAAATTCCGGGAGCGGAGAGCATATTGCGATCATAGAAGAATCTACAAATCCTTTACTTTGAATATTGTATACTCGCAAAGGTATAGATATGAGGTACAAATGTGTCTGTGAATATAGAAAGCTTTTACCAATGGATATCAATGTACTTTTCTTTCGTTTGTATACGTCTCATCCACTGACATTGTTATAATTTCCTTTCTCATATACACGTGCATTCCAAGGCTATTTATTGGGACAAAAAATAAAAAATAAAAAATAAAAATAAAAACAATAAAAAACGGAACAATGGCTTTTATGGTAGTAAGCAGTGAAGATGTACGTTCTGTAGACAACCGTAAGCAAGGACTCACAGTATTTACAACACAAGGATACTCCTGTATTTCATGACGATCGTCTTGAGCTTAAAGCCGGTGACTGAGATAAACATTCTTCCCTTAAAAAGAATGTTGACAAGCAGTTAACATTACGTATATTTTCGTAAGGAAATAGTGGGTTATGGTAGTTGCTAATGATTACAAGAGTGTTATGATAGTTGCTAATGATTACAAGAGTGTTTTTAGATTCATAGGTGACGAGAATTAATAGAAGATGTTGGTTACTATCATATTTTATTTTTAAAATATCATGATAGAACAGTTTCTTCCTGCCATCTGCACACAAAATCCCATTAAGCCCCAAAATTTTACCATTTTTAAAACTGAAATCAGAGTGAATTAATAATTACTTGACAGATATCTTCTGAATATTTAAGAGTAAGAAATCCATATTTTAGATGCCTCGTATAAGAGCCATAATGTAATAATTAAAGACCGACCGAATATTCGGTTCGTCCAGAAATCAGGCGAATCTTCGGCTTGAACAATCTTTTTTGTACTTACTGATGAAAGCGGATAGCGTCGGGATGGATTCAGTCAACAATAACACTTTACCTCGGCTGACGGCGCGCCGTTTAACTGCTACTAGTCTCTCCTCGTGCGATATGACACAATCGCATCTCACAATGATATCTTATACTGTGTCAGTAACAATTGAACTAATTCAGTATTGCACGTAATGGAACGGTATATCATATTGTTATGCTGAAAAGCTTCATTAATGTGTTTCCTTGGAAGCGAGCAGTTTTTTAATAACTAATATAGGTTTAGGAAACATTGATCATGTGGTACACAGCTTTTCCTGTTCAGTTTGTGTAAATTTATACTGACAAACTGATACTGTTAGTCGGAACTGTAACTTTATTTTTCGAAATACTTTATACAACACTGACTGAACCTACTGTATTGACTTTAATTGACATGTATTATGTATTTACAAATGCCAAAAAAGAGATACGTAAAGCAGTTTGTCGACTGCAAAAGCGAAAGTGAAGATGGTAATATAAAGCTAGCGCTCTCAAGACACAATTTTAAACGCTACTTATGGGAGCAAACAAATTACTACTTTCTGCGTACTTTGTATTATGGTAGTCATGTTGAGGCTGTAGCATTTCGTAGTATCTGTTTGGTTTGTTTGTTGTAAACCTAAGACTATCTTCCTGTAAGGAGATGCGCATGACAGACGAATTTGCGGTAGCTATACAGTAGTTAATTCGAGGGTAACGGGACCGGGACTATCTTGAACTATCGAAATTTATGAGCAGGAGTGAAATAAATCGACCTTGAAAAGAATACACGTGTCAAAAATATGGTCTTTAAAGTTTTTAAATAGCCATTACATTGACATCCTAAAGGTTTAAAAGTGTTTTGACTATTTACTTCGCGATATAATCGTGGAGTGCCTATGTCGCTGAACACAGTGTGCACCCGTAGTTTTTATTTTGTCTTGTGGCGTCGGATTTATGGGAAACTTGTAATTCCGTCACTCTAAATATCTGCAGTCCACTCTATGAAGTTCAGTTTACTGACTCGCTAATTTACTATAATTTTTTTTTAGGTAGAAAATGTCACGACGATGAGAAAAAAATCCAATTAGGAAGTATTTAGTAAAGTATCGTCGATTTATCTAAACCTGTTCGGCTACCTCATCATCTTCCAAAGACTCCTGGTTAGGCTTACACACACTCAAAAAGGCTTAGTACAGGGAGGGGATCTTGCAAAAATGTGAAAAAACTGGTGTTTTGTAGAGTAACGTAAATTTATCGAAAATTTATTAAACAAGTTTCGGTTTCACCCGAAACTAAAAAAGAAGCCGAATATTCGGTTACGATGTAGGTTTCGGCCGCAAATCATGTTTTTGTCGGGCTCTAGTAATAATGATTATCAGTTACATTTGTTTCTCTGAAAATACTTTCACAACAGTGCTGAAGTCTGTAATATGCAATAAGGCAACCTTGTAGTGGAATTCCTATCTGGAAAATAAACCTCAAAGGTCGTATAACCACTCAATGAAAACTTGAGGGCGAAGGCTATACGGCGGATGACTGTTGACAATAAAAAGTACCCTGAGTCTGCCACAACATTGTTTCCAGACAAGGAACCGTTCAGATGTTTGTAAACTGAAGGGACCGAACTGCTGAGTTCATCGGTCCCTGTACTTACAAATCATTTAAACCATGTTATACTAAGGACAACACAAACGCAATCGTGCCCGAGGGAGGACTCGAACCTCCGACGGGAGCGGCCGCGCAATCCTTCACATGAAGCCTCAGACCGCGCGGCCATTCTTTCGTCCCTCCAGAAAAGAAATAGTGTTCGTAACATCGCCATTTCCACAGTTGTTGTGGATCTTTTCAATGCAATGCAGGCATAAACATAAATGGAGCGGAGTGGGGATGCCAAGAAATCAAGCGAAATGCAGTTACTTTGTACCGTGTCGCCATAGACCACATGTTCTTTACGTGAAAAGAACAACCTCTGAAAATTTGTCGTTAGGGTCTCGCTGAATTTTTTCCTCTTGTGCTACTCGTGTGACTTGATCCACCCACAATCAGTCGGATTGCCTCATACAATATCAGCCGCAGAAAATTTGACTGGAATACAAAGTCCTGAAACAATTTAAATTTATTGACACGTCAAACTTTGAAATTGCATTAATCAGCTAAGGATGAGATATTTACTCTTAAACATGAACATGAAACATAATTCCTCACAATCTAATTCTAATTAAAATCCTACTTGTTTTGTTACAGTGCCCAAAAATATTTAGAAGATAAATACTCAATGAAAATATCCGCATGTTCTTGATTCCGTGTATTATTTTATTGCATGACAGAGACTCGCGGTAGCAACCTTTCATTACAGTTGGTCATTTCCCTTTTATTACAAAATCGGTAAAAATCTTTAAAAAAAATCATGTAATGAACATTCAGTTACTGTTCAAGGATTTTCACAAATTTAACACTCATATTCTGTTATTTATTTGAGGAAGAATAAACGACTAACATAAACAGCCTCAAAAACGCAGTAAGCGACAGAAGTTTTCACACTCTCACCAGCAAACACAATTCTCAAAATAACTCACTTGTTGCAAAATAGTAACGAAATATTTTTAAAGCCAGAAAAAGAACCTAATTTTCTTCTTTTACGGGTAACCAATACTGTTCATGATTTATTACAACAAAAGTGTATGCCTTCGTTTGTATAATTGTCCTCTCGCTTTCAACCAACTTGAATCGCACACACTACGCTCTTAATAATTAATATTTGTTTGTACCAATAATTTTCTTCCATGTTTCTGACATCGTTCTCAAAAGATTTTCCGTTGGAAGATAAAGTACTCCATCAGCTTTTCCACAATGGTTGTTTGTGTCCCCATCCACATAGTATCGTAGACAAATGTAATAACATACAATGATTGTTCACAGAAAGACATATGATCCCAGTCATGTGAAATCCTGATCGATACCATTCTCAAACAGGTTCGTGTTTAAAGCCGTTCATGGTCAACTATATTAGATAAGATTGTAAACTGTTTACAACACGTCATGGTGTGAGGGCACTATTTACGTTTTTGCCACTGCTGTCGTACTACAAGAAGGAGGAGAATCAACAAAGTAAAAACAGATTCCGAAGCTCGGTAATCATTCACAAACACTTTTTGTACGATTTTCCTCCATTCCAATACAATTATAGTTTTTATTTAACGCTGAAGCATAGCGTGTAATCGTGTAACGCTGTCTACAACGAGAGAAACTTTTCTGCTTGAATAATTTCGTTAATTCCTACAACATCTCAGGAAGTGAGTTTTCCATTAGGGGTACCTACCTGTTCAGCCAAAAGATCTGAAGATGTTCTTGTAAAGGACTGAAATCGATATGTTGTTACTAAATAACTCTACAAACTAGACTGTTGCATGATGAATTACTCCGTAAAGATCGCCCTATCTCCATATTTTTTTTTTTTAAATAAAGCATAATATTCGCAGGTTACCGGTATTCTTCCGCTTGTCAACTCGAAAAATCACTTCAGTGCCTTAAAAATAAAAAAAATAAAAAAATAAAAAAAAAAAATAAATAAATAAAAAGAGAGAGAGAGAGAGAGAAAAGGCATCATACGATCGGACAGTGTGATGTTAGTTTTGCATTAGAACGAAGACCCTCTCTATGACATTCATTTATAAGGCATTTTCGATTCTCTTGCCACAGCAGATGACTACAAAATTCAATATTCCGCCTAACAGTAACAGCGTCTTTCTCAGGAGCAAATGACTATCGAAAATTCTTCCGACAAGGACGACGTTGATGATAGTTTTACTCAGATACTTCATGAAAACTGAGATAGATTGTAGAGATTGTTAATAAAATCTCGAGCTTCCATCCACGTCAGGTTAAAGTCCCATGTGCGACCTCTTCTCGGCTTACCGAGCGAGGTGGCGCAGTGGTACCTCACTGGACTCGCATTCGGGAGGACGGTGGTTCAAATCAACCTCCGGCCATGCAGATTTAGGTTTTCCGTGATGTCCCTAAATCACTCCAGGCAATTGCCGGGATGGTTCCTTTCAAAGGGCACGGCAGATTTCCTTCCCCATCCTTACCCATCACTCCGAGCGTTAGCTCCAATGACCAATCTGTCGACGGGACGTTAAGCCCTAACCTTCCTTCCTTCTTCTCGGCTATTGTCTGTGTGTGTTGCACTTATTGTGAGTTAGTTTAAGCAGATTTTAGTGTTTTTAAGTATAGGGACTGATGACCATAGAAGTTTGGTCCAACAGATTTATAAACATTTGAACACATAGCCACACTACCCGCTCGGTTAGCCGTGTGGTCTAACGCACCGCTTTCCGAGATGGGGAGGCGCACCGGACCCGGTTCGAATGCGCCCGGCGGATTAACAAACGAGGTCGGAGTGCTGGCCAGCCTGGATGTGGTTTTAGGCGGTTTCTCACATCCCTTTAGGTGAATACCAGTGGTACCCAAGTCCCGAATCAGTTACACGAGTCGTAAACATTTCGTAACACTTCACACATATAACGCTATGCTCAAACATTTGGGGTCATGGATGGGGTGGCGACAGGGAGGGTATCTGGCCACCTCGTCATTGTTAACACACGCCAGATCCGGATTTAGCAAGCCGACCCTGCATGTGCGGGAACATGGCCAAAGAGAAAGAAACATGTAGCCACACTGTTGGCCGTGACGTCTTGTCGTGACGACGTCATCATCGCCATGACTGAATCCCATGCTGTGCTGAGATGAAAACATCGCCCTTATTGAGGGGGTTTCAGATATCAGCCCACTTTTAGTAACACTGAAGGTGTGTGGTTTGCGATGGCCTTTCGACAAGTCGAATTTTAATTCAAAGCCTCAACTGCCTGGATCGAAAATTGAATACATGGATCTATAGAGGTGAAAATTCTCTATAACTTTGCTCTCTTACATTATTTCTCCGTATCTCGCACCGTTTCCGTGGTATCTGCAAAACTACCGAAGATTTACAACCTCCCTCTGGTGGTATAACCGGACGCCGCTGGACTGCGACCCTATCCTATAACTCGGCTATTATGCACCTGATCAAAACACATTTCTACTAACAATTGTTCAGAATATCGAGTAACTATGTTTGAACATTTTTACGATATTTTGACTCTGAAAGTTGGTAGACACGTATAAGATCTAATTTTTCAGATGGCTCCATTGTCATATTCTTTTGCTGTAAGTCATTTAATGGAGGTTCGAATTAGAAGAATGATATTAAAAATAAGACTATTGCGATAGCACGAAGAAAAATTTGATTAGGAGCATTACGATAAAAACAGTACTGAAAAAGGTATGAGAGTTAAAAAATAACAAAGATAATTATTCTGCACAACAAAGAAAACTGTATAAATAAATACCAGAATAAATAAGATAAAATAAAAGAGGGAGAATATTGTACCAATATGAGAGGATATGGGTTGAAGCGGATCCTCTTTAAAACTAAACATAAGATTTTACTTATCAGGAGGCAAAGAAAAATGACAAAAACTGATTCATATAATAGCTTAAGTAATCTAACTAGAAATAAAACGGTTGTGGAATTTGAAAGAGAAATTCGTGGCGATCTATACAAAGGGTCCTTGTGCCGAAGATGGGGACTCCTGACAGCGTGTCAGCAACGTCAACACTTAAAAGAACTAGACCGAACAGTAAAACTTTGGTTGTCACCGTTGCTGGCCAATTACATGTCAACAGGCAACAGGCACCTTCCTGTTTTTCAACAATTAGACCCACGGATGCAAACACCAATAAGAGCATCTTCCTCCCTTCTTTCCACCTAAGAAACACCAATAAAGTTATTACTTCCTTCCTCCCACCTATTAGAACTAAGCCGTTTGGAGAGAATTGGCTTTATAAGACAAGCACAGGAGGAAACAATCAATATTCCCTGAGAAAAGCTCCTGTAACGGATCCGAAAATATTCCGGAAATATTTTATCATCCTGATGCGGGAAATAGCTCAGAAGAATTTTAATTAAAGAAATTATAAAAATAAAATTCGCACTGGCCAGTTATATGGCCCACATTTGCAAATATTTCGGGAAAAATTATGACAATACAAATAATATAAGTAATAAACTATTCAAAACTAAATATATGTAAATATTATAATACTTTGTATATGTCTGTATATGTCTGTATCATTTTATTAGATGTTATATAATATATTTCATATATTTAATTTCATATTATTCACAATTTTATTATTATTTGAGCGAAATATTTATAAAAATCATTAAAATAGAGTAAAAGTGGACTGTAAAATACACCAGTGTGATTTTTTAAATTTCGGTTCCTAGTTTTATAATATTATTCCAAAAACCATTCGTCCTCTTAATGACACAAGTTTCATCAAATACAGTTCAGTGTCGATTGTCTAAAGCGTATTCGGCCACTGCAGATTTCTGAGGATAGCGTAGGCTTCAGCGTCTCTATTATACAACCCGACGTTCTTCCACAGTGCGTACACTTTGCCCGACGTAGTAACAGCTACAGTTTTTCCCTTGGTAACTCCTGAGCCCTAGACCGTTCTTCACGGGCCACATCAACCGTCGTACTTTTGCTGGAGTCCTGAAGGGTTATGAGGAAGTTTGTCTCTTCAAGAACCGTCTGATCTTATTGTGTCACAGAAAAGCAAAGAATCGTTTGTTGCCCTGTTCCTGGGTAATGTTGCGCGTTTCACCAGAAATGTCCAAGATATTTGTTGCTGATTTTAGGTATTTTACCGTAAGACTACTTGAAGGTGGCTTAATTTTAGTGGTAAGTGTTCGACGTCCGTCTGAGACCAGCGCGATGGTCGATAGCGTTTACAAAGACCCTTTTTTGTGCAAATATTATGGTGCCTGAGAGGAGATACTGATCCGTGTATGTGAGTTTCCGATACACACTGTGGATGCGATGGCCATTGGATTTTCGGCGAACAAATTGCTCCTCACGAGAAATTATGGCTGTCGCATTACATCTACAGATTCACGTACTGCACCAAAAGCCGTGTACGAATATTAACATCTCTGAAGTTGTCAAGCTTGTTACAGCTCTTTGTTATCCGTATACTCACACTCAAACTCTGACGTGTACCAATGCACATAATATTTGAAATAACCAAGTGAACGTTCCTCATGTTTAGAACATCATGCTAAGCTCTGTGCACTGCGATGCTAGGTGAGCATTCGACCATTCGGAAGTTGAGCTCCTCAAAGGCATGACGTGCGCCTCATAAACATGACGTGATCTACATGGATACTCTGAAAATCACATTGCAGTGCATGGCAGAGAGTTCACCGAACCACTTTTATGATATTTCTTTATAGTTTCACTCTCTAAGAGCTCGCGGGAAAAAGGAACACCTAAATCTTTCTGTTTTCGATCTCATTTATTTTATTGTGATGGTCATATTTCCCTATGTAGGTGGGTGCTAATTTATGTTCGCATTCAGAAGAGAAAGTTGGTGAAAGAAATTTTGCAAATAGATTTCGCCACAACAAGTAACGCCTTTCTTTTAATGTTTTCCACCCCATCTCGTGCATCATATCTGTGACACTCCTCCCCTATATTGGGATAATACAAAACGAGCTGCCCTTCTCTGACCAATGTTTGCTGCTGTCCGACGTTAAAATAGTGACTGATTCGCCGTTGTGGGACCTATAACATTCTGTTTTCCGTGTGACTCGATAAAATTCTAGCCAGTTGAATCTGTTACGAAAGTATACGAATCTAGCTACTCGCGGGGCACCATGAAAAAACTGCCTGCACTAACCTGTAGTTGAGCTTGAGGTCCACATTCAAATGCACTGACACCCCCCGTTTTGTCCGGCCTAAAGTCGACGATTGGTACACGACACGTGCAACTCTTCGTTCCTTGTCACTACAAGCACTTTTCAGACACCAAATCCGTTATTCCAATTCAGATGTGTGTCTCTTTACAGAGAATTATTCACCGTGTTTGTAACTGAGTTACTCTATGTAGCTGCCCAATTAGAAAGGACTCTATACGCAATTACTACTTCTTTTCCACAATGGAAAATAGCGCCTGCACGATTTGTTTGCTCCCACCAGTAAGACAGCGTCAAGTAAAATTATTTCAAAGTTGTCAGGAGTGTGTCGACCTACTCGTGGGGCACCCTGAAAACCCTACCTGCCCTAACCTGGAGTCGAGTTTCGCATTCAAATGCACTGATAGGCTATAATTCGTTTCTTCCGACTTCTTTTGGGTAGATAATAATAAATCAGGATATCTGTCAGATCGTGTGCCCTTTTGCACTGGTTTGAATGCTTGTACAATTTATTTCATTCAGTGAGTTCGTTTTTTTATGGTAATGACAACATTGTTCAATGTCTAAGAACTTTGGATTCACCAAAAACTCCTTAATGATATAGACATAGCCGGGGTGGAGTCCTCCCTCGAGCATGGCTACGTGTGTGTTTTTGTCCTCAGGTTAGTTTAACTAATTTTAGGTAGTTTGTAAGCCTAGGGACTGATAACCAGAGTAGTTATGTCCCACAGATTTACAAACATGTAAACATTTGATGATATAGACATAGGTATTAATATACAAAATTTTCTATTATAAAATTGTCGATCAGGTTTTTTTGTGTCTTTGTTCTTTTTCTTTTGTGTAAGGAGCACCTGAGGATGCAGCTATAAGTCGCGAAACCGGTTGTGAGGATCATAAACCAGTTTTACCAGTTGTCAGCGGAATTGTTTATCATCATAACATACAGCAGCTGCGTATGCCTTTATTATAAAATTATTTATAGTTAGTTTTTAGAACGTGTAGCACAATGAAAACTAAAAGGCGTCGCACAGAATGTCTTAGGCTTGTAACAATTCAGATATTGACCTTATCTGTATTTCTTGTGGGCTTCTTATGTCAGTTATTTATTTACTAACATAAGTTCTCGGCGTTGCCCAGGTATATACCCGCATTTATTCCATTGTGTCTATCTCATTCTTCCTTTCTCCCCGTCACATTCTGCCCCCCGCTCTATACATTTCACTTGTACCTGCATCGAAATTCAGCCAGCTGTTCGGGTTTCACGCAACTCATTGTGTCATGTAATATAAATTTCCAGATACAGTGAATTATTAATTATCTGTCTGCGAAATTGTAACTTGATGGTAAGGTGTATGTGTCCCAAGTTTAGTACTAATCAGTCCAGTAGTATGAGGAGGAGCATACATACAAGCATACTGTTCAAACATCCACTTATAATATGTATAATTTAACCTTACAATAACATCCTGTCAGCTACTAGATATTTTATGTCACATTCATTAGAATTAGAAAGTGAAAATTATAATAATGTAAATAAGAAATAGTTTATATTCGATCGTGGCAAGTACAAATGTACAAAAGTACAAATAGAAGTTACGGAAGTGGGATTTAGTTGGTTTACCATTAATGGGCAGGAGAGACAAGAAAAAGCGAAAAAACGCAATTAATAAATACAAGAGGACAGAAAGTGGCGTTACACGTTGCAATTTTTTAAAATTTTTTTTTAATACAGAGGAGAAAACTTATTAAATGACATAAGGAAGCACACATCTCCTTCTCAAACCAACAACAGGGCACTGACTTGCTTGCAGACTACAGGGCACCTTTTTCCAGAGACAGATAACAGATTCAGCAAGAGAGTTTGCGTATGCTACTGTTTAATGATTGGACTTAAATGCTACGTTAAACAACTGTGACCTTTTCTTTTCATTATCATCGGATGATTTCCTGAAAGGCATTGTCGGTATACTATTTCGCAGCACATCCGCAAGTTCGCGAATCATCGACTCCCACCTTCGTAGGTCTGACGTAGCAAGTAGTCAGACCTGTAGGGCGGAGTTGGTGTTTGATTTTCTGATTACAGGCGTTAAAAATAATTCGTCATCAACGAATCTACTTTTCAAATTTTCAATGACTACAAAAATGGGAAGTGCGTTCCCGTAAAAATTCTGTTTAATCGTTTTGCTGCTAGGCGGTTCTTACCTTTGAGTAAGGGTGCGGAACTGTTCCCTAGCTGGTGGTAGCGTTTCGCTGAACGAAGTGCAACTTCCTGAGGTTAAACTGTAATCTGTAAATTACAGTTGTTTCCGTGAAAATTTGGAGTTGATGAATGTATTTTGGTCTGTTGACGCAGAGCTGTATTCTTCTGTAGAAATTAGCAGCTGAAAAATCTAGGAAGCAGTTCGAGGCCCTGTAGAAATGGCAACGTTCCAATTATTCCATTCTAGTGGTCGGTTCATGGGATGTTGAAGTGTGTAGTCTACAGCAACAGAACGTAGTAGCGCAGTAATAAATATGTTTGTTAAGTCGGAGTATATAACCGCTATTTTGTCGTTCTGTTCTTATTTGAGCTAGAATAATCTAGTAAACCAAATTTTGGTTTATCTAGCTCTAGCCCCCATTTGTATGGGCAATATAAAACATCTGTCGTCCTGTAGCTATGGCATAAATTATGACAAGTTCAGACGGCCAAGATGAACTGCCAAGAATGCAAATTATGCTAATCGAATAATTCCTGTAATTATACAGACCGAATGAGCCGAAATAATGCTCAACTAATGGCACCATTTCGTTCATTTGCTGCATTGACGTCAGGATAAAAAAAAAAGGTATTTTTAAGGTAATATTATAACGTGAAATTATGTAGTTAAATTTCAGCTCTTAATTCATGTCAATATCATAACCATATGTTTCTTGATGAAACTATGTACATTTGTTAAGTTTATATTTCACCCTTAAAAAAGCATAACAATTTTTTAACATCAAAGCATCTCCCAACCGTTCGGATTTTATGTTGAGTGCAAAAAATCTCCATTGCTGGAAATACCTGAAGTGCGTTATTTCTACTCTTCAAACTTGAACGAATCAACTCAAACTTTGCACAATGGACGATAAATTGGTGAAGTAAAAACGATTTTCTTTATCGAGTTGCTACTTTTGGTTATCATGCATTATAGTACAGCTAAATTTAGGAAGCCCTTAGACTTAGATGAAGTCCAGACAATGGTGTATTTAAAATATGATAACTTTATTTATCCTTAGGTTGTTTATAAACTGCAAAAAGCTTTTAAGTAAGGCGAGTAAAGTAATAAATTTTCGTGAAGACATTTTGAAGACCATCAGATTCACGGGCTCTGCGACTGCTAGTCAGGTATGCTAGAATAAAACCTGCGAACCAGAATGGAAAATACTCCTATCACAGAACGAGGCGAAAATGTGAAATCGAGATCTTACTTCTCGACTTACCTGGCAGCTTTAGAAACATTTAAATAAAATAGAGATATTGACGACTTCACGCTTTATTACGAGTGGACCTTAAATCTCCAGAGTAATAAGCTCTCGAAGGGCATGGAGGGAGGGGTCGTTGAAACTGTAATGGTAAGTACTCCTGAACGTGGGTGAATGTATCCAACACTTCAGTGGCATGTGGTGTAATATTGTACGGCATGAGATGTCTTCTTGGATGACATTTTACCAGATATGAATGCTGTTACTTTACACATGCGCGAACATGTCATTAAAAAAGTCTATAAACTAGTTCTCCCCTTTTAGATCTTTGGCTCTGGTCAGGACATATTCACTTTTTGCTGTGCTTTAATAGGAGCGTTTTTCATTCTTTATCGCTGTCTATTTGTCCGGTGGTTCGTAGCGAGTCCGTCGCCGCTTATTTACACCGATTTCAGCGGTAGTAGTACAGAGTGTAGATGCTAAGTAATACGTCGTATAACCTGCCCTGCACATCGTTAAGAACGTGTACTTTCTGATGGCATCAGCTGTGAGATATCTGGTGACGCTGCAGAAGCTCCGATGCACGGACGAAAGGAACGTTTCATATCTTTTACAGCAACAGTTGTAGCCTTTAAAACTTTTAACTACCGACATTAGTTGGAGGCACTTGTATTCATCTGCCTGACGATGTACAGTGTTCTACAGTTAGAAACAAGTCATTACTGCAATAAATTCAAATGAAAGCCCAAAGTGTGATTAGATTTTTTTGAGAAATATTTTCTATTACATTAGATATACAGTATGGTCGCATCCTCTTTACTTTCAAAGTTGAAGTAAAATTCACGATAGACTACTAATATAACATTCGGATGATGCTATTCACTTCTCTAGCACGAAAGCTTTCTGTTACTGTCGAATAGATGTTATTTGTTGCACTTCGCTCTTAATTTACGTCTCTAATGAAAGCTGAAACGATATTAAGAATATAAGCGGCATTTTTTCCGCGTAACTGCTACGCCAGATCACTGTATGCGCATAGCATAGCTGCCAACTTTTAGAATTGGCTGTCAGTAATGATGCACAAGACCAAAGAGGGTGTGGGGTTACGTCCTTGTCCCAACAATATTTTAAAAATTTAAGCCTGACACTGTATTCATAAATATCTGCAACGAACCGTATAAAAACTCTTCTGTATCAAAAGACTGAGGTCAGGTGGAAGAACCTGAAACATTTTTGTAAATACCATGAGTGGCTTAGAAATATTCCTGTAAGTTTCAAATAACCGTCTTTACGGAAAGTTAATAGTTGCCGAAGGAACAAGCGTGAAATTCCTTGCATTTTTTAAATATAAAATCCTTAGCAGCTAAGGATACACAAAATGGCTTTGGATTTTAAACGACGAATAAACCCTCTGAACAGAGGTGTCACAAATGGCTCATCACTTATATTTAATTCTAGCAGCACAACACTGCTATGAAAACAGGTACACGAGAGAAAAGCCAGTAACAGCTTTTGTCTTCGGAAACGAACTGGCTAACTTCCACCACCCGGTAAAACACGTGGGCTGTTAAGCTTGAACCAAAGACATACTCATTATGGACCATATAATTTACATAGATCTTTGGTGTGAGAGCGTGCATTTGGTAGGTGTGTAGGAGATTATAGGCGGGATTTGATCCAGATTTGTTCCAACGGAAATGCTATCTTTAACATTAAAAGCTGTGTATGTGTTGTGGATGTTGAACCTATCGTTAAATCAGACAACAAATTGTTCATTAACACAGCAATTTGGTTTAATTATGGCCCTGATATAAACCACTTTCTTAATGCTTGACTGTGAGAATTTTTATGCAGATCAGTTTCTGATTATTGAAATTTAGTATCATAGTCAATTAACTACCATTTACTATGGCACCAATAACGAAATCTGTTCAACAATATTATTCAAATCAATACTGCACTTTAAATCCACTAATAATTAATTATCAAATGAAGGAAGTAGGTTAATTTTCTAACTACGTAAATGAAACAGGAAAGAAAGGTCAACTTTGTTACTTATTATTAATAATCAGCATTACATTACCTACATAATACAACTTCTGACTTGCTGGCAAAGCAGCCTCTGCTCTACATCGGAGTCATACACACAACTCAACCGCTCTCTAAGCGAGCTGAACCACAAGTGCTACTCTCTCTCAGCGCGAGCTACAATGCTACGCAATACATGATCTTTGCCAAAGATGAAACTTCACAGAGTTAAGTACACATATCGATACTTACAGTAAAGCGATATTATACATTTTCTTGCAAGCAAGTTACTCGATACAAAACAGGAGGCACAATATTAGACATTTTCTTACAAAAATAATTTTTTATGGACACGTTTCAACATTTCCAACAGCTTTGCTACGTACTCAGGAATGATATAAATTATTTATATAAAATTTCTATCTGCTATTAACGAAATGGAGGTAGTACCTACTCCGATTTTCTTAAAACATCAGATCGTAAAATGTCTAGCTTCCGTAATTCTTCACGATCTTCCCGTAACTCCGTAAATATGACGATAAATCCGTAACAATTACGGACAATCCGTAATAGTTGGCAGCTATGGCATAGGTATAAACGGCAAGTGCAGGCCAGGGTCATTCCCCGGCGAACTCCAGGGCCGGCAACGACCTCGCGGAGCTGCGCACGTATCTTTACAGCTCTGCCGACACGCAAAAATATCTTAAGAGCCAGAGTGAAGCAATAAAGTCGGCTTCCATTGCGGCGGTGCCGGAACGAAGCGAAGGGCAGTTCCCGTCGTAACTCTGGGAATAGAGCTGGCAATGAAATTTGCTGCGACTGTATGCAGCAGTGCGGGTACACACATTAAGCCACATTACGTCTGATTTTCAGATAGTGGTAGATACCTCGGTACTTTGACCAATTCTTCAGTGGTCGTATTGCAGGAATCTGCGCTTTTCCAACCACGGTTAATATCCTTGGACTGCCCATGAGAATGAGTAAATGCAATGACACTATACCACGGTATTATATAATTCGATATACAGGTTGTTTCACTAAGTGTGTTTGCCTCTGTAACTTATAAAATAATAGGTGACGGGAAATTTTAATGCGGTAGGTCAACACAAGAAATGTTACACTTTCTGCGGAGCTATGAACATAGTTCATACCTTCCAACTCTCCCGATTTAGGCGGCAGTCTCCTGATTTTTCGCTTTTTCTCCCGCCTCCTGATTTTGCCATCATTTCTCCCGATTTTTTAGCTTTCGTCCTGAAACCCAAAGATTCGATTTTCCGCCAATGGTCAAAAGTCCTTTGTTCATTTATTAGTTAGAAATAAATACGTATCGAAATTCATAGAAATTAGGAGTTGCACTTGACTTATATAATGATTGTTTCTGCTCTTTGCACGTATTTGCAAATACACATGTATTGTTTCTATGTTGTGCTGTTTTTGAATGTGATGTTTCGTCAGTGTACGTAAGTGAAATCACTTCAGTGTTTTTCTTAATCGCTGGTAACCTTTTGATTGGATAGTTAGGAGCATCAGTTTCATACGCGAATTGCAGAAAACAGGCAACTTTCGTGTAAACAGATATTTTACGTGATTATGGGATTTCAATTCGGTGGTAGGTGTTCCAGTATGGCAAGAAACATAATAAATTTTTTAGCAGTTTTCGGAACATTTTTTCTATTTTGTACTCTTTGTCGATGTGATATTTCCACATCACGTGGTGAAAAAAGCAATGTACCGAAATAGTGCAGAGTAACAATAAAAGACTGAAATTGTCGAAAAAAGTGATAGTGATCATGCGATGCAAGCTGAGAGCTTATTTACATTGTTTATTATAGAGTACGGCTTACCAATTAAATACGACTGTGGGTCATTTCTTCCATAACATGTTCCCAGGTGGCAGTATAGCACAAATATACAGCTGTGAACTTTTTTGTTTTGATCTAAAAAATCAATCACTTTACCTTGACTGGCTACAAAATATAAGGATGTAATCAACAATTGGGTTAACGCAAGGTTGTTTTTTTTTTTTTTTTTTTTTTTTTCCCTAGCCATTATGTAGCGTTCTGAGATCATAGGAAAAGACTAAAATCAGTTATCTTAAGGCTTATAGTAAAGTGCACCGCAGTTTTTGATAGAACGTATCTCCTGATTTTTTTGAGAAATCTCCCGATTTTCTAAACTGGATCTCCTGATTTTTACATTTTGAAGGTTGGCAGGTATGATAGTTTATTGTATCATTTTTCAAAGAGTTACAGCACAAAGATATAATTTTTTAAATGGAACAATAGTTTTTTCTATCGTGTATTGGATTCGTTTAAACCAGCTGCGTCCAAATCAATTTAAACTACATTCCTATTACTGTTAGTTTGGGAGCTACAACCCTTCAAAGTGTAGAGGTCGGAGGCTACGACAGCGTAGCTAACTGGCTGGTGTTCATGACACAGTGGGCCGTGCCCCAGGGGATAGCCACTCGGCCAGTCAGATACGCTATCGCAGCCTCCGTCCCCGGAACTTTGAAGGGTTGTAGCTCCCAAACTAACAGTAACAGGAATGTAGTTTAAATTGATTTGGACGCAGCTGGTTTAAACGAATCCAATACACGATAGAAAAAACTATTGTTCCATTTAAAAAATTTATATCTTTGTGGTGTAACTCTTTGGAAGATGATACAATAAACTATGTTCATAGCTCCGCAGAAAGTGTAACATTTCTTGTGTTGACCTACTGCATTAAAATTTCGCGTCACCTATTATTTTATAAGTTACAGAGGCAAAAGCACTTAGTGAAACACCCTGTATGTATCTATACCTGCTACATGTTTGTGCACATTTTGGTAGCAGGAAACTGATCCACGATTTTTGTGTTTATTGTAGAGCTTAGTTCTGTAAACCAGTTGTTGTCCGCAATGCTAAGTTAACGATTCCTTGATGTCTCAGAATGTGTTCCATCAATCTATCCCTTCTCTTAGTATATGCCAGAAACTCCTTTTCTCCTCAATTCTTCATAAGTTACGTGATCTACCCATCTAATATTCATCAATCGTCTGTAGCACCACATTTCAAAACCTTCTATCGTCTTTTTGTCTGAACTCCTTATCGTCCACGTTTCACTCCCATACAATGCTACACTCCAGACAAATGCTTTCAGAAAGAACTTCCTAGCATTTAAACTAACATTGGGTGTCAACCAATTTCGCTTCTTCTGGCACTGTACAACGCCGGACCGAGCCATTGCATCATTAAAGGCGATAACAAACGAAATTACGCAAACCTCTGATGACACACAAACTACGTGTAGAACGGAGAAGGCGAAAAATATCGTGTGACTGCAGACGGCATTCAGCGAGGGATATCGGTAGGAGCTAGTGGCAGTCGCTATAGTCGAGCCGCCGAAAGAACGACTCTGACAGCTAGCGGCTATGTTGCCAATGCCGCTACGCGGCTGTTTGTTGTCACGCCGTGTCCGTTGCCGACATACGAATATTTTGGAACCGTTGCTATGCACTACTAAAGCGTGAACGAACGAGAACAAGATAGATAGTGTGCTGTTACCAGAGATGGAGTGTTGGGGTATCAGAACAGTAAGAAGCGAATTTCTATTTTAATCTCATTTTTTACTAAAAATTAATAATAATAATAATAATAGACAATTATTAATTAATGTTGTGAAGAAAAAAAATTCATCTGTGGAACTAAAAGAAAAAAGTGGAGGAGCAGTATCTTTGCTTGTTAATTAGCAGTCAGTCTTGTCTTGTCTTCTCGAGCAGTTAGAAGTGATGAGCTGTCTCGTTTTTTTTTTTTTTTTTTTTTTTTTTTTTTTTTTTTTTTTTTTTTTTAACTTTCAGCTGTGATGTAAATGTTTTTTTACAAAAATACATATCTTTCTCAAGAGTGAAAAGTTTCGTCTTAGATCATTACTTAGATCTTAAAGTGAACCACATAATGAACCTGAGATGTGATGAAGCAATCAACAATAAGAAGACATTCATAAAACTGTCGGTATATATTTTTTTTTTTACATGAGTTTATTCTAAAATTTCTATGAAGTTTATTAATATTGACTGCAGTTCTTCTTTGCTAATTTTCATTAACAATTTTTTAAAATACACACACACACACACACACACACACACACTCACACACACACACACACATATATATATATATATATATATATATATATATATATATATATATATATTGTTTCACAATATAATGGTGTTTCACAATAGCCACCGTCAGTATGGAAGCTTTTGTCTCAGCCTGTGGGTCGCGACCCCCAGTGGGATCGCAAAGTCTTGCTCGTGGGTCACCCTCACAGGAGGAAGGACTTGCACCATAAAATAACTAGGAATTCAGTAATACAAAAAATCACATGTATCAGTGAAATTTATTTAATGTTAAAATTACGGAACTCCTTGTGTAACATTAATTATTCACTAGATCACAAATTGTTTTATAATACAGTGAGTGAATGATGAATAAACGCAAAGCCTGAAAACGTTTGCAGGAACGAATCTATAGGTAAAAGAACATGATACATTAAGTAATTCTGAAAATTCGTTACAAAAATTGTTTATACAGTGCGAGCTTTCTCAATGAGCATAATTTGTGTGAGAGTCTTGCCTGAAATGCAACACACTGTTTAAACAAAACATATTTTTCTGTCGGAAATCTTGTAAAAATAGGTTAATGTGCTTCCGAAAAATAGACAAAATGAACTTCTTCCAGCAATTTAAAAGAAATCTGTAGCAAAATATTTCATTTGATTCTTTCGAGATAACATACTTTTGTTACGGTTCGTGAGAAGCAGGGTCGCTAGAATACTTTTAATTTGGAAGGGGGTCGCCAGAATATATTTACTTGAAAAGGGGTCGGATTTTTGGGAAGGCTGAAAAACACTGGTCTACAGTAACCAGTCCTTAACAGAAATGTGGCTACTGACTTCCGCCATGGGGGTTTTATTTTCGGAAGTGATTGTCTCACCTTACACAGAGGTGGAAGCTGTCATCAGACGTAGGAAATTTTATTGTGAGTTACATATACGAGGGGCGTTTAAAAAGTCCAAGCAAAGTCCGAGAGATGGCACCACCGGTGCGTAGTAGCATCTTTGGAAAGAACGCACAGCAAGTTTCAGCTTAAATGGTCAATTTATTTGTGTTTGGAATTCGTGTGGATCAAGAACGGACGAAAAACAATTTCGTGTGGTGATTAAACATTACTTTTATTCATTGTTATTAGACGATGCGCCTCGGTTGCACAGTGGTAGAGTGCCAGACTACAAATTCGAAGGTCGCGGGTTCGATCGATGCCAGGTCCTACGATTTTTATCTGTCACTTTCCACTTCCTTCACCTCTGGCAGTAATGCATATGTAGCACCGTGGTTCGGAGCCCACGTTAAACTGTAGGTCCCCCTATAACTGGCTGGGTAAGTCAGTTCAAAGGTCGGAGGAAAGCAACGGCATACCACCTCCAAACAGGACCAGGCCTAGTAAAGCACTGTGGTGTTCAAACAAATCTTCGGATTGTTGACTGCTTTTCCTTTATAAGACCGTTTGAAAACCGAGTTCCAAGAAAAACGTCAGCGATTGGCCGAAAAAAGAAAAAAAATTATATATATAGCGACAATGCATCAGCACACACCTCAATAGTTGTAGTCGCAAAATTATTGGGAATATGATTCCACCTCGTTTCACATCCCCCCTATTCTCCAGACTTGGCTCCCTCGGGCCACTATTGGTTCCCCAATTTGAAGAAATAGCTGGCGGTACGAAGATTTCATTGCAATGAGGAGGTGACTGCAGAAACTGACAGCTATTTTGCCGGCTTGGGCACTTCCTGTCATTGGGCTCAACAAATTAGAACAGCGTTAGACAAAGTATGATAGAAGTCTAAAAGGAGAGTATGTCGAAAAATGAAAATGGCTTTCCCCAAACACGTTAGTAGTTTTTATTTTTGCACGAACTTTTCAAACGCTCCTCGTACCATTTCTTAGAAGTAGGACAGGTGACATGCAGAGAGGCAGGGAGAATGTATAGTGGAGATGAGGAGAAGCAGAATAAGGGGGAGGTTTATATATATATATATATATATATATATATATATATATATATATATATATATATATATATATATATAAAGCTTATGGGACTTAACTACGGGGTCATCAGTCCCTAAACTTACAAACTACTTATGAACTAATATTCATAGAATATGTGACATCAACTGCGATTGGGCAAAGCTGAAAATGTGTACCCAGCCGGGATTCGAAACCGGGTCTCCTGCTTTCTAGGCAGTTGCGCTGACCCCTACACCACTGGGACACAGTGATCACCGCACCTGCAAGGACTACCTAGGCACGCCTCCCGTCAGATACAAATTCTCAGCTTCGCCCTGCCCACAGTACTCAATCTCGTAGTTATGACTAATTCCCGTAAGAGTAAGGGCTTCGGGTTCGAATCCCGGCTGGGTACACATTTTCAGCTTTGCCCAATCGTAGTTGATGTCATATATTCTATGAATATTGAATAATAACAACTGCAGGATCAAAAGTGACGTTTGTTCTTTCGGAACAGACGCCGCATGTATATATACTTATGAACTACTTACGAACTAAGACGGCACAAATATCCATGCCCGAGGGGGGATTCGAACCCCCGACCGCAGTGGCCGTGCAGACCGTGACTGAAGCGCCTCAGTCACCGCGGCCGGCGAGGAGGGTATGACAAAGGATATATACAGGAGATGGACTGAGAAAGGATGAAATGGACAGAAAGAGGGGGAGATAGAGGAGAGCTGGGGGTTGGGTCGAGAGGTGGGGAGGGGGAAATGAACAGAAAGAGAGAGAGAGAAACGATGAGATGAAGAGAGAATCACATAAATACCCCGTCAACACCACCTATTAATGCTAGTATACATACAAACTGCATTCGGGAAACAGTGACGTACGAGGAGACATTTGCGAGTAACAGCTATGGACCGGCTGTGACTAAAATGGATCTCCCGTGACGTGGGCACAGAGCAGGTGGTGAACAGTTGCCGGACTGCGCGCTGTGCTCGCGGACGCTGGCTGGAGAGCCCGGCCTCGCGGTGTCCAGCTCCAGTTCCAGCTGCAGATCGGGCGCATAAATCGGCGGCTGGCTGGAGCGGCTGGAGTCCAGAGAGCGCACAGTGCCGCTTCGCCCACGCGGCCTGCGCCCCTCGGCCCGTACATCTGCCGCGAGACACGGCGCGACCGCCTCCCTGTCCACCGCCTCCAATACGTCTCCACCTCGAGTCCCACCGGAATACCAAGCAGCACACTGCAGCGGGACTCTGCCGTGAAGCCGCAAAGACGTCCGCTGCCGTCGTCCACGCCATGTACGACTCGCTGCATTCGACTCCGCAACGTTAATTACACCGCGGAAAGGAAGGGCAACTTTTCATTGCGCGACCAGCGGACACATTCCAGTGTTTGTTGCTCGGAGTGCATGTCACGCCTACATCTGTAATCTGGCTAGCCACGTTACAGAGGTGAGAAATGCATTGAATTAGCGATATCCAGATAGTTCGCGGTGAATAGATCTGTGATTCTATTAGATATGCTCCAGCCGGATCCACAAGGAACAGTACTCGGTCCAATATTAAAATACGTAACGTCATTGTGATGTAATGTAAACGAAGGCTTCCGCGGCCGTTGTCATTGTTGACAAAACTCTTCTGGGAGTCTATGAAATCGGCTGCGAATGCGGCAAGGTGTACATTGGAGAAACTGGGCGGCCGATTAACACAAGGATAGCCGAGCACCCACTCCCATGAACCACAGACATTGCCGAGGTGGGGTGGCTTGCGTGCCTCAACGATACAGATAGCCGTACCGTAGGTGCAACCACAGCGGAGGGGTATCTGTGGAGAGGCCAGACAAACGTGTGGTTCCTGAAGAGGGGCAGCAGCCTTTTCAGTAGTTACAGGGGCAACAGTCTGCATGATTGACTGAGCTGGCCTTGTAACATCAGCTAATGTGGCTTTGCCACACAGCTACTGCGGACGGCTGAAAGCAAGGGGAAACTACAGCCGTTACCTTTCCCGAGGACATGCAGCTCTACTGTATGAACATATGAGGATGGCATGGTAAAATATTCCGGAGGTAAAATAGTCCCCCATTCGGATCTCCGGGCGGGGACTACTCAGGAGGATGTTATCATCAGGAAAGACAATACTGGCATTCTACGGGTCGGAGCGTGGAATGTTAGATCCCTTAATAGAGTAGGAAAATTAGAAAATTTAAAAAGGGAAATGGATAGGTTGAAGTTAGATGTAGTGGGGATTAGTGAAGTTCGGTGGCAGGATGAACAGGATTTCTGGTCAGGTGAGTACAGGATTATAAATACAAAATCAATTGGGGGTATCACAGGAGTAGGATTGATAATGAATAAGAAAATAGGAATGCGGGTAAATTACTATGACCAGCACAGTGATCGCATTATCATTGTCAACATAGATACGAAGCCAACACCGACAACAGTAGTACAGGTTTATATGCCAACTAGCTCTGCCGATGATGAGGAAATAGAAGAAATATATGAGGAGCTAAAGGAAATTATTCAGACAATTAAGGGAGAGGAAAACTTAATTGTTATGGGAGACTGGAATTCGGTACTAGGACAAGCAAGGGAAGGGAGAATAGTAGGTGAATATGGTCTGGGCAAAAGGAATGAAAGAGGAAGCCGCCTGGTAGAATTTTGCACAGAACATAATTTAGTTATAACAAACACCTGGTTCAAGAATCACAAAAGAAGGTTGTATACGTGGAAGAGACCGGGAGACACCGGAAGATACCAGATAGATTTTATAATGGTAAGACATAGATTTCGGAACCAGGTTCTACAATGTAAGACATACCCAGGGGCAGATATAGACTCTGATCATAACTTGTTGGTTATGAACTGTAGGCTGAAACTAAAGAAACTACAAAAAGGTTGAAAAATAAGGAGATGGGACCTGGATAAATTGAAGGAACCTGAGGTTCTTAAAAATTTCAGAGGGAGCTTTAGGCAACAATTGACAGAAACAGGGGAAAATAAAACAGTAGAGGAGGAATGGGTAAAATTGAGAGATGAAATAGTGAAGGTAGCAGAGGACAAAATAGGTAGGAAGGCAAGACCTACAAAAAATCCTTGGATATCACAGGAGATACTAAATTTAATCGATGAAAGGAGAAAATATAAAAATGCAGTAAATGAAACAGGCAAAATGGAGTACAGACGACTAAGAAATGAGATTGACAGGAAGTGCAAAATGGCTAAGCAGGAGTGGCTAGAAGGCAAATGCAAGGATGTAGAAGAATGTATAAATAGGGGAAAAATAGATACAGCCTACAGGAAAATAAAAGAAACATTTGGAGATAAGAAAAACAGCTCTATGAATATCAAGGACACTGATGGAAAACCAGTTCTCAGCAAAAAAGGGAAAGCTAAAAGGTGGAAAGAGTATATAGAGGGGCTCTACAGAGGAAATGAACTTCGAAACATTATTGTAGGAAGGGAAGAGGATGTAGATGAAGATGAAATAGGAGATACTGTACTGAGAGAAGAATTTGACAGAGCCCTGAAAGACCTAAGTCGAAACAAGGCCCCTGGAGTAGATGATATTCCCTCAGAGCTAGTGAAGTCTCTGGGAGAACCAGCCATGACCAAATTGTTTCTCCTGGTGTGTAAGATGTATGAGACACGCGAAGTACCCTCAGACTTTAAGAAAAATGTTATAATCCCCATCCTTAAGATAGTAGGTGCAGACAGGTGTGAAAACTACAGAACCATCAGTTTAATAAGTCATGGCTGCAAAATATTAACGCGAATTATATACAGAAGGATGGAAAAGCTGGTAGAAGCCGACCTCGGGGAAGATCAGTTTGGGTTCAGGAGAAATGTAGGAACACGAGAGGCAATACTCACTTTACGGCTTATCATAGAAGATAGATTAAGAAAAGGCAAACCTACGTTTCTAGCATTTGTAGATTTGGAGAAGGCTTTTGACAATGTGGATTGGAATGAACTCTTTCAAGTTCTGCAGCAAGCAGGAGTAAAATATAGGGAACGTAAGGTTATTTACAACTTGTACAAAAACCAGACAGCGGTTGTCAGAGTTGAAGGGCATGAAAGGGATGCAGTGGTTGGAAAGGGAGTAAGACAGGGTTGTAGTCTTTCTCCATTGTTGTTCAATTTATAAATTGAGCAAGCTATAATGGAAAGCAAGGAGAAATTTGGTGAAGGAATTAAAGTTCAGGGTGAAGAATTAAAAACATTGTGTTTTGCCGCAAAGGACCTGGAAGAGCAATTGAACGGAATGGACAGTGTGCTGAAAGGTGCATATAAGATGAACATTAACAAGAGCAAAACTAGAGTAATGGAGTGCAGTGTAAGGAAATCAGGTGATGCTGAAGGAATTAGATTGGGAAACGAAGCAATAAAGGAGGTAGATGAGTTTTGTTACTTGGGCAGTAAAATAACAAATGATGGTCGCAGTAAAGAGGATATAAAATGGAGAATGGCAATGGGTAGAAAAGCGTTCTTGAAAAAGAGAAATTTGTTAACATCGAATATTGATTTAAGCCTAAGGAAGTCCTTTCTGAAGGCATTTGTCTGGAGTGTTGCCTTGTATGGGAGTGAGACATGGACGATAAACAGTGCGGACAGGAAGAGGATTGAGGCTTTTGAAATGTGGTGCTATCGATGAATGCTGAAGGTTAGGTGGGTGGATCGCGTAACTAATGAGGAGGTGCTGAATAGAATTGGGGAGAAAACGAATTTCTGGCATACCTTGACTAAAAGACATCAAGGAATTGTGAATTTAGCATTGGAGGGAAGTGTGTGTGGTAAAAATCGCAGAGGAAGACCAAGAGATGGATACAGTAAGCAGATTCAGACAGATGTAGGTTGCCGTTCTTATGTGGAGATGAAGAGGCTTGCTCAGGATAGGGTATTGTGGAGAGCTGCATCAAACCAGTCTCCGGACTGAAGACCACAACAACAACAGCCGAGCACGAGAGGTACATTCATCTGGGACAGCATATTGAATTAGCCATTGAATTAGCGATATCCAGAAACAGAAGTTCGCGGTGAATATATCTGTGATTGTATTAGATATGCACCAGCCGGATCCACAAGGAACAATACTCGGTCCAATATTAAAATACGTGACTAGGGGGCAGGGGTAACTGCTAGCTATTTTGAAACGTCATTGTGATGTAATGTAAACGAAGGCTTCCGCGGCCGTTGTCATTGTTGATAAAACTCTTCTGGGAGTCTATGAAATCGGCTGCGAATGCGGCCAGGTGTACATTGGAGAAACTGGGCGGCCGATTAAAACAAGGATAGCCGAGCACGAGAGGTACATCATCTGGGACAGCATACGCAGTAGCAGATAGGTTTTCAGGAAGTCATTGCACTGGCAAAACAACCCTTCACTTTGAAGAGGAAAATCAGGGAAGCAATAGAAATACCTAAGCGACCCTGAAATATGAACAGAGAAAACGGGTATCGACTTCCGGCGTCTTGGCTGCCAGCAGTAGCAGCACTTCGCGGCGACACCGAGCGCAGTGCAGTCCATAGGGGTCTACCCGGAAACAACAGCGGCCGCGAGTACACAGACCAAATAGCACGCTCTAGCCGGCGCTAGGCATCAGTGCTACGTCATTGCTACCACCGCTGGTCATTCGCCAGTTTCAAACAATGGCAAACATTAATGCAAACACCCCTTTTCCACCAATAGGAACAAATAAAGGACACACCAATGAAAGAGAGCAGACACCACCAATCATAACTGGCAACGTTCAATATTTAAGACACCAGCTTTACCTCATCCAGCAGTAAACGTAACACCCAGAAGATGGCCGCTTGCAATAGTGGCCGACACATCGGTGAAATGTTTGATATATTGACGATGCGGTCCAACACCTAGAAGAGTTTTTTCAACAGTCACTGTAGTTTATTAATTCAGCCCAGTCTTAGACCATTCTCAAGCGCCAGAGGAGAATAAACAGATGGTTGGTTATAGGGCCACGTATACTGACGACACGGCCCTAATATGCAAGAAGATGGATGGAGGCCTCGCCTCCAATAAGCCTACGGGAACATCGAAAAATGGGCATCTGACTCGCCTTCACTCTAAGGAGATGATTCTCACCAGAAGAAGACGACATGGAAACCCAAACCTCATCCTCTTCGGCTGGTCAATATCTTCAGCCGAGACGGCAAGATACCTTGGAGACAGCACCTATTCCACGCTCACGTGGAAGGACCACGTCAGCAACGTGCACAACGACCACTATCCATGAACCGACCCGTTACAGCCTCTCCTCAAACAGCATTCACCATTCCAGCGGATTGACTACTGAGCTTGCATCCGATCAGTTATGGACTGCGGTGTGGGGCAATGCAGCTGCAACCGATATCGAGAAGCTGCAGAGCGTCCAAGTCAAGACTTTCAGCAAGCTCTTGCTGTGATGACACAGTACTTGGACATGTGGGACAATATAGCTCAGGATCTTGAACAACATGACACAAAGACATATTTGCAATGGCGGTGCTAGACGAAAACTGGGCGTCGGCGAACTCGTGTTTGCGAGGCCCCTTTCATTTTTTCATTAATGAAGACAATGTTATCCGGCCGCGGTGGCCGAGCGTTCTGTGGCGCGTCAGTCACAGTCTTCACGGCCATTACGGTCGGGGGTTCCAATCCCCCCTCGGACATGGATATTTGTGCCGTCCTTAGTATTAACTAGTTCATAAGTAGTTTATAAGTTTAGGAACTGATGACCCCGTGGTTAAGTTCCTTAAGCTCTACAAGCATTTGTACATTTGAAGACAATGTTAAATGAGCTGAATTATACATCAATAATCCATATAAAAAAATTCTATTAGTATAATATACGAGTATTATTGCAATGACAAACATTACAATAAACAAACACAAGTTAAAGGAACTTTTCACCTTTTCGTCTCACTGAATTTTTTAAGACTACATCTCAATACTAGCCGCTATTTCGGCTTTAGTTGACAGTACTGAAAACGCAGATAGTCTTTCTTGAATCATTGTGCTTTTCAAGTTAGTCTTAATCAATTTTAACTTTGTGAAGCTTCTCTCGGCCGGGCGCGGTGGCCGAGGGGACTGAGGCGCTCCAGTCACGGTCTGCACGGCCACTACGGTCGGGGGTTCGAATCCCACCTCGGCCATGGATATTTGTGCTGTCCTTAGACTTAGCTAGTTCGTAAGTAGTTTGTAAGCTTAGGGACTGATGACCACGTAGTTAGGTCCCATAAGTTCTACAAACATTTGAAGCTTCTCTCGGCCGAAGCTATACTGACTGGAACTGAGCATTATTCTGATTGTTATATAAACATTTGTTTATACTTCTTCCGAATCGTTTTCTAAAATGTACTGAAGAAATTGTTTTGTAAGTATTTAACTAAAAATTGCATCACTGCTGCACTCATACGGAAATAAATACGGACAGCTAAATAGCTGCCGGCTGGGAATGGCCGAGCGCACTAAGGCATCGTACCACGGTGAGCGAGGTTGCTCTTGCCGGGAATAGAATCCCACCCTTGGGTACGAATATTGTGTTCGTCCATTGGTTAAGCTAATGTAAATTAGATGTAGTCCGTCGCTACATAACCTTGCAGTTGGAAAGCGCCGTTAAACACCAAATATAAAAAAATAAACAAAAATTTTAATGTTTTGCGAGGCCCCCACAGGCGCGAGGCCGTCGGCGGTGGCCGACGTCGCCGACGCCTAGCGCCGCCACTGCATATTTGATTGTGATGTGGATACTATTTATAACTTGTCACTATTATTTTGGTTAATCAACATACAGGCTTTAGCTATATCACAAGTAAATTTAGTCAACATAATAAATACTTACCGCCTTAAATCTCGAGGACTGCAAATTAGATCATAATATCACGTTTCGCCATTTGCGAACTCACTGAACGCGAAACTGTAATGGTGGCCCAGCGACCAGACGAAAGTAGTTCGCTATAACCTGCCGCTAGGTGTAGCACTGGTTACAAATTTCAACAAAGCTTTTAAATCAGAGAAACAGCGATGCGCATGTTCACCCGCGGCGCATGTTTCCCCTACTTTCCCCTAATTACGATGTTAACACGTTGCTTAATTTTGCGCTCCATGTTGCAATGACACGAGTTCTCACACTGACCCTGTTAGTTGGGTCGCAGCGTGTACTAGAAAACGTAAGTCAGCAATACATTCTTCCTTTCGCTAATGCATGCTAGCTCGAGCTAAGACCATCACATTTCTTACTTAAAATCTTTTTTTCCTTTTCCTTGTAGATAATCTGATGCCTATTGTAGGCGAAACGCGTTATTGATAAATACAAATCTGCAACCAATGTTGTTTACATACATAAGACTAGACAGTCTCTGACTTACCTCCCATTCAGTCCACTTCTTTTTCTGCTGCCCCCTCTGAATCCACACCCTGGTTTTCCTTCTCACCCACCTCCACCGGCCGACAGGACCACCCCACGTTGAATTTCCTGCTGCGCGTTTACTGACAAACATTGATCGGCGTCCTACCTCACCCCTGGTGCAACACAAAACACGCATTCTATTCCTTCCAAGTCCCAAATACAGTCATGCTGCTTATCTTTAGCGTATTTAAGTAGTTATGCAACAACTGTAAAGGCTATGTGACACTCATCTCCTATTTTTAGAAACGACGGAATTTTATGGTAAGTTCACCGACAGTAACTTTAATTCGCGTGCTCACCTGTACCACGTAGCTGGAAATCAGAAGAAAATACTGCAGATTGTCGCCGGAAGTCGTGTCAGATAAGAGGCCGTGCAATGTTTTGTTTCGATTTCATCGCCTTGATACCATCGATCTGCACGAGCTTTGAGCAATGGTCAGAGAGAAAGGCCAGCCCGAGGTAACGGTCGCTATCTGGCTCTCTGATTGCAGTCACGAACTGTTGAAACTTAACGCTCTCCATCACCGTACCCCAAGCTAATGGTTGTAACTCTGAACTTAATAATCCATGTTGATTTGTGTGCTTAATACCGTATCTGAGACCTGATCTTTACCGCACCGTTGAGTGTAATTGCAGTGGTAAATGTGTTTTACCCGACGGAATAGTTATGCGAGGAATTAGTAGACACGAAATTATTCAATTTAACCATGTCTCACTGACAACATCATCGTTATGTTGCACATTAGACAAACAGCGCAAATAAGCTCGGAAAGAACATTCGAACGATTATTGTATGAATTACGAATGTGCATTTAAAGTGAGTCACCAGTGACTTTATAACATTGCAAACATCCGTATTTTGCACACTAGCTCACACTAACAAACGTGCGTCTGCATGGAAAAGAGACCGTTAATATTCTCAACGAATAACATCTGAAAACTAGTGCTAATTGCTGATATATATTTCAAAACACTTAACAGGTTGTTGTATGCTGAAACCTGGCGATTCTGCGAAAGATATCGCCAGTCTCCCAGAAACACGTGAGAAGTCTACAAAGAAAATTCCATTCTCCACTATAAAGCAAGTGAAAGTGTACGGACGTGATATTGTTCAGCAGTGAGTATGATGAATTTCACAAAAAGTTTACAAATGACAGGAGAGTTAATAATGTTGGCAAATATACACGCCTATTCATCAAGGCTGTTTCAAAAAGTACGCGGTTTGACACAAATTAAAACAGGCACTTAAATGAAAGTTATATTATTAACAATCAGAGACTAAAACTATTTGCGTAACACAGGTTGCCAAATGTTTGTTTTGTGATGTACACTGTTATGTACCAGTGTTACATCACCTCCTATTATTCAACATAATTTGGATAGCGCTTTACAAGCTTCAGCCTGGGACTGCGCTGTCATTCAAACCATCTCTTCATGTCTGGGAAAGTGGAAGACTCTAGGAGTAAAGTCAGAACTATACGATGGATGCGGAAAACCTCCCACCGGAATCGTCGCAAGAGAGTTTGAGTGGCTTACGGCAGTATGCTGCCGATCATTTTCATGGATCACAACGATGCCGAAAGTCAATGTCAGTATGATCTTCTCTCTTAATTAAAAGACAAGGTATTTCTGTTACTAGTCACATTATTTTTCCACAACACGTTTCAAGGGTTTAAATTCCCATCATCAGGTGGAAAATTTTGTATTACACTGATCACATGCTGGTTGTAAGGCAGGGTGACATGTTGCACTGTCTACAAGAGAAAATACAAAACACTATGTAAGAATGTAGCTTTGTGTAAATGTTTACTTTAAACTTCAGTGAACTGACCGTTCAGAAATGGTGAAACGGTAATTCTGATTACATCTTCCACTTCTACAACATGTTTATTATTAACAGAAAACTGTAGTAGGTGTGACCGTCACTAAATGCACGAGATCAATATCGATTATCAGTGTTCCCGTACAGTTCAGTAACCTCTGGATGAATGTGTGGTTTGTTTGTCTACAAACATCCTATTACTTCATGTACCTTGGCGGGATCTTTTGTTGATGCACACATTTTAAACACCTATATTGATGACAGAAACGGTCGAATTCAACCTCACAGTTATACTGCCAGAAGCGTAGTGAGCCAAGATGCACAACGTAACAAATTTGGCGACAAAGGGTGATGCAAGAGACCAGAATCGCCTTAGTACTCCAGAAATGAAATCAGTCTAAAAAAATTGTGGACGGACAGTGTAAATTTGAAAGAAAAAGAAAATTACACAGTGGAAATAGTGAGAAGGACAAAAGAATATTCTAATCCAGAGGACGATAGTCATTGCGGCGTATTACTGTAACACATTCAGAGGAATTTTGGTTGTGGGCGTCGTTGCAACTAAAATAATGTTTTCACTGTTTACCACACTACGCAAACTTTCTTTCTCGACAGATTTGTTAATTCCATCTAATGTCTATACCAATGTTTCCATATTATTTCGCTGAATCACATCCTTCACCTTTTCCACTTATTTACATGTGTGGGTCTAAGAATTATGTCTAATACGAGAACATGCATGGAAAACAAGTAAGTCTATTTCGTGGATTTTATCGTGAACGAATATTTTATTAGGCTTTATAAGTTTACGACAACGGTCACCACTTTTTATATTAATATTATTTAAGCTACGACTATATTTTAAACCTGATTAATTACATTATGAAAACTGAAACATCAACCATCAATATTAACTTATTCATAACAAAATGATGACGTATTATTATGACGTTGATGAAAAATAAATCATTAATAAAAATCACTTGTTTTTAACGATTTGAACATGGATTTTGAAAGCCTGTGACCATGAAATCAGTGGGTTTGTTTATATGTTTATAAATAACAATTCTGCTACCAATCGCGTTTTTTTAAACATTTCATTTAGCATGACGCGTTTCGGGTAATAATTCTCATTTCCAGGTACGTTTTTTGTGCTATCCCATATAGTTGTGTTGCTTTAGTAAAATCGCGAAAAACGTCAAAGTATTCCACCAGCTAAATAAAGGAGATAAAATGGATTTGTTTGAAGAACAGGAAGTATATTCACATCACAGGAAGTGTGAAGATAAAATATTAAATGAAAAACTTGAAAGTGAATCAGTTAATTTCATCCGATGTTTCGACAATATACTCAAATAAAAAATGCTAACAAATACAGATAAGCTCCACTGTAAATGGACATAAACAACGTACAAGATCATTAAGAAAAAGATCTTCTTGTTTCAAAATCAAATGTTCAAATGTTTGTTAAGCTTATGGGACTTAACTACGGGGTCATCAGTCCCTAAACTTACAAACTACTTATGAACTACTTACGAACTAGGACGGCACAAATATCCATGCCCGAGGGGGGATTCGAACCCCCGACCGTAGTGGCCGTACTGACCGTGACTGGAGCGCCTCAGTCACCTCGGCCACCGCGGCCGGCACCTTCTTGTTTCCAAAATGTATGATACTATATGAAAAATTTATTATTTTATCTATGTTAATTCCATTTAAGAACATCTTTGTAACTGTTTATTTATGTGTGTTTGTTTTATGAACATTGATGTAGACTGTGTACAAAATAGTAGTTATGATGTTTAGTGTGTGTGAGATTCTACAGAAATGGACCGTAACCAAACTATAAGTTTTAGTTCTTCCATCTTCCATCGACTATATGTAAAGCTCGACCAACAAATAAAATTAGCGCGTTTTGAATCATTGCAGTAAAAAAGGAAGAAAAAAAAAGAAGTTGCACAAACTCACACATCAAAAAACACCGCAACTAAATAGGGTAGCACAAAATGCGCACTTGAAAACGCTTCGTGCTAAATAAATATGAATGTCGTGACTGGTAACAGGATTTTTATTTGTAAACAAACTCAAACATAAATCATCTTAAAATTTACAAATGTTGCACACCACACTGCTGTTGCCGTAACACACATAGTTTGTGCACTTACAGTACATTCTCTTTTTCTGTCCTGTAAAGTAGGACACAATGAACTCCTGCTCTTCTGACAAACCACTGTACTGTTGCTGTAGCTAATGTCGTGTTTAGTCTTCATCAATTATGTCCGGGTATATGGATGTCTGTATAAAAGGATTAGAGAATCCTAAAACGTTTTTGATCAACTCCACTGAATATTCCTGATGCAGAGTGTTCTTTTGTGCTAAATGCCTCAGTGATAGGTGGGATGTTGTGGGATGTTGAAATTTTGAGTGCTATGATCGTTATGTCCCATCAGAGAACCACGGGGCAGTGCTTTGTCATTTGCATGAATAGTTGCACATTAGCTCATCAATAACATCTGCACAACCCTTCGCCTGGATATCAAATTCCACAGTCTAATGATTCTGTTTTGGGTGTTATCCGTCCATAGAGGTGTCGTTATCCTATGTATTGCTCTCTTGCTTCTATTTGGCGAGCAACTAACCTATTCCAAATACAAATTTACTAGTTATCAGCTCTTTGTCATCATTTATTTTTGGATTTTCTCTTTTATTGATAATCAATGTTTCCGCAACCTTAGGTAGGTATTTACTAAAGGGACGTCCTACCAATGGCACACTTGTTAGTAATTATTTATAGCAGCATTTCTGCCTATAGCAGTAATTTGGCCACCAGGGGTCTTCCCTGTGGTAAGAACTATTTTTTTTCTGGTGTGGCTTCATTGGTTCTCTTCACAATATCAAACACGGCACTGTTGCATAACATTTCTGTGCCGCTGCGCACACGCATAACCATCTACTGCAATATTTCGATCTCGTACAGAAAACAGGAGATTTGACTGTCCCCAAAAAAATATTCTCTAAATTCCAACAAAATATAATTCTGTACAGTTGAATCTTCCGGGTTATGTGGTCGTGGTCGAAGAAACATATCTGCTCCTAACGTTCCGTCCAGAGCTGCGGTGGACATCTTCAGAGGTGCTACTGGTAGCGGTGAGTCTTGCCGGCAAGACTCATCGCTACCAGTAGCACCTCTGAGGATGTCCAGCGCAGCTCTGGACGGAACGTTAGGAGCAGATATGTTTCTTCGACCACGACCACAAAACCCGGAAGATTCAACAGCGATTATTTCAGCCGGTCGTGAAAGCCTTTACTGCATGTAATTCTTTACAACCAAACATAATTTAATGACTCACAACACTAACCACAGGATCCATCGGACCCATGTCGTACAAATGTGTGGTGTAAAGAAGAAAACATACGTGACACGTGAAAGTAATGACACGGATTTCTAATATTACCTTTAATGTGTTTTTGAATATTGTAAGAGGGGATACCAGATGAAAGAAAGGCTCATAATAGGTTGTCCTGCGAATCTTCTTATTTAGCGAATAGCCAATTTCGACACTGACGAGTACACCTGCGGGAGTGTCACTCTCCGATTTATTGGCGTTGGCCGTGGCGCAGTACGTGGAGGTCGCACGGCCAGATTTACGTCTCTTCCCGCCGCCTAAATAAATAAAATAAAAGTAAAATTACAACAACAAAAGAATCGTTAATTACGTCCACGTGCGCGTTTAAACAATGAATCGTGTTCTGACACACGGAAAAAAAGTGAGAGTCAAGGGGAGTCACCCTAATCAACAGCGGGAAGAGATTATGTACAGCTGGGCGTGAGACCTCCACGCGCTACATGACGGCCAACGCCATCGCCGCCGATTAGAATCAATAAACATTTTAACATGTTTTATTCACTATTATTTCAAAAGCAACTTTTACAGAATTTTGAAAGTCGCATGTCAAATTACTGTTTATTCAAGTATTTTTTCGGGTTTTCGTCCGCTATGCTGGATCACCCATATTAATATATATCAGCTAAATTGAAGAGATGAAACAGTTCAAAAATATAGATTCACCACGGTTTTCATGAGCCGTAGCGAACGAACGTTGTGCTCTAATATGATGTGTGATTACCTCAGACGGACAGTACAGTTGCACACCTGCATGGCATGGACAGTGTGACATTATCAATCAGCTCTTAAAGGATATTTAATCATTCTTCCACGAGTGCAATAACCATTAAAGTTAAAAAAAGCAACTCTAATTAAAACACAAATAATTAGTTAAAAAATTCTCAATAAATATAAATAAATCATATATTATCAATACTATTTGTAGAAAAAAATCTACATAAATGAATTCCAAATTCAACAAATTAACCCCATCCTCTGAGAGAGGTGACGGTCTGGCTGCAAAGCGTCTGCCAAGTGCATCCCAGACTTTCTCAATAGAAGTTAAGTCCTGTGAACAAGTTGAGCACTCCATTCGTTGAGTTCTCTCACCTTCAAGCATGTTGTACGCCAATACAGCTCTGTGAGACCGACTTGTCCACACCATTCCTACAATACCATCATTTGGTTATGTTTCCTGCACATAAGCAGGAATGTTACGAGTTTCACTTCACTTTCTCTCCAGATGAGGGAAAGACGAAAAAAAAAAAAAAAAAAAAAAAAAAAAAAAAAAAAAAAAAAAACTTCTAACATTCCTCTCCCCAGTTTTTGCGGGCATAATTGTGTCGTAGTTTTAATGGGTCACTTACCATACGCTTCCGTGCATTGCAGCTGACAAGTGAGTTGCTTCCAACCTCCTGTCTCGACGGGCTGTTAACCCTTTCAGTCCCACATCATGAATTCAGCTTTGGAAAAATTAAAAATCAGTGTTTTCTGTATTAATACAGTTCACTAAAGATCAAAATATGTATTTTATAATTTTTGATCGAACTATTGTTTCTTACGTCTTGTATTTCATGCGCAACACAGACGTTTGTATCGCGGTATTTTATTTTAATTTGACGTTATTTTGTTGATACTTAACACTGTCAGATCAATAATGCTAGCATAATCTTCGACACAGCACCAGAGACAAGACAATGCACTGCTGAAATAAAATAAAAGGAGCCACACTCATGCTCACACTCACAGCCAAGTACAAACGTCACCGTAACACAACCTTCAAGACGGACAGATTGATGCCTCAGAAGTGGCTACACGCCATACGAAACGCCAATATGTCGTTCAAAAAATGTTCAAATGTTTGTAGAGCTTATGGGACTTAAATACGGGGTAATCACTTCCTAAAAGTACAAACTACTGATGAACTTCCATATACTAAAAACGGCACAAACATCCATGCCCGAGGGGGGGGGGGGGAATTCGAACCCGCGACCGCAGCTGCCGTGCAGACCATGACTGGCACGCCGCAGACCGCTAGGCCACTGCGACCGGCGAAAAAAGGTCATACTAAAAGCATATTGTTCATTAAAAAAAACGGACTTTAAGGACTGATACACAAAATACTCTACAAATCAGCTCTTAACACGTATTCGACAAACAACACTGACATCTCTTGTTGGTGTTACCGGTGGAACATCTTGGAGTTGCCTTCTTCTAACCGTTGACTGCGTCCAGGTCCTAGATACTGTATTACACTTTGGAACACTCCAACCGTTGCAGCTACCTCCCTTCCAACCTTCCTGTGGATCTGCATGGCATAGCTTAGGGTAAGTCACATTAGTATTCTGTTACACTATCTGGTCAGTACCTTATCTGAACCCAAATTCTTGTGTAATTGCTTTCGTAGGGTAAACAAAAGTCAACAGAAGTCAATAGCAACCTCGTCTGTAGCAGCTTTCTGTTATTACCACTATCTCGTTTGCCGTAAGGTAAATAGACTCCACTGCGTTCAAACGACAGAAAGACATCTAACCATTTCAGTTCATTTGCCGATGACAGTATTTCAGAACCTAGATACCTTAACTGATCCACTAATCGTTTTGTTCAGAGTAGTTGACTGTTGTCTCCAATTAGGAACGGAGACTCAATCCCTTGCCAAATAAAAAGTTAACGGCAGACAAGTCTGGAAAGTAGGAGGCGAGGTACTGACGGAGGTAAAGTTCTGTGGCGGCATCGTGAGTCGTGTCGGGATAGCACAGTCGGTAGTGCGCTTGCCCGCGAAAGGCATAGGTCCCAGGTTCGGATCCCGGTTCCGGCACACAATTTTAATCTTCCAGGAAGTTTCAAGAGAACACTTCTGTCTAAGCTTTGGAACTCGATCATGGCTGGCGCTAGAGTTCTTCCAGGAAAGCCAACCTCTGAAACTCAAAAGTCCCATCCAGGAATTCAGGTCGAAAAAAAAAAAAAAAGGCCTGGTAATTAATGCTGTTCGTCCTCTATGATGGACAGAAAAACAAGATAAGAGGAAGCTTACATTTCTAACATGTGTAATTTCTTATTGCTTTGTGAATGGGAATTGGATATGCGTCCTACACAACAACACCAACTAAATGTCCCATATTCAGCCCACTTTACGCACAAAAATCCCTTTGTCCCTTTCTGAAAAATAATTGTCAAAATGTCCCACGATATGGCACAAATCCCTCGGGTTGGCAGCACTGAGAGGTTCCGCCCCGCCGTCCTGTTGGGCGCTATAATCGATTATGGCGGGCAGCGTGCGCGGCGTAAGACAGATCAGCGAGCGCGCCATGCCTCATTGTTACGCGCGCGCGGTAACTCCGGCTGAGTTAGCGTGCGTGTAAGCGCCTAATGCACGCGCGATAGCGCGCCAATGATTCACGCGCCAGTGACGCGGCGCGCTTGCCGCCGCCGCCGACAGGGGCGCTGGCGTCGCGTCCACTCTGGCCGGCCGCGGACCAATTAGACCGCCTGGCCGTTTTTACTGGCCGCGGCGCGCTGGCCGTCATAACCCGCGGCGCGGCGCGCCGTTAAAACGCGTCCCTAAAAGCAGAGCTGCTAACAGCGGGGCTGCTGCAGCTACTCAACAGTAGGGGCCACAAAACTGACGCAGCCTACGAGGGGGCAGGGGCTGGACGCTTTGCTCGCGCGCAGTGCGCCGACCCCAGCTCGTTTCTGCTGTTTCTTTTCTTTTCTTTCCCCCTCACCACTACACGAGTCTTTGGGTCAACAGGGGCACGACTACAACTCTTAAAAATATATAGCGCAATCGGCGCGGAAGTTGAGTACGTCGTAACCACAGCAGTTCTGCACGAAACCACACCACACGCAAACCAGCAATGAATGTTTGAGAATGGCGTGGCAGCTGGCTTTATTGCAGTGGGAGAGGATGATTAACAGCTCAAAAAAGGGAATTATATTTCATATAACTGCAATTGAGTGCGCCTCGGTTGCACAGTGGCAGACTACAAATCCAGAGGTCGCGGGTTCGATCCCCACCAGGTCATATGATTTTTATCTGTCACTTTCCACTTCTTTCACCTCTGGCAGTATTGCTCATGTGAAAAATACCGAGTAGCACCGTGGTTCAACCACTCATTAAATTGTAGGTCCCCCTATAATTGGCTGGGTAAGTCAGTTCGAAGGTCGGAGGAAGGCATACCACCTCCAAATAGGACTATGCCTAGTAAAGCACTGTGGTGTTCAAAGCAATCTTCGGATTGTTGACTACTTTACCTTTATAATTCCAGTTACTGGCCAAAATGATTAAAAAAAAAAAAAAAAAAAAAAAAAAAAAAAAAAAAAAAAAAAAAAAAGTGTTCAAATGTTTGTAAAGCTTATGGGACTGAACTACGGGGTCAACAGTCCCTAAAATTACAAACTACTAATGAACTACTTACGAACTAGGACGGCACAAATATCCATGGCCGAGGGGAGATTCGAACCCCCGACCGTAGTGGCCGTGCAGACCGTGACTGAAGCGCCTCAGTCTCCTCGGCCACCGCGGCCGGCTTAAAAATCTTGTTATGAATTTCTGTCAGTGATGATTAGACTGGCGGATCTTTAGGTAAACACGAATTAATTTTTTCCTAAGTTTCAATTTGAATGTAGGTTGGTACTTATTCGTTCCATGAGCAAATAAGCTCAATACTGTTATTTCTATAGGACCTAAAATTGCCTATTTCAACTTTAGCACCAGATCCATCTCTTTATATATTTTACAGATCCGGGAATTTTAAGTACTCACATACAAATAAAAAAAACTGATTTATAGAAAACTAGCTTAAACCCACGGCTCCACTCGCGTGTTCGTTGATTATGATAGATAAGCTTTCAGTAGCCGTGGCGTAACTAGGACTTGGATTTGGGGGGGGGGGGGTGGGAGGTGGAATAGATCTGCTTGACGAGCAAAATCTTCCAGTCAAACTACCATCTACCACTCCCGTTGAAGAAACTAATTCACTCCCTTCCAACGAAAGCTTATGGTAAAACACCCAAAGTTTCAAATCTTTACCTTTACCAGATTACTGTTACAAGATTTCTTTCTCTTTTCTTTTTTTTTTTTTCCTCTTCTTTTTTTCGGGTTCTGGGGGGGTTCTATCCCCCTCATCCCTCCCCCCCCCATAGTTACGCCACTGTTCAGTAGTGTGCTATGAGACTGGTTTTGAAGGATGAAATGAAATACAATACCTTCTTTAGAAACAAACATTTTTAACCAACATTATCAGGAAAGTAAGTAGCGTAGATCAAATCACACGTAAAATGCACTCGTTTCGAAGAATCCAATAACGGAATTCAACAATAATGATTTTAATAATATCCCAGATCGATCACTTGATGTAATGCGCCAAACGTCAAATCATTTTTTTAAAGAGTTGTATTAAAAGAAATTTCTTTTTACTGTTTTATTTATTTATTCTTATATTTCCTTATTCGTATGCTTATCCTTACAGACAAAGAGCTGAAGACATTGTATCATGCATAGACCAAAGATGTGGTCTGTGGCATCACGTTTCGTTGTACGTAACCTCGTTGCTAAAGAGTCGCAAACGTCATCGCTGGACTTCACTCAGAATTTTTTTATAATTTGACGACTTTCAACCACCATATTTTCCACCCCCTTAAAGCTATCGGCATGCAACTGCTATGGTGTACAACGGGAGACTTCGGACAACAATTACACACAGACCATTTGTCTGCGTTCTATAGTATTCGCTGCAGTGCGAAATATTGACTCACACACACGTAGAATTTTATATACGCCGATGACTTTCCATCCCAATATACTACAACCTTTTATCATTATCATCCCTCAAGCAACAATGCAACGAATAAAGCCATTTTCAAAGAGTAAATATAATTTTCAAACAGCAATTATTGTTCCGCATTTCACATTATATTCTTCAAATTACTAAATATCTATCTGATCGATATAAAACCGTGCGTAAAACCTTCCTTAGGTGTAACTTACTAACTGTACAAATATGTAAGTCTCTGCGTCTTGTCGTTCGGATGTGATAAGCGTACACCGAACAGACATTCACACACACACACACACACACACACACACATATATCCGATCGCCATGCCTAAAGCCTTCTACATCTACATATACATACATACTCCGCAATTCACCGTAAGGTGCGTGGCGGAGGGTACACTGTACCACTACTAGGCATTTCCTTTCCTATTCCACTCCCAAATAGAACGAGGAAAAAAAGAATGCCTATATGCGTACGAGCCCTAATTTCTTTTATCTTGTCTTTGTGATCTTTACGCGAAATGTAAGTAGACGGCAGCAAGGTCGTACTACACTCAGCTTCAAATTGCGGCCCTCTAAATTTACTTAACAGAAATTCACGAAAAGAACGTCATCTATCTTCCAGCGATCCCCAATTGAGTTGCCAGAGCATTTCCGTGACACTCGCGCATTGGTCGAACCTACCGGTAAGAAATCTGGCTGCTCGCCTCTGAACCGCCTCTATGTCTTCCTTCAAACCGATATGCTGCGGGTCCCAAACACTTGAGCAATTCACAAGACGTGGTCGTACAAGCGTTTTATACGCGGTCTCCTTTACAGGTGAAGTACATCTTCCCAAAACTCTCCCAATAAACCGAAGTCACTGTCCGCCTTACTCACAACTGTCCTAACTGTCCTTACATGTTCTTTCCATTTCATATCGCTCTGCAATGTTACGCCTAGATATTTGAACGATGCGACAGCATCAAGAAGCTTACTACTAATGCTGTATTCGAACATTATAGGATTGTTTTTTCTACTCATGCGCATCACCTTACATTTTTCTACATTGAGAGCTAGCTGCCATTCTTCGCACCAACTAGAAATTTCCCCGGTTAGACATTAGTAACTGTACAAATTTTTAGCTCCTTATGTCTTCCGGTTTATAGATATAGATAATCCAATATCTGGTTCAACTACCGGTGTTGATATATAAAGGAAGGAAGAAAGAGTAGTCGACGTTTGCAGAAATTCAATTTTTTTAATTTCAAAACAATGCGGTTCGGCCTTGAGGGATATCAACAGATTACATAAAAAGATAAAGGTCCATCTCCCTACGTCATCTGCCGCATTAAAATGAACACGGGATACTTACCAGCCATTCGTCAAGTATAAAATGTAAGAGCTCTCCGGCGGGCAAAGCTATGTCGGATGTATTGGTTTAACGGAAGAGATAGAAGCAATTCAGAGACGGTCGGGTATGTTTTGCTGCTGGTAGTACTTAAACCTAGGCAAACTAACCTAAGGACACACACACCCATGCCCCAGGGAGGACTCTTTTTTTAAAGTAAATACCGTTTTGAAATTAAACCTACTGACGCCATTGGAGTCTGATTCTTCCTTGTTTACCTTGTGTACTGAGTATTTAAGATGCCTCGAATAATCGTGAGTCCCGCCCACTGTGAAGTACGGGCTATTATAAGATTTCATAATGCTAAAGGCCTAAAAGCGATCGATATTCATCGTGAGATCTGTGCAGTTTACGGAGAAAACATTATGAGTGATGGAATGGTGAAAAAGTGGGTGAGAGCATTTAAAGATGGCCGCACAAATGTGCATGATGAACAACGGAGTGAGCGTCCTTCGGTCGTTAATGAAAGTTTGGTGCAGGAAGTGGACAATAAGGTGACAGAAAACAGACGCTTTACGATTTGCTCCTTGCGGGACGACTTTCCTAATGTTTTCTTACTGTTTTTTATGGCATTGTGACCGAGCAAGGCGATGGCGAAGTCAAAACAGTTGTGATGCAGTGGTTAAAAAAGTCAGACGGCAGACTTATATGAGGAGGGTATTAAAAAACTGGTACAATGTTATGACAAGTGCCTCAATATTGTCGGAAATTATGTAGAAGGCTTTCATGTAAAAATAAAATTATTACCATACCTTAGCACGTCTTTCTTTAATTTCAAAACGGTACTTACTTGAAAACACACGCATCGTAGATGGAGGATAAAAAGAAATGAAACTTACGGTTTAACGTCTCGTCGACAGCTATACGGAATAATTTAGCTGACCAGCCGGTCCGTCCAGCATAAGATCGACTCGACACATTGTATGATATACGGTATGCCTTCCTAGACGCCGCAAAATATCCGCGTGCACTGAGGCGCCGTACTACAGTGTGCGTGGCCGTTCGCTGTCGGAGGTTAGAGTCCTCCCTCGAGCATGGGTGTATGTGTTGTCCTTAGATTAGTTTAACGTAATTTGTAAGCTAGTAAGTAATAACCACGCAGTTAAGTCCCACGTATAAACATTTGAACTTTTTTTATGCCTTCCTCCCTCACTGCGCTGGTATTTCGCCTTCGACTTCATCGTCGAGGAAAAATTAATAAACTTTGCTTTCTCTGCCCTTAACATCTGAAGCGCTAGGGCTGAGCATGGTGCTTCTCTGTATATTATTACGTTCCTTAACGGAAAGAATGGTATTCGTTTCATAAGATGGTCGAAGGTGTCGTAAACAACTTTTCATATTTACGTCCAATTCCACAGACCCCAACATGAAAAGTGACTAGAGGGATGGCGAGTAGAAATATACTGTAATAAAGATAAGTAGGTCGCATATAGTAGGAAACAGATTGGAAACAGCAGCTACCTATTGAACAATGTAGGTGAAATTTGCGTTTTGTTTATGATTGAAGACTGTTTCTATATCAAGCAAAACCTTGCTTTCTACTTATTGAAACTTATACCTTTTAAGTGAAATAAATAAAATAAAATACTTTGGTCGTGATCGGAGACTGAAACTAGAGTGTGTGAGTGTGCAAGCTTATTGTACAGATGCAACAGTACCTATCTAGATTGGTACAGCACTGTGAATGTAAAAACTGATCTGAATGTCTGAACATCGAGTAAGAGTAAATGCAGCCTGGTATCGACTAATAGCAATGTGTATGGCCCTGTTAATGCGTCAACTATCCAGATCACGAGCCTGGTTAAAAAATGAATGACAAGTCCGGTTGTAGCTCAAGTTCCGATTCGTTAATCAGACCGACAAATTATTCATTAATTAAATGTTTAGCATAAATTTGATATCCAAAATTAAATGTGATCATGGATGGAATGATAGACAATCTGGAACAGTGACTGATAGCAGCGGAATGACGTAACGGTATGACACAATAAAAATACTAAAGTTGACAATTATGTGTCTGTTAATTAATTAAAGATTACAGTTTAGATTACTACTGTGACGCAGACTTATTCGTAGAATGGCAAACTGTAGCTGATAGCAATGAAAGCAATGTACAATCTATTCTAGTGTAGAAACGTCTAAGTGGATAATTGTGTAATTGACTAATTATTTACAGTACAGATCAAAGTTTAGTTTATTAGATGCCAAAAGTGACTAATTATGGATTCAGTTGCGATCCTCGCAATAATTATTTGTGTATGACACCTTCTGATCTAACTTTATTAACAAACCAATTATTGCGTTGTCAGCAAGTGGTGTAATTAATACCTGTCTGAAAAGGCGCGCTACACAATAGACAAGAAATGCTGGTAGCCACCTAAACTAGTTGGTTACGACTTCAACAACTGAATGTGACTTATCCAATGTGAGCAATAAGCAGGTGGTATAATTAATTTGGCTCGATTGACAAGAAATATTAGTGGTAGTTGCCTACGATTCTTGTATTAAAAGATCTAAGAGAAATTTAAATTAACTCGCCACTTATTCGTAGACAGCACCTTGGTCTCTTGCAGACTAACAGAATGAATAGTACCAATCTGCTCACGGAGACACATAAGACATTATTTTAAGTTTTTATATATCGTCCATTCATATAATGAGAGAAAATTCCACTATGATGACTGTAGCTCCAAAGACCACCTAGTAATACGGAAGCAGAGTACACAGTTGCAGCCATTTTTTAACTTTTCTATTAATGTTTTCTATGTGTAAATTTCATTAGATCAGCAACAAGAATTAAAAAACAGTATGAAATACAAATGACGTAGTGTTCTCGTAAAGACACTTTATTTGCGCATATCGGAGAAGAGAACATATAGGATAAATTGATTACCGGTTGCAGCAAGTTAAATTGCGTTCTTAATGTCACTTTAGTGGAACGTGGTAGTACCATATACTATTATTGAAGGCGGACACCCATTTATTACCGTATTTCGCACAATACTCATAAACAGGTGTTTTTCTTATGCTAAGGACAACAAATACGTCCATGTCCGAGGGAGCATTCGAACGTCGATGGCGAGCAGAGGTGCGCTTCGCAACTAGGCACAATAGAACGTTGGGCCATTCCATCGCGGCTCACTTTCAATTATCCCTTTGTTAGCCTACTTTATTTTGTTAATGTGGAGAAACATGTAGTCTTCTAACGGTAATAGATAATACAATAGGATGATGTGGTTTCTTTGCAGAAATAAATAACCAAAATCCTTCCGTCGAACAACATTATTAAGGCTTTCATGGTTATTGTTTGACATATTGCCTGTTGGCGTCTGACTCCTTCTTTTAATGCCAACGTTTCATGATAAATCAAATGTTTCTGCCAGCCCGGACGGCTGGCATTGTCGAAATTTAGCTCTCTAATAGCCGTGGAATGGAAACTTGGACAGTGTTGCCCCTGGTATTGTGCTATCATAACGTCAGTAATAATACTAATTCCGTGTGGCTCATTGGCCTGGTGCAAGTCTATCAATTGGACGGCACTTCGGCGTTACCCAACCGGAGAAAGAGGACCTACGGCTTAATGTGGAACCCGAACCACGTGTCGCTTCTGCCGACTCCTCACCTCGTTGAGAGGTGAACGATGGGTTAAAATGCAGACGGAAAAAACCTTAGCTTCGAGCGTGTTTCGAACGCGCGCCACTACGGTTACCATCGAGTGTTTTACCCCAAGACCACCATGTCCCTAGGGACAGGACTATTACCGTCATTCATATTCATTTTAAAAATAAATGATTAAATAGTAACTAAAACATACATAATGTTAAAAAAGGCAATAAAAGAAAAAGCCGCAAGTTATTTCGCGTGTAATCAACAGATCTATGTAAATCCCATCTCATACCAGCACAGCACGTTCTCATTCTAACCTGCCATTTCGCTGCAGATGCTTTGTATTTAAATGCGAAATTACAGGCGTTTCGGGTGGTATTTTCCCGCCGCTAACTACATGTGTAGGTAGGGTTTTGTGAGGAAATAATTGTCATTTCTGTTTTAAAAGTCTCCGACAACACAACTTACTTTCAGTAATCATGATACTGAAGAATAAAATAATTTCAGTGTGTTTTTCCTAATATTTTCTAAATCATATGAAAAAGTATGGACACTCATGGTTAGTTGGAGCGATCTATAATTAATTTATACAGGTTTCCAGCCAAGATCGTCTTTTATTCATTAGGATGACCGGTTTTGACGTGTCTTAGACGTCATCTGCACCTCTCAATGTCACGTAAGCCTTAGCTATTTCCTCTCATTACAAATATCTTGGTACAATTGCATGATCTCCACAGATGTGAAATACAAACAGTGAGAGTTGTATACATCAACAGATTTACTGTAGACATTTCCTCAACGGCTGCACACTTCATGACTCTAGTGCAGCCGTTGAGGAAATGTCTACAGTAAACCTAATGATGTATACAACTCTACCATCATTGTTAGTTTTTCACGTGTGTAAAAATTATGCAGTTGAACTAAATTATTTGTAATGGGAGGAAATACCTAGGACCTACATGAGATGTGACATTGAGATGTACAGCAGATCAGAAGACGTCGTCTATAAGTGGGCGCAGTGGATAGACCTTGAAAAACTGAACACGGATAAATCGCGAAAACAAGGAGAAGTTGTGTGGAACTATGAAAAATTAAGCAAAATATTAAAACTGAGCAGTCCATACGAAAGATAAGTAACGTCTAGCACATCGGGAGCATATGAGTATTGTGGTCCTGTGGTTAGTGTGAGGAACTGTGCAGCGAGAAGTACTTGGATCAAGCCTTCCCAGAAGCGAAAATATTAATTTTTCATTTTCACAAAATTATGATCTGTCCGTCCGATGCGAGGTAACCGCGCAGTAGTATGGGGACGCTACGCCTAAACAAACATCTAAACACACGACGTCAGTCGATTACAGTACACGGCGGAGAGAGGATTAATGTAATATCACTCATATCATCAGCAGTATCGTATATAATACATCAGAGGTGTTATCCTGTGGAGGAATCGGTTGACTTATCACCTGGCGAACAAATGTTTTAGTTTCCCATTGGAGAGGCACTTCCTTTCGCCTGCTAATCGCACTGTTTTGCAGTGCGGCCGCAAAACACAGAGACGTCAATGAACGAGCAAAAATATCATAATTTTGCGAAAATAAAAAGATTAAAATTATCGCTTGAGTTACAATTTGAACCAAAGACCTAGCGCCTCAGCTCCTCACGCTAGCCACATAACCACAGCACTCCTACCCAAATAATCTCGCCGAAGTTGCATATCTTTAGCATGGACCGTTCTGTTTTTATATCTTGCTTATTGACTGTTTCTTTTCCTGAAAAGAATTGCAACCAGCTGCCTTTTTGGATGTTTTTTATTTAATCCAGAACTAGTTTTCGAGCCACTGCAGGCTCATCTTCAGTGGATATTTTTTACAGGAACATGTATCTTCCACTAAGAGTAGGTTATGTTGTTCAAAATGTTCAAATGTTTGTAAAGCTTATGGGACTTAACTACGGGGTCATCAGTCCCTAAACTTACAAACTACTTATGAACTAGCTAATCCTAAGGACGGCACAAATATCCATGCCCTAGGGGGGATTCGAACCCCCGACCGTAGTGGCCGTGCAGACCGTGACTTGAGCGCCTCAGTCCCCTCGGCCACCGCGACCGGCAGGTTATGTTGTCATGTTGGTTCTGGTGACATAACTGACATTATGTTCTTGCTTACTAAAGTTCAGTTATGTCACCAGAACCAACATGACAACATAACCTACACTTAGTGGAAGATAAATGTTCATGTAAAAAATATCCACTGAAGATGAGCCTGCAGTGGCTCGAAAACTAGTTCTGGAGTAAATAAAAAACATCCAAAAACGCAGCTGGTTGCAATTCTTTTCACGAAAATAAAGCGTCAATTTACGCTACAGCTGCAGTTCGTGTCCAACATGGATATCTTGAAATTTTGCTTACTTTTATCATAGCTCCACACAACTTCTTCCAGTTTTCTCGGTTGAAGTTGTTCAGTTCTTCACGTCCTATCCACTGTGCCAAGTTATAATTAAATCTGAGGGGGGGGGGGGGGCGGTTGCGATGGGGAGGTTCCCTTGTAAGAGTCGTTGAAACCGGTCATCCAAATGAATAAAACGCGATCTTGTCTGGAAACTTGTATAAATCATATGACGACAACGGAAAAACATGGATGAATCACTTTTCAGAGCGTTTTTTTTTTTTTTTTTTTTTTTTTTTTTTTTTTTTTTTTTTTGCATGGATGTTTTTCCGTACGAACATTGGTGTCTGAACAACGATGATTTATCAGCGCTATTGTATCCCTTATAACCACTGTATGATACAGGGTGTCCATAAAAGGACTCCCTGATTTCAAAATTAAATATTTCGAAAGCAAAGATCGATGGAGGAATGCAGTAAACGGTTTCTGGAATTATTCAGCAAAACCCAATGTCATCCGCCCGTAGAATAGCATCTGAGACTGGTTTGAAGCGTTCCAGCACGCAGAAAATACTGAAAAAGAGCACCAGGCCATACCCGTACGAGCCGTGCAACAAAGAGTTGCTTTTGCTAATCAGATGCTCACAATAATTGATAGTGAAGGATTTGATGTTGGCTGCATCTGGTTTACAGATGATGCACACTTCCATCTGAATGGATACGTGAATAAGCAGAACTGGCGATTTTGGGGTTCTGAAATGCCATATTGGTGTGAAGTGAAACCCCTGTATTCTCCTAAAGTTACTGTGTGGGCTGCTGTATACAGCAGAGGCATTATTGGCCCTTTTTCATTCGAGAAACGGTCACCGGTGCACGTTACGTTGCAATTTTGGAACAATTTGTCGCCACACAACAAGCGTTTTTTGTTTTTTTTTTTTTTGTGGGGCATAGTGAAAGACACGCTGGACGAGCTTGAATCGGCGATCTCTGTGGCATGTGAATCCATCTCGGTTGAGACACTACGAAATGTGATGGCGATTTTCATTCTTCGTTTGCGCCACCTCTGTAGTGCCATTGGTGAACATTTTGAAAACATTATGATGTGATTGTTTGCAAATAGTGTTTTCATACGATTATTTCACTTATGTGCAAACATCAAATCCTTTACTATTGTTGTGAGCATCTGATTGGCAAAGGCAACCGTTTGTTGCACAGCTCGTATGGGTATGGCCTGGTGCGTTTGAATTTTGAATGGAAACATGTGTAGGCTCTTTCTCAGTGTTTTCTGCGTGCTGGAACGCTTCAAACCAGTCTCAGATGCAATTCTACGGAAGGATGACATTGGATTTCGCTGAATAATTCCAGAAACTATGGCGATATTTTCAGGCGTAAATGCTGTTTGCTTGCGGCCAACGTGCCCCACTAGATCATCAGTTACGCTGCCTGTTCGTTGAAATTTTGCGAAGAGCGTACGATTGGTTTTCGCATCGGGTCCTTTTGGAACATTAAATCGTGCTTGAAAACTTCGTCCTGTTGCCGTAGGACTCTCTTCAAACCTGTGGTACTCTAGCACCAGAAAAACGTGTTTTTCAATGGAGTATATGGTTTTAATCTCTTCCTTCGCTACGCTAACCTCCTTTCACGTTTCCATAGTGGAACTGATATCACAGAACACCAAAAATAACAGAAGTGCAAAGACCATGTTATCACACGGAAACACCAGCAGCGCTACTAGCGGCCTGGCAGTGAACTTTCAATCCGAAAAATGTGGCGCGAAAATCCATATGTTTACTTCTAAATACACGAATGAGAAAACGTTATATTGGTGTTAGATGACAATATTTTTCATTTATTCTTTGAGGGAGGACCTCATAGAAAGGTTTTTGAGACCTTGCAAACTAATATATAGGAGAAGTTTAAATCAAAAACTAACATTAATTGCTTGTGCTTGTTTACAGTCGGCCAAACTTCTTAAATGATGTGGTAATCTTTTTGACCGTAAAATTGTTTGTTTCTAAAACTCGGAACTGCGATTTTCGCCGTGTGGCGTTATCCCATGGAAATAAATGTGATTTTGCGCATGTCAGACTAAAAAATCATCTGATACTGCATGCATCTATGTAAATGGTTTTTCAGTTTTTACATACGCTAAGGCACAATTATATCCACTCATGTGGCAAAAAGAGGAATAGTAGGTTGTACAAATAAATAATTTTACAGCCATATACACTGTCCTGCAAACAAGAATGTAGGCCTACTGTAATGTCTACAAAAACCAATTTATTTTTATTTCTGTTGAGTACTATTTATGCATCTTCAGTCATATGAAATGGAACTTCTGTACAGTTCAAATAAATGAAATTTATGAAACTCACAAAACGCACACAGAAGATCGCAATTAGGAAGACGTTGCTATAGAACCTCAGCACAGAACATAACCTACGAATGAAGACAAATATGGAGGACTGTAAAGCGTAAATCATCCAATAGGAAAGCGAGTTGAAAAATCGCAACGGTCGCAGCACTCTGTGTGGCCTGGCAGCGAACCAACATCGTGTTCCCGGAAATTCCTATATGTTTCACCCCCCTGACTGATATCTCTGGGCTTCGGATCACTATTTATACTAGGCATTACGTATGGCGATTTCAGCGCCATCTGTTGGCAGATTTTGTAACTATTATTTCAAAATGCTGTATAAACTTCTTACAGCTTTCACAATAAACATACCGTTTACTGCATTCCTCTATCGATCTTTGTTTTCGAGATATTTAATTTTGAAATCAGGGAGTCCCTTTATGGACACCCTGTATGAAGACATCGGAAAAACATGGACGAATCACTTTTCAGAGCGATTTGTTTATTTATTTATTTATTTTATTTTATTTTTTAGCTTAGATGTTTTCCGTACGAATATTGGTGTCTGAACAACGATGCTTTATCAGTGATATTGCATTCCTTATAACTAGGACTTGGCTCTGGGGGGGGGGATAGATGGATAGATCTGCTTGACGAGGAAAATTTTAGTCAGTTTCCAGACAGACTACTATCTACCACTCTTTTGAAGAAACTAATTCACTCCCTTACAATGAAAGCTTATGGTAAAGTTCAAGTCTTTACCAGATTGCTGTTATACGATTACTTTTTTTTCTCTCTCTCTTTTATTTTCTTTTCGGTTTCTGGGGGGGGGGGAGGGTTCTATCCCCCTCATCCCCCCCCCCGTAGTTACGCCCCTGCTTATAACCACTGTATGATATTAAGCCTCAGAGAGGGAAACGGAGCAGTTTGGTGGAGCCCGCCGCGGCCGGCGAGGGCAGCACCGTCTCCGGTATCGGCGGCCATGTTGGGCGCCATCTGCCGGGCCGAGAGCCTTCCTGTGTCGCTGATGGCGGCGCTGATATTATTACATTCATTACGGGAGAGCGCGGGGGCGCCGGCGCCACCGCCCCCACCCTGGCGCAGCCCTCTCTTTAATTAAAAAAAGAAAAGGCGGCCGCAGCCCCCGCGCCGCAACCGCCACAGTCGTGCGCTGACAGCTGCCGCTGTTCTGGGACCTCAGTGGTAGGAAAATGAAAGATGAGCACTTCGGAAGACGTGACGTATAAACAGGACGGCTGCGCTGACAGCAAAACAAATGAGTAACAGCTACCTGTTGTGAAGAGGGAGCACATGGGCTTACTGACAAGCAGGGCCGGCGGAAGGGGAAAGTATCACCGGGGCAAAGAATCCATATGGCGCCCCCTATAACCCATTGGTATTACTGACTTTAAATTTGCTATGCTACCTTACAGATAGCTGCTTTTAAAGGATAACTACTTGGACTCTCTAACTATAAGAATCAATTATCAAACTGAGTAAGATCGTAACTTTTGTCAGTTAAATACACAGTAAGTTTTCGTTAACGATATACGGAACAATTATTTACACACGAGCATGCAGAATACTCTAGGTCACTGATTAGAAATTTACAGAACGATTCAAGAAACAACGATTTATGTAAAATTAAGATTGATGATGCGATACAGTATCTATTTACACATATATACATAAACAACCTTGTTAACTGCGAAAGAGAACACATATATGAACAAAAGAATATACAAATATATTTTGTAACACCATTGTACAAAGATTTGTAAATACAAATAATACAACCAGTAATATAGTTTTATAACTTTATACAGTTTTGTGACCGTGTAGGCTTTTCCGGCGTAATGATTGATAATATTCTTTTCGCGTTTCCTGCCGGATAAATACGTCATCTTGACAGTTTTAATGCAAATTCTCCTTTGAGTTGTTTACAAAGCTAAGTAAAGTTAACTTTTCGTAAGTTTTTCTCTGCAAAGACTTTAATTGAATCTGGTTAATACACATCTAACGAGTAAGTCTTATCGCTTTGGTACATGTATCAAGCATCGGTGTTGCTACAGAATGTAATTATTGCTACTTATATCAATGGGGAAAGAACTTTCTTTGAGCGTGAAGTTCGCCGCCTATCTGAGAGGCCGCCACCCTACCCACCCCAGCCTGCTAAGACGCTACGTGTGTAAACACCTCTTCTCTATTGAACGTAATAAAACGAAAATACGTTACGTAATGTAGGCCTACTTACCTGTACTGTGTTATCTTTTGGAATATTTGTTGATTTCTTGCTGTTTTCCTCATTCTCTGGTTCTACCGTTTCATTTCCACTATTTTCTGTTTCAGAAGTACGAAAGAATTTCTTAAATGCTGCTGCCTGTTTCTCATTTTCAGCCTCTAATTGTACTCTTCTTTTTCTGTATACATTTGCAGAAGTTTTTTTTTCGACATGTTCCTAAAGAACACATTAACGCAACGATTCTTCTATTAAGAGTCGAAATTCAGGAGACAAAACAAGAACACGCACACCATGAAGCCTGCACTACATGTACATGACGTCTGATTTGTAATTGTCTTTCACGAGACATTTTACAGTACAAACAGGACTAATTTCTTTTTGGCTGCCGATAACTCAATATTGTTAGTGTATATTGTTAGAGCGGCCGACTTAGCTTTATCGCAAGGAGTGCAATTGTCGGCACCGCGGCGGTTGTAATTGTCATAGCGTGTTATTGTTGCTCAAAACTCCCAACTCTCAGCAGTAGCCTTTACCTTTGTCAGCGGAGATTTTTTATAGACAAATAAGGTGAAGGGATGAAGGAATTTCCTTTATAGGAGATTCAAGAAGAAACCGAGGTTGTTATAAAGAGTGAGGCCTATGACTTGAGGTAGTAATCAATGTTGCTACACAATTTACGAAAAAGTTAATTTTTAGTTCACTGTTTACAATAATATAAATTTAGCAAAGATTTTGGCGCCCCCCAAACTCCCCTACAATTTGGTGCCCCGGGCGGTCGCCCGGCCCTTCTGCCGGTACTGCTGACAAGGGAAACGTCTTCCCATTGTAGCCCCTCAGATTCAGTGGTAAGATGACGCAGTGCAAACACTGAACGCATATCAGATACGACAACAGGAAGCACTCGTACAGAACTGTCAAAAAAAGCAAAGTAGATAGTTTACGGTCCAAACCCAAGATATGCAACACCAATGGAACGGCGACATTTATGGCATCTCCTTTTGGTGGTAACGGTGTGCTGCTGAGACGCGTGAGTCCGTGTTCAAAAATCTCTGGGGTTGTATAAATTTATTTTTTTGTGTCTCACGAAGTTACGAACTGTTCGTCCAGAACTTGACATCTGCGTTCCCTTTTTGTACCCTTCGCAAGTGTCATACTATATGAGGTAATTTTTTCCACCGTGTGCGCCTCCGTAGGTCTGTGGCAGCGTCGCTGACTATGGATGCAAGAGGCAAAAGTTCGAGTCCCGGCAGAGGTCTGGGTCCTAATGTGTCCTAATCACTTTCATCGACAGCAAATGGACGAAGTGGCGTCAATAAAAAGACTTGCAATAGGCGGCCGATCCTTTCTGGGGATATCCCGGCCACGTAAAGCAATACGATAATTGGGTTTATTTATTTATTTTTTCATTGTGTGGAAACTCGAGGGACTGATCGAGGAGGGGATTTGGAAAAGAAAGGTCTAATGAACTTACTTGCGGAAATTCTTTCCGTGCTAGGGACCTTTCATTCAAGCATAAAATGCAATGGAAAATTGTTATCCGCTAAAGGAAAGTAAAAGACATTCGGAGACAAGAAAAGCAGCTGTATGAATATCAAGAACTCAGATGGAGAACCAGTTCTGAGCAAAGAAGGGAAAGCTGAAACGCAGAAAGAATATCTAGAAGGGCTATATTGCAGGAAGCAAAGAGGATGAAAATGAAATAGTAGATATTATACTGAGAGAAGAATTTGACAGAACACTGATGTCGAAACAAGGCCCTTCTAGTAGACGACATTCCTTCAGAGAGCCAGCCACCACAAAACTATTTCACCTGGTAAAATAGATGAGACACACGAAATACTCTCAAACAATAAGAAAATTGTAAATAACCCCATAGCAAAGAAAGCAGGCGGAGACAGATATGAAAATTAGAGAGTCATCATTATAATAAGTCTTGGATGCAAAATTTTAACATGAATTATTTACGGAAGAATGGAAAATTTGGTAGATGCTGACCTCGGGGGAAGATCAGTTTGGATTCAGGAGAAATGTAGGATCACGGATGGCAATACTCACCTTACGATTTATCTTATAAAATAGATCAAGGGAAGGAAAACCTAAAAAAAACAAATGTTGAATGTTTGTAGAACTATCGGACCAAACTACTAGATTTACAAACTACTAAAACTCACCTAAGGACAACACACACACACACACACACACACACACACACACACACACACACACGCCTCAAGGAGGACGCGAACCTCCGACGGTGAGCAATTACACGCTCCGCAGCAAGGCGCCTTAGAACCGCGGGGGCAAACCAACATTTCTAGCTTTTGTATATTTGGAGAAACCTTTCGAGACAGTTGATTATAATACTCTCTTGTTATTTACAACTTGTACAAAAACCAGACAGCAGTTACTAGTGGAGCGGCATGAAAAGAGAGCATTGAATGGGGAGTCTTTTCTGAAGGGATTTGTGTGGAGTGTTGCCTTATACGGGATTGGACGATAAATAGTTCAGACAGGAAGAGGATAGAGACTTTTTGAAATGTGGTGCTACAGAAGAATGCAGACGATTAGGTGGGTAGATGCTTAACTAATGCGGAGGTACTGATCTGGAGAGAAAAGGAATTTCTGTCATACCTTGATTAACCCTGGGTGTCCGTCGACTAAAATTTTCCTAGTACTCTATCTGGGGTGATACATGACCTCAATCAATATAAGATTAATTGTGTATACTAATCATTCAGTAACCAATGTACTGTAGTTTAATACTGTTTGTTTATATTTTGTTTATTTTAGAGACATTTTACAGCCATTTCAACAGGTATTTACATAGGAGACTTAAATTAAATGTGGTAATTACATATCTTAACTTAAAAAGTTACTCATAAATGTTTAACAATTGCTTAAAATTATGTGATGAAAGACACAACGGAAAACACACACACACACACACACACACACACACACACACACACACACACACACATATATATATATATATATGTGGAATCTGTGCCATTGCCGTCTCCCCAAATTTTGCATTTTGCATGTAGTAAATATTTCAGAATGTTCCTTGCAAAAAGAGAAAAAAAGTTGTTATACCTTTTGCTGTTTGTGTCCTTTGATCGGGTCAATGGAGCATCTGCCTCGCTTTCTCTTTTGATTGTAGGGTGTTCGATATAGATGTCCATTGCTCAACAGATCATTAATTTCCTTGTACATTGCTCGTGGTAAATTGAAACGACGTTCCACTTGCGGCTTTGCCATTTCTTTAGCAAACGTCATTAAAAAAGACGTTCCTGTGTTTTCTCAACAGCAACACAAAAGAGTTTGTAGTCATTAATAACTGGTAGATCGACAAGATAATAAAATACTGCTAAAGACCATCGTTTCGTAGCCTTTTTTAGTGTATAGTAAGAGCTCAATATCACCAAGCGTAACAACAACTGATTTTGTTGAGTTGTAATACGACACTACTTCTAGTTTTGTTTTCAAGTTGTAGTTCTGAGTAACAGCTGATTTCAGTGTTAGGAAATTAAAATACCTAAGGAAGAGAGTGATAATTGATAATCTATAAATTCTATGAATGTTACTTATAGTCTGTTTGGGATTAAAAAAAGGAAAATATTATTTCATCCATAGATGCTTGAGGTCAGAGTCCTATGGATAAAGGAATGGATCTTTTGGTAGACCACATTCTTAAACATCAAGGAATCGTGGATTTAGCAAAATTAAATTTGTTTTACAAAAAATTTGTAACCACACAAATGTCTGTTTTGGGCCTTCACTACAAACTATTATGATCTGCACAATCTTACAGTAACATGCCTTTGAAAGAAATTGCATACCATTACTGCATCATATAAAATCAACTGGCTGGCAGATATAATTGCTTCATATCTCATAAAATGAATGTGAGCACCTTGGCAACAAATATTCCTTGCCGCCGTTGTAAGTGTACTGGAAGTTTGTCGACTTTGCCGATTGCTGGTACCAACTACTGTAGAAACATGGAACTAAAACACATTGCGCACGTTACCACAGTCCATGCTCGATTGTGTGATACATGACGAACTTTCTAGCATGAATCACAAGGAATTAAGGCGAGCAAAACCATAATCGCCTGAAAGGGTTAAACCAGTCTCCGGACTGAAGACAAGGACAACAATCAACAAATTTGTTACAGAGATACAGTACACCCAAGGAGGTTAGAGTAAAGGGAGGTGGCGTTATCTATGCTGAGAATAGGATTGGTTGAAGCCAGAAGGGCCATGCTTAAACCATATGTTAATATTGCCCTACTTGCGTAATGTCACTAAATTGACAATCACATCAGAGTATTAGATATGACGCACATATTGACGACTAGAACTACGACAAATGTTTTGGGCACAAACAAATGCCGGAGTGCCCAGTTTTCTGGCTTCAATTTTTAGTGTTAGGGTATCTTCAGAGATTCTAACCACATTGGATGTACCACACGGCCACAGTTACAGTAGACGGCGATACTGTTCCTCATTCTTAGATAATTCTACTTTCAGTTAAATTTATTCGTGTTACCCGTTTCGGTGTTTCTTTGGGGCCTCCGACCAACGTAAAAACAGGATGAACCCACTTACGTGTGCATTCAAGACGGCATTAACAAACTGGTACACGTAGAAAAAACGGGTTAAATCCAATTACGTGTGCGGTCAAGACTGGAATAACATTAAGGAACTAGCTTACGTATATGTACCAGTTTCTTAATGCAGTCTCCGGTTCTGACTGGATACGTAATTGGATTTATTCTGTTTTTATGTTGGTCGGTGGGGTGAAGGAAGGCTGAAGATGTAGTGGAGCGTCGAAGTGGTAACTTCAGAAAACTGAAATATATATGCAGTACACATATATGGCTGAAGGTTGTGTATTCTTCATTCCAATAACGTAGGTACTGTTAGAAGTGGTATGACGAAAACTGCCTCCGACTTTTAGAGTTGTATGGTAAGTTACAGTATAGCGTAGTGTCCGAACCAAGACGTAGACATTAACATTGCCATACGTTAGTGAAGGAGAACGACGATAAAAACTCTATCGGATCTCCAAGGTGACTTTGACGCTGAATTGTTCATATTTTTGGGAAACACAGCATTGAATAAACTATTCTACCTAGTGTGCGAGACGTAAGACATAGAGGGAAATACCCTGAAACTTTAAGAACGCTCTAGTAATTACAATTCCAAAGAAAGCAGGTGTTGACAGGAATTAATATTACACAACTATCTATTTAATATATATATACGAAATCTAGAAAACTAGTGTAATTATAAAGCTGAAATTTGAGGGGTGTGTAGTTTATAGGTAGAAGACGTAAGCTGAGAAAGGGTTTTGCTGTAGGACCGAATTAAGGCAGTCTAAAAGCAATCATAAGTTTATATGATAGTTCTATATCTTTGCTAATTAGAGACATTAATATGATTTTTTTCTAGCTTACAGTATAGAATGGATAATTGAGGTAAACGGAATCTTCAGAAGCAGCTTTGCTTATCTTGTTTCCACATTCACGAAAGATACACTAAAGGCATGAAGCGCATTTCGAAAATGAGATTAGAACCCAATAAAAACATACATATTACGTGAAATGATGACTACAATCTATCAAAATCCAATCAAGCGTTTGTTAAATTATTTTTTAACTTCACTAAGAAACAATGTTATTGATAAGATCACCCATCATTCTAAAACCACACTTTTGGCGTTATACGAGCTGTGACATGTTGCTGTTGTAGAAGGAATGTTTCATATCACAAGGTACCTACTTAAATTTATAAAATTATACATTTGTTTTGTTTTTGAAACACTTTCAGGAAATATTACTTCTTCCTGTAAGACGTTTCTTATCAGACACAGAAAAGTAATTAATTTTACGGACAGAAGATCAATACTATTCATCCTATTAGCAACGCCGCGTGCTATTACTTACGTCTTCCTTGGCATGAAATTCGCGGCTCTGCTTTAAAAATTAATTAACAAAAGGAATGACTTTGTTTTAGCTACGTCAAGACGTACGGATAACTCATAGTAGCAATATTACGTAAAATCGCAAGAAAATGTGCTTCAATCAGATAAGTTTCTGATTATTTTGTTATTTGAGTAGTTAAGAGATGTAATCACTTATTGACAACTTCGCTGTTTGATCAGTTCTTCAGTACATTTTGTACGGTTATGTGGAATGTAATAAAGCAACTTTGTGCATAGTTTTAAGCGATGCATTTCGTGTAAAAAAGTGTCACTTCAAGCTTGAGTCAAGTATGGCGCTGTCGTTCGGTACCAGGACAAAGAGACATTGTATATCTCCGTTAGATCACTGTCGCTAAACTACAACCCGCAGTTTGCTATTCACATACAAAGGTTATCCATATCGCGATTTGTGAGCGTTGACTCTCACCCAGGGCTTAATTTCAGCTAGAAGCGTTCCGAAAGGACGGAACTGACTTTCTGAGATACCTGCAAAAGACCCCACACTCGACTGAGAAGCGGTTCTCTGCGCGCCCGTGCCTTGGAAATGCCGCCGCAGAGGACATATGCAGGTTTTATTGGAACCAGTGATGCTAAATTCTGAAGATCAAAAGCCCCACAAAGAAACCCAAAATTTGAAAAGCCATGCTATGGGGGAATAATCTTTGCTGTTGACCATGGGGAAAAAATTAATGCTTTTCGAGCACCTTGGGTGTCAGGTACTTCTGTGAAATGTTTATCTTTGCTCTTATGTGTACTATAAACATTACAGTGTTAGAGGCAACAATTAAATGGCTCATATTATTCTCACTTTTCGTAAAAAAACTCCCTTTGTCCATTCCGGAAATATATTGGTCAAAATGTCCCACAATATGGGAGAAATTGCACGGGTTGGAAACACTGAATGGATCGATTCTAAATAATTCCGCCGCGACCAGCATAGATGCTGCCCCCATTGTTACTGCTATGCTGAAGTTACGTACCGATTGTTCATATGCGGCGATCGGCTGCTTGGACGGTTAACAGCTCCACCAAGTGAAATCATGTGAAGCTCGCTAAAAGTTTCAAACGACAATGCTGTTACTTCTGTGTAGTTTTTACACGTCGGATCACATGTTAATTAAATGATAAAGACCTTTTCTACTCGACTAGTACCAAGGGAGGTGGCGCAGTGGTAACACATTGGACTCGCATTTGGGAAGACGGTAGTTCAAATCCAGCTTCGACCATCCAGATTTAGGTTTTCTGTGATTTCTCTATATCACACCATGCAAATTCCAGGATGGTTCCTTTGAAAGGGCCCGGCCGATTTCCTTCTTCAGCCTTACGCAAAAATCCGAGCGTTAGCTCCGTCTCTCCCAAGCTGTCGACTGGTCGTTAAACTTTAACCGTCCTTCCTCTTCTTCGACTAGTGACATAATAGCTACTTAACTATTTTATGAGCTGATTATTTACTCATCAATCCACCTCGTTGGTCCTCTTCTACTTATAAATTAACGCGAGTCTACTCATTTTATTTCCACTGAAATTGTTTTGTAGTGTAAATGGTTAAATTATAAAAAGTGTAAAAATAAGTCATGCATATTTTTTATTACATTAGTTACATTTTACACTCAGAAGCGAACTTATTTACTACCTGTGTAAATTTAACTTGTGATTTTTTTTCACACTCACTACCGTGAAAGTTTCAAATGGCAAAATCTGAGTGGAGAAAAGTGCGAACAGTATTTCCCAATGGCAGTGACACATGATGCATTGTTATCAACTCAGGCTCGTTGCAATCATCAGATGCTTTGGTACAAAGTCACACGAAATCGAGCGCGGTGGAGTGGCAAGCGGTCTAAAAAAAAAAAAAAAAAGTTTAAATGTTTGTATAGCTTATGAGACTCAACTACGGGGTCATCAGTCCCTAACTTACAAACTACTTATGAACTAGCTAACACTAAGTACGGCACAAATATCCATTCCCGAGGGGGGATTCGAACCCCCGACCGTAGTGACCGTGCAGACCGTGATTGGAGCGCCTCAGTCCCCTCGGCCACCGCGGCCGGCGGCGAGCGGTCTAAGGCGCCTTGCTGCGGAGTGCCGGTTGCTCGCTGTCGGAGCTTTTGAGTGTGTTGTCCTTACCTTAAGCCTAGGCACTGATAACGGCAACAGTTAAATCCCTTAGATTAACAAACATTTCGAAAATTAGCAAACGAAATTAAAGTTTCGTGAAGACGTGGGAAATAGGAATTGTGCGATACTCAGATGACGCATGAATATTTTTCTACATCTAAATACATACTCCGCAATCCACCCAAAGGTGTGTGGCGGAGGGTACTCAGTACCACTACTAGTCACTTGCTTTCCTGTTGTACTCCCGTACAGAAAGATGTAAAAACGATTACTTCTATGCATTCGTATTAGTCCTAAACTCTCTAATCTTATCCTTGTGGTCTTTGCACGAATTGTAGGTTGGCAACAGTAGAATCGTTCAACAGTTCGCCTCAAATTTCGACCCACTAAATTTTTTTTAACAGTGATTCGAAAAACGTACGTCACCTCCCCTCAACCGACTCCCGAAACATTTGGTACTACTGGCACATTCATCGAATCTACCAGTTTCAAACCTTGCCGCCCGCCATTGAAATACCTCTGTGTCCTCCTTTAAAACGATCTGCTGGGTATCCCAAAACATGAGCAATACTCAAGACGGGATCGTACAAGCGTTTTATATGCGGTCTCCTTCACAGACGAATCACTCCTTCTCAAAATTCTCCCAATAATCCGAAGTCGGCCATTCGCCTTCCCCACGATTGTTCTTATATGCTCGTTCCATTCCATATCGCTGTGCAGCGTTACGCCGAGATATTTAATTGAAGCGACTCTGTCAAGCAGCACACTACTAATGCTGTATTCGAACCTTACGGGATTGTTTCTCCTACTCATCTGCATCACCTTACATTTTTCTACATTTAGCTCTTGTTTCCATTCCTCACACCATCTAGAAATTTGGTCCAAGTCGTCCTGCATCCTACTAAAGTCTTTCAATGACGACACGCCCTTGTACACCACAGGATCTATCAGCAATCAGCCGCAGATTGAAACTCGCTCTGTCCTTCAGATCATTTATATAGATAGAAAATTCACCATGTCCGCTAAATGCCTTGTTGAATATTACTGAACACTGAGCGTGGCGACTGGCAGCAATTGAAAACATAGTAATAGTCACGATGACTACCGACTTGTGCCAATACGTATGAAGCAGAACTAGGGTGCAAAGCGACACTGGTAAGGCGGCAGGCGGTAGCAGCTGTTGTTTATATTGTGCCTCGTGGTTTTCTGTTCTTGAATATATTATGGTTAAAAAACCTGAGCTTCAGAACAATATTTGAGAAAAATAATAAATAAATGAATAACTAAACCTCTTCTTGGAATTTTTATCACGAGTCTTTTCCTGTGATTCGAAGGGATATGGGGGGGGGGGGGAGGGGAGGGGTGGAAGGGGAATGGTGAATGGGCATGCTATGGCAGCTACAATTTTATAAATTTTGGAAATTAAGCACTGCTCTCACCTGAATAATGTTTATGATGCAAGCAGGTGGCTTGGTGGGTCGATTTGACCATAATTGTGTTTTTCAAGTCTACTGCTGTGTCTGATAGAATTAGTGTCTTCGGAAGAGCACGGTTTTCTTAATCTTCTTCCTCAACTGTAATTGGTTTCTCAAAATGTTTCTTGCAAATGTTTTCTGTTTGTAATTCTATGGGACCAAGCTACTTTGGCCATAAGTCCCTAGACTTACAAACTACTTAAACTAAGTTAAACTAGCCTAAGGACAACACACACATCCATGCCCGAGAGAGCATTCGAACCTCCGACGCGGGAAGCCACGCGACCCGTAACGTGGCGCTCCAGACCGCTCGGCCACTCCCACCCGGATTACCCTCTTGCTCAGTGTACGGATTGAATAAATTACTGATAGGCAATAACGATGCCTTAATCCCTGCTCTGTGTTACGTCTCTTGAGTGCGTACAAAGTACTTATCAGAAATCCTTTTGAATTAAAACAATGCGGATTATTCTCCTCTACATAGCGTAAAATGTAAATACACTACCGGTCCATAATAATTCTTCGCTCGCTGTCGTATGTCTCTGCGTGTTTTTTTCTCCATGTTATTTTGTAATGTCCACATTCTAGACGTGCACTGCGATTAGATATGCCAGGGTGTGAGCAATTATCCATTTTACGGCATTGTCCTGCATTTCCGAGGTATATTCTTGACATTGATGTGGTTTAGAGTTGTAAGATCTATAATACCGGTAGATTTTTGTGGCGTACATACCTAAACATGGCGAAGCCGTTGCTACAATATCGCCTTTTGTTTAAGGGCACATAGGCTACGCTTAAGATCTTGATTGAATAAGACGAAAGGTGACTTCAGTATCTTCCCACTAGGTTGTACCTCAGCACTTCAGAGAATAACAAGTAGAAATATAGCATTATAAAACAAACAAATGAGTTTATTAATGAATGAAACGGTCTTAAGAAACATTACATGGTACCTTTTATGGTACGTGTAATACAGTAAATTCATGTCGAAAGTGTCGCTAGGGAATTTTAAAACACTAAAATATTCTTATAAAAGCCATAAAACAATATTTGGAAGCCAATATGCATAGGCTCTGTTTTATGCGTTGTTTTTATATATTTCTAAATATCAAATAACGTTAAAAACTTATCTTTTATTTAAAAATGAAAAGAACAATCTAGTTCGCAATTACTACAGGTAACCGGTTTCGATCTAAGGTTAGATCATCTTCCGACCTCACGCTGTAGATGTTCAAGCGATGAGCAGTCGCGTAAGGTCTAAAACAATTTGACTGTTTGAGAACTGTAGGCTACTAGAAGGCCTTTTGTGTCTCCTGAAAAGTTCTGCCAATGGAGTAGTATCTGAACTCTGTTTTGTGCAAGAGAACTCGTCTCTAGGCAATGTATGCAAGTCCTCGGGCAACCTTGGCGATGCTTCACGAAAACAAAGCTTAAAATCCAAAATAATAAAGCGAGTGGCCGTGAGGGGGTAGCCGAGCGCTCTGGAGCGCCAGTTTGCGGATCGCGTGGCCTCCCGCGTCGGAGGCTCGAATCCTCCCTCGGGCATGGATGTCTGTGCTTTATTTAGTATAAGTTCATAAGTACTTTACAAACATTTTTTGAAAGGGAGTGAATGTAGCGAGGATATGTTGATTTCAGATGTTAGCAGAAGACAATATTGTCCTCACGGCAACATCAAATAATTCTTTCCCATAAAACGTCATGGTAACATACGTTTCCGGTCAGTTTCTTTGACGGCCTTATGACTGTCGTCATTCGAAAGTCATTGTCTTTGCTGTTCCAAATTTACTCAAATGGAGCTCGATCTTTAGGACGGTCAGATATTGCCGAACTTACCCGTGTTTCCTCATCGTCGACAACTTCTTCAGCGTATTTTGGCTATAATAGAGTTTCTTTTGTTAGGGAGAAATCTCACAGACTCACTCTCAGTTATATTCGAGTACATGCACTCAATAATATCCATCGCCACAGGTGGTGTTTTCCAGAATATGAACAGAAAATAACATCAGAGTATAGTAGTAATATCAAAAACGAAGACAGTTATACTGAAAATTTGCTACACAGTTAAATGACTAATTACCTGCATTAACACTGCTTTCATATTCCCAGTTCTTTAAAGAAGTAAGAATATATTTTCTGGATGATCCTGCTACATTCAAGATTCAGAACATAAAATGAACTTGAGTTCTAACTTACAAAACTACTATTCACGTACATCTTAGTATGCTAATATTAATATAAAAAACCGTCATAGCTGTTTAAAAATAATAATCTAGTTGTTAAAGGCCCATCAAAAGAAAAGAAATACATATTACAGAATGTAAATAATGTTGGGGTTTGGTTAATTTGCATGCTCATGAAATATGACCGTGTTCTTTTCTCCGCAGTCATGTAGCGTGGATTTCCATCACGATCTAATTAATTATTAATATATACAACACGGCAAAACCTTTGACATGTATCAAGTAACTAATCCTCAAAGGTAAATTAAACAAAAAAGCCCTATCGCTTGCATTGACTCAAGTTCCTTTATAGTAACAGTAGGCCTAATGAGACAGGATTACGACTCATATAAAAGCACAACAGCAGCCATGTCAGATGTATTGCATGGCCAGTATGGTTTTAGAATATCTTGAAGTTAATACAGCCATCAACTTATCACTCAGCTGACCGCATTTTTTCGTGCAGCATCTTATAGTTTGCGTAGAAATAAAGTAACTATATTGCCATATTTCTTTTAGCTGTAATCACGATAACAACCTTTTAACCGTCACTGTTGTCGCTTGTACAATGGCCACAGAAGTACGTATAGTATAACGCATTATAACAACATATGTCACGTCACCATATGTTGTACGTTTTTCTGAAGATCACCCATGTAAGATCGAAGCACGTCAATATTGATAGTGCATTACTCCGTTTACTTTTGAGAACATATATTACTTAAGATCGAAACTATTATCTGTGAATCAGAGGCAAGTGTGTTGGTGAGACTCCTGTTTCCTGAGCCAAGAATTAATGTTTCTCCCTGTTATATTCACTGACAAGAATGGCTGCTTATACCCTTCTGTGCGAACTGTAATTCGCCTGAGTTTATTTTCAAAGTCTATGCGGAAAATAAATGTAGAATGCTGGAAAATTTATGAGCTGAAAGACGTTAGTTGAATCTTACTGGATACTAGCCAGATGTGTAGTAGTGCCTAGGTAGTACTTCCAAATTTTCTGTTACAGTATAACTGTCTATGCAGCCTATTCCAAAGCAAAGCGCAGCCAGACAGTTTGCTGTCAATTAATTGTATATACTCATGTGATGAATAAAACATCAAAGTTTCAAAACCTCATTTCGATTCATACCTACTAGAGAACTCAACTTTTTTTCCAAAGAGTTACTTATGTAGCTGATTCTGGTGACCGGTGAAAGAATCTAACTACAAATTTTGTACCATACGCGTTTTCTGTTTCTGCGCAAATAATTTCACATGTAGGCGCAGTTGATTTAAAATTCTTATTTAGCGTTGCTAAGCCTAAGGAAGTCCTTTCTGAAGGCATTTGTCTGGAGTGTTGCCTTGTATGGGAGTGAGATATGGACGATAAACAGTGCGGACAGGAAGAGGATTGAGGCTTTTGAAATGTGGTGCTACAGAAGAATGCTGAAGATCAGGTGGGTGGATCGCGTAACTAATGAGGAGGTACTGAACAGAATTGGGGAGAAAAGAAATTTCTGGCATACCTGGACTAAAAGAAGGGATAGATTGGTAGGACACATTCTTAGACATCAAGGAATTGTGAATTTAGCGTTGGAGGGAAGTGTGTGGGGTAAAAACCGCAAAGGAAGACCAAGAGATGGATACAGTAAGCAGATTCAAACAGATGTAGGTTGCCGATCCTATGTGGAGATGAAGAGGTTTGCTCAGGATAGGGTATTGTGGAGAGCTGCATCAAACCAGTCTCCGGACTGAAGACCACAACAACAATAAACCGCCTGCCAATCTATGCAGCCTGTGCTTGCTGAACTGCTCCGGAGATCAATTTTTTATCCAACTACCATTGGACCTTATAGTTTTTTAACATGTTTTTCGAACACTGACCCTACTTTCACAAATGCTTCTAAAGAGTGTTTCAGTACAGCGTTACGAGCTTTCATAGATAAAGTACCCCTCGGAAATATGCCTTGAAAATCAGATATCAGTGTAAGATAGGAATCGTTTTGATGGTGCAGTATTAACGACGCAAAACACACAAAGGGACAGACACGAACAATGTGAGGAAACACGTTTATTATGCTTCGTACTGCACGGAAATATGCCAGACATGTAAGGCCTAAATCACTGGCCGGAGTCGTAATTTCAAGCAGCTTCTTTGATGACGATCGTTGTTAAGTTTTTTTTGCTTATTTCTTGATTTCTGTTTCACTAAGTATAATCAATATGTTCTCTCTCTCTCTCCCTCTCTCCCTCGATTCACTTCTTCCCTTCTTATCTTTTGGGTCGTCGCTACTTTACATCTACATAAATGCTCTGCAAGTCACATTGAAGTGCATGGCAGAGGGTGACAGCGTTATTTACTGAGTGACTTTCCATTGTCTGGATGTACTCAGTCTCTCCTGAACCTGTGCAAACGCTGTGCTCACCCTGTATAATAATCATAAATAACTTGAAATTATCATTTTTCTTCTGGCATACGATATGAAATTAAATAGACCGTACCAACGATATTGCAAACATATTCACGGAGTTTACTACCCCCTACACAATAAATTAGTTCCTGGGAAACACGTTGACTAAAATCTAAAATATTGATAAGTGTGCATTCCAGAATCGCACCCTGATTTGTGCTGTATATTCTTCGAAAAAACGTGAAACCAAATGAATTACTCTGCAAAGAGAATATACGTAAACCTGGCGCATTTTTACACGATACATACTACTGTCACTTTCAGGTACTTCTTCACTGACCACGATTTCAACGATAATGCGTAAATAATGCAAAGAAAGAGTAAATGATACAATTCAACTTCTTTTTTAAGTTGCATCATTTAACATTTCATAAGAGAATGTGCATCACACACTAAAAATTATGTGGACGTAATGTAGATCAGCACACCGTTTAGAATCCTCTCCACACTTCCGTTACCGGTTACAGAAACATGCGTCAATTTCATGAAGGCGGAAATCGCAAAGATAGTATTTACCTTTTTGCTGAGGATCATAGGGTTCATTTCCAAACATACAAGAACTGAAATATAGCTATGAAAATATTCATAATAATAGTAATATTATAATATTAACCTAATTCTCGAACAGTCACAAATAAATATTTACTTTGTACTATGGAAGGTAGGCGGTTCGTTTTTTTTTTTTTTTTTTTTTTTTTTTTTTTTTTTTTTTTTTTTTTTTTTTTTTTTTTCAAATGTGGGTTACTGCTACAATTCTTCTCATTCACAAATGTCTTTAGTTTTTGATACGTCTTCTCAGCAATTTGATTTCTACATCTACATAAATACTCTTCAAGTCACATTCAACTGGATGGCAGAGGGTTCATCGAACTATGATTGAGTGCCCCTAAAGTCGCCAAGTTTTTAAGACTGCCTACACGGCGATGCCTCCACGCTTTATTCATTAAAATAATTCAGATACCGTGCTTATTTTTCTTCTTTATATCCATTATTTCAGGAGTGGGGTAGGCCCTCTTGCCCCCTTTTCCCCTCCAAACACCATCGTTTTAGCCTTTCCCAAATGTTATTCATTAAACAGGCTACGAAGGAAAACGTGGAAGTATTTCGTTTTGCAGGGAGAAGAGTAAAAGCTTTACGTTTGCCGATTGCGCTGTAATTCTGTGAGAGACAATTAAGGAGTGGACATTGTCCTCAAAGGATGGAGTAATATTAACATTAATAAGAACAAAAGAAAGGTAATGGAATGTGGTGAAATTAAATCAGACGATGCTGAAGGCATTAGATTGGGAAACGAGACAAAAAATTAGTTACGACAGCCGAAGAAGTGAAAATATGAAATGTAGAATGGTAATGAGAACAAAAACATGTATGAAGAAGAGAAATTAAAATCAGATATTAACCTATTTAACTATTAGTCACTACGTTTACATGCAAAGGATCTTCCGGAAGACGAGAACCGTTTTCGTAAACCGTTTTTCGCTGTCGTGTTTACATGTTATAGCCTGAAGCGAATTTTCTAGCCCACTTGATATTGAAGCTGTAAGACAGCTGATTAAGTACCTGATTTAAGGCAACACAATCACTATATTTCTTTACTTAAATACACAATCATTTTTCACTCTAATATTTATACTTCTCTTTCACTGTTTAAAATGTCACTTTGTCCATATGAGCCGTAAATTGTTAACAAGAAAATGCAACTGACATGCCAAGAACGTTTAAAAAATGGTTGCGTTTACATACAAAAATCGGTAGTTGAACTGGAAAACCGCTTTACAGAAGTGGATTTCCAGAATCGATTCTGGAGTGTTTACATGCCCAACCAAAAGCAGATTTGGGAAATCGGTTTACGAAATCCGGTTTGTGGAACAAAAGAAACGTACCACTGTACGTCGGTGAACATGATCGATAAGTAGTTCAGACAATAATAGAATATAAGCGTTTGACATTTGGTGCTACAGAAGAATGCTGAAGATTAATGAGGTACTGGCAACTGGGGAGAAGAAATACGTCAGGCTTAATTCCGTAGTGGCACTTGTGCTCAGCTACTGTTTCTGATTTGTAGAAATTTTTCGGCAATCAGTTGTAAATATTTAATTTATTCAGATTTAGATTTCAACCACTGCGTGGTAATTATTAATGCATCCTTTCCTGCCCAAGCTCTCATTAGAGTTATGTGCTCATTTGTTTTCCTTATTTGATGCAAAAAATATAAAATTAAGATTTAAAAAAAAAAATGGGACTTCAAATCCAAGATGATAAAATGCAATTGGGAGACATTACGAAATGCTTCTCTGTTAACCAGCAACAAAGACATAGCAAAATTTTTATATCTAAATGCCATTTTAGATATTGATTGAAGGGGGTACATAGCAAACTGAAGTTACTTCTGAATCGTATTCTATTTCGTAATTCGTAAACAAAAGAAAACAAAACTACTACAATTTATTACTGGCTCATAAAAACAAAGACATCTACAAAAATAACATGCTCAAAATGCCATTCACACACTGTTAGTACGAAAAGCTTTCAGGTACAGTTTTGAACGCTTTATAAATAAAAAAGGAGCTCTATTCCTGTAATAATATCAGTTTTAATTAGCTGAAACAATACCAAACCAAATTACGTACGAGAGAACAAATAACAGTCTCTTTTTGAGAGGAAAAAACACTCGCCTGACGAAATCGTGCACCCAGACGTAAAAGAGTCCGTTGTTTACTAGTGTCTGAGCAGTGATACTGAACAATCTGGGCCTGCGACAGTTTCATATGTTACATCAGAGGGACCGTAACGTCCCGTCAGGAACACAGATATCATTTTCCACTTTGTTTTATGAGACGTTTCGTGGCCAGAGACTTTTAAGTTATGTCGGACAGGAAAGGGTTAATGAGGAGGTACTGACAATTGAGGAGAAAATATGTCAGGCTTGCTTCCATAGTGGCACTTCATCTCAACGACTGTTTTTGATTTGTAGAAAATTATTTCAGCAATGAGTTGTAAATATTTAATTTCTTCAGATCTAGATTTCGACCACTGTGTGGCCGTTATCAGTGTATAAAACAAAACTGTTAAATATGTAAAATATGTCAATTTAAACGTAACCTCCAACATGGAGGTTGACTTTTTTACGTGTTTTAACCGTTTTGTTTTATGTATTGATAACGACCACAGGGAATACAGGAAAAGAAGAGTTATTTACAACTTGTACAAAAGCCAGACCGCAGTTATTAGACTCGAGGGGCATAAAAGGGAAGCAGTAGTTGGGAAGGGAGTAAGACAGGGTTGTAGCTTTTCTCCGATGTTATTCAAATTTGTACATCAAGCAGGCGGTGAAGGAAAGCAAGGAAAAATTTGGAATAGGGATTAAAGTTCAGGGTGAAGAAATAAAAACATTGCGTTTTGCTGATGACATTGTAATTCTGTCAGAGACAGCAAAGGACCTGGAAGAGCAGTTGGATGGTATGGACAGTGTGTTGAAGAGAGCGTATAAAATGAACATTAACAAGAGCAAAAGAAAGATAATGGAATGCAGTCTTTGAAAATCAGGCGATGCTGAAGGAATTAGATTAGGTAAAGAAACAATAAAGGTGGTAGATGAGTTTTGTTACTTGGGTAGTAAAATAACATATGACGGTCGCAGTACAGAGGATAAAAAATGCAGAATGGGAATGGGAAGAAAAACATTTTTTGAAAAAGAGTGCTAACATCGAATATTAATTTAAGTGTAAGGAAGTTTTTTCTGAAGGCATTTGTGTGGAGTGTTGCCTTGTACGGGAGCGAAACATGGACGATAAAGAGTGCGGCCAGGAAGAGAATAGAGGCTTTTGAAATGTGGCGCTACAGAAGAATGCTGAAGATTAGGTGGGTAGATTGCATAACTAATGAAGAGGTAATGAATAGAATTTCTGGCATACCTTGACTAAAAGAAGGGATCGATTGGTAGGACTCATTCTTAGACGTCGAGGTATTGTAAATTTAGCATAGGAGTGAAGTGTGTGGGGTAAAAATCGCAGAGGGAGACCAAGAGACGCATATGGTAAGCAGATTCAAATCGAAGTGGGTTGCCGTTCTTATGAGGAGACGAAAAGGCTTGCTCAGGATAGAGTAGGGTGGAGAGCTGCAGCCAACCAGTTTCCGGACTGAAGACCATAACAAAAACAACGACCACACAGTAGTCTTTCGAGAAATTTACAACTGATTAAACAAATTTTCTACATAAGTAAAAATATATTGCATAATTTCACTAATAGAAAGAATCGGTTGGGAGGGCACATGCTGATACATCGATGTGTCGTCAGTTTGGAACTGGGGGTGGGGAAACCCCAGAGAGGAGAACCAACACACCAATTAGTGGCGTAGCTATCATAGGGCTAGGCGGGGCAGTGCCCCGGGGCCCCCGAGCTCCAGGGGCAACCTCGGCCTTCGTGACCAACGATCGAAAAAAGTTACAGTAAAGCGTCGAATTTTTTATTTAATGTTTTTTACTCTCCCACCCTATCGTCCATCATATCCCCTTCCCCTCAAACCAACTTTCCCACAGTAGCCGCCTTAACCACCGGCTAGCGGAACAATGCTTCTAATTGGGCCTTCACAAGATGCCACTATGTGGTGCTGCTGACAGACGAAGCTGTCAGTCAATGTGTCCAACAATCGGCACACTTCAGTCGGCAGACGTAGCGGCAGCATCAAAGCTGCTCACAGCAACATGGACGATAAAGAGTGCGGACAGGAAGAGAATAGAGGCTTTTGAAATGTGGCGCTACAGAAGAATGCTGAAGATTAGGTGGGTAGATTGCATAACTAATGAAGAGGTAATGAATAGAATTTCTGGCATACCTTGACTAAAAGAAGGGATCGATTGTTGCGGCGTGTCGGCTTGGCGCAATGTGAAGGATCGCGCTCCTCCAAATACAATATATATACATTTACTGTATAGTACTTCGTATTGGCAAATAGAAGTGTACAGTTCGAATATCCGAATAAACTCGTTTTCCGAATATCCATGCCCCCAAATTACTTCGGATAATAGACGTTATACTGTATATAATATTTTAGTTGAATGAAGGAATTTCGACTTTTAATTTCTCCTGCCGAAATTGATCCCACATGGAGAGTTCACCAATTACGAAAGGAAATTATAACAAAATATTCATTATTAGATTGTGAGGTTGCCGCGGTGGAGTAGCCGAGCGGTCTAATGCGCCTCACTGCGGAGCACGCGGTTGCTCGCCGTCGGAGGTTTGAGTCCCCCCTGGGGCATGGGTGTGTGTGTTTGTCCTTAGGTTAGTTTACCTTAGTTTAAGTAGTTTGTAAGCTACGGACTGATGACCACGCAGTTTGGTCCGATAGATTTACATTTGAATTTGAATATGAGGTTACGGAAGTATTTACCGCAATTTTGTTCTTCTGCAGCAGCCGAAAGGTCATTTAGCAAATTAAAAATTATCAAAACGCATCTGAGATACAATACGGCTCAAGCTCGACTCTGACATTTGGCACTCATAGCAATCGAAAACAACGTTGCATCAAGTCTAGATTTAACAAACCTTATGGATGATTTTGCAAAAACCGAAGCCAGGAAAAGATTGTAAAATAATTGTTAAAATAAAATTGACTACTTTTTATTATGTACCCATATTATTACTATAATGTACTGCAATCACGAAAACGCTTACCGATAATTACCGATCAGGAATCGTATCTTTGCCAACATCTGCAATCTAACAGTTTAAAGCATTGTATAACTCCAGTAGGTATTCTTTCATTCTTACTTTGGTGTGTGAGGGAACACGAACGAAATCCCCACGACTTAATAAACGCCACTCCTTAAGTTCGTGATACACAGTGAGGCGCGAAAACTTAATTATGATTTTTTTTCAAGGACTAATAGTATTCGTGTTACAAGAAATAGAAAAATTCCCAAGTTTTAGAAAACAATGTTTTAACACATTGACTGCCACGTGAGTTAAATATAAGTCACAGGAAGTCTTCTATTCGGACCACGTGAAGTAAATACAACTCACGGACATTTTTCCATTTAACGCTCCTTGGTGCAGTTGTAACAGTAGCATGCTGTGACTTGGTGTTACAGTACGTTATGGCCCCAGTAACAAATCATATTCGTGGCCTCCAGTTTTCAAGAGTTCAAGAGCTCAAGAGTAGTTATTGACACCTGAAATAGTGAATTATAGATAACTCACATGGCCCAGTCATATTGGAGTTTCCTTGTTTTTATAATTTATTATTTGGTGTTACATATTACTTATACAGTGATTGTATATCACATACAGTTTTAATTACATTCTCCAATTCTAATTGCAACAACAATGAAACAGACTGAAAAAATTGGGTAATTCCACTTTGTATCTTTAACACCTGCATGCAGTGTGCTTTATGAAGAAACACTCTTCGCAAAAATATGAGTCACAATTTCTTACATTTCCATGTAGTTTGTTTGCATTTCTTGACAGCTTGCTCTCGTCCAAATTCATTCTTCATTTTTTCGTAGCATCCGTACACCTATGACTTATTGCTTCCATGTTCACAAGAGCACAATCTGCAGGCAGCTCGGTGGCTACGGTGAGAGATTTCTCAGGGGCATCGGCATCTTCTGTATGGAGTAGTCTCAAAGTGACTTCCTCTTTGAATTCTGCGATGATCTTGTTGATGTATCGGTCAATCACAAGAGCATTTACCAGTGCTGACCCTGTCAACAGTTCAATTGCGAGCTTCCTATACCATGTCACACCACGCCTTCATTTGTGAGAGATATCTATAAATGACTGATTATTATAGTCAGTTATCATTGCTGGTTTTTTCTTTGTGCCCCTTTGGTTTGAACTTCAGCTTCTTCCTCTCCATGAACAGTACTCAGCATCAACACATTCCTCTTATTTTTCCATGTCAGTAGTATCTTCATCTTCTTCACTTATGTCCATAACTTCATCTGAAAGCTTCTGTACATGCCTTTGTTCATCTACATAACTTCTACGAGACACTTTCTCCTGCTACAATATCACTGTGTTACGGAACAAACAACACTGAATAAAGACTGTAGTAACATTGCAGAAAAACAATAATGGAACTGTACGCAAATAATGTTGTGGAATGAAAGACTTACAGGAGTGCCATCCCAAAATTATTAGCGACATAGCAAATGACACACCTGGCACTTTACTCTGGCGCCATGTGTGTCATATATAACTCACACAAAAACATAAACCAAAGTACTAAATTGCAATATTTTCAAATTATATGTACTTAAATAGCTTACTTCAAGCAAACTAAAGCAGAATATGGAAAAAAAGTGGTCCCTGGGGGTCGGTAACCCAAGTATACCTTTGGCAGCCAATATGTTAATATAGTTATTGTTAAACAGAATGGACTAAGACAAAATATTAAATGTATACAGCATATTTAAGTACAATAGAACAGTATTCGGCATTTGATATGTTGTGGTGATATGACAGGTGACAGCCGAAAGGGGTGGTGGTGGGGGGCTGGAGGGCAAAAGGTGCGGGAGAGGGCAGACCGCTGGAATGGTCGGGCATTGCCGTTCTTTGTGCGCCTGCAAAACGAATAGCGAGAAAGCGAGCCCCCACTCTGTCTACCCCATTACATAGCAAAAGGAAATTACAAGGTGTTTTACAAAGTTATACTGACCCTTCCACAGTGCACCTCATAAATCACAGATGATGTACTGCGCAGACAGACCTGGAGAGTGCGCATTTTCCACAAAATGCGTTGCGCCAGGAAACAGGCATGTTTATTTTCCACAAATGCATTAATACTGAAAGGACTACCGAACAGAATCGACATATCTTTCTACACACTACCTTGCAATGGTAGGCGGGAAATGGATTCGGCATTCTGTGGTTTTTTTCTGTGGACGGCGCCTTCCCATACCATAAGAACTATTCGCTCTTCAATTTATGTTCATACTAACACTATACTCTCCGCCGCATTCTGCTCAGTTCTTCTATGTGAAAAACAAACAACTTTTCTGTGTTTTAAAGTAATGGTGAGAATTCAGCACTTCACGCAATCTTTTAAAGTACGTTTGTACCCGCACACTGTTTATTCTGCCATTTGAAGGTTTAATTACATTCACGGATCAGAAGTTTCATGTAATAATTACTTTGTCTCAATAGTGAATTGTGCATCAAGACGCTGCCCTCTACCCCACTGTTACGATAATAAGCGAAGATATCGACTTACTTATTTTACTTATTAATTTTTCCTGGCCAGATACTAACTTATACTTCAAGAAGCTTGGTAGGGGCACGGATCAATCCAAAGTGTTTCATCAAACAAAATCCAGCAACTTACTTTTGATGAAACCATCCTACACGAATATTTCCCCCATTTTCTTTCTTTGACTGGGCTGTCAACGAAATGAGTTAACAGCGCAGTAGATTAGCGAGAGTGAGTTGTCGGCACTGACAAAAGTCCGCCTGCTGTCACCGCAGTCGTAAAATATCCCACGGGGCATTTTCATCTGTATGTAGGCCTACTACCCAGGTCCAACTCCATCTCTATCCCTCTGCAAAATTTCATCCAAATCACCTAGTAATTTTTGCATGACAGTATAACAAACAAACACACTTTCACAATTATATTAGAGAGTATGATTAAAAATTATCTGCTGCGTGACACATAATAATTTAGTTAGTAGTATTTAGGTTTGCCATATTATGTCTTCCAGTGGGCGATAAGGTGCTGATGATGAAGTAGTTTTGTATCTGTACAGTATTAGTGTAAAGAGGGCCCCAATGTCATTTTTGCCCCGGGACCCTTGCTGACATAGCTACGCCTCTGACACCAATACAGTAGAAAGGTTCACGTGGAGGTGGGTTTCATTCTTATTCAGGGCTGAAGAATGCGAGGCTAGACTGGGATGGAGAGTTGCAACAAACCAGTCTTCGGACTGAAGACAACAATAACAACAAAGTTATGAACTTTCACTCTGGCGTCTATCATATCCTGTGACTACTGTCCATTTCATAATGATGAACCCCTGACTTCGAACTCGTAATCTGATCACATCGCACGACGAACGATGTTTTATACCTCGCCAGAATCGTTGAATTGTCTACTTTTGTTCGGTGTATGAATATTATATTTTATTTGAAAAGGGGACGACAAAGGCGGTAATATTTAAGAGAAAGCGTGCTTTTTCTGGCTTTTTTTTTGACGAATGTCAACTTTAAGGATGCACAAAAATCAGACCGTTATTAGGAGAAAGTTTGCACATATTAAAGATCCAACCTTGTTCTATTTACAGACGGAGTTTCGTTATTTTCTGCTTAGTCGTTTTGTCCTAATAATGGTAGGCGTAGGCTGTTGCAGTTTGCCTAATCATGACACGTATTAACGAGACGAAAAATGTAAATCCAAGCTCTGTCATTGCCTTTCAGAGCTGTTATAAGTTAATGCTCATAAATCTACACCATGAGCTAATATCACATAATTTCTTTGCTTTTTCGTTCGTATGCGCTACGTGCTCGCGTGTGCTGTGTTGCCGTTCTTCACAGTAGAATAGGCGCTTCTGGCGCATTGCAACAGTGGTGGCGCGCTGGTGTGACAACTGCGCTCCGCCATAGCGTCGCATATACTGCAGCCACTAACGCTGTTGCTTTACAAACTCGTAACTGACAAACACGGAGACAATATATTAGTAATGACATCTGATGTCACCAACAAAAGTTCAAGCTTAACAGCAATGCCCTCTCCGTATCGATAGCTAAAACGGTAAGCTTAATCGCAGCTTCTTGCGTTTTGTATTGTGGCAACGAAACGACTAATCAGAAAATAACGAAATTCCGTCTGTAAATAGAACAAGGTTGGCTCATTAAACCGTGCAAAGGAATACTTTTTCCTAATTACGGTCTGAATTTTTTGCATCCTTAAAGTTGACATATGCCGAAAAAAGCCAGAAAAAGCACGTTTTCTCTTAAATATTATTGCACAGGATGACCAGCCAGTCTAAAACAGGTTAGGAAAAAATTGAAAATTTTATTTCGAAACTTCGCCTAAGTTTTACAAGTGTTCTTCCACTGTAACATACGCCTTGACTACGTGACCAAGCCTGTCCACCTTGCAGGACAGAGCCGGGCAGAACCAGTATAGAATGCTGATTCCAAAATCACGCCACCCTTCTGGCGTCCGTGCTGAAACTACTGACGTTTCCATGCTACCGTGGAGCCAATAGCAGACACTCACGTTTGATCACCTGTGCTACTGCTGCAGGACGCAGAGGTGCGAGAATCAGTTCGTTGGCTCTCCTCAGTTTGAGCTCTCGTACAGAACAGACGCACTCGAGAGGTCCAGCCTCTGTGCGGGGCGAACGGCCGCATGCCGTCCGCTCCCGCCTAGCGGCTGTTCGGTGTCAGCCACCAACTGTGTGAACCGTAACCGTTACCGTAACCTTTTCCATTTTCTAATTCGCTAACTTAGACTGGCATTCATTCATTACATTCTACCTCAGGGCGAGCACCGATATGTATTCCGTACTTTAGAATATACCAAATATTAACTAGGATTCTACCTTTTATTTGCCTTTCCTAGGGTGCCCACAAGCCTTCACCGCTCCGCCTTCCATCCTGACAACGCTTCCAACCCATTTTATTTATGCAGCACTGGGATGGGTTGTATAATTTTCCTATCATCCGTAGCATAAAGATCAAGTGCAGTACATTATCGCCTATGTCGTCTCCTTTTCAAATAAAATGTAATATTCATACGCCAAATAAAAGTAGACATTGCAACGTTTCTGGCGGGGAATAAAATATTGATATTCGTCGTGCGATGTGATCAGAATATGAGCTCAAAGTCAGGGGTCAGTCATTATGAAATGGACACTAGATCTGGAGTGGCGGTGGCTGACCTAGTGGCGGTGGCGCCCCATTGGGACGGTGTTATACCTGGAGCGGCGGCGGCGCCTCGCCTGGTGGAAACGCCGGCTGCCTGTCTCCCTGTCTGCCTGTCTACCTGTCCGGTTGGCGCCTGTCGGTGACCGGCCCGCCGTCACACTGATCCCTATCTCCGGGTTCCGGGAAGGCCGGCTCGGCCACTGTTGACTTCCCTCGCCACGGCGCGTGCTCCCGAAGGCCGAACACCTACCTGCTGCCGCCGCCGCCGCACGCTTTCGCACCCCATCCGGCCGGGATACTCTGCCACAGCTGATCGATTTTGTAACCCACAGACTTCTTGAGGGCACACAATGCACGGTTGCGCCATAAAAAAATATATATATATATATATATATATATATATATATATATATATATATATATATATATATATATATATTGGCGTCTGTTCCGAAAGAACAGACGTCACTTCTGATCCTGCAGTTGTTATTATTTAATATTCACAGAATATATGACATCAACTGCGATTGGGCAAAGCTGAAAATGTGTACCCAGCCGGGATTTGAACCCGGGTCTCCTAGTTTCTAAGCAGTTGCGCTGACCCCTACATCAATGGGGACATAGTGATCACTGCACGTGCAAGGACTACCTAAGCACGCCTCCCGTCAATTCCCAGCTTCGCCCTGCCCACAGTACTCGAACTCGTAGTTATGAAACTAATTCCCGTAAGAGTAAGGGCTTCAAACTTGCCCATCCCTCCCCACTAACGATAGGATCATTGCCCGTCACCGGCATATTATATATATACATGTGGCGTCTGTTCCGACATAACAGACGTCATTTCTGATCCTGCAGTTGTTATTATTTAATATTATAATGTAATATATTAATATTATAATATTAATCTGTATCTGACGGGAGGCGTGCTTAGGTAGTCCTTGCAGGTGCATTAATCACTGTGTCCCCATTGGTGTAGGGGTCAGCGCAACTGCCTAGAAAGCAGGAGACCCGGGTTCAAATCCCGGCTGGGTACACATTTTCAGCTTTGCCCAATCGCAGTTGATGTCATATATTCTGTGAATATTAAAATTAAATATGTTATTCCGACCGTGGATTCGAGTTGCCAGTAAAATTACAAACTCCCCGATACCAATCACAGACCGGACGGGACCTTAATTAAAAAGTAGCGAAATTAAAGCAATTAATTTAGGACGGTTTATGAAATTGTACCATCATTGGTCAACGTACAAATTCCGAAATGGAGGACATAGTAATAGGTATTTCCGGTGCAGAGAAGCAACTGAAAGAGCTAAATACTAAAAAGTCTGCTGGTCCGGATGGAATACCAGTTCGGTTTTACAAAGAGTATTCTGCGGCATTGGCCCCCTACTTAGCCTGCATTTATCGTGGATCTTTAGTTCAGCGCAAAGTACCTAGTGATTGGAAAAAAGTTATTCTCAGTAATAGAAAATTTGTTGAAAGGGGAACATTTACATGAGCATAACAAGGGTAATGTTAGAAAGCTACTGAGAAAGCAAATACTGTTGCACTCTCGATTAAGAAAAAAAAAAAAAAAAAAACAAAAAAAAAAAAACACGGTACTGATGACAGGCAAAAGTTAGTAGATATTCGTGCGTCCACAAAAATATCGATGTGTGATGCATACAATAATTACCACAGCCATACCTTAGCAAAAGATCTTCCCGAAAACCCGAAAAAAATTCTGGTGCTATGTAAAATCGATAAGCGGGTCAAAGCCCACTATCCAGTAACTCGTTGACAATTCCAGGGCTGTAATAGAAGAAAGCAAACGGAAAGCTGAAGTTCTAAATTTAACCTTTAAGAAATCTTTCACGAAGGGGAAACGCACAAATGTACCGTCATTTGATCAACGTACAAATTACGAAATGGCGGACATAGTTATTTCCGGCGTAGAGAAGCAGCTGAGAGAGGTAAATACCGGATGGAATACCAGTTCGGTTTTACAAAGAGTATGCTGCGGCATTGGCCCCCTACTTAGCTTGCATTTATCGCGAATTTAATTCAGCGCAGGTGATTCCCGTTTATAAGAAAGGAAACAGAACTGACCCACATAATTACAGGCCAATATCGTTGACATCAGTTTCGTGTAGAATTTTGGAGCATATTCTCAGTTCGAATATAGTAAATTTCCTTGAAACGGAAAAGCTTCTTTGTATGAAACAGCACGGGTTTAGGAAACATCGTTCATGTCAAACTCAGCTTGCCCTTTTCTCACATGACATCTTGCGAGCCATGGATGAAGGGCAACAGGCGGATTGTGTTTTTCTCAACTTCAAAAAGGCGTTCGACGCGGTGCCACACTGCAGACTGCTAACGAAGATACGAGCTTATGGAATACGTTCACAGATTTGTGTCTGGCTGGAAGACTTCCTAAGTAACAGAACGCAGTACGTTGTTCTCGACGGCGAGTGTTCATTAGAGACGAGTGTATCGCCAGGCGTGCCCCAGGGGAGTGTGATAGGACCGCTATTGTTTTCTATCTATATAAATGATCTGATGGACAGATTAAGTTGTAATTTGCGGCTGTTTGCTGATGATGCTGTGGTGTATGTGAGGGTGTCGTCTTTTACTGTAATAACATACAGGATGACTTAGACAAAATTTCTAGTTGGTGCGAAGAATGGCAGCTAGCTCTCAATGTAGAAAAATATAAGGTGATGCGCATACGTAGGAAAAACAATCCCATAATGTTCGAATACAGCATTAGTAGTGAGTTTCTTGATGCTGTCGCATCGTTCAAGTATCTAGGCGTAACATTGCAGAGCGATATGAAATGGAACAAACATTTAAGGACAGTTGTGAGTAAGGCGAACAGCCGACTTCAGTTTATTGGGAGAATTTTGGGAAGATGTACTTCACCTGTAAAGGAGACCGCATATAAAACGCGTGTACAACCACGTCTTGGGTATTGCTCAAGCGTTTGGGACCCGCATCAGATCACTTTAAAGGAAGACATAGAGGCAGTTCAGAGGCGAGCAGTTAGGTTTGTTACTGGTAGGTTCGACCAATGCGCGAGTGTCACGGAAATGCCCCGGCGACTCCATTGGGGATCGCTGGAGGAAAGACGACGTTCTTTTCGTGAATTTCTGTTGAGGAAATTTAGAGGGCCGGAATTTGTAGCTGACAGTAGTACGATCTTGCTGCCGCCTACTTACATTTCGCGTAAAGATCACAAAGACAAGATAAGAGAAATTAGGGCTCGTACGGAGGCATATAGGCATTCTTTTTTTCCTCGTCCTATTTTGGAGTGGAATAGGAAAGGAAATGCATAGTAGTGGTACAGTGTACCCTCCGCCACCCACCTTACGGTGAATAGCGGAGTATATATGTAGATGAAGATGTAATTTTCACCAACCAAGGAGCATCACAGAATGATTGCTTACTTAGAGGGCAATCTAATGGAAGGGACAGTAACCAATCTAGAAATTGATCAAAATTGAGGACTTCCTGCAATCAGAAGCGACGCCGTGGCGGGGGCATACCAGATTTGTCCCGCGCTCCAAACAGTTGTCCCAACCTGAGAGTCTGAGACACAGTGCCGCCCGCAAGGGCTAAGCTTTCCGAACGGTTTCTCTCCCCTACCTCTAAGTTTGGCTACAGGGACTACTTTTGAACAGCGGAAGCACACTGGGGTGCCTTGTCCGGCCAACAGACACGCATCGCCATTCAGTTGCAGAGCTTCGAAGTATCCACCTCGTGGACAGTCTAGGGCGGAAGTTACCGCCGTAATAGGAAAGTGTAACTTTGAGGACCGTCCGCGTCCGTTACAATGATGGACGAGTGGAAGCATCCGGTTCACTCACCATTCAGTTTATAGCGAGGTAATCTTGGCCGTTTGGCCCCTGCTCTGATATTAGTGTTACGACTTCATGGCTAGCAATGTTCTCTCTGATTCAACCGCTCTCCGCTCTCTCTAGGGACTGTAAATGTATCTGTATAAAATGTGCTTATTTCTTGACTATTGTTAGTAATTCCTTGACCTACAGCTTGGTGGTATCGTAGCAAAATAATTTATTTGTGAAATAGTATTAAACATGCAACAGGCCTATATCAAATTAGTCATACCTTTATGAATACAGATTTCACCACAATTCTGCCTATTTGTTCTGTAACTTTCTTACTGTCCTCTTTTCAATTAATGAATCATCAATAAGGCGACGATACACCTGCCAAGAGAAGAAGTCCGACGCATTTACGGTACAAGGACAGCAGATCAGCAGGTGAGTGAAACTTCCTCTCCGAGAGGAAAGGCTATAGGCAGCAACCCTTCTTGCTTCATCTTTGTTAGAAAAACTTAACAAGTTACACTTTATGTAATGTGTAAGAGTCAGTTAGTCGTTAAATGTGAACAATGCGCAACAAGTGGATATAATGAAAGACGATGAATCACCCAGAGGAAAAATGAATGTTGTTGTTGTTTGATCTTCAGTCCAAAGACTAGTTTGATGTAGCTCTCCACACTTCATTGCAATCCTCTCAATCTCAGAATAACAACGGTTATCCACATCCGAGTCAATCTGTCTTAACATACCCGTCTCATTGTCTCCCTCTGCGATTTATACCCCCTACACTTCAATACTAAATTGGTTCGGTTTCGATCTACAAGGATCATCATCAGATCGTGTCCTTGGTGAGGAGCTGGCCCATCTCTACTGGAGCAACACTGCAGTCTTTCTCCACAAGAGATGCGCCAGCTGAAGGACATGATGATGATCCATGCAGATCGAAACCGGTCATTATAATCAAAAATTATATGCGATCTTGACTACTTCAATTATTATATTATTCAATATTTTTAAGATCGCTGCTATTTTCCTTGGAATAATGTTCCATAAAATATTAAGTGCCACTTCTGTTGCGCTGAGACCTAGTTCTTTTTCGATAACCATTGTCCTTTCTGATTAGGCGTACGAGCAACACGCGGTCTCCTGTTGATTGATTACTACGGCTCCCATCTCGGCAACGCACGATTGATGGTACCAAAAATTGGATGACGGGACTGTTTTCAGTCTGCAGATGCAGTAGTGTGGCCTCGTGTCAATTACTATACTAAAAAAGAAAAAGAGAAAAAAATAGAGCATCTTTAGGTGACACACAATTTGTAATACATTTACACACTGGAGACGTTGAAGACAAACGAGCAAACGAGTGGCAAATGTATGCAGTCTAATCAGCGGCGTCTAAGATACAATGAGTCAACGAGTGCATACATTAGTGAGGTGGTGGGGCTCCAATTGGAAAGCTGTCTGTCAACTCTCATTAATAACTTCAAAATGAAGTATTTTCGGACACGTTTGTATGATGTTTTTTTGTTTAGGTGTAAGGAATCTATTTTCAATGTTTGTAAAACGTCAATGATGTGCAGAGGTGCTATAGCATTTAATTTACAGTGTTGTTCTAATTTAAGAGGTACATCATGTACACTGTGGCAGAGAATTGGTAATGTGGTGGAAGGGTAAACCCGTGTAGTTGTGTGAAGCCACTGCACCTGGGTGGCGCAGAGGTGAGCCCAAGCGGCTAATGTACAGGACACTCGAGTCAGAATCCGGGCCTTGGTACAAATTTCTACGCGATATTTCAGTCACCGTGTACACATCAGTGATTGAAACATCCGATATATTTAATGAATTCGGATTTCCAAATAGGTAACATTCAGCGATAGTACGAAATGGGGTAATTAGGAGTTTAAAATCGGAAAAATCGAGTTACAAGTTGGGCACGTAATGGCAGGGATACTGCATAGAGTTGAAACTCCTCAATCTGACCTCGTTAGCCAAAAATGTACTGGCGCGATGTGTCTACTTTCGGTAAATTGTCTCGTGTGACTGTATGTCTTGTCGCTTACAGCTTGTACGAACACAGGTTAAATTAGCAGCGTGATCTGTAGCACGCGATCATGGTAATAAGGAACTTCACTTTGAATAGCAACGACTGAGCCATTTGGTACCCCTTTGCGTACATCTGATGAGGCATTAAGAAGTGAAACACAGAAAATTCGAAAGTTTATGACTGGTTACGGCAAACAATTTGTTGCTTTTGTTACGTTCCTGTGGTGCAATAAACGTTTCGGTGCAATTTTTCTGCGAAATGGAGAAACATACTACGGCAGCGGAATCACCTACCGGTGCCTTTAGCAGTAGGGAAACAGCGACCGTGCATCCTTGCCGACACTTTTGTTGCTTCGGAAACGGCGGGTAGACGTCGTTGGGAGTGTACGTGTGGCTGTTTGGCTTGTTTGCCAGGAGAAGTACGAGCTCGAGGAGCCTCGTTATTACACTGCGGGCTGCAGCTAGTCGCTTCCTGATGTTGCTCTGCCGGCCGACGCGGAAACCACGGCAGCGTCCAGCTACTATTATTACACGCTGCGCCTGCTGTCTGGAGTTATGGGCTCAAGTATATCTCGGCTTCCTGAAATGAGAGGCACATTTAGGTCTGGAGAGCATACTCGCCATTCATCACTCTTCTGTTATTGGCAGAGGGCGATTCAGTGGGCAGCACGGAACAGGCGCCCGTCTTGCCTACTTAAAAAGCTGCACCAGAAACGAATGTACAAGCGCCGGGATTTGCAGCACTGTAGCCGCATACCAACAGATGAAACTTGTAGAGCACTAAAAGCAAAATGTGACAAGTTGACGATAGCAACTGCACAGCGTTTGGCTGAGGAGCCCGTACGCTGAGTGTACAGATCTACAGAGACAAAAATGAGATGTGTGGATTATATGTCGAATACTGGACATTATAAATGTATTAAACTAACAAAAAAAGTTCCAGAAACTATAATTAAACCAAATCGTTGAATAGTTCTCAAAATGAAATGCCAAGATCGCACATTAATAATTTATTCATTGACGACCGGTTGGGTATAAAATAACAAGTTGCACTTGTTATTTTATACCCATTTTTTTAACAAGATGACCAGATGTTGGTGACACAGTTCACCGAAACCGGTCGTCAATGAATAAATTATTAATGTGCAATCTTAGCATTTCATTTTGAAAACTATAAAACGAGCAGATCGCTTCCAAAACCGACTATGTCAGGTAATCTTAAAAAAATCGTTGAAAATGTACAGTAACCACCGCGCTTATACGTCGTCTTAATAATAAATGAATATCAGTTGTTATACCAGAAATTTTATATAAACAGGATGCGGGAAAAATGGTTTTTGGAAGTTGCAACGGCTGCACCGCAGCTTGCGGCGTTAGCAACTATGCTTCTTGTGAACGGTCTCGACCTTCCCTGCTATGTCATACACTTGACACCTGAAACATGTTGTAATAAGTAATGAGTTATTTGGTTATGACTAGACAGCTGATTTTTAGGTCGTAAAAAATTAGGTACTTTCATTACCTTATTTAGGCTAAACAGAATCTGAAATTGGTCCTTAAAAGTATTCATTAGACGAAACAAACAAAGTAAAAAAAAAAAAAAAGAAAATCAAACACCATTATTGATCAAAATGACACCAAACCTTTATATTTTTCGAAGATAAAAATAGAATGCAGATGAGAAGCAATATGTTAAAATATATGTAACAGACCTAAACAGTTTGATAACCGCTGTATGAACCAGTGGTTTCGAACTTGCAGACCATAATTATCTTCACAGTAAATGACTGAAACTTTTTGTACGTTTTCCAGAGAAAAGCCACGATATGCCGAGAACGGACGTAGGACATCTACGGATGTGACCGGGGCTAAATTTTGGGCAGGAATGCAGCATTCAGTGGAACTGAATTTTTGTCAAAGGCACTCCATGCCGGTGTAGTTCTAGTAAACGTGTTGAATTTTTCCGGTACTTTTTTCTCCCCACTTCACCTGGCGCTTCAATATTTTTCACTTCCTCCATAAAAACAGTATTCTCGCGATAGGTCTACCTGAGCCTTATAATTCGAAAGTAAGTGTTGCTTATATGTTCAGTTGGCTTTAATGTAAGCCAAGTCCCGCTGAACTGAGGGATCTTCGACTAGTTGTGTTGCTTCTTTCAAAGCCAGAAGCACTTTATTTTCATCGACGCCATTTGAACATAGCAAGTTCAACGCAGTGTTGAAAATGTGTGCCATTGTCTGCTCTTTAGTCTTGGAGCTTTCCTTAGAAACAAATCGCGCAGGACGGCGAACTGCATCTACAGAAATCCATATGCAAGACACCGCAATACCTCATCGGAATCTATGCAGTGCGTCCATTTAAGTTGAGTCAACATAATTTTTACCCAGCGTTTCCGCTACAAACGCGCTTTTGCTTTTGATTTTTCGAAGCAAGTCCTTTGAAAATAGAAGAAATAGGGGCCTCTTAGCATTTTAAAGCTGAAATACGCAAATGTAGGCGTTAACGTCGAAATAGGATACTTTAGGTGCTACACAATTAGCTGTTTCGTTTATTTGCAATTAGGAAAAGAAGAGGTTTTAATCTAATGATTCGCGGTCTAGTTATGACATAGGAGACGCTATTTTGACAGCGTCGTAAAGTAGCTTAGGAACAATATTTTCACGGAATACAGATTACAACACTAACTAACGTTACATATCTTTAAGGTTAGCAATATGCAGTTTCCGGTAATTTTATTGTAACAAATCATATCTAAAATGACGCGTTTTCAAAAGTTCCTCAATCTTCTGACTCTTTAAAGAAGATTATATATTCATACATCGTACGCTACAACAAAAGAAGGCACGAAATACACAGTTCAGTTTTGCAATATGGCGGCTCAAAATTTCTGCTTGTCACGTGAAAATCAAGCCGCATCTCACTGGACACCCTATGAATCAAAAATCTAAGATGCCAGATCCTTCATTCCATGCCTCGCAGGACAAGGGAACGTGAAAATTCAACACTGTGACGTCACTAGCCCGTCGCCCAGGTGCATTTCCACATCCCGTCCATGCGCAAGGGAGGACTGGAACTTCCGGCGGGATCGGCTGCGCACTCCCTATAACCGTACGGCCACTCTCACGGGCTATCGCTATCATTTGGTTTCTGTCATCTCATTGTGTATGTATACTGTAAACACAGCTTACGTGTAGCGTTCCCCAAGGCTAGTAACAACACAATTATGCATCTATTAATTTTATTACGTTAAGCACAGATGAATTATGCTGATTTCGCAATAACACGTGGAGGAATGTACTTTAAAAACTGTTTCCGCTAAATCGTAAATGAGATAACTGAATTCCGGTTCTCATGTTTTTTACTAATTAGTGTGGCGCAGATGTTAAGGTGACTCACTGATGAGCTCTGCTTCTGATATTCGCTCATCGATTCCCATTCACTTTCAGAGTAATTTTTTTTTTTTTGTAATGCATTAGGCTGAAGTTTTGATGGATTGTGTGGAACCGGCGCTACTAACTTTTCTAAATGTATTCAGTTCATTTCAGTTACTGCAGTCGTTACGTAAGTGGGGCAAGCCGTTTATTCGTGGAATGAGTCGTTACATCAGATCGTTAGCTGCTTAAATACTTGTCTCTTCGGCGTTATCATTGGTGGTTAAAACGCACCGCCAGAGGAGTAACAGTTGATTCCAGTTTGGAAGAAGACACCTGGACACTTTTTGCTCGTTTGTCACTACCGGAGAAAGTAGTATCTCTACCACCCGTACTAATTAGATTCGTGAACAGAGTCCCGATACGGCATTAATACACTCTAAGCCGAACTTTTCGGCAACCATTTCTTTCTTATGCAACACATCAGAAAAAAATTAAGGGAAATTAAAATTTAAAATTTGGCCGCTGGTGCAAGGATGTGACATTAAGGACAAGGATGCATCCGCCTTGAGCGAATTAGAGAACACATAAACCCCTCCCCTCCCCGTGTGAATACTGTGTGTTTCGGACTCAGCCATTAAGATAGCTATTACTGGAGTGACTAAATTTGCCGGCCGCGGTGGCCGCGGGGACTGAGGTGCACCAGTCACGGTCTGCACGGCCACTACGATCGGGGGTTCGAATCCCCCATCGGGCATGGATATTTGTGCCGTCCTTAGTATAAGGTAATTCGTAAGTAGTTTGTAAGTTTAGGGACTGATGACCCCGTAGTTAAGTCCCATAAGCTTAACAAACATTTGATTTGATTTGACTAAATTTATAGCTTTTCAGAAAAAGTCTGGATGGCTGTTATCCTTGTGTAAATTTTTGTGGTGATGCCGATGAGCACTGTAATCCCTGTCAGACTCATCGCAGTTACTGAGGTATGGAAGTTCTTTTCAGGAATGTCCTAGTAACAGTTCCTCTCTTATTCAGTGGATGCTGCTGTTATGGGCAAGTCCTTTGTGATTAAACACAGCCTCTCTCATTTGCACGTGGCAAGTGTACATTTGTATCGTGCAAATGGCCTTGAACCACTCTCGCATAATGCACTTTTGAGTCTGTTACGTTGCGGACGGCCACCCAATGGAAAGGGGTGTTTCAAACTTGGCTTCGGCACACAAAGTGGCCACTTTGAAGACTATGAAGGGAAGCGGTCCGGTAACCACGTAGATAATGACAATTTCACTAAAATGTTTGTGGCTTAATCCAGAACATCCATAGAAGGGCTAGTAATACTGAAATTCCCGTCACAATCTCTCTCTCCCCCTACCTCTCTCTCGATCTTAATTCCCCCCTCCCTCACACCACAGACAAGACACTCTGTACATACCGGGTGATAAAAAAGTCAATATACATTTGAAAACTTAATAGATCACGGAATAATGTAGATAGAGAGATAAAAATTGATACACTTTCTTGGAATGACATGGGGTTTTATATATATAAAGGATTGCTAGACGCGTGAAAGATCTCTTGCGCGCGTCGTTTGGTGATGATCGTGTGCTCAGCCGTCACTTTCATCATGCTTGGCCTCCCAGGTCCCCAGATCTCAGTCCTTGCGATTATTGGCTTTGTGGTTACTTGAAGTCACAAGTGTATCGTGATCGACCGACATATCTAGGGATGCTGAAAGACAACATCCGATGCCAATAACATAACTCCGGACATGCTTTCCACTGCTGTACACAACATTATTCCTCGACTAGAGCTATTGTTGAGGAATGATAGTGAATATATTGAGCATTTCCTGTAAAGAACATCATATTTGCTTTGTTTTAATTTCTTATGCTAATTATTGCTTATCTGATCAAATGAAGCGCCATCTATCGGACATTTATTTATTTATTTATTATTCTAATAAAATCCCATGTCATTCCAAGCATGTGTGTCATTTGTTTCCTCTCGATCTACATTATTCCGTGATTTATTAAGTATTCAAATTTATACTGACTTTTTGTTCACCCGGTATATTCATAATCACATCACGCAAATGCCAAAACATTATTATTATTATTTTATTTTTTTCCAAGACGTCAAATAAATATCCTTGTCGTTTCTTTCGCCTTCTCCAGTATTTTACTTCTTATGGATGGATGTGGACGTACTTTACGTGACTGAGCTGGCCAAATACTGGTTATGAAATTTCGTCCATTGTCAGTTTTTCACATCCGTTATTCCCCCAGCAGCTTCACACTGGCATGTTGCACTGATTTCAGCTTCAGTACTGAATGTCACTGATTCATAATATTTTTCTATACATAGCTTGAGGGTTGTACGATAGAGAGAGGTGAAAATATGAGGGCGCAAGATGAGGTGAATAAAGTGGTTACGGAATGACTTTGCAACCCAACTCCTGTGCGGTGAAGTTTGTCTTAAAAGCGGGCGGGCTACGCCGTGGAGAAGCTTCACGCAGTCTTCGTGGCCGTTACTCTTGGAATGCGTCTCCGAGGAGTCTCAGTTGTTGACAATTTACGTCAGCAGTGATGGGCACACATCGGAGAAGCAATTTTTAATTCACCACAACGTCGCGGTTCCACTAGATACATAACTTTACCTTTTGTGTATGCGCGAATGTCATATTTATGGGAAGTTGCTTTCTTTGGCCTGAACCATTGCTTTCTCGTCAGCACAAACGACCCAGGGTAAGATTGGTTGGTAGTGTTCACGAGATAATTGGCTGTTTTTGTAAATTTTTCGCTTATAGCACGCGATAACTACACATCAGATTTTTGAACTTTCCCCATTGCACGAAAATGTCGCAGGATGGCGGAATTATCACAGTTGATCAGATACGACGAATGGCCAGTTACATGACGTGTATCATTGTGGGTTAATGCGTCCACTGCCAATAAAAAATTTAGACACACTCATACTGCGTCGTTCAACAAAACCCCATTTCGACGCGCGGGAGTAGCCGAGCGTTGCGGATCGCGCGGGATCCCGCGTCGGAGGTTCGAATCCTCCCTCGGGCAGGGTTGTTCGTGTTGTCTTTAGTATAAGTTAGTTCATAAGTGCTTTGTAAGTTTACGGACTGTTGACCACGCAGTTAAATCCCATAAGCTTTACAAACATTTGAACATTTACAATACCCCATTTCGGTAGAAAGGCTTATAATTGATTGTGAGTAAATGATTGCAGTTACACGACTCTGCAATGTGTATTCGTGATTAATTCGTGAAGTCGCTGCCCTGTTGTTGCGAAGTTGGTACCAACAACTGCCGTGACAGTTTATACCTTGTTATGTTGTCCTCGCAACCTTCCAGGCATTTTGATACTTTTTCTCTGCAATTATTTGCTTTCTTACAGGTTCTTAATTTTGTTATTTCTCTTTACAATCATAGGGCCCATTTCTACGTATTCCTGTTGAAACATTACATTTTTACATCAGAATCAGATTTTCAAAAACAACGGCCTCCATAAAACAACTTTTAATGTCAACTATTCTAATATACAAATTTAGTATCACAGCGAGATTTAATTTTGTCATTCAGAAACTCTGAAAACTGCAATCAATTTGACCTGTAATGAAATTGGCTAACAGAATCGTACCAAGACATTTAACGCCTAACAGTTTAAATAGACGCAAATGGTCCATCAGGAAATGTTGAAGACATTTTCTCTCAAGGTAACCATAACGTAGTTATGGAGTTGTTAGCTTATTCAAGTACTGTATTATATGAAAGAAGTGAATTTTATCCACGGCCGCTACGGTCGGGGGTTCGAATCCCCCCTCGGGCATGGATATTTGTGCCGTCCTTAGGATTAGCTAGTTCATAAGTAGTTTGTAAGTTTAGGGACTGATGACCCCGTACTTAAGTCCCGTAAGCTATACAAACATTTGAACTTTTTTTAAATTTTATCCATGATGGATGCAGTGACACTCAGCAAATGTTTATTTATAGCCACAAATGTGACTAGTAGCGAAGATATTTCTACAACATAGGTTACAAACAAATCCTCTTGCATGATAACACCGAAAATGGCCACTCTCCTCACACTTTTGAACACAGCTTAGTCAGAAGGAACGAGCAAAGTTTGAAGAGTTCGAATCACAGTGCAGTTTACTGAGAAACAGGTTGGTGGAACCAAACGGAGCACTAAGGACGTCAAAATCTCTCACTAGTAGAGAATGATGATACTTGTTGTTTACCAAATAAAGCACATAAATCCCTGCAGAACCATTGAAGGCGAAGCGGTCACGATTCAGAGATGGCAAAGTGGAGGGAGACTGAGTTTCAGAACTTCAGTACAGGCAGCAAGCATCGGCACGTATCAAGGTGCAGTAAGGTAAACACGACCGCAGTGCAACGTAAAGAAACACTCGGCGAAGCAATCTCTCCACCGCACCGTAACACGCTACCACGGGCCACCAAGAGGAGCACTGCGTAGCTGCACTGCAAGCCACTGCTTTGACAACGGAAACAAGAGAACATTAACTCCTCCATCCCCTCTTCCGTCCCTCTCTCGCCTCGAAGAGTGCAGAGTGCGTCTTCGCGCCTTCATACCTCTTAGTTATAAATGCTGTGACTAACGGAGATCCCCGATCCCATGTGTGCTGAAATTACAGGTCGAACAACGAAACTTGGTGTAGATGATCATGCCGTAATATGGATGTGGAACCGTTATACAGTTTGTATAGTACAACAGCCCTCTTTTGAAAATGTTTCAGTTGCAAAAGACGGTTAGTTATCCTAAGCAAGATGATAAGAAAGTTTCTATTTTTTTCCAACAGGTGAAAATCTGTCGCTGCGAATGTAGGAAATATCAAATTTCCTTCCAAGTGAGAATTATATGCGCCCGCTAACTGAAGTAAAGTTGAAACAGGACACAATTTATATAAAGAAAACGCACCAGTTACTTGGTCTTATTGCTAAGCATTACGCGTTTCGAGAATTTATTCCCATCTTCGGATGCTTTTTGTTTCACATTTGTATTTATTGTTATGTTTCCGTTTGTGGTGTTCTGTTTCTCCTACCATGTGGTTTTGACATGGTGAGGTATCGTGCCTTCTTCATTGTACAGAATCTCACACATATAGATAACATCACTACACTATAGTGTGGTTTAGTCATGATAAGGTACTGTCCCTTCTTCATTGTACATAGTTGTGAATATAGATACGTAATTTTAAGTAGACACCCCATGATATTTTTTATGTTTTGCTGCTCATATTCAAAGGATAATTTTCGCTGAAGCCCATTGACTTTACTGAGAAAGGTTTGTGCTGTTGACATTAAATCATAGAAAATATAGCTATATAAAGAAAAAAATACAACGGCGATGCCTTTACGCATATTCATTACAGTAATTGCCGCGGTGGAGTAGCCGAGCGGTCTAAAGCGTCTCGCTGCGGAGCGCGTGGTTTCTCGCCGTGGAGGTTCGAGTCCTACCTGGGGCATGGGTGTGTCTGTTGTCCTTAGGTTAGTTTACCTAGGTTTAAGTAGTTTGTAAGCTACGTACTGATGACCACGCAGTTTGGTCCGACAGATTTACAAACATTTGAACATTACAGTAATTTAGATACTGTACTTATTTATTTCTCTATTACCATTATTTCGGAAGGGCCCAGGTCCCCTGGGCCCGTCCCTTATATACGCCACTGATGATACAGAATCTCTCACATATAGAAAACAGTTTGTATAGTACAACAGCCCTCTTTTGAAAATGTTTCAGTTGCAAAAGACGGTTAGTTATCCTAAGCAAGATGATAAGAAAGTTTCTATTTTTTTCCAACAGGTGAAAATCTGTCGCTGCGAATGTAGGAAATATCAAATTTCCTTCCAAGTGAGAATTATATGCGCCCGCTAACTGAAGTAAAGTTTAAACAGGACACAATTTATATAAAGAAAACGCACCAAAACCAGTCCAGTCAGAGGCAATCAATCGTCGTTGTATATACAAGGTTTATTACCGAAAATTCAATACTCGTCTAGTAACGACCGATTCTCAGTGCAAAGTTTCAGAGTGGAATTTTAAATGAGAAGCCCACTTTTTTTCGAATTTGTGATATCGATATTTTCTAATAGTATTTTTTGCGTTGAATCGAATAGTAACCTTACGTCAAAAACGGACGGAAATGATTTAAAAAGCCGTTCAAAATTGAGACGTAGCTTCAAAGACAGCCAAGTCCAAGGAGGTGTTCTTTCAAAAGCGGCCATCAGTAGCCAATCATAACACACGAATAATTTTGTTTCACTACATTTTGTGTTTTCTTCATTCCAGATGGTAAATAATAATGGGTAACTAACATTTCACTATTGTTTCTATCTTGAATCACTACTGTTATTATTAAATAATTCTACTTCTAGATATTGTAAATTATTCGTTTACCTCTGTAACAAGTATACAACCCCCTCAGAAGGGCAAATGTCATATTATGGATGCAGAACCTTTACCTTGGTAAAAAAAAAAAAAAAAAAAAAAAAAAAAAAAAACCATGAATTCATTCCAGATTGTTAATTCTATTCTTGAAAGCAGGTAACCGAACATTCCTGAAGCTTATGTGATCCTTTGCCGTTCCCGCTTTTGAAGTTCCCCAGTTGTTCAAGTGAGTTATTGCTGTGTTTCTGGCAGGTTATATGCAGTGGCAGGTCACTAGATTTGTATTTTCAAAGATTTTCTTGGCCAGGAAAAATCCCAAAAAGCTCTTACATGAACGCTGCGGCCAATTTCGCCACTGATCACTGACTTTATTTCTCTGAATCGTAGTCGATACCTGTAATGCGATTCGCAGACAGCCTGGAAAACGATGAACGGTGCGTTTCAGAAACGACGTGTAAACGAATGGCGATTCCAAAACTGTAGCTTTTACTTTTTCCGACTTCACAATGTGTTTGATCAATTTAATTGAAATCTGCAGATTACATCTTTTTCTCTTGGTTATAGAAAGCATCGCAACAAGTTTCTTAGAACAGAATCCAGTAAGAATCAATTTTGCGAATATTGAAGAACATTAATGTCGTCGCTATTTCCGCTAAGGCATGAATGGCATAACACTAAACTAGATGAAGATATCTTTCACTAAGACCATAATTTTAATATTTCAATGATCTCTTGTAGGCAACGTCATGGAAGGTAGATGTACACAGAAATTAGCAATGTATGTGTATGATATGAGCAACGTCAAAATGTAACAGAATTAGAATTACAGCCTAAGTCGAAAAAATAGCCTTCGCTTAACGAATTACAAATATTGTATCTGCTTTTTGAATGTTTATGTGAACTGGCGATATTCTAGTAAATCGTGCGCGCACGCACGCTCGCAAGAGTTAGGCATCTTAGAGGCACAGTGTAGTTTCTTTTGAAAGCCTCTAGTTCAACATTTTTGCCTACATTAGGGGTATTTTTTAAATGGTCCCACAAACTTTGAGTGATTGTAGCGGGGACTCAGTAAACCTAATTATCTTTAGGAACCCAAGTGCGGAATTGTCAATCAATGACATTATGTGCACTTATTCTACTTCTGTACTATAAACCAGACTCCTTCACTGCTGTCTCTTTGCTTCCATTATTTTGGTGAGAGTGCAAAGGAACAGCACAAGAAAAGATGTTCCGGAAATAAAGGCTCGAAAGTGCATAGCTTAAGAGCTATGAGCACTTTCCCAGCAGAAGAGACGTGTTCCACAACATCAAGTGTGAAGAACTGCTCATAGTTTTCAAGGTGTGCACTTTGCAGACCGTATTTACTAGACACTTTTTGCAAAAGTACTGGTTTATTAGCACTGCCAAAACATGACGAAACTACCCCACTGCAACTTTTAATTTTTTATATGTGGTCACTATGATTTCAAGTAGGGTAATTACGGGATAGGCAGTCGTACGGTAGAGATGACCAACGCTTGTAATTCTTCCTCAATCCGCTGTACAGAGCTTCCGGCCAGTCGGTTTTGAGTGTGAAACTTCAGATATTGTTGCTATTCCGCATGAGTCTATTAATTATAAGTAATTTTCATGATGTTAGTGTTCAGTACGCCATGAAATTACGTGGCATGTCATACCCTTTCTATTTAGACATAGGTTGTGAGCAGTTTAGGTCAAACTGCGAAGCGGTACGTACAGTATGATTTGCGTCCACCATGTTTGATTACTAGCAGATGGACATCTCTCTCGGCCGATCGGAAAAGACTGTCATACCATCATCGTGATAGACTGCCATCCTGAAAGATCTCTGTTACCCAAGCCGCAATCCACAATTAGATCGATCAACAAACAAGTGTCACTAAAAATACCCTGAAAGGCGAGCAACTCAATTTCTACCAGGATCTTGTACGAGACCAGACAATATTTGGTCTTTGATTTAAAATGAAACAAAGTCACTCCTACCAAAGTTCTGAATTATTTTTCACATTTGCCAGTTAGAAACGTAGTAAAATTAAAGCACAAACTTAATACTTCTAGATATTGTAAATTATTCGTTTACCTCTGTAACAAGTATACAACCCATTCAGAAGGGCAAATGTCTGAGTGGGTCAACTGAGGTGATTTCCTTATATTTTCCGTATAAAGCTAGTATGTTCCAACGATTCAATAACATGTAAAAGCAAACACGAATTGTACAGTGGTTTAAAAAATGAGGTTCTATATAAGCTGTAATTTAACTACAGTAATTTCTTTGTAAAATACTTTTTGCATCAAAAGATTCAATGAAACATGTTTAATATGCTACAAATTGTTTCTAATAATTTTCTCTTTTATTTTAAAGTGTTTATTCCGATGACCCTGATACACGGGTGAGATGGCAAATTGCTACTTGTAACTGTTTGTTAGCTAGTACAAAATTTAGTATGGCTTTGTGCAGAAAGACGCCTTTTGCTTTCTGTGGGGTTAAAATGCATTTAATGAAATGTTTTAGGCTGTTATTATCTAATTGGTTTCTGGTACTGCGTTTTGAAATCTGGATTTACCCAAGAAATAAAAACAAGAAACAAAATTTGCGGTCTTTCTTGTTGCGGTAATATTTGTTGCTAATTTCAGCTTTCCATGTAGTGAAATTCAGAAGCTGTGTCAGGTTCATCACTCGAACCACATGATGAGTTGCAGTTACTGTCTTCATGACTGATATTGATATTTACCATAGGTAAAATGTCGAGAACTGCAGTTTCTGGAAGGATTCTTATATTTACATTCTATCAGAGATATGAAGTTAGACTGTACGCTAAGTGAAATTATGTGCTACTATCACAAATACTCTACTTACACGCCTGACACTCTGTAAGCTTGGACTGCTGCTGCATGTTGTGTGTAAGATATGAGCTTTTGTGGTTACTCAACAGTCGGCAGCCGTGTAGCACGCGTGAAAACATTTCAGCGAATGGGAAAGCTGCGCGCGTACAGTATAGGACTGATACAACTGGCGTACGGTCAGACTATTAACGAATTTGTGGGCACGGTGACAAGTATAAAGACTTAAAGTCAGTGACGCAAGGTAGTGACTATTCTAATCGACTACGGCATAGGATGAGGGAAATTTCCGCATAAACAAAATTCAAATCCACCGCCATTCCAACTGGAGAACAAATGAAGACCGATTTGTACGGGCGCATAAAATCGTAGCGTACACAGTCGAATTTTGCCATAGTGTAAAGTGATGGCGAAAGCAAAAAAAAAAAAAAAAAAAAAAAAAAAAAAAAAAAAAAAAAAAAAAAAAAAAAAAAAAAAACTGCGAAACACGTGTACTGTATGTGTGTGACGCACAGAAACCCAGAAGAGGAAGTGCGTTCCAAAACTAAATGTAAGTAATTGACTGTATAGGGTGATGAGCGAAATGTCCATACTAAATTGACGTTTTCACGCTCTAAATAGGGTGTTAACTTATCAAAATGTTCACACGGTATTATGTGGTTGCTGATGACAACGTTACCAATGTCTGACTTTGTAAAAAAAAGATCCTTTTACGCAATAACAAGAATAAGTATGTATTACGAAGAGCTGAAAACGATTAATTTTCTTTTACGAATTTAAATTACTTCAATTACACGATAAATCATTCAAACCTTAAGGTCGTAAATTCTACCAAATACCTAGGAGTTACAATTACGAATAACTTAGGCTGTCGAGAACACAGAAAATATTGTGGGGAAGGCGAACCAAAGGTTACGTTTCATTGGCAGAACGCTTCGAAGATGCACCAGCTCCACCAAAGAGACTGCCTACATCACACTTGTGCGTCCTCTCCTGGAGTACTGTTGCCCCTTGTGGGACCCTCACCAGGTGGGCCTTACGGAAGACATCGAGAAGGTTCAGAGGAGGGCAGCTCGTTTTGTTTTATCACGTTACGGGGAGAAAAGCGTCACGGAAATGTTGCACGAATTGGGGTGGAAATCATTAAAAGAAGGACGTTATTCATCGCGGCGTGATCTGTTTGCGAAGTTTCAATCACCGACTTTTACTTCTGAATGTGAAAAAATAATAACCCACCTACTTAGGGAGACATGACCATCCCAATAAAATAAGAGAAATCAGATCGAAAAAGGAACGATTTAGCTGTTCTTTCTTCCCGCGCGCTATTAGAGAATGGAACGGTAGAGAAAAGTTACGAAAATGGTTAATGAACCCTCTGCCAGGCACTTAAATATGATTTGCAGAGTATCTATGTAGATGTAGATGAAATGACAGAATTTCCGATTGCCTATATGTATTGACATTAATGGAGATTGAAAAATATACCTCTGTGCTTTAAAAAGTTAATTACTATGTTTTATATCAAATGTACATATTAATCCGTAATAACATACCTGGTAAAAGAACGGGATTTTATGATACTGAAGATGGTGGTTTTGCTCAGACACTCACACTTACCAATTAATTTCAAATCAAATGTTCAAATGTTTGTAAAGCTTATGGGACCTAACTGCGGGGTCATCAGTCCCTAAGCTTACAGACTACTTATGAACTACCTTATACTAAAGACGGCAGAAACATCCAAGCCCGAGGGGGGTTTCGAACACCGACGGGGAACGGCCTCGCGCATCGTAGCGTAGCGCTCAATGCGCTCGGCCGCTCCGCCGCGGCCAATTAATTTCACAGTCAGTGAATTTTCGGTAATGTAACGCTTATCATTCACTGTCTGCCTGGTCATTGAGTGCAGTATAGGTCAATCAGTGCTGTAGTACCGAAAATAGTACAGTATAATTTTAAAAAAGAACTACTAACCGAACAGAACAAGAAGTATGAGGATAACGGAAAAATATGAGAAAATTCTTCAGACTCAAACGCACAGGCCGTTCAGCGTAGGAATAAGAAGACGCCGAGAACTGGTTACCGTAAAATAGTTACACCAGACATATCTCGTGTACACCTCAGAAACTTTGATGATCGAGGCTTAAGCCCAGAGAAAGGCGTTGTGGAAATAAAAATAAACGGTTTCTGGTTAAATACTGTCTGTTATTTTAGCTCGAAAAATCCATCAATACATTTTAATTACTCCCATGAATCGTACGTCGCCATTCTAGGCAAGATGGTGCCGCAGGTGATTTACCACTGCTTTCCTATCATGAAGAATCAAGTGCGTGGAGAATTGTGTGGAGTTCTTGTAGATTGTTCCAATGTGTCGTTACGCGGGCACCTCTCTTGTTTTAGTGCCCAATTACAGGCAGTGAAATTTTACACCTACAGATTTGGAGCAGACTTCCTCAGATTCGAGTTCTACAGTAGTAAGACTGTATGACAAATCCATATTGAAATAAATAAAAATGTATGATTAACTAGTGGTATACTAAAACCGGAAAGAGATTGAATTGAATCGAATTTGACAAGAAAAAGCAGAGAGGCTTCAGTTGGGTTGCCATCTATACCGTATATCCGGAGAAATCCCGTATTTTCACTTCGTTTGGAGGAAAATATCGGATCCCGTATTTCCAAAATTTCCGCCATTCGTGATTTTAAAGTTAATGATGATTGCTTTGATTATCTTTGCCACTTCATTTCCTTTGTTTTCCTCGCTCCTTCTAGCGATGATTCAGGGGTTCGTTTATACGAATTCTGTTCGGTGTTGCGCCGCCCTGTAGCATCTTGATAAGTGACGAAGTCTTCCTGTTTCAGCATCTGTCATGCGTGTCATATTTTACAATTATTGATATGGTGTCCAAAAGAACAGACACCATATCAATAAATGTAAAATATTCCTCCAAATAACGACTGAAAATTTCAATGCGGAAGTATTCAAGCACTCGACCCCTTGAGGGAAATCGAGTATAGGAAGCGAGCAAGACCAATCAGTGGGTAGGGGGCTACAAGTTCAGAATTTGGTTTGGAAGCGAAGCATGCCTTGATAGAACAATTGGTTAAGGTGGCCGCTGGCCCGTAGCGGGAAATCCGGGGTTCGAATCCCGGTCCAGCACAAACTTTCAATTTCGCCATTGAATTTTTTTCAACTTTCCAAAACAGTCGAAAAGTTTCAGTATTTCGAATTCGTAACTTTACGGTCGTTACTGTCAAATAATTATGTCTGTTCTTTCTGACATGTCCGAAAAGCCACGGCGGAATAGCCGTGCACACTGAGGCGCCGTGCTGCGGTACGTGCGCGGCCGTTTATCGTCGGAGGTTCGAGTCTTCCCTCGGGCATGAGTATATGTGTTGTCCTTAGGTTAGTTTAACACATTCCACACTGCTATGTATGTACCTCGACTGTGCAGGTGAACTGGCGATTTTTATATAACGTTAATGAATAACTGTACAGTAACTAAGAGCCAAAAAGGCAAATTTCTAGTATCATTTGAAACTCCATCCTTTATAGATTAGGAAAAATGTAAGGTTATATGTATGCCTGCATCGGTAGAGATGTACCAGCATTCGAAAGAACATGAGAAACCTTTACATGGAAAACACATTTACGTTTCATAACATATAAAATAATAAAAAGAATTTGGTTCACAATAGGTTTTTATTCAATATTTTATGATATAAAAAAATTACATATATGTTATATATAAGTCATTTGCAGTTGGTAATCCTGAAAGCCCTGAGGTACGCAGAGTCCTACGTTGCAGTCTTTGCTCCACCATCTGCTTTCCTTTCTTACCCGCTTGCCAGTCTCTTTCTTCCCGTTGTCGGAGGAAACTTTGCAATACCGTGTAGTATTTACTTTGTTGGCAGTGTGAGGTAATTTTTCTGGAAATTTACAACCAAAATTTCTGTCCAGGCTAGTGCTTGGTGTTGGCTCTACAGATCTAAAGCCTCCACCTTGTTCTACCAACGTCAAGCTAACGTTTTTCATGAAGTCCACAAGAGAGATTTTCTGTTTGCTGACGTCTTTGTACAAAATAAAACTGCTCACGACAGACATTAGGAAAACATGAAAGAATAGTTTCTTCCACCACTTCATTGTTTTTCGTGCGAATGGGTAGTAACTGTACAGCTGATCCACACGATCTACACCAGTCTTGTTCTTATTGTAGTCAATTACAACATCTGGTTTCATTACTGCTGTAATCCCATCTTTTGAACGTACTGGGACGTCTATTGTGGTAGCCTGATGTTTTGTAGAAAGGCAGTATACATCACGCTTATTTTTCCACTTCAGCGCTAGAATAGGTCCATTCCTCAAAAATATCGTTTCATTTTGCTTCAGTTTCTTTGTTTTGATGCTTGTTGGTAAGGCTTTTCTGATTTTCACAACAGTTGCGACAGCTATTGTATTTTATACAACTGATATACAGAACACACCGACTGCTGCTGCATTTAGTGAACAAAATATGAACTACGTCAGCCTTGTGGTGCGGTAAAAAACACTTTTCAGAGACCGTAAAAGCGGCGCCCGTACGGGATACGGGCGCCATCCACATGGCCGGAACTTGCGCGCCCATATGGCGTACGGGCATAGTGTTGAATGTGTTTAAGTAGTTCGTAAGATAGGGACTAATAACGAAGCAGTTAAATCCCACAGATTTACAAACATTTGAACATTTGTCCGAAAAAAAAAGAGATACTCTATCAATAATTACTTTTATATACCAAAATATTATGCAGTAGTTGGATAAGTATTCGCTATTCTCATTAAGAGCCGAAGTTTGGAAGTGTAACTACCCACATTAAATGAACAACTCTTATTCGTAATATTTTTACTTCTCCTAATTTTCAAATGCTTGTTAGTCTGTGGAACTGAACTACGGCGGTCATCATTCCCTAGGCTTACGAACTATTTCAACTAACTTATGTTAACGACAACAAATACATCTGTGCCCAAGGGAAGACTGGAATCTCCGACGGCTAGCAGCGGCGCGTTCTGCAGCTAGTCGCCTGGAAACGCTCGGCCACTCCACAGCGGCCTTTTACTTCTCAGCATCCTTTGGAAATGAGAGATTTCCGGATTATATTCTTGATAGCTGCTACAATTCTAGCGGCACATACGATCTTAAATACGGTGTTACTTTGGATGTACTGCTGCATCGCAAATACACATTTTATACGTAATCGTTTTGCGGTATATTTTCACGACCTAGCCACTTGGCAACGCTAGCCGCAGCGGATCGGCCGAGCGCATTGAGGCGGTATGATTCGATGCGCGAGGACGTTCCCCGTCTGGGTTCGAATTCTCCCTCGGGCATGGATGTTGTATCGTCTTTAGTATAAGGTAGTTCATAAGTAGTCTGTAAGTTCAGGGACTGATGACCCCGCAGTTAAGTTCCATAAGCTTTACAAACATTTGAACATTTGAACTTGGCGACGCTGCAGTTGCGAAATTGCAGAAAATCTCTACGACTTCCGCGAATCTTATGTTAGACTCTGGTGATATGGCCAATGGCGGCTTCTAAGAATCGGCGCGCTAAGTACGTCACGCTATAAATGAAGCTTTGGTGAAAAACTGCACTCTCACTCCAGGTCAGTGCGCTGGGTAGTTTCGAACCGGGGCCGTTCAAATGTACAAAGATGTATAAAGCTATGGGACCTATCTACATATACATCTACATCCATACTCCGCAACCCATCCGGTGGTGTGTGGCAGAGGGTACCTTCAGTACCACTATCGGTTCTCCCTCCTATTCCAGTCACGTATTGTTCGCGGAAAGAAAGATTGTCGGTATGCATCTGTGTGGGCTCTAATCTCTCTTAATGATCTCTTCGCGAGATATACGTAGGCGGAAGCAATATACTGCTTGACTCCTCGGTAAAGGTATGTTCTCAAAACTTCGACAAAAGCCCGTACCGAGCGACAGAGAGTCTCTCCTGCAGAGTCTTCCGCTGGAGTTTATCGATCATCTCCGTAACGCTTTCACGATAACCAAGTGTAAGAAACACGCTGCTCTCCGTTGGATCTTTTCAATTTCCTCTATCAATCAAATGTTTGTAAATCTATCGGTCCAAACTGTGTGGTCATCAGTCCGTAACTTAGAAACTACTTAAACTAAGGTAAACTAACCTAAGGACAACACACACACCCATGCCCCAGGGAGGACTCTAACCTCCGTCGGTTAGCAACCGCGCGCTCCGCAGCAAGCCGCTTTAGACCGGTCGGCTACTCCACCGCGGCCTCTATCAATCCCTTCTGGTACGGATCCCACACTGGTGAGCAGTATCTGCAGTGGACACCGGTCTCTAAACTTACAAACTACTTAAACTAAGTGCAAACATAGGCTTCCGCGACAGCAATCACAATCAATAAAATTCTTCCGGGTATGACACAGAACCTGATGAAGGCCGCCTGCAACAGTGGCCGAATCGTCGGTACAGTTTATAAAATGACGACGCGATGTCATACCCGGAAGAATTTCATTGATACTTAAACTAACGTACCCTTAGAACTACACACACGCGCGCGCGCGCGCGCGCACGCACGCACACACACATACACAACGCACACATACGCATGCCCGACGGAGGACTCGAAAGTCCCACGCGAACAGCCACGCACACTTCAGCAAGGCGCCTCAGAGCGCACGGCTATTTCTCCACGGCTGAAGCGGGGCCGAAAACCGGCTAGCGATGAGGGTAGGCGAGAGTTGTTGGTCGCAGGTCGGCAGTGAGAGATTCCGGGTGGAGGGCGTGTTGTGTTGTTTTTTGCCTGGGGCGCGCGCTGCGTGGGAGTTCGCGACGGCCGCGGCGCGGCGTGGCTTTTGAGGCGTGGCGGCTGACACTGCGCAGGCGGCAGTAGCCGCGCCTGGCGCCACGGCGGCTTTGAGCTCGCCGACCTGCCGCCGCGATGGCCAGGCGCTCCGGGAGCCTGCCGGCGGGCCGCTCACACACCACGACATTCCCACCCGCCACTGAGTGCTCTGAGCTTCAGACACCCTCTTGCCTACCCTACCCTAGCCTACCCCTAGCCGGCGTTCGACGCCGGTTCAGCCGTGGAGAAATAGCCGTGCGCTCTGACGCGCCTTGTTGCAGTGTGCACGGCTGTTCGCGTGGGACTTTCGAGTCCTCTGTCGGGCTTGTGTGTGCGCGTGTGTGTGTGAGAGAGAGTGTGTGTAGACGGAAACGCGAACATACAGCGGGGTTGAGGCAACATAATTGACATTACTATATGGTGACGATTTACAGTGTTGATATATCTCTATATATAAAAGGAAATGTCCCGATTGACTGACTGACTGACTCATCATCGCCCAGCCCAAACCACTGAAGACAGAAACTCGAAATTTGTGGAGGGTGTTGATCTTACTCTGTAGGCTTCATTTAAGAAGAGATTTTTCGATATTCCGTCCGTAAGGGGGTGAAATAGGGGATGAAACGTTTTTTGAAATTACGTAGCTAGAACTACAAAATTGCGGATTTTAATTCAGGGTTCGAATTTAAAAGACACGTGTTATGGCATTTTTTGAAATTCGACAAATAAGGGGGTAAAATAGATGACGCAAAAAATTGATTTTCAAAAATATGTTGCTGTTAACTCAAATTTTAAACTACAACTACGAAACTTAGGTTATGGACTCTTGATCAGGAATAAAATGACACGTGTATTGGTATTTTTGGAAATTCAACAACTAATGGGCTAAAAGAGGAGATCAAACATTCTTTTCGAAAACACATTGTTGTCAAGACAATTTTGAAGCTATAGCTACAAAAATTTGTATTTGTATTGTTCGTTAGAATTTTAAAAAAATACGTGTTTCGGTATTTTTGGAAATTCAACGATCAAGGAGGTAAAATTGGAGAGGAGATGTTTTTCAAAAATCTTTTGCTAATAAGGCAATTTTGATGCTACAACCACAAAAATTGGTATACGTTTTCTTGGTCAGAATTAAAAAGACACGTGTTTAGGTATTTTCAGAAAATTAATCAATTAGGGGGTGAAATAGGGGATGAAACATTTTTTTGAACATACGTTGCTACGTTGCTACTAATTTTGGTGCTGTTAATTCAAATTTCAAGCTATATCTACGAAACTTTAGATATGTATTCTTCGTCAGGATTAAAAAGAAACAAATGGTGCAGACCAAACAGCCTACGCATGCGAAGCAGCGGGTGTTCAGCTAGTTTATCAATATTTTTTTTCGCAATAGCGAATTTCCCTTTGCCTCACTGTATAACGTATGGATGGTATACCAAATGGTGACATATGAAAATTTGTGCCCGGCCGGGACTCGAACCCGGGTTTCCCGCTTTTCGCCAGCGGTCGCCTTTACCACTAAGCTGCTCGAACACGACTCCAGGGCCGGCCCAATCTTCCATATGCCACACTGACTGCACTTATGAGTCAACTGCATTCATCCCTTAGCACTCGCAGCTTAATCTGTATTCCCACACCAGGGAGAATGAAAACAACGAGCCGGCCGCGGTGGCCGAGGGGACTAAGGCGCTTCAGTCACGGTCTGCACGGCCACTACGGTCGGGAGTTCGAATCTCCCTTCGGGCATGGATATTTGTGCCGTCCTTAGTCGTAGCTAGTTCATAAGTAGTTTGTAAGTTTAGGGACTGATGACCCCGTAGTCAAGTCCCATACGCTCTACAAACATTTGAACATTTGAAAACAACGAGGTATTAACCTATGCTGTTATCGTTATTACCTCAAGGGATGAATGTAGTTGACTCATAAGTGCAGTCAGCGTGACGGTCCTGGAGTCGCATTCGGGTAGCCTAGTGGTAAAGGCGACCGCTCGCGAAAAGCGGGAAACCCGGGTTCGAGTCCCGGCCCGGCACAAATTTTCATATGACACTATTTGGTAGAACATCTATACCTTATACAGTGACGCAAAATGAAATTCGCTATTGCGAAAATATTGATAAATAATAATTTACGTTGTAGTTAAGTGGCATATTATGCCTAAGGAGAGCGATCAAAATTTCTATAAACCATACTTACTTCAGCCAAGATCACTAATTTTTTTTTTTTCCTGTTTCGATGAACTACGTCATCATCTTTAGAAACAATTAGTTTTTCCTATTTTGACTGCAAAAAGTTATAAAGACTGTTAAAATCTGTAAAGTCCTTGTTTGTATACAAATAAGATAAAACGTACAAAACCTTTGGGACTCACTTAAAATAAAGAGCTACTTCTGAAAATGAAATATAAGTAAAAGAATATTGTCTAATAATTAATCTTTGCATCACGAAAGTGATGCACATCTGTATTGCACATTTAAAAAATTGTGTGTTCTTGCTACAAATAACAAGGTGACTGAACCAGGTAAACATTCCATTGGTGTGTTGCTATAGGCATCCACCTGGTGGCAGTGGCGTCACAAAAGGACATGGGGTACATTTATCACTACCACAGAACGTCTCACTTTGGAATTGCAATACCTTTTTTGTCCTAGATATAAGATGTTACAATTATTTAATACTTCTCATGTCATGAATCAATAAAAAAGTAAATTCAAGAGTAGCTCTATGTCTACATTGAGTACAGAGAATAAAACTTATATACAGTATAAAAACAAAGCTTACTAACTAATGACAAGAATCAATAAGAAAGTGGATTCAAGAGTAGCTCTATGTCTACGTTCAGAACAGAGAATAAAACTTATATACAGTATACAACCGAAGCTCACTAATAAATGACAATGACATAACATTATATGGTTATATAAGCGGCATGCCTCATGTCGCATAAAATAAGTGAATAATTTAATTACATGGGTGGCTCAAAGTGTACATAAATGTGAAGCGTGGAAATGTATACTGCATAAAAGAATAAAAGCCTTAAGAGTGGCGCTATACTGTGTACAAGTTTTATTGTGTGTACTCAATGTAGACATAGAGCTACTCATGAATCCACTTTCTTATTGATTATTGTCATTTGTTAGTGAGCTTCGGTTTTAAACTGTGCCGGCGGCAGGGGCCGAGCGGTCTGCGGCGCGCCAGTCACAGTCTGCGGGCCGCTACAGTCGGGGGTTCGAATCCCCCCTCAGGCATGAATATTTGTATCGTCTTTAGTATAAGCTAGTTCATAAGTGGTTTGTAAGTTTAGGGACTGTTGAGCCCGCACTCAAGTCCCTTAAGCTTAACAAACCTTTGAACATTTTTTATACCGTACGTAAGTTTTATTCTCTGTACTCATTGTAGACTAGTGCTACTCTTGATTTCGCGTTCTTATTGATTCTTGACATGAAAAGTGTTAAATAACTGTTACATCTTTTATATATTGGGAAAACAAAGTATTGTAATTCGAAAGTGAGATGTTCTATGGTGGTGGCAAATGTATCCAAGTTGTCTCTTTGTGACGCCACTGCCACCAGGTGGATGCCTATAGCAACGCACCTATGGGATGTTTACCTGGTTCAGTCTCCTTGTTACTTGTGGCAAGAACACACACTATTTTTAAATGTGCAATACAGATGAAGATCCACTTTGGTGATGCAAATCTTAATTGTTTGACAATATTCTTTTTCTTATATTTCATTTTCAGAAGTAACTCTATTTTATGCGAGTCCCAAAGGCTTTGTACATATTTTGTTACCTTTCATCTTATTTCTATATAAACAAGGACTTTACAGATTTTAACAATCTTTATAACTTTTTCAGTGATAAAGTGTAGCTAAAGTAGTTGTATGCCTTCCTCTTTCTTCATCCTTCCTCCCATTCAATATACAAAATCATATTTTAATCTGAATGTAATGGTTGTAAAATGAACTTTGACGGTCAAGACAAAATTTGTATAGAGAAGTAAGGAAAACGACCACAAAAACGCTTTCTGGTCGGCAGGAGTGTCAATGTAGGTACAGCACGTACGTTGCTTAGATTCCTGAGCTCGACGTTTAACACTGACATTCTGATACTTCCTAAATCCGCCGGTGTTATTGCCAAACTGCGAAACATCTATGAGATAATTTAGTTGCAGACAAAAATAATTTAATTACCACCACTTCCTTGATTTTGAGGAGAAAAAATTTGGAGCAATTAATTAGGCGAATAGCTAAGGCGGCCCACTTTTTCAAATCCCAATGCGGGACGTTTCGATGATGTGTATGGATACTATGAACATGCGACTTAGTGCAGGCAAAAGTGCAAGCCATCGCGTTTTACTATATCCCAGGATTCTTTTTTATTGCATTTGTGTGTTCACAAAAATTATGAGACCTTCCACACGCACTGTGTAAAAGTACGAATAAATTTTCGTAACAATATATTCGACGTCCACTGGTAACAAATCTGCTGATGTTTGTGTAGAGCTGTGTGCAATATGCGCTGCCCACCCCACGGCAACTCTTTTTCTCCCTCATGAAGTTCGAAGAAAGCTTTGCATTGTCATTCACGTTGAACTCCGGCAAAAGTTCTATTGGCACTGTCTGCACGAATTACCACGACTTTCTCTTTCCCCCATTGATTTTCCAGTATGTCCGTTCTTCAACGGACATACTGGAAAATCAATGGGGGAAAGAGAAAGTCGTGGTAATTCGTGCAGTTTCCACCAGGGAAATTCAGCATATCTAATATTTTTACATTAATTACAGTCTTTGGTTGAAAGTACCGCACTAATATTGGATATATTTTGAGGTCTTTGTGATTTGAAATGTCTGTACAGATACTGATAAATGGAAATTCTTTAGTTCTGAAGTTCTGTCTGAAGGTTAGCTACAGAAAAAGAAGCTTCAACATTCTTTATTACTGCTTCGCACTTAGTTTTCCCGCAACGAAACTTCTCTTGAAACACTTTTTGAACTAATTCCATCGATATAAAAGTCTGATAGTGACTTACAATCTGGAAAGCCCACAAACATTCGGTTCTTACGAGTACCTCTTAGTCAGCGAAGTTTTGAGAGTGATGATGTAGCTATGGCGGTCTGAGCCCTTTTATTTTTGTCAGATGTTAAATGACATGTTTACTGCCGTGAGCACCTGAGGACACCTCATTACATGTTTTGCACCGCACTTCTGAAGGTGGTGTACACTTTTGTAAAAAAAAAAAAAGGTAACCCCTTTGTTGACAATATTTTCTTTTCATTTTTGTAATAGTCGGCGGCGTTACCACGTAAAACAAACAAATTTGTTCATGGAACCCGGCGAAGCACGCAAACACAAATCAACAATGTCGAGTCTCCGCGCTGACTAACTTGCAACCTAAAAAACCGCCCGTTATACTTCGGCATCTCCCGGAACGTTTCGTTTGGAATCTATTGTTATTGAGATCGTTATCAATCTTGGAGAATTAAGAGTTGTCACCCCGCGCTGACAGCTACAGGTTTTTTCACCTAGTCGTATTAAATATTTATTTCTTTTCTAGACAACAAAAGTACTGCACATATTCACTGTCATAAATCTTCATATCCTGATTCGTAATGCTTACGGTACGTGGCAATAATCTGCAGTCGATGGAATGTGAAAAATTACCGGGATGCGGGACATGCGGGACAAATTAGGCATTTTACGAGTCACTTTTATGAAGTTTTCCAATGCGGGACGCTATGTCAGAATCCGGGACGGTCCCGCAGAATCCGGGGCGGCTGGCCGCCTTACGAATAGCTAATTTTTCGCTTTACAATACGCTCAGATATTCGAATGTTTGTAAACCTAAGTGAACAAGACTACTGAGGTCATCGGTCCCTGGACTCACAATCTACTTACACTGACTTACAATAAGGGCGACACACACATCCATGAGAGAGAGAGGACTCAAACCTGCGACGTGGAGCGGCCGCGCAGAAGGCGACAAGTAGCCTTAGAACACGCGGCCATTCCCACGCGATGCACGTTTCACGCAAAGAAGCACAATGTATGGGGATGAGCGTTCCGTACAAAACTCTTGTAATTCTTCGCATCCTTGTGAAAACACTGCTAGTTACCTGGTAGCTCAACGTACGAACGAATTCGTATCTCGCGCAGCATCCAGAAATGGATGATACCCCATCTTTTTTCGTCTATCTCGGGAATGAGAATATGAACTGGTGTAAGCATTTATAATTTCTACCCATAAAGAAACGCCGCACATATACTGCAGGAGAAGTATCAGTACTCGCAGTGTGCTGCGTCTAAGCACCGAAACAGACGCATTTGTTTCATGGTTATAGTTTAGACGTACCGTTATAAATTCTGTTAAACGTTGCTATCCAAATGAAAGCGCTTCGAGAATGTTTAGCATTGCTCAAAGACCTCAAGTAGCATACCACAAAGTTACGTGCTTTGCGAAGGCGGATACAGGTGCAAGAATGTGCTTTTCTGAGCGCACTGTAGCAGCTTTAATCTTTAATAGTTCTTGTCTCGTAAGGCATCCAGTGAAACCAACACGTAAGTAATGTTTCGCTTTAAATCCTGATCGTTCGAACTATGTGGTAATGCAACATTCTCTCGCGAAGATTACATCTAACATACGTCTTGCAATGAGTCCTTGCTCCGAACGAATATTTCATCGTTGAAAGGAAATTTCAGGCTTTCTTAATATTAAGACTTACTTCAGCACTAGTTAGGAAAAATGCTTGGAGTTCTGCAGCTTTTTATACAGTTTATAGCTGACCCGTCATGCGTTGCAATGCTTGTATTAGAATGTGATGTTACGTGAAAATTTCAAATAAGCAGGTCAGGAACTTGCAGAAAATTACTATTAAAGAAAACGAAAGGAAAATGTAAATGTTCCCAATCGCTGATATCCGAAATTACCTGACCGATAGCTTTGAAATTTTGATGTAATGTTAAATTGGAATACGCCTATAGTTCTATAAACTTTTATTTTTAATAAGTTTTTTGAAATGAGTTACGCATACCTTCAGTAGTAAATAATAATTAAAAAAAAAAAAAAAAAAAAAGAAGTCGTACCTGACGCGACACCCGCCAAGAATGCTGAAAGTAAAGAGTTTATTGCTTACTATATTTTCGTTCTACCTGACGTATAACTGCCCCTTCAGGCATTATATTTAAAGGTTGTACTTCATTACTATTAACACTATTCGAGACATATTTTGCATACATCACATAAATGTCCTGGCAAATTTATGTCGCTGTAATTCATGTGATATGATGTTGTAAACATTGAGGTGAGTTAAAGCCCTCAATATCACTTGAATTTGATATATATTTCAGGGATATTTCGTAGTATGTGTCAAAATTATGTGCAAAGTATGTTGCGAATAGAGTTAGTAGTAATGAATTACAACCTTCAAAAAGCCGTGGCGGTGGCTAACTATTGGAAAAACAAAACTTTATCTGGACACAGAAATGAATGAATGACAACCTTTAAACATCATTACTAAAGGGTCAGTTTTACGGCATGTAGAACGAAAAATTTAGTAAGCGATAAACTCTCTTCTTTCATCATTCTTAGCGGGTGTCAGCCGGAAAAAAAATCTTCATGATTCTCAATTATATGTTAAGTCTGATGTCGTTAAGTACTCTTATTCTCAAACAGTGGAAACAAAAATCGTGTATTTTTGCGCGGTGGTATTTTGCTAAACTACAGGTAATTTCGCGGACGTTTGCAGAACAGTTCACCAATATTTCATCACAGTGGGATGAATCGTCCTGGAATTCACAAACATCCTTTTTCCCCCTAGAGATTGAGAGACATCCTTTATATACAATAAGATGTTCTTACGATACAGATCAGATTCCACCGATGATAGACTGTACACGCTAATACCGGGCTTGTAACGTAAAACCGAGAAGCTTAGGAAAAACAGAAGAGACACCGTATTGACTTCGGGGAAGACCAATTTGAATTGAACCACATCAAGCAATTCGATTTATTTTAGAAGATACATTGATGAAAAGCAAGCCTACACATATACCTTCTGTAGATTTAGATACTTTTGTCAGTGTTAAATGGAATACACTCTTTAAAATTTTGAATATAGCAGTAGTAAAATGTAGGGAATCAAAAGTTCTGTACGACTTCTCCATAACCAGATAACCTGAAAGGGACACAAATGTTGTAAAGGACTGTACATTGAGCAAGCTGTGAAGGAAAGCGAGAAGAAACATGGAATGGAGATTAAAGTTTAGAGAGAAGAAATAAAAAATAAAAACGTGCGATTTTCCGATAACATTTTTATTTTGTCGGAAGGACGTGGAAGAGCAATTGAACGAAGAGACATAACAAAACACGTGTTACGGAATGTATTTGAATTAAATCAAATGATGCAGAGGGAATTAAGATTAGGAAACGAAACAATAAAAGTTGTAGATTGGTTTTGTTATTTGAGCACTAAAATAACATGAGTAGAGTAGATGTAAAATACAGAATGGCTCTGGAAAAGAAAAGCATTTCGGAAAGGAGATGAAGTTATTATCATAAAATATCAATTTAAATATTTTGTCTGAGTTATAGGCCTGTACGGGAGTGAAACGTAGACAATAATCAGTTCAGACAACAAGAAAATAGAGCATTTTCAAATCTGTTACTGTAGAAGTAGATGGATAGTTCGCATAACCATTAAGGAGGTACTGAACAGAATTGGTGAGAAGAGAAATTTGTGGCGTGTCTTGACTAAAAAAAAAAAAAGGATTTTATTTATACTACATGTACAGTGGTTAAGCCATAGACACAGAAAGAGAACCTTATATTCAAATAACGTAACGACTTTCGATTATCATTATTAAGATCATCGGAATTAGTTGCGTTATTTGAATAGAAGGTTCATTTTGTGTGGCTATGGCTTAATCACTATATATGTGGTATATAATAATATATTAATTTGTCACACTTCTAGACAACAATTTAAAATAAAAAAAGGGATTGATAGGTGAGACAGTTTCTGAGAAAGCAATGAATTGTAAATTTAGTAACGGGGAGAAGCCTCGGGAGGGAGAGGGGGAGGGGCAGATCGCAGAGGGAGACGAAGAGACTAGTACAGTAAGCAGGTTCAAATGGATGGGTGCTACTACTGTTATTCAGAGACGAAGATGCTTACACAGGATGGAGTACAGCTGAGAGTTACATCAAACTAGTCTGTGAACTGAAGATCTGAACAACAACAACATTGCAGAAAAAAGTTACATGAATTGTATCATTCTGTTGAGTATCTTGCATCCTCAAGTGCGTTGCATTGCATTAAAGTCGACATATTATTCATTCCGTTCTGGATACTCAAGAACTTATATGTCTATATTAACGTACATTGCACACATCGTAAGAAAAATGTGTATAGCAGACCTCATACAATTGCTGCAGACTGGGCATTATCGTATAACAAAATGGACCAACCTTTAGACACAAAACGTTTCCGTGCACACGTCTGTTTAATGTGATCCTCTTTTTGTCCAAACAATTTAAATAAACCAATAAAACATTGTATTCGGGTGAGCCATATCCTAATGAAAAAGACCGAGCGAGATGGCGCAGTGATAACACACTGGACTCGCATTCGGGGGATGGTGATTCAAATTGACATCCGGCCATCCAGATTTAGGTTTTCCGTGATTTCCCTAAGTCACTCCAGGCAAATGCCGGGATGGTTCTTTTCAAAGGGCACGGCCGAGTTTCTTCCCCATCCTCACCCAAACAACCCGAGCGTAAGCTCCGCCTCTAATGACCGCACTGTCGACGGGGAGTTAACCACTAATCTTCCTTCCTTTTAATGAAATAGGCCGCTTCAGCTGTACGATAATTCATTAAATAGTCTTTGCAAACAGACTTCCAGTTCAAGATCATCTTGGTTGCAAATATTTGAGTTTTTAACGCTTTTCGCCCTTTGAGGGCATCGTCAAAACCCTTCAAGATATCGCTTTGCATTAAAAAATTCCGTCCGTAGTCAGGTATACGTCAAATTATTTGAAATAACATTGGATCTTGGAAACCCGTCGGAACCTCAAACAGGGCTGTGTTTTGTCGATTTTCCTGGACACATTGTTACTTTAAATAACTCTCGACATCTGCTTGGGTATGGATGGATCGGCGGAGGTTGTTTTATTATTTTTTAATTTTTTTTTATGGAAAAACAATATCTTAGGAATTCTGATGATGTCTCAAATGGCGAAGACTGGTTAAAAAAAATTCAAACAAGACGGTCTTTAATTGGAAGTCAGTATTTTATTTATTTATAACCAAGTAGATGTTTAGCATCAGAGTAATGTCTTCAGCGTACATTAATTTCATAATTTAGTAAAGTACAAAGCAGACGACCGAAAACTCTGTGTAAAACGCAATAAAACTGTTTGAGCAGTCGAGAGGGCGGTAGTAAAATACTGAGAATGTACGGTATATAACTCGGATAAATGGAACCAAAGGGGTAACAACGTAAGCTCGTGGGCTAAACTATGTAATAAATGTGTAGCCCTGAAGATGTGGCCCTAAACACAACGCTACTGATTGGTTATAAATAAATAATTATCAAACAGATAGTGTTTTTTTCTTCATAGTATCATTCATTAACATCAAATTCTTTCAGTCTCATTGTTTCATTAACAACAATTATGATAATCTTTTAAACAGAACTGCTAAATAAAAAATAAATTCTTGAGCAATAGAACGTTATATTGAACTCCTAATATCTACGAACACCAATTGAACCAGTGATCTCTATACTAGCTGGATGTATAACTCTGGTATCTGAGCATAGAACTGCAGCGTTCCTACATATTTATATGTTTTACAAACGTTTCCGCACTATCCACCATGTTTAAATTTGGCAGACGAGTTTCCATCAGTTATTAAACGACAAAGAATTGCTTGTTTACCTGTTGATTTGAAATTTATGTCAACATGATATGCGATAAGCTAATATGGGAGCTGATTGGAAACGTATTTTACGTTTTCTTGTAATACATCATAGCAGCCATATTTGAATTTGGTAAGAAACGTAATGTGAACATCTATGGCTGGTTCGCTCAGACAGCTGAAGTTCAACATCCAGGTAGTATAGAGATCAGTGATATGAACACTAAGAAACTTTATCTCTGGACATAGTTCTACACCTGCTCCCATCACTGCAAAAATAAGATAGTGTCGATATGGAAGTCTTAAACTGTCCAGATTATGACTCTCTCTTGTGTAACTATTATTAATAGTTTCGTAAGACGTGGCTTGCATGTGACTGACATATTCTTTTTTATTCCATAGACATTATCTTCTGACCAACATAACAGTGTTTTCTTGCTATTCTTATGAAACTGTTGGCGTATCTCCTCTACTTCTTGCAGCGCCTGGTCCATACGTTTGCGGTCTTGGTATGGAGATAATGCGAAGAGACAATCACCTTTGAAAACTGGCATTGTTTCCGATCCGATGTCACAAAATAACAACAAATAATTAGCGAATAGATGAAGCGTGAAGTTGATGTAACCCTGTGTACAGCCCTTACCAACAGAAAGCATAGGTTAATGGGACATCTAGTGAACATGAAGGAATTATTCATGAGTAGGACAGATAATATGTAAATTACCCTGCCGATGACTTGAGATCAACTATATACATAGAGATGGAAGAAAGCCGACCGGATAGGAAGAAGGGTTTCTCGTCTCAGATCAAAAGCCGTCTCTGAACGTTAAGCGGTAACTTGCCAAACCAGAAACCCCATTAGCGCGTAAATTAAAATCGGTGTCTTTCGTACATGACTGCTTGATCTGTCAACGTCTCATTCTGACGCTTAATCCCGGTGGTATACGTCGGTCTGTTTATCCGGTGTTGAAAATGATACCGGTGTTTCCGCTGACTAGTTTCTGCAGGATTAATTCTAACTGCGTCGATACAAGTTGCCGTTCGTGTTAGGGAGGAAATTCATGTTAAGATCCATCGCGCCTTTATGAAATGACGACTGTGGCTGCAGGCTGCAGCGTGATACTCGCTCTAGCGGCCTCGCACGCCGCTTCCTATGCTGTTCTGTTGGAACCTGGGTACTGCGAATTAGTAGGCGATTTGAGACAACAAGTAGTATTTCGGAGATCTGTTTTTTTTTTTTTCTAGGACACTACAAATTATAAACTGTGTTGTTAGTTTTCTTGTCCTTCCAGAATTGTTTAATCAACTCGTTATGTTTATCTCGACGTTTTCCTGTCCGTTTTCCCGTAGATCTTTTAGGTTTTTCATCTGGTGCAACTTCACAGCAGTAGATCTTCTGTCTGAAGATTTTTCGGTCTGCGATGTCTGTGGATTAGGGCTGTTGATATTTTCAAAAATATCGGGAAACCGACATATCGATATTAAAATAATAATAATAATAATATTGGCCTATATGTACCAAAAAAAATCTCGATATATCGAAGGTAAAATATTGAAAAAAAAAATGGCCTACTAAAATATCTGCTGCACACTGTAAATATACTACTGGTTTTAGAGCTGTATATTTAAATATTGATTGAATTTGATATTCTCCTCATAGTATGTATAAGGAAAACGTTTAATGAGAACATTTGTAAGTTAATATTTGCACATTTTGCGGATGAAAAGCTTGTATTACAATAGTTTGTGGTCGAATGTTGTGTTGTTAATTAACAAGGATGTACATCATACAGTGTCGGTGGCGAAGCCAAGATTTCGATATGTAGGGGAGGGGAGGTGTCTGAGCTCATAGGAATTTTGTCTCTTTGTGCCCCAAACTACACCTGATTTTATATAGGAACGTAAAGAAGAAGCGAGTGTACTGCTGAAGGGTGGGGACGCAGTGGTGCAATCCCATAGCGCCTCTCTGGCTTCTCCCCTGCGCAGTGTCGTTAGATATAATTCATTCCAGTTAACCTTTCATACCTTAGTTTCTTTGTCATTGGCTACACGTCGAAATAAAACTTATTCACGCTGATGTAGGAAAAAACAAATTATTTTTGCAAGAAGAAACTTTTGAGTGCTCCATCGAGTATCCTCATGTCTGAAATCTGGCAGGTAGTTTGACTTTTCGGAATAAGGATATTAGGTTTCAGAAACACATTATCATTTAATTTTCTGATAAAAGATTTAAATTTGTATGCATAACTACTCACTAAACACTATCATCAGTATCATTACAGGATTACTTTTGTATTTGTCTATCAGAAACAGGTAAGTAACCAAATAAATGAAAATGTAAATTTACTGGAATACTTTTATCTTAAAAAATGCAGTTACACATTTCAGAATTTTTTTAAAACACTCTTATTATGATACGTTCAGCCGTTTGGCTGATCCTATAATCTGTAAATTGGAGATACAGTGTCGAAGCAACACAGAAGCAACTGATGTTGCTGAATAATTTAAAGCTACTTCTGATGGCACAAGGAAAAATTCTTGCTTTCTACCCAGAATTTAATGGCATTGGAAGATCTTGAAATTTTAGCCTGTTCTAAATATTGCTCCAGTTCTGCTGGCATAGTACCCAAATTCTTGATAGCCACTTCATTTGACATATTTTAAACAGCATTTGCTCATGTGTATCCCAAAGGCATGACCTGGCTTCTTCCACCCCACAGGAAGTATTTCCAATGGCAGGTGAAAGATTTCCATTCCTTTTATGTTCCACGGTAATTTCATTGGCTAGATCTGAAATGGCCTCAGAAACAGCTGACGTGGAACTGAAATGCATTCTTTTGAACGTGGATCCATTATTGTAGCTTTGGCCAAAAACATGTTTTGTTCCAAAGGCACCAATCGAGTAATTATGCCTTGTAATAAGTCATTTTGCACTAATCTGCCGACTTCGTATATGGTGAATTCCTTCACACAAGGAAAGTAAAGTTATATTACACTACAGTTTCAAAAGAAAAATTTAAATATTTACCGGAAATTGCGATAAAATGTAGGCCTAATACAAAATAAAAATATCGGCACCCGATACTAGCATTTTGATATCGATATTTCGGAGAAAAAATATATCGATGTTTATGAAAAAGTATCGATATTTTTACAACAACCCTACTATAGTTGCGGGCATTTTTGAGAATATTTTGAACTTGTTTGGTCCAGACTGTTGTCATTTTTAGTTTCTGTTGTGTGCGAATGTAGCTGATATACTTAGACAGTCACCTTTGGTCCCAGGATTTTGCGAATGATTTCCCTCCAACTTTTTTATAGTTGTTGGTGAAGAACAGCAACCAGCCACAAATAGATTTCATTAGATTTGATTTATAAAGTACCATTACCGGTTTCGAATATTATATATTCATCTTCATATGGTACATGCTTCTTAAACATTTGATGTTAGTTTAGTGTTGAATTGTCATAGGATATACAGAATTTATAGTTATAAAATGTTCAAATGTTTGTATAGTCTTTGGGACTTAACTACGGGGTCATCAGTCCCTAAACTTACAAACTACTTATGAACTACTTACGAACTAGGACGGCACAAGTATCCGTGCCCGAGGGGGGATTCGAACCCCCGACCGTAGTGGCCGTGCAGACCATGACTGAAGCGCCTCGGTCCCCGCGGCCATCGCGGCCGGCTTTATAGTTGTACATGTGTAAAAGACATTGATTGTGTTCTTGGCTTGTTTTAGGACGAAACTTACTTGTTTATCTGGAGTACTTGTTATTTGTATCCAGCGAAACCCATTCTTAAATTAAGAATGGATTTCAGTGCATGAAAAAACAAGTACTTCTTAAATTAAGTATGGGTTTCGCTGGATTCACATAACAAGTAACGCAGATAAACAAGTAAGTTTCGTCCTAAAACAAGCCAAGAACACAATCAATGTTTTATCACACGTATAACTATAAATTCTGTATATCCTAGGACAATTCAACAGTAAACCAACAACAGAAGTTCAGGAAGCATACACCATCTGAAGATGAATATATAATATTCGAACCCGGTGATGGTACTTTATAGATAAAATATAATAAAACCAATTTGTGGCTGGTTGCTGTTATTCACCAACAAGTTATTTCTCATAACAGCCACGGTCTCAAAAACGTCTGTATGACAAAAGTGCATTTTTATATAGTGTTCCGGGTATTGATGACAGTCGCATTATTATTATTGTTGTTGCAATAATGTGCCTACTACAACATCTACATCTACATGGGATACTCTGCAAATCACATTTAAGTGCCTGGCAGAGGGTTCATCGAACCACAATTATACTATTTATCTCCCATTCCATTCTCGAATAGCGCTCGGGAAGAAAAAACACCTGAATCTCTCTGTTCGAGCTCTGATTTCTCGTATTTTATTCTGATGACCATTTCTACCTATGTAAGTTGGAGTCAACAATATATTTTCGCATTCGGAGGAAAATGTTGGTGATTGGAGTTTCGCAAGTAGCCCACGCCGCTGCGATAAGCGCCGTTGTTGTAGTGATTCCCATCCCAGAACCTGTATCATTTCCGTAACGCTGTCTCCCCTATATCGTGACAATACGAAACGAGCTGCACTTCTTTGGACTCTTTCGATGTCCTCCGTCAAACCCACCTGATAAGGATCCCACACTGGGCTGCAATACTCCAAAATGGACGGACAAGCGCAGTGTATGCAGTTTCTTTAGTAGTTCTGTTGCACCTTTTAAGGGTTCTGCCAATAAAACGCAGTCTCTGGTTCGCCTTTCCCAAGATATTATCTACGTGTTCTTTCCAGTTTAGGTCTGAAGTAATAGTAATTCCTAGGTATTTTGTGGAGTTTACGGCCTTCACATTTGATTGATTTATGTTGTAAACAAAATTTAACGGATTTATTTTCGTACTCATGTGGACGACTTCACACTTCTCATTATTTAGAGCCAATTGCCTATTTTTACACCATACTGATATCTTATTCAGATCGTTCTACATGTCATGAAAGCATGTGGTGACCCCGGTTTTTGTTTTGTTGCTTGTTATTATGTTTACACATAACAAACCTACGAGAGTTCGATGTTTAGACATTATAGAGTAACTGTCGAGCGGATGCTAAAGGCACGCGACCACACTGCCGAGTTTTCTGGGCTGCGTTTCTGCTAGGGCATGCGGCACGGCGACTGCAGAAGGTGATGAACTGTCGATTATGTTATTATTGTTATGGTCTTCAGTCCGGAGACTGGTTTGATGCAGCTCTCCACCCTACTCTATCCTGAGCAAGCCTTTTCATCTCCTCATAAGAGCGGCAACCCACATCCACTTGAATCTGCTTACTATACGCGTCTCTTGGTCTCCCTCTGCGATTTTTACCCCACATACTTCCCTCCAATGCTAAATTTACGATTCCCCGATGTCTAAGAATGTGTCCTACCAAGTGATCCCTTCTTTTAGTCAGGGTATGTCAAAAATTCCTTTTCTCACCAATTCTGTTCAGTACCTCTTCATTAGTTATGCGATCTACCCACCTAATCTTCAGCATTCTTCTGTAGCACCACATTTCAAAAGCCTCTATTCTCTTCCTGTCCGCACTGCTTATCGTCCATGTTTCACTCCCGTACAAGGCAACACTCCACACAAATGCCTTCAGAAAAGATTTCCTTACCCTTAAATTAATATTCGATGTTAGCAAATTTCTCTTATTCAAAAATGCTTTTCTTCCCATTGCCATTCTGCATTTTATATCCTCTGTACTGCGACCATCGCATGTTATTTTACTGCCCAAATAACAAAACTCATCTACCAACTTCAATGTTTCGTTACCTAAACTAATTCCTTCAGCATCGCCTGATTTTCTAAGACCGAATTCCATAATTTTTGTTTTGCTCTTGTTAATGTTCATTTTATACGCTCTCTTCAACACACTGTCCATTCCATTCAACTGCTCTTCCAGGTCCTTTGCTGTCTCTGACAGAATTACAATGTCATCAGCAAAACGCAATGTTTTTATTCCTTCACCCTGAACTTTAATCCCTATTCCAAATTTTTCCTTGCTTTCCTTCACCGCCTGCTCAATGTACAAATTGAATAACATCGGAGAAAGGCTACAACCCTGTCTTACCCCCTTCCCAACTGATGCTTCCCTTTCATGCTCTTCGAGTCTAATAACTGCGGTTTGGCTTTTGTGAAAGTTGTAAATAACTGTCCTTTCCCTGTATTTTACCCCTGCTGACTTCAGAATATGAAAGAGTGTATTCCAGTCAACATTGTCAAATGCTTTCTCCAAATCTACAAAAGCTAAAAATGTAGGTTTGCCTTTCCTTAATCTATCTTCTAAGATAAGACGTAAGGTGAGTATTGCCTCCCGGGTTCCTATGTTCCTCCTGAATCCAAACTGATCTTCCCCGAGGTCAGCTTCTACCAGCTTTTCCATTCTCCTGTAGATAATTCGTGTTAAAATTTTGCAACCATGACTTATCAAACTGATGGTTCTGTAATTTTCACACATGTCTGCGCCTGATTTCTTTGTAATGGGAATTATTACATTTTTCTTAAAGTCTGAGGGCATTTCGCCTGTCTCACACATCCTACACACCAGTTCAAATAGTCTTGTCATGGCTGGCTCTCCCAGAGACTTTAGTAGCTCTGGGGGTATGTCATCTACTCCTGGGGCCTTGTTCCGACCTAGGTCTTTCAAGGTTCTGTCAAAGTCATCTCTCAGTATAGTCTCTCCTATTTCATCTTGATCTACTTCCTCTTCCCTTCCTACAGCATCGTCTCTAAGTTCATTTCCTTTGTAGAGCTGCTATATGCACTCTTTCCACCTTTCGGCTTTGCCTTCTTTGCTGAGAACTGGTTTCCCATCTGAGTTCTTGATATTCGTAGAGTTGCTTTTCTTGTCCCCAAATGTTTCTTTTATTTTCCTGTAGGCGGTATCTACTTTTCCCCTTGCTATACATTCTTCTACAAATTTGCATTTAGCTTCTAGCCACTCCTGCTTAGCCATTTTGCACTTCCTGTCAATCTCATTTTTTAGTCGTCTGTACTCCATTTTGCCTGTTTCATTTACTGCATTTTTATATTTTCTCCTTTCATCAATTAACTGTAGTATTTCCTGTGATATCCAAGGATTTTTTGTAGGTCTTGCCTTTCTACCTATTTTGTCCTCTGTTGCCTTCACTATTTCATCTCTCAATGCCATCCATTCCTCTTCTACTGTTTTATTTTCCCCTGTTTCTGTCAATTGTTGCCTAAATCTCCCTCTGAAATTCTCCAGAACTTCACTTTCCTTCAATTTATCTAAGTTCCATCTCCTTATTTTCCTACCTTTCTGCAGTTTTTTCAGCTTCAGCCTGCAGTTCATGACTAACAAGTTATGGTCAGAGTCTATATCTGCCCCTGGGTATGACCTGCAGTTTATAACCTGGTTCCGGTAACTATGTCTTACCATTATAAAATCTATCTGATACCTTCCGGTGTCTCCTGGTCTCTTCCACGTATACAACCTTCTTTTGTGATTCTTAAACCAGGTGTTTGTTACGATTAAATCATGTTCCTTGCAAAATTCTACGATTATGTTATGTCCATTATTCACGCCATGTGCCACAAATGTTTGCGTATACATAAATTTATTTAAGCGAAGCACTGGTTAAAAGCCAGAGTCCGAAACGCTGATGGGTGTTGTAGTTGACGCAGACAGAAGTATTCACACACCGGCGTTACAATGCAAACACATCGCCACAGTTCCAAGCTGAATGTCGCTGAGTGAAGACAGCGGCAAGGTCAGTGTGCCGAACACGCAAATACGCCAGTGACAACATGGGTAGAAAACGGAAGGAAACAACTCCAGAAGAGAGGTAGGAAATGGCACGTTACACATGCCGAAATAGGAATGATCGTTAAGAGGAGCCGCTCTACAGTATGCAATGTTGTTAAAACGTACAAAAACAGTGATAAATGAGAATCGTGTTGTAAGACCACGTCACGTTTCAGAAAGAGAAGAGGCACACAGTAAGTATTACTAAGAAAACACCTGAAATAAGTTCATCAGAGATTGCTGCACAACATGGAAGCATGTTCACCCAATGACTGTCCGGAGGCTGTTTCATCGAGCCTGCTACAAAGTTCGAGTTACAAGGAAGAAGCCCTATATAAGCAAGGCAAATAGGAAGAAAAAGTTGGAATTTGCAAAGCAATGTGTGAAGGACTCAGAATTCTGGAACAATTTCCTCTGACGAGAGCAAGTCCAACCTTTTTCATCACGATGGACGTATTTTTGTGTGGAGGAGACGAAATACAAAGTTGGAAACTGCTAGTAATCATGATCTGGGGGTGCTTGGCTGCGTCAGGTGTGGGGAACCTGATATTTATTGATGGAACTGTGGATCATTATGTGTGTCTAGATATTTTAAAGAGAATTTTTAAAATGTTAGTGCTGAAAAACTAGGTTTGAATATACTATTCCCAACAGGACAATGATACAAATCATACAGCACACAATATACGTTTGTGGATTTTGTATAATACTCCCCATACCCGACGAACACCACCTCAGTCCCCAAACATAACCCTATTGGACATTTGTGGGACGAGTTAGAAAGAAGAATCAGAAAATAAAGTTCCAGTAAAAACACAACTGATCGAAGTGATTGTTTAATTTATGTTTCACTGCAGCTGAGATACAGTATGTAAGCAAAGTTAGAATGTTAAACTGGAGCTGGCACCCAAGCAACGTAGGCGAATCGGTTAATTCATGTCGCAAAGGTTGACAATTGCGCTGTTCAAGTAATATCATTATTTTTTATGTGCACCATTCGGATTTTATACCAGTGTAAGAACTCGTTTTTGATGCAGGTTTCTTGAAGCGCGTTACTTCTACACTGTAAACATGCACGAATCGGGCAAAAACTTGCACGAATGTAGTTGATGGATAAAGCCAAAACCGATTTTTTACGAATATATTATTCCCTGTTATGCTTTAAAACAGTTTCGTCCCATAGATTTACAAAAATTTGAATATTTTGCTAAATTTCTCATGGCCTGGGACTCGCCGCATTTCGTCGGCTAATTTTCGTTTCGTTGTTTATATTAATAGCAGCAGGCGTTTAAGTAAATCGTAACATGACATTTCAGGGACGAGACGATCTAATAGGGTTAACTAACAACTCCCGTAACGGAATGTAGCCAAGTTCGCCTTTTTTTGCAGTCCTTTATTTTTTTACTACCCGTTTCAATGAACTATGTCATCATATTCAAATCAACGGTCTACAAAATTTTGGTCATTCACTTACATTATTTTTCCACATAAAGATTTTAACGACACTCCAAATATGTGTAAGTGAACGATCAATGTTTTGTAGCCAATCGATCTGAAGATCTCTAGTCAAAAAATAAAGGACTTCCAAAAATCTATCATGGCTACATTCCGTTACGGGAGTTGTTGATCATATGCAGTAAAATAATTGTAAAAACAGATTTTATTTTTTATTTTTCGTGAACAAAACTTGAGGACTTGCTAATTCACTACCACTGTCAACTAACGCAGAATAAAAGTTGGAAATCAGAAGTAAAAATGCTCCCATCAGAGCACAATAAAAAGCAATTTTATAGGTGGGAATCGAAGATATAAAATAAGAGAACTAACATCTACATGTACATCTACATAGATACTCTGCAAATCACATTTAAGTGCCTGGCAGAAGGTTCATTAACCACTTTCATAACCTTTCTCTGCCTTTCCATTCTCTAACAGCGTGCGGAAAGAAATAACACCTAAATCGCTCCGTTTTCGATCTGATTTTTCTTATTTTACTGGGATTGTCATGTTTCCCTATGTAGGTGGGTGCTAGCAAAATATTTTCACATTCAGAAGTAAAAGTCGGCGATTGAAACTTCGCAAATAGATCTCGCCACAACGAATAACGTCGCTCTTTAATTATTTTCACCTCAAATCGTGTCACATATGCGTGACGCTTTTCCCCTGTAACGTGATAAAACAAAACGAGCTGCCCTTCTCTGAACTTTCTCAATGTCTTCCGTTAGTCCCACCTGATAAGGGTCCCACACTGGACAACAGTACTCCAGAAGAGGACGCACAAGTGTGATGTAGGCAGTCTCTTTGGTGGAGCTGTTTCATCTTCGAAGCGTTCTGCTAATTAGTGATGGGACAACCGACTGTTTTTAACAACCGATTGGTCAATCGGTTGTTTTTTCGTTCAGTCGGTTTTTTCAGTCGAATGAAACAACCGAATGAAAATAGTCTCTGTGGCTGTTTGAATGTTTTCACTCACTGGTGGGGTTTGAGTGGTTTCAGTCGATGCGAAACAATCGAATGAAACCAGTCTCTGTCGGTTGCAGCCGCTATATGAATGTTTTCACTCATTCAGTGGGTTTGAGTGGTTTCAGTCGATGCGGGAGCACCGAATGAAACAAGTCTCTGTCCTTTATATGAATGTTCTCGGCATTGAGTTGTTTCACTTGATGCGATACAACCGACTGGAAAAAGTCTTTGTCGGTTTCTGCAGTTATATGGATGTTTTTATTAATTCATCGACTTTGTGTGACTTTATTTGCATACTCCTTCAGCCTTTTCGGGTATAAATGAACCGTGATTCAGCATGAAACATTCTTAAAGACAAATTTTAAGAATATAGCAGTGTGTCCGTATGTCTGTTTCTATTGCATGCAAATCTGCAGTTTTGTTCCAATCTTGATGAAATTTTGCACACTTGACCTTCAAAGCAAGAGAAACGTCACTCCCTGCATCAAATTTAATTCGGTGCATGGCGGAGGGTGCTTTACATACTAACTTCGACAAAAACCACAATTTGGCTGCGATCTTGATGAAATTTTGCACACTAGACCTTTAAAACAAGGCGAAGGTAACTGTGTACAATAAATTTCGTAGGTGCATGGCAGAGGGTACTTTACCTACTAACTTCAACAAATTCCGTTTGTATTCGAATTTTAATGATATATTTCACTCTTCACCTTCAAAGAAAGACAATGGTCACCGTCTACATCTACTTTAGTTCGATGCATGAGAGTAGGTATTCCAGAATTCGACGCCAATATAGAGTTTATTCCGATCCTGATGAAATTTAGCACACTTGACTTTCAAAACAAGTGGCATCTAAGATTTTGTATGGTACATGGCGCAGGGATGGAATAAACCTCCACACCGTTTCACCACAGTAATATCTGTGACAAGAGTGAATAATTATGAAACTTGAGATGAATGTTTTCATACACCGTTGACGAATACAGACGCGCTGAAGGAAATTTACAGCACTGATAAATGTTGTATGTATTCTCGTACTCCTTCAAATTAGATGGAATTAACAAAAATATTTTTATAAGAAACATTTTTATACAAAATACTTTAATAAACTTTTTTTTACAATATCTAATGTTTTAGTGATCTTCGAATTTGGATCTAGAAAATATGCTCAAAGTTAAAATACTTAACTCTGTCCTACTAGTACCTGAGATATGTATGAACAATAAGCCGCAAACCGCACGTTTCTACCTGTTCCCACTTCGGAGATACAGTATGCGAGATTAAACTTGTAGCGATCATTTTGGAACACCCTGTAGTTTCGACGCTTCTTTATTGAGACAGTACGTAACCGACAACAATCGGCGATGGCACGCCCTGCGACGCCGCCAGACACTGTTGTGTTGAGTTTGGCGCGCGCCTGCTGGCGCTGTCAGCAGTGAAAACGCAAGCGAGGCAGCACCCCCTCTCGAGTCCCCGCTCCCCGCGAAAAACGTACTGCCTCTTTTCACTTTAAAAGAAAGAATGATAATTCAGTCAATGTACAAAACTGCAAAAGTGTCGCATGTTTTCATTCGGTTGTTCCCACAGACTACTTTCATTCGAAAAAAAAAAAAAATAAATAAATAAAATAAAGTAAAACTATGACCGACTGACTCTTTCATTCGGTTGCTCCCACTGACTGGTTTCACTCAAAAGAACTAATGAAAATGCCAACGCACTGTGTCAGTTTTTTCATTCGGTTGGCCCCATCGACTGATACCACCGACTGGTTTAACTCAAAAGAACGAATGAATAGTCCAACCGACTGAATCGGTTGTTTCATTCGGTTGGTCCCACCGACTGGTTTCACTCAGAAGAACGAATGAATAATTCAACCGATACGAGAAACTACAACCGAATGATCGATTTTTTTCCAACAACCGAATGAATCGATTGTTTTCATTCGATTGTTCCCATCACTACTGCTAATGAAACGTAACCTTTGGTTCGCCTTCCCCACAATATTTTCTACATGTTCTCTCCAGTCAAAGTTGTTCGTAATTGTAACTCCTAGGTATTTGGTAGAATCTGGAACAGAAAAGGCATTTTGCTGATTGATTTCTTACCACGAGGCCAAACAATCAATGCAAATGGTTATTGCGAGACCATTAAGAAACTGCGTCGCGCAATACAGAACAAGTATCGAGGATTACTGTCAAAAGGTACTGTTTCTTTCCGTGATAATGCCCGACCTCAACTCCTACTACAACCCGGACCTCGCGCCTAGCGACTTTAATTTCTTACACTTAAAGTCCGTCCTTGGTGGTGAACACTTCAAAAATGATGACATGGTTGAATACACAGGCGGCAACCTACTATGAAGAAGGCATACAAAAACTCGTGCCACGCTATGACTAGTGCCTACAAAATTTCGGAATCTGTGTAGAAGAGGAGCTTAACAGTTTTAGATTTTTATACAATAAATATTTTTTTCTGAATCTGTACACGTTTCTTTTATAAAATCAAACGGAACTTACTTTGTGAATACACCTCGTATTTCTCTAGCGCGAATACCTAAATATTTACATCTTCGATCCCATTACTCGTATTTTATTGTGATGGTTATCTCTCCCGTTGTAGAGGGCGGGTACTAACAAAATAAATTTGAAGGGGAAAGTTAATGAAAGAAATTTCGCCGCAGTAAATAACGCCTGCTCCGACTCTTGCATCATTTCTGTGACAGTAGCTCACCTGTATCGCGAAGAGAGCTGTTCGATTGTATGATAGTATAATTTTGCAAAGTAGTATAATTTTGCAGACTATACGTGTCGATCACGTGACGGCACTCACTTAAGGACCGAATAATAACTTGGATTTGACGTGACTCTCATTCTTAATCGTTCCAATATAGCTCTTTCTCGTTCCTGTCTTGTTTGGCATTCGCGTTCGTTACGCACACGTGATTTCCTCAGAGCAATTGTTTGTAGAGAAGGAGCGTAAAACGTGCTCCGAGCATATTAATCCATCTTGCAGACAACTTCTTATCTTATTAAGTTTACTGCGATATATAAAGTGAAGTGAGGCTCATTAAATGTAGCCTGTAGCTAGTTTGTGATGAAGTGGTTAGCGTCTCCAGTACGAGATAGCTGTCGGGCTTGATTCCTAGCAACCGAGTGGACTAGAAATATCAGAAAGGATGTCCATTTAGCTGGGGAACAGTTGAGTCCAAAACTTAAGAGAAACTGACATACAAGTAGCTGAAGTGATAAATGTGCGATAGTTTTGCATCTGGCTGAGAGGCACTCAACATTCCTTCATGTGGTTCCCAGATCTGTCTATGAAAGCTCCATTTCTATACTCTCGTTAACTGGAACATGTTTTCCAGAAACGTGGAAAAAGTTACGGAAGTTCACATGTCATTTTACCACTCCTCAAATGATTAAAAACCTCTTACTTTGAAAAGTGACTGTCAAGGATGCGACAAGCCTTGCAAACATATATCTACATCCACATAAATACTCTGTGAGTCACATGGGGTGCATGACAGATGGTACATCGAACCGCTTTTATTATCTCTACGGTTCCTTTCTCTAATACCTTGCGGGAAAAAGGTACACCTAAATCTTTTCGTTTTAGATCTGATTTATTTTATTTTTATGATCATGTCCGTTGGTACTAACAAAATGTGTTCGCATTTGGAAGAGGAAATTGGTGAAAGAAATCTCGCAACAAATAGCGGCTTTCTTTTAATGATTTTCACTCCATCTCGTGCATCATGTCTGTCACATTCTCTCCTCTATATTGCGATAGTACAAAACGAGCTGCCCTTGTCTAAACATTCTCTAAATAGACTTTCAGTCCACTTCGTGGGGATCCCACAATGCGCAGCAATACTCCAAAATATGACGGACTAGTGTAATGTAGGCAATTTCTTTAGTAGAACTGTTATATCTTCTAAGAGTTCTGTCAACGAAACGTAGGCTTTGGTTCGCTTACCCGACAATATTATCTATGTGTTCTTTCCAATTTAAGTTGTTTGTAATTGTTACTCCTAGGTATTTAGTTGAATTTGCGGCCTGCAGTTGTAACTGATTTATCGTGTAAATGAAGTTTAACGGGCTTCTTTTAGTGGTCATATGGATATTGATCTTCCACCCTCAGGCTACTGCCCGTTCCATTGAACTGGTGTTCCTGGTGGTTTGCTGCGTCTGACGCAGCTATGATGTCATCGGCAAATTATAAAGTTTTTATTCCTTCTCCAAATTTTTACTTGCTTCCTTCACATCTTATTCCATTTACACTGGTCAAAATAAATAGGGGATCAGTTAAGATATCTAGGTTCTGAAGTATCGTCATCGGCGGAATGAATGGAGGAAACAACATTACGGCAACCAAGATAGTGGTAACAACAGGAAGTTGCTGAAAAAAAGTAAAATTCAAATGTTTGTAAAGAATATGGGACTTAACTGCGGAGTCATCAGTCCCTAGACTTACAAACTACTTATGAATTAACTGATACGCAAGACGACACAAGCATCCATACCCGAGGGAGGATTCGAATCTCCGACGCGGAAGGCCGCGCTATTCGCAACGTGGCGCTCCAGACCACACGGCTACTCCCCTCGCGGCGAAGTTGCTGCAGAGTGGGTGCTTCTTGACTTTTGTTTACCGAACGAATTACAGAAGCAGTTGGGTTCATATAGTGTAGCGAGCAAGTACTGGAATGCAATAACAGTGTAACTTACCCGATGTTATGGCATGGAGAGCCATAGGAAGGTTGGAAGCGGGACGGACAGGAAGGTGTCTGCAGCTATTCGAATGTCGTAAAGTGTAAATCACAGAACCAGGGGCGATTTCACATAACAGTAATCGTTAAAAGAAGGCAAGGCCAAGGTCGTCCACGTGTAACATGAGCAAGAGGTGACCGTTATCTCCGGTTAACAGCCCGTCGTGACAGGACGTTGAATACAACTCAGCTGCAATGCACCCTCCAGGCAGTAACAGGACTCCCAATATCCAGTCCGAAATCGCCTTCGGGGATGTGGTCTCTACGCACGGAGGCCTATTGTGAGTGTCCCCTAAAACCACGACTGCATTCAGCCTACAGAAACTGGGCGGAGGAATGTCAGGACTGGTCATCACGAATGGCGACAGGTTCAATTCACAGACGAGTGAGGATTTTGTTTTCGTTCCCTCATTTGGAGAGAATGTGAAACTAGGAACAGTCCTGCTTTTGTGCAGGAAACATTAGCATATCATGGTGGTGGACGAATGGTGTGGGCAAGAGTCGGTATTGGCTGACGTACGGACCTCTGTGTCGTTCAGAATGACACTTTGACTACTCAGAGTAATAGAGACAAAATCATTGACCTTTGATCTTTTATTGTGGCCTAAGCTGGTGCCATAGAAGATGGGTTCGTTGAGGTGGACGACAACGTTCGTACCCACAGAGCTGCACTGTTGGACAACATGCTTGAAGCTAAGGGAATTGAACGAATGGAATTGACAGATTGTCCACTGGACTTAAAACTGATTGAGCATGTCTGGGATGCATTTGGCAGACGCATTGCAGCCAGACTAGTACCATCTACAACGGTTGCAGAGAACTAATGAAAATGCCAACTCATGGAAGAATGGCCAAATACGCCTCAAGAGCAGATTGGTCCCCTCATACTGTCCATGCCGCGTAGGTTTGCAACTGCACACGCCGTCCGAGGAGATCACAGACCCTATTAGAGGGCAACGAGATCGACTTTTTTCAATATTATGGTTGCCTCATGGTACCTCGCTCTAAGTAAAGGCCATGTAAACCTCGAGTGAAGAGTTGAGACATCAAAATATAGTATCACAAAAAAATTACAATTGTAACCAATATCTGAATAAAATACGTTACCATATGTATATCGTGATCCCGTAATTGAGCAGTATATAAACAGATTGAATAACATTGGGGAAAGGCTACAGCCCCTTCCAAACCAATGGTTCTGTCTCAGCCCTTCATCTGTAATAACTGCTATTTGGTCTATGTACAAGTTCTATATAACTCTTCGTTCTTCGTATTTTACATTTGATACCTTCAGAATTATAAAGAGTATGTTCCAGTCAACATCGTAAAAACCTTTCTTGAACGCTACGAAAACTATAAATTAGGTTTGTATTTCCTTAACCTTTCTTCTAAGTCGTGAGTATTGCCTCACGTATTTCTAATTTTTCTAACGTTCCCCGAGGTTGGATTCGACGAATGTTTGTAAAGCTAGGGAACCTAACTGCAGTGGTCATCAGTTCGTAGACTTACATGTACTTAAACTATGCTAAGAACAACATACATACATGGACGCACAAAGAAACACATGTCCGAGTGAGACTCGAACCTCCGACGGGGAGCAACCGCGCACTTCGAAGTGAGGCGCTTTAGAGCACACGACCATTCCCTCGCGGCCCAGTTTTTCCATACACCTCCAAACCATATGAGGCGATTTGTGCATCAGTGGCCTCAGTACAAATCGTGAAATAGCAGCATGGTGCGGTTCGGGTCAGGTGATTGGGCGACACTTGTGTCAGATGTCAGTACCTGAGATCTCCAGACTCCTAAACGTCCATAGGTCCATTGCTTCTGATGTGACAGTGAAGAGGAAACGTGAAGGGACACGTAAAGCATGAAAGCGAACAGACCGAACTCGTCTGTTGACTACCGCCGACAGTAGTGTCATGCAGTGTAATGATCAGGCACCTATTCAGACCATTGAATTCCAATCAGGATGAACTGTGACATGCGGAAGGTGACAAAACTTGTATTTCCCGGTCGAGCGGCTGCCTATAATCACATATTACCTATACAGAGAAGAAGCGCCCCCCCCCCCCCCTCTAAATCGCTGTCCTGTGCTTTCCTAGTAGTTCCATAAGATACTAACTTAGTACTGGTAGACCACACTAGAGGCGCTTCTGAGGGTGCCTCTCGTACATCAGAGGGTAGCATGGAGGGTGAGGCTGAGCGGAGATTTTTTTTTTTTTTTCCTTAATGAACTTCTGTGAAACAAAGGTCCTTCGAATAAAACGTGATGCCAGAGCAACATTGGACCTCCTCTAACAAGGAAACAAAATAGAATACCTCGGTGTTATCACCAATAGGGAATAATGTCGGTAAAACACTATATGTTGAGAAGAAAATGAAGAAAAGGAGTTCTTCCATAAGCGAAAGTCAGTATTAACATTTCGTTTACATGCGATAATTAACTTTTTAAATTTTGTACTTAACAATTTTGTTTCTTTTATTTATTTTTTAATTTTTGCAAGCTACGAACTTCACTACACTGTATAGTTTGTTCTGAGGAAGAGCAATAATTGCACGAAATCGCTAAGGAAATCAATTTCTACTTTGCATTGGATAGTGTTCGTTTTTGGTGAACAATGCAGACAGAATAACGTATATTATAAATGTTTAGGTGACATAAATCCAGGAGGTACGAGACGTTAGAAAATGAAATAGTGCTGTTACTGAATGCTGCCTTTATCAGGTGTTTTCTAAAAATAGTTTCTACATAAAACCACCGAAATACTTTTAAAATCCGTCAAAATTCCCACTAGCCACTAGACGCAAAATTTGCCCACTAGACAGGTACTCAAAACCACCAGATTTAATGGGAAAACCCAAAGAGATTTTGGTCGTTTGTTAAATATACAAGGGGCAAAACACAAACAATATCCTCACTACGTGATAGTGATGGCGATCCTGCCGATGACAGCGCTACTATGACAGCGCAGAGTTCCTAAACATACCTTTTAGAAACTCATTCACCAAAGAAGACGAAACCAATATTCCAGATTTCGAATTACGAAGTAGGTATCATCGAAGTATTGCAGCAACTAAAATCTTTCCAAAAGATTGGAGAGTTGCACAGGTCACATCTAAATTGAAGAAAGGCAGTCGGAGTAACCCACAAAACTACAGGCCTGTTTCATTGACGTCAATTTGCAGCAGGGTTTTGGAACATATCCTGTATTCAAATATTATGAATTATCTTTAACAGTACGATCTATTGGCCCAAGGTCAACATGGATTTAGAAAATATGATGGGAAACACAACTAGCTCTTTATTCACAAAGTTATGGGTGCTATCGACAAGGGTTCGCAAATCGATTCCGTATTTCTTGATTTCCAGAAGGTTTAAGACAACGTACCTCGTAAACGGCTTTTAATCAAATTGCGTGGTTATGGTATATCGCCCAAAATTTGCGATTGGATAGAGGATTTCCTGTCAGAGAGGACACAGTTCGTAGAAATCGATGGTAAGGCATCGACAAAAACAGAGGTGTTATCGGGCGTTCCACAGGGTAGTGTTATTGGTCCTCTGCTGTTGCTTATTTACAAAAACTATTTAGGGGAAAATCTAAGTAGCTCTCTTAGGTTGTTTGCAGATGACGCCGTCATTTACCGTATAGTAAAATCATCTGAAGATCAAAACCAATTGCAGAACGATCTGAAAAAGATATCAGTATGGTGTAAAAATTGGCAACTGACTCTAAATAATGAGAAGTGTGAAATCGTCCGCATGAGTACGAAAAGAAATCCGTTCAACTTTGTTTACAAGATAAATCAATAAAAAGTGAAGGTCGTAAACTCCACAAAATACCGAGGAATTACTATTACTTCAGACTTAAATTGGAAAGAACACGTAGATAATATCGTGGGAAAGGCGAACCAGAGACTGCGTTTTATTAGTAGAACCCTTAAAACAGGCAACAGAACTACAAAAGAAACTGCATGCACTACCCTTGTCCGCCAATTTTTGGAGTATTGCTGCCCAGTGTGGGATCCTTATGACGTGGGTTTGACAGAGGACATCGAAAGAGTTGTGCAGCTCGTTTCGTATTGTCATGATACAGGGGAGACAGCGTTTCGGAAATGATACAGGATCTGGGATGGGAATCATTACAACAACGACGATTATCGCTGCGGCGTGGGCTACTTACGAAACTACAATCGCCAACATTCTCCTGCGAATGCGAAAATATATTGTTGACTCCCACTTACATAGGTATAAATGATCATCAGAATAAAGTACGAGAAATCAGAGCTCGAACGGAGAGATTCAGGTGTTCTTTCTTCCCGCGTGCTATTCGAGAATGGAATGGGAGATAAATAGTATAACGGTTGTTCGATGAACCCTCTGCCAGGCATTTAAATGTGATTTGCAGAGTATCCCATGTAGATGTAGATGTAGAATGCTGCCTTCATCAAGTGGTTATAAAAATTATTTTTACATAAAACCACCGAAATCCTTTTAAAATCCACCAAAATTCCCACTAGCCACTAGACGCAAAATTTGCCCATTAGACAGGTAGTAAGAACCACCCGATTTAGTGGGAAAAACGACTAACGTGGCAACACTGCTCGTGTTATACTGGGAATTAGTTTTCCAGTGATACTTTGTCGGTGGTTCCACGAAACAAACAGGACGGCGGTTGAGACGCAGAGTGTAGCGGCGGCGGAGTGACAGCGGGCTGTCAGAGCAGGGCAGAGCGGGGGCTGGGTAGCGCTGCTGGCTGGCAGGGCGGCTATCGCCGGCCTTTTTGTGGGACGCGCCTTTCTACTTAGGCCGGCGCCATTACTCACAGCCGTCCGTCTGGCCGCAGAGGCACAGCGAGGCGGGACGAGGCGCCGCCCTCTAGCCGGGGCACACACCTACACCTGCAGCTGCACCTCCACTCACCTGCACTGTCTCAAAACACTGCCTGCCCACTCACGTTTACCTAACGTCCCCATATTTAGAGGCTAGGGCTCATGAATTCGTCGACCCAGCAGGACACAGCAGAGCGAAATGTTATTGACACATTATTGAGGACGTATACGACAGACAAGGGCTCTCCAAATTATTAGACCGTGAGGGCCACTTCTCAAGTTTCGATACTCTATGGGGGCCAGACGATATAACTTGTGATTACCGAAAATTGTAATAACAGCCTATAATTTGCCGTGTAATGTCATCACGATGTGCCGGCCGCGGTGACCGAGGGGATTGAGGCGCTCCAGTCACGGTCTGCACGGCCACTAAGGTCGGGCTTTCGAATCCCCCCTCGGGCATGGATATTTGAAGCGTTCTTAGTTAGTTCATAAGTAGTTTGTAAGTTTAGGGACTGATGACCCCGTAGTTAAGTCCCATAGACTATACAAACATACATCACGATGTCAGTCAGACACCTCTATTTCAATCGTATACAATATGGCCACCACGATATCTCATCATCATCATAATCATTAGAGACTAATTATGCATTTCAGCGTTCGGTCTGGAGCATAGTACCTCTAATAAAATTCCTCCATGATCCCCTGTTCAATGCTAACATTGATGCCTCGTCTGATGTTATGCATTTTACTTCAAAACCATTCTGCACCGAATCTAAGTACTTTCTTCTTGGTCTACTCGACTTCTCTTACCCTCCGCAGCCCAGCTCATGAGCCTCTTACGTAACCTTGCTTCTCCCATGCGTGTAACACGACCTCACCATCTCAGGATGTTCGCTCTAACTACGTCATCTATGGTATTCATTCCAAGTTTTTTTTTTTGATTTCCTGATTATGGACACCCTCCTGTCATTGTTCTCATCTATTACTACCTGCAATCATTCTTGCTACTTTCATATGTGTAACCTTTACCTTGTGAATAAGGTAACCTGTATCCACCCAACTTTCACTCCCATACAACAAACTTGGTCGAAAGATAGAGCGGTGTACTCCCTTCTTGCAGAAGAGAGTCGATCTTAGCTGACCACTCACTGCATTACCTTCGCTGCACCTCGATTCATTCCAGTTCTCCCACTATGTTGCCATCCTGTGAGCAAATACATCCCATACTGTCTACCTGTTCTTTGTTCCTTCTATTTGGCACTCAATATGTTTAAATCTCTTTCCCACATACATTACTTTGGTTTTGGAGATGCTGATCTTAATATCACAATCCTTGCACCTCTGATCGAGCTCTGAAATATTAGTTTGCAACCTTTCAATCAAATCGGCCATTACAACTCATACCCATATGCAAGACTGCTTATTTTGTTTTCACCGACTCTAATCAAGAAATTCAAATGTTTGTATAGCTTATGGGACTTAACTACGGGGTCATCAGTCCTTAAACTTACAAACTACTTAATAACTAGCTAACACAAATATCCATATTCGAGGGGGAATTCGAACCCCCGACCGTAGTGGCCATGCAGACCGTGACTGGCGCGCCGCAGTCCCCTCGGCCACTGCGGCCGGTCTTATTCTAATTCTGCCCTGCAACATATGACCCATGAATAGTATGAACAACAGTGGTGACAGGTTACAGCCTTGTCGTACCCCTGAAACTACCCTGAACCATGACCTTAATTTGCCATGTGCCTGACAGTCTACGTAGAGCGCTTTAATTGCCTGCAGAGGTCTGCAGACATGTTCAAATGTCTGTAAATCTATCGGACCAAACTGCGTGGTCATCAGTTCGTAGCTTACAAACTACTTAAAACTAGGTAAACTAACCTAAGGACAACACACACACACCCATGCCCCAGGGAGGACTCGAACCTCCAAGGCGAGAAACCGCGCGCTCCGCAGCGAGACGCTTTAGACCGCTCGGCTACTCCACCGCGGCTCCTATACCATAAACTTGTAGAACTGACAGTAGCTTCCTCCTAGGAAGAAGGTCATAAGCCTTTTCTATATCTATGAAATATAGATACAATTTTCTGTTCCACTCATAGCACTTTTCCATTACCTGCCGTAAGCTAAAGATCTGGCCCTGACAGCCTCCAAGAGGCCTAAACCCACACTGATTTTCATCTAACTTGTCCTCAATTAATACTCGCACTCTATTTTCAACAATACCTGAGAATAATTTGCCTACAACGCTAATTAAAGACATACCTCGATAGTTGTTACAATCTTTCCTGTTTCCATGTTTGAAAATTGGCGTGATTACCGTTTTCGTCCAGTCAGACGGAACCTGTCCCGATTCCCACGATATCTTTCATTACAAAATGAAAGAAACATAAACAACATACGAATTACTTAACTCCACCAAACACTTCAAATATCTAATAATAATAGTAATAATATGGTTTCCTGTTCCGCAGGACCTAAGTGAGGAGTAAGACTCCATGGTCATGGAACAAGTCAAGAAATGAAGTTTAACACAAGAATGGTAACAGAAAATTTTTAAGTAGTCCTATGCACACTACAATCTTAATACTAAGTGAAAAGAATCAATAAAAATGAATTAGCTTAATTGTTTAACTTTTCTAGGAGTTCCTCGGCAGCATAAAAGGATTGAGCCACGAGGTAACTCTTCAATTTAGATGTGAAAGCGTTTGGGTTAGTGCTAAGATTCTTGAGTTCTTGTGGTAGCTTATTGAAAATGGATGCTGCAGAATACTGCACACCTTTCTGCACAAATGTCAAGGTGGTGTGATGCAAATGTAGATTCGACTTCTGTCTAGTATTCACCGAGTGAAAACTACTAACTCGTGAGAATAAGCTGATATTATAGACAACAAACGACATTAAAGAAAAAACGTATTGTGACGCCAGTATCAAAATTCACAGATACTGAAAAGGGGTCGACATGACGTTCGTGAACTTACACCACATATTGCTTGAACCGCCCGTTTCTGAGCCAAAAATATCATTTTTGTTTCAATCGAGTTACTCCAAAAATAACGCCGCACGTCATATGTGAGTGAGAGTAAGCGTAGTAGACTACTTTTCGAGTTGAAAAATCACTTATTTTAGATAATGTTCTAATTGTAAATAAAGCAGAATTTAGTTTGGAACAAGCTCCTGAACATGGGCTTTCCACGACATCTTACAGTCTATCCGAACACCTAGAAATTTAAACTGTTCATTGTCACTTATCTTATGCCCATTATGTGCAATCAAAATGTCAGATTTCGTCAAATTATGTGTTACAAATTGTAAAAACTGAAGATGCACCAGCTCCACTGCCTACATCACACTTGTACGTCCTCTCCTGGAGTACTGTTGCCCAGTGTGGGACCCTCACCAGGTGGTACTGACGGAAGACATTGAGAAGGTTCAGAGAAGGGCAGCTCTTTTGTTTCATCTCGTTACAGGGGAGAAAACGTCACGGAAATGTTGCACGATTTGAGGTTGAAATCATTAAAAGAAAGACGTTATTCGTTGCGGCAAGATCTATTTGCGAAATTTCAATCACCGACTTTTACTTCTGAATGTGAAAATATTTTGCTAACATCCACGTACATAGACATGACCATCCTAATAAAATAAGAGAAATCAGATCGAAAACGGAACGATTTAGGTGTTCTTTTTTGCCCGCGCGCTATTAGAGAATGGAACGGTAGAGAAAGGTTATGAAAGTGGTTAATGAACCCTCTGCCAGGCACTTAAATGTGATTTTCAGAGTATCTATGTACATGTACATGTAGATATAGGTGTGGACCTGCACTGTCCTGTGCACGGTTGGTGTATGAACGGTAGCAAGACGACTACAATGATGGATTCATTGTACTGTGCATTGTTCAATGTTCCCTCTACGTTCATCAGAGGGGAAGATAAGACATGGCTCGCAACACCACGATGAACGACCATGCGTGCCCCAACTTCGTTCAGCCTCAAGCTGTGCGGCGATAGGCGCTGGTGGAAGGACGAATCGTGACAAAACATATTCAATGGTGACAGCCTTTCGAGTAGCGGCATCGGGCAAGTTTACCTTATTCTAATTTAATTGCAAGTGAGTTATATGAAACTCCATTTCGACAGAACAGCGCTGCACCGCACCAAGGTGTAGTTGGAGATACTAGTGCAGTAATGTGACTGCGACGTTTACAGTTGTTTGCTTGTGGCAGTATCACAGCCATAGAATGGATTCTCAAGTCTTCACAGTTATCTGAAAGTGCGGAAAACGGAAAATTCACACAGTTCACAATTTACAGGCTAAATTAGCTATTGTGGATTTGCGTTTCAATTGAGCATAAGCGGTACATTGCCAGGCTTGGGTGACTCTAGTTGTTATTCGTTGTGTGTTTATCCCCAAAACTCACTAATTCTCCACTTTTCCCGCTATTTATAGACTGGCTTCAGAACAAAATTGTGATCACATAATCGGTATAATTGTTTATAAAACGGCTAGGTCAGAATTTGACATTCGAAAACTATAAGTCACTATTATAATTTGGTTTACAGAAATTATTGTTTGACAGAAAATTAGTATAATGTCAATTATTGTTACATAGGGGGGTTCCATAATCCTTTATGACTGTCAATTACATTAAATAATTTCTTGCAGAAAGTAAATCAAATCATTAATTAGGGCATCGTATAATTAATGTAGTACATCAAAAGAAAGAGAAAAACAGCGGCAACAAAAGTATGTACGCATTGTCTAGTTTAGCTAGAAATAAATAACGGACTTGAAATCACTATGACTGTCTTGACCGCAGTTGCAATTTATTAATGCCTTACGCGTTTCGACAAACGCTATAAAAAGACAATGGTATTAATATTCCATCCAACACTTTTATAAAACATAACAAATGAGTAACACTATCTTTATACTCACCATACTGTTAAAAATTTTTAAAAAGTAAAACTAAAATATTCCCCTTAATTCCTCATAATAACTGTAATGGGCATAAGTCATAAATGAAAGAAGTATAGCCGGCCGCGGTGGCCGAGGAGACTAAGGCGCTCCAGTCACGGTGTGTACGGCCACTACGGTCGGGGGTTCGAATCCCCCCTCGGGCATGTATATTTGTGCCGTCCTGGTTCGTAAGTAGTTCATAAGTTTAGGGACTGATGACCCGTAGTTAAGTCCCATAGACTTTACAAACATTTGAACATTTGAAAAGAAGTATAAAATTCGCCTCAGAACATCCCTGTAGGAAGGTCAAATGCAAACTGACGTCTGCTTAACAGTAAGTTACTAAGAAAAAATTCTGCCAGATGGCCACAGTCTTTCTGCTTGCCGCCGCGGAGGAGCGGCCGAGCGCATTGAGGCGCTATGCTACGATGTGCGAGGCCGTTCCCCGTTCGAATCCCCCCTCGGGCATGGATGTTTGTGCTGTCTTCAGTATAAGCTAGTTCTTAAGTAGTTTGGTAAGTCCCATAAGCTCTATAAACATTTGAACATTTCTTTCCTGCCCCTATCTTACACACTACCATACTCATTCCTTTTTTTATTTTTTATTTTTTTTAATTTAATACATTTATGGTTGTCCCCCATTCCTTTATGAGTAGTAGCTATATTAAATAAAATAATTTATTTCAAAGTTCAAATGTTTATAATTCTATGGGACTCATCTGCTTGGCTATTAGTCCCTAGCTTACGAGCTAAGTTAAACTAACCTGAGGACAACACCCACATCCATGCCCGAGGGGGAGGGGGGATTCGAACCCCCCAACGCGGGAGGCTGCGCGATCCGTAACGTGTCGCTCCAGACCGCTCGGCTACTCCCGCGCTACTAATGATTTATTCCAGAAAAGGCGTAGTAAGGCCTTAATAAATAATAACTAGGGTCAAGACAGTCAAAGTAATTTCATTTGCAAATGATGGTTAAAGGAAGGGAAGGAAGAAGGAGAGGAAAGAAAGGATTGACAGTGTCCGCATTAGGGCATTGATATCATGCAATGGCGACAAGTGAAAATGTGAACCGGACCAGGAATCGAACCCGGGTCTCCCGCTTCGGGCCAGCGGTCGTCTTAACCACTTGGCCACCCGTGCTCACCTTCCGCCAGTCTCAATTTCCCACAAGTCGCACGCTATGCTCGTAACGCCCCTATTGTCCATGCCCTGTTACACTCTCCATTACGGATTCCCGTGCGAGGTTGGACGTATGGTCGCATCTGCCGTGCAATAACTGAAGCTAACGCCGTCGTCGCGTTTAAATAGTTATATTCCGAAAGAACAGACACCAGACCAATACAAAAAGTAATTTGAAGTGCATCAAAATGGCGACCACGTCTCACAAATGTCTAATGCAGACAGCAAGCAATAAACAACGGAAATAATTGTAATAACGGTAAGTTTCTCGTGCGCTGCCGTGTCGTCGGTGCTGGCTGCCTGTGACAGAGCCGGTGTCCTGGGCATCGGTGAGCGTTCACGCACCGCACGGGGTGGCCGTGCGGCGAGGTAAACATGTCCCCCGGCGGTCAATACGTGGCTGGCGCCTTATCGACGCAACGCCCCCAGGCCGTCGTAGTAGGAGGCGTATTTACGGCCGCAGCGCGCCCTACCGGAAGGTGGGAGGGGTGGTTGGTGGGGGTGAGGTGAGGGGGAGGCGGGGGTGTGCGGCTGTCACGCGACGCCGCGGCACGCGACCCTGGCAGCCGATAGCAGAGGCCCTACCTGCCCAGATAGCGCTGCTGTTGTGTCTGGACGGCCGTCTGCCAGCCACGCTGGGACTGACGAGGCGTGAGCGCGTGCTGCCACAGCAGTCACAACACCACCACACTACACCCACCATAACAAACATTTCTGTTGCTGCCAACATCGCGTATTCACACCTCTACTTGGATTTACCGGTTCCGGCGCTTCTTGTCGCCTTCATCAGAGCTAAAATAATCATAAAGAAGAGGATCAACAAAAGCACCTACGTTGCTAACATGCAGCAGCCGTTAAAAATCTTAAACATCATAAAATGATGCTTACATACATTTCGAAAAGTGATTGTCCAACTATTCTGCATACTTCTGTCTGTAGTTCGTATTGCAGGTTTGTCACTTAGGAAAAAAATTGTTTGTCAGATGATGGTATGTACACAGTGTTTCCCCCACAACATTTCTCACTATAGACATAAAAAAAACCCACCCTTATTCTTTCCATTCTCCACTCCGAGGAGTGGAGCGGGCTGTTTGAGATCCGGCCCATAAAGAGTCGCGGTTCTATTCAGCGAATTATCAGACTAGCCGATAGTGGGGCAAAATGGGAATCCCAATTGGGAATAAGTGGGAGGGGCTTGCCAGTTCCGACGTACGCCTTACAACCAAGGAAAACCTCCCGAAAACCTTGGTCGGAACCGGGGGATTGGGACCAATTTAATTTATCTCTTGGACGTTGCCCCAGACTAACAATGGATCATCGGGAGAGCACGAGTGCACTCACGACAATCGAGGACCGGACGCCCGAGTTACTCTCGTAAACTCGTCGAGATCAGCTCTGCCACCAGTGGACAAGCTTCCCCCCTAGAGGAACCGCACCCGTGAGACGGTATCCTCTGCGTTCGACTATAGTCATTCTTTTCATTCTCCACTCCGAGGAGTGGAGCGGGCTGTTTGAGATCCGGCCCATAAAGAGTCGCGGTTCTATTCAGCCAATTATCAGACAAGCTGATAGTGGGGCAAAGGGGGAATCCCAATTGGGAATAAGTGGGAGGGGTTTACCAGTTCCGGCATACGCCTTAAAACCAAGGAAAACCTCCCGAAAACCTTGGTCGGAACCGGGGGGTTGGGACCAATTTAATTTATCTCTGGGACTTGCCCCGGACTAAAAATGGATTATCGAGAGAACACGAATGCACTCACGACAATCAAAGTTCGGACGCCCGAGTTACTCTCGTAATCTCGTAGAGATCAGCTCGATCCACCTGTGGACAAGCATCCCCCTACAGGAACCGCACCCGTGGGCACGGTGTCCTGTGCGTCGCCTATAGTCATACGTCTTGTTGGCGTGTTATTGTCAGGCCTCATCACATTCAACTATGCAGATATATAAACATTATAAACACCAAGGGAAAATTGTGCTCAACGATCAACTGGAAACAGTAGTTAATAATTTCTTTAGCATTTTTGATGTACTGTAAGATCAGCAAGCCCCCTCCCCCTCCCCGGCCCGCGCACGCGTGTGAAGTACCGTAGCAGCAAAAATGCTGAAGAAATTATTATCTACTGTTTCCAGTTGATCGTTGAGCACAATTTTCTCTTTGTGTTTAAATGTTTATATATCTGCATACTTTCCTAAATATGCGTGCTCGCGCAGTTGAATGTGATGAGGCCTGACAATAACAAGCCAACAAGACGTATGTCTGTAGTTCCCCCACAACATCTCACTATAGATATAAAAAAAAAAAAATTCTTTATATCTATAGTGAGATGTTGTGGGGGAACTACAGACAGAAGTATGCAGAATAGTAGGGCAATCACTTTTCGACAGGTACGTAAGCATCATTTTACAGTGTTTACACTTTGACATTTTAATGGTTGATGCACGTTAGCGACGCAGGTGCTTTTATTCATTCTCTTCTTTGTGATTATGTTAGCTCTGATGATGGCGGCGAGATCCACCGAAACCGGTAAATCCAAGGAAAGGTCTGAATTCGCGACGTAGGCAATAAAATAAACTTAACATAAAAACAGATCGCACCCAGCAATATGTTTAAGTTACTGATGGAAACTTTACAAAGCCTATTCTTCCGTGTCTACCGAGCAAGGACGATGGTTCAAATCCACCTCTGGCCATCCAGATTCAGGTTTCCCGTGATTTCCCTAAATCACCCCAGACAAATGACGGGATGGTTCCTCTGAAAGGGCATGGCCGATTTCGTCCACATTCTTATCCAAACAAACCAAGGCAGTTCGCAGATATCGCACTATATGCAAACAATAGGCAGTCACGAAATGGATATTCATGACAAGAACAAATTTGGCCATCAACACACAGATCTAGCTTACAGGAAATGAGGAAATAAAAGAACTTGATGCACATATTAAATCTGAATGATACATAAACCACCAGTCATAATAAGAATAAACACACCTGACGCATTACAACTCTGCAATCAGATTTTTTAGTCACTTACCATGCTCAAAGCGCACTATTTCTACCAACACCGGTCTTAGTGTATCAGCGGCGCAGTGGACCGTTTTCGCTACTCAAATACCCAGCTGTGTAGTTAAGCAAAACAAGGTTCTAAGCAACCTGCTAAGCGATAATAACAAATTAAAACACTTTACAGGCTGAGATGGCAAAGTGACGAGTTAGAGGGGATTATAAAGCTCGATCATCAGTCCCTTTGGGGAGCGTATTTCTCCCATAATATTAACAAGTTGGCTCCGGAAAACACACTTTCACGGCTATGATCGGCAGTCTCCAAGAAACGATTAGGTGCATGAGAATATGCGCAAGCGACACTCTTGAGCTCACAACAATATACCAACATCAGGCGTCCTGCCCAGCGCCGGCTGCAAGTCAATCCCGCCGTTACTTCCTGTCAGTTTTTCACCTTTGCTGCCAGAACTATTCGTCGTTACGCGAAAGTTCACCAGCCGAACGCACGTCCTCTAGCGCAGGTCGAAAAAAAAAAAAAAGTCACAAATGAACAAAATAAAGAACAGATTTGTACAGTTAAATCAGACGACACTCTGATCCGCGTACGCGTCTCCGGAGATTCACAACATCAGCTGAAGAAAACTAATGACTGTGAGAAATGGCTGCGGGTTCCTTGTGAGGTCTGCCTTCAAGATACTCGCTGATAAGAGCGTCGTAGGGTTTTCCTGGAATATTCTTGAATGAGTAGGTAAAGGTTTCGTAATGTCCTTTCTTTCTGAATTCTCTCCTTGATTATATATGTATTATGTGAGTTGCGATGCTGTTATTTTACATACAAGGGAAACTACCAATCAAATAATAGCTTTCTTGCCAAAGGAAAAGGAAAGTTATAATAATCCTCTCACGATCAGAAACAAAACAGAGATCGAGAATAAATAAAATCACAATAGTCTCAGAATAATCATGCAATCTCTTTCATATGATAGCAGTGTCATATTACAGCAGCGGCCCTGTACTTTGGTAGATGCTTTCGAATCATTATATTTGGCATGTGATCTTTTTTACATGATAGTAGTCCTGATAAGTTGCAATTGCATGACTGTACTTTGATAGGTGCTTTCGAAGCAATGTAGTTTACTCCTCGTCGATGTCTAGAACTCCACTACACCATACATTGCAGCAAGAAAAGTCCCTTTTTGGTGTCAAAGGATGACAGCCGTTTCCTCTGGCGCAGACTGATCACCGATTGAACATCTATGTTTATGATGAAACGACGAGTGCAGTCCTGTGACCCAATGCCAACCATCACAGATGAAAAATGGAACCATGTGAATGCAGCCTACATAGGTATTCAACAGGATGGCGAGTTGCGTGTAATACTCGTCGATGCCATCAAGCACCCGAGGTGGACTCTGTGTCCGCTAGACAACATGACACATGCTGAAACGAGGTGCCTGAAATACTAATCATTTCTTCAGAACATGGTAATCAAATAGTTCTGTAATACGAATTGTTATCTCTAGTCCTCTGTCTAGAGGGAATGGCCACGCGTTCAGAGGCACCATGGCACGGGTGGAGGTTCGAGTCGTCCCTCAAACAAGGATGTGTGTGCTCTCCTTAGCATAAGTTACTTCAAAAACACTCCTTGCCTTTAAAATTGCTGCACCACGAAAACGACGTGCTACATACGCGAAATTTAACTGACAGGAAGAAGCTGCTGCGATATGGAAATATTAGCTTTTCAGAGCATTCACACAAGTTTGACGCCGGTCCCGACACCTACAACGTGTTGACATGAGAAAAGTTTCCAACCGATTTCTCATAGACAAACAGCAGTTGACCGGCGTTGCCTGTTGAAACGTTGTTGTAAGGAGGAGAAATGCGTACCATCACGTTTCCGACTTTGATAAAGGTCGGATTATAGCCTATCGCGATTGCGGTTAATCGTATCGCGACATTGCTGCTCGCGTTGGTCGCGATCCAATGACTATTAGCAAAATATGGAATCGGTGGGTTGAGGAGGGCAATAGGGAACGCCGTTCTGGATCCCAACGGCCTCGAATCACTAGCAGTCGAGATGACAGGCATCTTATACGCATGGCTGTAACGGATCGTGCAACCACGTCTAGATCCCTGAGTCAACAGATGGGGACGTTTTCAAGGCAACAACCATCTTCAGGAACAGTTCGACGACGTTTGCAGCAGCATGGACTATCAACTCGCATGGCTGCGGTTACCCTTGACGCTGCAACCGCTTGCGTATCACCCGGCGTGATGGTGTCATTGGTTACACGTCTCAGTCACCTCTAGTTCGCATCGACGGCACTCCGAACAGTGGCCGTTACATTTCGGATGTATTACGACCCGTGACTCTACCGTTTATTTAATCCCTGCGAAACCCTAAATTTCAGCAGGATAATCCACTACCGCATGTTGCAGGCCCTGAACGGGCCTTTGTGGATACGGAAAACGTTCGACTGCTGCCCTGGCCAACACATTCTCCAGATCTCTCACCAATAGAAAACGTCTGGTCAATGGTGGCCGAGCAACTGCCTCGTCACAATACGCCAGTCACTACTCTTGATGAACTGTGGTATCGTTTACACGCCATCCAAGCTCTGACTCAATGGCCAGGCGTATCAAGGCCGTTATTACGGTCAGAGGCAACCACTTCTGGGTATTGGTTTCTCAGGATCTATGCACCCAAATTGGGTGAAAATGTAATAACATGTCAGGTCTAGTATAATATATTTGTCCAATGAATACCCATTTATTATCTACATTTCGTCCTGTTGTAGCAATTTTAATGGGCAGTCGTATATGACTGACAGATGTTGTAATCGTAAAAGTTTGTCTGGTGTGTGAGTAATACGTTAGTTCCGTTACTCGGTCGTTAGGGGAGCAGGAGTACAAATAAGAGTTTGGCCCTGGCGTCTCGGGGCTAACGGCCGCTGTCTCGGGTCCTCGGCACAGCTGTGGGGTGCCGGCGCGGCGTCAGCAGGTAGCTGGGAGGGTGAGGCCGCGGCTGCCGTCTGTCGGCCGACACCACAACTCCATTTGCCGGCGACGAGACGCGACACCTCCATTAGGGCGGCTGGCGCCCGCCGCCCCCGCCGCCCTCGCCCTCCCACGTCTCCGCGGGTTCCCAGGCCGCCTCAGCCGAAACCTTCTGGCTGCGGTCTCGGCAACCCATAGAGCGGCATATCTGCCACTGGATGCACCGTCCAATTTGAAGGTGATATGTCTTTACCCGGCAGAGCTACTGAAGTCTCATGGAGAACCAGCGATGACTAAAGTATTTCGCGGTGGCCGAGGTGACTGAGGCGCTTCAGTCACGGTCAGCACGGCCACTACGGTCGGGGGTTCGAATCTCCCCTCGGGCATGGATATTTGTGCCGTCCTAGTTGGTAAGTAGGGTAAGCTAAAAAAAAAAAAAAAAAAAAAAAAAAAAAAGGCATGCGAAATACCCTCAGACTTCAAGAATTCAATTTGAACATCCACCAAATGAATGTCAATCTATAACCAGGGAATCTATGTGGACACAGAAATTTTTTAAAAAAAAAAGTCTTCCAAATTTGGAACATGAAAGAAAAACTCCCGGCTGGATCTCAACTGCAATAGAGAGCCTGGAAGAGCCTAAATACTAAATAGACTTAGGTGTCGAATGGGGAGATCAAAGGATAACCTGTTCCAGTGGGGATACGCAGAAGACGACCTCTGACAATGTGGAGAAAAACAAACAATGACACACCTGCTAAGCTGTCCATCCTTGCCGGCGCCATGCACTTTCCAAGACCTGTGGCTGGCCAACAACGTTGGAGTGAAGAGTTACGAACACTGGAGAGAGATATGATCTGCTATGACGTTTGATGTGTGAAAATCATGACTGTATATATGAATGTATAATTAGCACTTAGTTTTATTAGTAATCTAGAATATGAAGCCTGTTAATAAATTACAGATGTAGCTCAGACACGATTAAAATTTCTAAACCCTATTCCAAAGAAAGCAGGTGCAAACAAGTGTGAAAATCATAGAACCATCAGTTTAATCAGTCACGGTTGCAAAATATTAACACAAAATTATTTACACAATTATGAACAGGCTGATAGATGCTGACCTCGGGGAAGATCAGTTCGGATTCAGGAGGAATGTAGGAACACGGAGACAATACTCACGACTTATATTAGAAAACAGATTAAGGAAAGGCAATCCTTCTTTTCTAGCTTTTGTAGATTTGGAGAAAGCGTTTGTCAGTGTTGATTGGAACACACAATTTCAAATGCTGAAATCAACAGGGGCGAAATATAGGGAACGGAAGGTTACTTACAACTTGTACATCAACCAAATTGCTTGTTATTAGAGTTGAAGGGCATGGCAGGGACGCAGTAGTTGGGAAGGTAGTGAGACAGGGTTGTAGCCTTTCTCAAATGTTGTTCAATTTGTACATTGAGCAAGCTGTGAAGGAAAACAAAGAGAAATTTGGAAAAGGAATTTGAGTTCAGGGTGAAGAAATAAAAATGTTGCGTTTTGTTGATGACATTGTAATTCAGATACAGCAAATGACTTGGAAGAGCTGTTGGATGTGATAGAACGTATGTTGAAAGGGGGCGTATAAAATGAACATTAACAAGAGCATAACAAGGTTAATGTTAGAAAGCTACTGAGATAGCAAAGGCTGTTGCATTCCCGATTAAAAACAGAACACGCTACTGATGACAGGCAAAAGTTAGTAGATATTCGTGCGTCTATAAAAAGATCGATATGCGCATAATTACCACAGCCATACCTTAGCAAAAGATCTTTCCGAGAACCCGAAAAAGAACTGGTGCTATGTAAAATCGATAGGCAGGTCAAAGCCCACTATGCAGTCACTCGTTGACCTTTCCGGGGCTGTAATAGAAGAAAGCAAACGGTAAGCTGAAGTTATAAATTTAACCTTTAAGAAATCTTTCACGCAGGGGAAACGCACAAATGTATCATCATTTGCTCAACGTACAAATTCCAAAATGGAGGACATAGCAATAGGTATTTCCGGCGTAGAGAAGCAGCTGAGAGAGCTAAATACCGGATGGAATACCAGTTCGGTTGTACAAAGAGTATTCTGCGGTAGTGGCCCCCTACTTAGCTTGCATTTATCGCGAATCTTTAATTCAGCGCAGGTGACTCCCGTTTATAAGAAAGGAAAGAGAACAGACCCACATAATTACAGGCCAATATCTAGGCGTAACATTGCAGAGCGATATGAAATGGAAAGAAAATGTAAGGACAGTTGTGAGTAAGGCGCACAGCCGACTTCGATTTATTGGGAGAATTTTGGGAAGATGTACTTCATCTGTGAACGCTTATAAAACGATTGTACGACCACGTTTTGTGTATTGCTCAAGTGTTTGGGACCCGCAGCAGATCAGTTTAAAGGAAGTCATGGAAGCAGTTCAGAGGCGAGCAGCTAGGTTTGTTACTGGTAGGTTCGATCAATGCGCGAGTGTCAAGGAAATGCTCCGGCAACTCAATTGGGGATGGCTGGAGAAAAGTCGACGTCCTTTTCGTGAATTTCTGTCGAGGAAATTTAGAGGACGGAATTTGAAGCTGAGTGTAGTACGATCTTGAAAGTGCGTGCTGTTGGTACGTCAGCACCACTGATGCTGATGGTATCTCAGTCGTTTACATATGTGGTGAGGTAACAGGTCTTCAGCACTTTGAGCCGTAGTCGTTCTTACGCAAGGCGATCGTTCCAAGCTTGGACTTGTAGATCAGTCTTCAGAGGCCAGCATAGCGTCGAGGGTGAAGTTTTCTGCATTTGTGACCGAATCGATGACTTATGTTATGTAGGAGGGTCGAGAGAGCACGTCCCTGTTCTACAGAAATAGGGATAGTCCGGCTGATAATTGTATTGATGTATTGATGATAGAGCAGTCTGACCCATCTCACAAGCGCTTCAGCTGCTCCATGCTCTTGCGTAGCGAACCAAATCAACTCGATAGCGTTTTCGAGGTCGAGAAAGGCAAAGTGTAGGTGTTTCGACTTCTCGCTATGTTTACAATATTTTTGTATAAAATAAATCACTGCAAGAAATTGTTATTTAAACATTACTTTTACCTCAGCGGTGAAGCCAGATTCTGGATCTCGGCGGGGGAGGGGGGGGGAAGGTGGTTGAGCTCATAGAAATTTTGTACCTGTAGCTTCCTCCGCGCCCCCCCCCCCCCCTCTCCTGGATTCGCCACTGCTTCACCATTTTCAGAAGTCTTTGTCAGGAAAGCATTCGTATATAAATTCATTTTCATATAAGAAAAAAATGTTCCTGTTAATTGCCGTGCTGTCGTTGTACACTAGATTGCGAAGGTTTTTTCCACAAAACTTGTGGGTGACGTTAAAACACGTTTGGGGAGCCCAGTGGACTGTGTTGAGCCCTTTCTATACGAGACGTGCAGCATGCACAAGGAAGTCGTTGTCAGATGCAGCGCCCCTTGCGATACATCGTCGAACTACAAAGAAGCGTTCAAACGGTACGCATTTGTTGAGTCGTCTGCTTCACGCGTCTACTTTGTTTGTTGTCAACTTAACAGCAAATGAATCGCCGCGTTAACATCACTTTTCGAAACTGTATGATATGTTGTGATGATTAAAACATTTATTTGTGTTTTAGACTGCCACGGTGAAACTGTGTTTAATTGTTTTCGTGCAGTTCATGCTTAACTGCGTCGCTCACATGTGTTAACGTCCTCATTACAAAATTCGATTACATACTTCCAGCCCCCTGCTGTTTGAGACGCCTATGTGTATGATGAACAAGCTCAGGTGTCTATACATAGACCTTTCACTTTCATTAAGCTTCAAATAATGCTCACGAAAAACAAATATTTCATCTGTTAACTACAGCATGTTTCAAGGAAAATAGCAAATAGTTTAGAATATGGTAATAAATACGATTTGCAGTTAAAATTCCGTATAACTTGTGTCCAATTTTTATTGACTACAGAGATCTAGCTCTTGGTACGTACAACAAACTGATTTGGATATTTTGACTGATTCTTTCGTCGGTTCTTGGTAGATCACCATATTGACTTTTATTTAAATAACCGGTTTTAGACGTAGTTTAAAGTCTGCATATATCCTAGTAAGCCTAAAACCGGATAACTAAGTGGAAATGAACGTATAGAACAGACAAAAAATGTTTCTTTTTAGTAAGTTTGATGATTTGTTACCAAGAACCAAATCAGTGAAAGTTTCTTGATTTACATTTGCTCTACGTTTGTTTGGATTTCATATTACCAGCTACATCTCTGTATTCAATAAAAAATGTACACAGGTTATATTAAATTTTTAATGCAATTCCTCTATAGTATCACCTCCTAACACATATACAGGGAGCGATACCGCACAATAAACTTAGTTTCGGTGCGGGCAGTGGCGGGTTGGACCAAGACTGTTTTGGCTTCCCTGGAAAAATCAAATCAAAATCACCTCCTAAAATACGACTCAGTCGAAAAACTACGTTCCTCTGAGCAGGAGACAAGTACACATTCTCAAACAAATTCTCGATTTGGCTTGCTTTGTCAGTTGGGTTTTCCATACAGTCGTCTGCGGATGCGCGAAGCACTTCCACACGCGTGAGAATAAAATCCATCCTATTCCGTCTACTAGCGATCGTATGCGTGCATCTTGTGCAAGTGGACGCGTCTACACTATACGCGGACGGCGTAACCGGTGCATCATGGGTAATCTGGTAAGCTCTCACTTCCCGTGTGATAAGGGCTTTACTGTTAAATCCAAGGTGAGCGCGATGGTGAGCTTCCCTGTTAGAAGGAGCAGCTTTGTGTGTGTCTGGAAAAGCCGTAGGGTGCAAGACGAGGCGCCAGGGCTTTGGCCGGCGCCAGGTGGGGGTGGGAGTGGTGGGACAGGAAGTGGCGCCACCCCGCCCCCGCAGCCTCCGGAGCAATTAGCCGCGACTGACCCGTGATTGAGATGGGAGCCGGCCCATTACACGCGGCCGGCCGGCTTACATCAAGCAGCCGGCAGGCGGGAGACAAATGGAGGGGCCGCAGATGCGGCAGGCGATAGGCGCCACAGCCGCCGACACCGAAACCCTTTCTGGAGGCGCCGGCTAGCCGGCTCACGCGTAGCCAGCCCGCCGCAGGCGCAGCCGCGGGCTGCCGCCTCCCGCAGCCGCCCCCACAAATCCACGTGACGAGCCCCAGCCACGGCTGACAGCTGCCCAGCGCCACAACCAACACGCCCCGTGTACACGCCCATAGGGCCAAGCTAGGCGTGGCAAGGGTGAAGCACCTGCCCAAAGGAAGTGGCACTCTAACTACAGAAGTAAAACCATAGCATTAGAATCACGGTATTCAGACATTTTTCATCGTTATGTAATTTTAATATTATGTTAAGAGAAAGAATTTTCTCATTTTTCAAAATTGTTAGTAAATTCGAATTACATCATCGTACTATTCACAGAATACACGACATCAACTGCGATTGGGCAAAGCTGAAAATGTATACCCGGCCGGGATTAGAACCCGGGTCTCCTACTTTCTAGGCAGTTGCGCTGAAAAATGTTCAAATGTTTATAAAGCTTATGGGACTCAACTACGGGGTCATCAGTCCCTAAACTTACAAACTACTTATGAACTACTTACGAACTAGGACGGCACAAATATCCGTGCCCGAGGGGGGATTCGAACTCACGACCGTAGTGGCCGTGCAGACCGTGACTGAAGCGCCTCAGTCCCCTCGGCCACCGCGGCCGGCAGTTGCGCTGACCCCTACACCACTGCGGACACAGTGATCACCGCACCTGCAAGGAAGTACCTAAGCACGCCTCCCGTCAGATACGAATTCCCAGCTTCGCCCTGCCGACAGTATAGGCCAGTCGTCAGGTATGTTTAGGTCCAAAAAAATTGCAGGAAGCTGAATTTTTGGTATGTTGTTAGCACATATTAGACTAGTATTAAACCAAGTTTGCAGCTTGGAAATCCTTTAGCTTAACTTTTGAGAGCCAAAAAACCTCGCAATTTTCGGACTTTTTTCGGTTTTGGCTTATAACTCGTGAAGGGTGGTGTTTTGACGAAAAGTCACTCACATCTCTATTAATGTAGATAAAATATCCTAAAATTTAAGCTTAACCACAGCTCTGTAAGTCCAATAGTTCCCGAGATATTGACCTTCAAAAATTGACTTATTTCTCCAAAAAGTTTAAATTTCCGATTTTAGTCATCTTGCGGTTAGAATATTGGCTCTAATGATCATCCCACAGGGAAAGTCATACAAAACAAAGTTATAGAGCTGTTATTTAGCTTTAACCTAAGTACAGAACGAAGTCCATAGGCCCAATAGATTTTTAATTATCGTTAAAAAACGAAAAGTTGGAAAAATCGGATTATTCAATAAACTAACCCAGATGAATTGTAGTCCTCTTATTCTATATATGTTAAAGAAAAAGGAGGAATTACATATTCACTATGATTATTAACGCACTGTATATAAATAGGATTTTTTGAACACTGTTTTCAGCAAATATTCAACAGAGAAGTTCCTTGTGTCCATTTCCTGCCATTATGGCACCGATGGCCCCCATGAATGACGGGTGAAGCACCTGCGCAACGGAAGTGACACGTCATGGGTACAGCACAATAGTGAGTAAGGACAGTTGTGAGTAAGGCGGACAGTGGACTTCGGTTTATTGGGAGAATTGTTGGGAAGATGTGCTTTACCTGTAAAGGAGAACGCGTAAAAAACGCTTGTACGACCACGTCTTGAGTATTGCTCAAGTGTTTGGGACCCGCAGCAGATCTGTTTAAAGGAAGACATAGAAGCAGTTCAGAGGCGAGCAGCTAGGTTTGTTACTGGTAGGTTCGACAAATGCGCGAGTATCACGGAAATGCTCCGGCAGCTCAATTGGGGATCGCTGGAAGAAAGACGACGTTCTTTTCGTGGTTGATGGGCCGGAATTTGAAGCTGAGTAGTGTACGATCTTGCTGCCAGCTACTTACATTTCGCATAGTGATCACAAAGACAAGAGAAATTAGGGCTCGTACGGATGCATATAGGCATTCTTCTTTTTCCCTCGTTCTATTTGGGAGTGGAATAGCAAGGGAAATGCCTAGTAGTTGTACAGTGTACCCTCCGCCACGCACCTTACGGTGGATTGCGGAGTATGTATGTAGATGTAGTATTTATACACTCCCGGAAAATGAAAAAAGAACATCATGAATTTGTCAACCCAGCAAAGGATGTATACAACACACGATCACGCAGTCAGAACCATACGCACGTCAGTACAGTCACCGGAGCGTGCATAATGTCGACGCTACTATCGTGTATGTCCTTCTCTTGGAGCAATGCAGTGACCAACGTTTTTTATGACGACGGTCGTAGAGTTGCCGAATGAAGTCTTACGGTATGACCTGCCATGCAATTTCCATCTGTTGCCTCAGTTGGGCCGGAAGTCGTGCCTGTCGTGCAGACCACAGCAAGATGACGTTTCATCCGGTCCCAGACATGCTCAATGGGGAACAGATCTGGGGATAATGATGGGCAGCGTAGTTGACGTACACCTAGAAGAGTTGGGTTGGGTTGTACGGGATAGTTGTGGACATGCATTGTCCTTTTGGAAAACACATCGCCTTGTTGCTGCATGAACGGTGGCAAGATGGGTTGGAAGAAAAGAAGGAAGTTTAGTGCTTAACGCCCCGCCGACAGCTTGATATTTGAGGCGGAGCTTACGCTCGAGGTGTTTGAGTAATGATGGGGAAGGAAATCGGCCGTGCCCTTTGAAAGGAACCATCCCGGCACTTTCCTGGAGTGATTTAGGGAAATAACGTAAAACCTTAATCAGGATGGCCGGATGTAGATTTGAACCACCATCCTCCCGAATGCGAGTCCAGTGTGTTACCACTGCGCCACCTACGATATAGCCCTCCACACCATGATGTCACGTGTCGGCCCCGTTTGCCACTACAGATTTTCGGACTTCTCTGCACGATACCACACACGCGTACCACCATCAGCGGCACGGAGGCAGCGACGACTCTCATAACTGAAGACGACACGTTCCTTCATAAGTACCTACCGTAACTTCATTGGAGGCGGGCTGAACTATCTTTCAGCGTGAGCGGAGGGCACCCTGACGGTGCTCATGATCATGCATCATTGGGAGGAGAGCGACATTATACACTCGCCATTCTCCTCTAGTGATCGTCTAGAAAACATTGAACAGTCCATGGTACACTGAAACCATCATTTAACCCGTCTTGCTGCCATTCATGCACCAACAAGATGACACGCTTTTCCAGCACTACAATGTGGATCCACATGTATTCCGTACCGCCCAACGTGCTCTTCAAGGTGTACGTCAACTACCCTGCCCAGCACGATCCCCACATCTCTGTCCCCATTGAGCATGTTTGGGACCGCTTGAAACGAAATCTGGCCTAACTGAGGCTCCAGGTGGAAACTGCATGGAAGGCCATTCCACATAACCACATTCGGAACTTCTACGATCATTTCCATGAAAGAATTACAGCCTGCATTGCTGCAAAAGGAGGGTATACACGGTACTAACGCCAACATTGCGGATGCTCTGGTGACTGTACTCACGAGCGTACGGTTCTGCCTGTGTGATCGTGTGTCAATAAAATTTCCCTTTGCTGGATGGTGTTGTTTTTTCATTTTCCATGAGTGTATATACGAGGGCTGTTCAGTACAGAATGACCATGATTTTTTTTTTTTTGACAATTTACCTCTACTCATCATAATTTTGATGGTCCTTCTGAAAATGAAAACTCGTGCCACATAGGCGTCGAGAGCCCAACGGGTACCGACCGACCGCCGTGTCATCCTCTGCCCGAATGCGGCATAGAGGTGCGCATGGTCAGCGCCCTACACTCCCGGTGGTTGCGTCGGTTTCCAGACCGGAGCCGTCACTTCTCCATCAAGCAACTCCTCAGTTGGCCTCACAGGGGCTGAGCGCACCCCGCTTGCCAACACCACTTTGCAGACAAAGACAGTCAGCCATCCAAGTGCTATCCAAGCCCGATAGCGCTTAACTTCGGTGATCTAACGGGAACCGCCGTATCCACTACAGCACGACAGTTGGCACTTGAAATAAAGACTATTTAAGAAACCAATATACGTATTTCGAATGCATATATTCATCATACTTTAAGACATACAAATATGAAACTTTACAGACATTTGTTTCAGAAATTGCTATAACCACTCGCCTTTATTTCGATGGAGTTATTTACTGACCATAACAGGTTTCGAGCTGCCAAACAGCTCATCATCGGACCGTACATACGTTTCACAGTTTGTTACTTACAGTCAAAAATTTGATTATAAGTGTACCCATATGGGCGTCGCGTTTCGAAAACATTTTGAAAATGCCACTACACTCCACAGAAATTTCGAAAAACAGACATTCACATCTTTTAAGGTAAGGTAAAGCAGTCAACAATCCGAAGATTGGTTTGAACACCACAGTGCTTTACTTGGCATGGTCCTGTTTCGAGGTGGTATGCCGTTGCCTTCCTCCGACCTTCGAACTGACTTACCCAGCCAGTTATAGGGGGACCTACAGTTTAACGTGGGTTCCGAACCACGGTGCTACTCGGTATTTTTCACATGAGCAATACTGCCAGAGGTGAAAGAAGTGGAAAGTGACAGATAAAAATCCCAGGACCTGGCGGGGATCGAACCCGCGACCTTTGGATTTGTAGTCTGGCACTCTACCACTGTGCAACCGAGGCGCATACCAAACAGTATGATTAGACTATAGGCTAAGAAATTTCGTATGAATCGAAATATTGACAATTTTTTTATTTACAGGACGTAAATCTACTGCCAATTTAAATTAAATAAGAACAAAAGCTGAATTACAAATGTAACATTTTACAAAGTGTATAAAATAAGATTTCTGAAATATATTAGGTTTCAAGCAGTATTAAAAGGACACTAAGAAAGACGTAATGACAACGAGAGACATTAGCAGATTGACTAGGTAAAAAATTTGCTGTATCTGCTAACCTTAATTTCATTTTTAATCCATCACTTTTCAAATATTAGCAGTACTGGTATTAAGATAAAACGTTGGTCAATTTTTCGATTCATACGAAACCTCTTAGGCTGTAGTCTAACCATATTGATTACAATTTGTAAAAGACGTGAGAGTTGCTGTCTGTGGAAATGTCTGTACAGTGCCATTTGCAAATGTTTTCCAAAAGCGACGCACTTACGGATTTACTTATAATGAAACTCCTAAGTGTAAGTAACAACCTAGACGAACTTATAAATAATCAGTGTAATATACGATATGTAGGGTTTATTTCTTCTTATTTTCTGTTCTGCCACAGATAAACAACAATCCTCATAAATAACCTTAATTGCATTGAAACGTATTGTATGTAGCATCTGACATTTGTCATTTCTTTTAAGATCTTCGAATATGGCTGTTCCTCCTCCTTTAAATCTTTTAAGTGAATTTAGATTATTAAATAGAATTTCAGTAAAATATAAATTAATATATTATTCTTTTAAGATCTTCGAATATGGCTGTTCCTCCTCCTTTAAATCTTTTAAGTGAATTTAGATTATTAAATAGAATTTCAGTAAAATATAAATTAATATAATATTAACATTATCAATTTGTAAAATATATATGTAATGTGTGAAATATAAATTACATGTGAGTCCAACTCATATTACAGAATCTTATTTTCTTTTTCTTGTTTTGTGGAGCACCCCGTACATTCAAAGCTACTAAGCAGCTCGGAAACCAGTTATGGTCAATAAATAACTTCATCAGAAAAATGGTGACTGGTTGCAGTAATTTCTGAACCTATTTTAAGTTACACTCGTAGGTTCCACATCCATAATGGATAAAAGTTGTATACACTTATTTACGAACCTCAAGTCAGATTACAGATGTGCAATATGTCCTCCGCCAGTGACACGTACAATATCACATCTATACACAAACTCTTCCCATACTCGGGCAACTATGCCCTTCGTCACTGATGTTAAGGCAGTACGGATCCAGTTCTGTAACTCTTCCAGTTATGTGGGAGTGGTGGTAACGAAACCCCGCAGGAAGAAGTCACATGGTGTCAAATCCGATGACCGTGGAGCCTACCTGACACATGCAAAGTCGCGAATCTCGTACATGTTCAACGACTGCATGTACGTTCTGTAGGCCCCATATTCGAACTCTGTGTTTGTTTACCTGACCACTAACATGGAAAGTAACTTGAATACAATACGTTATGCGAAAGTGTTATCACTATCTTCAGATAAATCTTCCGGTGACTGAGGCGCTCCAGTCACGGTCAGCACGGCCACTACGGTCGGGGGTTCGAATTCCCCTCGGGCGTGGATATTTGTGCCGTCTTTAGTCTTAGCTAGTTCATAAGTAGTTTGTAAGCTTAGGGACTGATGACCCCGTAGTTAAGCCCCATAACTTGTACAAACATTTGAACATTTGAACATGTTGAATCTTCCGGGCTGAGAAGCCGTTGTCCAAACTTCTTCTTCCTAACGTTTCGTCTCCATCTGCGGACGACATCGTCTGAGGTCTTGCAGCTACTGTCAATCTGCCTGAAGGGGCTCTCGCATTTATAGAGAGCATAAAGGGTGCCATCGGTAATCACCTGATACCAACTACGTGGTTATCTCTGGATGTTGTCGTCATACTCGGTTACTTTCAATCGAGTGTTGTTTTGTTGGCGTACAGTCGATATCCATATTTTTTCTTTAAACATTCTTCTTTTCTATTAAAATGGTTCTGGTGTTTTTGAATCTCAATGGCTTCCATATAAATGCAAGCACAGTAATACGATGGTTTTGCTAATACGCTCGTCTCATGATTTCCATCCTGAAAAACATTTTCTGCTACGGTCGATTTTTCGGTGTATTCCAGGCACATCTTGATTTCCGTCACTTTGTCATTAGAGACAAAGAATACATGACTGAAAATACAGTCACTGCTGACTATAACCGCTAGCACATACAGAGTTGGGATTTTTCTCATAACTGAGTATGGAAATCGGCCGTGCCATTTGAAGTGAATCATCCCGTCATTTCCCTGGAGTGACTTAGGGAAATCTAGGAAAACCTAGGACGGCAGGAGGTGGATACGAACCACCGTCCTCACGAATGCGATTCTAGTGTGGTACCGCACAGCCATCCCTCTAGCGAGGCGCAGCAGGGCGGTGGTTCCCCTCAGAGTATCCAGAGTACTCCACACAAACGCCATGATGGTTCCACTGAAGGAGCAGGCCCGACAACATTCCGCATACTTGCCCAAAAATCCCAGCGTGAGCTCCGTCTTTAATGACCACTCTCTCTACTGGTCGTTAAACCCTAAGCTTCCTTCCACCGCGGCATCTCGCTCGGTAGCTATAGGCGGACAACAGACTTAGTAACGTCACATGAGTAGTGATCTTCCATTGCGTACTGGCTGAGGAGGAGGGGAGTGGAATCCGATACAACCAAAGCCGTAATACCGAGTGTAGCAACAGTAAGACGATGCAGTTGAGACAGTGAAAGTAGCTTGATAAATGTTCTATGAATGATCTCGGGCAGTAGAGATCAGGAAATGCAAGTTAAAACGCTCACTGCTGCTCTAAATTACTTTGCGAGGGGCCACAGTACTTCCGCAATAGAAATGTATCTAACTGCTCACTCCCTAAGGGAGCATCCAACGTTTTAACGAACACAAATAATATATATAAAAAGGAATAGATAATTAAACAGGGGACGGGGAGCATGAAATTATAAAGCAGAGGTTTGATACTTTAAATTATTATCTAATCAATAAAATGAACAAGCAAAATGTGGGGAGACCAAATAAGTACAATGAAGTACACACCTTGTTAAATTATAAAGGTACAGCCCGTAATAAAATAGTTTCTGCACTTTTTGATTATGGAGGTAACATGGGAGGATATTTGCAGATACGCAGGGGATAAAGAAAGCACACTCATTCATCCACAGATGTGTACATAGTGCCTGCGACACTCACTCAGGCGGGAACAATTCGTAGCAGCGACAAAACAAAGCGTCGGGGCGTTTTGACGAGATGGCGGTGGTCTTCAAGCACATTTGAAATTTTACTATGCACAAACGAACTCATGTGCAGGGAGGCAGCAGCATACTATCACTAAGTACCACTTGGTGTACAACGATGGTGAATTACTTAGAATTTACAAAAAGAAATTAACTTTGAATATGCAAGTAAAGCACACGCCAGAATTCAATAGAAGAAAGCTAGTATCAGTAAAAATCATGGCGGCAGGCCGAAGTAATGACCGTTACGAAAACACGTTGTGAAATCGGTCATACCAAGGCAGTAAAGACGGAATCAATCGAGAAATTCCGAGAGAGAATTTAACATGCTCGTGGAAACAGACGCCACATGAAAACACGAGTAAAAAATAGCAAGGAATTCAAACATACTAAGCTTATGCAAGTATTCTAACTTGAAAAACCGGACACAAATATCATTACAGGATTACACTGAATTAGTCGTGTTTTGAATAGTAAGAAACACTTCGCCTAACATAGCGAAAGAATTACTCAGGAAAAACTATCACTGATAAACCACAACTGCCTTATCACAAATAAAGTCCTAATAGTATACCATACCCTCAGCATGTTTCGACGAAATACCTGTCGGCGGTCGCGGCAAGAGTGATGCCTCAGGCCGCGGGCAGAGCCTTCCCTCTCCGCACCGGATGTAGGGAGTGTTCAAAGCGAGGCGGGTGCGTTCTCAAAGCTTACCAACCCTCGCTACCTGAGGGAGATAATACCCACTACTACAGATCCAGAGAGGTCTCTTTTTCTAAAGTAAACGAGGCTAAAAGAGCGAAGCGGTGACTGTAAGCCATTGCACGGCAGTCAGCCAATATTAGAAGCAACTTTCCACATTCATACGAACACACGAGTTCAATCACACGGGAGGAAACATATATATATATATATATATATATATATATATATATATATATATATATAAGAGGCATTGATCATTAATAAGAGAATAAAATGACCTACAAATAAACAATATTAATGGTAGAGAAACACTGTAGAGTAATGAATAACTCAAACTGGAACACGACCACACATTCAGCGGACTCGTTTCAACAGCTAAATATCGTACTGTATCACACGCAAATTACAACCAATTTCTGAATAAGTTACCACACGTGAATTGTGCATAACTTCTCACCTGATCCCCTAATTATTTTGATCAGTGTATTTTGAGAATAATGGTTGGTGCGCAACTGTCTACGCATCTGGCTGCAGGCTGAACGTTAATTCAAAAGTTTATGCTAGTTAATGAGTAAGCGAACTCAAAATGGTCAAATGTTTGTAAATCTAAAGGACTTAACAGTCATGGTTATCAGCCCCTAGGCTTACTAAATACTTAAAATAACTTAGGACAAGACATACACCATGCCCGAGCGAAGACTCGAACCTCCGACGGCGAGCAACCGCGCTCTCCACAGAAAGGCGCCTTAGAGCGCTAATTTTCTCCACCGCTACAGTAAACGAACTGACACAGAAATTTTCTTTTTACGGTACCCTTGCCACAATGGAAAAAGGTATTAGTTTTGTAACCAATATTTCAGTCAGGGTCACTATGGCTCCCTTCTTCAGTATATCCAGATGAATGCCAATGCACGTGGATGAAACGTTGACTTCAAACTATTATATTTTTGGAATATGACACTATACCCATGACTAAAAAAAATAAAAAAATAAATGCGTCTGTCAACTGACTGTACCTGCAGGAATCTTAAGCACTTAGTGAACAAGTAGTCTTAACCGTTTACAGCCAGTGCAGTCTATTATTAACGGTTAGGAGACACGTTCTGCGACTCACAGCGGCGTGAGAAATGACCTCGTGCATGCGGCACTTTTACTGCCCCAGGAACTCGTATCTCATACGTAGCACTTACGTCTCGTAATTTAAATCTACTGCGAAGCTGTCATTCATTCACCCGTTATTTTCAACTAACGATACAAGCGACTGCTATACAGGTTCTGGCATCACCCGTAACTTGGCATGATTCCAGTTATTCTTTAAATCGGTTAGACCTGTCACATGTGAAAAGCCAAAATAAGTGTTCATTAGTTTCTAACTACTTCTTCATTGTACATGCCTCGCCAGAACGTAACGAAAAGCTCTCCACGCTACTCTATCTCGTCCAAGCATCTCTGAATGAGAACGGCAATCTGCATCCTTTTCAACATCCTTACCGAATTCGTCTATCGGCCTGCCTCTGCTCTTTTTACTCTACACTATTCCCTCCACATCCCCTGATGGAATGTGTCCCACCAATTGAGCCCTTATTTAATGAGCATATGCCAGAAATTTCTGTTGCGTTAGCATAACTTTTGAAATTAGAGTCCATGCTATTCATCGGAGTGACACGCTACTCCCGTCATTTTCATATTTCCAAATAAATTCATATCCTAGGGATAACTTCGACGAAGTGAGATTCTTTTCTGTTAACTGGGTTCTCTAGTAAACGATATTATATATTTTTTAAAGTATTGTTTACTTGGACGGAATGATTCAAATTTGTGTAGAGGAAATAATGAAAATTTGATATAATTCATCATTAACTGATTGACATTCACATTAATACCAGTAATACAGACGAAACGATTTCACATTCACTTGTTTTGGGAACTTTGTGGTCATCACTCCTACTCGTGAAGACTTCTGTTCTCTCCACTGAGAATGACATGCTGCGTTATGTCATGTAGGAACTCCTCAGTCCAGTCACACAATCGATCCGATAGACCATATGATCTCACTTTGTTCATTAAACGACTGTGGGGAACTGTATCGAACTCCTTGCGGAAGTCAAAAAGTACAACATCTATCTGGAAAACCCGTGGCTATGGCCCTCTGAATCTCGTGGCCGAATAGCGTGAGCTGGGTTTCAAACGATTGCCTTTTTCGAAACTCATGCGGATTCGTGCAGAACAGATTTCTAGTCTCCAGAAAAGTCTTTATACTCGAACATAATACGTGTTCCAAAATTCTACAACTGACCGACGTTAGAGATACAGAGATATATATATATATATATATATATATATATATATATATATATATATATATATATATATATAGTTCTGTGCATCTGTTCGACGTCCTGTCTTGAAAACGGGGATGACCTGCAACATTTTCCAATCTTTTGAACGCTACGCTCTTCTTGAGACCTTCGGTACACCGCTGCAAGAAGGGAGGCAAGTTCCTTCCCTTACTCTGTGTAAAATCGAACTGGTATCCCATCAGGTCCAGAAGCCTTTTCTCTTTTGAGCGATTTTAATTGTTTTTCTATCCCTTCATTTGTTTCGATATCTGCCATTTTGTCATCATTGCGACTGTCTGTAAAAGGAACTACATTGCAGTCTTCCTCTCTCTATATTTCAGCCTTTAGAGTGTCATCCCCTGTTTCAGTACAATTTTCGTCACAGAGTGTCTGGACATTTTGTTCTGATCCACCTACCGCTTTGACATAAGACGAAAATTTCTTAGGATTTTCAGCCAAGTCGGTACATGGAACTTTACTTTCGAACTTGTTGAAGGACTCTCGCATAGCCCTCTTGACGCTACATTTCGCTTCTTGTAATTTTTGTTTCATTGCAAGGCTTTGGCTATGTTTATGTTTGTAGTGAAGTTCCCTTTGCTTCCGTAGCAGTTTTCTAACTCGGTTGTTGTACCACGGTGGCTTCTTTCCATTTCTTACGATCTTGCTTGGTACCGTCAGAAGGGGTGAAGTCGGTCAGGGGGGGGGGGGGGGGCAAGTCGACCGGCAATACAGCATTATAATTTACTCTAATTCCGCCTGGTGGTACATCCGGGAACTTCACGCTACAAATACTTGTTGGAAGGCAATGAGTTGCAGTGTTTACCTGTAGAATTTTCTCTCTAAGTATCCGTTCAGGAGGATTGTGGGATATAAAAAAATGCATTTTGGTGTTCTGTGAATGAAGCAAGAATAAACCTGTCACAATACGACCCTATAGTCATACAATTCTGCTGTTTTCGGACTTTTAGTCGGTAAGTGAACTCATTGTCATTTGATTTATGTATTTGAAAAAAGCAGAAGTTTGTTGTATGGACGAGTAGTGATCTAAAAATTGAATTGTCGTATTTTGTAGGGTGAAGTCGATCATGCCGCAAACATACGTGAAGAAGGTGGGAAGAGAGGGAAAAAGGAACTACAATCCTGTATATCTGGAAAATGCCGTTCAGGAAGTGATGATAGGGAAGTTGAGTATTCGTAAAGCATCTGAGTGTTAAGGTGTGCCCTATACAACGTTAAATGAGTGGGTGAACAGCAAACGTAGATATAAATATGGTTGGCACCCTCTTCTTAGTTCAGTAGACGAAGAATGTCCAGATCCCGATCTACAAAAGACTCCCTTCACACAAATTGTAACAAAAATGAAGCCTAAGGGCATTGGTCGTGGACGCTACAGTTTCCCAGAGTTTGACATTTCAACATTGAGTGAAAATTCTTTATGATGCATGATAATTTTAAGTGCAGTGTTTTTTTCTTTTTCTTTTTTTTATAAAGAAAATAAAATATTCTAACCATAAAATAATCTAATTGTTAATTTTAATAGGTTTGGTCCCTGAGAAAGACACTCTACTATTTTAAAACTTCATATAAACATAGCCTACCATACCTTGGGAGATAGTTCAATGTAAAAGACGATCGGTATTATCACATTGTCTGGGTGAAGCCGTTATAGGTCTTCAAAAAATGACTGATCGGCTTCACCCCACCCATTGGGGCGAAGCCGATGAACCTTTAAATCAGAATAATTTCAAAAGCACAATAGGCTATTTCTATATTCAACATTACATATAATGTCGAAATCTTAAGAGTTACACGTAATATTTTTGAAACGAATTCTTCCAGAGGTTCCCTCGGCCGGCCGCGGTGGCCGAGGGGACTGAAGCGCTTCAGTCACGGTCTGCACGGCCTTTGAGGTCGGGTATTCGAATTCCCACTCGGGCATGGATATTTGTGCCGTGCTTAGGATAAGCTAGTTGATAAGTAGTTTGTAAGTTTAGGGACTGATAACCCCGTAGTTAAGTCCCATAAGCTTAACAAACATTTGAACATTTTTTTTGTTCCCTCGAAAACAACAGAAAAACTGAATTTTGTGATCGACTTCACCCCTTCTGACGGTACGGTTTTGAACTTTGTCCACCGTTCCTAAACACTACCTGTACGTGAGATAAAAGTGTTGAGCCTTCAGGTACTCTGAAATCTGCTTTTAGTCACTTTTGCTAACCAGAAAAATCTTCCAAAATTCTTAACATTTCTATTTACGGCTGAGATGATCGATGCTGTAACCGCTTTATGTATGTTTGTCGATGGTGGAATAATTTGGTCGGCTTCCGGAACGGCACGCGTCACACACTGTGTCTACAACGTGTACGGCAACCGGCACGCGGAACCAAGCCGTATTTCAGCGCGTGCGCGGGGCTGTGTGGCAGTTTGGTCCTTCCGGCGGCGTTCCACGCGAGGGGAGAGAGCCGCGAACGCGCATTCCGCGTCTACAAGGGCGTCTCCGTGTTAACAAGGGGCGCGGCTATTTGCGGCAGCCATCTGTCAGGTGGCGCTGGGGTCAGCGCCGTTCTAATGAGCAGGGCAGCCCCCACACCAGCATAACTAGCGCCGACTCGCGAGATGCCGCTGTGTACGTCTCTCCAACGCAATGTGCTGGCAAGACGGCTGTGAAACACATAGAGGCGACAATACTCATGTGATGATTCTTATTCAGGAAGACGGTAGAACCACGTAAACATTTTTTTTTTTTTTTTTTTTTTTTTTTTTTTTTTTTTTTTTTTTGCTGCAATTACACTATAGTCCGTCCACCGAGAGCTGGGACGAAACGTAAACAGTGTCACGCGAGCGACTACAATCATTTCCAGAGCAAGCATTCGGTGTTCACGTGATACGAAGGGGTATACAAAATCCTTGGCGCATGCTTTGCAGCTGGTGGCGTCGGCTGGCTACCTAGCTGAAGTCATAGCGGACCCTGAGAAACCTGGGCAACAATGTAACGAAATAAAACACGACATGAAAGAGTCAAATCCAGTTACAATAATGTTAAAAGTACGATGAACCTGAGTTCATTCTGTCAAAACAGATTTGTTTTCATACAGGTTGCTTACCAAACGCTCTATTCATACACACTTTTTAATAACATTCCCATTAATAATAATGGTAAATGACGGCGAAACAATGTTCATTCTGTCAAACTTGAACTGTTTTCATTCATTGACGTTTATACCAAACCGCTCCTCTCTCTCTCTCTCTCCTCTACAATTTCCACATTTGACTTTGACACGGAGGACGCATTTGTTCCAAACTTCTGCAGTCACTGTTTTTACTGCTTCTTCTTGCAGTTCTTTAACTTCCGGCATTTTGTATGTTTTGTCTTTCGCTGCAAAATAGCCTTTGATTCTGTCCCACACTTAGTCGATGGCGTTTAATTCACAGCGGTGCGGAGGAATTCTAAAAACAGTTTTTCCTGCATCCTTCGCCATTTCATCTATCGCGCATTCGTTGTGCACTGTTCTGTAATTTTGAAATATATCTAAAAGTTATTTTTTCAACATACTGTCTTCAAAATAGAGTTTTTAGATTTTAGCCACTCTGATATTTCGTCCTTATTGGAATTCGCACTGGGAACTTTTTCTTTTCTACGACAATGTTACTGCGCTTTATCAACAACAATAACTGAAAGCCGAGGAAGAACATCTTGAAACCACTTCTCGAAGGTTCAACTAGTCCTTCAAGCGTCTTTAAAGATGAACTTAAGAGATCGTGAAATCGCCGCTGTACAACGCGCACTATGGAGCTCACACCTGCAGTTGAGACGGCCACGCTGGCTGTGCGCCCCTGCCTTGCACACCCCTCGACGGCAGCGCTGTGGTCACGCGCCTTACCGTGTTTACAGTACGTCTCTCGTTTCGGTGAATGAAGTGTAGGCACTCGCTAATCCGGCCATTCTTGGCACTTCCGGATTAGCAGAAGTGCCAGATTAATCATACCACGCATACAAATAAGATTCTACACAAGCAATTAGGGAATCAGGTGACATATCATACACAGATGCATAAGGTAACGTATTTAATTCAGATGTTGGTTACAATTATAATTTGTGTGTGATATTTTTATGTCAGACCAGTTGAACGGAATGGACAGTGTGCTGAGAGGTGCATATAAGATGAAGATTAACAAGAGCTAAATCAGGGTAATGGAGTGCAGTCTAAGAAAATCAGGTGATGCTGAAGGAATTATGTAATGAAACAATAAAGAAGGTAGATGAGTTTTGTTACTTGAGCTGTAAAATAACAAATGATGGTCGCAGTACAAAGGATATAAAATGCAGAATGGCAATGTGTAGAAAAGCATTGTTGAAAAAGATAAATTTTTTAACATCGAATATTGATTTAAGCCTGAGGAAGTCCTTTCTGAAGGCATTTGTGTGGAGTGTTGTCTTGTATTGGAGTGAAACATGGACGATAAACAGTGCGGACAGGAAGAGGATAGAGGCTTGCCAGTTACGTACAGTTTGAGTCGAACAGCGACGACCTGTAGCTACACGAAAAATCATTATTAAGCACGGTGGCGTTCCTCTCAGCTGCTGTGGTAGCCTTTTGGGCGGCCAGGGCAAGTCGTAGACCTTGCCCATCCTCCGCGTCCGAAGAACATCAGTTTGATTCACTCCGAAACGTCTGGAAACTTCCCTGGATGAGAGTCCCTCCTAACACAAAGTAACAATGCGGATACGATCAAATTTCGAAGTCGAGCTTCTAAGCGAGACCCACATAAGCAGTGTACTTCCCTTCTGGTGTTACGACTGGAACTGATCCGCCATCTTACACACTCATTCCAACTGGAACACTGCGACACTCCGAGATACTCAGGTGTGCTACCGAAAATACTGCCAGGAGGTTATTGCGAGAAACAATATCATCCGGAAACTCACAAATACAAAATGGGAAGGACAACGTCATGTCCTCAGAACTTCGACGTTAGCGCTTTGTTTCTCCGCCGGAGAATACGCAGCACTAGTCTGGACCAACTCTGTTCACACCCGGCATGTCGACGTGGCTCTGTACGTGACTGCCCGTATTGTATCTGGTTGCTTGAAACCAACACAAACCGAGAAAACCTACCCAATAGTCGGTATTGCGCCAGTTAGAAGACGTCTTGCTGCGAACTTACAACGGAAAAAGCAAGAAACCGACCACATTCCTTATACGAATATCATCTGCAACAGCGCAGACTTAGGTCTCGAAAAGCTTTCTACGGACGACAACTCCCCTAGAGACTAGGTCTGAAGTATGCCGATTAAATCTTTGGTGTGAGTCCATCAACCTCGAACGGATCGATTTAAAGGGAGAACTGAGCCTTGGACACCACCTACCTTACCCAGAATGGACACTCGACAGACTTAGGACGAAAGTCTCAAAATGGTACAGTAACATAAGAAGATGAGGTTACAGGGAGGATGATAACATTTGATTGTATGTTCAAACGTGGGAGAAACTTGCACAGGCGAAAACCTTGTATATGCAAATGACGAAGTCACACTTGTGGCCTATTATTTGGAAGTTCAGTATTTAAAAAGGTGACCCGGACACGGAATGTAAGTATTCTAACTGGCCCAATGCATGCGCAGTTATTTACATCTTTGTGCGGGTTGAGTGACATTGATAAACTATGGAAATGTGTTCTTGATGCAATAAACACATTAAACGTCAGTGCGCAGGAGACTTGCAACAAAAATGTTGCAAAACAATTTTGATGTAGATTGGTACAAAACTATTTTGTTTACTGCCGACACTGTTGCGCACTCAGCTGTAACCGCTATACAACGTACGCACGCCGTATTCCTGTCGTCTCATCTGCGTGCTGATTGCTATGTGTACGGAGTGAAATATCAGCAATGCCGTCACTCCATGTTCGCACTGTTTGTACCATAAACCACGTAGAGTCAGTAAAGTAAATCAGCACAGCGTACTGTCTCTGCAAATAAAACAGAAAGCATTAGAAACGGAGAGAGACGCAGAGGGTGTTCAAGCTGTAACCGTGTGCTTTCGTTGCCGTAAAACGTTACTCGACGAAACAGGCGTTTATACGACATCGTAAACGATCACACAGCCGTGGAACATGCAGAACTAGCTATCCACAAAAACACAAGCGAAATCAGACTAGTCTCACTTGCAACAAAGCTTTTAAATAATGGTTGGTACTCTCATCAAACTTACATTAGCTAAATACATACTATTTATGACCTAAAAAAAATAAATTACCCAATGTAACTGCAGTGTGTTAACGCCTTTAAAAAGTCTGTCTTACCTACACATTTTAAACATTTAATGTCAGTACATGTGCCACTGTGCACCTGATTTATTTCAAACTGTACAGTAGGAATTGTTGATCTTTCTATAGTAGCTATCAATCTGTTATTGCTCCTCCAGCGTCTTCTTCAACTGATACACGCTGTGTGATAGAAATCAAATCTTAGTCCAGCCCTGTTCTCCCCTAATTGTGCACTCATGTTTAGAACTAGACAAAAAATCTAAGGGACCAAATTGATTACTACACTACTGGCCATGGAATTTGCTACACCAAGAAGAAATGCAGATGATAAACGGGTATTCACTGGACAAATATATTATACTAGAACTGACATGTGATTTTCACGCAGTTTGGTTGCATAGATCCTGAGAAATCAGTAACTTTAACAACCACCTCTGCCCGTAATAATGGCCTTGATACTCCTGGGTATTGAGTCAAACGGAGCTTGGATGGTGTGTACAGGTACAGATGCCCATGCAGATTCAACACGATACCACAGTTCATATAGAGTAGTGACTGGCGTATTGTGAAGAGCCAGTTGCTCGTCCACCATTCCGTATTCAGAAGGCCCGTACAGGACCTGCAACATGCGGTGGTGCATTATCCTGCTAAAATGTAGGGTTTCGCAGGGATCAAATGAAGGGTAGAGCCACGGGTCGTAACACATCTGAAATGTAACGGCCACTGTTCAAAGTGACCGAGACGTGTAACCAATGGCACCCCATACCACTGCCGGGTGATACGCCAGTATGGCGATGACGAATACACTCTTCCAATGTGAGTTCACAGCGATGTCGCTAAACACGGATGCGACCATCATGATGCTGTAAACAGAACCTGGAATCATCCGAAAAAATGACGTTGTACTATTCGTGCACCCAGGTTCGTCGTTACGTACACCATCGCAGGCGCTCCTGTCTGTGATGCAGCGTTGACTCAGGGATCGAGACGTGGCTGCACGATCCGTTAAAGCCATGCGGATAAGATGCCTGTCATCTCGACTGCTAATGATACGAGACTGTTGGGATCCCGCTTGGCGTTAGTTCGCGACCTATCGCGCATATTTTAGTTCGCCAAATATCGCGCATATTTTAGTTCGCGACCTATCACGCTTACTTTATTTCGCGACCTATCGCGCATATTTTAGTTCGCGACCTATCTCGCATATTTTATTTCGCTAACTATTGCGCATATTTCAGTTGGCAACCAGTAGCTCTCCTTTTAGTTCGCAGCTCGGCCGCGAAGTAGGTCGCTCATTTTAGTTCGTCCGCTCGTTTCGGCTTTTGCTACCGCTACTAAAACTACAGCTGAGCTGCATCTCAGCTCGAAATTACGGCAACTGAAAAGAGGGAATCACGCGATTCTGCGCGCTCTCGCGTCCTCTCGCTGTTCTCTGTCATGCGCCTCTGGGACAAAGAATGGTTCGTCGTCATGGATAATAAGTTGCGATCAATAAAAGACACAGTTAGGCCCTGGCGTACATCTGTACAGCCTGTCAGGTGTGCTAAAGTCTGCTTAACATGGCTTCGAATAGGATACTGCCCCGTGACGCACAGATTCCTTCTTTGTGGCGACGAGCCCCCTACTTGTGAGGCTTGTGTTGTGGTGATAACCGTTCAGCATATTTTAACTACTTGTGTTTCCTATGATGCTGCAAGAGAACAAGCCAGTTTATCGGATGACCTCCGCTCTATTTTAGGTGACAGTGATATGACAGTGGCACGCGTTTTACGATTTTGTGTTTTAGCCGACCTCCTACCAAAGGTCTTAAGTCGACGGTTCTAAAATATAGATAGAGGAAGATAGGATCGTTCGGTCCATCCCTCTATGTTTAGCCCGCCGTCTTTTTAGCCTTGTCCCCCCATTTGTCTGTTTTGTCTAGTGTCTTATTAGTGCCACTGAACCTTTCTTTATTATACATATGATGTAGGAGGAAGAGCGTACGTCCTTTCGTATTGTCTCTTTCCTTGCCTGTCTCCTGCCCCATTTAGCAGTATTAGACTCATCTCTTCCTAGTATGGGCGCTGATGACCACGATGTTGAGCGCCCTTAAGCTCCAATAACAACAACAACAACTCTCGCTGTTAGCCGCCAGTCTTCGGAAAAGGAGCGTACGAACTAAGAGACGAGGGATCTGCGAACTACGCGTAGTTCGCTGTGGGAGCGCTCTTGCTAATTAGTTCGTTCGCGAACTATACAAGACTACTTGCCGTTGTTGGGCGTCGCTCATTACGCGTCGGATGCCAGCAGCCCACGGAGACGTCGGCGCGGGCTAGCGGCACAGAGTAACATATATTTGTCTGTGCTAGCGGGGCGCGCGCCAGCTGTGCCCCTGCCCCCGCCGCCCCCGGCCATCCATCACGCGTGCGGTGGGCGGCGCGGCCCACGTGTCGACGCGCGCGGTGGCCGCTCGTTACTCGCCGCGCCTGATTTACGAGCCCAGCCTGTCGCGGCTTTCTACCACAGAGCGTCAAGTCACGCCAAAATTACGTCTCTCATTCTGAACACAAGAGGGAGAGGTGTGCCTCCAAAGCGGAATGTTGGCTAATAAAGTAAAGAATTAAGTGGCTGTGGTAATAGGAAAGAGACAGTGTGGCGAATGAAGATTTGGGTGTGGCGTCAGACGTGCAGGGAAGAGCCCTCTACAGTCGGGCTGGTCACTGTGTCCTCGGTGGCGGAGTGGTCAACGCGTCTGCCTAGTAAGCAGGAGATCACGGGTTCGAATCCCGGCCGGGCACAAATTTTCATTCGCCGCACATTGGTATTACATCTAAACCTAGTACAGTGAAGCCATAAGTGATCGCAAATTGCGATTTATTTAATTAAAAATGAACGCTGTAACGTCGTCAAAAGAAAGTAAAAATAAAAATAAAATGAAAAAAGTAAAATAAAATAAATATATATTGTGGTGTCGCACAAGTCCAAAGGGCGCGCCACCTACTTTCGCTGCGCGCCGCCATGCACGCACGGCGCGCCGTTCTGCCGTTCTTACGTCAGCCACGAGCGCCCTCTGCTACAACTCCGCTCGTGGCCACCACTGAACGACATCGTTCACTTGGGACTGAGATAGGAACCAGTTAAGACCTTCGGAATCAGACAGGCACCAGTGAAGACTTGGCTATCGGACAGGCACTAGGCAGGCCTCTAGTTCAACTATGTATCAGCATTCTGCAGTACTGAGCTATGTAAAAGTTAAGTATTCTATAAATTCTGTGCAATATATATCTCGTTCTAATTTACTCTAGTGTTTCTAGTTTCTGCTGTCCCACTGGCTGCTCCCCTCCGTACCTGCACAAGCGTGCTACCTTTATTCCTGTGTCGGTCTTCCTACTCGGCCACCGACACCTACGACGGAAACGAGTCTCAAAAGCGGCGACGAGGCTGGGACACAAAATATATAATAAAGTAAAAGGTCGCCATTGTATTGCTGAACGAAACACTACGAGGAGAAAATATTTTCTATGTCATTTCGATGTAGTTTCTAGTCTCGACATACTGATGTTCCCATTATCCTCTTGTTTTAATCCAAGACCAGTGCTTCTACATCTATATCTGCATGGGATACTCTGCAAATAACATTTTACTGCCTAGCAGAGGGTTCCCCGAACGGCCTTTATACTAGAATGAAACTTGGTAGCGGAGTATGCGCTGATATGAAACTTCCTGGCAGATTAAAATTGTGTCCCCGAACCGGGACTCGATCCTTGGACCTTTGCCATTCGCGGGCAAGCGTTCTACCACTGAATTATGACGACACCAGCGCTTGCCCGCGAAAAGCAAACGTCCCCGGTTCGAATCCCGGTTCCGCCACACAATTTTAATCTGCCCGGAAGAAAAAACACCTGTATCTCTCCGTTCGAACTCTGATATCTTGTATTTTATCCTGATGATCGTTTCTACCTATGTAAGTGGGAGTCAACTATATATTTTCGCATTCGGAAGAGAATGTTGGCACTTGGAGTTTCGGAAGTAGACCACGCCGCAGCGATAAACGCCGTTCTAATGATTCCCATCCCAGATCCTGTGTCATTTCCGTGACGCTGTCTCCCCTGTATCGTGACAATACAAACGGGCTGCCCTTCTTTGGACTCTTTCCATGACTTCCTTCAAAACCACTTGATGAGGATCCCACACTGGGCAGTAATACTCCAAATGAAGACGGACAAGCGTGGTGTATGCAGTCTCTTTAGTAGTTCTATTGCAGTTCTGCCAATAAAACGCAGTCTCTGGTTCCTCTATCCTACGAAATTCTTTCCAGTTTAAGTCTGAAGTAATTCCTAGGTATTTTGCGACTGATCTTGTAAACAGAGTTTAACTGAATTATTTTCGTACTTATGTGCAAGACTTATTTAGAGTCAATTGCCTAGTTTTACGCTGATATATTATTTAGATCGTTCTGCAGTTGATTTTGATATTCAGATGATTTTACTAGACGATAAATCACGATTTACATAGAAGAGGAACAGTAGAGGACCAATAACACTACCCTGGGGATCGCCGGATTTCACCTCTGTTTTAGTCATCAATTACTAAAAACTGTGTCCTCTCTGATAGGAAATCCCCTGTCCAAATCTGGGGCGATATTCCATAACCACGCAATTTGATTACAGCCGTTGGCTTGAGAACCATGTACAGTTAACAAGATCTGATGATGGCAGGCTTACATCTGCCGAAATCATTAAAAAAAAAAAAAAAAAAAAAAAAAAAAAAAAAAAAAAAAAAAAAAAAAAAAAACAAGGGTATTTCGTAGCCATCTTTTGCAACCTATTCCTTTACAGTTTTTAAAAAACAAGTAGATTGCCTCCAAATGTAAAAATTTCAGAAGTATACGGAAAGTAGGATAGTGCGAAGAAAAGTTAAGCCCTTAACAAGTGAGCTGTGTATATGTGTTTCGCAATGCAAGTTAAGAGAGGCCTTCGCATGGTTGTATTTGGGGGGGGGGGGGAGGGGGGGGGAAGACCCGAGTAGCTTGCCCCTTCCCCCCCCCCCCCTTCCGCGGCACGGAATAATGACTGTAAAAGAACCTATGGAAGTTTTATACGAAAAACAGTGTGGTTCTGCTAGTTGGGAACTACCTTGACTGTGGATCTGATCTGTACGAAAACAAACGACATAAAAGCAACTCAAAGTCCGTCATGTCGAAATTAGTCCGAAACTGCCCCGTGTAGTAGAGTGGAATTTGCGTGTGCTGCATCTGGCCGCGCGGGAGTAGCCGAGCGGTCTGGAGCGCCACGTTATGGATCGTTGCCATGTTTAGCGTATTCATCCCACGGTCAGCCTCTTTCAGTCGAAACATCTCTTTGTGTTTGCAGTGATGCCTCTCGTACCTTCGGAGGTCTGTTTGGAACACTAGTCAGGGCAAAAATTCGGAGTGTGAAACTACGAAGTGAAAAGTTTTCGCCATACTGCTTCAGGCTTTATGTTTGGACGGAAGAATCCTCTCAAGTTTCACACTTGTTTTATTATCTCAGTACTATCGATTTCGGGCATGTTGAATCCTGTCATCAGGTCTGTAACCAAATCAACAGCAGGGCGGCCACAGCATGTTTCCAACGGGAGTTATATTTGCCGACTGTTAGATAATACAACAAGTGTGCAACTATGCTTAGTATACTCAGTTGCCAGTAACTAAATTATTGTCGTACTAAAAGTGGTGCATTGATAGTATGCTCATTTCAAGAATGTACTAACTACATTTAGTACGACTGAGAACTATATAAATCATCACTATATTGGTTCTTTAGAAACCAGTCCGATTTCATTAGCACTGAAATTAGCGCAAATTCAATCAACCTGCCAGTGACCGTGTTGTCGTACGGGTTTCATCGGACGCAACAAGAGGGCTATACAAAAAGCACACATTGCACAGTAGCTAGTTCGAAACCGAGACAATGGTTCAGCAGACTCAAAGCTACCATTTTCTTGTCTGTTCGGTTTTAGTCAACCAAATGAAGAACACGTTTAGTAACACGGCTTCTGACAAATAGCTTGAATTTTCGCGCGCAACGACCCGATTACCTTCCTACACTGTGAATTAATCTTAAATAGTGCAATGTATGGTATATTAAGTTAAAAATTATCACTTAAACACCCTTAACATAATGTTTCTGACGAACCCGCATATTACTACACGCAATACGTTTTGAGAATAGCCGCGGTGGAGAAGCCGAGCGGACTAAAGCACCTAGCTGTGGAGCGCGCGATTTCTCGCCGTGGAGGTTCGAGTTCTCCCTGGGGCATGGGTGTGTGTGTTTGTCCGTAGGTTAGTTTACCTAGGTTTAAGTAGTTTGTAAGCTACGGACCGATGACCACGCAGTTTGGTGCGATAAATTTACAGACATTTGAACATTTTTGAGAGTAGCGCCTGTAGAGTAGGCACCCACAATCACTGTGATGCGCAGCACGAAAAATGTTTGTATAGTCTATGGGACTTAACTACGGGGTCATCAGTCACTAAACTTACAAACTACTTATGAACTACTTACGAACTAGGACGGCACAAATATCCATGCCCGAGGGGGGATTCGAACCCCCGACCGTAGGGTCCGTGCAGACCGTGACTGGAGCGCCTCAGTCCCCTCGGCCACCGCGGCAGGCGCGCAGCACGGCGCACAGACTTGTGCGCAGGAGTGCTTTCTGGGTTGAAGAGACATAAAAACTTTTAGTGCGATAGCAGGTTGCGGTGGGTGTGGCCAAACTGTGGCCTTTTGTCTTGCAAGTTCTTTTTGGACGCGGACTGACGAATGTAGTCATGTTGGTAAGGCCAGGTTTTTCCTATAGCAAAATTTCAGGTTGCTTATGACTAAACGAAGAGCTAAGGAACTCCTCGTAATTCGTTTTGTATACTGCTGCACCGTCTCAGATGAATTCCATCCGAACAAATTCGTTTAAATAATAATAATAAAAAAAAATAGAAACAGTTCAAGAATTACCTTGCCCTTTGACGTGTATACACGCGCGTTTTTATATTCTGTCGATACTAGCGTTTCCCAAATGGCAAATTGGCGCTTCCGTTGTGTGTCATACAAGAAACATAGGGGAATAGAACAGACTAGATTCCCTTGTTAATGTTCTACACGTCATGATATCATATTTTTCAGTTGAACAGAAAGACATTATTTACGATGTAATTTTTAGATACAGTTTTTGTTAATATTTTAAATATTGAAGAATTCATACTGTTATTTCAATAATAAAGTTAAAAGCCTTAATAAATTATTCTTGTAAATTCTAGAAATTTCGTAGTTATGAAACAAAATTTGTACGATCTGTTAAAACATGTAACAAATCATCTGAAAGCATTGTCGATTGGAATAAAACTGTGTTATATAAAAATATTAAATTAACCATACTAAACAAACTTACCTCATATTCGTCTTTTTCAAAGACATTAACATGTAGCATAGTTCGTTACAATTCTCTGGAAATATTAACTTATAAAGGTCTTCACTCAGTAAAAAATCAATTAAAATTGTTTATCATACACCGGTCGGTACTAGTAACGTAAATTTCAGTGTTTTGAATTATTATCTGGGAGTAGACATAAGGAGCCAACTGAAACGGAAGGACCATTCAAAATCAGTCGTGAGTAAGGCAGCTGTCAGACTGGGATTATTTGGAAAAACCGAAGTTCAGTCCGTCTACAAAGGAAGTAGGTCGCAAAGCACTCGATCGGCCAGCGCATCAGTGTGGGATTAGCGTTGATAGAAGATACAGAAAAAATTCAACGGAGAGTAGCACGCTTCTTTACGGGCTCATTTTGTAAGTGCAAAAGCGTCATAGTGGCAGTCACTGCAAGAGTGTCTTTCTCCTACACATACCTCCTGATACGACCACAAAAATAAAATTAGAGAGTTTAGGCCTACTAGGAGGCTTAACGTCAAGCGTTTTCCTGCGAACCATACGGCTTTACTCGGGAATCGATGTTTGCGTTGCCTTTACTATAAGTTAGTTTATAAGTAGCTTGTACGTTTAGGGACTGATGACCCCGCAGTTAAGTCCTATGACCTTAAAAAACATTTGTACATTTTCATAGGCGATTGGAATACGACAAGGAAGTGAAAATATAAATTATCCATGTTATGTGGATTGATATGAGGTCTGCGATTGTATTATAAAATTTTTTGAAATACTTTATACCGCTGCAGTCACTTTTTACTAATATTTTAATTAGCACAACGCGTTTCGGTAGCAAGCTGCCGTCATCGGGTGCATTTCACAGTTACAAGTTTATTATTGTTTGGTTATGTTTTGTGTTGTGGGTGCCAATGAGGTTATGGTTGGACATTTTAACCTGTTCAGGAAGATACACCTATTTTAGTATGTATGTATGTTTCGTACCAGATAACAAGATTAGATTAGATACTTGTTCCATAGATCATATACACAGCACTTCGTAATGATGTGGAACGTGTCAGCTTAGTAAATGTTGTCTATACTTGACAATATTTTAAGGATTTTTATTTACATTATTTAATTTTTTTACTTTATATTTCTTTTTTTAAAAGTTTTATCTAAAAAAATCATCTACATTTTAGAAGGAGTTGCAATTCAGAAATTCCTTTAATTTCTGTTTAAATACTAGTTAATTATCTGTCAGACTTTTGATGCTACTTGGTAAGTGATATATATATATATATTGTGAAGCTACAGTGAAGATCCCTAAATAAATGTCTGCAGGATGGTGTTATCAACAAAACTGCAAGTAAATAAACAATATAACAAAGCTATAATCACGAAACATACGTTCTAAAATAGCTGTAGCTTCTTCTACATGTTAAAATGCCCAACCATAACCTTATTGGCAAATGTTCAAATGTTTGTAGAGCTTATCGGACTTAACTACGGGGTCATCAGTCCCTAAACTTGCAAACTACTTATGATCTACCTAATACTAAGGACGACATGCCCGAGGGGGAATTCGAACCCCCGACCGTAGTGGCCCTGCAGACCGTGACTGAAGCGCCTCAGTCCCCCCCCCCCCCCCCCTTATTGGCACCCACAACAAAAACATAACGAAACAATAATGAACTTGTAAATGTGAAATGCACCGAATCGCGTTTTGCTAACTAAAATATTAGTAAAAAGTGACTGCTGCAGTACAAATTATTTAAAAAAGAAGGAAGTGAAAATGATGCACAAAGTAGTTCGCCACACTCCGTGAGTTGGCTTGTTGAGTACGAATGTAGACATAGAGGAGAGGGAGCTATCACTACCATGGCTTCCATCGCGTGTAATGGTACAACGGGTTGGGTGCAATCGGTTCAGCCGAGATACGGTTTAAAACAGAGCTCTTAGGTAGGATTTAGGTGGGAGCTTTACAAATCTGACGTCAAACAGCGCAGCGTGAGAGCGCCGTCACGAGAGAACAGCAGGTCCCATAAACGTCGGCTCCTTTGACAGAGCGTCGCGTCGGACTTTGTTGTGGGCCGGCGCAGAACACGTGTGCTGATAACGCTGGCGGCAGCCTCGCAAAGGCCGGCAGCTGCTGCAGAGGCCAGGCTACCAGAAGCAGCGGCAGGTGGCGCTATCTAAATGAAGCGATATGCAGATGCAGGCATAGGCGCAGGCGCAGGCGCAGGCGGGCACATGGCCCAGACCAGCCCGCTATCGCGCTGGCTGGCCGTCTGCGCGAGCTAGCAGAACCGTCCGTCCATCAACCACCAGCACACACTATCGCCCTCGGCAGCCGCCGGCGCCCCACAAGTCCGCCCTTATTCAAAACAAAGTGCACCTACTGGTCTTGCAGTTACAGCGTTGTACCGTCGGCTATCTGTTGTCGTATCGCCGTCTCCGGAGAATTTCGGGAGAAACTGAGCCGGCCGCGGTGGCCGAGGAGACTGAGGCGCTTCAGTCACGGTCTGCACGGCCGCTTCGGTCGGGGGTTCGTCCTTAGTCATACGTAGTTCATAAGTAGTTTGTAAGTTTAGGGACTGATGACCCCGTAGTTAAGTCTCATAAGCTTAACAAACATTTGAACATTTGAGAAACTGAATTGGTGTAACTTGCTACTTCTGCATTTAGTTTTTTAATCCGTTTAGAATAGATGGGCTCTGAACTTTAGTTGGGTTGCCTGTTGCAATCGTAGGTTAGTAGTCCCTCTTTTTATTGCGTAACAAATTTCTGTCTTCTATTTAGCTTGAGAAACTAGACAGTCTTTAATTTAAGTCTTATTGAATCCATCAATAGGGATTTAAAATGGAACGACCATATAAAATCAATTGTCGGTAAAGCAGATGCCAGATTCTTTGGGAAAATTCTAAGGAAATGCAGTCCGAAAACAAAAATGTTCAAATGTTTGTAGGACTTACGGGACTTAACTACGGGGTCATCAGTCCCTAAGCTTACAAACCACTTGTGAACTAGCTAACACTAAAGACGGCACAAATATCCATGCCCGAGGGGGGATTCGAACCCTCGACCGTAGTGGCCGTGCAGACCGTGACTGGAGCGCCTCAATCCCCTCCGCCACCACGGCCGGCGGTCCGAAAACAAAGGAAGTAGGTTACAGTACACTTGTTCGCCCACAGCTTGAATACTGCTCACCGGTGTGGGATCCGTACCAGGTGGGATTGATAGAGGAAGTGCAGAAGATCCAACGGAGAGCAGCGCGCTTCGTTACAGGATCATTTGGTAATCGTGAAAGCGTTACGGAGATTATCGCTAAACTCCACTGGAAGGCTCTGCAGGAGAGACGCTCTGTCACTCGGTACGGGCTTTTGTCGAAGTTTCGAGAACTTACCTTTACTATTTTTTTATGTTTGTATAACTTAGGGGACTTAACTACGGGGTTATCAGTCCCTAAACTTACAAACTACTTAACAACTAGCTTATCCTAAGGACGGCACAAATATCCATGACCGAGGGGGGATTCGAACCCCCGACCGTAGTGGCCGTGCAGACCGCGACTGGAGCACCTTAGTCCCCTCGGCCACCGCGGCCGGCCTTTTACTGAGGAGTCTAGCAGTATATCGCTCCCTCCTACGTATGTCTCGCGAAGCGATCGTAAGGATAAAATCAGAGAGATTAGAGCCCACACAGAGGCATACCGACAATCCTTCTTTCCGCGAACAATACGTGACAGGAATAGGACGGAAAATCGATACTGGTACTCAAGGTACCCTCCGCCACACACCGTCGGGTGGCTTGCGGAGTATGGTTGTAGATGTAGATGTAGTGCTGGAAACGGGACAGCAGCTGGTCGAGAGTCTGAAAGAACTGAGATACCAACAGCCGTATGTATAATAAATATATTTATTGTATCACAACCAGTTTCGGCATTCCATTATGCCATCTTCAGGTCCCTACATCGGAGCATAATAACCAAAAGTAAGGATACAAAAACTGGATTCGTGGACTTCTGTCTCTTAGGGTGAAACTACAACAACAACTGTGACAAAAAGGACTGGTTGTTGTTTCAAAGATGGTATAGAATGTATGCTAGAAGATAAAAGCTTTCATCTTCTAGCATACACTCTATACCATCTTTGAAACAACACACACTTGGGATCGAGAGACACTAACCCTACCTTATTTTATATCCATTTTTTAAGTAAGGTAGGGTTCCTGCCTCTTGATCCCAAGTGTGTTTTATTTTTTATGTTGTTACGTCATTTCTTGCATGTCTCTTATATTTTTGACATATGACCAGCTTATAAAATATATATGACCAGATGAAGGTGACACAGTTCACAGAAACCAGTCGTCTTTAATAAATTATTAATTAGCGATTTGGCATTTCATTTTGAAAAATGTAGCTCTAGATACTGTACTTACGTTCATATGTCTCTGTCCGTATGATCGTGTGTTGCTTACATATTCAAGAATGTGTCAATAAAATATCCCTCTTCTAGGTCGACGAATTCGTGTTCTTCTTTCATTTCCTAGGAGTGCTACATCTACATCTACATACATACTCCACAATCCACCGTAAGAGGCGTGGAGGCGGGTACACTTTACCACTACTAGGCATTTCCTTTCCTATTCCACTCCCAAATAGAACGAGGAAAAAAAGAATGCCGTACGAGCCCTAATTTCTTTTATCTTGTCTTTGTGATCACTACGCGAAATGTAAGTAGGAGGCAGCAAGATTGTACTACACTCAGCTTCAAATTCCGGCCCTCTAAATTTCCTCCACAGAAATTTACGAAAAGAACGTCTTTACTCCAGCGATCCACAATTGAGTTGCCGAAGCATTTCCGTGACACTCGCGCATTGGTCGAACCTACCAGTAACAAACCTAGCTGCTCGCCTCTGAACTGCCTTAGACATAGGTCTTCCTTTAAACTAATATGCTGCGAGTCCCAAACACTTGAGCAATACTCAATACGTGGTCGTACAAGCGTTTTATATGCGGTCTCCTTTACAGGTGAAGTACATCTTCCCTAAATTCTCCCAATAAACCGAAGACGGCAGTCCGCCTTACTCGCAACTGTCCTTACATGTTCGCTCCATTTCATATCGCTCTGCAATGTTACACCTAGATATTTGAACGACGCGACAGCGTCAAGAAGCTCACTACTAATGCTGTATTCGAAGATTATGGGATTGTTTTTTCTACTCATGCGCATCACCTTACATTTTTCTACATTGAGAGCTAGCTGCCATTCTTCGCACTAACTAGAAATTTTGTCTAAGTCATCCTGTATGCTATTACAGTCAGTTAAAGACGACACCCTCCCATACACCACAGCCTCATCAGCAAACAGCCGCAAATTACAAGTTAATCCGTCGATCAGTTCATTTATATAGATAGAAAATAATAGCGGTCCTATCACACTCCCCCGGGGCACGCCTGACGATACACTCTTCTCTGATGAACACTCGCCGTCGAGAACAACGTACTGCGTTCTATTACTTAGGAAGTCTTCCAGCCAGTCACAAATCTGTGAACCTATTCCATAAGCTCGTATCTTCGTTAGCAGTCTGCAGTGTGGCACCGCGTCGAACGCCTTTTTGAAGTCGAGAAAAACACAATCGGCCTGTTGTCCTTCGTCCATGGCTAGAAACATGTCATGTGAGAAAAGGGCAAGCTGAGTTTCACATGAACGATGTTTCCTAAAATCGTGCTGATTCATGGAAAGAAGCTTTTCCGTTTCAAGGAAATTTACTGTATTCGAACTGAGAATATGCTCTAAAATTCTACACGAAACTGATGTCAACGATATTGGCCTGTAATTGTGTGGGTCAGTTCTCTTTCCTTTCTTATAAACGGGAGTCACCTGCGTTTTTTCCAATCACTAGGAACTTTGCGCTGAATTAAAGATTCGCGATAAATGCAAGCTAAGTAGGGGGCCAATGCCGCAGAATAGTCTTTGTAAAACCGAACTGGTATTCCATCCGGACCAGCAGACTTTTTCGTATTAGCTCTCTCAGTTGCTTCTGTACACCGGAAATACGTATTGCTATGTCCTGTTACAGTCAGTTAAAGACGACACCCTCCCATACACCACAGCATCATCAGCAAACAGCCGCAAATTACTACTCTGTCCATCAGGTCATTTATATAGATAGAAAATAATAGCGGTCCTATCACACTCCCCTGGGACACACAAAAATGGGCTAACGGCGCTCCTAGCGACCAAATGAGCTTCAGAGCAGCTTTGAATCTCATGTTCTTTTCTAGTTGCCGATTTCCAAAGCTGAATCCCCCCTGTATTTTTGTGCTGCAGATGTGGCGGTGAACGGCGGCGGCGGGGGCGGGACGAGCTGCGCGATGTTCGCGAACGCCAGCGGAGGCTCCGCGACCGGGGGCGGCAGCAGCTCCGGGGGCGGCAGCTCCGGGGGCGGCGGTGGCGGCGTCTTCGACGGCGGCGTGGCGTCGTTCGCGGCGGCGGCGGCGGCCCACCAGCACCAGCAGCCGCAGCAGCAGGCGCAGCAGCACCAGCAGCCCGTCTACGTGCCCTCCAGCCGGCCCGTGCTGCCACACCACCACCACCATCACCACCACCACGCGCAGTACGCGCCCACCACCGCCACAGGTACGATGGTGTAACGCCACCTTCACGGACATCATGCTCAGTTGGGACTTGTTCCACCGTCATGAAACCTGAGTCTCTCCCAACATATAGTATGTTCAAACTCACAGATGTTGTCATTGACATCTGGCTTAACTGCTTAGTGTCCATGTCCACATGAACCAGCAAACTTCCAATATTCAGCGACAGTTACTGCCTCGTCATTGGCCAGTATTAGATCTGCCTGGGAGCACGTTTCTCCAACATTAGGCTGCGTTTATAGACAGCGGTTCCCCCGCAGCGGAGCAACCGCTGTGATTCTGCAGAGGCTCCGCTCGTCACTCACACAGCAGGTTGTTTCAGCCGCAATCACGTTGAGGAACCTGTTCGCACCTGGCGGCCAGACAAAGGGTGCACTGCACGCGGTTCCGCCGCGCGCACCAAACAGCCCCATCAGCTGCCATGTAGCAGACACCATTGCGGCCCGCACAACCACGGCGGTTTCAATGGTTTGACGCCGCAGCAGAAGACCGGAGGGGCCGCTACCGCAGTCGCTTCTATAGACAGGAGGCTGTGTTTATAGCCCCGTTTTTATAGCCCGCATTTGCTCTGCCGCGGAGCAATCGCGGCGGTTTGGCAGTACACTGTTTCTCATAAGGCAGCGTAGGACTGTTTATAGGCGCGGCTGCGGCGGCGGCACCTCCGCTCTTCCACTGCGACGTCAAAATACTAGCGGCTGTACTTCCAAACCGCCGCGGTTGTGCGGGCCGCAGCAGCGTCTGCTTACACGGTAGCTGATGGGTCAGATCGGTGCGCGCGGTGTAACCGCGTGCAGTGCGCCCTTTGTCTGGCCGCCAGTTGGGAACAGGGTGATCAAGGTGACTGCGGCTGAACCACCTGCCGTGTGAGTGACGAGCGGAGTCTCCGCAAAATCACAGCGGTTGCTCCGCCGCGGAGGAACCGCGGACTATAAACACGGCCTTAGGACATTGCAAAAGATGCGCTGAATCTTGAAACGTGCCGCTGATCTTAACCGGACAAAGGAATTTCCGCTACGTTTTTAGGAGGTATCTCATGAGTTTTGTCAGCTCAATGCTCATCCAGAACATATCTGTGTGTTCTGAGACAATCACTTCCGAAAATAAAGCCCCCATAGTAACGTCGCTGCTAAGGTAATGCTGCTACATCCACACCAGCGTTAAGCATTCTCCACTTCTTCCAGTTAGCCCTACATCTCTTTACGCCCACCTTTAGCCTGTTTAATGTTTTCCAAAAGAGTACATGAAAGATTTTTCCCAGTGGCTGGCTCTTCTTTCAGTGCTAACAGTGGTTCACACGTTTCTGTTTCTCATTTTCTGATATGACAAGTTTCTGGGGAGCTTGTCGGAGCTGCTGTAATTCTTAGGAAACTGTGGCGGGACTTTGTCGGGCAGAATGGGTGACCAATATCAGTTTCCTGTTTGCATTTATTATGTGGAGTGGCGGTACTTATAATGGGGTACATCTTGGTTTCGGGATGGGATTATGAGGCACGGCGACTAGATCACACCAAGAATTTCTCGAGCTGCTGGTGCTCAAGTAGTTCTCGAGAAGCTCATGAGAAGCAGCACTTTCCAGTGGTTGACTGGGGTAGCACACCCAGCCATACGTTGGTGTTATTTGTAACGCTCGCAATTCGCTGTGATTATCATTTAAATATGAGCACTGGAGTCACAAAAACCACAGTCACGGAGCTGGCAGTAGCCTACGTTACAGAGTATGGATATATCTGTTGCAAAGCTACGTAGTGCAGCAAAAAAATACAACAGGTATGGTAAAACATCTAAAATTACACAATATATCTAGCTATCAAACAGATATGTGCACAAAAGTGCATTCTCATATTGATAGAAGCCAGACAAAACACCCAGCTATTGTGTATGTTATCCATTCAAACTGCATTAAAAGAAAATTCGGCAAAAAGGTTGCAATAACATGGAAAATTAACACTACCCAAACTTATGAACAGAATGGGGGCATAACAAACACCTGTCAGTGTTATAGTTGCAAACTGCGGTGGATGTGTTGAGAAAGTACCAGAGCTTTATGACGAAATAAGGAAGGAAACTTAGGTATGTAACACTGGCTAATACTGTAAGCTCTGCCAAATTTTTTTCTACAATTAGTAAATGTATGTAAGGATTTTATGGGTGTAACATGTAGCATTTTTCTCTCATATAAGTATAAATACATGTGGAATGGATATTTGTTTTTGGTAACAATGTAGTTCTTGTTTCGTATAAGATACGCATAAATGATTTTTGTCTTCTGCGAAACTTTCTACTTCTACTTTAATAATAATAATTCGGTTTCTTCCTTGCACGTACAGAAGACAATGGTTACGAGTGCTCTGTTGCAAAGTTTCCGTGTGGAGTAGTTTCGCTCAGCCTCCAGAGAGCGCAGCACTGTCAACAACTTTCTCGAGAGTACTCGAGAATTTTTCGAGAATTTGCATTAGCGTCGCGCGTTTCTCGAGAGTGCTCATAGCCCAATGCTATCTTGGCTGTTGGGGTGGACTTGAGGTATCCTATAACAATGAGGGAAATCTCATTGAGAGCTGCATCAACCTTCCTTGCATGGGCAGGCCAGGACCAAATCGGTGATGCGTATTCTGCCGTTGAGAAGCTTTGGCGAAGCGCAGACGTTCTGAGTGTAGGAGGTTGCGCTCCCCAGCCTGTGTTTTTCAGCTTCCTGATGATGTTGTTTCGTACATGTACTTCACCTTCAAACTCTGTGTAGTTTTTCTTAAAAGTGAGGGGGAGGTCTAAATTGATGCCAAGATACTTGGGGGCACGACAGTGTTAAAGTTTCTGTCCTTGCCAGGTTATGCTTAAGGCTTGCCTTGCTTAGCTAGTTAGAAGGTGAAATTAACATATTTGAGTTTTGCAAGGATTAGATTTAAGGTGGCTCCTCTCGTAGTACACAGTTAGGTCTTCCAAAGCTTCATAGAAAAAGGAATCTTCCCTGCTACTACAGTATCATCAGCATAGGCGAAACTTTTCGTCTGGGGAGAAAGAGTTTGGTCATTGGTGATCATATAAGATTGAGGCCAGGACGATTCCCTGTGGCAGTCCATTTTTTGTTTTCTCCATCTACTGCCTTTATTGTCCAATGACGTTTATGTAGTGGAGTGGACGAATCTTAAGACAGTCCGTGCAGTCAACATAGCTATTAAGTCTCGGTGGGGTACTGGTTATGGCGGTTGCCTTGTAAGCAGGAGGTCGCAGGTTCGAATCCCGGCCGCGGCATACATTTTAATTCAATGCGTCTACTTCAGTTTATCATCTTTAATAGATACCGAGATAAAATATGACTCTGGACATTGATTATTTGATATTTATAATGGTATTGACATCTAACAGTACACTGTAACAAACCATTGTGCTGACAGAGTTTCTCCAATCACTACCAACCGTGACGTCACACCGATGACTACTCATTCCAGATCAATAGCAGTAGCATGACGGTCATCTGCATAACTGCCAGTCTTTGCTGAACATGACACGACGCCATTAATCTGCACATGAAAACATTCGACTACTTGGAGACCATTTAAAACCACCAGCGACTTCATGTTCCCGAGCATCGATGGTATTTTTGTAGACAGTTTCAACTAATTATTTTGCCTTCAGATCGCCCGGCAGTAATGTCATCAAATATTTATAATTGAGGGGTGAGCTTGCTTGAGGGGTGTGGCTTGCTTGTAGTTCCTGTTAAGAGAATTTACAGCTTTTCCCCTCTCCCGTGTTATGATACTTTGAAAATACATCTCTTTGAGAGCAAAACTTTATAGGGGAAATTTCAATCAAAACGTTTATATAATCTTTGTTCTCTTTGAATTAAGAAATGCATAAATATAAAGAGTCTGTTATATTTTGCGAAATTTAACTTTTCGTCAAACAATGCTAGTTTTTGTTGCTTAAAATTTTATAAATTTAATTTGAAGCTTTTATTCTCATTGGCTGTACGCGAGCATCTTTAATGATTTCCGATATGCTGCTGCGGTACGAATACGTGTATAACGTGAAAAATTGAATTTTTTCACGGTAAGTTTTCTTATTTTCATATTAGCTGCAAAACCTAATGCATACTTGTAATTATATAACTCTCTTCAATTTTTTAAAGAAAATTTAGGTACGTACTTTTCAGCTACTGTTAGGTATGAACTACAGTCTACCATAATCAAACTCTCTGCTATAGTTGATTCCTCTGCAAATTCTTAAAAACTTCGCTCAAGAGTTTGCTTCAGTTGAAGCAGCACAGCAACGACGACGAGTAACGATACAGAGGGCAGTCCTTTATCGATAGAAGACATCAGACACTAAGATGTGCAAAGATTAGCAAAGATTATTTGTTTCACCAAATAGTTTTCTTATATATAGGTGTCATAGTGGCCACAATGCCATACAAGTCAAAGTAAAAATGGGCCCGATATGGCAAGCTGATTTTTCACGAAACAGATCATCAGCGCCTACTATGTTTCTACGTCTTTTGAAAGAGAAATGTTGAAGACCTCCAGGGAGTTCCCAACTCGTAGCGAACGATGAAACGTGACAGTGAACTGACTCGCTGGGTTGCGAGCTATAAAGCGACACTGATTGTTACGCTGAATCTGTGCGATTTGTTGTAAATGATAACGTTGGACCCACTCGTTGGCTCCACAGGCGGAGAGATATCATTGTGTGTGACTATCCGCCCTTATGAGACGGGGCGTAGTAACAGTACTGGTGGCCGCTGGCGATATCTATGGACAGCAGACATCTTCCTCACCACTCTTGGCCTCGCCTCAATGTAGACAGATTGATCACCCCAGTGCCAGAAGGGTGGCCTAAGCGGCAGGGGTAACGACGCTGCGTACAGCAGGTGTGCACTTGACGAAACACCAATGTGTGTGTGTGTGTGTGTGTGTGGGTGGGTGGGTGGTTGGGTGGGTGAGGGTGGGTGGAGGGGGGAGTGGGCGGGGGCGGAGGGGGGTTGTAAACGTTAGCCAATTGCTTCTCCGTAAGTTCTTCAGCATTATCTATCATCATTCAACAAAGAAAGACAATTGTTTTATTTCTCGTCTGTTTCGTAGTTTTACTCATCCTCCTTAATGTAGAATGGGTACCTTGTCAGGTTGCTAGAGATGACACATTTTGTAATATGTTACTCAAGTGGCGTCGTTTGGTTCTACTCTCGACTACTGCGGTCCCCGGAACCTGTTTCTGTATCCAACGAATAGGTTTACGTCTGCTTGGAACCTAAATTAATTTTTGGAGCAAACGTTGTTCCCTTCACGGCTTGTGACTTTCCAATACTTGGTGAAACATACTTCTGAAAACTTGTGCCGTGACGCAGCACCTTCTGAACTATAAAGAGTGTGGACTAAAATTACTGCACTGAGCTCTGAAGAATGACTGCCCGAGCGGTATGATTGTTGAAAGAATTTTGTGCTCTAGACGGAGCTCACAAGTTCTACACACCCTCATCAGAAGTATCGAGAAATTTTTCTGTAATGTGAAATTGACCACTAGATGTCAATGGTTCGTACCCAGCAGTTGTGGAGGACCGTTGTAGTACTGTTAGAAAAGTTGAAACAGCTGAAGAGATCCGCCCGGAAAACTTAGTCACTTGGAACGTACGGTAGTCAGTGGGTGTAACGTAACAAATCCATCTGGGGCATTTCGCCCCTTCAAAAGCTAAATGACTACTGGTTGTGAATTGAAAACGTGAACAACCACAACTCAACGAAGAACTGGCCTAACATACGTACTGATCGAAAAAGACAGTACAGAATTGTGGAGGGTGGTTGTGAAATAATACGTGAAATCAGCTCAAGAAGCCTGTTGTGAGTTTCAAAAGTGCTGCTGGCAGTGACTGTGCGTGCGGAATTAAATGACTGAGCTGCAGTGACCACAGTTGATGTACTGAGAAGAGCGACGCCTGTGGACACAGAATGACTGGAAACAAGTGATTTGGAGCGTTGATTCATGCTATATATCGCGGGAATCCGATGTAATTGTTTGTGTTTGGCTGGTGAACGGTACCTGGCGCCAGGTGTAGTGCCAAGAGTGAAGTACGGACGGGATGGATTACAGTATGAGAATAAACTTCGTGGTCAGCATATGGCCGGCTTATTGCATTTAACGAAATGCTAAATGCGGAAGGATATGTTTTCATCAGGAAACCTATAAATTATTTATAAAAAGGCAAATCACTTAAAGCGACAGCACTGTGATCTAAAATATCATTAAAAGTGAGTCACTGGCAGTCTTTGAGACTATATGAATATTTACAAAAGGCACGTCGATATGTGTACCTGCAGGCAGACATATGTACAGACTGCAACGCCCCACCTGCAGTTTTCTGTCCTTTCTCCAGAGCCTTCCTGTCGTAACCTTTTCAAACTGCTATGCCTTCTGACGTGCATGCTTTTCAGTGTGACGGATGTAGTAATATGCCTGCATGAAATCTCGTATTTAGCCTCAAGTGTCTATAAAAGAATTACAACGTTTTAAATTGGCCACATAAACTATTTTATTTGCTTTTCGTCCCCACATTTGCAGGTGTCAACAGTGAACTGTAGATCGCCATTAGTCAACATTATGTGCCTCCAACGGTGGAAATTGCATGCAATACTATTTTATAACCTCATTTTCTCCCTCTTACTGTTTTAATTGAAGCCAGATGATTACTATAACATAGTTTTTATTATTATCACGTGATTGCTAATTTTATATTCATTTACCAGGGCCAGAATATCTGCTATTTTGTTTTCCTATAGTTCAGCATGGCCATGACGCTTACATGTGAAATTTTTCTCCAGACCTGGGTTTATACTTAACTCTTTGCATGTTCTATGTATTTCATGTAATAATGCCTTTATTTTATAACATTCTACAATCTGATGTTAGAAATCTGGCAGATTCTGAGGATTATAGAAATTGTAATCGCGTCAATAAACATACAGCTGTATTAATACTTGTGGGTTATATATTTTTAACAACAGCGCCATTCATTGGTAATGATTAACATTTGCAGTTCATCATAACGGTCGCTTACCCCATGAAAGACTTTGTCACGAGTGGAATGTCTGTTCTCTTTTTTCGTAGGCGTGCCAAGTGTCACACTATACATTGGTTATTGCATAGAAATGTGACAGAAATGTAAACAACACATAAACAAATTATTTTTTGATACCATAGTGGAAAGTCAGCGATTAGAATAATTGTATTCATTTGAATGTCAGTCAAGACAGTAATTTATTGATAGCTAACCAGTTTCAGCCATTGAATTGGCCGTCCTCAGACCACCACAACTATAGTGTTGGCCACCGGCGGCGCTGAGCAGTAGCTGCCCGAATGATACCTGTTGACATCTATCACGCAGGCACCTTTTCCTCACCGCATCCGGTGGAAAACATTATGGTTTTCGTGGTCTGAGGATGGCCATTTCAATCGCTGAAACCGGTTAGCTTTAAATAAATTAGACTGACTTTTAAGTGAACATGTAAACGGTCTGTCATGTTACCAGATAGGAATTCCCGAGGCAAAAGCTCCAAAACGGAGCGCAAGAATCATTGATGTCGTGTATAACATATTATCGTCCTTTCCTAGTTTTTCGCTGTTGCAACGGACATTACACCACAACAAAGACACAAAATTTGAATACAGCGAACAGGTTGGTCAGTGTCCGGACAACTGATAACTTCATGTAATAGAAAGAGATTGTGCACAAGAGAGATTCGAACACCGTGAACACATAACCACCATGCCAGGATTCTTCCAACTCGCTGGATGTTGTACATGTCTAGATTGGAGCGTTCACTGTTTCAATTCTTTTCACAGTTTCTTACATTTTCTTCTGATTTCGTAGTTGACGTAGTTGACGTGCTAACCACTGGGCAATATTAACACTAATTGTGAATGAGGTGTTATGGGGAGGTTCGCTTGTAACAAGTAAAACTACACAAGTACCCCTCGCCGTTTGTTATCTAGGTCAAAATATGAGACATGGTATCTTTTTAAGCTCATATCGTGGAAACAGTAGGAGATATAACAAAAATGCTGAAACATAATTCCGTGTTCTTAACAACATTGCTATCACATCTTGAAACATTTTGATATTTTTGGAAATACATCACTTACAATTTTTGAAACGGAAATGTTTTATGTGTAGTAAATGTAACAGTACATTTCACAACAAAATGAACCATACATGATAAATTTACGTTCCAAAGTCGCGGCAGTGTAGTTGGTAGTATTCCTATATACCGATATACGTGTTCTGCCTTGTGTGCGACAATTGTCATACATGGCAATAGTGTTGTTTAATAATTCACAGTGCAATCATAAAAGGCAGGCTGCTGAAGGATTTAAATGAAACTACAAGGTCTCGCTTTCTGCCGAGTCCTGGAATAACTAACATTTAGGTGCCGAGAGGCTATTTCCGTTTTGTTTCTTCACGTTTTTTTTTTTTTTTTTTTCTTTTTAAATCGTGTATTTTGTTTCCTTTATCTTGTTTGGAATATTACGTTTGTCCTCTGCTTTACTATTTTACAGTATTTAGGTTGTTTTGTATTCTTTTGATAGTGAGTGCAATAATGAGGAGACTTATTATCCCCTGCAAAGAAATGCTGCGTACTCATAACACATCGTGCATCACGGACATCCAATTATTGCTATATTATTCTACGAATCCTTTAAGTCAAGAGTCATACGATGGATAAAGCCCACGTAAAGCGGTATATAGGGGAACTTCAAACTTATATCTCACTATTCTTCGGGATGTAACTTTATTGTATATGGTTGAATTTGTTGATAACTACAAATAAAAATATTTATCGTTTCAAAAATTGTGAAGTGAGAGGAGGATTTGGAAATACATGGAAATATTTGAAGATGTGATTACACAGTTGTACGGTAAAATTGCAACCTTGGAAATTATTATTATATTATTATTATTCTGGTTTTACAATGTCAGTACATTTTTCCAGGACCTATATTAGATTACATTAAGTTAATAATTATTGATCTCCACTCTTCTCTGTTTTCCCATAAGTATTCAGAAATGTTGTACTTCCTCATTGCTGACTGAACATCCTGCATGCATGTGGTAGGTGGTCGTCCCTTTTTTCTTCTTCCGTTCGGTGTCCAGTTGAGTATGCATTTTGGAAGCCTTTGTTGTCTCATTCTTCTGACGTGTCCGTACCATTTTAGAAGTTTGTGCTCGATGAATTCAATAATTGAATTTTTACATTTCATTTCTTCTCTAATTACTTCAGTTCTTATTCTTTCTCTTCTTGATATTCTTGCTGAACTTCTCCAGAACACCATTTCTGTGGCTAATAATTTTGATTTCAGTTGCCATTTTGTTGTCCACATATGGTTATATATTGTTTTATATACCCTTATTTTCTTATCTGTGTTTGTCCCAGAGAATTCTTCTAATTAAGCCTTGGAAATTATCAAATTTTTATTGAAACGAGGTTCAACAGCCGTCAGATATTTGAGGAAATGCATACTGTAAACCATCAGCTGTTTATTATTTTTCCAAACTTCTTCCGTTTTCGGTTATAAACCATCTTCACGAAAGAGAACTAGACAGACTGATTAAACAGCTGCATTATATGCCTCCTTATGCATACTGGTATGCATGCCACACAATAAAAATAAATAAGACGTCACTAGGCATCAAGTCTTGATTAAAAACATAAAAGCAATGCCAGGCTGTGTGATGATGAAGCTAGGTCTATTACAAGAGAACCTAATAGACCTAATGCCTAGTGAACATTTATTTTTATTGTGTGACATGCATGCCAGTACGCATAGGAGGCATATGTTTAATCAGTGTGTCTAGTTCTCTTTCGTGAAGATGGTTTATAACCGAAACCGTTAGAAGTTTGGAAAAAATAATAAACAGCTGATGGTTTACAGTATGCATTTCCTTGGAAATTATGTTTCAACATTTTTGTTATATCTCCTACTGTTTCGACAGTATGTCCTCAAAAAGATAGCAACCATATTTTCTGCGCGGGGGGGGGGGGGGTGTTCCCACCACTTTTGTGACGGCGGTATGGGCGCGTTTCAAAAAAGATGTGTGTCAAATTTTAACGTAGGCTTCTACATATTCTAAGGCCGGTATTACACTATCAAATTATTTGTCAAAGAATTGGACAAAGAAAAATTGGACGTAGTGTAATTGGAACATAGTCCAATATTTCAACCAATCTAAGGCCTCGGCCTAGATTTGATCGAAGAAATCGCTCGTCTTCTGTTTCCTGCAGTGAGAAATGTGACCGCTTGGAGCGCTAGTAGTATACAGCTTCCTTGCTACTACAGCTGTTTTATTTGGAGGTTAAATATCTGACATTACTTGGACATAACGTTCGTATTCGTAAACATGGCTAGTAGTGGAATGTCTGTGTAGTGTTTTCTAGCAACAACAAAATTTTAAAAAATCAGATGGGGCGTTGTATAACAGGTGACAAGGTCAATTCACACTGTCCGTCACGTCAATTCGCATAGCCCAATACCCTGCGGCAAAAGTGAGGTTGAGTTACAATCCGTGATGTAAAAAAAGTCATTATATACTATCGGAATTGAAGAAGTAATACCCCTAAATCTTAATACGGCCGAAGCAGATTTTAGAATGTATGATTTTGGTAACGTGGTGTGCTAAGTTCTGGGAAATGAAACAACTTTCAAAACATCGACATCTGTTTGCAAGTAAATCTATGTACATATAAATACGTCAACCAATTTTTGTAAGGAAATAAATAGAGCCTATTTACTTTATCAGCAATGTTTCCCCCCCTTACATTGTTAATAACATCATAAACAATTTCGATTATCCTCTTTGTCAGTGCTCACATTTTCCATTTAAAACGTTATTTAATGAAACTTGCTTTATCAACTTAACAATCTTATTCATATACACTGTTTGAGTCAGCCGTTTTTGTTACTCTATTGCAAACTGTGAAGGATGAAGAGCGACAAAATAATTAGCAGTGAACAGCCTGGCTGTTCTGCCGACGGCATAAAAAAGGAAAATCCTCCCGGTCCCATAACAAATTTTATTTATCTCGCTCTGACACCCACAGTTTCATCCAAGTGTGTTTCCTTTTCTTTTTTCTCTCCTTCTCTTCTAAATGGTGCCGGCCGCAGTGGCCGCGGGGACTGAGGCGCTCCAGTCACGGTCTGCACGGCCACTACGGTCAGGAGTTCGAATCCCCCCTCGGGCATGGATATTTGTGCCGTCCTTAGTCTTAGTTAGTTCATAACTAGTTTGTAAGTTTATGGACTGATGACCCCGTAGTTAAGTCTCATAGACTATACAAAACATCTTCTAAATGCAGACACAACGCAACTGTAGTATAAACCATAGCTGAGCATTACACCGCCATTTTGAAGCAAATTTGACAAAATTTGGATGATAGTGTAATACCCCCTTTCGCGTTTCATCCAATTTCTTTGTCAAAAAATATGACCAATATTTCATCCAATTTTTTCGTCCAATTCTTTGTCCAATAATTTGATAGTGTAATACCGGCCTAAGTGTTTCGAGTGAACCTCGTGTAGTGTTGTTCTTATGGTGTCGAGTGATTCCCAGAGTTGGAGGCCAAATGCGTCCATTGTGAGTACTCACAGCTTAGTGGTCTGATGGGAGTGCCGTGTGTTGGCAGGCGGCGCGCACGCGCTGGTGGGCGGCGGGGGCGGGTGGGCGGCGGGCGCGGTGTCGGAGGGCTACATGTCGGCGCCGCAGCACCACGGCCACGCCTTCTACCCGCAGCCGCCCGCCGTCGTCATGTCCTCCTGGCGCGCCTACGACGGCGCCGCCTCCTTCCAGAGGGCCTCGCCCTACGGTAAGACCAGCGCTCATCGCCACCACACACACGCCTGTTTAATATTTTCACTCCGCAGCGGGGGTGCGCTGAAATGAAACTATCACATGAAGAATTTATATCAATATATTTCTTTTATTTATTTATTTGTTTATCCTGATTATGCTGAAGCGATAGCTCCTTAATTTGCAGCCATATACAACCGCTCTCTCAAAGAAGGATCTGTACCAAAAGATTGGGAAGTTGCCCAGGTCACACCTATATTCAAGAAAGACAGTAGGAGTAACCCACTAAACTACAGGCCTATTTCATTGACGTCAATTTGCAGCAGGGTTTTGCAACATATCCTGTATTCAAGTGTTTTGATCTCGAACAGAATGATCTATTGACCCAAAATCAACACGGATTTAGAAAAAAATCGTTCATGCGAAACACAACTAGCTCTTTAGTCACACGAAGTGATGACTGCTATCGACAAGGGTACGAAAATTGATTCCGTATTTCTTGATTTCCAGAAGGCTTTTGACACCATACCTCACTAACACCTTTTAATCAAATTGCGTGGTTATGGTATAACCCTACCCGTCCTACACCAGGTTCACAAATAACAGTGTTCGCTATTGAACAATCATCACTAATACGCTGGTTAGCTGTACATGCTAAGACAAACTGGACAGATCTTACTGAATTTGGTGCGCGACGTGGTGCTGCTGATTGAAGACTGTTGGCACTTAACAATTGACAAACACAGGCTCTTCTTGGCGACGAATGTTAATTACAATTTAGGGCCCACAGCATTCCTCTTGATGCATTTATTAATTATTTGAGCTGTGCCCGTATGAATAAATAATATTGCCTCTTCGCCGTCTCCTCCACCAGTGCCAATGCACGTACTTTTGCCATACACCACTGAGCGCACCGTCTGTCCGCCGCTACTACTCAACAAATACTCCATCTCGCTGTGCGCCTCTGCGCTACCAGCAATAAAAAACTCCCTACTCAAAGATGATTCTATACAATAGCAAAGCCCTTGCTAACCCAGCGTGTCTACTACATTTACAATATTTTTGACATATATGGAAATTAGCAGGACAATGCAAATATATCACAGAAACAAAATATAAAAATACATAATAAATTACAAAAAGTACAAATAATGAGGAAAAATACATGAAGCATCGTTTTATATATCACCCTGTACGCACACATGACTGGAAAGCACCGTTGGTCACTGTGTTGTTGTGTCACAATGATATATCGTCCCAAATTTGCGATTGGATACGGGATTTCCTGTCATAGAGGACACAGTTCGTAGTAATCGATGGTAAGGCATCGACTAAAACAGAAGTGATATCGGGCGTTCCACAGGATAGTGTTATTGGTCCTCTGCTCTTCCCTATTTACATTAACGATTTACGGGAAAATCTAAGTAGCTCTCTTAGGTTCTTTGCAGATGACGCCGTCTTTTACCGTCTAGTAAAATCATCCAAAGATCAAAACCAACTGCAGAACGATCTGAATAAGAGAACAGGTGCTTAGGGGGACAAAGAATGGGGTTATTATTGTTTTAGTAGATGTTCCGTTAACTGTCGTTTGAAGCTAGTAGTGTTAATCAGTTCTCTGATATTGTTTCAGTGTCTGGCTCTTGCTAATGAGAAGCGAGAAAGCGGCAGAGTGATGGAGAGGGATAGATAGGGTTTTGCACTGATAGCAACGTTCATTTCTGCTATGTTGTTCAGAAAAGTCACACAAGGTCGAGGGAAGATACGAGGCAAATTGTACAGGTGTATGAAAATCTCTGTGCTTGTCAGCACGAAGCCACGACAGCTGCGTATAAGATGAAGAAATACGGTCAAAGAGACGGATGTTACAGATATATCGAACGCAGGTATTCGTGAATAGTTCCATAAGTTGCGGGTAAAGTTTCGTACAATTGTACCACGTCATGAGTCTACTGAACTATACTTGGTACAATTGTACGAAACTTTACCCCATGTTTTAGATTCTGACGATGACAAGGTCGAAACGCGTCAATAAATATCAACCGCATTACTTACTGTGTCCTTCATGTTTCTCAAAGCGACCGTTATAGCATTGTTTAATTGCGAAGTAAAAATGGCGCATACCTCATTACTAACTTCATGTCAAATTTGGAATTCTATAAAAAGTCGCCACTGTTTTTAGTACGATCAGTGGCAGATGTATGTAGCGAATGGAATTTAAAATGTTCAAATCTGTGCGACTTCTTTGGTTATTGGTCTTTAGGCTTACAAACTAACGACAACACACACACACACACACATGCCCGAGGGCGGACTCGAACCTCCGACAGTGAGTAAGTGCGCGCTCCGCAGCAAGACACCTTAGACCACTCGGCCACACCACCGAGGCGCGAACGGAACGGAATTAAGCGTCACAATCTTAGCTTTACGAATACAAACTAACTTTAAATTTAGTTGGACAGGCTACACGTAATTATTGATGACGCTTAGATTATTAAAAATGTAGCGAAATTCCAAAAAAATGAGATCATCAGACCCTAAGCTTACAAACTACTTACGAACTAGCTAAGACTAAAGACGGCACAAATAACCATGCCCGAGGGAGGATTCGAATCCCCGACCGTAGTGGCCGTGCAGACCGTGACTGGAGCGCCTCAGTCCCCTCGGCCACCGCGGCCGGCAGCGAAATTTCTTTGCTTCTTTCGATAGATTTTTTTTTTCTCCTTCGGTATAGAAAACCAATTTATTGATAACGTGATCTTATAAGGTTGCTGTTTTTACCTATAGGCGTCCTGAAACCTAAAATACAAAAGTATATGGCGGACCTCCTTCAATATCCGCAGCGAAGCACGGACGTTTAGTTAATAATGTAAATATGGTCTAAAAGTGGATATAGGTGGCGAGTCAATACACCCCTCAACCATATGACTACACGAGAATCACTCTCCCTGTGATGTGGAGTGAGCAACGTTGATAATTATCCGTCCGTCGCGGAGAAGTGTTCAGCGTGACAGTCCCATTAAGTGCTTATCGGTAGAAACTGACGCGTTGCTGGCTCCCTGATTAAGCGTCAACGATAGAAACACGATATCTAACTACTCGTCAGCGATATCGTTTGTAATGGACGTTTAGAAATATAATAGCTGACACTGATGAAAGCTTCTCGGGTGAACAGCCGAGTCAATGCGTCATACTCCGGCAATGCTTCCTACTTTCCATCTTAGCTTGTAGATGACAATTAGGAAACTTGCAGAAACGTTGCGGAGAACGAATTATCTCGGTTGTCAACCCGATAAGCTTTTATCAACGAATTTTTCCGACAAATACTGCATTCTCAATTAACTGACATGTTGCTAAAGGGAGCTATAAAATGATATAGCCGGCCGCGGTGGCCGAGGGAACTGAGGCGCTCCAGTCACGGTCTGCACGATCACTACGGTCGGGGGTTCGAATCCCCCCTCGGGTATGGATATTTGTGCCGTCCTTAGTATAAGGTAGTTCATAAGTAGTTTGTAAGTTTCGGGACTGATGACCGCGTAGTTAAGTCCCATAAGCTTAACAAACATTTGAAAATGATATAAAGTGCTTGTGAGGGGTGAAAAAATTTAGCTGCTGCACCCATTTGCAAGTGATGGTACATTTCGCTCCTGTAACGATGGACCTAAAGAAAAAAGACCACTCCTTCTACTGAATTTATATAAATTAGTAATCTTACAAAGTAAAAAAATAAAAATTAAAAATGTATGTAACGTAATGCTTTACTTTTCACATCTTTACGAAATCTGGCATTTTTGATCGATGGAACTAGTATTAATCTAATCTCCGGCAATATTTCTGGGCGAAGTTCGTCTTTGTCATCTTCGCCCCAAGAAACATTGACGGTGAACGGCGCATTAAATCGACTAGCCACGCTTGAGTAGCTGTGCGGTCTAAGGGCCTCGCTGCGGAGCGCCCGGTTGCTCGCCGTCGGAGGTTCAAGTCCTCCCTGGGCCGTGTGTGTGTGTGTGTGTGTGTGTGTGTGTGTGTGTGTGTGTGTGTGTGTTTTGTCCTTAGTTTACCTTAGTTTAAGTAGTTTGTAAGCTACGGACTGATGACCACGCAATTTGGTCCGATAGATTTACAAACATTTTGATTCGATTGTCAACCCGAGAAGCTTTTATCAATGAGATTTTCCGACAAGGACTGTATTCACAGTCAACTGACATGTGGCTAAAGGGAGCTATAAAGTTATATAAACTGCTTGGGAGACGGTAAACCAATTTAGCAGCTGCCCCTATTTGCTGATGATAATTTCGCCTCTTTGGCGATGTCCGGTATACGTTTTACACACTAATGACCATCCAAAATGAAACACAATAAGTTGACATAATTGAAAATAATGTCCCTTGTTAACTGAGGAAGATGATGAAATTCCTGTAAATGTCGCGAAAGAGGCAGGCGAACATGCTGAATGTAATTGGTAGTGGTAGAATTCTTATCTGTGGATAACTTATTCAAAATCTATGTTCATGCATCGGTATACGTGTGGCTGTCGTCATAAAACGGATGTAAATGTGACGTGGGAAATATTCGAAACGCGCCATTAAAGCCATACTGTGTGAACTGTAAACAATTTTTTCGACGTAGCCGGCTTGTCTGCAGCAATACCAATCAATCAAGAATTCAGTGTTGAGTGTTGACGCAACTGCTGGCTTTAGCCACAGCTACACGCATCGGCGATGTATGAGAGAGGCTCTCGGTGTGTTACTGGGGTGTAGCAGTCCATGCTGCTTCCCTATATTGGGAAAGCTGATCAGGTGTAGTAACAAGTGGTGTATTTCGGACCAGTCTTTTATCAGTCATCAAACAGACGTGTTCGATAGGTAGTCGAAGAACGGGGAGGCCAAGACGGAAATACAATCCAACATGCGACGATGAAGTCGTGAACGTTGCTTGCAGTATGTGTCGACCAATATCCTATTGCAATTTTTTCCTCGGCTAGCTCAGAAGCTGTAAGAGGATAATAGGCTCCAACACTTCAGAGATTCACCTGCTACGCGTACTAGGGGCTTGCTGAAGTGGAAATTAACGTCTTGCCATAACACTGGGAGTAATATGGTGATTAACGGAAAAGTTCAACAGTTTCGGTTCGCCAGGGTGTCTCCATGATCTTGGAAATAATTGTCGTGGTGGAAGCGGAATCGGGATTCGTCGGTAAAAATAGTGTTGTTGCAATCCCGATTATGCCTGCACCACGATGATGATCAGATTAGGACATGCAGATATCATAGTGAACCACGATGGTCAGTGAGAATATTTTTTTTTCTCTTTTTTTTTTAAATCTATCGGACCAAACTGCGTGGTCATAGCCCGTAGTGTACAAACTACTTAAACTAAGATAAACTAACCTAATGACAACACACACACCCATGCCCCAGGGAGGACTCGAACCTCCACGGCGAGCAACCGCGTGCTCCGCAGCGAGACGCTTTAGACCGCTCGGCTACTCCACCGCGGCCAATGAGAATATGGGGAGACCGTGATGAGAGACGAACTGTTGCTTTATTCATACCCAAACTAGTCGTGTAATGTTTCTCTGGTTGGGGCAGTACTGGATTACACCCCGTCACCCCCATAGTTCACATTTCCGGTACAATGACCATCCAGTGTTGCCGCGGTGGAGTAGCCGAGCGATCTAAAGCGTCTCGCTGCGGAGCGCGCGGTTGCTCGCCGTGGAGGTTCGAGTCCTCCCTGGGGCATGGGTGTGTGTGTTTGTCCTTAGGTTAGTTTACCTAGGTTTAAGTAGTTTGTAAGCTACGGACTGATGACCACGCAGTTTGGTCCGATAGATTTACAAATATTTGAACATTTTTTGAACAGCCAGTGTTTCGTTTTTGAAATATTAAACCTTGTAGTCGTTCCACATCTCTGAAGCTTCCGACAGCCGCAGTGCAACAACACGATGCCTGACTACAGGCGGCACCCCCTGTTCAACGTATCTCCGTTGCCCGTAGGATTGCATTGCTGCCTTGACCTAGCTGTTCTCCCGATCTCCGACCTTTCAGAAACCTCTGCTCGATGACTGCTATCCGAGTGGCCCAGAAAACACTAACTGCTGCTGCATGAGATCAACTGTGAAAGTATAGGGAAGCACCATGGACTGCTGTAGCCCAAAGCCACCTCCCAGAGTCTAAATTTTCAAATGTTTGTAATTATATGGGACCAAACTACATTGGTCATCAGTCGCTAGACTTACAAACTACTTCAAATTAGGTAAACTAACCTAAACGCAAAACACGCATCCGTGCCCGAGGGAGGGTTCGAACCTCCCACGCCAGAGGCCGCGCGCGATCTGTAACGTGGCGCTCCAGACCGCTCGGCTACTCCCGCGCGGCTCTCAGATTCTCTTTGATTCCATCCTGTGATAAGATGTGGCCACTACATTAAAACAAAACGGAGTAAATCAGCCATTCAACTCACAAATTAGTACCGGATGCCGCTCTAGACATGATATTTGAGCATCATTTCCTGTTGTCAAGAACATGCTCTTGTATATATACTACGACATTCACTTTTACAATATGGAAATAGACAATCAACATGTATCTCAACGTATTGTTAATTTTACCTATATCACTTAAAGAAAATTAAACTAGTTGTCACCAATTAAAATTATATAGGATGACCATCTATAAACATTGTTGCCCAATGTTTATGTAGGATAGTTACTATTCAAAACAGGCAATTGATTTATACAAATATAGGTAACAATTATATAAATACAGCTATTCGTAGTATGTAGGTCAGCTATTTAAGATTATAAAAAGATGAGGAGAACATATAATAAAATCACAACAAATTTTTAACAGACATAAAAGCAACAGATTTTTAGCCCAAAGTCTAAATTTAGACGTCAGATATCAATAATCAGACCTAATGTATACACATTTCTGTTGGGAAAAGAATTAAAATAATATGTGACACTTTAGACAATATTACAGAACGTACAAGTTGCCATTGTGAAAACGGTTCATTATGCGGAACCCTGAGTTATAACCTAATCTGGATGTAGAACCACTGTATCAAAAGTTAGTTAATTGAATGTAGAGAAAATGTAATGGATACAAAACATTTGGCATGATCAATAATCCAATAACAGTTATTACGGTTCTCAAATTAACAACAATTTATTGAGTATCCACACAAATGGTGCTCGAAGTCTCAGTGGTACTAATTTCCACTTGTAATAGTATAGAAATTGTTTAGGTACGTAACATTTCATAGCTCGAAAAAATTCATGGATATATTCGAAAATTGCTATTAATACATTCTTGTATTATAAACCGCTATAGGTTAATCCACTCAAAATATATCAGACGTTTGCATCATTACCCAATTGTTTTAACTTAGTGCCCACATCCCAGGAAGATGCTTCTCATGTTTTATTTTTATACGATGACAGGCCAAGAATAATGTTTGCAAATAAATATCTATTTAAAAGGTTTTAGTTTTGATGATCTGAGGAATGAAATGAGAGGTGGGTTTCGAAAGCGGATTTTTAAAGATGCGTATTTTTCTGACTTGTTTTATTATAGTATTTCGAGTATGATTTTGCATGTGCTTACAGATCTGAAAACGGCAGTTACACTGCAGAAAACTGTTTTCTAAAAAACTGACTGAAAAGATCGCTCCCTCCCCAAACATAACAAACTTGTTAGTAACTCGTGTCCAAACAATAACGGTAGGAATAATATGTAATTGATACCCAAGAATATTATCAAAACAGTCATTCGGGAAAATGTTCAAATGTCTGTAAATCTATCGGACCAAACTGCGTGTTCATCAGTCCGTAGCTTACAAACTACTTAAACCTAGGTAAACTAACCTACGGACAAACACACACACCCATGCCCCAGGGAGGACTCGAACCTCCAAGGCGAGCAACCGCGCGCTCCGCCGCGAGGCGCTTTAGACTGCTCGGCTACTCCACCGCGGCAAACTTAATGTGCTTCATTTTGATAACAAAGTCATAAAACTTAACCTTCTTGCACAACATCAGACTATGGTCTCAGTAATCTAATTAGAGTCGGAAACAAATTTTCCATCCAGGACTTCCAAGATTTACTAATGTATAACTGTCCTTGCCCCTTCTTTTCTACCTTTGTTTTTAACTGTTCAAATGTTTGTAGAGATTATGGGACTTAACTACGGGGTCATCAGTCCCTAAACTTACAAACTACTTATGAACTAGCTAATACTAAGGACGGCACAAATATCCATGCCCGAGGGGGGATTCGAAGCCCGGACCGTAGTGGCCGTGCAGACCGTGACTGGCGCGCCGCAGACTGCTTGGCCACCGCGGCCGGCTGTTTTTAACTGTATATATCTTTACTAGTCGTTAACTTTGTCACAGAATAGTTCTATTCCTAGATACTTAGGTAGTTTAAAAACATGTGGGACTAAGGGTAAACATGTCCGAGGGGGGATTCGAAGCCCGGACCGTAGTGGCCGTGCAGACCGTGACTGGCGCGCCGCAGACTGCTTGGCCACCGCGGCCGGCTGTTTTTAACTGTATATATCTTTACTAGTCGTTAACTTTGTCACAGAATAGTTCTATTCCTAGATACTTAGGTAGTTTAAAAACATGTGGGACTAAGGGTAAACATGTATGACATAAATTGACCCCTTTCTTCTTAATACCAAAGATTTCAATGATATTAATTTTAGAATCATTATAACTAAAATAAAATGTATATGTCTTTGCATCAGATAATATTTATGACTGAAGTAATTATAAATATAAGGACATTGCCGTAGTGAAAGTTGAAGTTTTGCCTAGTTCTATTTAACTGCTTCAATTTTATGTAGCTGTACTATCGCTATTTTTCAACATTTATGTCACAAGCAGTCTACATCAATGCATTTGCCCACAAAACGATTATAGTACGTAGAAAAGAACTAAAAAGTAACATGGGTCCGCAGCATACATTAGGCCAGGGAATAACATACTGTATACTTATCTGTTTCTGCTGCAGAGTGATTTTATTATTTTATTATGTTTATTACGTTATTCAACTACGACGACACACGTTTCGGTATTTCGCCATTTTCAGGTAACCCACAAAACATGCTATACAGTATTCTCATATATAATTATATATTGAGAATATTTAAATCTTTAAACTTAAAGCAAAGGCAAATGATATTTTCACGGATTCTTTCGTCAGTTCCTGGTAGCATATCATCATATTGAATTAAAAGCACCATTTTGTGTATGTTCCAGGCCATCTTCAGACTTTAAACAAACTGAAAATGGCCTTGTAAGTCGAAAACCGGCTCACTAAACAACATACACAAAATAGTTTAATATGATGACATTCTAGAAAGAACCGATGGAAGAATCAGTGAAAGTATCCTTATGGTCTTTGCTTTGTTTCGGTTACACACTAACAGCTGCATTTTGCTAATTAAAATAAGACAGTCTAAACCGTAAGTTGCAGAGGTTTTTATTGGCAACCGGTTAGGTTCTACAGAACCATAATCAGGCCTTTGGCACCTCATTGGTGGGCAGTGGCGATGGCCAGAGCAGGCGTCAACTGCAAATTGCGATCTAGACTGTCTTATTTTAATTATCCACTGTTCCAAAAATGCTTTCAAAAATATATTTCAAGTATTGCAATTTACTGTAAAACAGTGCAATGCCGAAACGAGTATCGTAACTGAAAAGTGTCTTAATAAAACCAACGTGAAGTAGGAAACGTATATTAATATAAAAAAAACCTTTTCCAAGCGAAAAATGTTAATCTTTGAGCAAATAACTTCGTAATATGTGTAAGTCGTACATTATATGCCATATATTCAACACTCGACTTCCATACGGATGTTAACACTGGTACTACCCATACTGCCAAGAAACGTTGTCAGAAAATATGTCAGACGACTAAAACAATGCCGCGGTGGAGTAGCCGAGCGGTCTAAAGCGTCTCGCTGCGGAGCGCGCGGTTGCTCGCCGTGGAGGTTCGAGTCCTCCCTGGGGCATGGGTCTGTGTATTTGTCCTTAGGGTAGTTTACCTACGGACTGATGACCACGCAGTTTGGTCCGATAGTTTTACAAACATTTGAACATTTTTGACTAACACAACAGCAACATATTAAATTGTTCCCGTCATAGAGAAGGAAACTCCTGTACCTAGTATTACGTTACAAATTGAACAAGGAAATTCTGCGAACATCAGCAGAAAATTAGAATGAAAGGCTTTAAAAAAAGTTAATGGAAATAAGTAACTGGTCACAGTTATCTTTGTTAATAATCCAGAAAAGTTACACATTTTGACAATTTTATTGCGGGAGACGATCACCAGTGTCACGTTAATGTCATCACTAGTCATCCTAAGATCCTCGTGCAACATTTACACACCATAATATCTCGAATATTCACAAGTCGTGTTAATTTTTGGGTGTCGTAATCGTGACAAAAATGTTCAACTGTTTGTCAAGAGCAAGGGACTGAACTGCGCGGTCAGTAGTCCCTAAACTTACAAACTAATTATGAACTAATACTAAAGACATCACAAACAGCCATGCCCGAGGGGGGATTCAAACCCCCGACAGGGAACGCCCTCGCGCATCGTAGTATAGCGCCTCAATGCGCTTCACCGCGGCTTAATTGCGACTTGTGTCTCCACAAGGTGTTGTAGGGTAATGCGAAAAAGACCCGTTGCCCTCTAAACCGTTTGTGACAGCGTTCGGCAAAAACATTCCTGGAACATGGTGTAAATTGCATATTTCAAAAGAATGAGGGTCGACAAATAAATAATAATCTATAATTATTTTCTTACTACGTATCTATTTTCAAGCAATATCAACCATTCCTTTTAAATGTACTATGCCACTTTCAGATCAAATTTTATTTATTAATATTTTAGAATCATTGGGTACAAATACCATAGGACAAGACACTTGGCCATAACAACAAAATAGTTGTGCAACGACACAAAACATCATAGATATCGTAGTACAGGCAACAGGTTAACACGCAAAATTCCTGCTAACTACGATGCTGATACAGCAATGTTAACCTGCCTGCCTAGAATGTTTGTCATAAGTCGTTGAGTTAAATTTTAGCTATTACGGCGAAGTGTCTCATTATACGTTTTTGTCCAAAAGTGATTTTTTTTTTTTTTTAATTTTAACTTAAAGATGGTTTAATATTTGAGATGAAATGTTATAAAGACAAATTTTCTGTGTTCTTTACATTCAGGGATTAACTGGAGTCCACGTAGTAAATACTAACACTTGGCTTCTCCAGACCGCTATGACAGGCATAAGCATCATGACTTCGCCAGCAGATGTCTGCTTATTTCCTGATTGCGGGTGATGCCACTGCAGTGAAGAATGACAGCCGGCCGCAGTGGCCGAGAGGCCTGCGGTGCGCCAGTCACAATCTGCACGGCCGCAACAGTCGGGGGTTCGAAACCCCCCTAGGGCATGGATGTTTGTGTCGTCTTTAGTATAAGGTAGTTCATAAGTAGTTTGTAAGTTTAGGGACCGATGACCCCACAGTTGAGTCCCTTAAGCTTAACAAACATTTGAACATTTTGAAGAATGACAATATATTCGGTGCTTCTTTTTCGCCAATTGTAACTAACCCTGTCAGAAAGGTCTTTACTTCTCCAATATGATGGAAGTAATTATCTTTGAATCTTGTCGACTGTTGTGAGCATTTCAGTAACTTCAGTTGAACGCACTTCTGAATGTGCAAGAGTATTTTTATACGCGCATTACCAATGCTCATCGATATCTGTCAAGCCAGCTGTCGGTTACTGGTGCGCTGGTGTGCAGTATTAATGGCACCAGTGCGATTAATCGTTGTCGGGAGCTGTGGCCGTGACAGTTTTTGCATTGTCTGACGCTTTAGGTGCTTTAGTCATCGGCACGTACCAGGCGGGTAACTGCATCATTACCATACACCGGACAGAAATATTTATTGATATTCATCACGGTTTCTTTTTCTGCAACAAAGAATAACAGCAAGTTGATTGTCACGGGTGTCTTTTATATACGCCATTTTGGTAGCGCACTACTGAATCTGTCGGCCATCTGTCGGAATATTCGGCACGTGCTGAGAAGATATCCTGGTCGTCTTTCGGACTATTCAATACGCGCAGAAAAAAAAAAAAAAAAAAAAAAAAAAAAAAAAAAAAAAAAAAAAAGCATCAAATTTGAATCGCCAAAAATACGTATCCATAAGAATGTTTAATAAAGTATTCCATATCTTAATGGTTGAAATTAAGGACCAAAATGTATAGTACTAAAGTATTCCATATCTTAATGGTTGAAATTAAGGAACAAAATGTATAGTACTATAGACTTCAAAATGCGTACTTTAAGAAGTATGAGAAATTGTTAATGTTTGATACTGTGAAATACATGTCTTCCACTGCAAGTTGTTTCATATTACTATTGATCTACATGCCACTAAACAGAAAGTTTCGTCAATTGCTATCAAACGACTTACATGCCCTACTAAACGAAGTACCGTTCCATAAACGACTGGAGATTTGGTTCATACATGATAAAGCATCAGCCCACTTTCTTCAAAACCTTACTTACTAAATTATGTCAGAGTACGGCACATAGTTCGGGAGATACGACGTTATAAACTTTTTTAGATGCGTGAAAAATTAACTGAAGCTTAAAATAAAGCACCCATTTACATAAATCATCTAGTGTTCGATACTGAGAGCATTTAGCGATTTTCAACAAACTTTAACACAATTTAAACCATTTCTAAACTTTTTTTATTTGAATACTTAATATTTATGTGATCAGTTCGTTTGTAAGGTAATTTAGAGCGCATGTTTACTGGATAATTGTTTATTTGGCTCATTCAACCTCGTCGTAAAACATGGAATATTTTTATGCCTACGATTTGATACCAGTAAAAACCAGGACTTATTTATTGAACGATCTTTAGCATAACAGTATGCAAGGTTTCCCGAATAAATAAAGTTTGAGTTTAATGGAAATTGTTTAAAGTTTATAGTGCAGGATATCTCGAATACAGTTTAATGGAAATTGACCAATGCTTTTAAAAACCGAACAATGTGGTGACTACGACCACCGAGGTAAGCCTTAGAAAACATTAATATGCGCAACGGACAAATGTTCAAAGGTTTGTATAGCTTGTGGGACGTAACTAAGGGGTCAGAAATCCCTAAAGTTACAAACTACTTATGAACTAACTAATACTAAGGACGGCATAAATATCCATGCCCGAGGGAGGATTCGAACCCCCGACCGTAGTGGCCGTGCAGACCGTGACTGGAGCGCCTCAGTCCCCTCGGCCACCGCGACCGGCGCGCAACGGACACGTCCGGGAAATGGGGGAAAACACAAACACTATAATGTCGAAAGTACTCCCATAGGGTACAACCAAACTGATTAACTTGAATAATGAAAAGAGGAATACAATCTGAGTGCGACAAAAAAAAAAAAAAAAAAAAAAAAAATTACTTACCTCATACCTTCTTATTACAAAACTGGAAACAGCAAGCAGCTCGCGCCATGACGTATTTCAGTATTAAAATTTTCGTAAATGATAGGTGGGTAGTAATTAAGTTCAACAATAATCATAAATGAAGAAAATGAACGGAAGGGGAAACTAACTACCAAATGAGAACGCAGAAAATGAAATTAAAAATAAAATTATGTATTCTTAAGAAAATAGAAAACAGAAAAAAATTTACAAAATTTGAATTAACATCATGGATTACAATAACAAAGTGCTGCAACATATACTTAACAACTGCCTTCTCCAACAGCGTCCTCGCGCTACCTTACGTTAACAGGCAAGTCTGTCAACTCTCTCGCAATACAACTCGCCACTGACTGCCCTCTGTCGCAACCAGAGCGCTTACTCTACAATCGGACTTTCAAAGATTACTGCGCCACTTACAATACCTATCTGTGGCCAGTTCACAAAACTAAATATACAGAAAACCGATTATGTCGGGACCACAGGGACGTCACAAGTATCGCGGGGAAACATCTGTTGAATCAGAAAGGGCGGGTTAGGAGGTATTGACTAGTTTCAGCTTTCAAACTGGTGTGGAACTTGATGGGATGACGAAATTGGTAGCACGCCGCCCGGGAAAGGATCGGAACGCGGGCGGGAACGCAGTTTTGTCACAGACTTCACTAGTTTCTTCTACCAAATCGAACATTCTAAGGTTTCCATAATGCTCCACGAAAATGGTGCAGCTACTATTTCTGTCTACATGGATACTCCGTAAGCCACCTCACGCTGGATGGGGGAGGGTAGTTTGTGTAGCATTGTCACTTCCTCCAGGCGCGTAAGGATCACGGATAAAAAAAATGATGATGCAGATACGCCTCCGGTGGGCTCTAATGTCTCTAATTTTTTCCGCGTGGTCCTTTCAACAGACATACGTAGGAGTATCAGTATATTTGTTATCGTTTTCAAGAAACGATGCTCTCGGGCCTTGACATAAGCCTTGGACAGTGAATCAGAATGTCTCCCTTGCAACGTCTGCCTCTGTAGTTTGGCGATCATCTCTGGACACTTTCGCGTTTACTGAATGAACCTTTAACGTAATGTGCTGCTGTCCAATTGATCTTTTCTATCTCGTCTAGCAACGTTTTCTGGTACGTATTTGTCACTGACTAAAGGTCAAGCATTGGACAAACGATTACTTTGTAAGCCAAGCGGTGTACGGTGCCTACGGAGCGCGTGGTTGTTCGCCGTCGGTGGTTTGAGTCCTCCCTCGGGCGTGTGTGTGTGTGTGTGTTTTGCCCTTAAGTTAGTTTATACCCAGTTTAAGTAGTGAAGCCTAGGGACTAATAACGAAAGCAGTTAAGTCCCATAGATTTACAAACATTTGATTTTCTATTACCTTTGTTGACGGACTACACTTCCTGAAGATTATTCAAATGAATCTCAGGGCGCCATCAACCCCCGTCACGATTAACCTTAAGTTATCGTTGCACTGCTGCTGGTTGTGGTGCTGATAGTAGCGTGTGGCTGGTGTTGCAGACGGCGCGATGGAGTTCCACTTCGGCGAGGGCCGGGAGTGCGTCAACTGCGGCGCCATCTCGACGCCGCTGTGGCGGCGCGACGGCACGGGCCACTACCTGTGCAACGCGTGCGGCCTCTACCACAAGATGAACGGCATGAACCGGCCGCTCATCAAGCCCTCCAAGCGCCTGGTCAGTCTCTACACCTAACGCATGCATGTATCAAAGTAAACATAAACCATTTTTATTTCAATGTAGTATCAGTTGGATCACTACCTATCAAGTGCACAAAGGAATTTATGACATAAGCTAACAGTGGACATTAAAGCAATGCTGAAATTACAAATTAATTCCGGGCTAGGATTCGACAGGTTGTCCTGCTTACTACACAGCTGTGGTGTCCACTATGCTCCCGACACCATCTCACGTGCACAGAGTACCTTAGCATGTCTCTGCCAGACGCAAATTTCAGGTTAATCACTCAACGGTTGACGTAACGCTACTGCCCATTTGTGGGCACTGTCTGCCTGTAACTCAGTGGGCAGCTTCGCTGACTACAAGCCAGGGGGCCGGGTCTCGCTTCCGACAATGGTGTTGTGTGCTGCCCTCATCATTATATAAATACGCTAACACGAAAATTGTGGTACAGATTACTAATTTATTCGTACAAGAAGGCCAATGAAAGTTACATAATTCGAAAGACTGTTTGTAGTAGATTTCATGAATATAAATATTATGTGTGCATTTAGCCATTACAAGTGGTAAAAGGAAGTAGAAATTTTCCTATCAAGTTCTACATTCTCCAACAATCAGCTCACTGATTGGCTATTCGCCTCGACCAAAGACGCTGTAATGCATCGCATCTGCAGTATTAAAATAACATATTAAAATAAGTGAGTATCGAAATATGGAGTGATCCCAACTCACTTTCTTGTGCCGTTCAAATGCTCCATTTTCGCAGTGATTCAGAGTGGTTAAAGGAAACGGATGTTTTCATATGAATGCCGATATAAAGGATGATGCGCCGGGAGAGACATCTAGCGGTGCTCGGGTGGAACTGCGAAGTCGAAAATGCGGATATAAATGATGATGGGCCGGGAGAGGCATGTAGCGGTGCACGGGTGGAACTACGAAGTCGACATGTTGTCAGCTCTGGAATTCTGAATATCGCAGTAGCGAAATAACATTATTTCTTGTAGTTCCATTTCAAATATTAGGATGGATGGATGCTTAGGGTTTAACGTCCCGTCGACAGCTTGGTCATTAGAGACGGAGCTAACGCTCGGAGTTTTTGGGTTAGGATGAGGAAGGAAATCGGCCGTGCCCTTTGAAAGGAACCATCCCGGCATATGCCTGGAGTGATGTAGGGAAATCACGGAAAACCTAAATCTGGATGGCCGGAGGTGGATTTGAACCACCATCCTCCCGAATGCGAGTCCAGTGCGTTCAAATATTAGGCTAATGAAAGTTATATAATTCGAAAATAGTATGAGAAGTATATACTTCCGTTTTTATTTGTTGTTATTGTGTCAGGAAGTTTCCTTAACACGTAAAAAATACCGTTTCATACTTTCCAGTGCCGGCTAAATTTTAGCAAATATCCCAGCGGCCTCCTATGATAATGTTGGCAACAGATGCTTAATAGTGAGAATCCTGTGAGTCTTCGGTTTAGCCAATCGCTGTTTTCTCTTGGAATCTTCGCATTACGAGGGCGATTATTTTTATTGAGCGGGCGACGGTACATACAAGAACCTGTCAGCCATAAAGCAGGCTGGTCTGCACGTTACACTAATCGAGTCATTCTATGTGGTTCGAACAAATTGGCAAAGATTTTCTATCGTGTTGTTGATGTTGCCAACATAATCAGGCGAGGCCGCTGGCGTGATACATAAAATTTTACCCGCAGTGACCATTGTAAACACAATTGGTCGATTTTGGACCACAGGCAGTACTAGTCATCATAGAAACGAAAGTGGGTATAGTTCCCTGACCATACTCGTACTAGGTGGCCGAACAAAGGGTATCTTATAGCCAGTACGATCATTTATGGGTAATTTGTGCGCCTCCGTGATGGATCCTAACACCTTCTTCTACATGCCAACGGGAGGATGCGAATCCTTCAAGGGAAACAGCTCCTTGATTCATGTAATGGCTTACTGAGATAAGCTGACAGGTCTTCACGGAAGGGGACATTTCGGGTGAGTCGTCAAGTTCCAAAGTAAACGATAAAACAGTGCGCTAATGTCTTTTCTACAGAGGAGTTATTCTCGACGGATTCGCATCTATGGGGAACGCAGGACACGATTTCGCAATCCAAACTTTAAGGGAACATACCGACATGAGGTGTAACCCTAATGGTGTGGGTAGGTAATGTGTTGATGAACACCTCTTCATTAAACTGTACTCGTGATTCGGCAAGGTTTAATTACTGTCAGATATCGTGACAAGATCTTCGGATCTCCCGTGCGGTTGTTGTGATGTGCTTTGGGCCCACACTTTGTACTGATGGATGATAGTGCTCCACCAGTTTACAGTACGGTTGGTTGATATTCTCTTGAAAACTGAAAATACCGAAAGCGATATGGCCTGCTCTCTTTCCCGATTGGAATCATATAGAGCATCTCCAGGTTTTAGGGAAATCATGTCAGCATTCACCAACCACTCCGCAAGACATGCTGGCAAGTTTTCTGGAAGCATGCACGTGAATCTCAACATGAGATTGAAGTCATTCGCAGCAAGCTGCGTCGCCATCAGACCTGTCATGCTGCTAGGAATGACCACACCCTATACTGAGCACATTCACCAGTTGTCGAAAGTGCGTGGGTGTCAGTTAAGTTCCAAACAACGAACAAAACATTGTTATTTACCGTTATGTATGCTTCATTCTGCAAAATGTTTTGCCTTGATTATCGTTTGGTTTTACTGCTATGCGGTGTATAATAAATAACCTTTTAATGTTGTTATTCTGGTTTTTTGACTTCATAACTTAATTTACGACATGAAAATTCTATTGGAGGTACTGGCTGGGTGCTGACGAAATTAGCCGTGTCATAAAATTCAAATGATTGTAAATCTATCGGACTCAAATGATGGGTTATTAGTCCGTAGCTCACAAACTATTTAAACTCAGCTGAGGACAACACAAACACCCATGACCAAGAGGGGACTCGGACACCCGACGGCGAACGGCCGCGCGCACCGCAGCACGGCGCCCCAGTAGGAACGGCTAACTTCATGATGTAGGTCCCTAAAGTACGTAGCCTTGTATAGCTTTTGTAGTACTTGTCGTGGTGATGATTGCGTGTTGTGGCCGGCAGACGGCGACGCGTCGGCTGGGCCTGTGCTGCAGCAACTGCGGCACGCGCACCACGACGCTGTGGCGGCGCAACAACGACGGCGAGCCGGTGTGCAACGCGTGCGGCCTCTACTTCAAGCTGCACGGCGTCAACCGGCCGCTCGCCATGCGCAAGGACGGCATCCAGACGCGCAAGCGCAAGCCCAAGAAGCCGGCGGGGGCGGGGGCGGGGGCGGCCGCCACCGCGGCGGCCAGTAGCGCCGGCGGCGCGGGCTCAGGCGCCGCCCCCGGCGCCGCCCCCTCCGCTGGCCCCGCCCCCTCCGCCACCTCCGCCTCCGCCGCTGCCGCCTCCGCCTCCTCGCCGCAGCAGCCGGTTTCCAACGCGGGCGGCGAATCGCCCGTACCAGGTGAGCTCCATTAACGTACACAGTACTACGCTGTCGCGGGAAGCCCATGTTCAGAATCTCTTTCAAAAACTAAACGCTGCGTTTATCTCCTTGCATACATGTAAAGACCATCGACAGTACTATAGTTTTGCAACTTTGTTCTTAGGTTATGAGCAGAATCACCAAGAAAAAAGGAAAAGTTTCCAATTTGCCGGTTTAACACTTTAATGCATAGTGTAGCTGATCAGCTACACACCTTATTCCCATTATCTCTCAAACTGTTCAACATTTAACCACAAATTCATTTGTAGCTGCTTCTATACATAGTGTTATATATGCAAGTAGCTCGTCCTAGAAATTATAAAATTCAGAGTGTTTACTGAACCCGTTCGACAGTTAGCTGCATTTGTTCCTAACATGCGCGTTTGTTTACTTTAGTAAACCTGCTTTGACATACTACTGTTGCATTATGGGTTACTTTCTGAAAGGTAAGAGGCATAATAATGACATTTACTGCATCGGGTACGTCATGGAAGAACTATACAGGATGAATCTAAATTCGCGCAATCGGAAAAAAAAAGACTTCTTCACTGCTTCTGGCTTTAGGAAACAGGTGCAGAAAAAGATTAATACAGATGATGGTGAACAAGTTGTACGGTCCACGAAACTGTTCCGTTCCTGACCTGACGTTTCGTTCAGACCTGCGGTGGACATCTTCAAACGTTCTCCTGGCGACGCTGAGTCTCGCCGACAGAAGACTCAGACGTCAGAAAGCGACGTAAATACCGTGTTCAGGTTTTTACGGTATCAGCAGAGACAATCCTCATGAAAGTCACAAATTTATGCTCTTTTTAAAAGTCATTACCTGAATGTCATTGACAGGTCTCGGTTGAAACTCAACATAGTAACAAGCAGAAAATCTGTATCATGTTAAGGTTGCGATAAAATGTTTGAGAACGTCGTGCAGCTGTCAGGATACAGGAATCACAACTAGGAATTCTGTCAGCGAGATAATGGTAATTTCCACATTCAGGAATTTCCGAAAGGCATCCGGTACCGTGCCATATCATCTCCTACTACCAATACTACTAAATATACGACTATACGGTGTCTCACAGAAAACCTGTGATTTGCTCGGCGGTCATTTCTGTCATGGAATCCTATACGATATGAATATCAGAGTAATACTGACACGTAGATATGCGTTACAAATGTTCATATGTTTGTAGAACTTATGGGACTTAACTACGGGGTCATCAGTCCCTAAGCTTACAAACTACTTATGAACTACCTAAGACTAAGGACGGCACAAATATCCATGCCCGAGGGGGGATTCGAACCCCCGACCGTAGTGGCCGTACAGACCGTGACTGGAGCGCCTCAGTCCCCTCGGCCACCGCGGCCGGCATATGCGTTACAGCAAGGTTTACCGAAGATTTGCGAATGCCATGTTTGTGAGGAAGAGATCGTTTCAACAGTGGGACGTAACGTAAAACAGGTCTTTATTTGAATTCAGTATTATAAACAGAAAACTTTGTATTATTTGTGTTAGGTTTTCTTCTTACGATACGTTGTTAAACACACAGCTACGACGTGTTAATTTTTCAACTATGCAGGTCATGTTAGGATTTCAATGTTTTATATAGTTAAAGGATTAGTAGCGATCGTCTTTAACCATGTTACATCTTTGTTATTCAGTAAGAACTACTTTAAAATAAACTGGAACTGCGCTATAGTTTTCTATTCAGATTGTCCTAATTCAGTAGTTAATTTAATTAATAACTACTACATTTGATAATGGTGGCTCAGCTTCACTGAAATTTACCGTTCAAAATTTCGGTTATTTACTATGTCTGTGGCCTCAGTGCTATACTGAAGACAAATAAACATTAAAAAACTTCATTTTAGTCAAGCTCCTTACAAGACATATCTAGTTATAAAATTAAAACAGGTCATTGTTTCTGCCATACCCTGCGTAAAGAAACAGAGATAAATGTGTGATATATATATGTTTAGATTCCGAAGTTATTACTTGTTTGTTCAAATCCTTTTGGAACGAACTGCTATGGTCATCAGTCGCTAGACTTACAAAATACTTAATCTAACTTACACTAAGGTCAAAATGCGCACCCTTGCCCCGGCGGAGGACTCGAAACTCTGACGGGAACGGCCTACCAGTCCGCAGCATGACACCTTAGAACACGCGGCGACTCCGCTGTATATCGAGATTATTCAAAAATTTCCTGAGATTATTTCGTGAGAAATTTGTAGGCTAACAAATATTGTAGAATACGACGTACAATTTTTTCCTTAGCTTTCAGTAAAATGATTGTCCTACCATTAATCTATATTCTTCTACAACAACTGCCACCACCCATTTTAAAATATCTTCATGGCGATTATTTCCAAAAATTCTTGGGCTCTGGTTTGTTCCTATCTCCATTTAGTTCTTCACTAGAAGAGAATAACTCTGCTGATACTAACAATACAAATATCAGAGGCAAGTAGTCCGCCTCCGTAGTCCAGTGGACAGCGTGGTTGGTTGCCACGCAGGGGGCCCGGGTTCGATTCCCGGTCGGGTTGGAGATTTTCTCCACTCGGGGACTGGGTGTTGTGTCGTCCTCATCATCATTCCATCATCATTGACATGCAAGTCGCCGAGGTGGCGTCAGATAAAGACTTGCACCAGGCAGGCTGAACACGACCCCAGTTGGGGTCTAACGGTCACAAATGCCACACGATCATCATCATCAGAGGCAAGTAAGCATAAGTAGATAGGTTTCGACCAGCGTTAGCGCTTACTGGGGGGGGGGGGGGGGTTGTAAATTATGAAATAATATAATTTGCGGTAGTGTCAGCAAGTAGTTTTGATTAATCTATACACAGCAGTGACTTGCTAACTCAGTCCCATCCGATAGGTACGAAAACGTATATGTCGCTGTTTGCATCAAGGATACTTTTAAATGCCGGGGTTAATGCGCAATAAACGCTGTTATACATTTGATGACGCTACATGACTACGAAGCTCTGATGACAGCTTCACTGCCTTCAGTCCTGGACAATTGAAATGGCAAAGGCTGTTTCATCAATTGTTAATTCATATGATATAGTTAAATTGTTATTTGTTTATTAAATATCCTTATTATTTTGTAATGCTACGTGAGTAATAAATAAAAAACGAATTTTCAACCGAAATATTATTCGGTGTCGGTGGATTGAAACTGGGCCCCATCCTCAGACGTGATGCCAATGTTTCTCGGAGACGGGTAGCAAATTTATTATTAAATATGCGTGCGTGCAACACTTAATCAGCACACCGGTACTGCGCTGCATGAATTTCGACACTAGTGCGGTCATATTGTTATGCAAGATTACGTGTCCGGAAATCTGCGTTCTGTCCACAAGTTTTCTTGTCCGAATAGCTCCTGAAGTCAATGGATAGATGAGTCGGAATTAGCCCCTAGGAGCGCTAAGGAAATGGAAGCGATCCTGAAGTAATATTATAACTAGTCGATTTATCGAATGATCTCAACGTATTCAACAGAAAAAAGAACCTCATAAAAGATTGGAAGATTAATGGTGAATATGATGAGTACGTCTCACTATAATTATTTGAAGGCAATGTCAAAAACGGCAAGAAACGAAACTACACATAAAACCTGTATTACGGCGAGCTTATGGATGTTTAGATCTGTAAAGGAATTATCGCTCAAGCGGCTATAAAATAATATCCCCAGATTCCATCAAAAATCGAATTACTTTGTACAGAGCTGCATTAAACGTCTGATTACCTAACGGATGAATCGAAGTGCTAAATACTTGACTTCAAACACGTAATAGAGAAAAACAGAAATTATTTGAAACTACGTTGAAAGCTTTTAGGCAGTCACTACGTGCTCTTATTATCAAATACTGGAAGAATATAATTCTGTTCTAGTTTTTCACGCATCTCAATGTTATGACGTCATATCTCCAGAACTGTAAGTCTTACCATGATATAATTTTATGTACTGTGATATATGTGGAAGATTTCTTCAAAATATAAAAAACAAATTAAAACGTCAGATCTGTATATGAAATTCTACCGTTTGCCAGTGCAAGCAGAAGATACTGTTCGGCGCGTCTAAGTGTTTATCATGCCCTATCTCTTGACACTATCGTAAGGAGACCCAATTAGTAATTAAAAAGTAATCAATTTAAACAACATGGCTGCATGAACAGTGAAAATGCAGTAAGCGATAAACAATTTTTCTGTCATCATTTTCTGGAGATTATCAACCATAATAAGTGTTGTAAACTTTTACATTTATACGTGAAGTTTGTTGGATGTTTAGCTAAGTTGGTATATTTCAACGTGGACAGGTTCAAGTCAAGCACAGAAATTGTAATGATAATAGGCCTACTTGCCTTACCGTCTTGAACTAACGTAAAATTATACCTCTCAATGCGTACAATATGGCAGCATTTTAAATTCTTCTATTCGTCAATAAATCAAGTGAATTATTGAAAATAAAATTTTCGTTAATTCTGGAAGCCGTTAGGTAGGTGGTGTGCAAACAATGGGATTAGGCGTTTAGTAACATAGATTGTTTTCAAGCATTAGGAGTTCACGTATATGACTGTAGACATCGAAAGAATTTTGAAATGCAGAACTAAAATTGTTGAAAGTTGTCGCAGCCATGTGAAACCGTAAACCAATACGTTGGGGGAACTGAACAGGGAAGCTACGTTGTAGGAAGACGAGAGGATATACGCGCCTTACGACTTATCTTAGAAGACAGTTTAAGTAAAGGCAATAGTAAATTTCTAGCTTTTGTAGATTTGGAAAAAGCTTTTGAGAATGTTGACTCGAATACAGTCTAGAAAATTCTGAAGTCAGCAAGGGTAAAATATAGGGACCGGAAGGTTATGTATAACTTCTACAAAATCAGACAGCACTTATTAAAGTCGAAGCGATGAAAGGGAAGCATTGGTTAGGAAGGGAGAAATACAGGGTTGTAGTCTGTAATTATTTCAATTTGTAAATCGAGTAAGCTATGAAGAAAAGCAAGGAGAAATTTGGAGAAGAAATTCGAGGTCAGGTTGAAGAAATAAACGCATTGCGGTTTGATGACGACATTTGTCAGAGACAGCAAAGGCCCTGTAATAGAAATTGAACGGAATGGGCAGTGTCTTGAAAGGAGCGTGTAAGTTGAAAACTAACAGGATCAAAACAAGAATAATGGAATGCGATGATGAATGAAGTAGATTAGTTAAAGAATCAATAAAAGTGATAGATGAGTTGTGTTACTTAGGCATGGTCACAGTACAGAGGATATAAAGTACAGAATGGCAATGGGAAGAAAAGCGGTTTTCGAAATTTGTTAACATCGAATATTGATTTCAGCGCAAGGTAATCATTTCTGAGGAATTTGTTTGGGGTGATGCCTTGTATGGGAGTGAAACATGGACGATAAATAGCAGACAGGAAGAGGACAGTGGCTTTTGAAATGTGATGCTACAGAACAAAGTGGGTAGATTGCATAGTTAATAAAGAAATACTGAACAGAATTGGGGAGAAAAGAAACTTCTGGCAAACCTTGACTTAAAGAAGAGATCGATTGGTAGGACACATTCTTAGACATCAAGGAATCATGAATTTAGCATTGGAGGGAAGTTTGTGGGGTAAACATCGCAGAGGGAGATGAAGAGAGGAATATGGTAAGCGCCGGCCGCGGTGGCCGAGGGGACTGAGGCGCTCCAGTCACGGTCTGCACGGTCGGGGGTTCGAATCCCCCCCCTCGGGCATGGATATTTGTGCCAAGGTAGAAGATAAGTAGTTTGTAAGTTTAGGGACTGATGACCCCGTAGTTAAGTCCCATAAGCTTAACAAACACTTGAACATTTGATCTACTAGATAAATATAAAATTATAATAAGCTTTCAATCATTAATAGTTCTGATAATGCGAGAGCCGAACAGAAAGTAATGAGAACCATTATTTTTCTCTGGAACGACTTTATTGACTCAGGAACTCATACACCATAAATAGAATCACCACAATTATTTGTGAGCTTTTGTCAAATATCCGTATCCCTTGTTGACCACCCTACAGCAGGGATGTGATCGTTAGTGCTGTACCGCATGCCTCACAGTGGTTGGTAGTTACAGAATCTCACGTCGGGCGAGTACAGTGGACGTTCCAGAATCTCCCATCGGCAGCAGTGTAAGAGGTCCTGGACAGCAGTAGCGCTATGGTCTTGCGGAATGTTGGGGTGCTGTTCTATGAAACGATGATGCTTTCGCTTGAGCGCTGGACGAAGGTCATCCCCTTGTCCAAAATGACAATCTACACTGCCACATCGCTGCTGCAATCCAGGACGTCTTGCGTCTCTAGAAATGGATGATTCTGAAACGACCACTTTACTCACGTGTCACAAGTCCGTTTCATTACATCACTTTGCGTAAGTGAAATAACCGCTGCGAGGAATCCGGTGGACTCCAGAGATGAGCTTATCCATGCCATAGGGCGGTAAGCACGGGAAATCTGTAGAAATAGGGCGCTCATAGTGGACGACGCCGTCCTGACATGTGGCCAAATGTCAGAAATAACGGGGGCATTTATACTGAAGGTGTGTGCGTATCAAGTACCACTTTCAAAAATTTCAGAGGAAAATAATAGTTCTCATTATTTTTTACCTTGTAACAAATAGCCGCGCAGAATGGCCGTGTGGTCTAAAGCGTCATGCCACGCCCTCGTCGGCAGCCGTTCCCGCTGGAGGTTCGAGTCCTGACCCAGCCGTGTGTGTGTGTGTGTGTGTGTGTGTGTGTGTCTGTGTTATCCTTGGTCAAGTTAGTTTAAGTAGTTTGTGAGTCTAGGGACTGATGACCATAGCAGTGTGGTCGAAAAGGTTTACAAACATTTGAATTTTTTGTATCAAATATGTGGCAGTAAGTGTGAGCACTATTAAACTAAAATGAAACGTGAATCAATTAAATTTCCAGTACATTGTAGTGAAATAATTTTTAATTATTATTTTTGATCGTCTCATTTGCTAAAATATTCAGAGAATTTTGGGTAATTCATCATCTTATTAAAATGTGCTGTGGGTGCGAAGGGGTAAGAATGATACATGTGGAGATAACTAACTGATGTGAGGGAAGCGATATCTGACACATACTCATTTACATAAATACTTTGCAACTCACATTGAAGTGCATGGGCTCATCGAACCGCTTTTATGATATTTATCTACCGTTTCAGTCTCCAAGGCAGGCGGGAAAAAGAAACACCCCAATCTTTCCGTTTTCCATTTGACTTATGTTATTTTACTGCGGTGATCATGTCTCTCTATATAGCTAACAATATTTCTTCGCATTGGAAACAGAAATATGGTAAAAGAACTTTGCCGGCCGCGGTGGCCGACTGGTCTGCGGCGTGTCAGTCACGGTCTGCACGGCCGCTGCGGTCGGGGGTTCGAATCCCCCCCCCCTCTGCCGGGCATGGATGTATGGGCCGTCATTAGTATAAGCTAGTTCATAAGTAGATAGTAAGTTTAGGTACTGATGACCCCGTAGTTAAGTCCCATAAGCTCTACAAACATTTGAAAATTTTTTAAAAGAACTTTCTCAAATGAATCTCACCGCAACGAATAACGCTTTCCTTTTATTGATTTCCACCCTAACTCGTGCACCACGATAATACAAAACGAGCTGATATTCTCTGAACTTTATCTACATCATCCGTTAGTCTCACGTTTGGGGATCCCACAATTGGCAGCAATACTCCAAAATTCGACGCACAAGTGTAGTGTAGGCTGTTTCATTAGTAGAACTGTTGCGTCTTCTAAGTATTCCGCCACTGAAATATACCCTTTGGTTCACCTTCCCTACAATATTTTCTATTTGTTCTTTCCCATTTAAGTTGTTTGTAATTGTTATTCATAGGTCTTTAGTTGAATTTACGGCCTGTAGATTTGACTGATTTATGATGTAAATGTAGTTTAACGGGTTTCTTTTAGCGCTCATGTAGATGGCTGCACCCTCTTCATTATTCTGGGTCAATTTTTGCACCATACTGTTATCTTATTCATTTTGCAGTTGCTTCCGATCTTCGGGTGACTTTACTAACCGAGAAATGACAGCATCATCCGTGAACAGTCTGAGAGAGCTGGTCACATCGTCTCCTAAATCGTTTATAAAGATAAGGAACAGGACGGACCCTATAACACTTCCCTATGGAAAGCCAGATATTACTTCTGTTTTACTCGATGACTTTCGGTCAATTACAACGAACTGTGTCCCTTCTGACAGGAAACCACGAATCCAATCGCACAGCTGTAGCGATATTCCATATGCACACAATTTGATTAGAAGATGTTTGTGAGGTACAGTGTGAAAAGCGTTTCGGATGTCTATAAATATGGAATAGATTTGAGGTCCCTTGTCGATACTAATCCTAAGACCGACCGAAAATGCAAACCTTATCCTTGGACATACAATAATCCATACAACAACTGAATATTGGATTGGAACAGCTAGAAATGTGTATTCGGTCTACGAAATAATTAACCTTTCTCGGACTGCTTTCAAATTGCGAATTAATTACTGCTCTTTTGTAGAATAACAGGTAATATGAGAATAAAGTCATACTAAATTGAACTTTGTTTACCGGTACTGTCGTGTCTAAATATGTTACTTGTAAATGTAAAGTTGACCGTGACGTTTCAAAGGTTTACTTTTCATCTTGAATGTATTTATCGTCTTCGACGTATCTTGAAATAAATGTGGTGACAGTAATAATTCATCAGGTCAGAACTTGGTGTGCGAAGTCGGCATTGGAAAATGAACACACACAGAATTATCTCTCTCCATAGAAAACAACTACAGATAACCATAATATTTATTAGAATCCTTTTTTAAAATAAAATTTGTGAGGAAAGAGAATCTGATGATTTGTTTACGACCTAACGAGATGCTTGTGAAGCAATCGCCTTCCTTTCTGTTATTTTTTGTGGCTACAGGTTGTTGGTCAATTATGCTTCCGCTGTCATCAGAGAATCCGATAATTATTGTATTTGCATACTGGTTAGCAAAATACAGGTTTCTGGAGGGTTGTTGGCATCACTTTATGACAGCCTGAATATTGATAAGTAGCTGAATGAATAATGAGGTCTACCGGTCACCGCTTGTCACATATCTTGCCCTGTAATTAATATCTGCCAAAAACTGACACGTACTTGCTGAGGAAGCCAAATTGAATTTTGGAAAAAACTTAGCTCTAATATTACGTGATTATTTCATTATTCCAGTTCGTAAATTTTAGAGTCAGCGGAAGTTTTTATCCCCATTAGCTCTTTCTCAATTCAAACGGAGTTTCAATTTAAGAGGGTGATAAAAATTTAAAGATACTGATTTCGTTTTATATAACAGTGTCCATGCAAGTGGTGCAATTAGAGCGTACAATTTACAGGAATTTCACCGCGCGCTTATTGTTCTCATTAACTTCGTTTTTTTTAATGTACTGGAATATAGTTATTGTTTTCTGTTGTCATTTCATTTCAGGAAGCATTTATTACTCACGAACAGACTACGGATTGCACCAATCTCATTTCGATATCATTGCAAAATAGTTAGTTTATACATCAGTAAACTAAGATTTTTCAAAGAAAATGAAGCAGGCTTGATTTGAAACCGATCTGTAATCAATTTCAACCCGCATTTTAGATTTGTTTCCTAACACAATTATTGTTTATGGCGCTCGTACTTCATTGCTATGAAGTCTTCACAACAGATTCCTTGGATAAATTTACCGCGTGAAATTCCTAATTCAGTGACTTACATGGAGAGATGGAGTCGCACCCACGATCTTTTCGATAGGAATCCGCAAGGCGTTTGATACAGTACCCCACAGACGTTTGTGGGGTACTGTATCAAACGACTTGCGGATTTCTATCTAAAAGATCGTGATTGTATTGAGGAGTTCCTAGATAACGGAATGCAGCATGTCATCCTCATGTCTTCCGAAGTGAGAGTGATGTCAGGTGCCACAGGGGAGTGTCGTGGGTCCGTTGCTGTTCACGATATATATAAATGACCTTGCGGATAACATCGGAAGTTCACTGAGGCTTTTTGCGGATGACGCTGTAGTATATAGAGAGGTTGTAACAATGGAAAACTGTATTGAAAAGCAGGAGGATCCGTATCGAATTGACGCATGGTGCAGGGAATGGCAATTGAATGTCAATGCAGACAAGTGTAATGTGCTGCGAATACATAGAAAGAAAGATCCTGTATCATTTAGCTACACTATAGCAGGTCAGCAACAGGAAGCAGTTAATTCCATAAATTATGTGGGGGTAGGCATTAGGAGTGATTTAAAATGGAACGATCATATAAAATCAATCGTCGGTAAAGCAGATGCCAGACTTAGATTCATTGGAAGAATCCTAAGGAAATGCAGTCCGAAAAACAAAGGAATTAGGTTATAGTACACTTGTTAGCCCTCAGCTTCAATACTGCTCACCGGTGTGGGATGCGAACCAGGTGGGGTTGATGAACTAGAAAAGATCCAATGGAAAGCAGTGCGCTTCGTTACAGGATCATTTGGTAATCGTGAAAGCGTTATGGAGATGACAGATAAACTCCAGTGGAAGACTCTGTCGCTCGGTACGGACTTTTGTGGAAGTTTCGAGAACATACCTTTTCCGAGGAGTTTAGCAGTATACTGCTCCCTCCTACGTATATCTCGCGAAGAGATGGTGAAGATAAAATCAGAGAGATTAGAGCCCACAAGGAGGCATACCGACAATCTTTCTTTCCGCGAACAATACGTGACTGGAATAGAAGGGAGAACCGATAGTGGTACTCAAGGTACTCTCCGCCACACACCATTGGGTGGCTTTTGGAGTATGCATGTAGATATAGATCTTTTAGCGCTGAGCCGAACACCGCTTCCTAAACATTCTCTCACAGTGACAATTATTAATGTGCATATGGTGATAAATCCGATATAAATTTACTTTTACTTCGTACATTCTTGGCCACTTGGGGCACTTTAATGTTTCACCACGCCCTATATGTACTATAAATTTGGACGAATTCGCCGATGACAAGTAGCCGTACTCTTCTTGTTATCAAAGTCATGCAATGGTCTCCAAGTGTCTTGTGACGACTCCTGAGCTGCAGTCGATAGACGCGATGTAAGCGAGCCCACATTTGCCTGGCACTCTTATGGGCCCAGCTGATAAAGAATCGTTTGCAGATCGGCAGCCAATTCTGGCCTGTTCTTGGGTGCAAAAGGCACCTTGGTATTCCATACATGCTTATCGGGCCTCCCTTGCATACCTTTATCATCTTGAAATAGGGCAGGACGCAGGAAGTCCAAAAATAGCTGGAGATAGTCCCCAGCAGCGAAACATACCGCGTACCATTCAAGGTCCTTCATAGGACAATTAGGGGGCCCGTTATACACCAGTAAAATGAACGCCAGACCATAACACGGACAAAGAGTCTTGGACGTCACCTTCTTGGCAGGTGTGATCGATCGATTTGAGCCACATTCCTTGTCTCCCATAGGCACGGTGCAGCTGAAACCGTGATTCGTCCGATCACGTTCCGCCATTCCTACAGACAGCGTACCTATTCCGTAGCACAGAGGTATAGTGCCAGACTCTGAATACAACGGTCGTGGGTTCGTGCCCCATGAGATCCTAGGATTTTTCTATCTCTTATCAATTATTTACACTCTGGCAATGTTGCATAAGTGAAAAATACTGAGTAGCATCGTGGTTCGGAATCCACGTTAAACTGTAGCTCCACTTATAACTGGCTGAAGGTCGGAGGAAGGCAACGGCATACTACCTCCGAACAGGACCATGCCTAGTAAAGCACTGTGGTGTTCAAACCAATCTTCGGATTTTTAACTACTTTACCTTTATTTTACCTTCTAAACAAAGACAAAGCATTTGTGCCCAGTGATGTGCTATCAGTGGTACCCGTGGCCGCGGCGGAATAGTCGTACGCCCTGGGGCGCCGTGCTGAAGTGCTCGCGGCCGTTCACCGTCGAGATTCGAGTCGTCTCTCGGGCATGGGTGTGTCTGTGTTGTTCTTACGTTAGTTTAACTTAATTTAAGCAGTTTGTAATCTAGGTACTAACAACCAATCAGTCAAGTCCCATAGATTTACAAACCTCTGAACATTTTTTTGGTGAAGTTCAAAAGTTGAAATGTTTGTATAGCTTATGGGACTTAACTACGGGGTCATCAGTCCCTAAACTTACAAACTACTTATAAACTAGCTTATCCTAAGGACGGCACAAATATCCATGCCCGAGGGGGGATTCGAGCCCCCGACCGTAGTGGCCGTGCAGACCATGACTGACGCGTCGCAGTCCCCTCGGCCGCCGCGGCCGGCCCATTTTTTCGGTACGCCGGCTTCATGTCAACCGATGGTGTCCTCTGGGAGACGTGTCTAGCACGTACTGTATTAAACTGTTGCACAAGGAATTTTCGTCTGCTGAACTGAGTCGTGATGTGTTTCATTGTCTACCTTCTGTCACTACTGACGATACGTCTCAGCAGTGGTAGCGCTAGACGAAAATTGGGCGTCGGTGAACTCGTCTTTGCGGGGCCCCTGTCATTTTTTTTCAGTAAGGAAGAAAATGCTAAATAAAATGAGCTGAATTATACATCAATAATCATTATACTAAAATTTTAGTGTAATATACAATATAATATACAAGTATTATTGCAATGACAAAAATTACAATAAACAAACACAAATTAAAATAGAGAAACTTATCGGCTTTTCGTGTCTTTTAATTTTTTAAGGATCACATCTTAATTAATAAAAGCCGCTATTTCGGGTTCAATTAATAGTACCGAAAACGCAGATAGTGCTTCTTGGCTCATTGTGCTTCTCAAATTAGACTTAATGAATTTTAACTTTGTGAAGCTTCTCTCAGCCGAAGTTGTACTGACTGGAACTGTGACCATGATTCTGATTGTTATATAAACATTTGGATATACTTTTTCCACAATGTTTTCTAAAATGTACTGAAGAAGTTGTTTTGCAACTATTGAACTAAAAATTGCATCACTACTGCACTCATACGGAAGTGAATACGGACAACTAAATAGCCGCGAATGGCCGAGCGCACTAAGGCGTCATACAACGGTGAGCGAGATCGCTCTAGTCGGGGGTCGAATCCCACCCTTTGGTACGGATGTTGTGTTTGTCCGTTGGTTAAGCTAGTGTAAGTTAGATTTAGGTAAAAAAAAAAAAAAAAAAAAAAAAACAAAAAAAAAAAAAAAAAAAACAAAAAAAAAAAAAAAAAAAAACAATGTTTTGCGAGGCCGTGGGCGTTTGCCGACGTCGCCGACGCCACTGCGTCTCAGCCGCCGCGTCTCCGGTATCAGTCATTGCTGGTGACTGAACGGCCGATAGTTGGTCCGTTGTGAGGCATGACAATCTCATTCAACCATTTACAGTACTCCCTGGATACGCTTGAACTTGAGTTCCCGCACCATTCGCGAATTCGAAATCCCCACCCGTCGGACGCCGACTACCGTACCCCGTTCGAACGACGTCAGCACGCTTCGACCTTGCTTGTTACACAAACCACAGTCACGTGTCAGAAGGTCTTCTATTCAACTGCAGCTGGAGCAGGGGGAGTGAGGTGCGAAAACTAAAGCCCTTATAGAGGAAGTAGCAAAAACGCATCGGCGGCCACTATTGTTCGGCCATGCGGCTTGCGTGAGATAGTACAGGTTCGCTTTGTTAAAACGACGGAAATGAAAGTGGAAACGATATCGTAATGTTAAAAATATTTACTGAGTCACGATATTACGTCAATGAATGCTAGAGATACACATACAAGTACTCAACACGACGGAATTTGTAACCCGTCTGCTAGTGCTAGCTCGCAAACACAGGCTTTCATTTGCTTACTATCAGGAATGAAATTTCTGTTCAAATGAATATACAATAGCTTCCTTAAATTACTGTCAAATCTTTTTCTATAAGCATCTATTGTTACCTGACGGAACACTTAATGTATGACAAATTTGTCAGTGAAAGATCGGAATGAGAGGTGCAGAATACGATTATGTTAAAGTTTACATTATAAATTAATAAAAATAATGAATTCGAAAACCAAATAATTACTTTAATGTTATTGCACCTGATGTAACATAATTTATTTATGAATACTGTTTTCATTTCGTATGCTCCTACTCTTTCTCATGAATTGTATTTTGCAAGCTGTCATGTTTTTAACTTCAGTATTTTTTTTATATAGTGACTAAGTGCAATGTTGCACTTCATTTTATATCCAATTTTTTAACAAGATGACCAGATTATGATGATGGTGACACAGTCAATAAAAGCCGGCCGCGGTGGCCGAGGGGACTGAGGCGCAGTCACGGTCTGCACGGCCACTTGGGTCGGGGCTTCGAATCCCCCCTCGGGCATGGATATTTGTGCCGTCCTTAGGATAAGCTAGTTTATAAGTAGTTTGTAAGTTTAGGGACTGATGACCCCGTAGTTAAGTCCCATAAGTTCTACAAACATCTTAATATATATATATATATATATATACGTTCACAAAGCCGATTACGGTACTTTGATAGCATGTACTCAGCCCACCTAGAATTGCATGGGAAGCATCTGTTTTATATAAACCATTAGTTCAACTGCAGAACGTGAAATCATATCTTGATGTAATAATAAAAGTATTACAGAGGTGTGGTGTCTTTGCTCACACATTTCCATATTGATATATCCTTGTGGGTTGTTGAATTGTTTGTATACAGAATCTGAAGTTGAGCTAAAACTATCAGCATGACACCGAAGCTTTATTCCTGGAAGAGTAATAAGAGTGTGAAAAAAGTAATATTACCGTACCAGTAGGTGTAATAGCTCTCTCTTAAACTCAATTTTTGTAAGTTGTGTTACGCAAAAAATTCTGATTAAATAAAACTTCCCATTGGTCTTTATGTGTTATTACTTTGCAGTGTAACGTATCTGGAAATAAAAGAACACTTAGCAGGGTTTGGACCCTCGCACAGTTTTTACTGTATTCAAGGCGCAAGAACGGTACCGATTTCGTTACAACAACCACTGCACTACTAAACATATGCAAACTAGTTCTTCGTAATGTAACCATGGCTTTCTAAGATTGTTATTAAATTGAGACGATAGAATTCGACAATTATTTATTATGCAAAAGACGGTATATAGGTATTATATTAATCAGGTAGACTTAAGTGGTTTTCCTCAGAGAAATTCGAATAATATCTCTCACTCCGCCACCGTAATACGAAGGTGCCGTATGTCGGTTTGAAGTCTATGCCATAAAACACTTTATTAACATATTTAGTTAATAGAAAACGAACTTTTGTCACACACAATCTTCGTATAGAGAAATAAACCTTAAATTAGGTTTCTGCAATATCCGCTATGGCTTCGTTGGCCCAGAAATGGCAGCCGAGTACCACGTGACGTACCATTGTTGGGTAACCTGACTTAAAAGGTTGTCGCTACTTTCTGTATGAGCGCTTTATTGCAAGCAACACGCCTGCCCCATCTGTACCCCGCTGTTCCACGATAAGCAATGTCTGGCACGGCAAGGTTTGCTAGCATTTTTTTTCCTATAAGTGAATTATACTCACATGTTCTTGTGGGTATATCAATTATCATTTGATTGGTTGAAATTCCTGCTACAACATCCTCATTTATCATTATGGGGGACAGGTAGTTATGTATGCCACCTGCATGCAAGTTCTGTGTGCTGTATTTCTGAGACGGAGACAGCTTGCTATTTACATACAGGTGAAGGAAACCGGTTAAAATTGCAATCAACCTGGCCGATGTACGAGTTGTACTCAACGCAAAAGAAAACAGACTCAGCGGACCCTACGGCTGTTCATTCTAAACCACCGTTTTAGGGGTTGGCATCAACTACGTGAACACATTTATTCAAGTTAGCTAAGATCTAAGGGATCGCTCGGATTTCTGACATAACTCCAATATAATTAGGTTAGAAACTTTATAATACCTACAAATTTGGTAACCTTTACTTTTCGTGTATCTCGAACACCATTCAGATTCTAACACAAGCTTCATTCAGGAAAAATTTTCCTGCCTTTCTAGACCCGCATTTCTCTTTCGGTATGGAGCACTCATTTCTGCCGTCTGAACATCTTCAAATAAATTTTGTACTTTTTCCTCAAATGAAATCCATTTCCTGCATTAGGCATCACAAAAAAAATGTTCAAATGTTTGTTAAGCTTATGGGACTTAACTACGGGGTCAACAGTCCCTAAACTTACAAACTACTTATGAACTACTTACGAATTAGGACGGCACAAATATCCATGCCCGAGGGGGGATTCGAACCCCCGACCGTAGTGGCCGTGCAGACCGTGACTGGAGCGCCTCAGTCCCCTCGGCCACCGCGGCCGGCATTAGACATCACAGTATCAGGAGCTGTACCGCCTTGAAGAAGCTATCGATATGAAAATAGATAACACTGAGAAACCCACAACAATAACAGAAACCCATTTCGATGATTAATGTCTATTTGAAACAGACCTTTCCTTAATGTAGCAAATTAACACTTTACTTTCTCTTACGTATATGATGGCCCACATTAATTCAATGTAACTGTAGTTCCTTGGAGTCCATTCAACCTCTTAAATCCACAGTTATTAATATCGAAAGAGCTACTCCAATAATGTCTACATGTTTCTAGTCCTTTCACATACAAAACTTGGTACTTAAGAAACGTTATCGTTCGAAATTTAAAAAAATAAAATTAATTAACCAAAATTAAAAAAGGATACTCTTACTTATTAAACAAAATTGAGGTTACATCAATTATCATTACAATATTCATGCTTTTAGTTTAACGCAGATAGTATATCTTATCAGCTCAGCTTCAATATTATCCTAAACAGCTTTCATTGTGAAAGTACTCAGTCTTATATGATTGTCTTTGTCCCATTTCGTTTTGTCGTTGTCAGTTTTATTTAATGCTAATATCTCTGTTTTAAAAGTGTGGTCTAGAAAATCCTTTCTCTGTTTTGAGAAGCTTTATTTACGATAATTAAATTTCGCCGTTCCGTTGTTTATTTGTAGTCTATAATTTGGTATCATACGATAAAATTGAAAGTTACCACTTCATAAAATCTGATCTTAGTTATTTGTCAGTTTTGTCTCGTGACTAAATATTTAATATTACATATAAAGTCCCAAAAGTCAATACTGTTATGAGAGACATAATTATTTCATCTGCATCTACATGGGATACTCTGCAAATCACATTTAAGTGCCTGGCAGAGGGTTCATCGAACCACGTATTTATCTCCCATTCCATTCTCAAATAGCGCGCGGGAAGAAAGAACACCTGAATCTCTCCGTTAGAGCTCTGATTTCTCGTATTTTATTCTGATGATCATTTCTACCTATGTAAGTGGGAGTCAACTATGTATTTTCGCATTCGGAGGAGAATGTTCGCGATTGAAGTTTCGTAAATAGCCCATGCCGCAGCGATAAGTTGTAATGATTCCCATCCCAGATCTTGTACCATTTCCGTAACGCTGTCTCCCCTGTATTGTATCATAAACTGGAAAATATGAGATTAATTTGGAATGTCTTACGTTACTGACGGTCCTGGAGGACTTGATTAGGACGCTTCATTCCTTACATAGTTATACGTTATCTACTTCACGAAAGACCTAAACAGGCCATTTAGGAAACTGCGAGATATCTAAACCAAGTTTTAATTTATGTGAGGAAATTAATATTTATGTTGACGTAGATTTTTTTTCTCTGAATCACTTATGCTTTCGCGTAAATTTTACTGTCTTCATAGATCTCAACTTCTGCTGCGACTGCCTCTAACAGAAGCTCTAGCTTAACAGGAAACGGACAGGAAAGAAAATCAGCTCTAGAAGACTTTTTCCACGTTGCGCTTCAACTGTTTTGGACAACTTCCGGAGAAAACCAATCAGACAGCCAGAGAGGTTATGAACAAGAAGTGATGATTCTGTTTTACATTTAGTCCGAATCATTACTTCGTAGTTATTTTTACCCTGTCATTTTCAGTTATGTTTTAATTCAAGGGGATAAAATTCCATCCAAATAATATAGTGAAAAAGTTTTAATTGGGATAACAAGATGTCCTTGTGAAGCATAATTATGTACCAAGTTTGTACATTGTTCTCCGAAAGAGACTCTACATCTACATCTATATAACCTCGCATCAGTTCACATCTGCTTGGCAGAGGGTTCATCAAACAATTTTCAGACTATTTTTTTATCACTCACTCTCGAGAGGCGAAAGGAAATGTAGATGAGGGAGAAAAAATATTTTCGCACTCACGAGTGAAAATTAGTTGTCATTTTTAAATAGACGCCTATGCAACGAAAAATCATCTTAATTACAATCCCAATTTGTGTATCGACGGTAGGCAATGAAAACCTCGGAACTCCATTTGTCGGTAACAACATTTCAATTCCAGTACCATATTTGTTGCTAGCAAAGCATTTGGGCTTTGTGAACACTTAATTGTCTAGTTGCGCGTACAACAACTCTTTTTCCTACCAGTTTTACTTATTTTTAAGGTACCATTTTTAGATCTCTTGTGAAATTGGCTACCATCGCTGTCATTTCTGTGACATTCTATATAGCGATAACACAAAACGGGGTGCCCTTCTTTGGATGTCCTGTAAAAATCTCACCTCAACACTGCAATACTCTATCAGGAGGCGGGACAAGGGTAGTGTCGGCATCGTCTTTTAGTGGGTTCGTCGCGTCGTCTATATCATGAGGGTCGCTACCCGCAGGAGGAGCGAAAGGTACAGCTAGGATGTTCGCACTCTCAGGAGCAGGTAATTGCACCATAAAATAACCAGATCAGTATAAACATACGTCTAATAAAGCTGAAATTTTTCTTATCTAAATTCTGAATAGTATGTAGATTGAATGCACGCAAACCATGATAAATATTTTCAGGAACCAATGGATAGCTAAATGAACACGCTTAAATATGTAATTCTGAGAATTTCTAACACAGCTCTACTTCCATACAAATTTAATTTAGACCGAGAGCTTGCTTAGAAAATATGATTCACTTAAAACTCCATCATTAAATGAGAGAAACTCGTTACGCAATCGTGTAAAAATTTGATAATTTGATCCATTCCAAGATATTCACTAAACAGTTCATCCTGTAATGTATACTACTGTACCTTCTGTTCTGCAAGAAATAAAATTAAACTTGTTGTCTTTCAGGTCACACATATAGTTGTTACAGACCAGGGAAGGGGTTTCAGGAAGGGAGGAGGGTCCCCAGAATTATTTTGATCATATTCGAAAATATTGAGAGACACTCCTCTAAGTTATCTTACAGGAAAATGCCGTTTTCGTTACGCCTTTCCCACAATATTATCAATGTGTTGCTTGCAAAAATGACATAGTTGTAATCGAGCAAGCGATACATTCTGCAATAAAAACTTTGTTCCTACTTCAATCTTGCTACTATTAAATTTTATTAATTTCACGCTCTAAAGACCCGATTCAAAAGGTTTTTTTTTATTATTATTATTTTCCAGTCCATATAATATTAGAGCTGATAAAATTCTCTCGGGTATCCAGCCGCATCAGTTGGTTTGACTCCCACGAGACCTTCAAGGCCGTTGTTAATTGGCAACTGTCGAATCATTACTGTTGCTGTCTAATACAGCTGCGCGGTTTCCCGTGACGTCACTGATACGTCGTTGCCATATATGGTAATGGTCGCGTCACTGCCGCGCCCGATTTAGTCTTTCGATGGCCCCGTCCTGAGTCGTGCTTAGCTGCAAGCCGCCGTCTTTATTGAGAGTTATGTCACTTTTTTAGGTCTCGATCGGCTGTTTCTCAGCAATTGCGGAGCAAGCTAAATAAATAAATAAATCCGCTATATTGCGTTCGAGACATAGGGCAATAACATAGTCGACTGTGATAAAAATATTTGACGTAACTCTTAATAAAGACGGCAGCTTGCAGCTAAGCATAGTTTAGGACTTGGGCATCGGATGGTTGAAGCTGACGCGGCAGGCACGTGACAAAAACATCACCACATGTCGTGATGTCCCGATGACGAGTAACATCATAGGAAGCGGCGCAGCTGTATCAGGCGGCAGCAGAAGTGATTCGACAGTCACCACTTGAGCAATGGCCGAGCAGATCTCGGCCGAAAGCTCGTGAGTTTGAAACCACTTGACGCGCCTGGAAGCCTGAAAGAATTTTATCAGTAACATTCGCCGCGAAACTGCGAAAAATAGGGTAACTTCGACAGTTTTATTGATTTTTACACGTTTGCTTCTTTGGAAAGAGAACTATTCGCGACAGAACCTTGGCTAATATGTCATCGTAACATTTAAATCCATCGGTGTCTTTACCCCCACCTTGTTCTTATTTCTTTTTGGTGTTGATGTTACCCCGAGTTGGTGGTAACTTCCACACCCCGCATAATTGAACGTAATGTTGAAGCTAAACTTCTACAGGCTAACTTCGATATCAAAAGAGCAAAAATTATGATAAACAATTAATCAAATGTAACATCCGATAGTGTTAGGGGCCTTAATTAGACAAATGTGACAATGAAAGCAACACGTACTAGCAAAAACTCATTTTTTCATAGATAATAACTTTGTATAGGCATATTATTTAGCATACAAAGCTAAACTAAAAAACATTTTTTCTTGCTAAACTCATTAAACAAAATAATAACAAAAAGTAGAAAATATTTAAAAAATTCTAAGAACTTCGGAACAAAGTGGAAACAATATTTATTTATTTATTTATTTATTTTTTTTATTTTTTTTGCTCCAAGATTATCGGTGATGTTAGTCTCGTCTTAGTTATAGACATATTCTGGTAATGCATTTTCCAAGGTGTTTGTAATTCTTCTAGTTCTACCCACGACAGCACTGCTACGTTTAATAATGGAAGCCAAACGGGTTGTCAGGTTGCTTCTAACAGCAAATTGGTTTATAAAGTCTAATCCTGGTTCGTTGTTCTTCCATCCCGGAACGCCCTTGTCTTCCTTCATCACAAACTAAGCCATAACTTGACGTATATCCTGGCGTGTCATGGCGAAGCCTCAGTCACTCACTACAACAAGAGCTTTTGTAATTATTTGTTCATCATCGGCAGTCAGCACACATGGACGACCCAGTTTCAATGGATGAGTTTCACGAATTCTATCAATCAAAGTTGTTCTTGGAACCTAGAACTTTTGACTTGCTCTGAATTTGGACGTGCCCTTCTTCACAGCTTGAATGGCTTTATCCATATTATCTTTTTCGTAGTTGGGGTAAGCTCTACCTCCCAGTTTTTTTTTACGAAGGTGCGTGACAAATTCAAAAGTTTGGCAAATGAAAAACCTTCCGCCGTTATATTTTAAAATTTTTAATCAATTACATGTTTCGAGATTCCAATAATCTTACCCTCATACCCTTATAGGATCCATTGCAGTAATACGAGAACTAGCCATCCATTTATAATCCTGCATATACCCTCTCACCCCAAGATGTAGCCGACAACTGTCATACCAACCGTTGGCACGAAACATGTAATTGATTAAAAATTTTAAAAAATAACTGCGGAAGATTTTTCATTTGCAAATTAAAGCATCGCCATCTTCCCGTCATCCATCTGAGATGGATATACAGAGTCTTCAAATTTGCCTACTTCCTACCTTAAAAAAATAAAAAAAAAGTGTTAATTTTGACAACATTGTCAGAGGAGAAAAACAGCGATCTATTTGGTATGATCAATATTACAAAAAACAGTCTTGATCGCAGAAATTAACAGTTTTAATTAACCAGTTTCGACCTGATGTAGGTCATCTTCGGAATTACAAGTAGCCGATGCTGCACTCGGCTGGGCTGGGCTGTCCTGGGCTGTTCTGCTGCTAGCACTGGCCACATGGGCTACTTGTAATTCCGAAGATGCCTACATCAGGTCGAAACCAGTTAATTGAAACTGTTAATTTCTGCGATCAAGATTTTTTTTTTTTTTTTTTTTTTTTTTTTGTAATATTGATCTTAAAAAAAGAGAAAAAACATTATCAAACTAAAAATAAAAGAATTTCTTTAAAAAAATTGTAATATTCATAGAAACAAAAATATTAAGAAAGAAACGGATATTGTAATAATAAACATCAATAGATAATTATGAAGATACTCCAGAGGCAATGTTCATGCAAAAACGATGCATCGTAATATGCATGACGAAGTTACTCCCGCTCTCGAAGTTACCCCGGTTTACGGCATGCATTCATAATTGTTGAGGTGTTTGGATACTTGACTTACAGATAAATGTATTGTTGCAGACAAGAAGAGCCCATCTGCAGACCATCGCAGCCACCAGCTGCAGCAGCAACAGCAGAAACAAGAGGAACGGCAGCAGCAGCAGCAGTACCTGTCGCAGACGATGATCCCGGCCTGCGCGGTCAAGACGGAGCCGCCAGAGAACGGCAGACAACACCACTCCTACCACCAGGCTCACCAGCAGCAGCAGCACGTGGGCCATCACCAGCTGGCTCACCACCAGCACCAGGCTGCTCAACACCACCACCACCAACAGCACCAGCAGCAGCATCACCACCACCAGCAACAGCACCACCAACAGCACCAGCACCAGGCCTTCCCGTTCGCGGCCCCAGCTGGTGACGTCAGCGCCTACATCATGGGCCACCACCACCATCACCACATGGCCGCCACCAAGCTCATGGCCACTACTTAAATCGCTGCCTTTTTTAGTCCTCTGTGTCGGTTTGATTTGTGTGCGCCTTGGACGTGTAAATTGTCCAGGCTTTTAAACGATTCGGTGACGTGGCTTGTCCGTTATGTACGACACCTCCCAGAATCGAGTGATAAATGAACAGGCAATATAAACAATAACCGAAATAAGTGTTTTGTGTTAAAGATACGCCAGCGTGATGTGTAAAGCAAGCGTAGAAGTGCCATATTATAGAAACGAGTGCCATCACTGGTGTGATACCCGCTGTTTCCATAGTGTTCCTCAATGTGTCAAAGAAAAATCGTTACTCAACTCGCAGAAATGCGCGACAATAGAGTTCGAAGTTTCTTTAAATTATATAAGGAACTCATAGTTCAATGGGGCGATCTATAATTGTTTAATAATGATTTTGCAGCCAAGATCGCATTTTTCATTTATTATGTTACCGGTTTCGGCGTGCTCGACGCCATCTTCAGACCTGTCGTAATTTACATTACTTCACGACATTTTTATATACTAAAAGAGTACATCCAGGTGGAGGCATCACTAAACATAAAATTAGTAGTCACAAATAATATATATATATATATATATATATATATATATATATATATATATATATATATATATATATATATATATATATACACTTCAAGATCTAAGTTCAATACTAATTGAAGTCCAGTATAACACTAACTGGCAGGCGGGAAAACTATTAACTTCCCGCCTGCCAGTTAGTGTTATACTACAATTAGTATTGAAGTTAGACCTTGAAGTACCTCGCTTCAAAACTATATATAATTTGTGACTACTAATTTTATGTTTAGTGATGCCTCAAGCTGGATGTGCTCTTTTAGTATATAAAAATGTCATGAAGTAATGTAAATTACGACACGTCTGAAGATGGCGTCGAGCACGCCGAAACCGGTAACATAATAAATGAAAAATGCGATCTTGGCTGCAAAATCATTATTTCTGTAAATTATTATAAACCGCCGTCGGTCTGGCAGTTCCGCCAAAAAGTGTTGGGAAATAATCTACAAAGTTCATAATTTATATAAATAAATAGTAAAGGAGATACCGTGAATGTGTGTCTTCGATCAAGAATCATAAATAAAAGACCGCTGTGTTACGGTGTTGTAAGTGTACGTAGAAGAGGAATGTCTGTGTTTATTGCAAAAATTTGCATTAGAAACATATAAGCCATGAAATTTGTCTGCACGTTAGCAGGTATGACCGTCATCTTCTCTCCTAAAGTTTTGTAATACGGAATTGTAAATATTATTACGAAAGTTAGTAAAAGACAAAGAACAACACACAGATTACTAACTACTTTCCTGACAATCGACATTTCATGATATAAACTTAGTTCAATGGCTCTGCCGTTAACTTTTAGAGTTGGTTGGCAGGGAATGAACTATTCTCTGAAAATTCAGTTGGACAGAATTTACCCTTTAAAAACTGTAGCAAGAGGGCCTAATATTAACCACAGTTAAAGAAAAAAAAAGTATGAGGTAGAATTCTGTTTCAATGTACTGATCCCGAATATACTTGTAGCTTAAGTGTGTTTCGGTAATTCATAAAAGTAGGGTGAAAGCTGAGATTTCAGGATATCTGTAGTTGGGTGTTTCTGCAGGCTAAAATAAACTTTTTGGGCATACAGAGGAAGTATCATAAAAAGTGAGATTTCTCAATTCTTGACACACTTTCGTCTACTGACGTGCAAAAACCGGTGTGAATCGCTGAGAGGTGTGATTCAACTCAGTGCCATAATGTCATACTCAGTGAGACAACGATTCGCTGACGGACAATTTGTTAAGGAAATAGTATTAGACTAGTCATCAAAAATGTAAATTTCTTCTCATAATATTTCGTAATCAATTCTGCACGTTAAACCTCACCCATTAAGACGACGAATGGGGAAAACTACGTAGATTCATGCGTGTGTGTAGTGCTGTCTTGTATATGGGAAGCCCAAGAGTACTTCTGCTGTTTTACAAACTCTAACTTAAGCTTACAAAGCATATGAAGACTGTGGCAACCCGATAACACATATATCTTCATCATCAGGATAAAAACAGTTGTGCATATTTCTTAAAAAGATGTTAACAAATGAACTCTTTATATAATGAAATGAAAATATTGGCATGTAAGTATTTTAAGATATTTTTATGTTTTAATCGAATCATTTAATTTATCCACTGTTATATGAAGTGCAATGATCTGTCATAATTTATAACATGCTTTGCTTAAGTCACTGCATCGAAAAGAAAATAGTTTTGCGCAACAAAGAAATAGGAATTTGTAGCTGTATGATATGTATTACGACACATAGCTAATTAGAAGTGTTGATTCGTTTTGTGAATGTTGTTGTACTTCCCAGTAGTCTTAATTAAACGATTTCGCATAATAATGTTCGTTTTATTGCAGTTAAGTCATTAGTACCCTGTATTAATTAATTAATTAGTATAATTTATTTCAAAAGTACAGTCGGCTTAAGTAAATTTGAAGATTATAATGTAAGGTAAGTAATTCAATTTATTATTTGTAAATATGAAAAGGTTAAACACTTGAGAGCTGATTTTGTATGTACTACTGCTACTGAAATAAGTACTGTGCATCCAGACTCCAATCTTGCTAAATTTTAGATTTCTAAGTAGTATCTAAAGATTTAAAACACACTTCAAAAATACCGCTAATCAACTACGTTATTTCCTACCAATTTTTCCTTATTCTCTTTAAATAAAGATTGTAACAGTGCAACACACACAGCTAATGCAGGAGCCGGTATTTACGATCACATTCTCCACCTGAAGGGTTTATTAAGAAAATATATTGTAAGAGCTGTAATATAGCAGTAACGTCTCAGAATCTAATTATTGTAGTTAACCTGTTGTTGTTGTGGTCTTCAGTCTGGAGACTGGTTTGATGCAGCTCTTCACCCTACTCTGTCTTGTGCAAGCCATCTCCACATAAGAATGGAACCCACATTTATTTGAAACTGCTTACTATATTTGTCTCTTGGTATCCCTCTGCGATTTTTACCCCACAAACTTCCTTCCGATGTTAAATTTAGAATTCTTTGATGGAATGTTTTCCAATTGAGCCCTGCTTTTAGTCATAGTATGCCAAAAATTCCTTTCGACCCAATGTTGGCCTATTTTCAGGATGCTTCTCTGAGATGGCGTGGAAACTAGTTGATAATGAAAAGTCTAGACTAATATATATATATAGTCTTTGAAGATTATCAATTAATATGCCTGCTCATTTTGTAGTCTGTGAACATGCTAATGTTCACTTAATGTGACTGTAGCTTATCTTGCACTAGGCAAAGTATAGCGATTCTTTACACACACACACACACACACACACACACACACACACACACTACATCCATATTGTAGTGGTGCACCGTCATGTGTCTATAGCCTCTCACAAACTGCCAAGAGTACATTGTTCAACAACTCAGAAGTCTTTGCAAGAACCTCAAGTACAGGTGGCCATTCAGACCTGCATCACGATTTCCTAGTAATCATGCTCGTCCTCTTATTTCCTTCCACAATATAAGGAATGTACATGTAAGTAAGCAGCACACTAAGTGTAATTTTAACACATGTAACATGTAGTGAACGGTGATGAGATACAATGTGGAAGACAAGTTTACATCCATATCTCTATAAGACAGCCACCCTAACTCCAGATTCCTTACCTAAAACTGGTAATTGGAACATTTTCTATATCTTGTTAAGTCTTTGGACGCCCTCCTGGAAACACTCTTTATGTAGCCATGTTTTAAGAATGACCACATGCTATGTTCTCTACATAAAATTGAAATGAATTTGTTGTAAAAATCTTTTTCAGTTCATTGCAGTAAGCTTAAAATTGTGGAAGCAATAATAATTACTTATTATTTCATGCATATTTAATATATAGCAGATGTATGTATATATTTACTTTCCGCTTTACTGATTATCAATGAACATTCACATGCAAAGTTTTAAAGGTTTTGATTTATGACACAACAGTATTGAAAATGAACAGATATTCACTCAGAACATTGCATACTATTCTCACTTACTGTGAAGCAGATTAAAATTTACTTTATTGTATGAGTAACTAGATATTACGTACATTGATAGGATTAACACAATAATTTTTATCAAGTGAGAACCACTATATATCTCTAAGATTTATATTGTTCCAATATGCAAAGAGTCTCTAATTTCACCTTCTATTATGTGTAATGTGCATGCGCAATACTAATTGTAGGTTATATGAAAAGCACTTACCTATTACATCCCAAGTTGCAAGAAATTCGGACGCACCATTTCTTCTGTACTTGTGAAACGCAACGAAAGTGCTTCTGACTCTCTCGGCCAATTATCGAAACTATTTCTGTAGTTTTCGTTGTAAAAAACGCAACAATACCTATTGTCTGGAAAGGCGAAGTGGTGACGCAGTAGTGCCAGCAACTAGGTCACGTGACGAGGTACAGCGACGCTACGGTTAAACTAGCGCCCAAGAAGAGGAAGCAAGAAGCTCACAATACGTATGTGACCGATGGTATGGATAAATGTATTATCAGGCAGTAATTTTTATAGCATTAAGAACAATAGAAAGAAATACGAACTTTGCGAAAACTGCACAACTTTTGTCAAACAGAAATGAGCTTCAAAGCTAGCAAGGAAACCCTTAGAAGCAATGTTCTGTCTATGGATTTTCGTTTTACAAGGTGTCAAAATTAACGTTTTGTTTCGCTTGGACGAGAAGGCATTGTTGCTAAAATACTATACTTTCTCAGGCTTTCATCAAAATCAAAGCGACCAGTAGTTTACTTAGACGAAACATGGATTCACACGCATTATACAGAAAATAAATGTTGGCAAATTAGTATAGTGCAATTAGTATTGTCACGCAAAAGTGCTGGTCAGAGTTCAATTGTATTCTTGCAGGCGGAGACAGGTGTTTCAGGGCTCAAACACCAAAACGTCCAACTATCACACAGAAACGGAAAGCAAACTTTTCAAAAATACGTCGAAACCCAACTTATGCCAGGCTTACTATCAATGTCTTTATCCCTTGTAATTACAGCGTATTTACCCATTCGGAATACTTCTAGCCATTGTAGGTGTTGAGCATGTTTCACTGTAGTAATGTTCAACAATTTTTTTCCACAGCACGGGAAGAATAAAACACTCAACTGCCATTGAAGGGCTTAGCAAAATTGCTCCATGCTTAACATGTAACCGCAGTATCTAACGTTGCATTCCAATTTCCAAATTAGATTTCGTCTTCTGCAAAAGTAGTTGTGAGTAAATGCACGGCGCGTTACAGGCCGGCAGCGCTCCACTCATTAGAATACTGGCAGTGGCGTGTGCGCCAGACTGCCTCCCCCTCTGTGTTCCTCCGGCGTAAACACGGCGGTGCTACCACAGTGGCGAGCAAGAAATTAGTCCTCCTCCCGCCCCTTGTTCAACAGGGGCGGCCGGCGTGTAGTCGAGGCGCCATGACACAGTTCCCGAAGCCGCTCCCTCTGAGGTTTGGTTTCGAATCCCCTCTTGGGAATGAATGTAGAGTTTGTACTAAAGAAGAAAAGGGGAGTCGTCAGATTTGCCGCTCCCCGGAAAGTGCCGCCCCGTGCGGCCGCACGTTTCCCACGTGCCTTGCGCCGGCCCTGGTTCAGTTACTTGGATAATTTTAAATTATTGTCGCCGAGTTATGTGTTCTAATTGTAGCTGCTCTTAATGCATTTCTACACTTCTTGCTGAACGTGACATTTAATAGAAGTTGACAATTGCTATCTAGAGCTATAAACCTTCACAAATATCCTTCTTAGCTTAGATTGCGCATAAACTATACTTTATGATAGCAAACACCATGGTTCTTTGGTATATAAACTGCAGTCTAACTATTAATTGCTCCATTGCTTACATTGTAGAATGATCATCATTACAATATGTGACTACAATGAAACCACACTGGCGACAGTCTCTTTGTCTCAGTATGCTCTAGCGTAATTAGATTTACACGCATTTGCTATCAATATTTTCCCGTCTCTGAGGGGTGAAATTATAGATAATTCTTTACAAAATAATTTGATGATCGCTATGCGATTTCCATTAATACGAATACAATATTAAACAGTTACAAATAATTTGAATATTACATGATATAATTTAAACAAAAATCAATTTATAAAATAAACGACAAAAGTTAAAGACATCGTGTTTTAGAATGAAAAAAAAAAAAAAAAAAAAAAAAAAAAATCAGTATAAATCCGTTACAGGTAGTATGTAGTCGACAAAGGTTGCAACTTTATGAAGACTGTTAGTCAATCTTAAATAAATTTTAATAGCTTTTTCTACGTCGTAAAAGCAGGTGAATAACAAAACGCCTTATGCATCAATAAGTTAAATATCCATAATTTCCTTCCTTACACTCAGAAATATCGATGTTGACCTGCAGAAGGGATAACTAACATACTTCGCATATTATCACTAAATAATGAGCATTGGTACAGATAGATACGTTGGATTTCCAATTAACATCACAAAGTATTTTTTTCTACAGAATTGTGGAGTAAGTTAAGTAATGTACATAAAACACCTTGGATAAGACATTTCTGAGAAAATTAGAAATCCCAGACATTCAAAGTAGAAACAAGATTATCTTATTAGGCATTCTGTCTAGAACCTAGAACGCTTTTACAAAACGAAGAAAGCACTATTATTCATATTGTACAGGTATTCAACTTTTCAGTATGTAAACTGCTGTATACAGTATACATAATTATATAAAGTTTATTGTTACGTAGTAGAAAGAAAGAGTGACGAGTAGTAAATGGAGAGAGAAGTGACATTCTTGAAAAGTGACCTAAAGGTACTTTCGTAATTGCTGAATATTCATGCAAAATGATAAACGCTCATATTAATCGAAAGAGAAATACTTTGTATGAAAGAACACTGATTCCATCCCACATGCACTACTGGGTTCCAGACTTGTAAAATGGATAATGTATCAACACACAATCTATTATTTAAGTTGCTTGTGCAAAATGATAGAAATACCGGTAAAATCTTCACGAAGTCGTAATGACTCAGCACACAATCGGTGTTAGGAAGAACATAGAGGACAGGGTCTTCACTTGAGGGTGTACTTCCTGCAGTGCACTAAGGCATTTAGAACAGAACTAGCTGGAACTGGGAAACAATATGGTTAAAAAGTGAAACTAAATAGAAAAACAAGTGACGAACTTTTAAAAATTTTATTTTAGTCAAAGATCAAGTTGTTATTTTTTCGTGGCCCATTCTCCAATAAAATATCTAAACTGACGATACTGGTATACATTCAATGTATGGCAATCCAAAACAGGTAAAAACTGTTTTAAAAAACTGAGCTCATTGTCATATCATCAATAGTTTTGTTTCCATTGTTGTATTTTGATGGGTTATGGAACATCTTCTACAATATCCAAACAGATGTAAAGAAAACAATTTTGGGTACATGTTGTTGTTGTTGTGGTCTTCAGTCCGGAGACTGGTTTGGTGCAGCTCTCCACAATACCCTATCCTGAGCAAGCCTCTTCATCTCCACATAAGAACTGCAACATACATCTGTCTGAATCTGCTTACTGTATCCATCTCTTGGTCTTCCTCTGCGGTTTTTACCCCACACACTTCCCTCCAACGCTAAATTCACAAGTCTTTGATGTCTAAGAATGTGCCCTACCACTCTATCCCTTCTTTCAGTCAAGGTATGCCAAAAATTCCTTTTCTCCCCAATTCTGTTCAGTACCTCCTCATTAGTTACGCGATCCACCCTTCTAATCTTCAGCATTCTTTTGTAGCAGCACATTTCAAAAGCCTCAATCCTCCTCCTGTCCGCACTGTTTATCGTCCATGTTTCACTCCCATACAAGGCAACACTCCATACAAATGCCTTCGGAAAGGACTTCCTTAGGCTTAAATCAATATTCGATGTTAACAAATTTCTCTTTTTTAAGAACGCTTTTCTACCCATTGCCATTCTGCATTTTATATCCTCTGTACTGCGACCATTATTTGTTATTTTACTGCCCAAGTAACAAAACTCATCTACCTCCTTTATTGTTTCATTACCTAATCTAATTCCTTCAGCATCACCTGATTTTCTTAGACTGCGCTCCATTACCCTAGTTTTGCTCTTGTTAATGTTCATCTTATATGCACCTTTCAGCACACTGTCCATTCCGTTCAACTGCTCCTCCAGGTCCTTTGCTGTATCTGACAGAATTACTATGTCGTCGGCAAAACGCAATGTTTTTAATTCTTCCCCCTGAACTTTAATTCCTTCACCAAATTTCTCCTTGCTTTCCTTTATAGCTTGCTCAATGTACAAATTGAATAACAATGGAGAAAGACTACAACCCTGTCTTTCTCCCTTTCCAACCACTGCATCCCTTTCCTGCCCTTCAACTCTGACAACCGCTGTCTGGTTTTTGTACAAAGTTGTAAATAACCTTACGCTCCCTATATTTTACTCCTGCTTGCTTCAGAACTTGAAAGAGTTTATTCCAATCAACATTGTCAAAAGTCTTCTCCAAATCTACAAAAGCTAGAAATGTAGGTTTGCCTTTTCTTAATCTATATTCTAGGATAAGCCGTAAAGTGAGTATTGCCTCCCTTGTTCCTACATTTCTCCTGAACCCAAACTGATCTTCCCCGAGGTCGGCTTCTACCAGCTTTTCCATCCTCCTGTAAATAATTCGTGTTAATATTTTGCAAACATGACTTATTAAACTGATGGTTCTGTAGTTTTCACACCTGTCCGCACCCGCTTTCTTTGGAATGGGTATTATAACATTTTTCTTTAAGTCTGAGGGTACTTCACTTGTCTCATACATCTTACACACCAGGTGAAGGGTCATAATGAGAGGAATTCTCACATACGTTCATCAGAAAGAGCCAAAGCTATTTATAATAAGAGATGTGCAACTGATAGATAGTATTTAGAGTCGGCACAGTTGTCTTACAACAGACAAGCAAGCAATATGTAACAATCAGAAATTTTTTATTTATATTCATGACTAAAATAATAATAATATAAGGAGAGCTCCACCTTGTTTTTTTTTTTTTTATCGTAGATCTTTTTATTAGTGATTGACAAGGCAAAGTTAAAATATACAAATGCTTTATAGGTGGAGATGAGCACTTGTAACGTAGAAAACTTTTTAAAAATTTTTTGTCCTCAGAATATGAAGCCTCACAACTAATAACGGTTTTATACTAATTAATAAAAGTGGCTGGTTTCTGGATTTATCTTCTTGAATCAAGTTGACTATAATTGAAAAGCTTGCAATATGGAGCAAGAATATAATGGATCGCGCATCAGATAATTAAAATAGAATAAAATCAAAAAAATTGATGAGGGATAGCGTAAAATTAGTAATTTTTCGAATTTATACTGCTGTACACCGTTTGGAAGTAGCTATGTGGAATAATATTTTTTTAATCGATACACTGCGAGTGTTAATTTAGTGTATTGCCTACTCAAGCACTCCAGAAATTTTGAGGTATTGACTAAGATATATGGTACATTCTGATGCAGTAAGAAGGAGATTAAGAATGATCGTTTACATCAAAGGAACATCTGGGGACACGGCTGTGGCCCCGCCAAGTTGAGCGAACGGCAGTTCCATCCTTTTCTCGAAGCAGTAGACGGCAGTTAGTATTGCGTTCTGTTTTCTTTAGGAAGTGTTGGATGTACTCATATTATCAACATTAAGAAGGAATTGTCACGTGATATCATTAAGTCGAAAATTTAAGTACCCTTTTTTCTACTGCTGGAGAGACAGATCAAATAGTTGGTAGAATGCATTTTGTTAATACGTTAATGTGTCCCTCCAATATGGAAGAACAACTAGTTCTCCTATTCAGTATATTCATGGGAAACCAAACGGTCATGCAAGTCTTTCTGCTTAGTCCTGTATCATGAATGAGATTTGGAGAGTAGCGAGTGTGGCCGGAATCCAGAACAATATCCACAGTTCCAGACGTAGTTACCGGGAGTCAGGATGGAGGTGTCCGTGATCCGTAATCATACTTACTAGCTGCTCACTTCTGTGGCGAATATTTGGGTTCCTGACGACTGTGCCTAAAGCGACTCTTAAAACGCTCATACTTTGTATTTTGGTGACCACGAACACCTTGCTTGTCCTCCCCATTACGTCTTTTTATCTGCGTGGCACGTAGTAGTCTATAAGGAGGAGAGAGAGAGAGAGATGTATCCTATCCCCAGTGATCAGACGGTGAGGGAAACTAAGAAGAAAAATGCTTAAATATAAGGGAGTAGCAACAAAAATTTTAAGAGCTGTCGAAAACATCGTAAAATGTGAGCTTTCGTAACCTACCGGAAGCAGTTTACCTTATAAGAAGTTTATTGTCACAATCGTATTTGAACAGTTACAATTATACAAAAGATAAAAGGTATCAGTCCCTGGTGCGTTTGAACTAAGGTACGACATAATGACTAAGAGCACATGAGATACTTTCTATGCATTTGCAGTAAACGTTTTATATTTTGTCTTGAAGATATCTAAAATGGTGTCTCAAGCTGAAATGTCCTAGTATGGTCTTAAGAAGAAGAAGTCTCTGGATCTTTGGGAGGAGTGCCTGTTCATAGTCGACTTCGCATTCGGCTGCCTCCTCTATCAAACTTTTACCTTCACTAGCTATTTGCCGGCTCGGTACAAACTGGCCTCACTAGAGAGTTCCGGACGCTAACCAATGATATTTCTTGTACGAACGTTCAAAGGTATTGTCAGGTACTCTTCCAGAGCCATTGATTCAGAGGTTCCTTGATATTCCTTGTGAAATTTGCATGTAATCTTGACCTACATGGATTGTGGTCATAGTGTTTTCAAACACTCTGTTAAGGAAGCTGCTATGTAATGCCATGGACAACATTCAGTCCAACTCATAAACCTTACCCTAGTGGCACCATTTGTTTACAGCAGTACAGTGCATTGACCATAATGGAGTAGGGCATCTCATGTACTGCCCAGAGTCCAAACTAGCGAATAACTCATACTGACTTTACAGGGTGATAGTTATAATAAAGAAGACAGCAACCAACCACTTTTGATTATGCTATTTATTAACTAAATACCGGTTTCTAACCTTTCAGTTCATCATCAGCCGGCTGTTCACGTCCACACAAATGTCACTTACATTTTTCTTTTTTGCATATAATTTTTCTTTTACTTTTGGCGTAAGGTTTTTGGTTGTGTGGTGTCCTACAATACAAAACCTGATTATAATGACTTTCTCGAGCATAAATGTGACTCATGATACCGACAAATATTCTAAACAAATATTGTGCTATTTAGTTAATAAATAGCATACTCAAAAGTGTTTGGTTGCTGTCTTCTTTATTATAAGAATCACCCTAGTCAGCTTTCGACAAAATAGCATCATACTGGCTTTACTGACCCTCTGCCTTCACAAGGGTCGATTGCTCTGAATTACATGGCCAACTCTCTCACATGTATAAACGCTGCCTTACCACTGTGGCTCACAAAATAAATTTCAATGCAACTACCTTGCAATGAGTTGCGTATCATTATTTGAGTGGTAATGAGCTCACTGTAATTACAATGACACGTCACACTGGGAAATTATTTTGGAATGTATGACATTTAATAAACACAATATAAATTTAATTGTTTTCTTCAGGCATTTCTATCGAGGACTTGTAATTAATTTACTGACGATATACAGTTCAAACAAGAGGAGTTAAAATAATATGGTACATTAGAATGCTTAGAATTGAATGGGAAAGTTGGATAACAAATTATAAGTTGCGAAACTGAATAGAAAAGACAAGAAGTTTATGACATATCTTGAACAGACGGCCGCGGTGGCCGAGGTGACTGAGGCGCTCCAGTCACGGTCAGCACGGCCACTACGGTCGGGGGTTAGAATCCCCCCTCGGGCATGGATATTTGTGGCGTCTTTAGTCTTAGCTAGTTCATAAGTAGTTTGTAAGCTTAGGGACTGATGACCCCGTAGTTAAGTCCCATAAGTTGTACAAACGTTTGAACGTATCTTGAACAGAAGAAGGGATCCGTCGAAGGAAGCAGCCTGAATTCTTAAGGAATTGTCAACTCTAGAGAATAGCCATGATTTGAATTGGTCCCAATGAATGTTAGTCTGTCACTACGCACATGTTTTTCAATAATTTTTATATATGTAAGTTATGGGATACTGCCACACTTGACTTATAAATGAATGGTATCCCCCCTCCATCCCTGTGGAAACTCTAGGTGAGATTTCTGTTATCCCCTATACGGGAACAGCAATTGGAAATCCCATCGCTTCTCCAACCCCATCCCTAAAGGAATTTGGCAGGAAATTTGCTCAGAAGGTGCCAGGCCTTTGTGTAGGAAGGTTGTGACAGCAGAAGACGTTAGTTAATTCAATTGTCATTTGCATTGCTGAGGATGGAAATAGTTTATAAAAACGGAAATTCATTAGAGAAATTAGATTTTATTGACGAGAATTCAAAAAATCCAAACGAAATCTCATATTGGTGTGAAGGAATGGTGGGTATTCTCTTTATTTCTTCATCATAATCTTTGGGAATACAAGGATTTTGACAACTACGTTTTCATGAGTGTCTTAGGAAACTTCGTTTCTGAAATCAGCCAGTTCTTCATCACACACCAAACTCCTTTTGCTATTCACAGCATGCAGATAACCAGTATTTAAAAACTGATAGAGATTTTACCTTATTTAAATGTAGCTAATTACACTGAAAAATAGTGGAAATACATCTGAGACTTTATTCGATACTACACATATGTACCATTGCATTAGTTAAAAAAGATTCTTCCAGAATTGCAAATAATCGTAATGTTACCTTTCGACAGGTCTATTAAATGACCATATCCTTTTGTCAGTACAAAGCATAAGGATAACGATTCTCCCACCACAGACATATAACGACTGCAGCAACTTGTTACCATCTCTAGCCATCACCTAGAGAAGAAGCCGAAGTGGCTCGCCAGGCCATTGCATCTCTGGCAGCGGATAAAACTAGAAACTGCCGGGTGACTGTCAATTTTACAATTTTTATTTCTTGGTTTTCCGTTGATGAGAATTTAACTCTACGATGATAGGAACAATCCTCGAATATATATCCCAGGTTTTTCATTTCCACAATATATTTAAGAAAAATTACCACGCGTTCGTCTCTTCATCATGGCGTTTCACATTACTAAAAACAATTATAAAATCACGTTAGATATCATACGCAATAATAGATATGGTAACGTATTTCATTCAAATATTGGTTACAACCGTAATTTGTGTGTGATATAGTACGATCTCACTTTTTTTCTTTTGTCTCAACTCTTTACTTGAAGTTTACATGGAGTTTACTTAGACAAGGCATCATGGGGCTATGTTAATATTGAAACTATCACTTTCGTTACCCTCTAATACGGTGTCTGATCACCTCGGACGGTAAGACAGTTGCACACCTGCGTGGCATGGACAATACGAAGTTATCAATCAGTCCTTGAGGGATATTTGACCATTCTTCCATGAGTATAATACCCAGATCTGAAACCGTTGTGGGATGTGTTGTCTGGTTGCAATGTATCTGCTATAGCATTCCAGACATGCTAAGTCGGGTTTAAGTCCGGTGAGATAACTGGCCACTTCATTCGTTCAGTTCACTCGGCTTGAAGCATGTTGTCCACCAGTGCATCTCTAAGGAGACGGATGTTATCGTCCACCACAAGGAACCCATCTTCTATGGCACCAGCATAGGGCACAACGAAAAGTCGAAGGATCTGGTCTCTATACCTCTGAGCAGTCAAAACGCCATTATGAAGTACACAGGCAATATGTCTACCAATAATGACTCCTGCCCACACCATTCGTCCACCACTTTATATGTTTCCTGCACATAAGCCTGATGAGTGATGAGAGAACGACGATTATCCAGCTGAACACAAAACGACGTTGGATTTGCTTTCTTTTAATGGATCATGTTGTCTGAAATCCCATCCAGGTCTTTATAGTGGGGCACTCCAATACCTCTGTGTGTGTTCCGCAACTAACATTCCTATGACTCTCCATGCCATAGCTTCCGGTAAGTCACGTTGTTGTTGAATTATACTGCACAAGTCAACGCCAAGCCCCTCTCCTACAACTTTCTATTATTACCACTATATCGCTTGCCGTAATGTAGTCTACTCTCCGTAGAACCAATAGAAAGACGTCGAAGCATTTTAGTTCAATCTGCCGATGAACATAGATAACTGATCCCCTAAGTATTGAGACCAGTTTATATGTGACAGAAAGAAAGAAGTAGAATGTTGAGGCGGACTCCAAATAAAGCTAAGCATCACACCTGCAGTGAAAACAAGTGGTCAGACGGTCCATTGTGTCACAATACTTGATACGGCAAATACCGGTATTTGCTGCTCTAATTTTAACACACTGACAGTACAGTTGCCTGTAAATGTCTACAAGCAGATGTCCTCCATCTACAACATCATACTGTATACCTCTGATTACCAGTATCACTTTCCTCCCATGTTGATATACATTCCCTCCTCTCCTGTGAAGCGTCTTTTCATCCCACTCTTACTTTTCGTGTTCCTTCTTTATGTTGTAAGATTTATATCAAAACTCTGGAGGCAGGAAAGGAGCTCGATAACATCTGGAATGGTACGCCTTCGATAAACTGTTCACATCCTGTCTATTTGGGCATCACTCTCGAAAGAACGCAAAAAAGTGCTTTTTGGTCGCTGAATATGGATCCCCAGTCTGGGAAAGATCTTTTCACACTAGGAAACTAGATGCGGCCCTACATAACACCTGCAGGAAGATAATTGAGTGCCTGATACCTGCTAGACTACGTAAATCCCTTATTGGGTATCCCTCCAGCGAATGTTAGAAGATATTTTCTGAGCTCGTTAGAGAGGAATGAAGAGACGAATGACCGTCGTCACGCTTTATACAACCATCAACGTGTACGCAAAAGCCTTAAATCTAGACGAACTTTCATATACTCAGTGGAACCACTTGTAACCTCCATAGGGCCACTATGTCAGGAAGAATACCCAAGAGCCCTTCGTCACGGAGGAAGCTTTATCCCAGGGCTCCCATCCAGACTGGCAACACTGGAAAACGCCGAAGAGACTTTGTGGGCATGGGGCGATCAAAACAACTTATAAAAAGGTGGGGCTACACGGGCAGTAACGAGTGTATTTGTAGTGAAATATATGTTAAAACGCCCTTTCGTCGACGCATCTAGAGAGTGCACTGAAGAGTACCTCGTAAAATACACTGAAACAGCCGCAGCTTACACCAATTCTGGACGAACGAAATATAATTCATTTGTACTATATCTTGTACTTTTTATCTCATATATTTTTATCTCAGTATTCAGCTAGTATGTTTTATGTATGAAAACTTACTTTGGAATTTAAATTATGTACTGGCTTGTTTCAGTTGTTATATTTATGATGTAGTTCGTACACGAATAAATAAAATGTTGTAAGAGTCATATATATATACGAAAATAGGTACGCTACACTTTGAGCTACGTAGTTTTGGCTACCTCTCAAGGCCATACACCTGCCCAGATTCCACACCGTAAACATACGCATGGAGATCAATTTTGACAGTGAACTTCCCGTGGCCTACCAACCTCCCTTGCTCCAGCCATCGCTCACGTAAAAGTCAATAAAAGAGAACAAGGCTGCTAGGAAACGAGGATGAGGTAGTGAAAGATCATCTCTCATTGCAGGAAATGATGACTGTTCAGTTTCATTGGTGCGAATTTCTAAAAATCGGAATTGGTGGGAGATCATGTGTTGGTGAGAACTTTGAGAACTTTGTGTGCATTCCTTAAAAAAAAAATTCGATTAGAAAATTTTGTGGGGACGATCAAAATCTCCAAGTGTTATATAGAGAGGAGAAGACCATCAAGCAGACAGGAAAGATTGAAATGCACAGAGGAAGACATTGTAATTTTCTTTCTTTTTTAATTTACTTATCACCTTAGACAAAGATCGGCATGTAATCACGATATTTCAAAGCTATAACAACAAATAACTCCGCCTTTAAGAAGCTCACGCTGTCGCCGCTTGGAACAAAAATGGCGCCGGAAGCTGCTGCTATAGCAGAGGTTGATGCGCATGCTCGTCTGTATACAGGTTCAAAAATGTTCGTGTAGCTTATGGGACTTAACTACGGGGTCATCAGTTCCTAAGCTTACAAACTACTTATGAACTACTTTGATACTAAGGACGGCACAAATATTCATGCCCGAGGGGGGATTCGAATCCCCGACCGTAGTGGCCGTGCAGACCGTGACTGGAGCGCCTCAGTCCCATCGGCCACCGCGGCCGGCTATATACAGGTGCCATAGTACATATGCTGACGTATATTCAGTTATATTCGCACTTCCCCTCTCCAATTCTTTGAGTGTCATTTCCAGCTGAACTTTTTCAGACACTTCATCTTCCTAAATAAACTTAAGAATTTTTGCCATTGCATCCTTTGCACCACTCACATGTTCAAAAATGATCAGACTTAGAAAACTACTTAAACTAACTTACACTGACAACATACACACACACACACACACACACACACACACATGCCAGAGAGATGACTCGAATCTCCACAGCGAACGGCCGCCCAGTCCGTAACATGACGCCTTAGACCACGCGGCCATTTAGCGCTGCTCTCACAATCAGACGTCCTCACAGGACAGTTATACCGATCATTAGCATTAACCTTCTTTTCAAATCTAGCCCGTAGCACAGTATATTAAACACGCCAAAAACTGTTCGGTATACAAGACGAAACCTTTGTCTCCCACGTGCATCCAAGACAGTTGTATCGACCGTCTACCAGGGCTCCACATGAGGCCTGTGGCACGGTGTATGAATATATACCTAAAACTGCTTGGTACACAAAACGAAATCTATGTGTCTGCAACAGACCGAGATGGGGTCTGCTTTCTCTCACCTGTGTCCATAATCCCTTAAGCATTTTTGTGTGGTGATACCAAAAAATTTCCGGACGTTATTACCCGCCAGGATTCTGTCAGTTACACCTATTAAATGTGACTTGAAGATTTTAATTTTTTCCCATCAAGGAAGACACGTATTTAATAATAAGTATAATATGCCGCTTAACGATTTATTGTGCTGTAGCCATTGTTTCCAGCGTCTTTCATTATTATAGGATACCCTCATTGTATGTAGGTGGCATTGGAAGAAGGTGAGTTCCCAAAAATTCCACCTAACTCAGAATGGATATCCTCTTTGTAACAACTGGCTCACGAATTCTTTCTACACTTAATTGAATTTTGTAAGAACATTGTGTTAATTCTCAAAGTAATTAACATTAGCGCTAGATGTGTGTAATACTGGTAAATTCTGCATTTTTTGCAGTAAAATAAATGTGAAATTTCGCTGCGATGTTTTTTCTCATAGGAGGAAGAAACATATGTATGATACTTCCGATTCTTTGTATGACAAGCACTGTTGCAGAAGTTTTGCTATTACATGCCATCATGTAAGCGGAGGTTGGCAATGGAAAGTACTATACCATTTGCTCCCCTGAATCAGCGGCAGACGTTAGTATAAGACGAACATATGTTTCCCCTAGATAGTAACAATAGTGCTAAATGCACCTTTTAAATTTCGAAATTGCACGCCATACTTGCTTGTATTATGATCCAGCGTACCCACATGGAATTAAAACAAAAATTTTTCTTGTAGAATACAATTTACAGCTGTCTTGATATAGCTCGTAAACTGTTTCTTCCAGTTGTATTGTAATCATTGTTCCGGTTTTACAGATTTTCTTTCACTTTTTCCAAAGCAGTCAGACCACCTTGACGTATATTGTAGTCTTTTTTTTTTCAGTACTTACTTGCCTCACTTGCATGTTAATTTGGAAGCTTGAGTCTCATTGGCCCAGAGGCGAATGGATAACAATCCACCGACATCTCGAACTCCTTAGCAAAAATTGCAAAGTTGAATATACCCATTGTCCCGGTCTCTGGCTATTATCTCCTCAGTCCAACAGCTATATAGGCACACAGCGCCATCCATACCACAGTATTTTTCTGTCATACATTCTGCAATTATCATATGTGTGATGATACAGTATGCTGTAGGAGATAACCGCAGTGGTTGTTGTACCAGTTAACTAACGAAAGTATTGATAAAAAGTACAACGATGGAAACTGTATATGTAGCTGGATGACTGCTAAATTGCGATGTAGCAATTACAGAAACTAAACAAAATTTCAGAATATCAGGAAGATGTATGTTGAGTCATTGCTGATTTAGAAAATGAAAGCACAGAAATCCAGCCAGTGTCCATTTCAAGACCCTGCTGTGAACAAACACACGCGACAGGAAGGTAGACTTGGCTTCGTCACCAATTGCCCAAAGAATGAGACGACGAGTCACAGGTCAACTCTCACAAATTCATCTATAACTCTCAAATCACAATGTTATTTTATTACGGTCCACTAAAAGATGTGTTATTGTACAGTGAAGGGCCAAAGTAACTGAAACACCTTCGTAATGATGTGAATGGCCCACAAGAGCATTTAAAAGCGCCGCAAAACGACGTGGCATAGGCTCGACTTCAGTAGTACTTCTTCGTGATTAAAAAAACTTCAAAAACAGTCCTGTTGGAGAGAACCCTTAAAACTTGAAAGGAGTACACATATTGCGCCATGGGCATATTTTTATTAGAATTTTAACTGTTATTCTGCCTTGGACACATTTTATTGTTATTTGAGCTGTACGTTGGCACATTCCATTTCTAGGTGATACTCTGATTCCATTTTGAATGTACTTCTTAATATGCATAAGTTGGTAATCTGTGCCATAAGCCAGAGAGTAAGCATTATCTCTGACCTGAGTAGTAGCGAGCAAAGCCCTCTGCAAGTGTCAAGCAGTCTGCCTGTAGGTAGACTCGGAGAGTGTAGCTTGTGTGAAGCAGACGCAGTCTGCCAGTTAGTTTGGTAGATTAGGCAGCCGCATTGCATTAATATTTCTGAATTAGTTTTGGAAGGACGATAGTCTGCCCTGTGGTGGAGACCACTGTTGTCACCAGCTGTTAATATACATTTGCTCTTATAAAGAGAAAGGTAAATTTTCTGTACGTATTATTGTTATTGTGATATTGTATGATTATTTTTGTACTCAGCGTTTCTTATTATTGATGCTAGTAAGCAAACGATGCTAGTTTTGATTTAACCTGAAGTCACTTACCAGTTCCCAGTCCTTTCATCATTCTGAAGATTACTTCTGTTATCGCCCACGGATAAAGGAAGTCAATTTGATAAAAATATTCGTGAAAGTATAATCCTTAATGAGATCAACCTGCATAACTAGTGAGAATTGAAGTAACACATAGGTAATTAAAGTTAAATTCATAAATAGAGAGTTTTGTTGAACCGGTATTGATAAAAGATCGCATTGTTAGGTTAATTAAAAGGCTTAATAGTTACAGGAAAACTTAGTTGCCTTGCAAGAAAGAAAGTATTTTCATTCATTTGTATTCTTCTAAAAATAATCAGATTTGAAAATTACACTCTTGGCCATTAAAATTGCTTCACCACGAAGATGACGTGCTACAGACGCGAAATTTAACCGACATGAAGAAGATGCTGTGATATGCAAATGATTAGCTTTTCAGAGCATTCACACAAGATTGGCGCCGGTGGCGAGACCTACAACGTACTGACATTAGGAAAGTTTCAAACCGATTTCTCATACACAAACAGCAGTTGACCGGCATTGCCTGGTGAAACGTTGTTGTGATGCCTCGTGTAAGGAGGAGAAATGCGTACCATCACGTTTCCGACTTTGATAAAGGTCGGATTGCTGCCTATCGTGATTGCGGTTTATCGTATCGCGACATTGCTGCTCCCGTTGGTCGCGATCCAATGACTGTTAGCAGAATATGGAATCGGTGGGTTCAGGAGGACAATACGGAACGCCATGCTGGATCCCAAAGCCTCGTATCACTAGCAGTCGAGATGACAGCCTTCTTATCCACATGGCTGTAACAGATCGTGCAGCCACGTCTCGATCCCAGAGTCAACAGATGGGGACGTTTGCAATACAACAACCATCTGCACGAACAGTTCGACGACGTTTGCAGCGGCATGGACTATCAGCTCAAAGACCATGGCTGCAGTTACCGTTGACGCTGCATCACAGACAGGAGCGCCTGAGATGGTGTACCGAATGACGAACGTTGGTGCACGAATCGCAAAACGTCATTTTCGGATGAATCCAGGTTCTGTTTATAGCATCGTGATGGTCTCATTGTTTGGCGACATCGCGCTGAACGCACAATGGAAGCGTGTATTCGTCGTTGCCATACTGGCGTATCACCCGGCAGTGGTATGGGGTGCCATTGGTAACACGTCTCGGCCACCTCTTGTTCGCATCGACGGCACTTTAAACAGTGGCCGTTACATTTCAGATGTGTTACGACCCGTTGGTTTACCCTTCATTCGATCCCTGCGAAACCCTACATTTCAGCAGGATAATGCACGAGCGCATGTTGCAAGTCCTCTACGGGCCTTTCTGTATACGGAAAATTTGCGACTGTTGCCCTGGCCAGCACATTCTCGAGATCTCTCACCAATAGAAAACGTGGCCGAGCAACTGGCTCGTCACAACACGCCAGTTACTACTCTTGAACTGTGGTATCGTGTTGAAGCTGCATGGGTATCTGTACCTGTACACGCCATCCAAGCTCTGTTTGACTCAATGACCAGACGTATCAAGGCCGTTTTACGGCCAGAGATGGTTATTCTGGGTACTGATTTCTCAGGATCTATGCACTCAAGTTGCGTGAAAATGTAATCACATGTCAGTTCTAGTATAATATGTTTGTCCAATGAATACCCGTTTAAGATCTGCATTTCTTCTTGGTGTAGCAATGTTAATGGCGAGTAGTATATGTAAATACAATTGAGATAGTGTGGTGATTGTTGTGAGATGTACATCACCAGATTCAGTGACATTGATGATGACTACTTGATCTTTGAATAATCTAATTGAAGTATTATTTCCTCCAAAGCTGACAAAATATTCCAGTTATCAGATACACTTTTCTTGGCTATCGCAGCTGAATTGTTTTACTATAGCCTGGTCACTGGTATATTGTGTACGCTAAAAATAACCTGGAATTAACCTTACCTTTCAAATAAGCGATATTAGAATTCAGTAAGATTACGATTTTAATTACAATTTTCTCATTAACAGTCCTCCTTCATTTATTGTGTTATCCGTTGCACTTTAAACAGTCATACGTAATTTTACTAGGTTCAGTGTCAGATGCGTTTAATAGATTTCAAGGAGAGAATGACACTGAAATTCACACTTTAATCAGTTTATTTAATAGACAGGGTCATCACATTATTTTGATTGTAAATTTTATTCGTAGCCGTCACGCCACACACTACCCGTGACGTTCTTGACTGGTAGTTTCAGACAAGCCCTGACTTGAACCCGAGTAATCCCGTTTGCCACTTTGTTTGACAAACATCTTTGTAGGGACGTTCTGTACTCTACTTGAATTAACCCTGTTCTAAGCATTATCTCAATTTGGAATCCCACAACTCGCGCTTTTTTTACCCACAATGTGGCGAAATCGGGGCCACTTTATATACTATTTCGACCTCTAAAATTAAAACAAAATGGCGCGCTACTACATTCTTTAATTGATTTAGCCGAGAACTGCTTTTTGACCAATTACACGTAACAATTTTCTCTGTAGAACTTACCTTCAATCTTCTCAGTCTGCATTGAAAACAACTAGGAATGCTCATACAACAATGAATTTCTATGAGTGCTGAGAAGGGACATTTACATGAATTAGAATATTTATTAATCTAACTGGAACTGAAGTTTCGAAGATTAAACGTGTCCTAGACTATGGTCGGCCATAAGTAACATACCCGTCTCTTACCAGTAACCATTTGTGTGGCCTGGCACATTTTTAAGCACAACTAGTCGCCAAAGCGCAAGCCACTTCACGTACTACAGATTGGGTTGAACTGGAAAAATGTATACGACTGCATCATCAAAATTAAGGGTTTAAATTAATTAAATCACTGATCTGATAGGGAAATGACTGTGTGGTAAGTCAAAGTCATACAGATTTCGAAAATTTATTTCTAATGACAAGATCTATTCTTTAAAAACGTTAAATAAAAAGGATGTACTGCGAGCCATAGGGAACTCCTGTCAAGCTGGCACATTGCCTTGGCGGGTTCTCGTCTGTAGGCGATCCAAAGTCCACAAACACAGAGCAGGTAAATAAACATTAAGTTCGCGTTCCTAATAGGCAACATCTCTTGCGAGGTCGTTGTGTCAACCATTCCAGCTACAAATACTTCCGCCTGACTGTGATTGGCCTGCGACCACTATAAAGGGCCAACCAAAGGGCTACCTCGGCAGTTCTCGCTTCGCTACGAAATCAGTAGTCGGTGACTGCGAAGAAAAAAACCTCCGGTATCTGAAGACCGAAGACGAACAGACGCCGACCAATTTGAGACCATACTCCGCCAAACTTCGACGGACCTTCGAACTATCTCGAAAACAGCACGCGGAAATTGATTCAACAGCAACAGAATAGAAAGAAACGCGCGGATCCGAAGACACAAATATTCTCACATTCATACAAGCCGGCCGCGGTGGCCGCGGGGACTGAGGCGCTTCAGTCACGGTCTGCACGGCCACTACGGTCGGGGGTTCGAATTCCCACTCAGGAATGGATATTTGTAGTTAAGTCCCATAGACTATACAAACATTTGAACATTCATACAAGTTATGAGCCGCCATAACTTATCCTAATCATCCTGCGATGGAAACATTCCACGCCTCCAATGTTACAAAGGAATAAAGCAATCCAAAATTGTGACTCAAACGAGAAATCCTATCAGTCCGCTATATTAAGAAACATGATACTGAAAATTCAACACATTTTGTAAGATGCATCTAAAATGCTTAGGTTAAGCTGAACGCCTTGCATATTCACAACGGCATTATGAGTAACAGTACCGATCTTAATACTAGGATTCTTATCCAGTCAGCAGCCATCAACAGACTGCCTTTCGTGCCCTAGCACCCGGGGAAGCCCACAGTTAGGAGGTGATCAGTCATTTCTACCGCTAACTCAAAGAATAGCCTATCCTCGCACAGTGGGGATGACCGCTTTGCCTAGGTAAAAGTAATATTGCATTGGCTACCCCGAACTTCGAGCAGACGACAAGTTACAGCACTCACAGTTTCTCAATCTTTCGCAAAGAACATGAGGAAACGTGGTAAATTGCGGCCCAGATACTACGCTCTTTTCACTGGATATCAAAAATCCTAAAACCAACGTTCCCGTAGTTGAAACGCTTAAGATCGTAGAAAAGAATTTATGTCAATTCAAAAAAAACTTTCTTCTGAACAAATGACTGATTTCATGAATTTAATTAATGCAGTAGTCAAATATAACTATTTTGAATTTAACGGAAAATTATACCGGCAAGACGATGGTCTTGCTATCGGAAATCCGTTAGCTGGTATAGTTGCAGACATTTTCATCAATTCTCTGGAAGAAAAATTCTTCCACAAATTCTCTACTACAACGTTAGGCATTGTTTCCTATTCTAGATATGTCTATGACATTTTAGTCATCTACGAAGGAACTACCACTGGCATTGATAACGTTTTTACTCTTTTTAATAGACTACATATCACCTTCACCTGTGAACTTGAAAACGAGGCTCGTCATCTGAACTTTCTTGATTTGGCCTTAACAGTAGAAGAAATTTTTTTTTTTCAATATCTACCGAAAAGAAACATACACTGATCAAATTGTACCCGCCTCCTCTATGCACCCTCAACGACACAAAAATGCTTTCTTTCATTCTGTCATCCACAGAAACATTTCCATCCCACTCTCGAAAGAAAAATTCGAGAGGAAATAAATTTGGTAAAAACCATACCAGTTAATAATAAATACAACCCTGCCGTAGTTGACAACATCCTTAAAAAGAAAACTGCTAAAAGAGTTACAACACTTGGCACTCCTATTGAGTCTGAGAAAAAGAAAAAATATTTCTCCATTCCATTTCTGGGGTCCATTTCCTATTCAACGACTTCTTCGTAATAACTGCAACGTTGCCTTCCCGACCAACAATAATTTGAAGAAAAATTCCATTCATAATTTACAATCAACCTGTTCTCCTTTAGATAATTTCGGCGTTTACAAAATTGTTTGTGATTCTTGTTCTCCCTACTACATAGGTTAAACGGGACGTTCTCTTAAAATAAGATTTAAAGAACGTCTTTTGAGAAAGAATGGCACTAACCCCCAGAATTCGTCTTTTGCTGATCACCTTCTCATTACAGGTCACGCACCTAAAACCATTCATAACTTCAACATTTTGCATACTGAAAAGAAAGGCCACAGATTCGACGTGCTGGAGGAATTGCAAATATTTAAACATCTATTCTATCATCTTTCGGGAGTGCACCCGGGACAGCGACAATTATTCGTCCGATATTTCGGCTGCAAACCTTACATCCATCTTCAAGGCGAGTCCAAGACTGAGTTCTCAGCGTCTGCGCGTGCCTATTTATACAGTAAATCACGTGATGCAAAGCTACTGAGGATTAGACTGCGCATGCTCAAAGATATCACATTCGTAACTGCTGCGCTAGTCACAGATGAATATATACTTCAAAGATAAACATGTGAGCACTGAGTGCAAACATAAATAGAGCTGTTACGTATCCACAGTGTTTACAAATGAATAATTAATCATTAAAAGTGGTAACATTGATCGGAAGTGAAGACGCAGACATTCTTTCAGAACGAAGGCGTGATATAAGTGGCTTCCATGCATTGCCAAGATGAAATCCGTCGTCACGATTTAACAGGTGGTCCGCCAGTTGTATGTGTACAGCTTCCTTTACAACTGAGTCCCAGAAAGTAGAAGCTGTGCTTAAAATCTTTAAGAAGAAGTAAAATGAATTTACTCCTTTACTGTTTGGGGGAGATAGCTCCATACCCAAGCTGACACACTGCTCGTGAGTACAGTAGTGGATGATGTACCCCTGATTACTCCCTAGATTTGTCATCAGCTTACGTATGGAGCCTATTCACGTAATTAGTTGTTCTGTAATGTGTGTATCCGTCAAATTCAAGCCATCATCATGCCATTTACCACCTAATCTGATGCATTCGACTTTGGGCAGTCAGTGAATGTTGACAATCGGCAGTGACTGTTGCTTGGCTTGCTCTTATAACTTGTTCTCATCGAGCCACAAGAGGTAACTCGAATCAACAGATGCCCTCAACATCTCAACCATCCATTGGTTATTCACTGTGCCATGTCTATGGACACATGGTAAAGTCTACCGCAGAGCCCACACTCAAGGAAAAGAGCAATAGTCCGTTTTTTTTATTTTATTTTTTTTTTTTTTATTTTTTTTTTTTTTTAGCAAAGCCTAACGAAGATGCTGTGTAATAAAAGGTGGGATCCAGAGCATATACTCTTGAATTCAAGAGAAGGCACGCTGGTGTCCATGTATAATCGTGCATATGGACTCGTGTTAGGGATATTAAATTGCTGCCAGATTTTGACAGCATGCTCACACTCTTCATCCAATGTGGCATCGTCTGTAATGTTGCGAAAGAATGCAGTTACGTCAGGTACTTTTGTTTCCTAGAGTTTTTCCATAGTATCCGAATAATCGTGTGCAAATGCCCTTTCAATGTTACAAGTTGAAACTTTGCATCATCAGGATATGCAGAACGGTTAATACGCATTTCTCTCTTAGGTAGAGTTTCAATAAGATTCTGGAGTGATACCTGCATAAGTCTAGTTGACTCCAGGAAGTACAGCATACTTCCTGGCATTACATACTTAATTTTGAGAATGCAGTATACGAGGCGTGTTTTATAAGTAAGTACCGTTTTGCCACACTGCAGCCGCAGCGCTGCGGTCGGCGTTCTGGGCATGCGCACTGGGTATCTACATCTGTTGTCTACGCACTGACGCCATTACAGTCTGACTCTTCCTTGTTTACGTTGTGTACTGAGCGTTTAATATGCCTCCGATAATCGTGAGTCCCGCCGACTGTGAAGTACGGGCTGTTATAAGATTTCTTAGTGCTAAAGGCCTAAAAGCGATCGATATTTATCGTGAGATCTGTGCAGTTTACGGAAAAACATTATGAGTGATGGAATGGTAAGAAAGTGGGTGACAGCATTAAAAGATGGCCTCACAAATGTGCATGATGAACAACTGAGTGGGCGTCCTTCGGTCGTTAATGAAAGTTTTGTGCAGGAAGTGGACAATAAGGTGAGAGACGCTACACGATTTTCTCTTTGCGGGATGACATTCCTAATGTTTTTCGTAGTGTCAACGTCTTCAAGAAGTCAAAACAGTTGTGATGCAGTGGTTAACAAGTCAGGTGGCAGACTTCTATGAAGAGGGTATTAAAAACTGGTACAACGTTATGACAAAGGCCTCACTATTGACGGAAATTATGTAGAAAAGTTGATTAAGGTACAGGCTTTCATGTAAAAATAAAACTTTTCAGATATCTTAGTACGTCCTTTGTTTTTTTTTTTTTTTTTTTTTTTTTAACTTCACTACGGTACCTACTTCAAAAACACGCGTCGTATTTCTTGGCGCTGTCAGGCAGGACACTAACCTGATTTTTATTTGATAGAAACGGGATGTGACAGCCATTACTTAATACAGTAAAACCTCCAGCCTAAAATCTTAGGCCGGCCGCGGAGGCCGGGAGGACTGAGGCGCTCCAGTCACGGTCTGCACGGCCACTACGATCGGGCGTTCGAATCCCCCCTAGGGCATGGATATTTGTGCCGTCCTTAAGATTAGTTAGTTGATAAGTAGCTTGTAAGTTTAGGGACTGATGGCCCCGTACTTAAGTCCCATAAGCTATACAAACATCTGAACATTTGATTAAAATCTTAGGACCGAGTACCAAGAGTTCATAAAACTTTTTTAAAACGTTCGTCACAGCTAAAACAGAGCACCATCGAGATTCGCTGCTGTCCTCTCAGCACGATATAAAAGACATTCAATTAAAATGTGGCGTACAGTGGTTTTGCACACCACAGGCATCACAAAACTGGGGATCCTCACGTCAGAGTAAATCGCTGTACGTCAGAGGGCAGTCTCCTATTGGGAGATGTGTCAAGGCTACCTCATGCTGCCTCAATGACTTACAGGAGGTTCGCCATGGTCGGACAGATGGCTTAACCAGTCATCGTTTATTGCCCGACACTGCCGGCCACGATTCCTCCAACAAATGAAGGGACCTCTGCCGCGACACAGAGAGGCTGTCCTGCAGGGAAATGGCACCATTGTATGATATCACAGCCTCTGCAGGCCTCCTTGGCAGCCCGATCAGCCATTTTATTGGCACGATTTTCTACATGCCCTGGTATCCAGCAGAATGACGCTTGCTTGCCGCGCTGTTGGAGGGAGTACAGTCTGTCATGTATGAGCTGTAATACAGCTGGATACAGATTTCGTAAACATTGCAGCACACTGAGATAGTCGGAGCACAGGAGAAACCGTGTGCCACGAACACGCTGCATTTGTTCCATCTCCCACAGGATCGCGTGTAGCTCTGTTGAGAATACAGAGTCTTCAATGGGGAGGCGAACCTGATGGTTTGTTTAGGGAACACTACAGAGCAGCCTAGGGAGTCCCCCTATTTGAACCCACCCGTGTAAACCACTGTAATATCACGATTCTTACCTAAAATGTTAAAAAACAAAAATTGAAATGTAAAATCAGAAGTATATACGTTCTTAAAAATATGGCAAGTCTAAAAGTAATCTGGGCGATTATATCTGAAAAACAGTCATTAGCACGAATCCCAAAAGGCCTCGTATCTCGAAGCCGATTACCAAAAAGCCTTTCCATAGGCGGCCAAGCAACGATATTGTAAGCAGGTGTATAATATGGAGTGGACAACTTGGTATATGCCTGGCGCACCATGAGGAACTGTCGCCATATGCGGAGCGTTGGCTCAGCAGCCTCGCAGCAAAGGCTCGATATAGGGCTGGTCCGAAATGCCCCAATAGTCAACCGAATCCCTTCATGTTGCACCACGTCCAACATTTTTAGGTATGAAGTTTTTCAAAAAATGTTCAAATGTTTGTTAAGCTTATGGGACTTAACTACGGGGTCATCAGTCCCTAAACTTACAAACTACTTATGAACTACCTTATACTAAAGACGGCACAAATATCCATGCCCGAGGGGGGATTCGAACCCCCGACCGTAGTGGCCGTGCAGACCGTGACTGAAGCGCTTCAGTCTCCTCGGCCACCGCGGCCGGCTATGAAGTTTTTGGATACCCATACACCATGCAGCCGTAATAAAGTCCGGATCGTACAAAGCTCTATGAAACTGGAGCAGACGAGTCCTTTCACCTCCTCCACTTTAAAATATTGAGTGCTTTGAGGAACCAACCGCCTCTTCAAGATGCGGCAACCACGTAAGTTTAGAGTCAAATTTGAGACCCAGTAAACGCACAGTGACCCTCATCCGCTGTTCAATTTAGTTACAAATAGAACGTGAACGCTTACAAAGAACACACACTGACTTCTCGGTTGAAAATTTAAAACCGGTCTTCTGTGACAATTCGTCCAGCCGTTAGAGAGTTACCTGTGCCTTACGAGTTGTTGCAAAAATAAAGACAGAGAAATCATCTACAAATAATGAACGCTGGACAGGACTTTTTACAACAGAAGTAATGCTGTTAATTGCTATGGCATACAAAGTCACACTTAAAACACCACCCTGACGGACACCGTTTTCCTGCTCAAAGCGGTCAGAGAGCACGCCACAAACTCGATATCTAAAATAAAGTTGGGAAAGAAAAGCCCGAATAAAAATGGGAAGACAACCACAAAATCCTCATTCGTGAAGCTGCCTGAGTATAAGATGCCTCCAAGTAGTATTGTAGGCCTTCTCGGCATATATATATATATATATATATATATATATATGCCGAGAAGGCCTACAATAGCACATAGCAGTGCCATGCAGTTATGGCAGTGTTGCCCTCACTAGTAGTATGGGAAAGACAGCGCCAATGGTCAACAGTCGCCTTGTCTGGATGTTGGAATCCAGGCAGCTCCTCAGTCGCTTCCAGTGTGGGTTTAGGAGATATCGTACCACCTTCGATAACCTGGACTTCCTGGAGGCGGCTATACAGCAGGCTTTCCTGCACCGTAATTTCTTTATATATATATATATATATATATATATATATATATATATATATATATATGGCGCAGGAAAGCCTGCTGTATAGCCGCCTCCAGGAAGTCCAGGTTATCGAAGGTGGTACGATATCTCCTAAACCCACACTGGAAGCGACTGAGGAGCTGCCTGGATTCCAACATCCAGACAAGGCGACTGTTGACCATTGGCGCTGTCTTTCCCATGCTACTAGTGAGGGCAACACTGCCATAACTGCATGGCACTGCTATGTGCTACTGTGATATTCCTGGCCTGTGGCCACTTCATATTTCTGGCCGCTGGCCGTTTCTTTGCTAACATGGTACGTGTCATAAACGCGGAAGAAAGACAGAAGTGCAGCATATGTTGAAAGGTGGGGTGGGGAGCAGTAGCATATGGCGCAGTAGGTGCTGGTTCCCGTGGGAAAGTCCGCCGATGTTACTGGTGCTCTCCTCGCATTGGCTGCTGCATTTCACGTCACGTGATTTCTTTTGAAATTAGTTTTGTTTATTATATACCAAATATTAATTATTCAGAGCTGAGAATTTATGATAAATATCTCTCAAGGACAGGCTAGATTTTGACAGTTTAAAAAGTTTAAGGTGCCTTCTCTTATTGTAACAAGAGCAGAGCGATTTTGCAGAAGGCGCCCAACGGCCCTGTTTTGGCGCCCTCTCGCAACGCGCCGCAGTTTCAGTCTCGAGCTGACCACTATACGCGCCGGACCGCGCCGGTCATGAGTAAAGATTTGCGTAAATGTGATATCAGTCGATGTCTCAACATGAACTATGGGCAGCATAGGCCGTATCATATTAACAATAGTTGCTCATTTGTTATTATTTATTTAATAAATGGCATCCCTGACAGTTAAAAATCTCGTGAGTCGCTTCTTATTCTTCCATCATACAGATCTTACTTTAGCCTCACTTGTATGCTGTAGGAGAACCAACGACCTGTGTGCTGTCTTCTGCGCTGGGGTCACAACTATAGAAGACAATATGTTAGTCAGAACTCTATGCTTTCCATAAAGACTTGGATAGCAACTACGTCACCTCGTGCGTACTGTAGGGCGGTACAAACGCACACTGCTACGCAACAGCATCCGCAAGGATGTGGAGGTTTTAGGGGACTTGTGGGAGCAGTATTAACTTCTCCGTCCGCAAATAAAACCCTAGGAAGCTTGTACTACGTTCCACGGGTTTTAAAAGAGGAATTAAAATTTCCCCTCCCCATGAGTCATGAGGCTGACAACCAAATGGTATTAAAATATTTAAGAGGATTTCTTTATTTCGCTGTGTTAGGTGCCGCAACATACTGTAGAGGGTTCTTTCATTACCTGGGGAAGTGTCATGAGTAGCAGACCATTCAGAATCCAGCTCCCACATTGTGAAAGGACAGTTATAGTCCTTTGAAGTATTAAAATGCCAAGATCGCCATTAATTAATTTATTTTTCTGACGATCGGTTTCGATACACTTAGGGTACCATCATCAGGTCACTTGTGTCCTATGCTTTCATTTCGTGAAAGCAAATGACATTAAAATGGTACGTCAACCATAAAACTATTAACTTTTACAGATGGTACGTCAAACATGAAACAGTTAAAATATTTAAAACACATTCTCCATTATGTGTCATGTTGATTGTCAGAGCGCTTTATTACAACTCTAAGAAGGCGCTCTGACTGTCAGCATGACACACAATGAAAAAAAAAAAACAATTATAGTCCAGATGACAGACCTGAAATCCAAATTGCCTATCTCAGGAACCACTTTGTGCCGCAGGAATTCTGGATTCAGACTAGCAGTGACTGTAACATTGGCAAAATAGATAGCCATAGTCTGTGCAATGTGTCTTGGTTTTTTTTGGAGAGAGCAGCCACTGGACACCCCACCCCCCTTTCCCAGAAATCCTCCTGATGGTCTCCCATACTGTAGAACTTTTAGTGGATCGAGTAACGGTACTTAGGAACTGTTGCAAGATCTCTTTAGTCTCTCTCTTATAACTTGGCGACATTTTGTCCTCGCCACCTGAAATGCAGCAAGTTTGTGCGCAGTTGACCGGCTCTTAAAACGACGCAGAGCTGCACGCCTAGCTCTAAATGCAGAGCGATACTCTGCAGTCCACCAAGGGACAGGCTGCCGTTTCGGCTGTCCTACCGACAACGGCATAGATGCTTCAGCAGCATTGTACATCGTTTGCGTGATAAAATCCACCCATTCCTGAACATTGTCACGAGTTTCCAGCTCAGCAGGTTGGCTGAACAGTGTCCAGTCGGCTTTACTGATCATCCATTGCGGAGGTTTGCATTCGGACTCTACTCTGTCTGGCAAGTGAATCTAGATGGGGAAGTGATCACTGCCATGCAGGTCATCGACCACTTCCCAGTGAGTAATGTAGGCGGGGGCTGGCGAGCACAGTGACAGATCTATGGTGAAGAACGACCCTCTTGCAGCCGAGAGTGGTGTGTCCAAATCGCTGGCATTTCAAACACCGCATTGGGTTTGGGACTCATGTTCTTACATTCAATCGGAGGAAGCTTGCTTTAACCTTGTCGAGGAGTTTGGGACTTAGAAAGTATGATTTTACGAACTTCCCATACCCCCGTTGCGTGATGTTTTGGACATCAGTGAAGTCCTCTGAAGCCCACTCACCCATTAGTTCGTCAGTCGGAATGCCCACTAAGTCCCTACAAGTAACAACGCCTGTACTGTGGTTGAGGGTGTTATGCAGTTCGGTCTCTACGGCATATTCTCCAAGGCATTTAGACTTCTGAAGGTTCACTGCCAACCATGTCCCATTACGCAAGCCTTTAGCAGATTTGAGATCGCCGTTTAGAGCTTTTTGATTGTAAAAAGGGGATAACTTTTCAAAAGTACCCTCTTTCTTTTTCACAACCATAAACACAATCTATGGAGCAGCATGTGTTCCGTTGCTAAACATTACACGTTTTTTATACTGTGCAGAATCCGGAGGACTGGGTACCCTGGGTACCCTGGTAGATTGGGTGTTGGTAGCTCTCAATGGTATACCCATTTCACTGGACGATTCGAGGGATAACTGAAAATTATTGGTCCCACGAGCAGCTAGGGAATTAAATGTCCGCCTAGACAGAGCTCCGCCTGCCTAGGTAAGCATACTACTGAGGTGCGGCAGTATCCATAGAGGTTGCCCGCTAACGACTGCTCTGCGTCAACAGTCACGCATCCCATCAGCAAGTAGCACATCTTAGGATTGAGGGGTTTTTATAGAGGCATTTCCTTCCTCACGACCCAGGCGGTGAAACCAAGATCCCCATTCCACCGCTGCGCCTACGGTGGTCGCTGAAGCGTGTCCAGAGGTTACGGAGTCAGAGGACTGGGGCGGTAACCAGTCCCCACCTCAGGGACCCCGGGATCGCCAGTGCGTACCCAGAAAATTAATGTTGATCCCCATGAGAGGTGTAGCGCAAGCGTAGGAACACTTGTTTGGTTACGTGATGGGAGAGAGCTAATAAGAATACAGTAGAGGGAAATCTAGGTTGAGGGCTGTTGTATGGGGGGCGAATGGCATGTCCAAGCGTCTCTTGTGGTTGAATTTTCAACTACCTGTTTGCTCACCAGAAAGTGAACAGTGGACACAGAGTGGCGAGAGCCTGCAGGATTTCATTATTTAGAGGTAGCCCTGATACAGGGACGTAAGATGGGGAAAATGCAAGCCATTGCGTCCAACATCGAGAGACTTCTGAACTAGTCACTTGCTTGCGAGGGGGAAAATATTGATTCAGGCACACTATGTGAGAGGGAATGAATACCTTTGTGCAACCTGTCGTGATGAATTGTGAACAACGCAATTGCTTCCTAGACAGAGACTAGCAGGGAAAACTCAGACATGAAGGTTTGGAGCAGAAAATCGAGCACATTGTTCGGTGCAGGTGGCAGCAGATTAAGACACATCCACATTTGAATGCTCCTCATTCGGCGCGAAGGCCGCACCAGGGACCCTCCCAGCTACCGCACCCCAATTACCTGCGTACCGACAGGACCAGATGAAGCTGGCATGTGCGCATGTGTATAGATGATATAGATGGTATAAGATTTGAAAATTAATGAATACTGATAACATTTTCCGAATGCACAATCTCTCTCTCAAACAGGAAGTAAGTCTTTTTCCGGCATAAATCATATATGTCCGTATGTCCTCTGCAAAGCAATATAATTGCAAATTGAATATAGTTATGTCTGTCCTCACAAACTTCTCGTACACCACGCACTGACCAAGTTTCCCGCCAAATTTTGACAAAGATGGCAGAGCTTCAGGAAGAGAGGAGGGGATGAGAGGGGGTAGGGGGTGAGGGGAAGGGAGGAGAGGCGATGGGAATTTCTACAGTAGGTCCTCCAGGGAGGAGTAATTGAATTGATTAAAAGGCAGTTAATCTGATGCGAAAAGTAGTAGTGAAAAATAGTAACCACATTGTTCCACTACTAAAGTACGGTCTTCGTACATCGACAGCAACCCACACCGCGATGAGCAACATCTCTATTGCAGAAACATCCACTAAATTCGCCACTCATCTCCATAACAATGAATCAAACTGTAACGTCCTTATAGTTTTTCTTTGGATTTTCTCTATCAGTCATATCCGGTACAGATTCCACAAAATTCATTTGATTACCTGTCACCTGAGTTCACCACAATTAAATCAATATGTTCGACACACTTCAATTTGTTCCTTACGAACACTGTCATACTTTATGGAGGTTATTGTTTCCCCAATCTGAGCAATGAGGTAACAATATTCTCACAAAGAAAGAGTGGTGTGAATTCTATATTTTGGCCACTTCTGGCTCAGTGCTTTGCAGGCACCACGGAACAGTCTGCTCCAAAATCGACCATAAAACGAAGATAGGTGCTACGATCTGCTCTGAAGAGGCGGAGAGATGATTTGGCATTCTCAATCTCTGCCGCAGCAAATGAGTAGTTTTCCGTTTAAGCGGTAGCGAACTATTGGTAAATAAGTTAACATGTCGGTATGCGTTTCTTCGCGTCATGTTTGAATTTATAGTGATACCAGCCCTTGTTAAATCCAAGAATTGGCGCCAGGTTGGGGCCAATGGGAAGCTGATCCCATAGAATTTTATGTCACAATATCGTTCCCTTTTTTTAGATCAAAAGGAAGAAATTTTGGGGAAGGCTACAACCCAATGACCCAACACCTGGATTCATCTCTGATGCCAGTTCCTCCTCGATCGTATCTTCATTTGTAGTTTCCTGATGAGAATATTTCTCATCTTAAGATGGAGACGAAGTAAGTTCCGTACTATACTCGAACTCTTAATCTCTACAATTTTGTAAGTTAGAAGTAACTACTGGACGTTTACAGCTAAACTAGATTCTAGTAAGGAAAGCGAACTTTTTGATAGTCGTTAAAATACAGTTACCAAAACGTCGTTGGTTTCCTGCGTTATAGAAAGAGAACACATCTCTCTGAGCATATTTCGCAGCTTTTTGTCCCTAGTTCTATTTCATTAGCCATCTTTTAAATTTTTCGTGACTGTGATTCTTCAAGTTCTGCTGTAGATAGTGTTTTGAGTTTGTAAATAGGGAAAGTCTCACTGGTTTTGACACATAATCTAAAATTACCTCAGCACCTTTGCTATCAGTTACCTCAGAGTGTAATGATGCTCGTTAGTCACCTCCTTGCTAATATTTGTTGTGATAAATTCGTACTCGATTTATATTTTTGCGCTTGAAAGGTTGTATTTTCAATACCACAAGTGAGATTTTGATATTTCCGTACAGGTGTCGTTCGATTGTTAGCCATAAATGAAGAAAAGTATTTAAATTTTCAGTAAAACTGGAACAATTTTTTTAGTTATTTATATGTATTCATGATTACATTGGGCTGACCAGTTGTGCGTTTTAGTTAAAATAATTATTTATTTAGTATCACTCAAAAGAAAGTTCTGTTATTAAATACTATTTGCAATGGGAACGTCATACAGAGTACAAGAACTTCAGTATGTATGTACAATTTTTACAGATTTCATATTTTACTGTATGCATTATATCCATAACACTAACTTGATCTACGTCTCCAGAATGAGGTTGACTCTGCAGTGAAGTGTGCGTTGATCTCTGTCTTCCTCGCAGCTTTAAACTGTGTTCGAAACCGGGATTCCAAGTACCTGTCCAGGTGCTCTGATAGAAAAGTACATGATGTATAGAAATAAATGTCTACCCATACAGAATGCGTGAATGCTGATGTAATAAACATTAAATTTGTACAAGTGGGTTTTGATGGCAACATTTTGTCGCCTCCAGAATTTTCGTGCCTTGTGCAGTTGCATATGTTGCACTTATCTTACATATGGCACTGAGCAGCGATGTACGGGTATGAGAGGACATAGATCGAAAATTTATGCCATATTAAAACTGTGTGTGCGGACCGGTATCTTTGCCTATCACGGGAAAAAGCTCTGCCGACTGTGCTATTTTGGCGTTCCTCTCAGCCCGTCGTCGCAGCCTCACTTCCGCCAGTACCTCCCATACTACCATCAAAAGGTCTCACAAGTTCTCCTGCGGACCTTGCAGGACTAGCACTAGCAGTCCTAGAGAAAGGATATTGTGGAGACATGGCTTAGCCACAACCTAGGAGGTGTTTCCAGAATGATATTTTAACTCTGCAACGGCGGATTGGGGGACAAAATGTTACCACCAAGAACTTATTTGTTGATTACATATTTAAAGTTCATTGTATCAGCATTGAATAAGTGTAGACAATTGTTCCTATACACCATATATTTTACTATACAGGGAGTTCGTTGAATACTTTGAGAGGTGGTACATCTCACAAGAATCCGGAAGCACATACTTTCTCTGAGATTGACGCGTGTTTATAGGAGGTGTTCCAAATACCGTTCCCTCATGCAATGCATCCTTTTGCCCTTCTTCTTAAGGAAGTATACCTGGCTGTTGTCAGGACTCGTTCGAAAGCACTGAAGAGGCGAACCTATAATGTCTGTACATCGTTGAATCCAGTTGCGTAGACCACTTCCTCGAAGAATCTCCATAACCAAAAGTCTATGGGATTGAGGGCTGGGCAAGACAACGAGGAGGCTAAAGTATGTGGCCTCTACGAATTATAGAAAGAACCTCAAATGTCTGCGTCAAATGTTGGCGCACATTTTGGTGCGCAGAATACATGAACCACATCTGTAATCGTCACGTCCTCCATCAAGGTAGGCAATACATTATGAGGAAGTCCAAAAAGTGCGCCCTCGTTTAATCTTCGCGGCAGAACGTTTGACCCTATTAATCAATTGGAGGAATGTACGCGTGTCCGTAAGTTGATTAAGAATCGGTGTCGATGCTCTGTTTCCTGAATAATCTGGAGATTTACGGCTGCTCGTGGCTATGGAAATGCACAACGGCATTTCTTGTAAACCCTGCCTCATCGGTAAACAGAATCTCCGGTGTAAACAAGAACTACTAGTCTAATATCAATAAGCAAGTGGCGCGCAGCACTTCTTGTTATCTCAGACAGTATGCGATTCTAGACAGATGATTGACTTATTTTTCTTGTTTCGAAGTCTACTAACACAGCTAAATGTATTAGAGAAATTTTTAACACCCTGTATAACTCTCTTCCATATACGAGAGGATTAATCTCGGGGGTTAAGGGAATGTATTTTGTAAGAAGGATGTTAACATCATCCTTTAGAGGAAGGCGTCTAAAAATTATATTTAAAAAGAAAATTTATTAACTGAGAACTGTGAAGCGAGTTGGTAGAAAATGGTCTTCTAATTGGAACTTACTTGCATATGAAGATGTCTGGTGTAAAAAATATCAGCTCATTACTGGGGGTGTTCTTGCTCTACCTGCCGCTAATGCTGCTGCAGAAAGAGCGTTCTCCATTACGAATAGTTTACGGATCCCGAAAATAACGCATTCAGTGAGGAAACTGCGAAAGCCGCGGTGGAGTAGCCGAGCGGTCTAAGGCGCCTCGGTGCGGAGCACACGGTTGCTAGCCCTCGGAGGTTCAAGTCCTCCATGGGGCATGGATGTGTGTGTTGTCCTTAGGTTAGTTTAAGTAGTTTGTAAGCTACTGACTGAAGACCACACAGTTTGGTCCGATACAATTACAAACATTTGATTTGAAACTGCGAAGGAAGTAATTATAACAAGACCTTACTTTCAGAATACCTCATGTGTTGCTTATTATGAAAATGTATGTGCAAATATCGAACTCCTGAATGACATGCAAACCGCGGTGGAGTGGCCGACTGTTCTACTGCACCTTGCTGCAGAATGCGCTATTTATCGCCGTCGGAGGTTCGACCCCCCCCCCCCCCCCCCCCGCCTGGAGTTTAAGTAGTTTGTACGTCTAGCGGCAGTTGACCATAGCAGTTTGTTTGTTTAAATAGATTTACAGTTATTTTAACATTTGAATGACATGCATTCTTCTGCATATTAAAATTGAGAGACAAACAAATAAACTGCGTAAGTAATAATAACTGTCTTGCTTACTTGTTTGCATGTGACAACTATAAAATAAGGAAGTATTTCCTTAATTTGTTGTTGTTGTTGTGATCTTGACTCCGCAGACTGGTTTGATGCAGCTCTCCTTGCTACCCTGTCCTGAACAAGTCTCTTCATCTGAGAATACGAACAGCAACCCACATCCTTTTGAATCTGCTTACTGTATTTGTCCCTCGATCTCCCCCTATGAGTTTTACCCCCACACACTTCCTTCTAATGCTGTCGACGATTCCTTGTCAAATAACGTGTCCCACCAACCTATCCCTTCTTTTGGTCAGGATATGCCAGAAACTCATTTTTCCCCAATTACGTTGAGCACCTCCTCATTAGTTACATGATCTCATCTAACCTTCATCATTCGTCTGTAGCACCATATTTCGGAAGCTTCTATCACCTTATTGTCTGAACTCCTTATCGTCCACGTTTCACTCCCATACAATGTCACACACCAGAAAAATGCTTTCAGAAAGGACTTCCTAACATTTAAACTAATATTGGATGTCAACATAGTTCGATTGTTCAGAAACGCTTTTCTTCCCATAGCCATTCTGCATTTTATATCCTCTTCTGCCATCAGAAGTTATCTTGCTACCCAAATAAATAAAACTCATCTACTAGTTTTATCGTCTCATTACCGTATCTAATTTCTTCAGCATCGCTTGATTTTCTGATACTACATTCCATTACCCTCGTTTTACTCTTGTTAATTTTCATCTGTTATCTTCCTTTCAATTGCTCATCTAGGTTCTTTGCCGTCTCTGGCAGAATTGCTATGCAAGTTTTTTTATTCCCTCTCTCTGGACTTTAATTCCCTCTCCAATTTTCTCCTTGCTTTCCTTCACAACTTGCTCAATGTACAGATTACACAACATTGAGGAAAGGCTACAACCCTGTCTTATTCCCTGCCCAACCACTGCGACCCTTTCATGCCCTTCGACTCTAATAATTGCTCCCTATATTTTATCCCTGCTACCTTCAGAATTTGAAAGATTGTATTCCAGTCAACATTGTCAAAAGCTTAGTCTAGATCCACAAATGCTAAAAATGTAGGTTTCCCTTGTTTTTAACGTATCTTCTAAGATAAGTCGTAATGTGAGTATTAATTATTAATGCAATTTATTTATTTATTTATTTTGTGCGAGTATTTTTGTATTCTCATTTGACTTAGTATGAATTAGTTATTGAAATTACCGTTTATGTAGGCCCCATCCCAAAAAAAAACCTTATTTCTTTGATAGCTCCGTTAGTTTAATTTTCTTTCAGTAGGTAAATACTTTTCGTCGTGTTATGATAGTTTTATATACTCAAAAGTCACTTTCTGTACAGAACCCGGAGTACTAAAAAAGATCTGACTTCGAGAAAAACAAACGTAAATACGAGAACCCCCAATACAGCACGTTAGGTCTGGGGTGGAGGGGGGAGGGAGAAATAGTGGCTTTCTTTCTTACTCTTGTGTGTGTGCATTAATTAGTGTGTTTATGTATGCTTTAATCAGTGACACTAAGGCCCCGTCATATTGTATTATCTTTAAGCGATAACTGTCATGTTGATGAAGCCGCAGATAAAGTCATCATTTGGATTTGCTATCCTAAGTACCCATATGTGTGCTCTATTTTGATTATGGGAATCTGGTCACCCTAGTGTAGACTAGTTTATTGAGTTAGATTTGTTGTTTTAATGCTGCATGATGTTCGTACTTTCATTAGAACTGAAAATACGGTAATCATTAAAAGGTGGAGGGACAAATATAGAACTGAAATAAAAAAAGAAGAATAAGTACTTAAAAATCGACGTGTTTTTTAATGTGTGTATTATTGTATTTTAATGCCCCAGGGGGGCAAGCTGGCAGCAGCCTCATGCGCTGCTCTTCAACCCAGTGTACATACAAGTTTGACAATTGGCAATTGTTTAAAACATGAGAAATTAAATGCGGATTTTAATAATAAAACAGGAGTTAAAATTGGCAAATTAAAAACAATGAAATGAAGGTTTTAAAACATACATAATCAGTATTAAAGACAGCCACGGTGGCTAAAAATGCACAGACTTTGCACAGTTAACGGCGCGAGAACAAAGATACGATAAAAAAACATGGCAATACATCGTTCTGCCTATGCGGTGTTTGCTGAAGTCTTAAAAATCACACTCACAACTTCAGACTGACACAACACTTCAGCACGAGGGAATGTTAAAAGTAAAGCACTGAGACCCGCAGGGGCTGAAATCGGCGTAGGTAATTCAAAAGTGTATGTTCTTACTTTCATTAAAACTCAGGAGTACCGTAATGATTAGAAGGTGGAGGGACGAATATAGAGCTGAAATGGAAAAAGATGAAGGACTTGAATTCAACTATGTAATTCCAAAGCGTATGGCCCCAAGCATAGCACGAACCACGATGGTCCTTCTGACATCTGCCATAAAAGGACCAGACGTTTGCCGGACGTCCAGGAGGTGCTGCTCTCTGGTGTCACGATCAGAATTCACCGCAAGTGCCAGCAACGGCGGCTTCGGCTGGCGCTCGCTAGGTGGCAGGGGCTTCCTCAGAGCTTTACAGCTATACAGAGCTTTACAGACCGCTCAGAGGCGTCTCGTACCGAAGTGCTGTCCCTATTGATAATTGATAATGAAAAAGAAAGGAAGAAAAGAATTTAACGTCCCGTAGACATCGTGATCACTAGTCATAGAGTAGAAGCACTAATTTATTTATTCGGCCGCGGGCTTTGAAAGGAACCATCCCGTCATTTGCCTGGCATGATTTAGGAAAATCAAGGAAAACCTAAATATCGATATAGGAGCTGATTTGAACCACTGCCTTCCGAAACACGCAGTTCAAATGTTCAAATGTTTGTAAATCTATCAAACTGCGTGGTCATCAGTCCGTAGCTTACAAACTACTTAAACTAAGCTAAAGTAATCTAAGGACAACACACACACACACACACACACACACACACATATGCCCTTGGGAGGACTCGATCCTCCGACGGCGAGCAACCGCGCGCTCCGCAGCGAGGCGCCTTAGACCGCTCGGCTACTCCACCGCGGCCCGAAACACGCGTCCAGAGCGTTATTAATGTGCTACTTCGATCACTTACAGATAATGTTGTCGATGATTGAAATACTTCGAAGCAGCAGTAAACGGAAGTAATTGGTAAACACTTATACATACTATGCTACTTCGAAAAAAGTGTGCTGTTTTACGTAGTTGATGTCGGGTAGTAAGCAAACAAAACACTTATTCCATTAGTTCGTTATTATATGTACAGTAGTCTTTCCAGATTTCCTAACGGCAGAGTCAGATTCAGTTTAATAATGTAACCTCCGTCAAGAGCCTTTATGCTGTTGTTCGTAATATAGTTTCCGTCTTCCTGATTTCAAAAATCAGACAGTATTAATAAAGCAGCACTGACTAACCCTCCACCGCTAATTCAGCTGCTAGCTCTTCTAAATAAACCTACATCTCCATCCACGCTCCGCGAGCCATCACTCTGTGTATGCCGGGGTGTAGTATGCGTACCATGGTCTCTTCCTCCGCGTATGGTTCGCGGGAAAAATTATCTTCTGTAAGCCTCCGTGTGGGCCATAATCTCTTTTATCCTTCTCGAAACTTTGAAATAAGCCTTTAATACGAGTCACGTCAAAACATGTACTTTATTTTTGACGTGACTAAATCTCCGACACATACAGACGTCGTGACCTTTTACTTTCATTGTGGAATGGTAATGGTATCGAAAAACTTCATTTTTATCAACTTTTCTTTGTGATGAGAGTATCGTCTTACGGGCAGATTAAAGCGTCGAAACGGATAAAAAAAAGAATTAGCTATATTTGTTCTCGTTTAATATAATAAAGATGACATTTATTTCCTTGCGTGTGGTAAATATTGTAATTTTCTTTTTTTAATTTTGATTATTATTTTTTAAATTTTGTTTGGTTTATAAGAGAAAAAGATAAATTGGTTAAATAAAATCAATGTTACTGAGAAGGGTTTATCAAAATTTTAATATAGATTAGTTAATCTCAATTTAGGTTCATCTACAAATGATCGATACGCATTGTTTCATTAATATCATTAATTTGTTTGTTTATTTCCGAATACGTCTAGATTTTCGACTGTATGTGCGGGCAGAAACCTAAGAGATTAAATTGCTGAATTACACAAGAAGGTCACGTTTATAATCTAATTTGTTAGAAATGTTTAGCTGCATACGAATTCTTAACAACGATATTGTAGATTTTGCAGTCAAAATGCACCACACAGCGGGTTAGTGACGTCACGTAATCGATTCCTGATTTCACCATGAAAGAGGGAGATCACGTGACTGATTCAGCCGAAAACGACACGGGCATTACTACAGATTTTAGTCAATTATGGAGTAGAGGAGATATTTTAAACATGACTGCGCCCTAGCAACGGTTACAAGCTAGCAATTAATAATCAGCCAACCAGTTGGAACGATAGTTCTTTAATAAACTTTGACCAATGACGGATTGCTATTTATGTTCTCACATTAATAGCAAATTCATAGTCTGAAATGCGTATGTTCAAAAATTCAAATGTTTGTATAGCTTATGGGACTTAACTACGGGGTCATCAGTCTCTAAACTTACAAACTACTTACAAACTAGCTAACACTAAGGACGGCACAAATATCGATGCCCGAGGGGAGATTCGAACCCCCGACCGTAGTGGCCGAGCAGACGATGTGCGTCATACCAAGACTATTGTCTGAAACATCATGAAATACAGTAAACAGTATGAAACTGGTCCTTACTTTAATTGCATATCACAATAGCTGAAACATCCCTACTATCAAGGGAATTTCAGTTGAATGATTACAAGGAATGTCAGCGCATTTGAAGGCATTCACGCCGACTGATGGGAAGCGGAGAACATGGATACCAGGATCGGTGGCGCATAGGCCATGGAACATATAGGTTTAGTGGCTTAAGTAGGGGAACTTACACTAAATTTACTAGGATGTTAAATGTAATAAGTGAACAAAGGAAATTCACCTGGGAGTCGACGAATCCTAAGGTAGTAGCTTAGGACGCCTTGACTGCTGTGGATCACTTGAAAATCATTACGGTCCTCCTCCTCTGCGTACTCCTAGTCTTCCTCTACGGTAAGAATAGTTTTTAGCAGGATTCACTGTTAATTTGGACAACATTGTCACAGCAGCAATAGCTATCTTTCTTGGAGATATTTATGTTGTAGATCGCAGAATGTTAAATAAAAGAACGTTCTGCGATCTAGACTGTTTTCTTTTTATGTATTTACTTACATCATAAGGATTCACTGTTTCTCAAGCCTGGTATCCTGCTGCAGTGGTTTGAGGAACATGATAACGAGCAGTCAGCAAGTCTTGGCCACCAACTGATTCACTTGTGAACCAGGCGATAAACGTCTCTATCGCTGTCGTGCGTCTGTCCCACGCCCATTCAGCACGGGTGAGTGATTTGCGGATACGTTTACGTTGTGTGTAGACACCGCCACGCGATTCCGGCCACGATGAACAACAGCTGTATTCTTTTCCGAAAGTCAACCTAAACGCCGTTAAGCAGATTCTAATGCTTCGGTTCATCATTGTATACGTCTCCTGCAAGATTGAATAAAAATCGAAAGTTCAGGATAGAATGATAATACAATGAGGTGCGATTGCACCTCATCATAAAGACGATCTCAGAGCCGCAGAAAATCACAGTCCTACTGGCAGAACTTAAGTTTTGGCTTATAGTGTTTGTCTCAGGAAAAAAGGGCTCTCACACAGAGTAGCTGGCATGGCAACGTGGTCTAAAGCACCATGCTACGAACTGAGTGGCCGTTTCCGCCGGAGGTTCGAGTCCTCTCTCGGGCATGGGTTATTTTTTGTCCTTAGTGTAGGTTAGTTCACGTAGTTTGTAAGTCTAGGTACTGCTGACCACAGCAGTTTGATTCAATATGTTCACAAACATTTGGGCATTTTGAGGACACACACACACACACACACACACACACACACACACACACACGTTTACACAATCACACACGCACATGGCCGTCGCCTCTGGCCGCTGCGTTTCGAAACGCGTTGTATAATGTGTGTTTCCATTCATAAATCTATCCCGTAAACGTCGCCGCAACTTGTACCACAAATTCGTTTATCACTTATGAAATTATGTGGTGCTATACAATACAGTTTCATGTGGCCCATGGCGTGGGGGAAGTCTTTCAATTGGACGTCACTTCGGCGACTTGCGTGTCCCAAACCAACCGCAGTTATTCATGAGGGCCTACTGGACCTACAGTTAAAGGTGGAATCAGAACCACGTGTCGTTTCTGGTTACTGCTCACATCGTTGGAATGTAAAGCATGGGTTAAAATGGAGGCTGAAAAATACCGTCGTCCGACCGGGATTCGAAAAAGCGACTCTTCGGTTTCCAATCAAACGCTTTGACCTGATACCACCAAGCCAGACACTCCACAATCATTAGCGCATTATAGTTTACGGAAAACCTCGTCCAAGACGTAAAACAAGTGTAAGTTTTAGGAAAAAACACACTGGAACATTAAAAAAGTGACTTTTGTGCCTTTTTATTATAGAAAGTCTGATTTTCGCGGTATTCTGCTATTGTACGATATGATGACGCAATATCATTGTTTCACCTGCGAAATCGCAAACTTCCGGTAATATGTGCTAGATCTGATGATGGCCGGCCGCGGTGGCCGAGGGGACTGCGGCGCGCCAGTCACGGTCTGCACGGCCAATACGGTTGAGGGTTCGAATCTCCCCTCGGGCATGGATATTTGTGTCGTCCTAAGTGTTAGGTAGTTCATACGTAGTTTGTAAGTTTAGGGACTGATGACGCCGTAGTGAAGTCCCATAAGCTATACAAACATTTGAAACATTTAGATCTGACGATGACCTGCCGAAACAGCTTATACCTAAAGACTATGATGTTACCTTGGACAATTGTGACTATTAAGTACGAGGGAAATTAGATCATACACGCATTGTTAGGATTGTATGAGGGTTGGAACTTAAATAGTGGGAACTATTTATTCACAACCGATACAAAATTTTTACAAGTTTGTTTCCCGTCGGGGATTCGAATCTTCCTTCTAGGGGATGGATATTTGTGCCGTCTTTAGTATAAGGTAGCTCATAAGTAGTTTGTAAGTTTAGGGACTAATGACCCCCGCAGTTAAATCCCTTAAGCTTCACAAACATTTGAACATTTATTACATGTTTGTACCTGTTACTGTCTTTCAAATAGTCACCAGCGTTGTGTGGAGCCCGTTGCCAGCGATGTAGAAGACGTAGTATTGCGTTAGCAGAGACTGTTCTGTTGAGATGGTGCAAATGGAGCGGCCTACTGCCTGTCGAATCTCTGGAGCAGTTCTGAAACGAATGCCACGAAGCGGTTCCTTCATCTTCGGAATCGGATCAAAGTCACAAGCACTTAAGTCCGGGGAGTATGGTGATGATACAGTACTTCCCAGTCCCATCGACCAAACAAAGCAGCCACAGCTTGTGCTCTATGCGACCGCGTATTGTCGTGAAAAATGATGAGTGGGTTGCTTAGAAAGTGTTGCCGCTTCTTTCGCAAAGCTGGTCGCAGGTGATGCTCCAAACACGAACAGTAATACTGTGCATTGACGGTCTGCAGTGGAGGAACGTAATGTGTTAGGATAACACCATCACAGTCGTACACTAGAATCACCATAACTTCCACCATACTGGGGCTCTGACGCATTTTTGTCTTTCGCCGAGACCCATAATAACGCCATTAATTCGTTTGGCGTTTCAGTTTTGGTTCGTACGATGTGACCCATTGATACGATACGCCGTAAGAAAGCCTCTCCTCTGCGGTATACGGCTGAGCTGCGTCGTAACGCATCCATTTCTGCATTTCCGTCAATTCATGCGGAACCCATCATGATGCAATTTTATGTATGCCCAGGCGTTCCTTCAGGATGCAAATCACAGTCGTATGTGCTATTCCGGTATCGTAGGCGAACTCAGACGATCTGCCTAATGCATATCTGTCACTATTTGCCGACCTGCTTTGAAGGCTTTTACCCAACGTGCCACTGTTCTGTACAGCAATACCGATTCCTCGCACGCCTCTTGTAGACCTTGATGACTCTGTACCACCTCTGACACCTTCAATGTTGATCCAACCCCGTTGTTCCTGTTTCAGAAGCATAGTGACACCGTTTCGTTAGACCGCCCGCTCACAACTGACTGTGTTTCCCTCGATAGTGCGCAACGTCTGTGACATTTAAGTGCCTGGCAGAGTGTTCATTGACAACCTATCTCTACCGTTCCATTCTCTAATAGCGCGCGGGAAGAAAGAACACCTAAATCGTTCCGTTTTCGAACTGATTTCTCTTATTTTATTGGGATGGTCATGTTTCACTAAGTAGGTGGGTGCTAGCAAAATATTTTTACATTCAGAAGTAAAAGTCGGTGATTGAAACTTCGCAAGCAGATCACGCCGCAATGAATAACTTCTTTCTTTTAATGATTTCCACCCCAATTCGTGCAACGTTTCCGTGACGCTTTCCCCCCTGTTAACGTGATAAAAGAAAACGAGCTACTCTTCTCTGAACCTTCTCAATATCTTCCGTCAGTCCCACCTGATGAGGGTTCCATAAAGGGCAACAGTACTCCAGGAGAGGACGCACAAGTGTGATGTAGGCAGTCTCTTTGTTGGAGCTGGTGCATCTTCGAAGCGTTCTGCTGCGAATGAAACGTAGTCTTTGGTTCGCCTTCCCCACAATATTTTCTATGTGTTCTCTCCAGTCTTAGTTGTTCGTAATTGTAGCTCCTAGGTATTTAGTAGAATTTACGACTTTAAGATTTGACTGATTTATCGCTTAATTGAAGTTCAGCGGATTTCTTTTAGTGGTCATGTGTATTACTTCACACTTTTCTTTATTTAGTGTCAATTGCCAATTTTCGCATCATGTAAAATTTTTGTCTAAATCGCTTTGCAGTTGCTTTTCATCCTTTGTTGACGTCACTAACAGAAAAACGACAGCATCATCAGCGAACAGTATAAGGGAGCTATTCAGATTCTCTCCTAAAGCGTTTATAAACATAAGGAATAGTAGGGGACCTATAACGCTTCCCTGGGGAACGCCAGATATCACTTCTGTTTTACTCGATGACTTACCGTCAATTACAACAAACTATGTTCTTTCTGATAGAAAATCGTGAATACAGTCTCACAATTGGGAAGATATTCCATAAGCATGCAATTTCATTAGAAGCCGCTTCTGGGGTACAGTGTCAAAAGCCTTCCGGAAATCCAGAAATATGAGATCCCTTGTCGATGGCACTTATCACTTCATGTGAATAATGGGCGAACTCGGAAGTAAGGCAGGTATGTCAACAACGTGTGCTATCAGCGACAATAGTAGATTCCACTACATGGTTTCTCCACACCAGCGCTGCCACTGTTTAAGTTCCAACCCTCTTATAATATTTCAACTTCCAAAGCTATGTGGCAGAAGCTCAAGAATTATTACTCACTGCTGACCGAGAATACCGTTTGCTAATCTATTCCTAAAGCGTCGTAATTTTTCAGTGGTATTACCTCACTTTGTTGACAGAGTATGCAAATATATTCATAACCATCATAATTTCCCACTAGAATTACCTAACCAACTGCAAAAGTTCAGGAGGAGTGGGATAGCACGCGATGTAATTATCAGCTGCACCTTCTGCAGCCTCTGAGCGCACACCAGTCAGCTTGTAAATGACGCCACTCAAGTGCGGGTGAAGAACCCTCACTTGCATTTTTGTTTTCTTTCTCTTTTAACGTTGAATTGCCAATGAGTCCACTAGCTGTACCGGTTTTCTGTGTGTAAAAATAATTTCGCTGTGAAATTTGAATAATTAAAGCTCCTCTCTGTGTTCGTCGATGTTGCAACAGAAGGTTAAGTATACTGTAAACGTCTAGTCGTCACCTTCACACGATACTGGTAACTGACACAGCCGCGGCGGATTAGCCGTGCGCACTGGGGCGCCGTGCTGCGGTGCTCGCGGCCGTTCGCGGTGCGATTGCCTCCTCGGGCATGGGTGTTTGTGTTGTCCTTAGGTTAGTTTACCTAGCTTAGTTTACCTTAGTTTAAGTAGTTTAAAAGCTACTGACTAATAACCCAGCTGTTGAGTCCGATAGATTTACAAACATTTGAATTTTGGTAAGTGATGTTCAAATGTTTGTAGAACTTCTGGGACTTAACTACGGGGTCATCAGTCCCTAAGCTTACAAACTACTTATGAACTAGCTAAGACTAAGGACGGCACAAATATCCATGCCCGATGGGGGATTCGAACCCCCGACCGTAGTGGCCGTGCAGACCGTGACTGGAGCGCCTCAGTCCCCTCGGCCACCGCGGCCGGCTTGGTAAGTGACACACTCGTTACAAGTGCACAGGCGGTTTTATTTACCGCATTCAGTGTGGACAATGTATGGCCTACTTTATCGGCTTGACTCGTTATAATATGGGTTGGCCTTGAACGATGGTGTCAAAGGCCATACAATTAAAAGAGAAATTCCGAAATATTTTACTAACATATGTTAACAACTAGAATGACTGGATAAATTCCGTAGCATCAATGATGTCAACAAAACCAAATTGTTTTCATTGAAACTAAGGAAACTTTCTTACATAAATTTTACACATAAGTGTCTGGCGGCCTCACGAAAATAAAAAAAAATTAAAAATGTTCAAATGTTTGTAAATCTATGGGACTTAACTACTGAATGGATCACATGGACAGCCTTTAAGTCAAAGAGAGTGGGCATAAATAAAATAATTCTTAAATTTCTGACGACGGATTCCATTTTAATGAAAAATGACCATACGTTTGAAGTATTACAAAGTTATGTCCGATTATTATTCAAGAAGTTGGTAAAATTAATCGCCAATAAAATCATATAAAACCAATTTTCCCCGACAATCTAAAATTACAGTTTGCTTGTCTGACCACAGGACCATCGTCTCATGGGGGGCGAAATAATTTCCCATGTCTTGTATTAATTAATATATTAAATTGGCAAGATGGCGATCAGCCACATAGGCTACCGGAGCCGTTAAGTTCAAACCCGGAGAGCCAACGTCTTCGCGGAAGGACACTTCTGTTCCCGCCGTCTTTGACGAGTTGCCGCCAAGACAAGCCTCTACCCTAGGAGTCGTGAAACAGGGCCTTGCGGGCCAGAACGAACTCTAACTGTACTCTGGGTCAGGTTGGTAACACGACACTAGTGTTGTCGGCAGAAGAATCACCGATGCGAAACTCGCATTAACAAACCTGGCGTGAGCGATGTGGCAGCTCTCAGTTCGGCAATTGCTTCAGATGCTTGCAGTTCTTAGGAGGACAGGTCCGCGATCGCCTATTGTGCAGAAGCCGCCATGCTCAGTCTTGGTGATATTTCGTTTACCAACAGGAACTTCACAGTTCCACCGAGCAGGTATTTACGATTAAAGTGAAGTAATTGCATTCGGTCTTCAGTTACTAAGATGCTTTTCCTTTAGTTTTTGTGCCGCCCCTGTTCCGGGCTCAGTCTACTGTTCTCATGACCAACGGAAATTTTCATGAAATGCAAGGCTGAATGTGCTTTATTTTCGATGTTTGCTCTATATTGTATGTCTTGTCCTGCTGCAAGAAACAATAACCGTTTAATAAGATGTAACAGGCTTCCTCATAATTCTATACGCTACTTTCAGAATACAAAGTTTATTTCAATGAACTGTCCGACTTCTTGTCTGTAGCCTTTTCCTGTTGCTATCATTTTTATTCATTTACAAAATGATAGAAACTCCTGCTAGAAGAGAGGAGGTCAGATGCTGACAACGGTCACAGAAACAGAAGATTAACAAGTAAGTCAGCTGTTAATTGGGAAGCGGAAGTCAGGCAGATTGAAATAATCTCGATTCTTTCTTCCCACAACCTACCATAGGAAGAGATAGGCTCTACTAACTTATCAGACCAAAAGAAGCCGGCCGCGGTGGCCAAGGGGACTGCGGCGCTCCAATCACGGTCTGCACGGCCACTACGGTCGGGGATTCGAATCCCCCCTCGGGCATGGATATTTGTGCCGTCCTTAGTTATAGCTAGTTCATAAGTAGTTTGTAGGTTTAGGGACTGATGACCCCATAGTTAAGTCCCATAAGCTCTACAAACATTTGAACATTTTTTATACCAAAGGATTACGAACTACTTAAACTAATTTACACTGACTTAAGGACAACAAACACATCCATTCCCGAGGGAGGACTCGAACCTCCGATGGGGAACAACCGCGCACTCCGCAACGTCTTGGAGCGCTCGACTATTCCACCACAGCTCACGAGAAATGGATGATAAAATAATAAATATAATGGAATGTGCGTATGCAAGGAGAGCTGCAGAGGCCGTTTGATAAACCAACCGCAGCCGAGAAATGCACAAATCACTCTTCACCTTGCTTAAATCCTGTGGCGAGTTCAGCATCTACTGTGGCTTTTGGCTTGCTTTGTTTTAAGGACTGGCTGGATTCTGTCCCTCTTGCAACCCAAATACACTTCCCCCCTCTCCTGCCCAGCACCCTTTCGCTGGAGAAAACACGTGTTCCCAAACTCTCTGCCGGTCGAGTTATATATGTGAAGGAGAGGCAGAACTTGACTACCAGCCCAGCATTCATCTAGTGAGATTTGGAAAACCGCTCTTGTCTTTAATCTACCTGGCCCATTGGAACTGGGGCCGACATCCCAGAAGTGGGACCCTTAACTGGATTCTTGTCAGTTTGGACCCGTCGACAATCATAAAATCGTCCAACAATAGAAACGCGTATGGCTTCAGTTTCGTGCACCATTTTAATCTCAGTACGTTGTCAGGTGCCCTAGTGTCCGAGAGATCATCGCTTGAAACTTACTGGAAGTGGAGGTAAGTGCCATCGCTGGTTCCAATTTGACCAGTGGCGGCTCGTAAAAAATTTGACCAGTGTGCTACAATATTACAAAAATAAACAGAAAGCAAAATATACTAAAATAAAAAGCGTGACTGACAATGGAAATAACGGAGCTTAGCAATATCCCCACCACGTCATCATCGTTCTACACAAGCGACCAATGAAACTGCTTGGCTGAAAAGAGCAGTTTCACTCGCATGTTGGCTATACATTACTAATATTGTTTGTGATTGAAGTATTATTTACAGAAATTAAAAATTTATACTCAGAGGTATTTGAATACGAGCCTCACACAAGAAGGTTTGAGCGACAACGCGCAAGATGCCTGAGCCAGCGCGCTATTTGACTCTGTATGCCTCAATATTCGTCATATACTATTCTTACGCAACCGTTACACGTAGCGCGAAGAGAAATATTGATCTGGTGCTGCAGTCGGTCTCAGCACACATGAGCCGCCAGGCCTGACGTCACGTCTGTGCATGCGCACTAGCGAACAGACGACTGCGCCGCCTCTGCGTACGTACCAGCGCGGCTGAATCCCACTTCAGCACACGGAGCCGGTTTCCACCTATCGCGGCGAGAGCTCCAAAATGCGTTTTCATCCTTATTACTAGCATTCTAATACGCATTGGAAGGGAATTGGTATAATTTTATTGTGGTATCTGGATCGCATTCCAAGAGAAAGGATGTAATTTTACAGCGATTTCTCGCTTGCATTCGAAGAGAAATGGCATAATTTTAGTAATATATTTACTGTGTGCTGCAGCACATTATCACCAGCCGCCACTGAATTTGACCCGCAATTCCATACAAGGGATTTCTTTAGTCTGTGTTTACCGACTTATTTAGTGGCGCTCCAGTCACGGTCAGCACGGCCACTACGGTCGGGGGTTCGAATCCCTCCCTCGGGCATGGATATTTGTGCCGTCTTTAGTATAAGGTAGTTGATAAGTAGTTTGTACGTTTAGGGACTGATAACCCCGTAGTTAAGTCCGATAAGCTTAACAAACATTTGAACATTTTGATTTAGTGGCGTTTCAGCACACTGCAGTGGGCTCTCACTGTAAAAGAAATGTGTCAACTATTATTAGACGAAAATTATTCAATCTTTAAGCGGTTTTCAACCTTGTGATGAAGAGAACTTAAGCAACGATGAAAATTCACAAGAAATTTCTTCTGACTCAGGTAATTCTTCGTGTGATTATTCAGTAGAAGAAGGTAGTCAGCTATCAGGTAGTACATATTTTCGAAGTAAAAATCTATTGAAATGGTGTAATGATCCAGAAACTAGGTCCTGTTACTGACAACATATGGACATTTCCACGATTTGTTCTCATTAGTTTCTGATTGATGATATAGTGTGTCCCTATTTCTTCAGCCATTATACCAACTTTATTTTATTTTGAAATTGTTTATATGTTTCATCTATCCTGTCAACCTATCCAGAACTTATAAAAATTTAACTTGTTTCTTTATTAATTTGAATTTTCGTAAACGTAAATAAAGCCAAAATTTAAAATCAGTTTTTTATTTCAGTAACTAGCGACATCACTTTACTAACTGAACTGATCATCACTACTTACACTTTGTTAATTTTAAGATTTTTTTCTTAGAGCAGATGTCATATACATCTATCTTAAGTGATAAAGTTTCACTTATTGTAGGTAGGCAAGGAGCATTTTTGTGACTGTTACGTGACATGCTGTTGATGTCCTACTTCCAGTAGCCTTGGGAGCAGTAAGTAGGCAGATCAGTCCATTGCACACTATAAATAGTTGGAAGAGTACAATAAAAATCGCAACAGCTTAGGTTTCACATTAGATTTTATAGGAATTATGTGACATTTTTATTCAAGGGCCCATATGGACCCTCTTATCAGTTATGCTCATGAAAATAAAGACTCCGATTAAGGGTTACACACTGCCGACAAAGAAACGCTGACCGAGACAGTGTGGCGAATGGAGATTTGTGTGTGGCGGGAGACGTGCAGGGAAGAGTCCTCTGCAGTCGGGCTGGTCACTGTGTCCTCGGAGTGGTCAACGCGTCTGCCTAGTAAGCAGGAGATCCCATGTTCGAATCCTGGCCTGGCACAAATTTTCATTCGCCGCACATTGGTATTCCACCTAAACCTTGTACAGTGAAGCCATAAGCGATCTAAAATTGCGATTTATTTCATTAAAATCATAAAATGTGTTTACCAAAGGTTTAAACGCTTCTGTGCAGGGAAAGAAGCAACTGAGGATTAGCCATGTTCAGGTCAGTCACCGACAAGCAGAACCCCAGAAATAATCGAGAAAGTGCGACACATGCTGTTACAAGTTCGTTGGCGTACTCTCAGACTGACTGCGGAGGATACGGTGCACACCATCGTCCGCGATAATTTGGATAAGAGGAGGATCTGCTTCCGATTTGTGCCACACAATCATCTGAGACTCCGGCGCCGAACTTGTGCTAGCAATTGTCCCTCAGGTCTCTGACGACCCATGCTCATGCACGTACACAAGTACCAAGGTGCCGTTCATATATAACACAATTTACCAAATTTTGTAGACACTTGTAATTTTTCGTCTTCTTATTTCGGCACTGACCTAATATAAAACGCTGTGCAGGGGAAGTTAAATCCTAAATTTTTTTGTAAAGTTTCTACTATCGCTATCGTGCAGGATAGGAAAACATTTTAAGCTCTTTTGTATTTGTTGTTTACATGGGTTTGTGACATGCGCCCTGGCCGGCCGCGGTGGCCGAGGGGACTGAGGCGCTTCAGTCACGGTCTGCACGGCCACTACGGTCGGGGGTTCGAATCCCCCCTCGGGCATGGATATTTGTGCCGTCCTTAGTTGTAGGTAGTTCATAAGCAGTTTGTAAGTTTAGGGACTGATGACCCCGTAGTTAAGTCCCTTAAGCTTAACAAACATTTGAACATTTGAACATGCGCCCTGCTACCAGTGCAGGCTTTAAATACAGATGATGCCAGACTTTCGCGCGATCTCCTTTCACAGCTGACCCGTGTAAATATTTTAAAGCAAGTAATAATCTATTTTATTATCACTTTGCGGGATAAGACGAGGCCTGTAAAGTTTCTCAAACTTATTTCCCATATTCTGTTGGCGCTCCAAAAAGCCGAAAGGCGTTAACAAAAATTAATTTCTGCAACCAAGACTGTGTTTTATTACAAATTGTATTTTTTATTGATTTATGTAACTTTGTACTTGGCTAAAGATATAATTTCTATCGTTATTTGGTAAAATAGCATCATCTCTCACCCCATCAACCAGCTCCCTGTGAAGACATAATGTCTTGAAAAATTAAAATCTGTAACTTGCTTTCCTAATGTATTTTGAAATAGTGGTGTAGACAGCAAAAGTCGAGCGTCGATTAACGAAGTGTGTGTGGTTACTAGGATTACTATTCAAGCTTGAATAAAAAAGTCTTCATACAACTGATGGTTTGGCTTTCAAATGTGTATAAACGTAGTTGTTTAGTGCAAATGGCTGAAAAATTCCGATTATTACGAGGAGTAAATGCGACATAAAGTCGTTGAGCAGATTCGTGCCACCCACTTTCGATCAGTGTTCAACAGTTTGGCTAAACTGAATCTTGACGCAGCAAGTGTTAAAAAGGAAATTGATATAAACACACAAATAGGTGTAAGTAATGGATATACCAAACGTGCAATACAGAACATTCGTAAGTCAGTGTTCAATAAAAGAAAAAGACCTAAATCTATCCCCTCCAACAATCAATCTACATTTGCGTCTATGACCTACACAGGGCATTTCTGTGAACAAATTGCTAACGCCTTCAAGAAAGCTAATATAGAAATAGGATTCCGGACGCGCAATAAACTTAAGACAATATTGCGTACCTCTATTGACAGCAAGCAGGGTAAATACAAAAAATCGGGAGTCTACAAAATAGCTTGTGCATCATGTGATAGTGTTTACGTTGGACAAACAGGGCGTGACTTCTCAGTCAGATTTAGGGAACATTGTAATAAAAATAATACAGCTATGGGTGTCATCTCAACGACAAAAAACATCTAGATACGATTGAAAAATCCTTAAAGATTCTTCATGTAGAGCCGAAAGGCTTGGACCTAGACATTCTGGAAGATATTGAAATTTATAAATGTTGTAAAGAAAACCCAGATGGGATTTTGAACGAACAAATCCGTTCCCACAGGAAATGGTTCTTTGACATTTTTCGGGTTTTTATTATGAACACTGCCTAGCCCGCTTGTCCCTGTATCTATGATGAATGCTACCGCTTTCTACAAATGTAATTACACCTTCTTATTTGATGTAAAGTGCCTTGTGTTAATTTTATGACTAATATTTGTTCTGTCGTTAGGTACAGCCAGCTGTCATAAGGAACGCTAATCATATTTTTGAAAACACCTGTATTTGTCGAGCAGTCTATCTCATTTTTAATAAAATATTATTCTCTGTCATCTATTTTGTTTTATTTTATTTTGCTTATGTTGTTTTAACTTTGACTACATGGTGCTTGTATTGCCTTTCATGATTAACAACAAAAAGGTTTAAAAGCTGACAAATCAATAATAATCTTTGTTTTTTAAAAGCCTTTGTACAATTGTGCTTTTAAAACCTTTGTATATTTTATACTCTGTACAATAAGTGCACAGCCGCCCTATGTAATTAATATGCATAACCTTATTTGATATGTCGCCACTATACACCTTGTAATGCCACCTGGTGGCAAGAAATGTCTACCTGGACAGTACCGAATGTATTAAGGTTTGTAGTCTGCTTTTGTATGTATATCAAACAACTTCTTACATCTGTTTACGTGTGCACATTGCACGGAAGAGGTATAACACGACGTAAATGAAATGTAATATGAAATGTAACTTACTACTTTTTCTGTCATGTGAGAAACTGTGTTATTTTTGTGTTTGTAGATGCTAATCTGTTGATGGTAAAGACGAAACGCGTCATTTTTGAGGGCATGCTATACATGAAGTGTGACCTATAATAAAGAATTTGCGACCTAACCAGCTTCACAGCAGTACTACCTAATCATTACGACGAGTGTTCAAATGAAAAGCTACGAAACATGTAAACAACTAAACCGGTTCAAATTTCAATAAGCCGCTTTGGGACAACGTAGAGGGACATCTAGGGACGCGAAGCATGCATCGTCACCTTCCCCTAAAACATTCAAGGCTCTGCCCTCGACAGGCAACGTGATGTTCACCATCGTATTCGACGTCCGCGAGCCGATGCTCATCGAACTCATCGAGCACGGTAAAACCATTAACAGTGAGGTGTACTGTGAGAGACTCCGCAGCCTACGCAAGTCCATCAAGAGCAATCGCCAAGGGTTGCTCACGGAGGGAGTGATTCTGCTTCATGATAACTAGCGTCCGTAGAAAGTGTAGTGGCCAAGTTCAAGTGGGAGCAGCTTGAGCGTCCGCCCTCCAGCCAGGACAAGTCGCCCTTCGACTTACAATTGTTCGACTGCTAGAAAAAGACATCCCAAAGGGAAGCGCTTCAACCAGGACGATGAACTGAAGAACACAGCCGAGTTGTGGCTCTTGTAACATCCACAGGAATTCAGTGAATACGGATTCCTTCGGCTCTTTAAACAGTAGAATAGTTCCCAGAATGAAACTTCACTCTGCAGCGGAGTGTGCGCTGATATGAAACTTCCTGGCAGATTAAAATTGTGTGCCGGAACCGGGACTCGGAACCTGGGACCTGCCAGGAAGTTTCATATCAGCGCACACTCCGCTGCAGAGTGAAGTTTCATTCTGGAAACATCCCTTAGGCTGCGGCTAAGCCATGTCTCCACCATATCCTTTCTTCCAGGAGTGCTAGTCTTGCGTGTTTGCAGGAGAGCTTCTGTGAAGTTTGGAAAGTAAGAGACGAGGTACTGGCGGAAGTAAAGTTGTGAGGCGGCATCGTGAGTCGTGTCGGGATAGCACAGTCGGTAGTGCGCTTGCCCGCGAAAGACAAAGGTCCCAGATTCGAGTCCCGGTTCCGGCACACAATTTTAATCTGCCAGGAAGTTTCATATCAGCGCACACTCCGCTACAGAGTGAAGTTTCGTTCTGGAAACATCCCTTAGGCTGTGGCTAAGCCATGTCTCCACCATATCCTTTCTTCCAGGACTGCTAGTCTTGCGTGTTTGCAGGAGAGCTTCTGTGAAGTTTGGAAAGTAGGAGACGAGGTACTGGCGGAAGTAAAGTTGTGAGGCGGCATCGTGAGTCGTGTCGGGATAGCACAGTCGGTAGTGCGCTTGCCCGCGAAAGGCAAAGGTCCCAGGTTCGAGTCCCGGTTCCGGCACACAATTTTAATCTGCCAGGAAGTTTCAGTAGAATAGTTGTTATCAGGTCTGTGGTGGTTACCTTTGAATAAAAAGTAAACAGGCAAAGCAGCAATTTATACAAGTATGAGAATCCGGCCCGCAAGCCACAAAAAATAGCCATGTCTGGTTTTTAATGTAGCATTTAGTTGTTGTTGTCGAAGATTATTAGAAAGCCAGGATAATATGTAATTCAGAATTGGTTGATACGTGGTCTGCTTCTCAATAGCAGTACTAAGAAGATTGTCGCAGTTATCATTACATGTCGCTAAAAAAATACGCCACAGCACTTTGTTTCACGACATTCAGCCAAATATGACGATTAGACCCCCCAGGGAGCTCACGGTTCTTTCGTGAGTACGTGCATGGCGAGCACGGGGCCCCGAGCTAATGCAGTCTTCCTTCCTTCTTTACTTCCCGGACCACATTTTATTTCCCCCTTCCCTTCTTCCCTATTCTCACTCCCTCCCATCCCTATTGTGCGACTGATAACCTTAGCAGTTTAGTCCCCCCTATCCCAACCAATCAACGTAACCCACCTCTGATGATTAGATATTTCACACCAGAATCTCTTCTTTATCAATAAAACGTTAGTGATGAAAATTTCTTTCAACATGAGAAAATGGCATGTTGCTTCCAAGGCAGGCGTGTCGCAATAAGCTAACGTTCGCGACTTCGCGATAGGGAACGGTTGACGTAACATTGTACAACATTAAACGACGATATGCTGCTTTCGGTGCTTTTTTGTTACTGATTTAATAGGAGAAGTAAAACAAATGGAGTAAATAAGGTCATTTATTCGATCGAGTCATTATTATATTTTAAAATAAATCAAAACTTTTGCCATGGGATTGGCAGGCTCAAGTTTTTGATTTTGCGGCTTCTGTTGGGATATTTTGACATGGAGATGCCCAGCTAAGAGTGTCAGAAAATATCTGAGTGACCAGAAAACGTGACGATTGTAACTTCATCTATTATGCGGCTGGACAAAGAGGTCAATCGGTTGGTTGTGTTTCTTCTGTATGCGACGGAATATGGTTTGAAAACGACCTACGTCATCGAAAACGTGACCGGAAACTGTAAATATTTAGCTATGACATTTGTTGCGTGAGTTTTGTGGCCTGACTGCTATTTGCAAGTAAGTTATTCTGAGAATGTAACCCGTTAGTGTGTGCCGAGATGTCATCTTAACGTTTACGTCAGCGAGAGGTGAAACAGCGCCAACAATGTGCAGAGTTCTTGGTGAATTAGTAGAAATTTCTTCGAATTAAACTTAATGGATTATAGTGAAAACAGTTGTGCATTCGAAGTGACGAGGTATAATCGGAACCATCGGATGCGTATCGTTCTCAGAGGGGCCTGAATATTGGTTTGTGGAGCAGTGATGGAGTAAATAATTTATAGATTTCATGCGTGAAACATTCAACCTTCAACTGAATAATGACCTCTCAATCTCGTCGGCCAGAAGTAACACATACACTGTGCAGGTTTCTCGCGTGACGTCAATAATTTGGAAACAAAGAACTACATATTATACATTTCATGTTCAAACAACTTACGGGTATGCTGCCGGGTGACGTCGTCGACAACCGCCGATATTTCAAAAATGTTCAAATGTTTGTAGAACTTATGGGACTTAACTACGGGGTCATCAGTCCCTAAGCTTACAAACTACTTATGAATTAGCTAAGACTAAGGGCGGCACAAATGTCCATGCCCGAGGGGGGATTCGAACCCCCGACTGCAGTGGCCGTGCAGACCGTGACTGGAGTGCCTCAGTCCCCTCGGCCACCGCGGCCGGCCCGCCGATATTTCGGCATGAGGACACCCTGCCATTCTCTAGGCACAACTGCACTTAAGGAAGCAATGTGCAAGCGTATTTAATACCTCGGTTTGCAAAGGGTAAACAAGGAAGATAACACACACAGTACAAGTTACTGCAGAGTCAACACAACCAAAGATGACCAAATATCAAAAATATCGATAGTGACATAATCAACACGTGAGGCAGCATTAATTTTGTCCCCCTTTTTTTCTGTGCCGGATTCCAAGAAGAATTTAAAAAAAAAAAAAAAAAAAAAAAAAAAAAAAAAAAAAAAAAAAAAAAAACCATCATCTCTGCTTATAAGATAGTTTGCTAGTTTAATTTCAACAGCTTCCTTAATAGCACTATCTCAATAGGTGGAAGTGCATACCAGAATCTCCGTGTCGTTGTATTCCATACGATGACCGGTGCCAAAACAACGTTCTACAACATCGGATTTGTTTGGCTGTTGTAAGCGCGTGTAACGTTTATGTTCAATACACCGTACTTCCACAGTCCTGATTGTCTGACCAATATATGACATGCCACAACTGCAAGGAATACGATATACACCTGCCTTACGCAAACCAAGATCATCCTTTACGTCTCCAACAGGGCCTTTATCTTGGAATGTGGTCGAAAAACACATTTCACATCATATTTTCGCAAAATACGACCAATCTTGTTGGAAATGTTTCCTGCATAAGGCAAAAAGGTGCCACTTCATTACTATCGTCACTCACCCGTTGCACAGAAGGCTGATAGCGCAACGCACGTTTTATCTGTCTCTCACTATAACCATTCTGACGAAAGGTCTCTTCGAGATGGGACAACTCAGCTGACAAACTTTCATGGTCTCAAATGACATGTGCCCTGTGAACCAAGGTACGAAGTACTCCTTCACGCTGAGCTGGATGGTGACAACTATCAGCTCGCAGATACAAATCAGCGTGAGAAGGCTTCCTATAAACAGAATGCCCCAATGTACCATCAACCTTCCTTCTGACCAACACATCAAGAAAAGGAAGACAGCCATTCTTTTCCACCTCCATAGTGAACTGAATATTCGCGTGGATTGAATTTAGGTGTTACACAAAACCGTTTAAATTCTCACTACCATGAGGCCAAACGACAAAAGTGTCATCTACATATCTGAAAAAACAAGCAGGTTTCAGAGTCGCTGACACTAAAGCACGTTCCTCGAAATCCTCCATAAACAAATTGGCCATAATAGGTGTTGACTCTGCAATGACTTGTACTGTGTGTTACCTTCCTTGTTTATGCTTTGCAAGCAGAGGTATTAAATACGCTTGCACATTGCTCCCTTACGTGCAGTTGTGCCTTGAGAATGGCAGGCTGTCCTGCCGAAATATCGGCGGTTGTCGACGACGTCACCCGGCAGCATCCCCGTAAGTTGTTTGAACATTCGTTACGCCGGGAAAAGTTACGGTTTCATATACATTTCATATCTGACAGCTATGTCGTGCATCACTAACGGGCAATAATAAATTAGTTCTTAATTCCTCCTTAGACATTTCCATAATTTGATTTGTTTGCTATTGGAGGCGTAGGTTTTTTTTATTTTTATTTTTTATTTATTTATTTATTTATTACAGACTACCAGAGTGGAAGGTAGGTATATCACATACTTAATTATTCGTGTCGGAGGGATGCAGAAAACATTTGAACTCGTTGTAATTCGAAAAGGGAGCGATTTATCTGATATCCAAAAGAACTTTCAAATGTTTGTAACCTGCTATGATCATCATTACCTACAATTACAAACTACTTAAACTAACCTAAGAAAAACACACACACACAAACACAAACAAACAAACACACATATGCTCAAGGAGGACTCAAACCTCCTACGGCAAGCAACCGCGTGCTCAGCAGGAAAGCATCCTCGAGCCACTCCACCGCGATAATATCCGAAAGGATTTGATCATTGCTTCCGGGAAGATAGTAGAAGATGTGTGTAATCAGTTCGCTTGTTACCGTCGTTACTGTATTCAGCGCATGTGAACTGTCGTATAACACGGGTCGTAGGACACAGTGCTGCAAGACGGCGGCGGAGATGTGTAGAGGAGAACACATGTGCAAGTGCTGAGCAGCCGAATACAGAGATGATTCAAGGGCCATAAACAGTACGTCCTTAATGACCGTTCAGCGGATGTTGCTGCATATGGACCTCCTGGTTCATGGCCCCACGCTGACTGTTGTTCATCAGCGAAGAAGGCACCAATTTGAACGTCAGTGTCATAACTGAAACACGAGTGAGTGGCAACTAGAAGCCTTTTTAGGTTATGTTCCATCAGTCGGCCGTTGAGATGTACGTGTGGAACGTCTTAAGCCGAACGCAACTATCATCGGAAGCGTCAAGGTTGGGAGACAAACCGTTATGGTCTGATGAATATTTTGATGGCATGTCTTGATCTTGTCATTCTGAAAGGAGAGATGAAAACGCTTATATTCTTGGAGACAAGGTACTCTCTTGCATGCAGTTAATTTTTCTCGTCATGACGGTAACTGCCACCAGGACAATTCAAAGTGCCACGCAGCTCGCAAAGTATGTGTGGGTTCCTAAGACCATCAGGACGAGTTTACCGCAATGCACTGGCCACCTTTACAGCCTCTCAAAAATATGTGAGACCACGATAGGGTTCTTCACACCATGGACACTCAACCGACAAACAGTAAGTACAGTTGGCTACGCCATCAGACATGGCCACAGATCACAACTGCTGCGTTCCAGAACTTCAGTGACTCTCTTCCTCCACATCTAGGTGACTAATCAGGGTTTTGACAGGTGGACAATTTCTGTTGTCATTTAGTAATTATTTTGTTTCTTAATTATCATTCTTTAGACATATTTTTTCTAACATATTTGTTACCGTAAAATTGAAAGTATTCCGAAAGGCAAAATATTTGCATTCTTCTCCTATGAGCACCAGCTTTTTTTACTATGTGTGACCTTATACTTGCACTGCGATTAGTTGAATTTTATTGCTAACAAATGTTTTACCCCACGTTATATATTCTGACTATGACGAATTCGAAACGCGTAAATAAATAACAGCTGCATCACAACCTATGGCGTTTGTATTAGTAAAGCGGCCTTTATAGCATTGTTTAATAACAAAATCTCAAAAGGGGTGCATACCTCATTGGTGACTTCATGTCAAATTTGGAATGTACCGTACAGTGGCTTCCTAAAAGTAGCTCATGCCTGCATTCAAAATTCCATTCAAATCCGTCCATCTGTTTCAGAAAGAGAAACAATCCGCCACGCACTGTATAGTGGCGTACGAAAGGCAGCCGATTTATTAATGCAGGGTATAAGCTGTCTGCATTCCCAATTTCATTCAAATCTGTCCATCCCTTTCAGCATGAAGGAGCAAAAAACATATCAACTCATTGTTAGGTACCCTCCGCTACCCACCATACGGTGGCTTACGAAAGATGCCCCATTTATTAATCAGGGTATAAGCTACCTCTGCTACAAATTTCATTCATATCCGTCCAGCAATTACAGCATGGAGGCGTAAGGAACGGATTAACTAATTGTAAAGCACCCTCCATCATGCACCATAAGAAGTTAATTTCAGTATGGGGGTTGGATTCTTTCCTAAGGTTATCATTCCCCCATTGGAAAGGGAAGGGAGTGAGAATAGAGAAGAAGGGAAAAATGTAGTCCGGGAAGTAAAGAATGAAGGAAGACTGCATTAGCTCGGGGCCCCGAGTTCGCCATGCACGTACTCACGAAAGAACCGTGAGCTCCCTGGGGTCTAATCATCCGCCAATAGCCATGGCTAAATTTCAGATATATCCGAACCGTGTCGTGAAACAAAGGGCTTTGGCGTATCTTTTATAGCGACAGGCGACATCGAATGATAATTGTGAGAGACTTCTTAGTATTACTATTGAGAAGCAGACCACGTATCAACCAATTCTGAATTTCATATTATCCTTGCTTTCTAATAATCTTCGGCAACGACAACAAAATGCTATGCTATAAACCAGGCATGGCTATCCTTTGTGGCCTGCCGGTCGGATTCAGATACTTGTATAAGTAGCGAGATGCCTTACCTTACCGTATAAACACATTGATATGAATCTCGCCGTTTTCGTAACATCACTTGCCAACAAATTAAGCCTCAAGTAAGACATTTCATATTAAACTCATGACATTTACATGCTCGTCTTGGACATTCTCTCTGTTTATGGCGTTTTGTAATTTTCCCAAGATATTTTTCATAGGGCAGGATTGAAACCATACGCCAGCCGGTTCAGACCGCTGGCTGCCGATTAGCCGCCCATGTACTAGGGGTGTCCAAATGAAGAGGTACGAAACGACACTGTGGGTATAAGTGAACTTTTTATTCAAAAGTAACCGATTGAGAGCAATACGTTGACAAAGTTTTATCACAACCGGATGTACGGTATGGCCGAGCATAAAATATGAACAAAAAGACAAAGAAAGAAACATTAATTTTTATATATTAGACTAGCTGAAAACGCGGTGTTGCCCGGGTATATATTTATTTATCAAGCCTTTGAGTTTGCACTTCTCCTATCCCTTCTATCTCTGCCCATCTCCTTTTTTCTAATAAAGTGTTATATTTAGCAGAGAATATATACTATAAAAATATTTCTTGTGACTTGTCCAGGATCTAATATGAATAATTTCTTTGGTGAGCCCACCCCTGAGAAAGTGAGATAAAGTTGTCCGTTTGAGAAACATGGACATGTCAAATCGACTCCCAGAACTGAATAGATTACCCTGTGATTTCAAATGTTTGTAAATCTATCGGACCAAACTGCATGGTCATCAGTCCGTAGCTTACAAACTACTTACACTAAGATAAACTAACCACCCCCATGAACCACAGACATTGCCGAGGTGGCGTGGCTTGCGTGCCTCAACGATGCAGGTAGCTGTACCATTGGTGCGAATACAGTGGAGGGGTATCTGTGGAGAGGCCAGACAAAGGTGTGGTTCCTGAAGAGGGGCAGCAGCCTTTTCAGTAGTTACAGGGGCAACAGTCTGGATGATTGACTGAGCTGGCCTGGTAACATCAGCTAACATAGCTTTGCTATGCAGTTACTGCGAACGGCTGAAAGCAAGGGGAAACTACAGCTCTACTGTATGACTATATGATGATGGCGTCTTCTTGGGTAAAATATTCCGGAGGTAAAATAGTCCCCCATTCAAATCTCCGAGCGAGGACTACTCAGGAGGATGTCGTCATCAAGAAAAACAAAACAGACATTCTAGGGGTCGGAGCGTGGAATGTTCTAAATCTTAATCGTGTAGGTAAGCTAGAAAATTTGAAAAGAAAAATGGATAGGTTAAAGTTAGATATGGTAGGGATTAGTGAAGTTCGGTGACAGGATGAACAGGATTTTTGGTCAGGTGAGCACAGGGTTATCAATACAAAATCTCTTGTTGGTAACGCAGGAGTAGGTCTGATAATGAATAAGAAAATAGGAATGAGGGTAAGTTACTATGAACAGCATAGTGAACATATTATTGTAGTAAATATAGACACGGAGCCAACACCGACCACAGTAGTGCAAGTTTATATGCCAACTAGCACGGCCGATGATGAGGATATCGAAAAAAAAAAAATGTATGAAGAGATAAGAGAAATCATTCAGAAAGTTAAGGGAGATGAAAAGTTGATTGTGATGGGGGACTGCAATTCGGTAGTAGGAAAGTGAAGAGTAGGAAATATAGTAGGTGAATATGGACTGGGAAAAAGGAATGAAAGAGATCGCTTGGTAGAATTTTGCGCAGAACACAATTTAATGATTACCAGCACTTGATTCAAACATCATGAAAGAAGGCTGTATACGTAGAAGAGACCAGGAGACACTGGAAGGTACCAGATTGACTTTATAATGGTAAGGAATAGATTTAGAAACCAGGTTCTAAACTGTAAGACATATCCAGAGGCAGATATAGACTCTGACAATAACTTATTGGTTATGAACTGCAGATTAAAACTTAAGATACTGCAGAAAGGTAGAAAGGTTAGGAGATGGAACCTGGACAAATTGAAGGAACCAGAGGTAGTTGAGAGTTTCAGAGGGAGCATTAGGCAAGGATTGGCTGAAACGGGGGAAAGTATTACAGTAGAAGAAGAATGGGTCGCTCTGAGAGATAGGGTATTGAAGGCACAGAGGATCATATAGAAAGAAGGACAAGGCCTAATAGAAATCCCTGGATAACACAGGATATAGTGAACTTAATTGATGAGAGGAGAAAATATAAAAATCCAGCAAGTGAAACAGGAAAAAGGGAGTACAGACGTCTGAAAAATGAGATTGACATTAAGTGCAGACTGGCTAAGCAGGAGTGGCTAGAGGACAAATGCAGAACCGTAGAAGAATGCATAACTAGGGGAAAGGTAGATACCGCGTACAGGAAAATAAAAGATATTTTTGGAGACAAGAAAAGCAGCTGTATGAATATCAAGAAAGAGGGGAAAGCTGAACTGTGGAAAGAATAGATAGAGGGCCTATACAAGGGAAATAAACTGGAAGGCAGTATTCTAGAAATGGAAGAAGAAGTGGAGGAAGATGAGGTAGAAGATAAAATACTGCGAGAAGAATTTGACAGAGGGCTGAAGGACTTATGTCGAAACTAATCCCCTGGAGTAGATGATATTCCGTCTGAAATGCTGATATTGTTGGGAGAGCCAGTCGTGAAAAAATTGTTTCACCTGGTATGGACGAGGCAGGGGAAATACCCTCCGACTTCAAGAAGAATATAGCAATTCCAATTCCAAAGAAAGCAAGTGTGGACAATTGTGAAAATTACAGAACTATCAGTTTAATAAGTCATGGGTGCAAAATACTAACACGAATTATTTACAGACGAATGGAAAAACTGGTGGAATCCGACCTCGGGGAAGATCAGTTTGGATTTAGGAGAAATGTAGGAACACAGGAGGCAATAATCACATTACGACTTATCTTAGAAGATAGCCTAAGGGAAACCTACGTTTTTAGCGTTTGTCGATTTGTTTGTCGATTTGACAATGTCGACTGGAATACACTCTTCCAAATTCTGAAGCTATAAGGGGTAAAATATAGGGAGCGAAGAGTTATATTCAATCTATACGAAAACCAGACAGCGGTTATTAGAGTCGAAGGGACAAGTTGGGAAGGAAGTAAGACAGGGTTGTAGCCTTTCCCCAATGATGTTCTATTTGTACATTGAGCAAGCAGTGAAGGAATGGAAGGAGAAATTTGGAGAGGGCATTAAAGTGCAGGGAGAAGAAATAAAAACAATGTAGTTTGCTGCTGATATAGTAATTCTGTCAGAGACAGCAAAAGATCTGGAAGAGCAATTGAATGGAATGGACAGTGTCTTGAAAGGAAGATATAAGATGAACATGAACAAGAGTAAAACGGAGATAATGGAATGAAATGTCAGAAAATCAGGCGATGCTGAAGGAATTAGATTAGGTAATGAGACAATAAAAGTAGTAGATAAATTTTGTTATTTGGGTAGCAAAATAACTTCTGATGGCCGAAGTAAAGAAGATATAAAATGTAGAATGGCTAGGGGAAGGAAAGCGTTTCTAAAGAAGCGAAACTTCTTAACATCCAGTATTAATTTAAATGTTAGGAATTCCTTTCTGAAAGCATTTGTCTGGAGTGTAGCTATGTATGGGAGTGAAACGTGGACGATGAAGACTTCAGATAAAAAAAAATGATAGAAGCTTTTGAAATGTGGTGCTACAGACGAATGATGCAAATTAGATGGGTAGATCACGTAACTAATGAGTAGGTGATTAACCGAATCGGGGAGAAAAGGAGTTTCTGGCATATCCTGACTAAGAGAAGGGCTAGATTGGTGGAACACATTCTGAGACATCAAGGAATTGTCAGCTTAGCATTAGAAGGAAACGTATGGGGTAAAAATCGTAGAGGAAGACTGAGGGACGAATACAGTAAGCAGATTCAAAAAGATGTAGGTTGCCGAACGTGTTCTCAGATGAAGAGACTTGCACAGAACAGGGTTAGCGAGGAGAGCTGCACCAAACCAGTCTGCGGACTGAAGACCACATCAATCATTATCAATAGAATATGCAAGTCTCACTGGAAACTGCACTCTATGGAAGTTAAAAGCTAGATATATTTCGGAAATAATGGGTTTCATTCTCTTCCTTTCCTTGTAGCACTGTAGAAGTCTTGCTTTCGCCTGCAGTCGTGTGCGCTCCACAGTTCAATGTTAGTTCAAAGTTGTCAAGAGCAGTCAGCCTTCAGGAATTTCCTTATGCTGACTGGAATACAGGAGTGTTTTAGTGGTAAATACGTAAATGTATTAATTCGTGGTGCATGATGTGAAAGGTTTTTAACCATCGCAGTATATATGATATATTTATCGAATTATATGTTACATTGTATATTTTTGCAGTTATATATTCATTTATATAGGTGCTGTAGGTCGGTAAAAACTGTTGCGAACAGAGTTAGTTGTCAAGAAGTATTAGATTAACTACGTATTGTAATATGATGCAGTTTCGAAATTACATTCAGCTGTATGTATGTATACTATCTGTAGAGTGTCATGAGACTACAATTTGTAGTGCAGAAATTAAAAACTTTAACGATATACCGAATGCCGTAGTTTTGCTGCATGAACAGCAGAAAAGTAGTAAGCCAGATACTTTTTTTCCTTTCATTATTTTGATGTGGTTCTGAGCGAGAAAAAGTTTAATAAAGGTTCGAAATTATGTTTAAAGTTAGTTACATGTCGCTAAGTACTGTCATTCTCATACAGTGTGTGAATAAAGTCTCGACGCATTATGTGGCAGTTTCTTGCAACTCCTATTGTTTATGACGTTATATCTCCTGAACCATATGCCGTATGTGGTTCGCATACCGACAGCGTTGTTACATCATTGTAAGCAATATGTGTACCAAATTTGGTTGAAGTCGCTCCTTTGGTTTAGGACGAAATGTGCAACATTGTCGTTTGATGCAGTAGTTTTTCGCGTATCGTGTTGTTTATGACGTCATATCTCTTGTGTTGTTCGTGATCCTACACTTACGACGACCGTTGTCATGGATTGAAACTTACGTGTGCAAAATTTCATAAAGATTGTAACAAAACTGTAGCTTTGTATGCAACACGTTCACACAAACAAACATACGGACACACTGCTATATATACAGTGGAGTCTCTTATTATCTGATATTCGGTTATCCGACCTTCCGTGTTGTCCGAACCTTTCTCCATTCCGAGACTCTAGGCAAAATAAATAAATAAATAAAAAAAAAAAAAATAAAAGTAAAAAAATAAAAATAAAAAAAAATTAAAAAAAAATATGCAAGAATGAGCTCAGACATTCTTAAAGAATGGTTTTGTAAAGAGTTCGTGCCATAAAATGAATAGTTTTGAAAGCCAACAACTTGTCCCGTAAAGCGCTGTTGTTTCCAGACAATATTTTGCCTCCAAATGTCACAAATGTCACACATTCTTATGTCAGCCTATGGAACAAGGAACCTTAGATACATTGAAGAGAAACTCCGGAAGAAACTTGCTTTCCTCTTTAATTAATGCTATGGACCAGGGAGAAGACATGGTACAGAAGTTGCGCCGTATTAATTTGAAACGTAGCTTATAACATGGCCAAATCTTGGGAGAGTGTTGGAGCAAATACAACTGCAAAACCCAGGAAAAAATTTAGAAAATTCTCCAGTTGATGAAAATCTACACAAGCAGACCAAACACGAAAATACTACCCTGATTTCGTTGTTACGAAACGTTCCGCGACGTGGTGACTTCACAGAAGGTGACGTAAATGAATGGTTTGTCTGAAGTGACATATTGAAGAAGTAGTCTACATGCTAAACGAAAAAGAAGTAATATTTCGCTCTGTAGCGAAAATTACAGAACGCAAACGAATGGTCTGTGTGTAATTGTTGTCCGAAGTCTCCCGTTGTACACCATTGCAGTGCCATGCAGATAGCTATAAGGGGTGGAAGATACTGTGGTTGCAAGTCGTCAAATTATAAAAAAAAATCGGACTGAAGGCCAGCGAGTACGTTTGCGACTATATAGCAAGTAGGTTTTATACAGCGGAATGTGATGCCACAGACCATATCTTTGATCTATACGTGCTCTTTCTCTGTAAGGAATCGCATACGAATAAGGAAATGTAAGAATAAATAAATACCACACTACTGAAATATAGCTTATCTATCATAACCAACCAAATATATATATATATATATATATATATATATATATATATATATATATATATATATATATTATTTTCGATTATTTCCTTTAAAGAGAGCGATTGAACTTGAGTAATTATGACTTCTTCTTCTTCCTTCGTTCTTCCCAAATTCTCTTCATGCGTTCACTGTGTTCTCTCTTGCGTTCTTCTGACCACTTTTTTCCTGTTCTGTTCTCCGTGTGTTCTTTTATGTTTCTTTATAATGTTCCTGAACTGTTCTCTATTGTTTATGTTGTCTTGTGTGATTCCCAGTTCTTTAATATCCTCTTCTGTTTCAGTGATCCACTTCGTCTTGTTTTTGATCTTGTTTGCTACCTCAAATATTTGCCTTGTGAGCCTGGTTTCATTCATCCTGATGTTATGTCCATAAAATTTCATCCTTCTCTTTCTGATGGTGTCCGTTATTATTTCCATGTCTTTGTAAACCTCTCTAGTTGGCCGCTTTATCCAAATTCCTTCCCGAAACACTGGACCATATATTTTCCTCAAAATTTTTCTTTCCTGTTTTCCAATCTCTCTGATCTTCGTATGACCATGAATCACTGTAGTTTCTGCAGCATAGAGTGCCTCTGGTAGGACTACTGTGTTGTAATGCCTTAGTTTTGCATTGACAGAAATAGATTTCTTATTGTATTGGATCCAAGTTAGCTTATATGGTCTTTGTAATCTTGAGACCCTTTCTTGATTGGCCATTGAGTTCAGTCCTGATGGTTGGATCATCTCTCCTAGATATCTGAAGTGAGAAACTTGTGCCACTTTTCCATACTGAGTTGTGATGGGGAGACTATCTGCAGGCTAGTTTCCCATGTATTGAATCTTTTCATAAGAAATTTGTAGCCCAGTTTTCTGTGAGATTTCATGAAGCTTTCCCAGTGCGAGTCTCGCTTCTTCCCTGTTGTTTGTTAGAATAGCAAGATCGTCCGCGAAAGCCAGACACTTCACCCTGATTCTCTGCTCATTTTTAATTCCCATGTCCTCACAATTTTCTCCAGAACCAAGTTAAACAAAAGGGGGGAGAGTCCATCTCCTTGGAGGACACCAGTGAGGATGTGAAATGCTTCTGAAGTTTCTCCCATGAATTTGACTTTAGAGGTTGTTCCTGTTAATGCCTGTTGGATAATTGACCTTGTTTTCCTGTCAATCCGAAATTCCTCTAATGTGTGGAATAATGTTTGCCTGTCTATTGAAACATAAGCCTTTTTAAAATCTACGAAAGTCACCACAGTGTTTCTGCATCTTCTCATTTGTAAAATAGTCTTTAGATTCCATATTTGTTCGACGCAAGATCGACTTTTACGAAACCCTGCCTGATATTCTCCTATTAACTGGTCCGCCTGTTCTTCTAGTCTGCTTAACAGGGCCTTTGAAAAATTTTTGTATATTGCTGGGAGCAGTGAAATTCCCCGGTAGTTATTTGGATCAGTTTTTGTACCATTTTTGTGGAGAGGATGGATTAGTGCACATTTCCACTCTGCAGGAATTTGTTCAGTTATATGTTACTTCTTGACACAGAATTAAATATGTTTTTGTAGTTCAATGAAGTCTTCCACAAACACAACAGTGGACTACTGGACATAAGTAAAATATTTATCCAGTCTAATTTGATTTGTATTAAATTTTTATCTCATTTGCCCTACTTTAGTTTAATTTTTGTGTAACGTAATATCTTATCACTTTTTTTTTTTTTTTTTTTTTTTTTTTTTTTTTTTTTTTTTTTTTAATGACGTATAATGTATTCGAACGTAATAATAAGTTCTTATTCACGAGTTTAATACGTTTTTCTATGTTCAAATAAATTTTGTTTTATTTTCTTTTCTTTTTCTTTTTGGTATTATTTTACATGTTATCTAACCATCCCTCTTAACCGACTTTGCCGCTGCCGGTTTAGGTCGGATAATCGAGACTCTATAAAGGTATGAATTGGATACCTTCACTACACCTACTGTACATAAACGAACTACTCTCTTGCAGAAAAGTTAACTGTGTCCTAGGAAGGAAAGATTTCAGACACGGAACAGATGTGAGCAGGTGGCTGTAACACGCTGCCTAATGGAAACTGAGAACAATGCTCTCACTGAGAGGCAGTGCTGGCTACAAAGAAAGGCGGCTGCCGCGGCAAGGCGCGGCCGGACTAGTTCTGGATTCTTCTTTCACGCAAATAAAACAAGGCGTGCAGACAGAAAAAGGACCCGTTTTCCCTGAACCTCCGGCGGCCTTGCGGGCAGACGCTGTTGCGCAATCGCCGGGCCGCCTGCCCCCCTACTAGAAAGGTGCGCATGCGCACAGCCGCCCAGCGCATCCCGCGCTGTGCATTCTGTAGGCAGCAGTCTGCAGCAGTGCTGCCAATTATAAAACAATCGAATTTACCATATACCATATTTATTAGCATATTTCCTGGTAATGTCGCACATCATGACTCAAAGGTCATATCGGCGAATCAACTCAAGAATTCCGCATCGTGAAGGGTGTCAAGCAAGGTGATCCCATCTCCCCAAAACTGTTCTCGGCTGTACTGGAAATGTCTATGTCAGAGCTGAGCTGGGAAGGCAAGGGAATCAGAATTAATGGAAGAAGGCTTACAGACTTCAGATTTGCTGATGCTATTGCCTTACTGGCAAAATACTTCACAGAGCTCCAAAATATAGTTACGGATCTTGCTTCGGAGTGTCAGTTAGTTGGCTTTAATTTGAACCTCTCCAAAACTAGTCTGTACAAGTCGGCGGAGCAGCACACCACGCCCGCCCACCGCCCGTGTGCGCAATTGTAAACATGGGCTTATCTTGTGTCATCAGAGACCACCACTTCGATTAAGGGCCACAAGAAAATCCAAAAAACAATCCAGGAAAATAGAAACACCGCAATAACAACTTACGGTGTCACACCACGGAGAGCGCATTATAATCTGAAGATGCCCTGATAAAGGGCGAAACGCGTCATTAACTAATAAAAAATTTGCAATCAAGACGGTTTGAAGGGATATTTATTCTAACTGATTGCTGTTGTGCACCATGGATTGGAAATCATTTTAAACAAAAGTAATGTCAAACAAATGGGTCCCAGCTGGTGATGTGAAAGTCAAGGACAGTCCATTAGAAGAGGTCAGTGAATATATCTACCTTGGCCAGATTATAAACGTGAACGGAGATGTAAGGCCCGAAATCTATCGGCGCATCAAGGTTGGCTGGCAAGCATTTGGGAGGAATTCTACAATATTCAGATAAAAAATGCCGGTAAATCTGAAGAAAACAGTGTTTGATCAATGCATTCTTCCTGTGCTGACGTATGGCTGCGAGACTTGGACACTGAACTCATTTACAAAAGGGAAGACAGCAAGGAGAGCCATGGAAAGAGCAATGCTGGGCTATACAAGAAAGGATAGGAAAAGGGCAGATGAAATCAAATGTTCAAATGTTTGTATAGTCTATGGGACTTAACTACGGGGTCATCAGTCCCTAAACTTACAAACTACTTATGAACTACTTACGAACTAGGACGGCACAAATATCCATGCCCGAGGGGGGATTCGAACCCCCGACCGTAGTGGCCGTGCAGACCGTGACTGAAGCGCCTCAGTCCCCGCGGCCACCGCGGTCGGCCAAGGGCAGATGACATCCGATCTGTGGCCAAGGTTAAGGACATCTTAGGGACCGTAGGCTCCTTGAAATGGCAGTGGGCCGGCCACATCGCGAGAAGAAAAGACAACAGATGGACGAAGATAGTACTGGAGTGGAGTCCGAGAGAACACCAGAGGCCTAGAGGAAGACCACCGGACAGATGGGACAAAGATATCAGGAAGGTCGCTGGTAGCACCTGACAGAGAACTGCTCAAGACCACTTGGAGAAGACTGCTGAAAGCCTACCAAAATCCACGACTCGAAGAGGCCACATAATTTGAAATGGCTGCTGCTGCTGCTGATGATGATGATGATGATTTCCTGGTAAATGGTGATAGGGTATTTTTGTTCAAAATCAAATTTGCGTTGTCAGGAAAGTTTTAGTTTCCACCATGGCATCAACTGCTTCATCGACATGCGATCTTGGTATCATAATGTGATACTTCTTGACCATCCTACGTCATTCTTTGTTTTTGGATAGCGCCGAAACTTTACATACAAGTAGATACCCACATAGGAGATTATTCCCCAACTGGAACATTGCACCTGTCAAAAAGAAGCTGCAGGGAGCGGACGGAAGAGGGTGGGGGATGGGTTGGGGGTGGGGAGAAGAACGTTGGTGAAATGCAAGCAACAGGATCCCGCATTCACAGCTTCCACGAGCTCCTGATAAGGCGCTTCGCTGCCTGAATTGTAATAGAAGCTAACCACTGTGATGGGTCGGCAACCGTATCATTACCAATTTTCCCAAAATATCACGATGCAAATGGCGCAAAAAGAGACAGATACTGATTGCACTGATCATCAACATAGCAGACGATGTAGTCAACACAGGGGAATCAGGGTAATAGTAAGGTACGAAATCTCCCGTAGTTGCTGCCGTCTGCAATGTATTACTTCTTTTCTCTCTCTCTATCTCTTTTTTTTGGTAGCATCTAATTAATGGATCATGGTTCTGCATTGCTGATTACAGTTCACCTTCAAAATTCATGGCCGGATAAATAGGTTCGTTCATGTATTTACTTATAATAATAATGTATCATGACGGATTGTTATTCATAAACTTAGATTTGGCATAAAAGATTGTTTAGACTTGCCAGCACTGGTCTCCGTTGCTTGCGTATCGACACCAGACTCAGCAACTCTGATGGAGCCAGTCACCTGCACAACGGAAAATTGATTTGTACGTGGTGTTCTCTTACTGAAAGATATCACGAACGTACCGACATCCACATACAAGCTCCACAAACCACGTCACGGTGTGTGGCAGACCGTACAAACGGTACGCTTACCAATCTGCATCCATGTAACCTTTAATCTCTCTCATTCCAGCCTGGCGGACTTTTTGCGAGATATACACCTGTCAAAACAATTGGGGGATCAGTTGACATATCTAGGTTGTGAACTATCGTCACGGGCATAATAAACTAAAATTGTTCGACGTCTTTCTGTCGAGTCTTCGGAGCGGAGACGACGACGACATTACGGCAACCGAGATAGTGGCAATAACAGACAGTTGCTGTAGAGGACGTTCCTGTTGACTTGTGTTCACTGAACCAAACGAGTTACACAAGCAGTTGGGTTCAGACAGTTCAGGTAGTGCAATGCAACAGCAACCTGACTAACCCAAAGCTAAGGCATGGAAAGCATGGAATAACGAGACTGTCTTCGTTCACTATTTGCAAATCAGAGCATTCAATATTAGAGCCCTTGCCCGCGAAAGGCATAGGCCCCAGGTTCGAGTCCCGGTTCCGACACACAATTTTAATCTGCCACCATATCCTTTCTTCCAGGAGTGCTAGTCTTGCATGTTTCGCAGGAGAGCTTCTGTGAAGTTTGGAACGTAGGAGGAGAGGTACTGGCGGAAGTAAAGTTGTGAGGCGGCATCGTGAGTCGAGTCGGGATAGCTCAGTCGGTAGAGCGCTTGCCCGCGAAAGGTCCCAGGTTCGGGTCCCGGTTCCGGCACACAACTTCAATCTGCCATGAAGTTTCATATCAGCGCACACTCCGCTGCAGAGTGAAAGCTTCATTCTGAAAACATCCCTTTGGCTGTGGTTAAGCCATATCTCCACCATATCCTTTCTTACAGGAGTGCTAGTCTTTCATGGTTCGCAAGAGAGCTTCTATGGAGTTTGGAAAGTAGGAGGCGAGGTACTGGCGGATTTGAAGTTGTGAGGCGGCATCATGAGTCATGTAGGGATAACTCAGGTGCTAGAGCGCTTGCCCGCGAAAGGCAAAGGTCCCAGGTTTGAGTCCCGGTTCCGGCACACAATTTTAATCTGCCAGGAAGTTTCATTACTGTCCTTGTTTCTTTGATGACTGTGAACGAAATAAAATTCTGTTGAATTGAAAGTGTGGCCTTAAAATAGCCATGCAATAATTTTGAATAAATATTACAACTAAATTTAAAGAAAGCTGCAACTGTAAGTCACATGCGCAAGTCATTTAAATGTTATTAAATCCGAATTAAACGTATATAATCACCACCTGTATTGAAAATGATGCTTATGCAACAGCCTTTGTGCAGGCTGGTACGTAACGTAATGATTGTGGAATGTTTGTGACCTGGAATCAAACTATCGCACCGCTAGCAAAATTATCAATAATAAAACTTTAAAATAACGGTCACGATATCTCATGACGCTTGTGCTTGCCTTTAAAGACAATAGTCAAACAGTAAAGTTTGATCATTGTACACACCAACAATCAGCGTGTATTCTTGTAATTCCAGCAAAGGCGGAAAATAGAAACTGCATGATGAAAATGTGCGAATAATGAAAAGGCAGGACCCAGTTTAAGAAATAAGAACTAGGAAGGAGATATTTAAGTACAACACCATGAAAATCAGAGCAATAGTGATACATTTTAATCTGCCAGGAAGTTTCATATCAGCGCACACTCCGCTGCAGAATGAAGTTTCATTCTGGAAACATCCCTTAGGCTGTGGCTAAGCTATGTCTCCACCATATCCTTTCTTCCAGGAGTGCTAGTCTTGCGTGTTTGCAGGAGAGCTTCTGTGAAGTTTGGAAAGTAGGAGGCGAGGTACTGGCGGAAGTAAAGTTGTGAGGCGGCATCGTGAGTCGTGTCGGGATAGCACAGTCGGTAGTGCGCTTGCCCGCGAAAGGCAAAGGTCCCAGGTTCGAGTCCCGGTTCCGGCACACAATTTTAATCTGCCAGGAAGTTTCATATCAGCGCACACTCCGCTGCAGAATGAAGTTTCATTCTGGAATAGTGATACAGTTTCATCCAGTCCGACTGCTAAGGCAAGAATGAGTCTCTATGCTACAGAACATCAGAACGTAGTTCTTTCAACTATTTTCTGAGACTATTTTGTTTCAGAGTATCTTAATTTCCTCTTATAGGTGCTACATTGTACCACGAGCTTTATTTCGACATGCAGAAATAGTCTCCGGCCAATGAGACTTGCTAGCTGCCAGCCAATGAGATGCTGCGTGCTTCTTAACCGGAGATACGGGAGCTACGAGCCCTCACGTACTAAACAAAAACTTCTTGTTTAACATATACCTGACCTAACTTTAACTTTAAAAAAGTGATCTGTAGCCTAGCCTTAAGAAGGTTAAGTATAGGTTAATTTTTTTTCTCTCTCTTTTTCAGCATTTCATTGGCTGACAGCTAGTGAGTTCTCATTGGCCGGAGACAATTTCTGCATGTCGAAATAAGGACTCGTCACAGTACCTCGATTATATTAAATCATTGACTTTTAAATAAATGTTGACTCAATACGAATTGAAACTAAGAAAATTATATGTATCACCTATCTGTTAAATTAGTCCCGCATAAAATAACATTACAAGCACTTAGCGACTTGCAACTAATTTTACACGTAATTTCAACCCTTTACAAAAAATATTTCGCTGATAACCCCAGAAAAATGAAGAAAGGAAATAAGTTTATCACTTACTACGGCATTCGATGTGACGTTGCAATTTATTTTTTGTACACATTAAGTTGTATTCACCATTACATATACCGTACCACTGAATGTTACTTAGAAATTATAGCAGAATACATACATGAGATGAGAATTCTTAAACTATAAAATCAGTGGCCCCCTCCATCGTGCATTAAGTTTCGAATTATTATTTTACTACTAGGTGTATCCAGAAAGCGAGTTTCCCTAATTTTTTAACGAAGACAACATTTTACATGAAAAATGTCTTTGGATACAGGTACAACAACGCTTGAGCTGCTTCCCGTCGTAGTCACATATTTCTGTGTCGTTGCAGGCTGCCTCCTACGAATGGGACCGGCGTGTGACGGACGTCTTCAGATGTTCGTCGTTGTCAAGACGATGGTCGGACGACGTGCCATGCAGCACAAGAGGCGTGAGGCGCTTACTGCGGGTGTTTTCCTGTTGCATGAAAATGCTCTTCCACATACGGCCTGGCTCACAGCAGTTGTTTTGCAGAAGTTCGGCTGGGAGCTGTCTGAAGGCGCAGCATATAGCCTTGACTTGCTCTCAGCGATTCCAACTTTTATTGCATCTCAAGAAATTTCTGTTCTCAGCTAGCAGTTTTACAACGATGAAGAACTGAAGATAACTGTAACATGCTGGTTTTTCACACGGGATAGACGTCTACGACACAGGAATACAACAATTAATCTCAGAATATGACAAGTGCGTTAGTTCTTTCAATGTCTATGTCGAAAAATAGCACAAACATTGGTGTACCTTAAAAGTCGACCACTGTACGTAACAAGTGCCTTGTTTTATCACTAAAAATTTGCAAATAAGGACCGTGAGAACTACCGGTTACTCCCTGCTATAAACCTTGTTCCCTGGCCCAAACTGAGAACTGACTCGTTTCAAATTACTTCAATAACAGGAAGTTAATACCACAGTGGTCAATATACATAGCAGCTCACACGTTATTACACACAGACATTAATAAGCAAGCCACCACAATAAATGTTATCTTAGAAAGGTGACTAAGAAAAGATTTATGGCGCAACGGAATTTAGACATAAGAAAATTTGCATCTGACCTTGTTCTCAGCACTTGTGAAGAATAATATTAAATAAAAAGGGAAGGTGTTCTAAAACTACAATTCATAGGCAACTAACGGATTATGCTGAACTTAAACTTGGTTATTCAGATATAAAACAAGCAAAATGGGGAACCAATTTCGTTAACACAATAAAAATGCATCTCTTACATGGATTAATGCTGACGGTGACCAGCCTAAATTATACATGATTTATCTTTACTGGAGGGAAGGATCATTCGATCACACACACGCAATGACAAAGCGAAACTCACCAAAATCAGCGTGCTGAGACGAGGCGGAAGCAAGCGCCGCTATCGTAGGCGAAATTCAGCAAGTCGGAGGTAGCTCAAAACACAACGTACAAAAACACTTTGAAGCTGGCTCTCTTTGAAGCTGTTTTGAGATGGTAAGTGTGTATAGCCAAGTTAAATTACATCTGAATTGGACCGCGAGCAAACACACTAACGGTGACTCAAGGCTACGTTACATGAACGAACTCCACTGAAGGTGAAGTGGTTGAAAGTCGGATTCATTATACAAAATCACGGTGGATTCTTAAGTTGCAGTCTGTTAGAAATCGATCTAGGTACTGGTTTTATATGAGAAGTGGCGTGAATTCAGGCGACTAGCTGCAGACCCCAGAAGTCAGAACTCGGACCCACGTGGTTCCAAAAACCGATAAAATTGAATAAATTCAGTTTCCGGTGCCCGGATGACATATCTGGCCATCAAACGTCGCGGGACGCGGCTCCGAAGCAAAAGAAGATTTTGGTATGGGACGCCGTTGCCAAACTCACAATTGAATTAATAAGAAAAAAAGAATGATTAGTATTATTACAAAACTTTGCTAGTTACGTGCATCACAAGTAGTTTCAATTACTATCTCGTGTCTCTAGAAGAATGTTCTAAGACTGTATATTTTATTACACTGATTTGTGTGAAAGGACATAAGACTGAAAATTTTACGCAAGTGTCACTGTGTTGGAAAGATTCATTTCAGCCATTAAGACACCCGAATATTTAAATATTGTGCTGAACTATATTTTTGAAACTTATAACAGGATTTATTCAATACTTTAAATACAGTTTTAGGGACTTATCAAGTTATAAAATGTGGAAACTGTGTGTTCGAGTTTGTGAATCGGCATCTTATTTTACAGCTGATTCATAAACTATATATGTGGTCTCTAGAACAACCGAGAGAATTTTCTAACAAATGTTTTGAGAAAATTTTAAAGAACAAACATTCACAGTTTGATTTATCTTGACAGTTCAATTGAAATTCAAGTTCCTATTTCGTACAAGAAACTTCTTCCTTCTTCAGACAGTTATATATACCAGTTTGAAGAAAATGTAAATGTCGCACATGGTCAATGGCTGCCATTCACAATTACCAGTAATCCATCAAACAGACGTCGTTCCGGCACCACACGCGAGTTGTTTTATTATGTCTTTCCTACCAACACTATTTGCAACACAACTAACAGTTTTTCTAAAATTCCACTCTACGTACCTCGAAAATTTTATTATTCGTAGGGCCGCTGCGGTGTGGCCGAGCGGTCTAAGACGCCTTGCCTGGGCATGTGTGTGTATGTTACCCTTGGATTAGTTTAACGAAGTTGTTTGTAAGCCTAGCATTGATCTCTATACTCTCTGGATGTTGAACTTCAGTTTTTTTAGCGTGCCAGCTATAGATATTCATATTTAGTTTCTTGCCAAATTCAAACATGGCTGCTAAGAAGCATTTAAAGAAAAAGAGAAGAAAATATGTTTCGATTCCGTTCCCATATCAGCCTACAACATCGAATAATGAATTAAATTCCAAATCAAGAGGTAAGCAAGCAATTCTTTGTCACGTTTGCCAAATTTAAACATGGCGGACAATGCGAAATCGTGTGCAAAACATATGAATGTGCAGGCACGCTGCAATTCAATGCTCAGACACCAGAGTTATACATCCAGTTTGTACAGAGATCACTGAAGCCTAGCGACTAATAACCAAAGAAGTTAAGTCCCATAGATTTACCACAGACATACATTACTAGACTGGCAAAGACGTATACAGCATCATTGGTGTCTGTGAAGCCTCGCCGCCATGTTTCTGCACTATAAACGTGTAAGCAGTCGTATGTATTATTAAAGAAAACAGTCGTAAAAATATGGATGAACTGATGTAATCACACTGTCTTCAGAGTTTTGTCGTAGGGGAATTCCGTTTGTTGTATATGGCTGGTATTTTTTCACTTGTAGTAAGCTTTGATATATACTGTAATAAGTTGCTTTGATTTGCAGTTATTATTATCCTGTTACCAATTTCATTCAACTTCAGATTTTCTTTTAGTAGTATGATCAACATAAAAGTATTGTTTATCGTGGATAACAAGTATCCTGTCTTTCGAGCGTTCTTACGAAATCTACAGTCTGCTCTGATACACACACTAAGGAGTCGCGTTTCCTGTTTTCATTAAACTGTTACCAGTTTCGATCAGCTTCGGCTTTTCTTTAAATAACATGACCGTTATAAATATGCTATTTGTCGTGTATAGCACATTATCTTTAGTCTTCTGAGTGATTTTTAGGTAACGACAGTCTGCTTTAACTGTACGTAACGACAAAATTTTACTTACCTTTCCGGCGACCTCACATGATTATGTTGGCAACATCAACAAATCGGTAGAAAGTCCTTGCCAACATTGTAATATTATTAGATATCCACACAGAGTGACTTGATTAGTGTTTCGTACAGACGATGAAGTAAATAAATAATGCTGTTCCTGCTCTAAGGTTGACATGTTCTTGTATGGAGGTCCGTGGCGGAGTTAGACATTGTGCTAGAAAGAAGAGAAGGGAATCTTTGGCACAATCAAAGAAAATATACATTAGATATACAATTTCTGTCGTTGATCCTGTGATATTCGTTTATTCTAGTTGGTGAATAAAAAGTTCAGTTTTCTCCTATATTTTTCAGTACTTTTAATTAGTTAGTTATAGTAAACTATCCATAGGCCTACCCTCGATCACTCAGCAAAAGTGAAACGAAGATTTCATGACAAAACATATGCGTTGTCACGCGACTGGCTAATGCCAACGTCACATGACAACAAAATCACGTGAGGCCTCCAGGACGGTAAGTAAAATTCAAGGAGGTTAGAATAAAGGGAGGTGGCATTATCTATGCAGAGCACATACGTCAGTTGAAGCCTGTCCGCCATCTTGGTCGGTGCTGGATTGCTATTTCTCCGTTAAAACTATGCGTTAAGTCGACCATCTTACTGTTAATGCACTGGACTGACAGTCACTGCGAAGTATGTACTTTCAAACAATATACTTTCTTGAATAAGTAGTAATAAATAATCCGCATATTATATTTGAAAACTTAATTTTTAACTGCTAATTTCGACTCGTTTAACACGTTGTACATCAAGGCGAAACCGTCGAATGTTTTATTTATGTTTTAAGTGATATAAAACATTAGCTCTACAATACGAACACTTCTCCAAAACTGACCAATATGGCGGAGGCAGGCTTCATTTTTCGGCATAAGGGCGTCTCCCTGTATCTAACCTCCTTGGTAAAATTTAACTGTCCATAACACGTTCGTCCCATTACACGATTCGACAATGTAGGTCTAGCCTATGTGTTAAATTCAGCTACTGTCAAAATATTAGCTCAAATGCAAATCGTGTTGAAACCAACTAGTAAAGCTCACAACGCTGTATCGCGTCAGAAGATCGTAGCAGTACCGCACGGAATGTTTTGGACGTGAGGTGAGGCAAGATGGCGGCGTAAAACTTCAGTTCAAATGTTTGTATAGCTTATGGGACTTAACTACGGGGTCATCAGTCCCTAAACTTACAAACTACTTATGAACCAGGCAAATGAACTAAGGACGGCAAATATATCCATGCCCGAGGGGGGATTCGAACCCCAGACCGTAGTGGCCGTGCACACCGTGGTGGAGCGCCTCAGTCCCCTCGGCCACCGCGGCCGGCCAGACTTCAGTGACAGACGCAAGTTTGCCAGTCTAGTAATGTACGTCTGTGAGATTTTCACAACATTTGAACATTTTCTGAGGTCACATTCATCATGAGATATGACGTCATAAGGACTGAGATGCATGACACAGAGAGCGGGGAAAAAGGAGATGGAACAAAAGGGTAGTAGGACATGGACAAAGTGAATGAATACATCCCGCTCAACGCCGGAAACTAACGCTAGCAGCTCTATAATTTTAACAAAAGTGCCAGAGCCCAGTACATGTATCACACTGTCAGAAGTATTAGAACGTTTTTCATTATAATTTTCGACTAAAGCATTTCATCAACAGGGTTCATTACCCGAAACTCTAAAGTTTACACTTCTCTATCATGTCTGAAAGTTTCTAAAATGATATCGTAATTATCTCTAAATGTAATCGCAGATGGCGAATAATTTGACAGCTGTTTTATTAGCCACTAGCTGAAAACCCGGCGTTGCCCGGGTATTTATTTATTTATTCGAACCTACATCTACATCCACATGGGATACTCTGCAAATCATATTTAAGTGTCTGGCAGAGGGTTCATCGAACCACAATTATACTATTTATCTCCCATTCCATTCTCGAATAGCGCGCGGGAAGAAAGAACACCTGAATCTCTCTGTTTGAGCTCTGATTTCTCGTATTTTATTCTGATGATCATTTCTACCTATGTAAGTGGGAGTAAACAATATATTTTCGAATTCGGAGGAGAATGTTGGCGTTTGGAATTTCGCAAGTAGCCCACGCTGAAGCGATAAGCGCGGTTGTTGTTATGATTCCCATCCCAGATCGTGTATCATTTCCGTAACGCTGTCTCCCCTGTATCATGTCCTCCGTCAAACCCACCTATTAAGGATCCCACACTGGGCTGCAATAATCAAAAAATGGACGGACAAGCTTAGTGTATGCAGTTTCTTCAGTAGTTCTGTTGCATCTTTTAAGGGTTCTGCCAATAAAACGCAGTCTCTGGTTCGCCTTTCCCACTATATTATCGACTTGTTCTTTCCAGTTTAGGTCTGAAGTAATAGTAATTCCTAGGTATTTTGTGGAGTTTACGGCCTTCACATTTGATTGATTTATGTTGTAAACAAAGTTTAACGGATTTCTTTTCGTACTCATGTGGACGACTTCACACTTCTCATTATTTAGAGTCAATTGCCAATTGAGTTAGTACTTTTCCTATCCACTCTCTCTCTCTGTCCATCTCCTTTTTTTTAAAAAACATGTTACATTTATCAGAGAATATATAAGAAATCACAGGTAAAAATGCACTCGTTTCGAAGAATCCAATCACGAAATTCAACAATAATGATTGTAATAATATCATAGATGTATCACTTGATGTAATGCGCGAAACGTCAAATCGATTTTTTTAAAGAGATGTATTAAAAGAAATTTCTTTTTTACTGATTTATTTATTTATTCTTATATTTCCTTATTCGTATGCTTATCCTTACAGAGAAAGAACTGAAGACATAGTAGCACACATAGACAAAATGTATGGTCTGTGGCATCACGTTTCGTGTACGTAACCTCCTTGCTATAGAGTGGCAAACGTCATCGCTGGCCGTCAGTCCGAATTTTCTTATAATTTGACGACTTTCAACCACCGTATCTTCCGCCCCCTTATAGCTGTCGGCATGGAACTGCTATGGTGTACAACGGGAGACTTCGGACAAGAATTACACACATTCCATTCGTTTGCGTTCTGTAGTTTAAATATTAACACACACACGTAGAATTTTATATACACCGATAACTTTCCATCCCAATACACTCCACCTTTTTATCATTATCAGCCGTCAAGCAACAATGCAACCAATAAAACCATTTTCAAAGAGTAAATATAATTTTCAAAGAATCATTATTGTTCCGCATTTCACGTTATATTCTTCAAATTACTAAATATCTATCAGATCGCTATAAAACCGTGCCTAAAACCTTCCTCAGGTATAAATTAGTAACTGTACAAATATTTAAGTCTCTGCATCATGTCGTTCGGACGTGATAAGCTTACACCGAACAGAAATTCACATAAATATATATAGATAAATAGTTATCCGATCGCCATAAAAACGTGCCTAAAGCCTTTCCCGGGAAGACATTAGTAACTGTACAAATTGTTAGCTCTTTATGTCTTGTGGTTCAGACGTGATAAACGTACACCGAACAGACATTCACATTTATAGATATAGAAGATAGATAGACTACGCATTAGTGACAGAAGAAAGTTTGTGGCGACCAGCGGCAACACCTGCTGGCCAGCGAGGCGTTTCTGGAGCGCCTTACGTCACCGAGGGCCCACCCTTGACATTCACGTGACACAGAAAAAAGTCCGTACGCCGTGCCGCACAAAGCGGAAACTGCCGTCGCCTTTGTGGTTCCACGTACCGGCCCAGCCGATTCATTTACACCCACACCTGCAAGTCACCTTACGGCATGTTGTGAAGGGTACTTTCTGTATCATTGACACGACCTCCCCTCCCTTTTCTTCAGCTGCGTTTGGTTCATTGGGAGAACGTACGCTAGTTAAATTCCGTGTGGGTTTGTAACTTTTTAGTGAGAATAAACGATGTATTCTTTGACCCTCAACGAACGTACGCTCTCGAAATTTTAACAGGTGACCATTACGCTACACACCGAGCGAGGTGGCGCAGTGGTAACACAATGAACTCGCATTCGGAAAAATGGTGGTTCAAATCCACCTCCGACCATCCAGATTTAGGTTTTCCGAGATTTTCCTAAATCGCTCCAGGCAAATGCCGGGATGGTTCCTTTGAAAGGGCACGGCCGATTTCCTTCCACATCCTTACCCAAACACTCCGAGCGTAACTCCGTCTCTAATGACCACGAAGTCGAAGGGACGTTAAACTCCAAGCTTCCTTCCTTCATTCCGCTATACCAGTGTTTTTCAACCTGTGGTTCGTGACCCCCAAAGTCTTGCTCGTGGGGTAATGGTCAAAGGCAGCATTGGTTGCACCGCAAAATAACAAGGGGTTCAGTAACACAAGAACGTATGCCTACGTGAAATTTATTTAATGTTCAAATCACGGAGGTTCTTGTGTAACACCCACTATGAACGGAATAGATCGTAGATTGTTTTATAATACAGAGTGTTAGCAATCAATAAGCGCGAAGTCTGCAAACTGTTTTTAGGAACCAAACGATAGGTAGAAGAAATAGAAACAATACGTAATTCGAAAAAATACAAAAAACATTGAGCAGGCAGAGAAGGAATGGGAGGAGAACTTTGGAGAGGGCATTAAAGTGCAGGGAGAGGAAATAAAAACATTGCTGTTTGCCGATGACATAGTAATTCTGTCAGAGGATCTGGAGGAGCAGTTGAATGGAATGGACATTGTCTTGCAAGGAAGATACAAGATGACCATTAACAAGAGTAAAACGAACGTAATGGAATGCAATGTCAGAAAATCAGGCGATGCTGAAAGAATTAGATTAGGTAATGAGACAATAAAAGTAGTAGATGAATTTTGATACTTGGGTAGCAAGATAACTTCTGATGGCCGAAGTAAAGAAGATATAAAATGCAGAATGGCTTTGGGAAGAAAAGCGTTTCTAAAGAAGCGAAACTTGTTAACATCCAATATTAATTTAAATGTTAGGAAGTCCTTTCTGAAAGCATTTGTCTGGAGTGTAGCACTGTATGGGAGTGAAACGTAGACGATAAGGAGTTCAGATAAACAGATGATAGAAGCTTTTCAAACGAGGTGCTACAAACGAATAATGAAAATTAGATGGGTAGATCACGAAACTAATGAGAAGGTGCTTAATAACAGAATCGGGGAGAAAAGGAGTTTCTGGCATACCCTGACTAAGAGAAGGGATAGATTGGTAGGACACATTCTGAATCAAGGAATTGTCAACTTAGCATTAGAAGGAAGCGTGTGGGGTAAAAACCGTAAAGCGAGACCGAAGTACAAATATAGTAAGCAGATTCAAAAGGATGTAGGTTGCCGAACGTATTGTCAGATGAAAGAAACATGGTATGTTTATTTGGCTCCTCTATTCCATCTATAAAGCCCACAATGACGAGAAATATAAGTATTGATGAAACAAATGTTTTGTATACTGCTTCATTTATTCTCCAATGAGCATCAGTTTGATACCTGACTTATACGCTATTCATGTATCACTTTGCTTCAGGCCCGCCGGTTCAAATTCTATCTGAGTATGTCGGATGCACACGAACTCCAACAACTTAAATGGGAACGTGCTAGGCCTCACTAATTCCCCGCACACGAATTCCGAAAATTTTACTTCAGAAAGACGTGCACTCCCTGCCTAAAATATGCGACGAATAAGCGGTATATACAAGTTTGAAACGTCCTTCTCCTTGAGAAAACTTCGACACAAGAATCTTAAGGAAAACAAATGAAAATCTGATTCTTATGTGTTGACGACTTACTGGCTGTCTGACTCGAACTTCCAGCGAGAGCGGCCGCGCACTCCACAATATGACGCTCCTGATCGCACGGCCATTCCCGAGCGGCGGAAATTAATAACAAGAAACCTAAATATATGTCCCGTATATCAACTTTTCTGTTTACGCTTTTTGAGTTAGAAGTGAGCGGACAACAATGGTTTTTTTCTGGTAAAAATCCTTGAATTTTCACGGAACTTTTTTATCTTTTGATAGCTGAAGACAAGTTCAGGCATTAAGACTTAGACCATTTCATACGGATAATAAGTGTGAAAAAGGGAACTGGCTTTATTTCTGTTTCTCATTAACTTATTTGAAACATAAAGAAGTGGGATATGAGTTTTGTGATCTAATAAGTATCATGCCACGAGATCCGTCACTCCAGCCGCCCCATCTCGGGTGTGGACACAGGTTCGGCGCCTTTTCGGGTACCGACCACAGGCAGGAATCCCCAGCATGAATATGTATGGACCCACCTGCTATCGCTGAGCACTTGGTGGACTATTATGCAAGAAACTCTGCTACTGCAGCTTACAGTGCGGACTTTCACACGCTCAAAGAAAAAGCTCTCTTTTCGCACACGTCGGCGGGGACAGTATTCAGTGAGAGGGAGTTCCAGAGTGCCCCCACTGCATGCCCGATACCACCCCAGGCCCAGATCGCATCCACAACCATTTTCTTCGTCACCTTTCGAAGGATTTTCGACTTCTTTCCCTGTTCAATTATCTCTTGGTAGAAGTTGTTTTCTCCGCTCAATGGCGGGATAGCATCATCCCGGTGATGAAACCTGGTGACGATCCACAGGTGGCTGATAGTTACCGACCGATTAGCCTCACCAACGTTCTTTGCAAGCTCCTCGAACGTATGGTTAGTCGGCGGCTCATGTGGATTCTTGAAGACTGTGGACTGCTCGCCCCCACAACAGGAGGGCTTCCGCCAAGCCCGTTCTGTCTTAGACAGTGCCGTTGGAGTCGGCTATCCGCACTGCTTTCATCAGGCGTGAGCACCTGGTTGCTGTCTTTTTCGCTCTTCGAAAGGCCTATGACACCATCTGGCGTCATCAGATTCTGGCTATGCTGCATGGCTCGGGCTTGAGAGGTCCACCTCCGCTGTTAATCAAGGCTTCCTCTCGCTTCGCACTCTTCAGGTTAGGGTAGGTACCCATCTCAAATCCCCTCACATCCACAGGGATCTGTTCTTAGTGTTCCGCTATTTCTAATCGCCATCAGCGGACTTGCTGCGCAGTGGGGTCATAGGTTTCCTATTCACTGTATGCCGATGACTTTTGTATGTATTACATTTCCGCAGGGAGCCATTCAAAAGGCTCAGTCCTGGGCCTTAGCCCATGGCTTTCGGTTCTCTGCCTCCAAAACTCGGATTATGCATTTTTGTCGCCGTCGGGCAGTGTTCCCAGATCCTGTACTGTATTTAGGTGATGAACTTCTTCGCGTTGAACAGGCGCATCGCTTCTTGGACATGCTGTTCGATGCCCGGCTCACGTGGGTACCACATCTACAACAGCTGCGACAAAAGTGCTGGAGGTACTTAAAACTACTGCGTTCCCTCAGCCACACTGCTTGGGGAGCCGCCCGTCCAACCCTCTTACAGCTCTATAAGGCCTATATCTAGGCGTAACTTCTGCGCTTCGGGTCTTAGACCCCATCCTACATACTGGTGTCCGTTTAGCAACAGGGGCTTTTCGCACAAGCCCAGTGACAAACCTCCTTGCTGATGCTGGTTCCCCCTTCCCTCCCCCCCTCACCCCCCCCCCCTCACCCCTGCGGTTCCGCAGGCAACAGTTGTTGGTCTCATATGTTGCCCGCGTTCCAAATAGCTCTCGGGCCTCCGTGTCCACTCCCTTCTCTCATCACTTCAATCCCTTCCCTTCCTTCCCACTTTCCACTAATCTTCCCATACTCCTCCTCGGTGTATTCCTCACGTGCAGCTAAGGTTGGACTTGTCCCAGGATTGAAAGCCTCCGTTTCACCATCGTTTCTCCGTCGCTATTCCACGCACTCCTTTACTCGTTCAATGGCAAATGTCTATACTGATGGTTCCCTAGTAGAAGGCAAAGCCTTGGTCACCTCGTTGAACAGTAGTCAATGCCAAGTGGGAGCTGCGGAGCTGGTCGCTATATCTAGAGCTCTGGAACATCTCCGATCCTGCCCCATCTGTACCGACTCCCTGAGTGGCTTTCAGGCACTTGCCAGCGTTTTCCGAAGCACCTGTTGATGTAGGCTATCCACGACTGTATCCGCCCTGCTCAAGTCAGGCCGTACTGTGGCCTTCGTTTGGACCCCTGGCCATACTGGCATAAGGGGGAATGAACGTGCTGATCAGTTGGCCAAGCAGGCCACCACGTCACGACCTTTGCAGATTGGCCACCAGGAAGGGGACCTCCGACAGGAGTTGAAACGCAAGGTCCTAGGGCTTCTGAAATCTGAGTGGACAGACGCGAGCGTACCAAATAAGCTCCGTGCAGTTAAACCCTCCACGGACGCATGGAGGGCCTCTCGTCGGGAATTTCTTGCTCTTTGCCGACTGCGTATTGGCCATACGTAATTAACACATGGCCACATCCTTCATCGAGAGGACCCACCAAAGTGCCGTTGTGGTAGTTTGCTGACGGTGGTCCACATTCTCATGAATTGTCCGCTTTTAGCTGCCTTGAGGCGCTCCTTTAATCTGCCAACTGAGCTTCCGTCAATTTTCGCTGACGATGCCTCCACAGCAGATCGTGTTTTAGGTTTTATTCGCACAGCTGGCTTTTATCGTTCTATTTAGTGGTGGGCTCATTTGGCCGTTGTCTTTAATTTGGTTTCTTTCTAGTCATAAGCTGGAAAGTTTTAAATGTGTGCAGAGTGACTGGCTCATTCTGTATAATCCTCGTGATCAGCCAGCCAAACTCTTCTGCTGTAATATTTTAGTTTTGTTGTCTATTTGGTTAACGCCTCCTGTGTCTTCCGTTTTATGTTGTCATTTTACCATCGACTGACTCTGTACCCAGCGCATACTGCACAAAGTTTTCTGGATGTGAACTTGTACTTGGGAACAGGAGACTGATAACCCAGCAACTGAATCCCCTTTAAACACCCAAAAACAACAACAACAACACTCCACACAGTTCGCAGACTACCTGTTGGAAATTTTTATTGATGAGAAAAATAAAGTCGAGTCCTCTGCGCTTTGGAGACCTACAAAAGCATGCAAGAGCTTTCATTCTCGTTTCAATTCTTCGAATCCACACACCCAACATTTATATCTTTTACTGCCCTGAGAGCAGTGGAAACAGATTCTTAAATTCGGCAAAGTAGTGACAGGAGTGGTTCCTTAGCAAAAGTGAACAACAATACCAAAGAAACAAATATTTATCTAGAAAAAATCTGCAATTTGCAAAACGGCAAAATTGACTGTTTGCCTTTTTACGTGTGTTTTTTACAAAATTAAATGTTTTCCTTAATTTCTAAGTATTTTATGAATAGAAGTATTAGCAACACAATTACGTTATTATATATTTTATTACATCTCCTTTCTCTCAATTCTGAAATTTACGGTTTTGTACATTCTTAATTTGTCGTTTTGTACACCTTGAAGTAAAATGTAATAAATTTTCTTTACTTCTTGTATGTGGCTTATTGATGACAAAGCGAAAATTGCGAGGCTGCAAGACAGTTGCGGAGTTCCTGTACCGGTGGTCGGGACCGTTCTGGTCAAGTTGAGAATTCGTGTATTCAGCAGGTATAGTTGCAGAGTTCGTGTGTGTCAGAGTAGGTCCTTGCCCTAACTCCACCGCCCTCCCTCCTCTATAAATTAAAAATAGAGAAGATTTTCTAGAAATGATTAAATTCTGAAGTTTTACGTGTATTTCATTTCAATAATGAACGAAATAAAGATTTCTTACCTCTGATGAACGGTCATCATTACAAACCTCAAATAAAGAAAGAAATCCATATACTTCTATAGCCTCATAATACTTCTTTACCTCACTGCAATCGCAGCATATTCGTCTCTCACCCTTTCCTAGCTAGCCCAACACTTTCTTCTCCAAGCGCACACGCGCCGCGCCTCCAGCGATGCAACAAAATAAAGATAAACCTGAGCAGGTTAAAATAAAGGGAGATGGCATTATCTATGCCGCGCACATACGTCAGCTTAACCCAGATGCTGTCCCGCCATGTTGGTGAGTTGTGGAATTGTATTTCTCCGTTAAAAATATGTGTTAAATCGATCCTGTTACTTTTAATGGATTGAACTGACAGTCAGTGCAAAGTATTTACTTTCAAACAATATACCGGGTGATTAAAAAGTCAGTATACACTTGAAAACTTAATAAATCACGGAGTAATATAGAGAGAGGTAAAAATTGACACACATGCTTGGAATGACATGGAGTTTTATTTGAACCATAAAAAACAAAAGTTCAAGAAATGTCCTACATATGGCGCTTCATCGCAGTAGACGAGGAATAATGTTGTGAACAGCACTGTAAAGCACGTCCGGAGTTATGGTGAGGCATTGGCGTCGGGTGTTGTCTTTCAGCATCCCTAGAGATGTCAGGCGAATCACGATACACTTGCGATTTCATGTAACCCCAAAGCCAATAATCGCACGGACTGAGGTCTGGGGACCTGGGAGGCCAAGCATGACGAAAGTGGCGGCTGAGCACACGAACATCACAAAACGACGCGCGCAATACATTTTTCAAAACTTTTTTTGTTCTAATAAAACCCTATGTCATTTCAAGCATGTGTGTCAATTTTTACCTCTCTCTCTATATTATTCCGTGATTTATTAAGTTTTCAAATTTATACTAACCTCTTGATCACCCGGTACTTTCTTGAATAAATAGTAATAAATACTTCACACAATATATTTGCAAATTTAATTTTTATGCTAATTTTCGCTCTTTTATCACGTTGTTCGTCGCGGCAAAACCGCCGGACGTTTTATTCCTGTTTTAAGTGACATAAAACATCAGCTCTGTTACAGGAACACGTCTCCAAGACTTAGCAGTATGGCAGAGGCAGGCTTCACTCTTTCAGTGTCAGGGTTTCTCCCTGTGTTCTAACCTCCTTGGATAAACCAAACTCTGTTGTTGCCAACATATTGTAATATCTGAATTTGTTGGACGGTATAAATTGTGTAATACTTAAGTTCATTGGAAGATGCAACAGTGGCATACAGCAGTGGCGTGACGTGCAAGCCAGCTGGGGCTTCTATATAAGGACGCAAGTGACACTCCGGCCCGTGGACTGGCGGACGGCAGGATGACCAAATAGGGGCACAGGAAGAGTGCAGACTTCTCATAAGAACAACTTTTTCTGTGGTTAGCGGTCGGAAACCATCGAAAGTGGTCATGATAAGTGTATGTGTCACAGAGGCCATTAGAGGCAGTCATGTTAAGCACTTGGTTTTTAAGATGTTTTACTAAGCTGAGAGGTGCACCCTCTCATTAAATGCATTCATGCCCCAATCCACCCCCTCGCGGCATTTAAATTAATTTCCAGGTTTGTTTTGAGAAATGTCATGCAGTGGACGACAGTAGTTAGGTTGCTGTTGGGAAATTTTGGTGTGAGGAGACGGGCTCCTGGTCGACAACGCTATATTTGCTTCTCAAAGCTCGGCTTGTTAGCTATACGGAAACGCCTGGAGGCAATATTGACACAACTTTGTTCAGCTCAGCCCGCAGCCGGCGATGGCGTTGTTAGTATGAGGGAGAGTGTCCGTTCAGAATTTCCGACTCACCATTCTTTGTAAGCGACGGTCTGGCACAACAGCCGCATGAAATCGGCACCCCACTGCGCCAAGAGGTCGGTGGAGACTCCGCGTCCGTGTCTGAATAATGGGTCGATCCCTTTAGTGACGGGTGGAACAGCTTCCACGTCAGTGTTCAGATGACTGGGTGCCTCAGCGAAGACTGCCGCTCCGGGGAAACAGCCAGTGGCACCCTTCAAATAGTAAGCAATAAATACGAAGATGTTCAACGCCCATGGGAAAAGTAGGCGCAAACACTAGTTTCGCTGGCAAAACGCGAGGTAGTAATATCATTTCCGAATCCAGCGCAGAAATAGTATTAATCTGCGTGAACCGCAAAGGAACGGGTTTAAGAGTCGGAATTGATCGGATTTTAGCGCCAACCTTGTGATTGGCCGCTCGTAATGTGGGGGCGACAATTACGGATCCTCGTGGACAGTAGAAGTTTAGTCAGCGTCTAGACTTCAAGTCGGAAGCTAGTGAGAAGTTCCAGTTTAGATTCTACAGAGCGACCTTGTTTCAGGAAAGCAACTCTGAAGTTCTCTCTGCTCTCCATAGCGGGAGCAAGTCGTGCTTGTCGCTTTCAACTTTGCCTCTGTGTAACAATCATCACGACTCGAGACAACTCGCAATAGCAGCATCACGACGTGCCGCCGAGACGGTAACGTATCAGCAGCCATGGCTCGTAATTACAGTCTGTCGACCACGGCTCGTTGCCTGGGACCTAGTTAATGCATGTTCGAATCAATACTGAAGGAACATCTCTCACAACTTGCTACAGCGAGTTGTTTGATGGCTAAACGTGAACGCTTTGCACCACCTTCATTTCCCCACTTTGTCATTTACGGGTTTCTCACATAACAATTCTCTGTTAAAGCTTATTGTTTTTAATAATTTACATTCGGGTTTCTTTAGTATTAATAAATGTGTTTTACAGACTCTTTAAAATACGCTCTGATGCCAAGATCTACTCGTTAATTTAGTTATTTTATAAGTTTCTAGATAAGGGGAATTAATTACTTGATGAGTACCATTGTGTCCAATTCCATCTTTTAGTTCGAATCAAGACAGCCCCATTCATTCATTTAAACATTCCATTTCATTTTTTTCTCCTAGTCAGATGTGTATCAGTTGCCAACTTCACTTTTAACAATTTCACAGGCCAGTGCTACAAATTTGCACGTTGTGTTTCAAAATATCCCCCTTCCCAGAGCAATGGATAGGATAAGTTTTCGTATAATAGTAGAAGTGACAAAGTGTAATAAACAATATAATATACAGATTCAAAACCGTGCTCTTGCTCGCAAGGTGAATAGATAAGAAGTAACCAATCATGGTTACAGCCTCAAACACTGATCCACTGATCCTGGAGGAGCCTAGCATCTATTGGCACACACTACAAAAGACGCAAAGTTAGAGGGTTCTGAAAACATCGCGAGATGTGACGGATTTGCACTTCTCCAAGTGCAGCCCTCAAGTGTACAATTGCTCTGTAACAACCAGAGACTGAGTCACCCAAGGAGAGTGTTACAGTAGCTAAATGGAAAACGAAAATACATCAAGGGCAGGCGTCCAATTAATACTTGTGCTCTCTCAAGGTACAGTTATAAAATAATCACTGAGGGACTGTGATAACAAAGGAGAAGCGTGGCGCACATTGATGTGCGTCGAGATTCTGCCTAATGGGCCCTCACTGGACAGGAAGCGAGAGCGAGGCGAAGAAGAAGAAACACCCGAGTCAGGTCGAGAAGAAAACAATGTTACTGGGAAGCGCAACAGAGTTTCTTCTGGCATTGCTGAGGCGGAGGGCGGTGACGGGGACCGTGACAAAAAGAACAGTTACTGGAGAGGCGTCGTGGGAGGAACCGTTGCAGAAGATTATCTGAAACCAACGCAACTAAAAAAAGAAGTCCAGTAGTTTCCATAATCGAACAAGTCAGCTTTAAAAGTGGCAGAGTTGAGGAGAAAATAGCACACTCTGAGAATGATGAGCCTCAACTTCTGCTGAAGGCCGATGCATCACTCAGGTCACTGTCGCCGCCGCAAACCCTGTTACGGTGTACAGGAAGTATAGAGTTACTGCCTTCAAGTCTGCGGTTTGTGACAGGTAGTTACCAGTAAATGCTATTAGTACATCGCATTAATTTTCAGTGACCTTAATTATTAGTTTTAATTAGGCTTTACGACTGAGGCGGGATCGGGGACGCAGCAAGCCGTGGTGGGGGTTAAGTCTCGTTGTTCTTTCGGGTTCCCTGGTCAAACTCAGTTCAGTGCTGATTTGCCGAAATTCCTTATCAAAGCAGACTTGTAAAGGTTGTTGTTCTTCACAGGTTTGCGGCCGGATTATGTCGATCTGCTTATACGATATTTCGGCGGTCCACCTGGCCACCATCTTCAGGTATGACTCGTGCACAATCACGTCGTCGGGATTGTGCACCAGTCATACCTGAAGATGGCGGCTAGGTGGACAGTCGAAATATCGTATAAGCAGATCGACATAATCCGGTCGCAAACCCGTGAAGAACAACAACCATTATTACGCCGGGAAAATCAACGGAATTACAAAACTTGGTAAATACTCCAGAATTCGAATACAGTACATATGGCTGCAAGCGTAACTTAGAAGTCGATATCCTCAAATTAAAGCAATTATCTGGGCACGTATAACAGGTCTAAAAGAAGTAAAGTTAATAGTTGGGAAAGTCTACACCAGGTAGTGCATAGGTATCCGGGCCATGTAATATTACTCGGAGGTGACTTCAACCTTAAGAGTATAGATTGGGACCACGCTAGTTACATTTCAGGCGGTACAGACGAGCAGTCTTGCGAGCTACTTTTGGACGCATTCTCCGAAAACTGTCTTGAGCAGTTAAACCGGCAACCCACGCGCAATGGAAATATTCTAGACCTTATAGCCACAAACAGGCCTGACCTTATTAACGATGTCCGTGTAGAGACAGGAATTAGTGATCATGATATCGTCATAGCGTCGATGGTGACCAAAGTTCATAAACCAGTCAAGAAGGCTAGGAGCGTGTTTTTGTTGGGAAGAGACGACAAGCAAGTGTTACGATCGCACTTAGAAAATGAATGGGCATCGTTTAATTCTGGGACTATGGATGTAGAGGAATTGTGGACTAAATTTAAGTGCATTGTTAATAAAGGGTTAGAGAAATATGTGCCAGTAAAGACGATTAAGGATGGAAAAGATCAACCGTGGTATAATAATAATGTTAGAAAGCTGCTGAGAAAGCAAGGGCTGTTGCATTCTCGATTCAAAAAAGAACACGCAAATGATGACAGGCAAAAGTTAGTAGAGATTCGTGCGTCTATAAAAAGATCGATGAGTGAAGCATACAATAATTATCATAGCCATACCTTAGCAAAAGATCTTTCCGAGAACCCGAAAAAATTCTGGTCCTATGTAAAATCGATAAGCGGGTCAAAGCCCACTGTCCAGTCACTAGTTGATCATTCCGGGGCAGTAATAAAAGAAAGCAAACGGAAAGCTGAAGTTCTAAATTTAACCTTTAAGAAATCTTTCACGCAGGAGAACCGCACAAATATACTATCATTTAATCAACGTACTAATTCCGAAATGGAGGACATAGTAATAGGTATTTCCGGTGTAGATAAGCAGCTGAGAGAGCTAAATACGAAAAAGTCTGCTGGTCCGGATGGAATACCTGTTCGGTTTTACAAAGACTATTCTGCGGCATTGGCCCACTACTTAGCTTGCATTTATAGCGAATATTTAATTCAGCGCAAAGTTCCTAGTGATTGGAAAAAAGCGCAGGTGACTCCCGTGTATAAGAAAGGAAAGAGAACTGACCCATACAATTACAGGCCAATATCGTTAACAGCGGTTTCATGTAGAATTTTGGAGCATATTCTCAGTTCGAATATTGTAAATTTCCTTGAAACTGAAAAGCTTCTTTCCATGAATCAGCATGGGTTTAGGAAACATCGTTCATGTGAAACTCAGCTTGCCCTTTTCTCACATGACATCTTGCGAGCCATGGACGAAGGGCAACAGGCGGATTGTGTTTTTCTCGACTTGAAAAAGGCGTTCGACGCGGTGCCACACTGCAGACTGCTAACGAAGATACGAGCATATGGAATAGGTTCACAGATTTGTGACTGGCTGGAAGACTTCCTAAGTAATAGAACGCAGTACGTTGTTCTCGACGGCGAGTGTTCATCAGAGACGAGTGTATCGTCAGGCGTGCCCCAGGGGAGTGTGATAGGACCGCTATTATTTTCTATCTATATAAATGATCTGATGGACAGAGTAAGTTGTAATTTCGGCTGTTTGCTGATGATGCTGTGGTGTACGGGAGGGTGTCGTCTGTAACTGACTGTAATAGCATACAGGTGGACTTAGACAAAATTTCTAGTTGGAGCGAAGAATGGCAGCTAGCTCTCAATGTAGAAAAATGTAAGGTGATGCGCATGAGTAGAAAAAACAATCCTATAATGTTCGAATACAGCATTAGTAGTGAGCTTCTTGATGCTGTCGCGTCGTTCAAATATCTAGGCGTAACATTGCAGAGCGATATGAAATGGAACGAGCATGTAAGGACAGTTGTGAGTAAGGCGGACCGCCGACTTCGATTTATTGGGAGAATTTTGGGAAGATGTACTTCACCTGTAAAGGAGACCGCGTATAAAACGCTTGTACGACCACGTCTTGAGTATTGCTCAAGTATTTGGGACCCGCAGCAGATTGGTTTGAAGGAAGACATAGAGGCGGTTCAGAGGCGAGCAGCTAGATTTGTTACCGGTAGGTTCGACCAATGCGCGAGTGTCATGGAAATGCTCCGGCAACTCAATTGGGGATCGCTGGAAGAAAGACGACGTTCTTTTCGTGAATTTCTGTTACGTAAATTTAGAGGGCCGGAATTTGAAGCTGAGTGTAATACGATCTTGCTGCCGCCTACTTACATTTCGCGTAAAGATCACAAAGACAAGATAAGAGAAATTAGGGCTCATACGTAGGCATATAGGCATTCTTTTTTTCCTCGTTCAATTTGGGAGTGGAATAGGAAAGGAAATGCCTAGTAGTGGTACAGTGTACCCTCCGCCACGCACCTTACGGTGAATTGCGGAATATGTATGTAGATGTAGAGAACTAGCTTATACTAAAGACGGCACAAACATCCATGCCCGAGGGGGGATTCGAACCCCCGACAGGGAACGGTCTCACGCATCGTAGAAGACGCCTCAATGCGCTCGGCCGCTCCGCCGCGGCAGCAACTTAAATCACTTAACAAAAGCTAGACTTCCGGTCCACACTGCACACCACTTAATTTTTTTTCAGAGTATTCTGATGCAATAATTTCTTACCTAGCTATCTTACGCAAGTGCTCGTTCAGCAAAACATTCATCCCCAAAGACTAGAAAGTATCATACGTCATTCCAGTATTCAAGAAGGGCAATAAGAATCATTTGCAAAATCATAGCCCGATATCGTTAGCGTAGATTTGCAGCAGATATATATATATATATATATTGTTTAAACATTATGAACTACCCGGAAGAAAACGATCACTTGTCTCATAGTCAACACGTATTTTAAGTAGAGTCTTATGATGAGGGCTATCGACAAGAGATATCAAATTAATTCCATGCTGTTAGATTTCCGGAAGCCTTTTGACACTGCACTGTACCTCAAAGCAGTGGCGGACTAGGGGGTACGGGGGTCAGACCGCCTCGTGTCTCTCATCTTGGAGGCCTCCAAATACCTCAAAAGAAGTTTTTTTAAGCATCCTTGGCCTCTCGTCGTTCTGGGGCCTCAAAATCTCGGTCATACATGTATTTCCAAGTGGAAAGGGGGGGGGGGGCTCATTTTGTTTTGCTCAGCCTTATTCCAACAGCCTTAGTTCGCTTTGGAGTCGGTAAGAAGCATTTCCTCTGTCTCGGTTCAGACAAGTCGGAACTATCAATTGTCTAATTCGAACATTTGACCGCCAGTCAGATTCCAATGGAATTGTGCAAAAGTGCAAATTGGTCGTGTCAACGGTTATGATAGCAACTGCAACGAATCTAAAACTTTCCAATTTCTTTTCCGTAACCTATACAACAATTTACAGTTGGTCTATTGTTTACAGATTTAAGAAAGAATTTTAGCCGGTACGTTAATAGCGAATTTTAGGCGGTATGCCGTACGGCCCCATACTGGGCCAACTAAAGCACTGTGGTTACCCACACACCTTTCTTTGCAATGCAGTGGCGGCGCTGGGCGTTGGCGACGTCGGCGACCGCAGACGGCCTCGCGCCTGTGGGGACCTCGCAAAACATTGTTAAAATTTTAGCTTCTTTGTTCTTTTCTTTTTAATTTGATGTATAACGGCAGTTTTCAACTGCTAGGTCATGTAGCGACAACCTACATCTAGTCGGCCGCGGTGGCCGAGGGCATTGAGGCGCTCCAGTCACGGTCTGCACGGCCACTACGGTCGGGGGTTCGAATCCCCCCTCGGGCATGGATATTTGTGCCGTCCTTAGGATTAGCTAGTTCATAAGCAGTTTGTAAGTTTAGGGACTGATGACCCCGTAGTTAAGTCCCATAAGCTATACAAACATTTGAACATTTGAAGTTAAGTCCCATAAACTATACAAACATTTGAACATTTTGAACCTACATCTAACTTGCATTAGCTTAACCAAAGGACGAACACAACATCCGTACCATAGGATAGAATTCAAGTGCGATCTCGCGCACCGTGGTATAACGCCTTAGTGCCCTCGGCCATTCCCGGACGGCAGCTATATAGTTCTCCGTATTTATTTCCGTATGAGTGCAGCAGTGATGAAGTTTTCAGTTAAATACTTTGAGTTATCGAAACTGAGTTTACTGTTTGACACATTAAGCAATAAAAACAATGCAACAAAACACAATGACGACAGCCCAGCTCAGTTACAACGGGGCAGTGACACCGTGCTGTTAGCACACGCTGTGCAGCTGATAGCGAGCATCGTCACCCCAGCACGGCTCGGAGTCTAACGAGGGCCGCCGACTGTTAGCATTCAGTTAAGGGAATTCCATTACAAAACCTGTCGTCAGTCTGCGCATACGCAGTAAACCGCTTTGACAAAACGACCCACAAAACTTAGTGTGTCAAGAGAAGCGCACTTATAACCCTTCAGTCTAAGTTTCTTGTCGTTACTGAGTGAAAACTTTGTTGTTTCTTTATTGTAAATAAGTTTAACGTATATTTCGAACATTTATCATACTGTTGTGATTGATTTCATATTTGTAATCTAAGTCAGTACTGAGATGCATTTCTTAGCACATTTATTTGTCTGTAAAGCATAATTTATGTTACTGTTGTAAATTTTATGTGAGTGCTACGGTCTGATTAAAATTACTTGATAGTTGAACTAGTGGTGGAAATTGCCTGTTGGAGGTTTGGGCCGGCCTAGAAAACAAACTGAGGCTTCCACGTTAAATGCCGCATCGGATACTATCTTCATTTGGTGTCTTAACAAGGTATGTAGTTGTATGAAAATATGGTTCAAACTGACTTCCCTTGTTACTTTTATAAAATAGCTATGTTGTTCTTTTTACAAAGGATATCATAATTTTTATCTTCCGTTGTCCGGATCTATTATTTATGTTTTGCGATAAAGCCGACATAGAGCGAGCATAGCCGCTGGCTATTACTAGACGAAGATTCATACGCAGTGGGTGTGTTCAGCAGAAAAAATTGCTGATCATGATGTCTACAAAAAATGTTCAAATGTTTGTATAGTCTATGGGACTTAACTGCCGGCCGTGGTGTCCGAGGGGACTAAGGCGCTCCAGTCACGGTCTGCACGGCCACTGCGGTCGGGGGTTCGAATCCCCCGTCGGGCATGGATATTTGTGCCGTCCTAGTTCCTAAGTAGTTCATAAGTAGTTTGTAAGTTTAGGGACTGATGACCCCTAGTTAAGTCCCATAGACTATATAGACATTTGTATGGGACTTAACTACGGGGTCATCAGTACCTAAACTTACAAACTACTTATGAACTACTTTCGAACTAGGACGGCACAAATATCCATGCCCGAGGGGGGATCCGAACCCCCGACCGTACTGGCCTTGCAGACCGTGACTGAAGCGCCTCAGTCCCCGCGGCCACCGCGGACGGCATGATGTCTACAGTTGGTAAAAATCATTGATTAAATGTAGATGTCTCTATGGGTAAGCTTTGAGAAAGTAATTGTAGACTGTAATACTAAAGCTGAAAATCAATAAATCTGTGGCAAACTCAATCATTGCAGTAATGTGCGTATTTTTATATTGTACTTATAGTACACCTGTGTAGATAGCATAGGCTTCAAAAAACATTGATAAAATTCTTGAAGTAGATTTGGTAGTTTTTCTACACTGTTCCATGTATCATGCAACTTGTTGTTTCCGAAAATTTACCTCTGGGGCTTACGACGGTTTGCAAATTCATATATACATTGAACTTTTAAACGCAATTGTACCATATATCGTGAAACAGAAGAAACAAAGGAACAGACTGATATAACTAAATTTGGGATATACCTACTGGTTCGCTTATAATAACTGAAGAACTCGAGTCTCCATAATAAAAAATCGCATAGTAGGAATACATGTGGAAAACACTCACACACACTAACATTCTTGACATCCATTTTGTAGTATGTACGGATTTCTTAAATAATTCCTATTTTTTATTACTTGTTGTTCTGGCATCATACATGGCAAAATATAAAAACTACCCTACCATGTATGACGATACCACGTCAAACTCTTTCTATACTATAACACTGAGTACTTTTAAGCACCGTCAAATGAGGTAATTGAGGACAGCATGGTATATTTGCTCATGCGCTCTGCATAATAACAATTTTCCGCTCACTTTCACTTTCGTACAAAAATTACTTTAAGAGAGAAACTGTATATTCGCATTCCGCGACTTTTGTTTTGAGTCTTATGTAAGCCTTGATAAATATCCGATTAACAGTGTCGAGGTTGAAATTTCATGCAATATTGTGAATTGGAAACTTTCTGTTGTTAGCCACTTTATTTGTGTGTCTCAGGCAAAAACCGTTGCACATCCACTCCACTTCACTGACAAAGAATGAAATGTAATACAACGTATGGAAGTTACTATAAAAACAACACCAAAACAGTCCGGAATCACCCCATTTGATGGAACTGCATTTATCAATTTACATAACAAAAAATAATTTGTTGTTCATCATGTCTGGAGGGACCTCAAGAAAAACAGACAGGAGGAAATGGAAATCCGTTGCATCAAAAAGAAGAAGAAAGGCTAAGATAGATATATATCCGACCAAGCTATGAGTTTGAGCTTGATGAAATTTCTGAAGAAACCAACTTCAGGTGAATCTGCTCCAGAGGCCTCTGATGAATCTGTCCTCCAAGTTACTGCAGTCGATGAAACAGAACCAGGGTTAATTAAATCCTATATCCTTTCTGATACAGCATCAGAATTTGGCGAAACTGATGTTATCCAACATTCTGAGCCGAATAAGGAGTTAAAATGTGGACACTGTTGTGATTCAGAAAATCGCGAGGGTATTGTTCATAAAACAGAGTCATTTACAGAATTAGATCCGGGCAAGTGGGTGTTACCAGTAACAGATTCACAGCGTCATGACTTAATTCAAAGTGGACCCAAACAAAACCTCGAGAAATCTGATGACAGTTACACTAAAAACGCAAATAAAAGAACTTTTAGTAAATTTCCTTTTACTAGAAAATTGAGTAACGGCGAAGAGCAACATCGCAAGTGGTTGGTTTACTCCATATCTCAAGGAGAAAGTTTATTGCTTTCCATGTTTTTTTTTCACATTTTCAGACACAGTTAGTAAAAGAAGGCTGTTGTGACTGGAGAGATCTGAGTAGGACATTACAAACACATGAACAAGGTCAATGACTCTTGGAGTAAATAGATGGAATTCAATAAAGAAAAACAATAGGTAATGAAAACGAAAGACTGATTAGGAAATCACAAAAATATTGGTATAACTTGCTTGAAGGATTGATCGATATTATCGATATTAGCCTCACACGATCTCGCATTTAGAGGTCATCGAGACTCCCTTAATCTGAATGATACTGGAAACAGCGGAAATTTCATAGACCTATTTAAACTGTTATCCAAATATGATCTAAAACTAAAAGAACACTTGCAACGTATTAGTGAAAAGTACTTTCTCAGTATTATCTGAGCCACGAGATCCAAAATGAATTAATTTAATTAATGTCAATATCTGTCATTAACGAAATTGAAAAAGAGTCAGACAAGCAAAATATTCTGCTTCATGATCGATTGTATCAGAGATGTGAGCTGTGTGGAACAAATGTCAATAATATTAAGATTTTAAATTCCTCAACTGGAGACATAGAGGAACACTTTGTTCGGTTTATTGCCATTGCAGAAACAGAGGGAGAGTACTTAACAATTGAAGTTTTAAAGGAACTAGAAAATAATGATATAGATATAAAAACTATCGAGTACAGGGATATGATAACGGCGCCAATATGGTTGGCATTAATAAAGGTGTTAGACCAAAATTACTCAATATTAATCCACGAGAATTCTCTGCGGCATGCGGATGCCATTCTTGGAATTTCATTCTCGTTGATACAGCTAACGCAACTACAACATTTTTCGACTTCATTCAAATTTATGTGCTCTTTACTAGGTCTATCAAGCGTTGGGAACTTAAAAAAAGGTAAAGCAGTCAACAATCCGAAGATTTATTTGAACACCACAGTGCTTTACTAGGCATGGTCCTGTTTGGAGGTGGTATGCCGTTGCCTTCCTCCGACCTTCGAACTGACTTACCCAGCCAGTTATAGGGGGACCTACAATTTAACGTGGGTTCCAAACCACTGTGATGCTCTATATTTTTCACATCAGCAATACTGCCAGAGGTGAAAGAAACGGAAAGTGACAGATAAAAATCATAGGGCGAGGCGGGGATCGAACCCGCAACCTTTGGATTTTTAGTTTGCCGCTCTACCATCGTGCTATCGCCCTGCATTTTGGAAACTGGTAAAAACTACATTACAATTGACATTGAAACCTCTGTCTGAAAGAAGATGGGAAAGCAGAAATGGAGCACTAAAAGCTATATTATTCCAATCTGATGATGTCATCGAGAATGTGAATGAACTTAAAAGTAAAACTGGTGATTCTGAAACTCTTAGTGACTGTGAAGCAGTCTTAACCAAAAGGTAAACTTTTGAGTTTGTTGTTTCAATACACGTGTGGTACGAGATTTTACTACATTTAAAAAATATAAATAAATAAATAATGGCAGTTGGTTCAAGTGAATCTGAAAGTAGTTGTTGACTCTTTACGTTCATTTCGTGACCAGATTTGAGGATTCTGTATTACAAGATTTGAAACATACGTTGCAGAAGTTCGAGTGTTTGTAGAAAAAAGTAGGTACAACACTGAGTCTGAGTTTAAAAAGAAAAGAATAGAACAGAAAAAAACGAATGTTCGTTTACGAACAAATTCATGAACCAATACAATCTGCTGAAATGCAGTACAGAGTTAATTTTTTTAACACAATGGTAAATGTCGATTCAAAGCGCTTGAAGAATATTTTGAGCGAATTGGTTTTATCTATATCAATTATTTGAAATCGTAGGAGGACCTTCTCAAGCATTGTAATGATTTAGGTATGATACTCCGAAAAGGCGAAAATAGTGACATACAGCGTTTAGAACTTCACCAAGGAACTCAAGCTTTTAAAATTCAATCCACTAGACTCAATCAAAGACGCAAAACAACTTATTCAGTACATTTTAGAAAATAATGTGGAAGGAGTATATTCAAATGTTTATGTAACAATCAGAATCATGCTCACAGTTCCAGTCAGTACAGCTTCGGCCGAGGGATCATCATCATCATTAGAGACTGATTATGACTTTCAGCGTTCAGTCTAGAGCATAGTACCTCTAATAAAATTCCTCCTATTCAATGCTAACATTGATGCCTCGTCTGATGTTATGCCTTTCACTTCAAAATCATTCTGAACCGAATCTAAGTACTTTCTTCTTGGTCTACCTCGACTCCTTTTACCCTCCACTGACGAGTTCATGAGTCTCTTAGGTAACCTTGCTTCTCCCATGCGTGTTACATGATCCCACCATCTCAGTCTGTTCGCTCTAACTGCTTCATCTATGGTGTTCATTCCCAGATTTTCTTTGATTTCCTCATTATGGACACCCTCCTGCCATTGTTCCCATCTATTGGTACCTGCAATCATTCTTGCTACTTTCATATCTGTAACCTCTGTAACCTTTATCCACCCAACTTTCACTCCCATACAACAAAGTTGGTCGAAGGCAGAACGGTGCACTGCTAACTTAGTTTTTGTCCTTACTTCCTTCTTGCAGAAGAGAGTAGATCTTAGCTGAGCACTCACTGCATTAGCTTTGCTGCACTTCGATTCCAGTTCTTTCGCTATGTTGCCATCCTGTGAGAAAATACATCCCAGGTACTTGAAACTGTCTACCTGTTCTAACTTTGTTCCTCCTATCTGGCACTCAATCTGTTTGAATCTCTTTTCCACAGACATTACTTTCGTTTTGATGATGCTGATCTTCATATCATAACCCTTGCACCTCTGATCGAGCTCAGAAATATTAGTTCGCAACCTTTCAATCGAATCGGCCATTACAACTAAGTCATCCGCATGTGCGAGACTGGTTATTTTGTTTTCACCTACTTTAATCCCGCCCTGCCAGTCTACTGTTTTCAACATATGATCCATGAATAGTATGAACAACGGTGGTGATAAGTTACAGCCTTGTCTAACCCCTGAAACTACCCTGAACCATGAGCTTAATTTGCCATCTACTCTAACTGCTGCCTGACAGTCTACGTAATTGCCTGCAGAAGTTTGCCTCCTATACCATAATCTCGAAGAACTGACAGTAGCTTCCTCTTAGGAACACGTTCGAGGCCGAGGGAAGCTTCTCAAAGTGAAAATAGTTTAAGACTTATTTGAGACGCACAATGAGCCAAGACAGATTATCTGCGATGACAGTACTATCAACTGAAGCCGAAAAAGCGGGTAGTTTTAAATTATGACGTGATCTTAAAAAAAAAAAAAAAAAAAAAAAAAAAAAAAGATATATATATATATATATATATATATATATATATATATATATATATATATATATATATATATTCAGTCGAAAAGCCGAAAAGTTTCTCTATTTTAATTTGTTTCTTGTCATTTTTGTCATTGCAATATTACTTGTATATTATACTAATAAAATTTTAGTATAATAATTATTGGTGTGTAATTTAGATCATTTTATTTAACTTTTGTTCCTTATTGAAACAATGAAAGGGGCCTCGCTAAGACGAGTTCGCCGACGCCCAGCTTTTGTCTAGCGCCGTCACTGCTTTGCATTGGCTATGCAACGAAGACTGTCCGGCGCGGGCAGTGTCTTGAAAGGAAAGTATAAGATGAACATTAACAAGAGTAAAACGAGGGTAATGTAATCTTGCATACCATGAAAAAATTGTTCCACCTGGTATGCAAGATGTGTGAGACAGGGGAAATACCCTCCGACTTCAAGAAGAATATAGTAATTCCAATTCCAAAGAAAGCAAGTGCAGACAGATGTGAAAATTACAGAACTATCAGTTTAATAAGTCATGGTTGCAAAATACTAACACGAATAATTTACGGAAGAATGGAAAAACGTGTGGAATCTGACCTCGGAGAAGATCAGTTTGGATTTAGGAGAAATGTAGAAACACGAGAAGTAATATTCACATTACGACTTATCTTAGAAGATAGGCTAAGGAAGGGCAAAAAATCCGTTTTTGGCGTTTGTCGATTTGGAGAAAGCTTTTGACAATGAGGACTGGAATACACTCTTCCAAATTCTGAAGGTAGCAGGGAAAAAATATAGGGAGCGAATAGTTATATTCAAACTACACAAAAACCAGACAGCGGTTATTAGAGTCGAAGGCCAATAAAGGGACGCAGAGGTTGGGAAGGGAGTAAGACAGGGTTGTAGCCTTCCGCCAATGTTGTTCAATCTGTACATTGAGCAAGCAGTGAAGGAATGGAAGGAGAAATTTGGAGAGGGAATTAAAGTTCAGGGAGACGAAATAAAACTATCGCGGTTTGCCGATGACAGTAATTTTGTCAGAGACTGCAAAGGATCTGGAAGAGCAACTGAATGGAATGGACAGTGTCTTGAAAGGAAGATACAAGATGAACATTAACAAAAGTAAAACGAAGGTAATGGAATGGAATGTCAGAAAATCAGGCAATGCTGAAGGAACTAGATTAGGTAATGAGACAATAAAAGTAGTAGATAAAGCCGCGTTGGAGTAGCCGAGCGGTCTAAAGCGTCTCGCTGCGGAGCGCGCGGTTGCTCGCCGTGGAGGTTCGAGTCCTCCCTGGGGCATGGGTGTGTGTGTTCTCCTTAGGTGAGTTTACCTATGTTTAAGTAGTTTGTAAGCTACGGTCTGATGACTACGCAGTTTGGTCCGATAGATTTACAAACATTTGAACATTTAGTAGACGAATTTTGTTATTTGGGTAGCGGAAGTAAAGAAGATATAAAATGCAGAATGGCTATGGGGAGAAAAGCGTTTCTAAAGAAGCGAAATTTGTTAACATCCAATATTAAATGTTAGGAAGTCCTTTGTGAAAGCCTTTGTATGGCAGTGAAACGTGGACGATAAGGAGTTCAGATAAAAAGATTGTAGAAGCTTTCGAAATGTGGCGCTACAGACGAATCATGAAGATTAAGTGGGTAGATCACGTGGCTAATGAGGAGGTGTTTAACCGAATTGGGGACAAAAGGAGTTTCTGGCATAACCTGACTAAGAGAAGGGATAGATTGGTAGGACACCTTATGAGACATCAAGGAATTGTTAGCATTAGAAGGAAGTCTGTGGGGTAAAACTCGGAGACCGAGGGACGAATACAGTAAGCAAATTCAAAAGGATGTAGGTTGCAGAACGTATTCTCAGATGAAGAGACTTGCACAGGACAGGGTAGCGCAGAGAGCTGCATCAAACCAGTCTGCGGACTGAAGACCACAACAACAACAACGCCGTACCGCCCCGTTCCGGTCGAACTAAATCACTGTGGTCACCCGCAGACCTTTCTTTGCATTGGATATGCAACGGAGGCTGTCCGGCGTGGGCGCCACACTGCAGTGTGCACTTGCAGGGTTCGGACAGACGGGCGGTTCGCAGCGTTGGTTTTGCAAGCTGGCCAGCGCGGCCGCGGCAGGTGCGATAGGCGCAGAACAATGGGCGCGTGTTGCGACCCCACGCTTCCTGCATTCACCTGCTCCTTCCTTCCCCTGTCCAGAGCGCGCCGCTTGCACAACACTGATTTACATCGCAGGATAAGAAAGCGCCCGCAACACTCACTGTACTTCATACTTCACCAGCGGGAAAAAAAAAAGTGCGCCTTACAAAACGGCGTGGGTGTACACCGAAAACCCGCACCAGTATGCTGCGGGAGAAAGGCGGTGAAACCAGCACCACCACAAAGGCCGACTGACTGTTCTTTGTTAATGTGTCGCGCGCCGTCACAAGTAACGCAACACCTTTTGGTCCGCCTGATTAACCGGCTTATTGGAATGAATAAGCCACCTCGTTCCAGGTTTGCGCAACGGTTTGATATTTACCGCCTGCAGTGCTGACTCTTGTATTTCGTTCGTTTATTTTCATTTGATGTAAGTAGGGTGACGATTCCTGCACAATTTATCTCACAATAGCTTAACGATTCGCAGCAGGATAGTAGAGCTTTAAAGTACGTGAGCAAGCCGTCCGGTTAGCCGTGCTGTTTATGGCAGTGCGGAGACAATAGTGGCCCTCGTACGAATCTGCTCGGTAGCCCTCGACCTGTCGCATTGGTTGACAACGAGAGTTCTTTTTTCGCTCGAAGGCCAATAAAGGTACGCAGAGGTTGGGAAGGGAGTAAGACAGGGTTGTAGCCTTCCGCCAATGTTGTTCAATCTGTACATTGAGCAAGCAGTGAAGGAATGGAAGGAGAAATTTGGAGAGGAAATTAAAGTTCAGGGAGACGAAATTCAATATACGCATTGTTGCAGTGCTGGCGGTTCCACCTATCTTCAAGTTGGACCTTTGTCACTGACATGAATTGTTGCTGCGTTTGTAGAGCTCTCACATTGACAACAATTGCAGTTTGCAGCAAGTGTTCTGAATTTGTCTGGTCAGATGGGGAAGAAAAACAAATAGTAGTCTGAGATCACAACAGTGTAGCAGATGTAGAAAAAGTTCCCTTAGAGGGACGATGACATACACGTATTGAAGAGGAAATTCAACTTCATGAAGATGAAAAAGATGGTGACGATAATTTTGGTTTTTTCTGTGGGTATTTTGTTGGTAAGGATAGAAAAAAAAAGTTTTGCTCTTGTTAATGTTCATCTTATAGGCACCTTTCAGCACACTGTCCATTCCGCTCAATTGCTCCTCCAGGTCCTTTGCTGTATCTGACATAATTACTATGTCGTCGGCAAAACGCAATGTTTTTAATTCTTCACCCTGAACTTTAATTCCTTCTCCAAATTTCTCCTTGCTTTCCTTTATAGCTTGCGATATGTACAAATTGAATTACAATGGAGAAAGACTACAACCCTGTCTTACTCCCTTCCTAACCACTGCATCCCTTTCATGCCCTTCAACTCTGACAACCGCTGTCTGGTTTTTGTACAAGTTGTAAATAACCTTACGCTCCCTATATTTTACTCCTGCTTGCTTCAGAACTTGAAAGAGTTTATTCCAATCAACATTGTCAAAGCCTTCTCCAAATCTACAAAAGCTAGAAATGTAGGTTTGCATTTTCTTAATCTATCTTCTAGGATAAGCCGTAAGGTGAGTATTGCCTCCCGTGTTCCTAAATTTCTCCTGAACCCAAACTGATCTTCCCCGAGGTCGGCTTCTACCAGCTTTTCCATCCTTCTGTATATAATTCGTGTTAATATTTTGCAACCATGAGTTATTAAACTGATAGTTCTGTAGTTTTCACACCTGTCTGCACCTGCTTTCTTTGGAATGGGGATAATAACATTTTTCTTAAAGTCTGAGGGTACTTCGCCTGTCTCATACATCTTACACACCAGCTGAAACAGGTTTGTCATGGCTGGTTCTCCCAGAGACTTTAGTAGCTCTGAGGGAATATCATCTACTCCTGGGGCCTTGTTTCGACTTAGGTCTTTCAGGGCTCTGTCAAATTCTTCTCTCAGTACAGTATCTCCTATTTCATCTTCATCTACATCCTCTTCCCTCCCTACAATATTGTCTCGAAGTTCATATCCTTTGTAGAGCCCCTCTACATACTCTTTCCACCTTTCAGCTTTCCCTTCTTTGCTGAGAACTGGTTTTCCATCCGTGTCCTTGATATTCATAGAGCTGTTTTTCTTATCTCGAAATGTTTCTTTTATTTTGCTGTAGGCTGTATCTATTTTTCCCCTATTTATACATTCTTCTACTTCCTTGCATTTGCCTTCTAGCCACTCCTGCTTAGCCATTTTGCACTTCCTGTCAATCTCATTTCTTAGTCGTATGTACTCCATTTTGCCCGTTTCATTTACTGCTTTTTGTACTTTCTCCTTTCATCGATTAAATTTAGTATCTCCTGTGATATCCAAGGATTTTTTGTAGGTCTTGCTTTCCTACCTATTTTGTCCTCTGCTGCCTTAACTACTTCATCTCTCAATTTTACCCATTCCTCCTCTACTGTTTTATTTCCCCCTGTTTCGGTCAATTGTTGCCTAAAGCTCCCTCTGAAATTCTTAAGAACTTCAGGTTCCTTCAATTTATCCAGGTCCCATCTCCTTATTTTCCTACCTTTTTGTAGTTTCTTCCGTTTCAGCCTACAGTTCATAACCAACAAGTTATGGTCAGAGTCTATATCTGCCCCTGGGTATGTCTTACACTGTAAAACCTGGATCCGAAATCTACGTCTTACCATTATAAAATCTATCTTTTGTGATTCTTAATCCAGGTGTTTGTTATAACTAAATTATGTTCTGTGCAAAATTCTACGGGCGGCTTCCTCTTTCATTCCTTTTGCCCAGACCATATTCACCTACTATCTTCCTTTCCCTTCCTTGTCCTACTACCGAATTCCAGTCTCCCATAACAATTAAGTTTTCCTCTCCCTTAATTGTCTGAATAATTTCCTTTAGCTTCTCATATATTTCTTCGATTTCCTCATCATCGGCAGAGCTAGCTGACATATAAACCTGTACTACTGTTGTCGATGTTGGCTTCGTATCTATCTTGACAATGATAATGCGATCACTGTGCTGCTCATAGTAGTTTACCCGCATTCCTATTTTCTTATTCATTATCAATACTACTCCTGTGATGCGCCCAATTGATTTTGTATTTATAATCCTGTACTCACCTGACCAGAAATCCTGTTCATCCTGCCACCGAACTTCACTAATCCCCACTATATCTAACTTCAACCTATCCATTTCGCTTTTTTAATTTTCTAATTTTCCTACTCGATTAAGGGATCTAACATTCCACGCTCCGACCCGTAGAATGCCAGTATTGTCTTTTCTGATGATCACATCCTCCTGAGTAGTCCCCGCCCGGAGATCCGAATGGGGGACTATTTTACCTCCGGAATATTTTACCCGAGAGGATGCCATCATCATATGTTCATATAGTAGAGCTGCATGTCCTCGGGAAAGGTAACGGCTGTAGTTTTCCCTTGCTTTCAGCCGTTCGTAGTAGCTGTGTGGCAAAGCCACATTAGCTGATGTTACAAGGCCAGCTCAGTCAATCATCCAGACTGTTGCCCCTGTAACTACTGAAAAGGCTGCTGCCCCTCTTCAGGAACCACACGTTTATCTGGCCTCTCCACAGATACCCGTCCGCTGTGGTTGCACCTACGGTACGACTATCTGTATCGTTGAGGCACGCAAGCCACCCCACCTCGGCAATGTCTGTGGTTCATGGGATATAAAATTAATATGTAAATGTCGGTCAGATAATTGAAATGTACTACCTTGGAAAGATGTAAATGACTTTCTGTTGTTTAAATATTCTTAGTTTAACTCAAGACTGTATAACCAATTTGAAAATTTTAAAAGAAAACCGAAAAAAGAAAACAATATGTTTACTAATAAAACAACAGTTCACCTTATTTACAGTCTTTGCACATGGTAATTTCATGTGGCATTCTTGCACATTAGACCCCAGCTGGGATGTGTTCTGCCTGCCTGAAGCAACTCTTTAAGTGAAGCCACATGAGCCACTTCCGTGTCGATGATGATGAAATGATGATGAGGATGACAGAAAACCCAGTCCCCGAGTGGAGAATCTCTCCAACCCGACCGGGAATCGAACCCGGGCCCCCTACATGGCAATCTAGCACTGTCCGCTGGACTATGGAGGCTGACAGAGTCTTTGCACTAAACTTCAATATGTTGAAGACATTTGTATTTTTGCACTTCGTGTCTTCTCCGTTTTCCTCCAAGGCCTCTCCTTTAGCAAACTAATCTTTTGGTTCAGATTCTTCCAAAACTTCCTCCGGGTTCGAATCCCGTCCGGACACAAATTTTCATTCGCCACAGTTTGGTATTCCATCTAAACCGAATACAGTGAAGCCATAACATCGCAAATTGCGATTTATGTCATTCTTCCGGTAACTTTCCGATACTTTCATATTCTTTCTCGAAGTCCATTATTTACGTATCCTTTATACAAGTGACTAATTAATAACAAATGCCTTAACCTTATGACAATATAAAACACACAAATATTAATTAAACTACAAAGATATGGAGTTACGCTCGCCTTATAACTGACTGCCGGCCAGTTTTTAGCACTCCAACGTTAGTGTGCCCGATTAAGGGGCCGAACAATGTCGTCCTCACTGTATCATCAATCAGTACACAACTAATTGAGTTGCGAATAAGGAACGTAACGGTACAGCAGCTCACACAACCCATTGTTATAAGAAATAATTAACATTGATGAGCCAGTCGATCTGTGAGACCGCACCTCACTAATGGAGAGTTAAATGGAGGTACTTTCGTATCACCTGGGAATTCAGTAAGTTTTTATATATTTTTTATTTATTTATGCATATTTTACCTGACAAGATTAAGGCCCTCTCTTACACCTAACCAGGCTTACTCAGATTGAACAATATGCCTAGCACATAACAGATATACCATGTGTAATACAAAATTAAAGTTTTAAAAAATAAAGATTATTACTAGAATAATTGTAACAATAACATAAGTATAATTATAAGAATGAAAAATGATAACAACAACAATAATATTGACAACAATCATAATGACTTTGTAAAGGACAGTAAGCATGTTTCACATTGTGAACATCAACCGTATTCCCATTTAGGAATTGCCTCGTTATGTTTTTGCAGATTACTAGGTAACCGATGCGAATCAGTATGTGAATGAGAACGCAGCATCAAACTAATAGAAAACTTACATTATTACCGCCACCTGCTACTTGTTATGAAGTTTATACTGTTTACACTAAATTATAATTTCAGAAATAGTGATGCAAAATGACTAAATTTTACACATTCTATCGTAGATGATAAGCAATGAAATTCATTGTAGGTTACATTTTTCCATGCAGATTGTATGCCTCTCGAATGAAGTACGCGAATGAAAGCATAGCATTGCGAGTAGCTGTACATATGTGGGTAAGTTTAGTATTGCACTACAGTATGTGTTTCCTGAGATGAGTGTAGTGATGTATTGAATAGTTGTAGAGATATACGAGGGTAGTTCGAGAAATAACTATCGTTCCGAATTTTCTCTGCAGCACAGCCAAAATTGCACTTTCGCTCATGTGCAGTTGTATCTGTGGTTCAATCAGAACGAAATGACACCATTTCAAGCTACCTCTATTTTGCGTGTCTGTCGTACGGCATAGGGATGGCGGTTATTGCTGAAACAACCGGTTTTCGGTTATACCGGTTCCTTTCATCTCCAGTTTAACCGCACTGTAAACATTGCTCAAGATAACCGGTTTTCGGTTTTTTATTGCTATTATTTCCAGTACAGTTCGACCGAAACATATTTTGCGGCCAAAACAGAAAACGTAATCGAATTGTCGGTTCTTCTAGTTTCGGCTGAAACCGAAACTTACGAAATTTAGTTAAAATTTAGGTAAATTGACGTTATACGACAAATCATTAGTCTTTCCATATTTTGCAAGATCCCCTCCAAATACTACGCCTTCTTGAGTGTGTGTAAGCCTAGCCAGGAGTCAGTAGAAGACGATATACAAAGCATACAGATTTACTGGCCTATTATTTCCATCCGGCAGTTGCGAATATTGAGCCAACCACTCCATAAATTGGACTTGTAAGCCAGCGCATACGAATACCTCGTTTTATATGTATATATAAGTTACGAGACCTAACTGCTTAGGTCATCGGTCCCTAGACTTAAAAACTACTTTATCCAACTTTCACTAACTTACGTTAAGGACAAAATACACACCCATGACCGAGGGAGGAGGGAGGACTCGAACCTCCGGCTGGAGCAGCCGCGCAGTCCGTGACCTGGAGCCTCAGACCACACGGCTACCTCGCGACGCACAACATGATCAATGTTACCTAAACCCATATTGGTTATCAAAAAAGCCACTCGCTTTCAAAGAATCACATTAATAAAACTTCTTAGCATAACAATATCATAGTACATTAAAAGTTATTATTCCAAGCTTACATAATAGATATATGAATCGAATTTACCTTCTTTTCCAAGAAACATTTTGGATGCTTTCTCCTTAAATGACACAGCATGTTAGTAGTACCTCCACCCGCTTTCAGCTTTTTAAAGCAAATGGGGTATTGTACCTCACTGCTCCCGTACTTCGTGATGCACCTCCACACTGGGGATGGTGCCATTTAAGACACAACCGATATCTGGCGACGACAGCAATGAACTGCCGCATGTCCAGACGGAGGGAAGTCTCGTCCACTGCCGGTGCACGCGTGTCGTCTAATAGGCCACGCCACACGGCAACAGCTGCATCGATGTCTCAATATCTGCACCAGTTTTGTTTTTTGCGCGTCTCTGACTGCCGGGATTGTTCTTAAATTATCACTGATCGCTTTTACTGCGATGACCTAATATTTCACAGCAGTGGAAAGTTTAGAACTAGCCCCAAATATTAGAGTCTACTAGTTTTAATTTTTTAAAATTATTTACAAAAAACATATCTTGAATCACTACTACAGGAAGCAGTCGTAACGGTTTTTTACCCGGTTTTTGGCAATAACTAAGAAAAACCGGTTACAACCGACACCAAATAAATACCGAAAAAAAACGGTTATTCAAAACTAAAATACCGGTATCGGTTTTAACCGTTCGGTTTTTCCTATCCCTAGTACGACAGCGTTGATCTAAAATGCTAGCGCGTGTGAAGTGAGATCTGTCATTCGTTTTCTGAATGCTAGGAACGTTAAACCAAGTAGCATTGATCGACAAATCTGCGAAGTTTATGGATAAAATCCAGTGAGCGTATCAAAGGTGATCAGATGGGTCTGACAATTTAAGAAATGGTTTGTTGAAGTGCTGAACGAAGAAGAAAGTGGAAGTCCACGGTGAATGTGACAAAACAACACCTTCAGAGCTTTGGCTGGGATGTTTCGGTCATCCTCCGTTTCCGACCTCGTTCCTAGCAATTTTCAGCTCTTTCGGCAATGAAGTTGTTCCTTGGTGGTAAGCGCTTCAACAATCATGAAGAGTTAAAAGAAAATGACAACTAAGGCGGCAACTTTCTATGCCGAAAGAATACGTGAGAAATGCCTGGAAAATTACGGGGACTAGATTGAATAGTAGAGTGTTAAAGATTTTTGTGATACAACTTGATCTCGTTAAGTGAACTCGATTCCTGCTTTTCATTAACAGATGGCACTCATATGTGGAAGTTATTGTAGAAATATTTCAGCGTCAATAGCCTTAATTCAAAATATACGTTTGTAAAATAATTTATGAGATTTCATTAAGAAGTGATAACCTAGTTCGGGCAACAGTCTACGTGTCTTCCTTGAAACAGATATTGCATAGTATTCCAGTGTGTTTCACTGATCGTAAGCAATATATCGCATGCAGTATTAACTTCGATCTATTATTGTAATAAATGCCGTTACCATTTTTATATATATTTCACCGTGACACCAATATTTGTGGTTGCTGATAATATTCTTGCACATCTAAAATTAACCACATCACAGCAGAATAGCCATAATTCAAAGCCTTAGCAATATTTTTCTCAGCTTGTCTATGCAATTAAAATGTAGGAAATAATCGTAGAAGTTAGTTTGTATTTTACCCATATTGAATCAAACGTTGCGTTTATGGCAGTAAGATACAATTAATACAGTCGCACAGTCACTAAATTGACAATATTTTTAACTGGAAGTACCTGTAGAGATAAGGAATATAAATGGTAATATGTGGATAACAGGTGTAGACTCGTTAAAATGTTTTAAGTAAAACTAAGTTTTTCTTAACTCTGAATCACGTCCCGAATGCTGTATACCTCTTATAAGTATTGTACCGTATTATGACTCTGAGGTCAATACCCGGGCCTTTGAAATAGGTATTACATCACATAGACTGGTTGAGTGAATAGTTAGTGTTCCAGGCCAGAGAGTTTAAAGTACAGAGAAAGAGAAAAGGAAAGTTCCGTGACTATATAACAATGGGCAACAGAGTGGTCGTGAAATGCTGAGTCAGATGGAACAGATTAGTCTGAAGCCTGACTGTATCAGGCCTCAGGCGCTCTTGGCTAACTACAGTCTGTTGTTCTTTCTTCACTGTATCAGGTAACAACTGACAGGACCGACCCGACAAGTAACAAAGACTAGAAGGTTTATTCATCGAATGTAGTGCACTGGGGCAGATTGAAGATGCTTTCGCTCGGACCGGACGGCTTTTCTTTCTCTTCATTTTCCTGCAGTATCCAAGTCGAAAGTATTGTACCTTATCACAGTTGTTATCTGTTATATGTTAAAAATTTCTGCTGTTGGTCCAGGGTAACTACACTTCGTTTATGTGCTAAACGACATAAAATTTTGTTTTTAATTATGACTGATGTGCATACAAACTAGAGATGAAATGGTCATTTCGTGCAATCGTCAGCGATGTGTAATGTTCTGCTTCAACATCTTTTAGGTTTCGCTATGGCAAACAGACCGCGAATAATTGGAAAAAATATATTCTTTGAATTAGATAAGATTAGATAATTATTTGTTTCAAAGATCATAAATACAACATTTCGCAATGATGTGGAACTTGTCCCCCGCGGCGGATTAGCCGTGCGTACTGGAGCTCCGTGTTTCGGTGCGCGCGGCAGATCGCCGTCGGGGGTTCGCATCCCCCCTCCGCCATGAATGTTTGTTCCGTCTTTAGTCTTAGCTAGTTCATAAGTAGTTTGTAAGTTTAGGGACTGATGACCCCGTAGTTAAGTCCCGTTTTTCTGGAACGTATCAGTTTAATAAATGATGTCTATACATGAAGCTCAGTATTTTAAGAAGTTTTAATTTTATTTTTATTTTCTATTTTGTAAATGTATTTTTAGCGAAATTACTAAATTTTACCTAAAAACTAACTGAAAATCATATGGGAGAGTAGTCAAGAAATAAGGCTGTCTTGCATAATTTACAAAATAATAACTTCAGTATCGAAACAAAGAAAGTTAGTCATCAAGATGCACTTTATATGTAACCTTAAAACAATCATTTCTTTCAAAACTTGATTATAAACAAACCAAATGTTCATGTGTTTGTAATCCTATGGGACCAAACTTCGTTGGTCATCAGTCCCTAGTCTTACAAAATACTTAAACTAAGTTAAACTAACCTAAGGACAACACACACATCCATGCCCGAGGGAGGATTCGAACCTCCGACACGGGAGGCCGTGAGATCCGTAACGTGACGCTCCAGACCGCTCGGCTACTCCCGCGCGACGATTATAAACAATGTTTATGGTTACTTGTCCAAAATCTAATATGAATAAATCCTTTGGGAAGCCCAACCCTGAGCAAGCGACATAAAGGTGTTCGTGTGAGAAACATGGAGGTATCAAAACCACTCTGTAGTATTTAATAGGTTGCGCTGTGATTTATTAACCCGTAATAGAACAAGTCTCACTGAAAACTAAAGTCTCCAGAAGTTAAAAGATAGATCTGCCGGAAATAATGGGTATTCGTTGGATGTACACTGTTTCGTTCTCTTCATTTCGCTGCAGCTCTATAGAAGTCACTTGCTTTCGCCTACAGCCGAGTACGCTCCACTGTTGCAAAGTTACCAAAAATAAACGCAAAGTATATTTGTTCAGGAAAGCAGATAGAAACAAAATACATTGCTTCTTGAAAGACAGCTTCCACTCGTTTCTAACACTAAACGTAGGTGTAGACCAGATGTGGCTCAAATTCAAAGAAGTGGTATCGACAGCAATTGAAAGTTTTATACCTAATAAATTAATAAAAGAGGAGGCGATCCCCCTTGGTACACAAAACAGGTCAGGACACTGTTGCAAAAGCAAAGGAAAAGGCATACTAAATTTAAACGAACACGAAATCCCCAGGATTTGCGATTGTACTCAGAAGCTCGAAATTTAGCGAGGATTTCAATGCGAGATGCCTACAATATTTATCACAACGAAACTCTTTCTCGTAATTTGACTGAAAACCCAAAGAGATTTTGGTCATATGTTAAATATACTCGGGGAAAGTCACAAACAATACCTTCACTACGTGATAGTAATGGCGATCCTGCTGATGACAGCGCTACTAAAGCAGAGTTACTAAACTTAGCTTTTAGAAACTCATTCACTAAAGAAGACGAAACCAATATTCCAGATTTCGAATTACGAACAGATGCCGTAATGAATAACATAGAAGTAGATATCATCGGAGTAGTGCAGCAACTAAAATCACTTAATAAGAACAAGTCTTCTGGTCCGGATTGTATACCCATTAGATTTCTATCTGATTATGCTGAAGCGATAGCTCCTTACTTAACAGTCATATACAACCACTCTCTCATAGAAGGATCTGTACCAAAAGATTGGAAAGTTGCACAGGTCACACCTATATTCAAGAAAGGCAGTAGGAGTAACCCACTAAACTACAGGCCTATTTCATTGACGTCAATTTGCAGCAGGGTTTTGGAACATATCCTGTATTCAAATATTATGAATTATCTCGAACAGAACGATCTATTGACCCAAGGTCAACACGGATTTAGAAAATATCGTTCATGCGAAACACAACTAGCTCTATATTCACACGAAGTGATGGGTGCTATCGACAAAGGTTCGCAAATCGATTCCGTATTTCTTGATTTCCAGAAAGCTTTTGACACCGTACCTCACAAACGGCTTTTAATCAAATTGCGTGGTTATGGTATATCGCCCCAAATTTGCAATTGGATAGGGGATTTCTTGTCAGAGAGGACACAGTTCGTGGTAATCGATGGTAAGGCATCGACTAAAACAGAGGTGATATCGGGCGTTCCACAAGGTAGTGTTATTGGTCCTCTGCTATTCCTTATTTACATAAACGATTTAGGGGAAAATCTAAGTAGCTCTCTTAGGTTGTTTGCAGATGACGCCGTCATTTACCGTCTAGTAAAATCATCTGAAGATCAAAACCAACTGCAGAACGATCTGAATAAGATATCAGTATGGTGTAAAAATTGGCAATTGTCTCTAAATAATGAGAAGTGTGAAGTCGTCCACATGAGTACGAAAAGAAATCCGTTAAACTTTGTTTACAACATAAATCAATCAAATGTGAAGGCCGTAAACTCCACAAAATACCTAGGAATCACTATTACTTCAGACTTAAACTGGAAAGAACACGTAGATAATATCGTGGGAAAGGCGAACCAGAGACTGCGTTTTATTGGCAGAATCCTTAAAAGATGCAACAGAACTACTAAAGAAACTGCATACACTGCGCTTGTCCGTCCATTTTTGGAGTATTGCAGCCCAGTATGGGATCCTTATCAGGTGGGTTTGACGGAGGACATCGAGAGAGTCCAAAGAAGGGCAGCTCGTTTTGTATTGTCACGATACTGGGGAGACAGCGTTACGGAAATGATACAGGATCTGGGATGGGAATCATTAGAACAACGGCGCTTATCGCTGAGGCGTGGGTTACTTGCGAAACTCCAATCGCCAACATTCTCCTCCGAATGCGAAAATATATTGTTGACTCCCACTTACATAGGTAGAAATGATCATCAGAATAAAATAAGAGAAATCAGAGCTCGAACAGAGAGATTCAGGTGTTCTTTCTTCCCGCGCGCTATTCGAGAATGGAATGGGAGATAAATAGTATAATTGTGGTTCGATGAACCCTCTGCCAGGCACTTAAATGTGATTTGCAGAGTATCCCATGTAGATGTAGATGTAGATGTAGATGTTATGACGTCATAGGTCCTCTAAAAACATAAGTGCTTCAATGAATCAATTTCGTGACTGTCATATGGTCTAAGCTAATTGGTGTGGGAAGGAAAGAAAGAAATTTACAATTGATACCTCACGGTAAGGAATATGTGTATCAAATTTGGTTGAAATCGATACATTTGTTTAGGAGAAAATGAGAAGCGTTGTCTATTATGCAGCAGTTTTTCGCGCGTCTCACTGTTTATGACGTCATATCTCGTGAACTATGAGACCGTCCTCATGGACTGAAGCTTACGTGTGCAAAATTTCATGATGATTGGAATAAAAGTGTAGATTTGTATGCAATACGTACACACAAACACACGGACATTCTGCCTTATATATAAAGATTCATCTAAAATGTAGGAGTTGCCGTTCAGAAATTCTTTCAATTTATTTTTAAGTACTCAGACTTTTGATATTACATGGTAAGTGACAAACGACTTTTGTGGCAGCATAATTCACCCCTTTCTGTGCCAAAGATAGATTTGACCTTGAATAATGAATATCATCCGTTCTGCTAGTGTTGCAGCTATGCACACTGCTATTACTTTTGAATTGGGGCTGATTGTTAATCAAATATTTCATACGCCAATACATATATTATGAAGCTAGTGTGAAGAACCATAGATCCTTAAATATATGTCTGCAAGATGATTTTGAGTGGGCTCTAGCAATTATTCTGATTACACGCTTTTGTGCAATGACTACTTTTTTACTCAATGTTGAACTGCCCCAGAATATGATCTCATACGAAGGCAATGAATGAAAATAGGCATAGTAAACTAATTTACCGTGATTTGTATCACCAAACTTTGCAATGACCTTGATAGCATAAGTAGTGAAACAGTTCACCAGATCTTCAATGTGTATCGCCCAGTTCAAAGCCTCATGAATGCAAACAACTAAAAAGAAATCAAGCCATGGTCCACCTAGACCATTCAATTGCAACGCCAAGAGATGAGATAGCACGTTGTATAACAATCAGAAACCTGAAGACACATTCTACAGTAAAGTGAGGGAGATGATGAACTCGGCATTGAGTTCTGCCGCAAGTACCGGTGACTACACGCCTCAAGATTGAATCAAAGAGGCTCTGGGTGTGTTATTCGGGTATACCAGTCCACGCTGCTTCCACATATTGCCAAAGTAACCAGAGGCCAGTCGTTCCGCTAGCATCGATTGGGCGTTTTCGATTGGCTAGAGAGATGGGCAGAACAGCCAGCAATGGAGAAGGCAGCAATTCACTCGTATGCCTGACGAAGATGTAGTTGCGCATTATCCCGCTGCAGTGTGACTGTCGATAATCTCCGAAAGTGTGGGAGGACAACAGGCTCCAACACTCAGAGATGTAACGCTGGTTCGTTAGGGTATAGGCAGTGGAATGGAACCCAGTACTGCGCCAAACTACGAGGGGTGTTCAAATGAAGCCGATGTATTCTTGTTACCAGAATTCCCACGGCTGTGACAAGAAACGGTCCTCTACTGCGTTCTTAAGTGCGTCGGTCGAGTTGAAACGCTTTCCTTTAAGTTTTTTTTTTATTTATTTATTTCCTTTTTTTTAAAGTCGACCAAACAGATGGAAATCATAGGGCGGATGCTGAAGCTGCTCCCACTTGAACTTGTCCAGTACACTTAGTGTGACCCTGGAGACGTGCGGATGAGCGTTATCGTGGAGCAGAATCACTCCCTCCGTGAGCAGCTACGGAGTGTCTCACAGTACACGTCACTGTTAATGGTTTTCCCGTGCCCGAGGAATTCGGTGAATATCGTACCTCGGACATCGAAACCGACAGTGAGATCAGCTTGCTTGCGCAGTGCGTAGTCTTGAAGCCTTGAATTTTTTTTAGCAGGAGGTGACAACGCATGCTTCATATCGCTAGATGACGCACTACCTTTTTCCACAAGCGGCATATGCATATTTCAGCTGGTTTGGTTGCTAAGATGTTTCGTACCTTTTCATTTGAACAACCCCGGTATGATACTGGGCGTAGGACCTGTATAGCGATGTATACAGCTTAACAGTCTATCACTATGGTGTATCCAGGCTCTAATCCAGCCATCGTGATTGCGGCAGGCAGAATCGGGATCAGTAGGTAAAAACGATGTCATTCCATTTGGGTATCTCAGTCGTTCATCGGACCACTGTTAATGCTAACGCCTGTGACGTGGACTCGGTGGCAAACGTAGCAACGGACGCTATGCGGACTGTTCATTCTGCTGCAAACGATGCCGAATAATAATCGCGGACTTTTAGTGATATGGTTCGTGATGGGGCAGAACAATTCACAATTGCGTGCGCATGTTATGACTGTCACCACGTGTAGTGTCGCAACGAAATGAATACAAGCCGGTCCCGTCGTTCCCTCCTGCATCCAGACATTACAGATATGCGATCATAGTTGATTGGTCACATTAAACACGATAGCTGACTTATCTGAAGAATAACCCTACACTTAAATGTCCTTAGTCGATCGAACTCCAGAAAGTGGTCTAAGGATGCTCGCTGCCTTCTACGAGTCATACTGAAATTGTTCACTCGCAACAAACGCACTAAAAAAGCAATTCCAGTACGTCCACACGTCCGTCTGATCCCCATTTACGGAAGAGCACTTTGAAGTGGCGTTGCTGGTGCCTGTCGTAACCGCAAATGCATGCTGAAAATTTCACCTGCTCTGGGTGCTTCCTAGAGGCTGTTACCGATCAGTTTACCGATGCTGAAATGTTTATAAGGCTAGTGGACGAAACTGCTATGGCCGTCCGTAGACTTACTAACTGCTTAAACTAACTTACACTATGGACAACATACACATCCATGCTCGATGGAGGACTCGAACGTCCAGCGGTAGCGCCCGTCCAATCTGTAGCTTGATGCCTTAGACCACGCGGCGCCTTCCGCGCGGCTTAGTTTACCGGCTCCGTAAAACAGAGATAAGTGTTTTTAAATTAATTCACCGTCATTATCAAGTGATGAAACTATTCAGGTAGGTTTTTTTTCCTAAGTAATCGTTTGAAGAGTGTCATAACTTGATAATGGCCTAAGGTACAAAATCAGGTCGTGAAAATACGACATTTCAGTCAAATGGCGGTAAATTCCTTTAAAAAGTTTTGCATGAGTCATGCCCAAGATGCATACAAAATCATAAGAACTGAGTGTGTTGTTCAGGTAATGGCATATCATTGCATAACGCCAGGTGTTGGGTTCGTAGGACGATGACAAATGCAATATGGAAATGTTTGTGCACTTCGTAGCCTCGACACACTGATGCACCCATTGTGACCCTGGACGAGCAATCGACTCTTGTTTAAACAGGCACCCTCTTGTCTCGAGTGCAGTGGCACGCACTTATGTCGCCTCTTTCTGTTGCCGCCTCAAAGAAGCCGCTATTGAGTCACCGTGGTGATAGTTGAGCTTCCGGCGTCGCTATGTAATTGTTGTGACAACTTTTCTTGCTGCAAACGAGTAAACAATTTGCCTGTCCTCTCAAGATCTAATATATACGTATACAGTTCCAACATGACATTTAGTGTGCGGCTAGCTAGAACCAACACGGCGTTTAGTTTGGGCTCCCGAACCCATCCTTTGCATATACATACAAGAGTCATGCAGTTCTAACCAAAGTGAGCGAGAATAGGGCACAACGACAAACCATTTTCAGTCGGGCACTTGTGTTTGTTTATGGATACAGCACGTGAATGCAAACGAAAAGATCATGGGATCGAATATATCAGTTTGAATTTAACCCAACCATCACCTACCGATGATATGAACATTTCATAGCTTAGTCAAGGGGTTCTGTGGGGAAAGACTGGCTCAACATTTTCATTCCGTTATCTCTTCTACTTTAAGATTAAGGTTTCTTAGCGAATGATGGTGCTTCCAAGAATCAACATTAGAGCAAAATAAGAGTAATAAAAAACACAAAAAAGGGCACATTCATAGTGAATCTCTTGCAAATCAATCACTGATGACACGCTCGTGTGGAGCTGCTTGATACAGAGTTTGAGACATGTTTTTTTGTTAAGCTTATGGGACTTAAATGCGGGATCGTCTGTAAACTTACAAACTACTTATAAACTAATACTAAAGTCAAAAAAATGTTCAAAATTTTGTTAAGCTTATAGGACTTAACTGAGGGGTCATGAGTCCCCAAAGCGTGCAAACTACTTATGAACTTACTAAAGACAGCACAAAAATCCATGCCCGAGAGGGGATTCGAAACTCCGACGGGGAAAGGCCTCGCTCATCAGGTTTGAGACAATTTCCGCCAGAAACTTCGGTAGATTTGTAGAGGGAGGCGAATACGTAACACTTTGATGGAGAATCCATGGGCGGAAATATTATCCTCTGACGCTTTGAGCACCAGATTGCTTTCAATATTTTGAAAGGTTGTACTATGGCTCAAAACAACAAGAAAGTCGTGTAAACTTGGGCTCTAAAATGCATCCCATAAGAGCTATGAGCATACATGCACCTTCCATATAGTGAACTCGTCCATTCTACTGGCGAAGTGCTCGTAGCCCTTAACGAGCCCATATTTACATGACTTTTGTATTGTTTTGGTCCATAATACAACCTTTCACAATATAGAAAGCAATCTGGTGCTCAGTGTCAGCGGATAATATTCCGCCCACGGATTTTCTACCAAAGTGTTATGTATTCACTTCCCTGTACAAATCTATCGAAGTTTCTGACGGAAATTGTCTCAAACCCCATGAGCGAGGCCGTTCCCCGACGGAGGTTCGAATCTTCGAATCCCCCCTCGGGAATTACGATTATATACATATATACTTCTAGATGGTAAAAAAAAAGCTTTAAGTACAATAGATTTCACATTGTAAAAGGTAAAGGAGTGCTCATAGCGTCATTGGATGACATTTACGACACGGGTTCCTTATCAAAATAGCCTGCCAAGCGAGTGGTTGGAAATGACTGAAAATTGTGAAAGAGCTTGTGATATTTTTGGACTGATTACAACATGGGCTGAAAGAGGCGAGGCCATTGGCGCGTCGTCAGTAGGGTGTCCTACCCCATCTGGCAGGAATGCATGCCCTTACGCGGCTCAGAATGGCGTCAAACAGCCTTCCCAACTTAGCCAGAGCCAAGTCTGTCCACAGTTGTTGCAGCTGTTCCTGCAGGTCGCACGTGTTGGTACTGAGACTGAGGCTCCTTCCAGTACCATCCCAAGGACGGAGTGGAGAGATCCGGGGACATTTATACGTACTTCAAGCAGTCAGTAGACACACGTGCTGTGTGCGGGCGTGAATTATCTTATTGTAACACTGATTGAGGGTGCTATGCTATCAGTGGTATGACGTGAGGACGCAGAATATCTGTGGTGTATCGCTGTAGCATCTATGCCGAAACGCGACTGGTGATGACATGTTCTATGGCTCCCATACAATGTTTCCAGGGTTTACATCGGTATCTCTCTCCACAATACTTGAAAAACGTGCTTTCTGCCAGTGGCGCTACGAAACCCGAACATGGTGATATTTTGAGGTTTTGGAGAGGCCGAAGTCATCACTGAACACATTGCAACGTAATTAGTCCATGTCTCCCAGCGTGAACCTGGACGACTTAACTGGGTGCCCTCCCTTACTCATTGTGTCAAATATCTGCGCACTGTGACACCTGAACGGCTCAAATGAGTGGCAGTTCCACGACACGATCAGCTCACTTTACGAAGTCCAAGGATGTGGCCTCTGTGTAAAGCATTCAGTTGGTAGATAGGCTGTCTAACCCGTCTACGACACATCGCGTCTGCTACAAACAGACAAAATTATTTGATATTTGGGTTTAGCTTTGACAAACATATTCTTTCCTTGATATTTTACAATATTATTTAATATCTCTCCCATATTTTCCTTATCGTCTTACGTTAAAATATTATCACCTGTCTTGCCGTGGTAGTTTGTCCTCTTTTTCAAGTTTATTTTCTTTGCCTGTACTGATTTACGTAAAATCGAATGTGTCAAATCGCCGTTATTTTAGCAAATATCTCCAAAACGGTGCGAGTTATAGAGATAACACAACACAGCAAAGATGTCGAGAATTTTCTCCTCTATAAATTCGTTTATTCAATTTTAGTGTCAGATGAACGCTTAAGCCGTCATTTTCATTTAAATTTCGAGCTGTCAAAAGGCGTTAGCAAAGGCCCATTTACTGTTACTACCGTAACCTAAAGTAGGCCAAAAGTTTTGATGCTTAGTAAAAACATGACATCATGTACGTAAGCGTCTTGCTTCTATGTCTCTGTACGCGTTACAAGAGCCAAATGTATTCAAATGTTTGTTAAGGTTATGGGACTTAACTACGGGGTCATCAGTCCTTAAACTTACAAACTACTTATGAACTAACTTACACTAAAGACAACACAATCATCCATGCCCGAGGGGGGGATTCGAACCCATGACGGGGAGCGGCCTCGCGAATCGGAACATAGCGCCTCAATACGCGCGGCCACTCCGCCGCGGCTTACTTGAGCCATTTGTATCTGTGGATATTCCTTGTCACACGCTGGCTGTATCAATTTAACAACAACAGAGTGATGACATCACGAATGAATGTATTCTGGTGGCGTTCTGAACATTGCAGAGGGGTGTAAATCTAATCATTTACTCACTCTTTAATGGTGTGCTTGTACATCGAAGTGGGAAAATATTGGGACACTCCTCCTGGGTGCATCACTTATTTTTTTCTTTACACAAACAAGATCGCTAATGTTTTAGTTCATCCGAGCGGTCTGGAGCGCCACGTTACGGATTGCGCGGCCTTCCGCGTCGGAGGTTCGAATACTCCCTCGGGCATGGATGTTTGTGTTGTCTTTAGTATAAGGTAGTTCATCAGTAGTTTGTAAGTTTAGGGACTGACGACCCCGCTGTTAAGTCCCATAAGCTTCAAAATTACTTGAACATTTTAGTTCATATTAAGATTTGGCAGGTTATACTGCCACATCCGATTTGTCTTAACATACCAATCTAAGCACATAGGAAAATTAATATAAATAATTTGTTTTGCCAGTTTGACATTGACATTGACATGTCACAATAGTGTAATATGTACTCAGTCAAGTTATCAAAATTTATAATGAATACCAGCTTAATTCCCTCTGCTTCGCATACGTAGTCTGGATGGTCTGTATTGGTCGTTAATATAAATGTTCATAGATTTAGCTTTAAATATGCTTTCCTAATCCAGTATTTTGATAAAAATTTTCACTCTCTATTCCACCAATGATGGCATAGTTCAAAACATCCAGAAACAAATTTTATTTTTTATTTTAACCATGATTCTGAATGCAAATTTTCTCATTTGTATTATCAAACTAGACTTAGTAGAGCCATTAAAACATTTCCCCTTATTTCACTTGCTCAATAGTTGAATTTCTAAAAATATCGAAACACGTGTTTTTAAAATTCCAATCAAAAATCTAATTCCGAAGCTACTTCTTTCTTCAAAATTGTCTGAATTGCAACGTATTTTCAAAAAACCGTTCATCCCGTATTTCAAACCCTTAGTGATAGGAATATCGAAAAATCGCTGATGCCTACAGTGTAAGATAAACAAAACTACAAATTTCAAGTCTCTATCGTCTGTACATTCAGTTTTCTGCGGCGTTTTCTGTCTTTTAGAAACGGATCGAGAACGCGAAATTTCTTTCTTACGGTTTTCCATCTTTCCTGTAAGTTTTACTTTCAAAACTGCAATATGCACTTATTTTTCTTTATTCGTACGATTGTTGCAGAAAAACAACTGAAGACTGTGAATCAGGTTTCGCTGTATATGTTGTTGTTGTGGTCTTCAGTCCGGAGACTGGTTTGATGCAGGTCTCCACAATACCCTATCCTGAGCAAGTCTCTTCATCTCCACATAAGAACGGCAACCTACATCTGTCTGAATCTGCTTACTGTATCCGTCTCTTGGTCTTCCCCTGCGATTTTTCCCCACACACTTCCCTCCAACGCTAAATTCACAAGTCCTTGATGTCTAAGTATGTGTCCTAACAATCTATCCCTTCTTTTAGTCAAGGTATGCCAGAAATTTCTTTTCTTCCCAATTCTGTTCAGTACCTCCTCATTAGTTACGCGATCCACCCAGCGTAATCTTCAGCATTCTTCTGTAGCACCACATTTCATAAGTCTCTATCCTCTTTCTGTCCACACTGCTTATCGTCCATGTTTCACTCCCATACAAGGCAACACTCCATACAAATGCCTTCAGAAAGGACTTCCTTAGGCTTAAATCAATATTCGATGTTAACAAATTTCTCTTTTTCAAAAACGCCTTTCTACCCATTGCCATTCTACATTTTATATCATCTGTACTGCGACCATCATTTGTTATTTTACTGCCCAAGTAACAAAACTCATCTACCTCCTTTATTGTTTCGTTACCTAATCTAATTCCTTCAGCATCACCTGATTTTCTTACACTGCACTCCATTACCCTAGTTTTACTCTTGTTAATGTTCATCTTATATGCACCTTTTAGCACACTATCCATTCCGTTCAATTGCTCTTCCAGGTCCTTTGCTGTATCTGACAGAATTACTATGTCGTCGGCAAAACGCAATGTTTTTAATTCTTCACCCTGAACTTTAATTCCTTCTCCAAATTTCTCCTTGCTTTCCTTTATAGCTTGCTCAATGTACAAATTGAACAACATTGGGGAAAGGCTACAACCCTGTCTTACTCCCTTTCCAACCACTGCATCCCTTTCATGCCCTTCAACTCTGACAACCGCTGTCTGGTTTTTGTACAAGTTGTAAATAACCTTACGCTCCCTATATTTTACTCCTGCTTGCTTCAGAACTTGAAAGAGTTTATTCCAATCAACATTGTCAAAAGCCTTCTCCAAATCTACAAAAGCTAGAAATGTAGGTTTGCCTTTTCTTAATCTATCTTCTAGGATAAGCCGTAAAGTTAGTATTGCCTCCCGTGTTCCTACATTTCTCCTGAACCCAAACTGATCTCCCCCGAGGTCGGTTTCTACCAGCTTTTCCATCCTTCTGTATATAATTCGTGTTAATATTTTGCAACCATGACTTATTAAACTGATAGTTCTGTACTTTTCACACCTGTCTGCACCCGCTTTCTTTGGAATGGGGATTATAACATTTTTCTTAAAGTCTGAGGGTACTTCACCTGTCTCATACATCTTACACACAATGTGAAACAATTTTGTCATGGCTGGTTCTCCCAGAGACTTCAGTAGCTCTGACGGGATATCATCTACTCCAGGGGCCTTGTTTCGACTTAGATCTTTCAGTGCTCTGTCAAATTCATCTCTCAGTATAGTATCTCCTATTTCATCATCATCTACATCCTCTTCCCTTCCTACAATAGTGTCTCGAAGTTCATTTCCTTTGTAGAGCCCCTCTATATACTCTTTCCACTTTTCAGCTTTCCCTTCTTTGCTGAGAACTGGTTTTCCATCAGTGTCCTTGATATTCATAGAGCTGTTTTTCTTATCGCCAAATGTTTCTTTTATTTTCCGGTAGGCTGTATTTATTTTTCCCCTATTTATACATTCTTCTACATCCTTGCATTTGCCTTCTAGCCATTCCTGCTTAGCCATTTTGCACTTCCTGTCAATCTCATTTCTTAGTCGTCTGTACTCCATTTTGCCTGTTTCATTTACTGCATTTTTATACTTTCTCCTTTCATCGATTAAACTTAGTATCTCCTGTGATATCCAAGGATTCTTTGTAGGTCTTGCCTTCCTACCTATTTTGTCCTCTGCTGCCTTCACTATTTCATCTCTCAATTTTACCCATTCCTCCTCAACTGTTTCATTTTCCCCTGTTTCTGTCAATTGTTGCCTGAAGGTCCCTCTGAAATTCTTAAGAACTTCAGGTTCCTTCAATTTATCTAGGTCCCATCTCCTTATTTTCCTACCTTTCTGTAGTTTCTTCAGTTTCAGCCTACAGTTCATAACCAACAAGTTATGGTCAGAGTCTATGTCTGCCCCTGGGTATGTCCTACACTTCAAAACCTGGTTCCGAAATCTATGTCTTACCATTATAAAATCTATCTGGTATCTCCCGGTGTCTCCTGGTCTCTTCCACGTATACAACCTTCTTTTGTGATTCTTAAACCAGGCGTTTGTTACAACTAAATTATGTTCCGTGCAAAATTCTACCAGGCGGCTTCCTCTTTCATTCCTTTTGCCCAGACCATATTCACCCACTATCTTCCCTTCCCTTCCTTGTCCTACTACCGAATTCCAGTCTCCCATAACAATTAAGTTTTCCTCTCCCTTAATTGTCTGAATAATTTCCTTTAGCTCCTCATATATTTCCTCGATCTCCTCATCATCGGCAGAGCTAGTTGGCATATAAACCTGTACTACTGTTGTCGGTGTTGGCTTCGTATCTATCTTGACAATGATAATGCGATCGCTGTGCTGGTCATAGTAGTTTACCCGCATTCCTATTTTCTTATTCATTATCAATCTTACCCCTGTGATACCCCCGACTGATTTTGTATTTATAATCCTGTACTCACCTGACCAGAAATCCTGTTCATCCTGCCACCGAACTTCACTAATCCCCACTATATCTAACTTCAACCTATCCATTTCCCTTTTTAAATTTTCTAATTTTCCTACTCGATTAAGGGATCTAACATTCCACGCTCCGACCCGTAGAATGCCAGTATTGTCTTTTCTGATGATCACATCCTCCTGAGTAGTCCCCGCCCGGAGATCCGAATGGGGGACTATTTTACCTCCGGAATATTTTACCCGAGAGGATGCCATCATCATATGTTCATACAGTAGAGCTGCATGTCCTCGGGAAAAATAACGGCTGTAGTTTCCCCTTGGTTTCAGCCGTCCGCAGTAGCTGTGTGGCAAAGCCACATTAGCTGATGTTACAAGGCCAGCTCAGTCAATCATCCAGACTGTTGCCCCTGTAACTACTGAAAAGGCTGCTGCCCCTCTTCAGGAACCACACGTTTGTCTGGCCTCTCCACAGATACCCCTCCGCTGTGGTTGCACCTACGGTACGGCTATCTGTATCGTTGAGGCACGCAAGCCACCCCACCTCGGCAATGTCTGTGGTTCATGGGAGTGGTCAATATTCGATGTTAACAAATTTCTCCTTTTCAAGAACGCTTTTCTACCCATTGCCATTCTGCATTTTATATCCTCTGTACTGCGACCATCATTTGTTATTTTACTGACCAAGTAACAAAACTCATCTACTTCCTTTATTGCTTCGTTTCCCAATCTAATTCCTTCAGCATCACCTGATTTTCTTACACTACACTCCATTACCCTAGTTTTGCTCTTGTTAATGTTCATCTTATATGAACCTTTCAGCACACTGTCCATTCCGTTCAATTGCTCTTCCAGGTCCTTTGCTGTCTCTGACAGAATTACAATGTCATCAGCAAAACGCAATGTTTTTATTTCTTCCCCCTGAACTTTAATCCCTATTCCAAATTTTTCCTTGCTTTCCTTCACCGCCTGCTCGATGTACAAATTGAATAACATCGGAGAAAGGCTACAAACCTGACTTACTCCCTTCCCAACTGATGCTTACCTTTCATGCCCTTCGAGTCTAATAACTGCGGTCTGGCTTTTGTACAAGTTGTAAATAACTCTCCTTTCCCTATATTTTACCCCTGCTGACTTCAGAATTTGAAAGAGTGTATTCCAGTCAACATTGTCAAACGCTTTCTCCAAACCTACAAAAGCTAAAAATGTAGGTTTGCCTTTCCTTAATCTATCTTCTAAGATAAGACGTAAAGTGAGTATTGCCTCCCGGGTTCCTACGTTCCTCCTGAATCCAAACTGATCTTCCCCGAGGTCAGATTCTACCAGCTTTTCCATTCTCCTGTAGATAATTCGTGTTAAAATTTTGCAACCATGACTTATCAAACTGATGGTTCTGTAATTTTCACACCTGTCTGCACCTGATTTCTTTGGAATGGGGATTATTACATTTTTCTTAAAGTCTGCGGGTATTTCGCCTGTCTCATTATCCTACACACCAGTTCAAATAGTTTTGTCATGGCTGGCTCTCCCAGAGACTTTAGTAGCTCTAAGGGTATGTCATCTACTCCTGGGGCCTTGTTACGACCTAGGTCTTTCAGGGCTCTGTCAAATTCATCTCTCAGTATAGTATCTCCTATTTCAAGTTGATCTACTTCCTCTTCCCTTCCTACAACATCGTCTCTTAAGTTCATTTTCTTTGTAGAGCTGCTCTATGTACTCTTTCCACCTTTCAGCTTTCCCTTCTTTGCTGAGAACTGGTTTCCCATCTGAGTTCTTGATATTCGTAGAGTTGCTTTTCTTGTCCCCAAATGTCTCTCTTATTTTCCTGTAGGCGGTATCTACTTTTCCCCTTCTTATACATTCTTCTACAGATTTGCATTTGGCTTCTAGCCACTCGTGCTTAGCCATTTTGCACTTCCTGTCAATCTCATTTCTTAGTCGTCTGTACTCCATTTTGCCTGTTTCATTTACTGCATTTTTATACTTTCTCCTTTCATCGATTAAATTTAGTATCTCCTGTGATATCCAAGGATTTTTGTAGGTTTTTCCTTCCTTCCTATTTTGTCCTCTACTGCCTTCACTATTTCTTCTCTCAGTTTTACCCATTCCTCCTCTACTGTTTTATTTTCCCCTGTTTCTGTCAATTGTTGCCTAAAGCTCCCTCTGAAATTCTTAAGAACCTCAGGTTCCTTCAATTTATCCAGGTCCCATCTCCTTATTTTCCTTCTTTTTTGTAGTTTCTTTAGTTTCAGCCTATAGTTCAAAACCAAAAAGTTATGGTCAGAGTCTATATCTTACACTGTAGAACCTGGTTCCGAAATCTATGTCTTACCATTATAAAATCTATCTGGTATCTCCCGGTTTCTCCTGGTCTCTTCCATGTATACAACCTTCTTTTGTGATTCTTGAACCAGGTGTTTGTTATAACTAAAATATAACCTCTTTGTTATTACCGTGTCAAATATCGCCGGTCTTCAGTCCGAATTTTCTATGAGCTGACGACTTTCAACCACTATATCTTTCACCCACTTATACCTATCGACACGGAACTGCTATGGTGTACAACAAAACAGAGAGATCGTTCGTCTCCATTGTGTAGTTTTTACTGAAGTGCAAAATAAGGACACCGACAAGTAGAATTTTATGTAAGTCAGTAACTTTCAACAGCCCTATCAACCCTCTGTCACCATAGTGCTACCACATACAAAAACCATTCGTTTGCGATGTGTAGTTTTGGCTGTAGAGTGAAATATAGACACAAAAGCCTCAATTTTTGTGTATTTTAAGACTAGCTGAACGCGCGCTGCTTCGCATGCATAGGCTGCTTGGTCTACACCAGTTGTTTCTCCCTCTTAATATAAATTTTGATAGATAAGTACTATCATAATGAAATGTTGTGAAACTACTTGTAGCCGCGGCAGAATGGTCGTGCGTATTGGGGCGCCATGCTGCAGTGCGCGCTGCTGTTCACCGTCGGGGGTTCGATTTGCCCTCGGGCATGGGTGTTTGTGTTGTCCTTAACATAAGTTAGTCTACGTTAGTTTAATTAGTTTGCTAGCCTTGATGACGCCGTAGTTAAGTCTCTTAAGATTTACAAACATTTGAACATTTGATTTTACCACTTGACACCCCTGTGGCACCCCTTAATAGTTGAATTTCGAAAAATACCCCAACATGTGACTTTTCAATTCCAACCAAGTATGCAAATACCATTTTTTATAATTCTGGGTTCAAAACTGGCTTAGTAACAAAGTGTTTTCAAAAAACGTTTTATCCCCTATTTCACCCCCAAAATGATTAATTTTCTGAAAATAACGAAACACGTGTATTTTAAATTCTGACCAAGAATACATATACCAATTTATGTAGTTGCAGCCTCAAAGTTGCCTTAATAGCAAAAGATTTTCGAAAAACATCCCCTCTCCAATTTAACCCCCTTGATGGTTGAATTTCTAAAAATACACGTATCTTTTAAATTCTAACGAACAATACAAATACCAATTTTTTGTAGTTCTAGCTTCAAAATTGTCTTGACAACAATGCGTTTTTGAAAATAATATTTGATCCCCTATTTTACGCCCTTAGTTATGAATTTCCAAAAATACCGAAACTCGTGGCTTTTTAATCCTGATCAAGAGTCCATATCCAAAGTTTTGTAGTTGTAGCTTGAAATTTGAGTCAACAGCAGCATATTTTTGAAAATAAATTTTTGCATCCCGTTTTTCACCCCCTTATTGGTCATATTTCCAAAAATGCCGAAACATGTGTCTCTGAAATTCGAACCCCGTATCCATATCCGAAAATTTGTAGTTCTAAATTCACAATTGCCTAAATAGCAACAGATTTTCGAAAAACGTCCCACTCTAATTTAACTCCCTTTATGGTTGAATTTCCAAAAATACACGTATCTTTTAAATTCTAACCAACAATACAAATATCAATTTTTGCAGCTCTAGCTTCATAATTGTCTGAATAGCAACGTGTCTTCAAAAAGAATTTTTCATCCCCTATTTCACGCCCTTGGTTGTTGAATTCACGAAAATACCGAAACTCGTGTATTTTTAATCCTGAGCAAGATTCCATATCCGAAGTTTCGTAGTTGTAGCTTAAAATTTGAGTTAATAACAACCTATTTTTGAAAATCAAGTTTTGCGTCCCCTATTTTACCCCCTTCTTGTTTGAATTTCAACAAAATCCAAAACACGTTTCTTTTAAAATTCGAACCCTAAATTAAAATCCGAAATTTTGTAGTTCATATGTTTGTAGAGCTTATGGGAATTAACTATGGGGTCATCAGTCACTAAGCTTACAAACTACTTATGAACTAGCTAATACTAAGGACGGCACAAATATCCATGCCAGAGGGGGGGATTCGAACCCCCGACCGTAGTGGCCGTGCAGACCGTGACTGGCGCGCCGCAGTCCCTTCGGCCACGCCGCGGTGGAGTAGTCGAGCGGTCTAAAGCGTCTCGCTGCGGAGCGAGCGCGCGGTTGCTCGCCGTGGAGGTTCGAGTCCTCCCTGGGGCTTTGGTGTGTGTGTTTGTCCGTAGGTTAGTTTACCTAGGTTTAAGTAGTTTGTAAGCTACGGACTGATGACCACGCAGTTTGGTCCGATAGAATTACAAACATTTGAACACTGAACCTTCGGCCACCGCGGCCGGCTTTTGTAGTTCTAACTTCAAAATTGCTTAAATAGCGACGCATTTTCAAATTTCAAAAAAAAAAAAAAAAAAAAAAAAAAAAAAAAAAAAAAAAAAAAAAAAAAAAACTTTTCATTCCTTACTTCACCTCCTTACTGACGAAATATCGAAAACTCGCTTCTTAAATGACGCCTACAGAATAAGATCAACACCCTCTACAAATTTGAAGTTTATATCTTCAGTGGTTTGGACTGGGTGATGATGAGTCAGTCAGTCAGTAGGGACATTGCCTTTTATGTATACAGATTATCGAGCTACTTGCGGAGAGCGTACAGCACAGGCAAGAGCGGGGAGGAGACCGTAGCGAGGACTCTCCTCGAGCGAACCGCAGGCGTGATGCCCGTTGGCCCGCGGTCCCGACTTCGTGGCCCGCTCTCGCCGCTCCCACGCCTTCTTGCACAACTTGACCGCGGGCGTCTCTCTTCGCAAAAAAAGGCAGCGGTAACGGCGGCACTCAGCCCCAAAGGCGCCGACACTAAAAAAGAAACACTGCGAGCGTTCCTGTTCTCCGGCTTGCTCCAGACTGTGCGTCGGTTACACGAATTACAGAAAGCAGAGACCGCAGGATAGGTATAAACGCGAAGCCTTCAGAAAGGCACGCCCCGCCGCCATTACGTCAGTAACCTTAGGCAATAACGGTGCCAGCAATAAGCTGGTGTTCAGATAGTGGCTGGAGCAGAGCTCCTACTGCGACGAGAGATAGTAAGAGGGCGACCACCAACAGAGCTGTGGCAACTTGTGACTTCTCGGCCACCGGGACATACCAGTGGTGTTCAGAAGGATGTGCATAATGTCGTATTAAAACGACGTAGCTGGAAGAGTCAGGCTCATGAAGCAGGTTTTACAGTGGGCGATACAAGCTACTGAACGCATCCTAATATTGTGTCGGACCTTGTGAAACACATGTAGCTCTTTATTCACACGTTCACACGATGGTCGTCATCGAGAAGGGATCTCAAATCGAGTTCATATTTCTAGACTTACGGAAGGCTTTTGACATTGTACTTCAGAGGTTCCTTGTAATAAAACTGCGTGCTTAAAGAATGTCGCCACAGTTGTGCTTTTGTATTCGCAATTTCCTGTTAGAAAGGACACAGTTCGTAGTAATTGACGAAAGGTCATTGAGTAAAATAGAAGTGTTTTAGGGGCCCTACCTTCCTCATCTCTATAAAAGATTTAGGAGACGATGTGAGCAGCTCAAAAATGTTGAAATGTTTGTAAAGCTTATGGGACTTAACTGCGGGGTCATCAGTCCCTAAACTTACAAACTACTTGTGAACTAACTTATACTAAAGACAGCACAGACGTCCATGTCCGAAGGAAGATTCGAGCCGCCGCGGCGGAGCGGCCGAGCGCAATGAGGCGCTATGCTACGACGCGCGAGGCCGTTCCCCATTGTGGGTTCGAATCCCTTCGGGCATAGATGTTTATGCGTTCTTTAGTATAAGCTAGTTCCTAAGTAGTTTGTAAGATTCGAATCCCCGACGGGGAACGGCCTCGTGCGTCGGAGCATAGCGCCTCATTGCGCTCGGCCAATTTCCTGTGGCTATGAGCAGCTCTCTTGGACTGTTTGCGGATGGTGCTGTGAATTATCGGTTAGTAAAGTGACCAGGAGATAAAAGGAAACTGCAAATTGATTTAGATAAGATATATGCATGGTGCAAACATTAGCAACTGACACTAAATAAAGACAGGTTTAAAGTCATCCAATTACATCTAAAATAATCCCGTTAAATTTAATTTACACTATAAATCATTTTAATTGAATACCTAGGAATAACAACTACGAAACATTTTGTTGGAAAGAATACAGAAAATATTGTAGGGAAGGTTAAACAAAGGCTACGTTTCATTGGCAGAACACTTAGAAGATACAATAGAGCTACTAAAGAAACTGTCTACACTACACTTGAGCGTATTATTTTCGAGTATTGCTGCGCATTATGGAATCCCTGTCAACTCGAACAGACGGAGGATATACAGAAGTACAGATAAGGGCAGCTCGTTTTTGTACTTTCGCGATATAGGGGAGAGAGCGTCACGGAATGAGGCACGAATTCGAGTGGAAATGATTGAAATGAAGGTGTTATTCGTTGCTGCGAGATTTATTTGTGAAATTTCTTTCACCGTCTTTGTCTTCCGAATGAGAACATATTTTGTTAATACCCACCTACATAGTAAGAGATGATCATCATAATAAAATAAAATAAATAAATCAATTCTAAAACGGAAACATTCAGCTTTTCCTTTTTCCCGCGAGCTTTTGGAGAATGGAACGGTAGGGGAATATCATCTAAGTGGTTGAATGAACTCTCTGGCAGTCACTTAAATGTGATTTGTGGAGTATATATGCAGTTGAAGATGCCATCTGCCTCGCTTTCTTCCAGATCTTTTTGAAATTGTAGCTCTCATGATAGGTCCCCTATGATTTTAATGTCGTCCCTGTTTTCTTCTGTTATCAGAAAAAGCCTTCCTCTGATAGAGCCCTTTAGTATACTCAAAATGTTCAAATGTTTGTATAGCTTATGGGACTTAACTACGGGGTCATCAGACCCTAAACTTACAAACTACTTATGAACTAGCTAACACTGAGGACGGCACAAATATCCATGGCCGAGAGGGGATTCGAAGCTCCGACCGTAGTGGCCGTACAGACCGTGACTGGAGCGCCTCAGTCCCGTCGGCCACCGCGGCCGGCTTTTGTATACACTATCTGATCTCTCATCTCTACTTAAATCTGAAATCACGAGATCAAACATAATGTTACATTCATAATTTCAGACAAAGTCTTCTTGACGCTTCTGTAAAATTGAATCAGTCTTTCCGACGATGATATCCTTTTTGATTTCTTATTATTTTTTCTCCGGTCATTTCAACTTCGTTGCCATCAGTTTTTAAGGAATTGTTATGTTGTGTTGCTGACGTACTCTGAACTTTATTGTGGGTTCTTTTATCAATAAAGTATTTCTACTATTATGCAAGGTTTGATCACCGTTCCCTTGGCCATCTCTAAGTCTGTCCGACATGTGTGATTGCTCTTTTTCTGCTATGTCCACCCGCGGTGAAGCAGCCGAGCGGTCTAAGGTGCCTCGCTTTGGAGCGCGCGGTTGCTCGCCGTTGAAGGTTCGAGTCCTCCCTAGGGCATGGGTGTGTGTGTTATCCCTAGGTTAGTTTCCCCTAGTCTACGTAGATGGTAAGCTACGGACTGATGACCATGCAGTTCGGTCCGATAGATTTACAAACATTTGAACAACATTTTGCTATATCCACTTCCTTGAGGAGGAAGCAAGCTCATGGTTTAACGTTCCATCGACAGCTTGGTCATTAAAGACGGAGCTCACGCTCGGAGTTTGAGTAAGAACGGGGAAGGAAATCGGCCGTGCCCTTTGAAAGGAACCATCCCGGCATTTGCCTGGAGTGATTTAGGGAAATCACGGAAAACCTAAATCTGGATTTGAACCACCGCTCTCCCGAATACGAGTCCAGTGCGTTACCACTGCGCCACCTCGCTCGGTTCCACTTCCTGTTCAACTATACACTGTTGTTTGCGTATCTCCATGGAAATGTTTCAGTGCAAATGTAGACAATGGACAAAAACAGTGGTCTATTGTGATTTAAGGATGTCAACTTTATTTAAAGGTTGTACTACTTGTACCCGTGGTAAGTTCTTTTTCAGGTTGCTATAATCTGAAGCAATCTTTTGCGGTAAACCAGTTGACAGTGTTCTTGAGACAGATATTGCAGTACTCATAAGAAATATTTTCTTAAGGTGTCTTTCAAGAAGTGAAGCCCTACCGTGGAATGCTAATGAGGTGGATTAAAGTTTCATTAATGTTCCATAACTGTACCGAAAGAGGATTAGCGATTGAATAAAGAGCTATTGTAAGAAGAAATTTTAATTTTTTAAATAAAAAATAGTATAGAGTGCAAATTTGCTTTTTATTTTCAACTTGTTTCAACCAAATGGTGAGCACCTTGAGGCTGTTGGTGGAATGGATGGGTTGTTGAGATCAGAAGGACAAAACTGCCGAGGTCATCAGTCTTCTCTGGCAGGGGATAGGAAAGGAGAGGAAGGGAAAGGAAATGGGGCTCAAGCTCGCCAGGCATGTACTCACCAAAGAACCGTGAGTCACTTCGGGGGATGAGGATGTTGCTCCGACATGGTGCACAGCTGCGACAGCAACTGGAGGAACTCACAGTTCCTGCTCAGTTTCACACCATTTCGAGAAACATCCCCAAGATGCCCCACTATTGGGTCGAAACTAGTTGAAAATAAACAATAAATTTGCGCTCTAGACACTAAATGTAAATTGAAATAATTCGTGCAGACAATTGTCAAAATACCCAATTGTTTCGTTAGTATGTACTGTACTTCCTCGATTCACCGCCAGTTGGCCCAATTGAAGGAAGGTAATGTTGACTTCAGTGCTTGTGTTGACATGCGACACATTTCTCTACAGTACTGCCGGCCGCGGTGGCCGAGGGGACTGAGGCGCTCCAGTCACGGTCTGTACGGCCGCTACGGTCGGGGGTTCGAATCCCCCCTCGGGCATGGATATTTGTGCCGTCCTTAGAATTAGTTAGTTGATAAGTAGTTTGTAAGTTTAGGGACTGATGACCCCGTAGTTATATATATATATATATATATATATATATATATATATATATAAACCCTAGCTTAATTTCCGCAAGTTTGGACACGTAGACTGGATGGTCTGCGTTGGTTGTTTCTACTTCAAAATACAGATTCTCGTAGATTAGCTTTAAAAATGCTTTCGTAATCGATTGCACCATTGATGGCAGAATTCAAAACGCCGAAACAAATTTTTTCAAAATTCTAACCATGGTTAAAAATACAAATTTTCGCATTTCTAGCATCAAAATAGTGTTATCAGAACCCTTAAAAGATTTTTTGGTATTTCACCTGTTTAATGATTTAATTTCCAAAACTATCGAAAATTTCTACTTCTTGCTTGAAAATTGCATGAATAGGAACCTATTTTTAAAAAAACCGTCATCCCCTAATTCACTCCCTTAGGGGCGTGAATATCGGAAAATCGCTGATGCCTACAGTGTAAGATAAACGTCTACAAGTTTCAAGTTCCTATCGTCTGTAGATTTACGTTTCAGCGCCGTTTTCTGTCTTTTAGAAACGCACCGAGAACGCGAAATTTCTTTCTTACTCTTTGGCAGCTTTCTTGGTAGTTTTACTGATCAAACTGCAATATGCATTTTTTTAATTCGTTCGCTTGTGCAGAAAAACAACTTAAGATGGCGCATCACGTTTCGCTTTATATAACTTCTTTGCTATTGCAGTGTCAAAAGTTATCGGTGTTAATCAGTTCGAATTTTATATAAGCTGACGACTTTCAACCACTATATCTTCCACCCTGTAATAGCTATCAACACGGAACTTCTGTAGCGTACAACGGGAGACTTTATACTACAACAACACAGAGAGACCGTTCGGCTCCATTGTGCAGTTTTTGCTGAAGAGCAAAATATTGACAACCAGACGTAGAATTTTAAATAAGTTGGTAAATTTCAACTCCCATACCTTTATCAGCCCTCTGCCACCATAGTGCATAATGGGAGACTTATACCTACTACCACATATAAACACTATTCGTTTGCGATGTGCAGTTTTGGATGCAGAGTGAAATATAGGGACAAACACCTATAGGGTGTTACAAAAAGGTACGGCCAAACTTTCAGAAAACGTTCCTGACACACAAAGAAAGAAAATATGTTATGTGGACATGTGTCCGGAAACGTTTAATTTCCATGTTAGGGCTCATTTTAGTATTTCTCTTTAAATGTAAATTGAAATAATTCGTGCAGACAATTGTCAAAATACCCAATTGTTTCGTTAGTATGTACTGTACTTCCTCGATTCACCGCCAGTTGGCCCAATTGAAGGAAGGTAATGTTGACTTCAGTGCTTGTGTTGACATGCGACACATTTCTCTACAGTACTGCCGGCCGCGGTGGCCGAGGGGACTGAGGCGCTCCAGTCACGGTCTGTACGGCCGCTACGGTCGGGGGTTCGAATCCCCCCTCGGGCATGGATATTTGTGCCGTCCTTAGAATTAGTTAGTTGATAAGTAGTTTGTAAGTTTAGGGACTGATGACCCCGTAGTTAAGTCCCTTAAGCTTAACAAACAACAACAAGATCTACAGTACTAGCATCAATCACATGAGTACGTAGCATCAGCTGGTTAGTGTTAATCACGAACGTGGTTTTGCAGTCAGTGCGGAGTTGGCAGATGCCCATTTGATGTATGGATTAGCAGATTTCAGTCGACGTTTTCGTACGCTTCTCAACAACAGATTCGGTGAACGATGGATTGGTAGAGGAGTACCAATTCCAGGGCCTCCACGCTCTCCTGACCTCAACCCTCTTGACTTTCATTTATGGGGGCATTTGAAATATATTGTCTACGCAACCCTGGTACCAAATGTAGAGACTCTTCGTGCTCGTATTGTGGACGGCTGTGATACAATACGCCATTCTCCAGGGCTGCATCAGCGCATCAAGGATTCCATGCGACGGAGGGTGGATGCATGTATCCTCGCTAACTGAAGACATTTTGAACATTTCGTGTAACAAAGTGTTTGAAGCCACGCTGGTGCGTTGTGTTGCTGTGTGTTTCCATTCCATGATCAATGTGATTTGAAGAGAAGTAATAAAATGGGCTCTAACATGGAAATTAAGCGTTTCCGGTCACATGTACACAAAACATATTTTCTTTCTTTGAGTGTGAGGAATGTTTCCTGAAAGTTTGGCCGTACCTTTTTGTAACACTATATATATATATATATATATATATATATATATATATATATATATATATATATATATATATATATTGTCTCGTTTCCGTCGTAGCTGTCGGTGGCCGAGTAGAAAGACCGACACAGAAATAAAGGATGCACGCGTGTGTAGGTACATAGGTGACCAGCCAGTGAGACAGCAGAAACTAGAAACACTAGAGTAAATTAGAACGAGATATTTATTTCATAGAGACTTAGTAATACTTAACTTTTACGTAGTTTTTGACTGCAGAATGCTGATACATAGATAGAGGCCTGCCTACTGATGATTCCTAGTGCCTATCTGATTCCGAAGCGTTAACTGGTTCCTATCTCAGTCCCAAGTGAACGAAGTCGTTCAGTGGTGGCCACGAGCCGAGTTGCAGCAGAGGGCGCTCGTGGCTGACGTCGTAAGAACGGCGCGTCGTGCGTGCATGGCGAAAGTAGGTGGCGCGCACTTTAGACTTGTGCGACACCACAATATAATTATTATCATAAGGATGTTGTTTACCGAAGGAAACAATAATGTTTCGAAAAATATCTAAACCATCTCGGAAGATGATTAGCGCTGTTTACGTTCACAGATTATCCCGCCCGATTTCACTGGCATTTCTAGACGAACAGTAGTCTCGCTGCCCTTGGTATAGCCGGCACTAGACTCGCCCCGCAGTTAATACCTGCTTGCATTTGCCTCGCGGTTGCGCAACATAACGGAGTCGGCAGAACCAGAAGCGTGCGACTCGCGAGTCAGTTCCCGGGTGAGACGGGCAGCCGGCAGGTATTAACGGAACCCCACCAGCGCTGGGCTGTGCCGCGGTTGTAGCAGCGGCTGAGGCGCGTGACCGACCGCTTGCGTCTGCCGCCTGCTGGAATGTTCAAATGTTTGTTAAGCTTATGGGACTTAACTACGGGGTCATCAGTCCCTAAACTTACAAACTACTTACTACTTACGAACTAGGACGGCACAAATATCCATGCCCGAGGGGGGATTCGAACCCCCGACCGTAGTGGCCGTGCTGACCGTGACTGGAGCGCCTCAGTCACCTCGGCCACCGCGGCCGGCCCGCCTGCTGGCTGCAGCGGTAACACGGTGCCGCGAACTATAGTCGGGCCGCCGAAAGAACGACCCTGACAGTTCTCGCACGTGGCCCGCAGAGGGTGGGGGCACACTCAACCACCAACCTGAGCTCTGTAATTGGTAAACGTTGCCGGGGTAACGGTGCCGCGTTACCACCCAGTTACTCAAGGTCGCACGGGGTGGCATGCTTCAGTCCCTGCAAAGCATCTGTCGTGTGTTCATCGTTACCGATTTTGTTCGTGCCGTGTTACGTGTCGTTAATTTCAGACGTGTGTGAGATGGCTTCTTCCTCTAACCGCAAGAAAGTCACTTCTGTGACCAATAGACTGGCTGTCGAAACTGATCTGATATTACTCGGACACTACACTATGTCAGTCAACAGCGACCGTAAATGAATGAGGCAAAAAAACACTCTTCCTTTTTATGTAAGAAGACAAATCATTTCACTAGAAGAGGCGATTTTACTACTTGGAAAGTGGTAGTCCTTCTTTGTTTACCCTCCTGGCAGACTGCCACAATACAGTGTCCGAGTAATAACACCGAGTTTGTGGACAATGGTTATAGAAGATGAAATATACAAACAAAATTCTTCAACTAGCGACCTTTGGCTGAAGACTAAATTATACATTATATTTAATGGAATACTGGAACATATGAACCTTTACTTTAACTCGACATATATTTCTAAACCTTTCTTTTTAACAGAAAAAAAAAAATGTTTTTCATCACTTCATTGTTGTTATCGTTCGTTCACGCTTTATTAGTACATAGCAACGGTTCCAAAATATTTGGACGGGATATTCGTATGCCGGCGACCGACACGGCGTAAAACAGCCGCGTAGCGGTATTGGCAACATAGCCGCTAGCTGTCAGAGTCGTTCTTTCGGCGGCTCGACTATAGCCGCTGGCTGAGCACTGCGTCTGCCGCGGCAGAGGCGCCAGCGCCTCCTGCCAGCCAGAGGGGCTTTCTCTGGCACGACGGCGCAGGGCCCGTGGAGCAATCTCCTCTGACGGCTCAAAGCCGCCGCGCAGGCGGCCGCCCAGCCACACTACGGCCGGTGTTCACATGTAGCTCGCCAACACACACATGTCATTAACACCTTGACTGCCTGCCATGTAAACCATTCCATACCTTAGAATGCCAGACATTCTGCTTGCAGGAGTAAGCCGAGCTGCACTTGGTTTCCTTCACCCCGTTTACATGGGCTCCCAAAACCGGATTTCGTAAACCGATTTCCCAATTCCGCTTTTGGCTGGTCATGTAAACACTCCAAAATCGATTCTGGAAATCCTCTTCTCTAAAGCGGTTTTCCAGTTCCACAATCGATTTTCGTGCCCATGTAAACGCATCGGTTTTGAAGCGTTCTTGGTTTGTCAGATAGTGTTTTCTTGTTAAGAATTTTCGGCACATATGGAATGAGTGATATTTTCTAATGTGAAATAAAGGTATAAATATTAGAGTGAACATAAATCTGTGTATTTAAATAAAGAAAAATAGCGATTGTGCAGACTCAATAAGGAACTGAATCAGCTGTTTTCTAGCCGCCATTTTAAGTGAGCTACGAAATCCGATTCAGGCTATGCCATGTAAACACGACAACGAAAAACGGTTTACGAAAATCGGTTTTCGTCTTCCGGAAGATATGTTGCATGTAAACGTAGTGCTTATCTTCTGTCTGGAAAAAAAATGTTTGCTCTTTAAAATGGGCAATAAGGTTCCCAGTCCTTATAAAACAATCGGTTGAAGAATCATCAAACTCAAAATAATTTGCCGCAGTTCTTGTTGCCCAAAGACTGGATCATCAACTAAATTGTCGATTTCGTCGTCCTCACTGTAATTATCAATAAAATGTTTGCCGGCCGCTGTTGCCGAGGGGACTGAGGCGCTTCAGTCACTGTCTGCACGGCCACTACGGTCGGGGGTTGGAATCCCCCTCGGGCATGGATATTTGTGCCGTCCTAGTTCGTAAGTAGTTCATACGTAGTTTGTAAGTTTAGGGACTGATGACCCTGTAGTTAAGTCCCATAAGAATTACAATCATTTGAACATTTGATTTGAATAAAATGTTTTTCAAATTCATGTAAAATTTCGTCCAGCGTAAGAGAGCGTGAAGCCATGTCCGTTCATTTACCTACTGAGAGAGCGGGCACCACTTCCTACCTGTCCCGTTTCATACCTGGATGCGACCAGTCGGCCGATTTAGAAGCTAAATTTATAGATCTACAGCCTGCTTTAGATCTAGATTTATCAAGTAAGGCATTTTATGTGGATCTAGCCCGTCAATAAACTTAATTTTGTGTTTAAAAGTACGAAAACAAAGATCACGTCAAATGACGTAATTGGCATTCTACAGAAGTTTAGATATCCCGTCGACGTGATTGGCAGTCAAAGTGTTAATTGTAACTACCCACTGAACTCGCATTCGGAAGGGTGGTGGTTCAAAACCACCTCCGGTCATCCAGATTTAGGTTTTCCGTGTTTTCCCTAATCAGTGTGGGTTTAGGCCTCTTAGAGGCTGTCAGGACCAGATCTTTAGCCTACGGCAGGTAATGGAAAATCGCTATGAGTGGAACAGGGAACTATGTCTATATTTCATAGATCTGGAAAAGGCTTATGACCGTGTTCCTAGGAGGAAGCTACTGTCAGTTCTTCAAGATTATGGTATAGGAGGCAAACTTCTGCAGGCAATTAAAGGACTTTACGTAGACTGTCAGGCAGCAGTTAGAGTAGATCGCAAATTAAGCTCATGGTTCAGGGTTATTTCAGGGCTAAGACAAGGCTGTAACCTGTCACCACAGTTGTTCATACTATTCATGGATCATATGCTGAAAACAGTAGACTGGCAGGGCGGGATTAAAGTAGGTGAAAACAAAATAAGCAGTCTCGCATATGCGGATGACTTAGTTGTAATGGCCGATTCGATTGAAAGGTAAACTAATATTTCAGAGCTCGATCAGAGGTGCAAGGGCTATGATATGAAGATCAGCATCACCAAAACGAAAGTAATGTCTGTGGGAAAGAGATTCAAAGAGATTGAGTGCCAGATTGGAGGAACAAAGTTAGAACAGGTAGACAGTTTCAAGTACCTGGGATGTATTTTCTCACAGGATGGCAACATAGCGAAAGCACTGGAATCGAGGTGCAGCAACGCTAATGCAGTGAGGGCTCAGCTAAGACCTACTCTCTTCTCCACGAAGCAAGTAAGTACCAAGACTAAGTTAGCAGTGCACCGCTTTATCTTTCGACCAACTTTGTTGTATGGAAGTGAAAGTTGGGTGGATACAGGTTACCTTATTCATAAGATAGAGGTTACAGATATGAAAGTAGCAAGAATGATTGCAGGTACCAATAGATGGGAACAATGGCAGGAGGGTGTCCATAATGAGGAAATCAAAGAAAAGAATGAACACCATAGATGAAGCAGTTAGAGCGAACAGACTGAGATGGTGGGGTCATGTTACACGCATGGGGGAAGTAAGGTTACCTAAGAGACTTGAGCTCGTCAGTGGAGGGTAAGAGGAGTGGAGGTAGACCAAGAAGAAAGTACTTAGATTCTGTGCAGAATGATGTTGAAGTAAAAGGCATAACATCAGACGAGGCATCAATGTTAGCATTGAATAGGGGATCATGGAGGAATTTTATTAGAGGTACTATGCTCCAGACTGAACGCAGAAAGGCATAATCAGTCTCTAATGATGATGATGATGATGATGATGATGATGTGTTTTCCCTAAATCACTCCAGGCAAATGCCGGGATGGTTCCTTTGAAAGGGCACGGCCGATTTCCTTCCACATCCTTACCCCAACATCCGAGTGTAAACTCCCTCTCTAATGACCACGCTGTCGATGGGACGTTAAACTCCGCTTCCTTCCTGTAACGACCTCAATTGTAAGTTTTGAACTCACATTCAGCTTGTCCAGACAGGCAAATGTAGCTCTTTACACAGAGTAAGCACTATCGAATTCCCGAAAGTTGCTTGACTATTTCCCTAGTTTGGAACAATGTCACTACTAGGCTGAATAGAACTGACCACTCTAAACCAAAGGGTACTGTATAACTTGGTCCTCAACAACTGCTGGGCACAATGATACCTACAGGATCATATTTTATAACGTTCTTGTAACCTTTCCAAAACTTTAATGTATCCAATTTTTTTGTCTTAACTTTATATTTTTATAAATTTTCCTTATTGTGGAGCACTTGAGAATGACGGCATAGTATGTCGAAACTCGTTGTGTATTACATATTAAGTATTAAAACAGTAAAAAGTATATATATATATATATATATATATATATATATATATATATATATATATATATATATATAGTGTGGCTTGGAATACTTTTGTATTCCCTGTCACATAATTTATTCCAGTTCCACTCCCGACTGACATGTCAGATTATAAAAATTAGTTTAAGTAGTTTCTAAGTTTTAAGTCCAGCCCCATGAACCACAGACATTGCCGAGGTGGGGTGGCTTGCGTGCCTCTACGATACAGATGGCCGTACCGTAGGTGCAACCACAGCGGAGGGGTATCTGTGGAGAGGTCAGACAAACGTGTGGTTCCTGAAGAGTGGCAGCAGCCTTCTCAGTAGTAACAGGGGCAACAGTCTGGATGATTGACTGAGCTGGCCTTGTAACATTAGCTATTGTGGTTTTGCCACACAGTTACTGGCGAACGGCTGAAAGCAAGGGGAAACTACAGCCGTTACTTTTCCCGAGGACATGCAGCTCTACTGTATGAATATATGATGATGGCGTCTTCTTGGGTAAAATATTCCGGAGGTAAAATAGTCCCCCATTCGGATCTCCGGTCGGGGACTACTCAGGAGGATGCTGTCATAAAGAAAAATATGACAGGCATTCTACGGATCGGAGCATGGAATGTTTTAACCCTTGTTCGCGTAGGTAAATTAGCAAATCTGAAAAGAGAAATGGATAGGTTAAAGTTAGATATGTTAGGGATTAGTGAAGTTCGGTGGCAGGATGAACAGGATTTCTGGTCAGGTGAGTATGGGGTTATAAATACAAAATCAGTTGGTGGTAACGCAGGAGTAGGTCTAATAATGAATAAGAAAATAGGAATGCGGCTAAGTTACTATGAACAGCATAGTGAACGCATTATCATTGTAAAGATAGACACAAAACCAACTCCGACTACAGTAGTACAAGTTTATATGCCAACTAGCTCTGCCGATGATGAGGATTTCGAACAAATGTATGAGGAGATAAAAGAAATTATTCAGAAAATTAAGGGAGATGGAAACGTGATTATGATGGGGGACTGGAACTCGGTCGTAGGAAAGGGAAGGAAATGTAGTTGGTGAATATGGACTGGCAAAAAGGAATGAAAGAGGAGATCGCTTGATAGAATTCTGTGCAGAGCACAATTTAATGATCACCAACACTTGGTTCAAACATCATGAAAGAAGGCTGTATATCTGGAAGAAACCAGGAGACGCTGGACGGTATCAGATTGACTTTATAAAGGTAAGGAATAGATTTAGGAACCAGGTTTTAAATCGTAAGACATATCCAGGGGCAGATATAGACTCTGACCAGAACGTACTGGTAATGAACTGCAGATTAAAACTTAAGAGACTGCAGAAAGGTAGAAAAGTTAGGAGGTGGAACCTGGACAAACTGAAGGAACCAGAGGTGGTGGAGGGTTTCAGAGGCAGCATTAGGCAAGGATTGGCTGAAACGGGGAAAAGTAATACAGTAGAAGGAGAATGGGTAGCTCCGAGAGATAGGGTAGTGAAGGCAGCAGAGGACCATATAGGCAGGACGACAAGGCCTAATAGAAATCCCTGGATAACACAGGATATACTGAACTTAATTGGTGAGAGGAGAAAATATAAAAATTCAGCAAGTGAAGAAGGCAAAAGGGAATACAGACGTCTGAAAAATAAGGTTGACAGGAAGTGTAGACTGGCTAAGCAGGAGTGGGTTTAGGAGAAATGTAAGACAGTAGAAGAATTTATAAATAGGGGAAAGATAGATACCGCCTATAGGAAAATAAAAGAGACATTTGGAGACAATAAAAGTGATTATGAATATCAAGAACCCGGATGGAAAACCAGTACTAAGCAAAGATGGGAAAGCTGAAAGGTGGAAGGAATATATAGAAGGTCTGTACAAAGGAAAGAAACTTAAAAGCAGTATTATAGAAATGGAAGACGATGTAGAGGAGGATGAGAGAGGAGATACTATACTGCGAGAAGCATTTGACAGAGCACTAAAAGACTTGAGTAGAAACAAGGCCCCTGGAATAGATGACATTCCGTCGGCTGATAGCGTTAGGAGAGCCAGTCATGAAGAAATTGTTCCACCAAGTACGCAAGATATATGAGACAGGGGAAATACCCTCAGACTTCAAGAAGAATATAGTAATTCCAATCCCAAAGAAAGCAAGTGCAGACAAATGTGAAAATTACAGAACTATCAGTTCAATAAGTCATGGTTGCAAAATACTGACAGGAATAATTTACAGACGAATGGAAAAATTGGTGGAATCCGATCTTGGGGAAGATCAGTTTGGATTTAGGAGAAATGTTGGAACACGGGAGGCAATACTAACATCTTAGAAAACAGGCTAAGGAAAGGGAAACCTACGTTTTTGGCGTTTGTAGATTTGGAGAAAGCTTTTGACGTCGACTGGAATACACTCTTTCAAATTCTAAAGGTAGCAGGGATAAAATATAGGGAACGAAGAGTTTCATTCAACTTATACAAAAACCAAACAGCGGTTATTAGAGTCGAAGGGCATGAAAGGGACGCAGAGGTTGGGAACGGAGTAAGACAGGATTGTAGCCTTTCCCCATTGTTGTTCAATCTGTACACTGAGCAAACAGTGAAGAAATGCAAGGAGAAATTTGGAGAGGTTATTAAAGTTCAGGGAGAAGAAATAAAAACTTTACGATTTGCCGATGACATAGTAATCCTGTCAGAGACAGCAAAGGGTCTGGAAGAGCAATTGAATGGAATGGACAGTGTCTTCAAAAGAGGGTATAAGACGAACATCAACAAGAGTAAAACAAGGGTAATGGAATGTAGCGTCAGAAAATCAGGCGATGCTGTAGGAATTAAATTAGGTAATGAGGCAATAAAAGTAGTAGACGAGTTATGATATTTGGGTAGCAAGATAACTTCTGACGGCCGAAGTGAAGGAGATATAAAATGCAGGATGGCTATGGGAAGGAAAGCATTTCTGAAGAAGCGAAACTTGTTGACATCCACTATTAGTGTAAAAGTTAGAAAGTCCTTCCTGAAGGCATTTGTCTGGAGTGTAGCATTGCATGGAAGTGAAACGTGGACGATAAGGAGTTCAGAAAAAAAGATGATATAAGCTTTTGAAATGTGGTGTTACAGACGAATGATAAAAATTAGATGGGTAGATCACGTAACTAATGAGGAGGTGCTAAATAGAATTGGGGAGAGAAAGAGTTTCTGGCGTGCTCTAACTAAGAGAAGTTCAGGTTGGTGGGACATATTCTGAGACATCAAGGAGTTGTCAGCTTAGAATTAGAAGGAAGTGTGTGGGGTAAAAATCTTAGAGGGAGACCGAGGGACGAATACAGTAATAAAAGGGATGTATGTTGCCAAAAGTACTCTCAGATGAAGAGACTTTGACAGGACAGGTTAGCATGGAGAGCTGCATCAATCCAGTCTGCGGTCTGAAGACCACAACAACAATAGTTTTGAAGAATAGGGACCGATGATCTGAGCAGTTTTATCCCTTGGGTTTACAAACTTTTGAGAATTTGAGGCATCAAGGAATTGTCAATTTAGTGATTGTGTGCAGGGAGACGAATAGAGGAATACAATAAGTAGGTTCAAATGGATGCGCGTCGCTGTTATTATTCGGAGACGTAGATGCTTCAACAGGACTGGGTAGCATGGAGAACTACATCAAACCAGTCTCTCGACTGAAGACCACAAGAGGCGATATTATAATCCATGATGTTGTCATAACTTTTACTAGACCTCAAAGCTGTTGGTCTACTTTAGGCTACGGTAGCAGCGGCGCAGCCACGTGGGGGGGGGGGGGGGGTAATGGTGCTGAGATCCCCCCACCCAGCACCTCACAAAGATTTTTTTTTAATTTTATTATTTTATATTGTTTTAATTTTTATATTTTTGAAACAGGTCGACAACGGAAATTTGAAATAGTGTACATGTAATAAATCACAACGTAACAATAATTTGCCAAGTGAACGTGACATTGGTAGCCAACGTGATGCCGCCATTGAGAACGTATACTGCTCTTACTGTGAGTGGTTTCCATGCTGCCGCTACTGTTACTACTATGCTGAAGTAACGGCCCGATTGTTCATATGCGACGGTCCGCTACTTAGCAGGTCAGCGGAGCGACCGAGTGGAATCTTATGAACAATAATAGTGTTCCCCGAATGAAACTTTCACTCTGCAGCGGAAGGCAAAGGTCCCAGGTTCGAGTCCCGGTTCCAGCACCAATTATAATCTGCCACGAAGTTTAATAATAGTGTTATTTTAGTTCAGTTTTTACACATAGTCTCATGTTAAACGGCAAAGACCTTTCTCTTTGGCTAGTAACATAGAAGTTGCTTAATTATTTTACGAGCTGATTATATACACTCCAGTGCCAGCACGTTGCTCCTCTTCCACTTTCAAATTTTATTTCTTGTGCAATTGTTTTCGTAATATAATCTGCTAAATTATAAATAGTATAAAAATCAGTCATACATTAATAAATTCAATAGGCTATATTTTTGTACATAGATTTTTGTATTGTACTTATGTATATGGATCCTATGGAATTATCTAAAACTAACCTCGTCCAATAGTCCCACTGGGTACTGACCGGCTGTCGTGTCATCCCCCACCCGAAGGCGTCAGCGGATGCAAGTATGCAGGGGGTGTGTGGTCAGGGCCCCGCACTCCCGACCGTTATGTCAGTCTTCGAGACCGGAGCCGCTACTTCTCAATCAAGTAGCTCCTCAGTTGGCCTCACAAGGGCTGAGTGCACCCTGCTTTCCAACAGCTTTCGGCAGATCTCAACGGTTTCCCATCTAAGTGCTAACCAAGTTCAACAGTGCTAAACTTCGGTGATATACCGCAAAACCGCTGTGTCCACTGCGGAACGGCCGTTAGCACCTGAAGTTGGATACGAGTGAATAAATATTGTATCTGTCCATATCATTTACCTACACACATTGGTAATAATTTTTTTGTAATATTCATGTATATCCTACTCATTTAGTTTCTGTTTTCCAAAGGTATTGAAGGTGGTCATTCAATGTTCGAAATGGGTATGCAGTATTCGTAGATACGGTATATATTTCTATCAGAACAACAAACGCTGAAGATCGTATTAAAAACTATGAAGGTAAAGAATAAAGCAGTCAGCAACATAGTGCTTCACTAAGCAAGGTCCTGTAGGATATGCTATGCCCCTCCTTCCGACCTTGAAACTGACTTATCCAACCAGTTACAAGTGGAACTCCAGTTTAACGTGGGTGACGGACCACTGTACACTTCTGCAAGTTTCAGAAAAAAAATCAAATTTTTGTAGCCCTAAGGGACCAAACTACTCTGGTCATCAGTCCCTAGGCTTAGAAACTACTTTAACTTATGCTAAGGGCAACAAACATATGTATGCCCGAGGGAGGACTCGAATCTCTGACGGCGAGCAGTCCTAGGATTGACCGAGTATCGAATACTCGTTATTTTGATTTGCAACCTGGCTTTTCAGCCCATTTCGTTGTATTCAAAAAAATGTTCAAATGTTTGTATAGTCTATGGGACTTAACTACGGGGTCATCAGTCCCTAAACTTACAAACTACTTATGAACTAGCTACAACTAAGGACGGCACAAATATACATGCCCGAGGGGGGATTAGAACCCCCGACCGTAGGGGCCGCTCAGACCGTGACTGCAGCGCCTCAGTCCCCTCGGCCACCGCGGCCGGCTTCGTTGTATTATTATTATTATTATTATTATTATTATTATATTTCCATTTAGTCTTACATGCACCCAGACGGGAGGTAATTATTATCCGTATGGTCAAAATAAATTGGCAGTCCAAAATTAAATTACGTCTCTCATGACTGATTTTTAGTGAATTGATTGAGGATATGGAAAAAAAGTCTACTGATCGCATTACGGGAAATACATGGTTTCAATTCTAGAGATAATTTCTTCAAATTGCAGGTCAGACTTGAAGTCTTGATGGAGGTGTGCAGCCATAATTATCAATTTAATAAGAAAGAAGTTAAAAAAGCTGATTGGTTGCTGACAATAGAACGACGCAGGTAACGATAAAATCTTAATGTTAAGGTGGGTTTTCTGACAAAAAGCAAGCTAGGGCAAATTTTGCGACACAGCGTAGAGCCTGTTCCAGATAAACTTAGTATGGCGGGGGTGTATGAAATCCTGTGTGGATCGTGTAATAAATTTTATATAGGACAAACCGGACGTGACTTCAAAATTAGGTATCGAGAGCATGGGTATGCGAGTAATGGAAGTGCATCGGGTGACCATTTACCTGAATGTCAACACCATTTGCGGATCATTAACGATGGTTTGACAATTCTGCACGTTAGTAATAAGGGTGTTTCATTGGATATCTTGGAAGAGATAGAGATTTATACTAGCCACCAGAGCTGCCCTGACCTATTAATTAATGATCAGTTGGTAGAGTCTCGCAATTGGTTCTTTGATTTTATTCATAAATATTTGATGCATGGCAATGTATAAAGTTGTCGGGTGTGTCGATGGACTGGCGCCCCGTTTCCCTTGTCTCACTGTATCCGTGAACCTGATTGCCTTTTCAAGTTTTAATACCATGTTTGTAAACTTCTTTCCGCCACTCAGCAGCAGCTGCCCTCTGGTGAACGGCTCTCGTACGCTGCGCCTGCCACATTTATGTTAAGACCTGATTCGATGAAATTCTTAATTTTGTCCATGTTATTATTCTACAAATGTTTGTACAAGACTAAATATTTTATTTTGTTTCTATATATGGAGTGTTATATTTATATATCTTTATGATGGCTTAGGTGAGGTGCTGCCCTCACATGGTTTGTATTGGCCCTAACGGCACTGAAAACATTTGATTTCTGTTCACTTCTAGCTTTCGACGAATGTACTAAGTTTTGTACACACATATTAATGTTATTAGTGTTTGATGAGTGGCCAGCCTCTACTGGCCATTGCGTTTTGTGTGTACTTAAATGGTTGTTGCGTTTTGTGTGTACTTAAATGGTTGTGTTATGTTATGTATAAATTCTATCTTGTGTCATTTCTCTTTTTTTATCACGTTTACTTTTAACTGTTTGACTGTACATGTTTTATCTTAGTTTTTACGCTTACCAGGTACTCTGAAGATGGGCTACGCCCGAAACGCGTCACTACAGATGGAATAAAGATTTTATCGTTACCTCTATAGTTTTATTGTCAGTAGCCAATCAGCTTTTTAACTTCTTTCTTATTACATTGATAATTTCTTCAGTCTACTTTATTACAGAAACTGCGGTATAATACTCGCTGTACCATGCAACACAGTTCCAGTATGCATAGTATCCTAAAGCGGGGTTGGGCGCGTGAGCTTTCCGCGGGAAGTTTTTCCACCCTGCGGGCACACGTCAAGTGCAGCTCGCCATACCTTACTAACAGCGCCGAAGGCAGCCGATAATACACCGTCGGCAGCTACCGCACGAGTTGTCGATCACGTTAGAGGTATTCTGTGCGTTGTCATAATTACTAGTACGACAATACAATGAATACTTAAGATGTAGTAGAACGTTTGCATTGTATTTGAGAAAGTATTACTTTGTGGATCAATCTTGATCAGACGATCATGGAGTGAATAAGTAATTTCAACTCATAACACTTCTATCAGATGGAAACACAAAAACGTCAAAGCAGTAAATACAGAAAAATAAGAGGTTCGGAACTTAAATAGTGGTAACACTGCTGTGGAAACATTATGCAATGGAATCTTCTATTGACGCTGGTAGCACACGTTGTTGACATACATACCTCACCTCCGAGCAAATCGTGCGTACAATCAAGGGAAACACCGTCTCTTGTGAGCGAGCGGTCTAACATAATGGTGTCACTGTGTTTACAAATGGGAACAACGGAGTTGGATCAAGATTGAATGTGCCAGCAACATCGGCGACTAGCTTTGCGAAAGACGCGGCAGCACTTTCTGCACAATCCACCCATCATTTTGCAAGACATTGCACGGGCTCATAAAGCGCAAGCTGTGGCTGTTCTATTCGAAAATAAAATCAATGTTTAAATTTTTGGCCGGGGACTGAGGCGCTTCAGTCACGGTCTGCACGGCCACTACGGTCGGGGGTTCGAATCCCCCCTCGGGCATGGATATTTGTGCCGTCCTTAGGATTAGCTAGTTCATAAGTAGTTTGTAAGTTTAGGGACTGATGACCCCGTAGTTAAGTCCCATAGACTCTACAAACATTGAACATTTTTTTAAATTTTTGTAAATCTATGGAACGTAACTGCTTGATTATCAGTCCATAGCTTACAAACTACTTAAACTAAGGACTCGAATCCCGGACGGCGAACAGCTGCGCGCACCGCAGTACGGCGCCTCAGTGCGCACGGCCATACTGCCTCAGCTGCTCTGTTCGGTCTATGGGACTCGGAAGTGCTGTACCATCCGCCATACTCCCCAGACTTAAGTCCTTGTGACTTTAATTTGATTCCTAAGATTAATGAACCACTTCGTGGCATTCGCTTCAGAACTGTTCCAGGCAGTAGACCGCTCCATTCGCACAATCAACAGAACAGGCTCTGCTAACGGCATACTATGCCTTCCACATCGCAGGCAACGGGTTCTATTCAGTGCTGGTGACTACTTTGAAGGGCAGTAACAGGTCCGAACATGTAACACTTCGTTATCGGTTGTGAATAAATAGTTGCCACTATTTAAGTTCCAACCCTCGTGTATTCATTGCCTGATGCTGTAATTACTGTAGTAGCAACACAAAACAATATATTGCATAGGCTGATAACAGTTCAAAATTCTGTCGTTCAGGTGAGTGGAAAGTTCGGGAGAGGGTCTTCAAAAATCTTCAAATGTTTGTTAAGCTTATGGAACTTAATTTTAGGGTCATCAGTCCCCATACTTACAAACTACTTATGAAGTAACTTAAAGACAACACAAACATCCATGCCCGAGGGAAGATTCGAACCTCCGACGCGGGAGGCCGCGCGATCCGCAACTTCACGCTCCAGACTGCTAGGTTACTTCTGTGCGGCAAAGAGAGGGGCTAATTCTAATCAATGAAGGAGAATGAACCGTCATTTTCGCCGACTTAGCTATCTGGCCATAAACACAACACAGACATACAAAAAGAAACAAAGAATATAAGCATTTTTATCAATTATTAATTAAATACATACAATATTACTAAGAAGTGTTTATAACTGACATAGTATTTATAAAAAAAGAGAAAAAAAAACCTGATGCTTTCATCACACTAGAATCCTGGCTGACATCTACAGTTTGGAGTGAGATTGCTGATCATCAACCACATAGCTCTAGTCTGTTGTAACTGCTGACCGTCAATTTCGTTGTCTTAATTATACAGAAAAAAATACTTTCACATGTATATTTAGTTTCGAACATATTGCAGACTGGAGCAGGTAGTCAAAACAGCTGCCAGAACTCGTTTCGAGGGAACTTCTTGTAAAATATTTGAGTTTCTTTTCCCCTCACTTCCATACCGATAACACTGTTCTAATGACGCGAATAGGCCCGTCTTGGTGCACTCGCACCAGCAACCGAGTAATATTGGCAGCGTGGTGCAGGTGGAGGGGGAAGTCGTTACTGGCAGTGTCCACAGGCAATCACAGTGAGCGCTCGTGGGCACCTGCGCTCCCATCACCGCTTTTGCCCATTCCTGTCCTAAAGGGCGGTACTGTTCTTCCAACTGTACCATAAGTCGAAGGGTTATATGGCTGCTACATCGTGGTTTCCGAGCCACTTCGCCGTTAACGTCCAAATGGATCTCAATCGTGTCTTTCCATATATGTATACAGCGTGATTCAGGAAGATATGATAATATTTTAATATGTTGTTCTACAAGTAAAACTAAAAAAAAGGTCATACAAACAAAGGTCCGCAAATGTTTAGTTAATTATTTAATCATGTCAGAAACATACATACTTTCGGAGTTGTATACAATAAGAAAACAAGGCAATAAAATTACAAAATAAAGTAAAAATCCAAACTTTGGTACTGTAAGCTTTATCATTTAGCCTAATTATAGCTAACACAAATGTAATTACATGTGCCGCGACCAGAATGTGGCCACTTCACATAGCTCCTTGGTAGCGTCAATCAAATGAAATATTCAAATGTTTGTTAAGCTTAATGGACTTAACTACGGTGTCATCAGTCCCTAAACTTACAAACTACTTATGAACTACCTACAACTACGGCCGGCACAAATATCCATGCCCGAGGGGGGATTCGAACCCCCGACCGTAGTAGCCGTGCAACCGTGACTGAAGCGCCTCAATCCCCTCGGCCACCGCGGCCGGCCGCGTCAATCACATTTTGCGGAGAGCATTTAGTTGGGCACCGTTGGGTTATTGTTTGTTTTTCGTCACATTCACATACGGTCGAGTCGCAGCGAATTCCCCATCTTCTCATGTCGTTCTTCCAACTCCTGAGCTTAGTCTGTTAAGCACCTTCCAGGTTGCTCAGTTTTCCTCGTGACCGGGGGGTGGGGGGGGGGGGCGGGCTTTCTGGGGGCACCATCCATCCTGCGAGGAGACTACATCTCGAGCGCCATGAGTTCACTGTGAAGTTTGATGGTGGTTCATTGAGGCTTTCTGTTGAATGAAGAAAGCTTTTCATTGAACTGAGCCTCTGGTACGCTGGTTAGTATCCCTATAGAGTATGGGTCGCAAGGTTTAGTGTTTTCTGCAGGCGCACTAACGAAGGATATCTGGCTGTGGGATGTAGTGTGTGGGTCGCAAGGTTTAGTGTTTTCTGGATGCAAACAACGACGAATATCTCGAGGTGGGATACCTACTAAACAGTAAACTTTATGAAGTGGTATGGATCTCAAACATCCTGTAATGAGTTTGCAAGTGTCATCGAAGGTGACATCCACTTCTTTGGCGTGACTAGATCTGCACCAGATAGGGCAAGCATATTATGCGGCTGAATAGGAAACGGCTATGGCTGATTATGAGGATGTGTTCCCGAAGTTGTACCTGACAATTTCCGGAGAATGTTGTTTCTTGTAGATACCTTCCTTTTTGAGTTCAAGCAGTGTGTTTTATAGCTAAGTGTTGGGTCAAGAGTTACTCCTAAGTATTTTGGGGTGAAACAGTGCTCTAATTGTTTACCTTCCCAGATCTCTTGCAGATTTCTTGTAGCTTTTTTTTTTTTTTTTTTTTTTTTTTTTTTTTTTTTTTTTTTTTTAGATGTTTCGCACAGACTTGTGTTTTTGGTGGATTTGGTTTCAGTTGGTTCTCTTAATAATATCCACTTAAAATTTGTAAGGCATGAGAGAGCATCTCTTCTGCAAGTTCAAATGTTTTTTTCTTGTACAGATAAAGCGACATCATCTGCACATATATATAAACTCTTCGTCTCGTGTGGGCGACGTTGGTCATTGGTGTAAATATTGAAAAGAATGGGAGCTAGTACTCTACCCTGCGGGAAGGTGTTCTTTAGGTTCCTACAGATGCTCCTCTGACCTTGGAATTCAACATAAAACCTTCTATTTTGAAGAAAGTTATTGAGTTATGGCTAATAAAAGATTTTAACCGATATTTAGTAACGTCGCTAATATGAAGCCATCGCAAAACTGTACGAGGTTAAAGTAAAGCATGATTTCCATTTATTTTGTTGTTATTGATCTTGTGAATTTAATAAAACATGCCCCAAGACATGTATCTTCAGTTGTTTTCCAGATATTCCAGAGATTATTAAAGTAATTTCCACACATTATAGGAAGGTTGGAACTTAAATAGTGGTAATTTTCTATTCACAATCGATACAAAAGCGTTACATGTTTGCACCTGTTACTGTCCTTCAAAGTAGTCACTAGCGTTCTGTAAAACACGTTGCCAGCTTTGTGGAAGGCGTAGTATACCTTTAGCAGTGCCTGTTCTGTTGGTGGTGCGAATAGAGCGATCTCAAATGTTCAGATGTTTTTAGAGCTTATGGGACTTAACTACGGGGTCATCAGTCCCTAAACTTAAAAACTACTTATAAACTAGCTAATACTAAGGAAGAAACAAATATCCATGTCCGAGAGGGGACTCGAACTCCCGACTGTAATGGGAGTGCAGACGTTGACTGGCGCGCCGCAGACCGCTCGGCCACCGCGGCCGGCATAGAGCGGTCTACTGCCTGTCTAATCCCTGGAACACTACTGAAGCGAATGCCACGAAGTGGTTCCTTCATCTTCATTAAGATGAAACAGAGCAGCCACAGCTTGTGATGTATGCGCCCGCGCATTGTCGTGCGAAATGATGGTTGGATTGCGCAGAAAGTGTTGCCGCTTCTTCCGCGAAGCTGGTCCTAGGTGATGTTCCAAAAACTAACAGTATTACTGTGCACTGATGTTAAGATAACACCGTCATAGTCGTACATAGTGACATCGTTACGTTAGACTGCTCGCTCACAAGTGACTGTGTTTCCCTAGATTGTGCGCACATTGGTGACGTGGGACGGGCGAGTACATTTGCTCGGATGTCAACAGTGTGTGCTTTCAGTGACGATAGTGGATTCCATTGCAAAGTGTGCCCACAACAGTGTTTCCAGTATTTTAGTTCCAGCCCTCGTACAAGTAAATTCCAGAAATATGCAAGGTAATTTGTTTACTTCCATTAGTAACGTGTTTTTTAACATTATTTCTTGTGTGCTATGATATTGACAAAAGCAGATTATCGGACACATTCATACAGTTTTAGTTAACTCTATTACCATCATTTTCAAAAGTTAAATTCTGCACATCTTCAATTGAAAACTTTGTGCAGTTGTCTGGAATTAAAAGAATGGGCCGAGTAATTAATAAATTGCATATACTCTCAAAGTATTTCATTCTTCTCTGGAATTTCTGGAAAATTACTCCAGATACAGGTATGGGACAATTTTTATTAGATTCACTAGTTCAATAACAAGGAAATAAAAGGAAATCGTGCTTTACCGCATTCTCGTCCACATTAGGAGGGTTGCTAAATTTCAGACAAGATCTTATAATACCCGTAACTAAACTTTTGCGGACCTATATTTAAATGAAACTTTTTCTTTAGTTTCACTTGAGAATAACATATTAAAATATTTTCCTATCTTCCTAAATCCCTGTATATTGTTGTGTGTGTGTCTCAAACAGGCAAATGACAATTTCAGTGTTCATGCACAATTTAAGTCCGACCCATACAGTTAAAGCTGCTAGCTAGTGGAATAATAGGAAGCGCAATACAGTGAAATGTAAGTTGAGAATTTGGATACGATGATTGGCTTCATTTACTGCTCACGAATCTGTGATCTGATTGAAGCAATTTCTTAATTTCTTCTTGTCGTTAATTGCTGTGTTTTGAAAATTTCCTTAGCAAGAGAGGGGTTGAGACAATCCTGTTAATAGCTGCGCGTAGGAGCAGCGATGCAGCGTTGACAGCAGCAATTTCAGCTTCTTCTGGAAGCAAGCGACGCGAAAGGGCATGTTTGCTGCAAGGAGAATAGTGCTGACATCATCTTTGAAAGTTCACTGGGCACGACGAACGCAAAACACGTTCTCAGGCACAAATCTTAGGTTCTAAAGAACGGCTGTTGCTTAAACTGCCCTTACTCCACGAGACTCAATTGTTCGGAAGAACTCCAACAGCAAAGAATATGTTTATATTTAGCTTCTAGTAAATAAAATAAAAAAAAATATTTATCCTCCCTCAACATTAACTTCTTCTCTAATTTTTTTTCTTTCTTTTTACCCACTGCTTAATGTGGACTCACACCATTTTCAACAACTAATTGCCTTTGATGCCGTTCAACTCATAACTCACGTCAGGTGTAAATAACCTGGGTATCCTCCATTACATTACTACAATACTTTTGTTACTTCCAAATTAATAAGAGAACGTAAATGAAGCCTCTCTAGCCAATAAACACAAAATAACGTACTTCAGCTAGGTCTCAATTTTCTCTTTAAATTGTTCAAGTTCGTATTCGTACTCCGACATAGCAATTACTGTGCATTACGCAGATGTGACGAACTATTGTTAGCTAGGACAATCTCCAAATTATGATGAACAGTTGTGCACTTCTGTACGCTGACTCACGTAAAAACTTAATACGAAATATTCCTTAATGTCATGGACAGACGAGTGAGGACGATGGCCAGCAGTGCGTAACAGACCGGCATTCTGGTCGAAGCACACTGTCATTGTGTGAAAGGAAAATGTTTTTATTCTTTAAACAGGTTGGCACCGGAAATGTGAAAAAGTACACATGTAATAAATCACAATGTGACTATAATTTGCCAAGCACAAGTGAACGTGGTAATTGGTCGCAGCGGCTGTGAACGTGTGCCGCTGTTGCTGTGTGCAGTTGTAATACCACCGCGAGGCACCTTTGATGCTGCTGCTATTGATACTGCTATGCTGCAGTTACGAGCCGATTGTTCATGAATAAAAAATGACAACTATCAAAAATAGTAATATTAAAAAATCTTTGGGAGTTGCTGGGGGAGGGGGGGGGGGGCTTCAGCCCCATTAGTCCTCCTCCCCCGTCCCTCCCCGTGGCTACGCCACTGGTATGATTCATGCTACGGACTGGATGACTGTTCTCGCCGGAGGTTCTAGTTCTCCCTCGGGGTTGTGTGGGTGTTATCCTTAGAGTAAGTAGTTTGTAAATCTAGGGATTGATGACTGTAGTACTTTGGTCCGATGGGGACGGGACTATGGCGGGGAAGCCGAGGGGTCCAGACGAGCCTATCAATTAAATGAAATTACACACGACTTAGTTGCAGTGTAATGAAATTGCAAGATTTCGATTTTCTAACAATATCGATAGCACTATTGGCTACTAAATGTTCCTACTTCAAGACAAGACCAACATTGATGTGCTCTCTTGAGCTCAGTTGTTAGTTTGCCATAAAAAAGAGTATTTTTACGTCGTATAGAAGTTTATTAGCAGCAAAGACTTCATAACCATGTTGTCATCCATAAATACGGAACATGAGTTTTAATTTCATGAAAGGAATTATAAAAATATAAGTAAAATAAAAAAATGAAACCAAATGGGGAACTTTGTTAAAGAAATTCTGACGTGGTCTGAGATTAGTCGTAAATTTAAGTACAAGATTGTAGTAGGATAAAGTTAATTTTTGTGAAAGGAGATATGAATCCGCTTAACTATGTGTATATTCATGCCGAAGTTTAAATTATTCTGCTCTCCAATAGAAGACTACCTTATGTCAACAAATACATTATATTGAAGTTGTATTGCAAATAAAAAATATTTAACTGTCTATTTGGATGTTCTTTATAAAAAGCTTTCGTTCCTAAATTTTATATACCAACAACTATTTATATTTCTGAAGAATATTCAGATATTCGTTTATATGAACTGTCTTTGGAAACTGAAATACAAAAGACTTTTTTTTTCTTTTTTTGCCATGCGCATATCGTACTTATTTAAAAAGAATCTTCACTGACGGTGTTTGCCCGTCTACGAGCGCCACTGCATTTTTATACACAAACGGTATAACATTTGGCGGTCTTGAATGAACGAGGACGGCTATTCCAGATTCCAACTGAAATACAATATAGCCACACACATTATTCTAAAAATCCATATCAAATTATGGACTGATCATGCAGCAAATATAATTATACGAATGGATTCAGGAGACTTGGGAGAATCAAACGCCGTAATTACAATTTTATTATCCCTTACAGATAAAAAGCCGATAAATTTCAGTACTATAATAATAATATTGTAAGACTTACATTTACAATTATTGATACATAGTGTTTATCAGTAACAGATTAACAAGCAAATGGGCAGCATTGCACCACCCTACCTATCTTAAAAGACGTGTCACGTTATTTCCGTATTCTTTCAATATACTTTGTTTTCCTCTTTTTTTTTTTTTTTTTTTTTTTTTTTTTTTTTTTTTTTCGTTGAGGTAGTAGTATTCAGAACATAGATTCCAATGCAGAAACACAAAACATGAAGCCAGCAAAGCGTATTACATTTGTATATGTATTTTATAATCTATACTAATAATAAATCTGTAAATGTAGGCCTGTCACTGTTCCCTTCAATCTTCAAAACTACTGGACGAATCTTAATTCGGTTTTCACAGGAAACATGGGAAAATAAGATTACGGGGGAAAAAAAGATATCGTAAATTTAACTGTTTTCAGTAACCGCCGTGTCTGTTTGTTCAACTATTAGAAACCTCTTATCTCGAAAACTACTTCACCAATTTGCATAGGGTTTTCACAGGTAACTTGAGCGTAACTCGGAGTAGCATATAGACTTCGTTTCATAAAAATAGAATCACGAAAAAAAAGGAAAAAAAAAGAAAATCGTAATTTTAAATTTTTCATCTATAACCATCATGTCTGTCTGTTTCTTTGCACACGTTTATCTCCAAAACTACTTGACGGATTTTCATGGGGTTTTAACACGTAACTTGAGCATATCGTGCTATTATATAAAGGCTTCAATAATTAAAATCGGATCAGAGAAAATGAAGACATCGTAATTTAACCATTTATTTAAAAGCCTTCGTCTATGTGTATTTGTTTAAGGTAATCTCCAAAAGTACTACACGAACTATCATGGGTGCCCACAGGTAAATTTGGAATAGTCTGGAGAGTAAAATAGGCTACATTTCATCAAAGTCGGATCAGATGAACGAAAGCTATCGTAATTTGAAGTTTTATGCCTGTACAAGGCTTATAAGTATGATGTAGTTCAGCAAATCTCCAAGAATACTATACGAGCATTCGTGGGTGGTGTTTCATAGGTCAACTGATCGTACCTTGAGGTAACATATAAGCTTTATTTCATCAAAATCGGTTCAGAGAAAGAAGAGATATCGTAATTTGTAGTTTCTGGTGTATGCTGTGCTTCAATTGTAGCGTAGTATAGCAAAGATCCGATAGAGGCGCTGATCATAACATAGTATACCAAATAAGTAATAGATGGCGCTGTTGCGTTTTTTATTCACATAACTTAGGTGTAATACACTCACACAGCGGTGTTGCGTATTAATGTTGGCAACGGCCATTGAATCCTTTTTGAAAAATCAGACTCGTACAATGAAAGGAATAATTCTTTTCGTTGACGATGAAATAAATAATGTTGCTCCGACCAGTAAACTAATGATCCCCCTAAAGCGAATATTTAGTTACCAACGTTAACATACTATCCACTGCCACTGTAAGTAAAATTTCACCCAGGTACGACACAAAAGATCAGTTTTTTACTAGCTGTATCCCGCATGCCTTGCAATGCCATGGAAAGAAAAAAGAGGCTTCTTTCCGCGGGGATCATTTTCATTTAAAACATATCGACTTTCCTTCGCGTCTATCGATGTTTTCATTTACTAAGAATTCTTTGCGAGGAAACACGAATTTATGTAGTTTCCTTTCTGATTTCGGGGCGTACTTATTACATCTTGAGTCCATTCTGTTTAGTAATACCTAGAAAACTGGATAGCGCAGTACAGAACAAACAGAGGCCCTGTTAGTTACGTAGTCCACCAAAGAACTAATAGTTGGCGCCGCTGAATTTTTCAATTTTTTTTATCTTTTATTTCTTTTCGATGATTATGCCACAGCACAGCAACGAACCAGTAAAGGAGATGTTGGTTTCGTAGTGCTGCAAAGAAACAATACATGATCGTGTAGTACGTATTCCCCACAGATCACTGGTATTCCCTCAGTGACAGAAGTATTTTGAATTAAGAGCCGCAGTCTTATCTCTGCAAATACAAACTAACATTGAACAGCGAGTTGCTGATCACACTTTGTATATTCACAGCTTAACTACGTATCTTTATTTCTTTTGACAGGGAACATTTGAATTAAAAACATAACGACATTCCTTCGCGTCTATCGATACTGTAATTTACATAATAATTCTTTGCAAGAAAAATCGAATTTATGTAGTCCCCTTTTTGATTTGAGTGTATCCTCATTACATTTTGAGTGCGTTCTCTTTAGGAATGCCTCGAAAACGCCATAGTACAGGAAAGGACAACGTGAGGCGACGTTAATTACATAGTACACCAAAGAACCAATTATGGCGTTGCTGCGTTTTTCTTTTTCATTCTCATAACTATAGTGTCATACACTACAAGAAGGGGTACATTTTTACTTATGGCAGCGTCGTTGATTGCTGATGTTTGCAAGAGCCGTTGAATGCTTTTTAAAAACTCAGTCACGTAGAATGAGGGGAATAATTCTTTATGTTCCCGATGAAATAAATAATTTATGCTGTCCTTGTCAGTAAATTAATCATCGTCCTAAAGCGAATAGTTAGTTGCCACCGATAGCAAACTAAATCGCTGCCACTGCAGTAAAATTTAACCCAGGTAGGGCACAATTTTTTTTCCTAACTGTATTCCATATGCTTTGCAATGTCATGGAAAGAAAACAAGTGCATCTTTCTACGGGTATAACCACTAAATTGTGCATGAAAGAAATATCTATGGAATGAGCATTGCGTTCAGTGCATCTTCTTAACATTAAGTTGGAATTACCACGTGATATTGAGACAAATCCACTCTTTCCACACATTTATTTTCTCTTACAATTGGTTTGTTCTGCATTGGCTGCAAATAAGCCCGCCCCCCTCCTCCTTTTCGCAGAGCAACCACATAACATGAAATAACCTCGAATTAAATGTGTCACAGAAGCTACAAGAAAGTTGAGGAATCGTCGCTAAAAGAGCCATTTACACATAGTCATCTGTCTTAACCGAACAAAAAAGGACCAAGATAAAGTCAGCGATTAATATATTTTTCCCAATATTACGTGACATTTCCACCTTAATGATCAGGGCAAGAAAACTGTTCTGCGCATTTGAATGCACACTCCAGAGATTTTTTTCCTCTGTGCCTGCCACTAGACATAATATACTCATGCGATCAACAAACTCATGCTAAACCTCTCTGCTTTCATAATTGTTCCTTACAATATTAAGATTAAAATTTGAAATTACTTACTTTTGGTGCGGACTGCATTAAGGTAGATACAGACGTCTATTTTTGCAGAGAAAATTGTACTTATTGTTCTGAATATACAGTTCTATTACAGAAGGTCTATATCAATTTCGTGCTGACGAAGTAATCACTGCCGGACGTGGGGACATGTATTAGCTGAAAGAGTGGCCGATGCTGCTAACACGTCAAGACAATTCACTGGAAATACTATATTTAATGGAAAATTCTATACAGATGATCAGCTGACGGCATTCCTTCAACGATTACCCAGTCTTACTCTAGCGCACATTGACACCACCATGAGGTCTTATTTATACAGACATGAACTGCTCTGTTGATTGAATTACCAGACTTTCAGAATTCGTTGAGTTTTCGATAATAGGAAGCACTGCCTACAGAATAACTACATTGTCCCCAGTGCAATACTGCAGCATACTAATAATTCAGCATTCACTTACTGTGAGATAACAGTTTAGTACTACACCATAGAACCAATACATGACGCTGTTATTATTACTATTTCTCATCTCAATGATAGAAGTGTTTTCAGAAGTTTACATCCAAACAGACAATTGGACACCGCAGTCTTAACTTTATGAACACAACCTAACAAAGAATTTACATCGTTACTTAATTTCACGTTTTGTGTGAAAAATTATATGAACATTCAGCGTTTTCGACAATGACTTCTACTTAAATTTGACATCTTGGCTAGGAAAACTGAGTTTATTGATAGATCGATCCAACAAGGATTCTGTTTTTGCTGACCTAGGTCCGGAACCTTAGAAACCATGATATACAGAGGTTCCTCTATATCAACCGTGGCGAGGCACGGGCATATAAGCTAGTATTTAATATTATTCTTAGTAACGTTCGTTTTATGTTGTAGACTGCCACTCAAATATTTCATGGCCGAATAAAAAAAAAATGTTTGTAATTCTATCGGACCAAAGTGCGTGGTCATCAGTCCGTAGCTTACAAACTACTTAAACCTAGGTAAACTAACCTAAGGACAACACACTCACCCATGCCCCAGGGAGGACTCGAACCTCCACGGCGGGCAACCGCGCGCTCCGCAGCGACATGGCCGACTAAAAATAGTAGATATGCAGCAGATAACTTATACACAAACAATTATATGTATTTGTGGAGAAGAACTGAATATATTTGCATAAAAAACCACGATAAATTAAATATTAATTGTGAAACTATATTTAGACGGCGGCAGTACATTTGAACAGTAAGATGCCATGCTTAATAGCTACCTGAGCAAAGAGCTTCAGTCTCAACCGGTTTTAGTATTGTTAAATGTAAACAATATTTGTAGGGAGGTGGTCAAAGCATTTAATTCTGTGATTTTCAAATGTGTAATATTTTGGAAGGTAAATTATTTTTTAAAGATGAGGCGTTAGGATGTGCGGAAGTATACAATTTTGGGAGCAGGTAGAGCAGGCTTTCGAACGCTTGGGAAGGGACTCATAATTTGGACGCGGTGGTGAAAGGTTGTGACTGGCCGGTCTGAAGCCATGTTACGAACTTGTGATTGGAAGAGATAGGCATGTGTGGACTTAGAAAAATTACGGGGCTGTGGCAGCAGAACTTAGTCTCTGGTAAAAAGTGGTAAACTATGGACGGTAGTACGGCTGTGGAATTGTGATAATTCAGCGATCGTGTACTCGTGTGATGGCAAATTGTGTTTTATAACAAATACTGATATTAATCGCGGATTAATTTGGAACTGCAATTTTCGATGGACTTCACTAATTTACGAGTGATAATTTTTGAACTTTTACTCTCGAGTACGTGTGGTACTTATTGTGCCTCTTATGAACAATAGTTGGGGAAATATTCGGTTATTTACCGATGTATAAAGTAGGACCACCTCCAAGTTTGCATGTCCAAAAGGAGTAATAAACTCCATTTATAAAAACAGGGTGTTGTGTGTTGTCCTAATCATCATCAACGGCACGTAAGTCGCTCAAGCAGCATCAATTAAAAAGACTTGCACTAGGGCAGCCGAACAATCCCGTATGGCATCTTCTGCCCAACAATGCCATTCGATCTTTTCATTTCATCTATTTCCTATTCACTTCCTACAGTTTCCTTTGTAGAGCTCCTCTATAAATTCTTTCCACCTTTCAGCTTTCCCTTCTTTGTTCAGAAATGGTTTACCAGCTGAGTTCTTAATATTGATACTGCTACCTTTTATGTCTCAAAATGCCTCTTTTATAGTACATATTTCAGATAATTGTGATATGTTTAACTAAATTATAGGAACTTGTAATGAAGCACACAGTACACAGGAGAAATTTGCCCTTTCCATTATGTAACAGGTTTGCACGCAGTACTTGTGAAATCGAACAGACTCCCGGTTGCAGTGCATCTATAAATCCGAAGCATCGTTTTATGAATACTGTAAACTATGGAGGTCTGGATAGTAACGAGCTAGGTAGTCGAGATATCGTTGATTCGTAATTTTCAAAGATCATATTACTTTTACTTTGCTCATTATAACAACAAAAATTCACACCAATAAGATTCAATGTTTATATAAAATTCGGGTAATATTTTAGAAACGAAACACTGACTTTGGAAACAATCAAATACTTTCTTACTTTCACAAACATTGGTGTTACTCATGAATCTGTCATTCTGCTCACAGTTGTATTTCTGTTTGAAGAATATCATCTTTGCAAGATTTTTCGCAGCTTGAACGACGAAACCGTCCAAATTTTTATTATAGCCTTGTTTCTCATTTTTCTTAACTTTGTGATCTATTGTTTTCGATAATAAAAGCCACTTGGTTTCTTTTCTTTCAGACGTATTTTAGTCGGTTGATTCGTTGATCCAAACAACTAAAGAAAAAAAAACTGTCATACCACAAAAGAACTGAAACAAGTCGACACAGAACAATGTTCTAGCACTATGCGACTCAGCACTGCGGTCTAGAATCAAGTATTGCTACCGTATTATTTAGATACCACTGTTGTTGCCTACGGAATGGGTAAGGCGAGGCGGCAGGTCTCACAGTTGGATAATGGAGTGATTCCAGATTGGGGGATATTTTCCTAACTCTAGGGAAAAATATTTTTTTGGGGGAACTTTTGGAGAAACGGAAGCTAATGTTCAAGTGTTCGTAAATCTATGCCACATAACTTGTGTAATTATTAGTGCCTAGGCTTACAAACTACTTTAAACTACCTAAGGACAACACAAACACATACCCATGCTCGAGGGAGGACTCGAACCTCTGATGGCGAGTAACCGCGCGCTCCGCAGAAAGCCGCCTTAGAACGCTCGGCCACTCCACCGCGGCGAAACGGAAGCCTTGGGGAAAATATTTTCACTACTGGGGAAATTGGGGATGAATTTTATCTGCCGAGGGTTGCTATTAATGCCGTCTGATATTTCAGTTCACAAAACATGTACTTAGTTTCTTGGTTAGTCTCCTCTCTCTCTCTCTCCCTCCCTCTCTCTCTCTCTTAAAACCAATCAACACAGTTCGTTTTGACGTCGTCATTTCTATTGCTGCTTATCAAATTTGAGTCGGAGGATTTATAATAATCACTTCTCTCGCTGTCATATCACTTCTATCGCGATACATATAGTTACATGGATTTCATTGTCTTCTGCACTCAATATATACGATGGCAAACAGTATAATGATTACAGTAATGTCGCGAGTTTTATTTATTGTACCATGTAAGAAAACACACTGGTCAAAACAGGGATTCAGTTGAGTTATAGGTTATGACAGTGTTGCCAACTTGGGGGTTTTGCCCCTAAATTTAAGGGGAATCTGCTGTCTTGGAGGGAATTTGGAGGGATTTGTACTTCAGGGGGAAGTTTAGAGGGGAGTGTTCTTTGAGGGGAATTTTTAGGGGCTTCTCAGACATGAATAACGCATACCTATCAAAATTTGTTTAGCCCTGCCTTACAATGAAATTCTTCATTGTTATGTTTTCGATGGCACTGCTCTCCTTTAAAGGTGCTTCTGCAACGTCTACTGTACCGTACTACTGTTGTATTGGCGATTGTGAACTGAAGTTGAATAGGCACACACTTCCCTCCAACGCAAAATTCACAAGTCCTTGATGTCTAAGTATGTGTCCTACCAATCTATCCCTTCTTTTAGTCAAGGTATGCCATAAATTTCTTTTCTCCCCAATTCTGTTCAGTACCTCCTCATTAGTTACGCGATCCACCCAGCGTAATCTTCAGCATTCTTCTGTAGCACCATATTTCAAAAGCCTCAATTCTCTTCCTGTCCGCACTGTTTATCGTCCATGTCTCACTCCCATACAAGGCAACACTCCATACAAATGCCTTCAGAAAGGACTTCCTTAGACTTAAATCAATATTCGATGTTAACAAATTTCTCTTCTTCAAGAACGCTTTTCTACCCATTGCCATTCTGCATTTTATATCCTCTGTACTGCGACCATCATTTGTTATTTTACTGACCAAGTAACAAAACTCATCTACCTCCTTTATTGCTTCGTTTCCCAATCTAATTCCTTCAGCATCACCTGATTTTCTTACACTACACTCCATTACCCTAGTTTTGCTCTTGTTAATGTACATCTTATATGCACCTTTCAGCACACTGTCCATTCCGTTCAATTGCTCTTCCAGGTCCTTTGCTGTCTCTGACAGAATTACAATGTCATCAGCAAAACGCAATGTTTTTATTTCTTCCCCCTGAACATTAATCCCTATTCCAAATTTTTCCTTGCTTTCCTTCACCGCCTGCTCGATGTACAAATTGAATAACATCGGAGAAAGGCTACAACCCTGTCTTACTCCCTTCCCAACTGATGCTTCCCTTTCATGCCCTTCGAGTCTAATAACTGCGGTCTGGCTTTTCTACAAGTTGTAAATAACTCTCCTTTCCCTATATTTTACCCCTCCTGTCTTCAGAATTTGAAAGAGTGTATTCCAGTCAACATTGTCAAACGCTTTCTCCAAATCTACAAAGGCTAAAAATGTAGATTTGCCTTTCCTTAATCTATCTTCTAAGATAATACGTAAGGTAAGTATTGCCTCCCGGGTTCCTACGTTCCTCCTGAATCCAAACTGATCTTCCCCGAGGTCAAATTCTACCAGCTTTTCCATTCTCCTGTAGATAATTCGTGTTAAAATTTTGCAACCATGACTTATCAAACTGATGGTTCTGTAATTTTCACACCTGTCTGCACCTGATTTCTTTGGAATGGGGATTATTACATTTTTCTTAAAGTCTGCGGGTATTTCGCCTGTCTCATTATCCTACACACCAGTTCAAATAGTTTTGTCATGGCTGGCTCTCCCAGAGACTTTAGTAGCTCTAAGGGTATGTCATCTACTCCTGGGGCCTTGTTACGACCTAGGTCTTTCAGGGCTCTGTCAAATTCATCTCTCAGTATAGTATCTCCTATTTCATGTTGATCTACTTCCTCTTCCCTTCCTACAACATCGTCTCTTAAGTTCATTTCCTTTGTAGAGCTGCTCTATGTACTCTTTCCAACTTTCAGCTTTCCCTTCTTTGCTGAGAACTGGTTTCCCATCTGAGTTCTTGATATTCGTAGAGTTGCTTTTCTTGTCCCCAAATGTCTCTCTTATTTTCCTGTAGGCGGTATCTACTTTTCCCCTTCTTATACATTCTTCTACAGATTTGCATTTGGCTTCTAGCCACCCCTGCTTAGCCATTTTGCACTTCCTGACAATCTCATTTCTTAGTCGTCTGTACTCCATTTTGCCTGTTTCATTTACTGCATTTCTATATTTTCTCCTTTCATCAATTAAATTTAGTATCTCCTGTGATATCCAAGGATTTTTTGTAGGTTTTTCCTTCCTACCTATTTTGTCCTCTGCTGCCTTCACTATTTCTTCTCTCAGTTTTACCCATTCCTCCTCTACTGTTTTATTTTCCCCTGTTTCTGTCAATTGTTGCCTAAAGCTCCCTCTGAAATTCTTAAGAACCTCAGGTTCCTTCAATTTATCCAGGTCCCATCTCCTTATTTTCCTTCTTTTTTGTAGTTTCTTTAGTTTCAGCCTACAGTTCAAAACCAACAAGTTATGGTCAGAGTCTATATCTGCCCCTGGGTATGTCTTACACTGTAGAACCTGGTTCCGAAATCTATGTCTTACCATTATAAAATCTATCTGGTATCTCCCGGTGTCTCCTGGTCTCTTCCATGTATACAACCTTCTTTTGTGATTCTTGAACCAGGTGTTTGTTATAACTAAAATATAACCTCTTTGTTATTACCGTGTCAAATATCGCCGGTCTTCAGTCCGAATTTTCTATGAGCTGACGACTTTCAACCACTATATCTTTCACCCACTTATACCTATCGACACGGAACTGCTATGGTGTACAACAAAACAGAGAGATCGTTCGTCTCCATTGTGTAGTTTTTACTGAAGTGCAAAATAAGGACACCGACAAGTAGAATTTTATGTAAGTCAGTAACTTTCAACAGCCCTATCAACCCTCTGTCACCATAGTGCTACCACATACAAAAACCATTCGTTTGCGATGTGTAGTTTTGGCTGTAGAGTGAAATATAGACACAAAAGCCTCAATTTTTGTGTATTTTAAGACTAGCTGAACGCGCGCTGCTTCGCATGCATAGGCTGGTTGGTCTACACCAGTTGTTTCTCCCTCTTAATATAAATTTTGATAGATAAGTACTATCATAATGAAATGATGTGATACTGCTTGTAGCCGCGGCAGAATGGTCGTGCGTATTGGGACGCCATGCTGCAGTGCGCGCTGCTGTTCACCGTCGGGGGTTCGATTTGCCCTCGGACATGGGTGTTTGTGTTGTCCTTAACATGAGTTAGTGTACGTTAGTTTAATTAGTTTGCTAGCCTTGATGACGCCGTAGTTAAGTCTCTTAAGATTTACAAACATTTGAACATTTGATTTTACCACTTGACACCCCTGTGGCACCCCTTAATAGTTGAATTTCGAAAAATACCCCAACTTGTGACTTTTCAATTCCAACCAAGTATGCAAATATCATTTTTTATAATTCTGGGTTCAAAATTGGCTTAGTAACAAAGTGTTTTCAAAAAAGTTTTATCCCCTATTTCACCCCCAAAATGATTAATTTTCTGAAAATAACGAAACACGTGTATTTTAAATTCTGACCAAGAATACATATACCAATTTATGTAGTTGTAGCCTCAAAGTTGCCTTAATAGCAAAAGATTTTCGAAAAACATCCCCTCTTCAATTTAACCCCCTTGATGGTTGAATTTCTAAAAATACACGTAACTTTTAAATTCTAACGAACAATACAAATACCAATTTTTTGTACTTCTAGCTTCAAAAGTGTCTTGACAACAATGTGTTTTCGAAAATAATTTTTGATCCCCTATTTTACGCCCTTAGTTATGAATTTCCAAAAATACCGAAACTCGTGTCTTTTTAATCCTGATCAAGAGTCCATATCCAAAGTTTTGTAATTGTAGCTTGAAATTTGAGTCAACAGCAGCATATTTTTTAAAATAAATTTTTGCATCCCGTTTTTCACCTCCTTATTGGTCGTATTTCCAAAAATGCCGAAACATGTGTCTCTGAAATTCGAACCCCGTATCCATATCCGAAAATTTGTAGTTCTAAATTCACAATTGCCTAAATAGCAACAGATTTTCGAAAAATATCCCACTCTAATTTAACTCCCTTTATGGTTGAATTTCCAAAAATACACGTATCTTTTAAATTCTAACCAGCAATACAAATATCAATTTTTGCAGCTCTAGCTTCATAATTGTCTGAATAGCAACGTGTTTTCAAAAAGAATTTTTCATCCTCTATTTCACGCCCTTGGTTGTTGAATTCACGAAAATACCGAAACTCGTGTATTTTTAATCCTGAGCAAGATTCCATATCCGAAGTTTCGTAGTTGTAGCTTAAAATTTGAGTTAACAACAACCTATTTTTGAAAATCAAGTTTTGCGTCCCCTATTTTACCCCCTTCTTGTTTGAATTTCAACAAAATCCAAAACACGTTTCTTTTAAATTCGAACCCTAAATTAAAATCCGAAATTTTGTAGTTCAAATGTTGAAATGTTTGTAGAGCTTATGGGAATTAACTATGGGGTCATCAGTCCCTACGCTTACAAACTACTTATGAACTAGCTAATACTAAGAACGGCACAAATATCCATGCCCGAGGGGGGATTCGAACCCCCGACCGTAGTGGCCGTGCAGACCGTCACTGGCGCGCCGCAGTCCCTTCGGCCACGCCGCGGTGGAGTAGCCGAGCGGTCTAAAGCGTCTCGCTGCGGAGCGCGCGGTTGCTCGCCGTGGAGGTTCGAGTCCTCCCTGGGGCTTTGGTGTGTGTGTTTGTCCGTAGGTTAGTTTACCTAGGTTTAAGTAGTTTGTAAGCTACGGACTGATGACCACGCAGTTTGGTCCGATAGAATTACAAACATTTGAACATTGAACCTTCGGCCTCCGCGGCCGGCTTTTGTAGTTCTAACTTCAAAATTGCTTAAATAGCGACGAATTTTCAAAAAAAAAAAAAAAAAAAAAAAAAAAAACACCTTTTCATTCCTTTCATTCCTTACTTCACCTCCTTACTGACGAAATATCGAAAACTCGCTTCTTAAATGACGCCTACAGAGTAAGATCAACACCCTCTACAAATTTGAAGTTTATATCTTCAGTGGTTTGGACTGGGTGATGATGAGTCAGTCAGTCAGTAGGGACATTGCCTTTTATGTATACGGATTATCGAGCTACTTGCAGAGAGCGTACAGCACAGGCAAGAGCGGGGAGGAGACCGTAGCGAGGACTCTCCTCGAGCGAACCGCAGGCGTGATGCCCGTTGGCCCGCGGTCCCGACTTCGTGGCCCGCTCTCGCCGCTCCCACGCCTTCTTGCACAACTTGACCGCGGGCGTCTCTCTTCGCAAAAAAAGGCAGCGGTAACGGCGGCACTCAGCCCCAAAGGCGCCGACACTAAAAAAGAAACACTGCGAGCGTTCCTGTTCCCCGGCTTGCTCCAGACTGTGCGTCGGTTACACGAATTACAGAAAGCAGAGACCGCAGGATAGGTATAAACGCGAAGCCTTCATAAAGGCACGCCCCGCCGCCATTACGTCAGTAACCTTAGGCAATAAGCTGGTGTTCAGATAGTGGCTGGAGCAGAGCTCCTACTGCGACGAGAGATAGTAAGAGGGCGACCACCAACAGAGCTGTGGCAACTTGTGACTTCTCGGCCACCGGGACATACCAGTGGTGTTCAGAAGGATGTGCATAATGTCGTATTAAAACGACGTAGCTGGAAGAGTCAGGCTCATGAAGCAGGTTTTACAGTGGGCGATACAAGCTACTGAACGCATCCTAATATTGTGTCGGACCTTGTGAAACACATGTAGCTCTTTATTCACACGTTCACACGATGGTCGTCATCGAGAAGGGATCTCAAATCGAGTTCATATTTCTAGACTTACGGAAGGCTTGACATTGTACTTCAGAGGTTCCTTGTAATAAAACTGCGTGCTTAAAGAATGTCGCCACAGTTGTGCTTTTGTATTCGCAATTTCCTGTTAGAAAGGACACAGTTCGTAGTAATTGACGAAAGGTCATTGAGTGAAATAGAAGTGTTTTAGGGGCCCTACCTTCCTCATCTCTATAAAAGATTTAGGAGACGATGTGAGCAGCTCAAAAATGTTGAAATGTTTGTAAAGCTTATGGGACTTAACTGCGGGGTCATCAGTCCCTAAACTTACAAACTAACTTGTACTAAAGACAGCACAGACGTCCATGTCCGAAGGAAGATTCGAGCCGCCGCGGTGGAGCGGCCGAGCGCAATGAGGCGCTATGCTACGACGCGCGAGGCCGTTCCCCATTGTGGGTTCGAATCCCTTCGGGCATAGATGTTTATGCGTTCTTTAGTATAAGCTAGTTCCTAAGTAGTTTGTAAGTTTACGGACTGTAACCCCGTAGTTAAGTCCCACAAGCTCTACAAACATTTGAACATTTGGATTCGAATCCCCGACGGGGAACGGCCTCGTGCGTCGGAGCATAGCGCCTCACTACGCTCGGCCAATTCCCTGTGGCTGTGAGCAGCTCTGTTGGACTGTTTGCGGACGATGCTGTGAATTATCGGTTAGTAAAGTGACCAGGAGATAAAAGGAAACTGCAAATTGATTTAGATAAGATATATGCATGGTGCAAACATTAGCAACTGACACTAAATAAATACAGGTTTAAAGTCATCCAATTACATCTAAAATAATCCCGTTAAATTTAATTTACACTATAAATCATTTTAATTGAATACCTAGGAATAACAACTACGAAACATTTTGTTGGAAAGAATACAGAAAATATTGTAGGGAAGGTTAAACAAAGGCTACGTTTCATTGGCAGAACACTTAGAAGATACAATAGAGCTACTAAAGAAACTGTCTACACTACACTTGAGCGTATTATTTTCGAGTATTGCTGCGCATTATGGAATCCCTGTCAACTCGAACAGACGGAGGATATACAGAAGTACAGATAAGGGCAGCTCGTTTTTGTACTTTCGCGATATAGGGGAGAGAGCGTCACGGAATGAGGCACGAATTCGAGTGGAAATGATTGAAATGAAGGTGTTATTCGTTGCTGCGAGATTTATTTGTGAAATTTCTTTCACCGTCTTTGTCTTCCGAATGAGAACATATTTTGTTAATACCCACCTACATAGTAAGAGATGATCATCATAATAAAATAAAATAAATAAATCAATTCTAAAACGGAAACATTCAGCTTTTCCTTTTTCCCGCGAGCTTTTGGAGAATGGAACGGTAGGGGAATATCATCTAAGTGGTTGAATGAACTCTCTGGCAGTCACTTAAATGTGATTTGTGGAGTATATATGCAGTTGAAGATGCCATCTGCCTCGCTTTCTTCCAGATCTTTTTGAAATTGTAGCTCTCATGATAGGTCCCCTATGATTTTAATGTCGTCCCTGTTTTCTTCTGTTATCAGCAAAAGCCTTCCTCTGATAGAGCCCTTTAGTATACTCAAAATGTTCAAATGTTTGTATAGCTTATGGGACTTAACTACGGGGTCATCAGACCCTAAACTTACAAACTACTTATGAACTAGCTAACACTGAGGACAGCACAAATATCCATGGCCGAGAGGGGATTCGAAGCTCCGTCCGTAGTGGCCGTGCAGACCGTGACTGGAGCGCCTCAGTCCCGTCGGCCACCGCGGCCGGCTTTTGTATACACTATCTGATCTCTTGTCTCTACTTAAATCTGAAATCACGAGATCAAACATAATGTTACATTCATAATTTCAGACAAAGTCTTCTTGACGCTTCTGTAAAATTGAATCAGTCTTTCCGACGATGATATCCTTTTTGATTTCTTATTATTTTTTCTCCGGTCATTTCAACTTCGTTGCCATCAGTTTTTAAGGAATTGTTATGTTGTGTTGCTGACGTACTCTGAACTTTATTGTGGGTTCTTTTATCAATAAAGTATTTCTACTATTATGTAAGGTTTGATCACCGTTCCCTTGGCCATCTTTAAGTCTGTCCGACATGTGTGATTGCTCTTTTTCTGCTATGTCCACCCGCGGTGAAGCAGCCGAGCGGTCTAAGGTGCCTCGCTGTGGAGCGCGCGGTTGCTCGCCGTTGAAGGTTCGAGTCCTCCCTAGGGCATGGGTGTGTGTGTTGTCCCTAGGTTAGTTTCCCCTAGTCTACGTAGATGGTAAGCTACGGACTGATGACCATGCAGTTCGGTCCGATAGATTTACAAACATTTGAACAACATTTTGCTATATCCACTTCCTTGAGGAGGAAGGAAGCTCAGGGTTTAACGTTCCATCGACAGCTTGGTCATTAAAGACGGAGCTCACGCTCGGAGTTTTGAGTAAGAACGGGGAAGGAAATCGGCCGTGCCCTTTGAAAGGAACCATCCCGGCATTTGCCTGGAGTGATTTAGGGAAATCACGGAAAACCTAAATCTGGATTTGAACCACCGCTCTCCCGAATACGAGTCCAGTGCGTTACCACTGCGCCACCTCGCTCGGTTCCACTTCCTGTTCAACTATACACTGTTGTTTGCGTATCTCCATGGAAATGTTTCAGTGCAAATGTAGACAATGGACAAAAACAGTGGTCTATTGTGATTTAAGGATGTCAACTTTATTTAAAGGTTGTACTACTTGTACCCGTGGTAAGTTCTTTTTCAGGTTGCTATAATCTGAAGCAATCTTTTGCGGTAAACCAGTTGACAGTGTTCTTGAGACAGATATTGCAGTACTCATAAGAAATATTTTCTTAAGGTGTCTTTCAAGAAGTGAAGCCCTACCGTGGAATGCTAATGAGGTGGATTAAAGTTTCATTAATGTTCCATAACTGTACCGAAAGAGGATTAGCGATTGAATAAAGAGCTATTGTAAGAAGAAATTTTAATTTTTTAAATAAAAAATAGTATAGTGTGCAAATTTGCTTTTTATTTTCAACTTGTTTCAACCAAATGGTGAGCACCTTAAGGCTGTTGGTGGAATGGATGGGTTGTTGAGATCAGAAGGACAAAACTGCCGAGGTCATCAGTCTTCTCTGGCAGGGGTAGGAAAGGAGAGGAAGGGAAAGGAAATGGGGCTCAAGCTCGCCAGGCATGTACTCACCAAAGAACCGTGAATCACTTCGGGGGATGAGGATGTTGCTCCGACATGGTGCACAGCTGCGACAGCAACTGGAGGAACTCACAGTTCCTGCTCAGTTTCACACCATTTCGAGAAACATCCCCAAGATGCCCCACTATTGGGTCGAAACTAGTTGAAAATAAACAATAAATTTGCGCTCTAGACACTAAATGTAAATTGAAATAATTCGTGCAGACAATTGTCAAAATACCCAATTGTTTCGTTAGTATGTACTGTACTTCCTCGATTCACCGCCAGTTGGCCCAATTGAAGGAAGGTAATGTTGACTTCAGTGCTTGTGTTGACATGCGACACATTTCTCTACAGTACTGTCGGCCGCGGTGGCCGAGGGGACTGAGGCGCTCCAGTCACGGTCTGTACGGCCGCTACGGTCGGGGGTTCGAATCCCCCCTCGGGCATGGATATTTGTGCTGTCCTTAGAATTAGTTAGTTGATAAGTAGTTTGTAAGTTTAGGGACTGATGACCCCGTAGTTATATATATATATATATATATATATATATATATATATATATATATATATATATATATAAACCCTAGCTTAATTTCCGCAAGTTTGGACACGTAGACTGGATGGTCTGCGTTGGTTGTTTCTACTTCAAAATACAGATTCTCGTAGATTAGCTTTAAAAATGCTTTCGTAATCGATTGCACCATTGATGGCAGAATTCAAAACGCCGAAACAAATTTTTTCAAAATTCTAACCATGGTTAAAAATACAAATTTTCGCATTTCTAGCATCAAAATAGTGTTATCAGAACCCTTAAAAGATTTTTTGGTATTTCACCTGTTTAATGATTTAATTTCCAAAACTATCGAAAATTTCTACTTCTTGCTTGAAAATTGCATGAATAGGAACCTATTTAAAAAAAACCGTCAATCCCCTATTTCACTCCCTTAGGGGCGTGAATATCGGAAAATCGCTGATGCCTACAGTGTAAGATAAACAACGTCTACAAGTTTCAAGTTCCTATCGTCTGTAGATTTACGTTTCAGCGCCGTTTTCTGTCTTTTAGAAACGCACCGAGAACGCGAAATTTCTTTCTTACTCTTTGGCATCTTTCTTGGTAGTTTTACTGATCAAACTGCAATATGCATTTTTTTAATTCGTTCGCTTGTGCAGAAAAACAACTTAAGATGGCGCATCACGTTTCGCTTTATATAACTTCTTTGCTATTGCAGTGTCAAAAGTTATCGGTGTTAATCAGTTCGAATTTTATATAAGCTGACGACTTTCAACCACTATATCTTCCACCCTGTAATAGCTATCAACACGGAACTTCTGTAGCGTACAACGGGAGACTTTATACTACAACAACACAGAGAGACCGTTCGGCTCCATTGTGCAGTTTTTTCTGAAGAGCAAAATATTGACAACCAGACGTAGAATTTTAAATAAGTTGGAAAATTTCAACTCCCATACCTTTATCAGCCCTCTGCCACCATAGTGCATAATGGGAGACTTATACCTACTACCACATATAAACACTATTCGTTTGCGATGTGCAGTTTTGGATGCAGAGTGAAATATAGGGACAAACACCTATAGGGTGTTACAAAAAGGTACGGCCAAACTTTCAGAAAACGTTCCTCACACACAAAGAAAGAAAATATGTTATGTGGACATGTGTCCGGAAACGTTTAATTTCCATGTTAGGGCTCATTTTAGTATTTCTCTTTAACCCTCCTACTACCACTGGGGTCAATATGACCCCACAAGCACATTTGAAATATATATCTCCCTTATTTTCAATGCGATTATTTTCAAAATTTATGACTTTGTCTCTCTAACTTGCTTGTATGCAATGACATATTATTCAGTTTTACATTTACAACATATCAAAATTTATTCATGGACTATGCACTGAGTACCACTGGGGTCAGCATGACCCCAATCTAAATTTTTTTGTTTTATTTCTTGAATGTAACGTTATAAAAACAGAACAGCGAATATTACGTTGAACAGATGTTATAGGAAACACCTGCAACAATGAAACTAACACTTTCCACTTCTTATTTATACCCACTGTTGTCGTTTCTTTCCTCAGCAGTTGTGTGTTGCCTCAGTTGTTGCTAGTATTTTGTCAGCGTGTGAGAGAACTACATTATGTCTAGAAAACGTCTGAGTAGTGTTGAAATACAAGCAATTTTGAATGAAGAAGAGGAATTAGGAGATACATCGTCTGATGACAACGAAGAGATTGATGGAGATATTTTTGGAGGTAGTGAATCAACTGAAGATTCTGATGAAGACGTTGGAGATTTGCTGAGTACTATGCATTTCAGGGAGGAAATAGGTGACGGCAAAGTAGCGAAACCTATTATAATCCTAGACTATAATGCAACAAAATCAGGTGTAAACACTATGAACAAGTTAGTCAGAACCTAAACCACAAAACGTATGACAAGAAGATGGCCCATGGTGATTTTTTTTATAATATTTTGGATATTAGTGCCCTGAATGCTTTCATAATTTGGTTGGACTTAAATCCTGACTGGAATAAAAAAACCAACTACAAAAGAAGATAATTTCTTCTGGAACCGGGAACAAGTCTAGTACAGAAAGGCAGAAGTCAGCGCAGCCTCGACCTCCTCCTCCTTCAGCACAAGTGGATACGGGGGTAAAACGTGAACGGTGCTACCTGTGCGAAAGTTCAGTGGATAGAAAACATCCAGAAACGTGCATAAGATGCTTTTCTTTTGTCTGTAAACACGATTCAGACATTCTTTGTTTTAAATGTAAAGAGATGTTTTGTTTTACATGTAAGGATCTATAGGATCAAGTGTTGAGACAAGATCTGTAAGTGCTTATATATCTACTTCACCTGGTTTCAATCACTAATGTATGCTTTTGTGTTAGTTCATTAAAATAAATTAAATACTGCCAATATATCACTTGATAATTACTTGGGGTCATATTGACCCCAACGGTACTCAGTGTAACAAAAAAATTCTGGTAGTAGGAGGGTTAAATGTAAATTGAAATAATTCGTGCAGACAATTGTCAAAATACCCAATTGTTTCGTTAGTATGTACTGTACTTCCTCGATTCACCGCCAGTTGGCCCAATTGAAGGAAGGTAATGTTGACTTCAGTGCTTGTGTTGACATGCGACACATTTCTCTACAGTACTGCCGGCCGCGGTGGCCGTGGGGACTGAGGCGCTCCAGTCACGGTCTGTACGGCCGCTACGGTCGGGGGTTCGAATCCCCCCTCGAGCATGGATATTTGTGCCGTCCTTAGAATTAGTTAGTTGATAAGTAGTTTGTAAGTTTAGGGACTGATGACCCCGTAGTTAAGTCCCTTAAGCTTAACAAACAACAACAAGATCTACAGTACTAGCATCAATCACATGAGTACGTAGCATCAGCTGGTTAGTGTTAATCACGAACGTGGTTTTGCAGTCAGTGCGGAGTTGGCAGATGCCCATTTGATGTATGGATTAGCAGATTTCAGTCGACGTTTTCGTACGCTTCTCAACAACAGATTCGGTGAACGATGGATTGGTAGAGGAGTACCAATTCCACGGCCTCCACGCTCTCCTGACCTCAACCCTCTTGACTTTCATTTATGGGGGCATTTGAAATATATTGTCTACGCAACCCTGGTACCAAATGTAGAGACTCTTCGTGCTCGTATTGTGGACGGCTGTGATACAATACGCCATTCTCCAGGGCTGCATCAGCGCATCAGGGATTCCATGCGACGGAGGGTGTGTATCCTCGCTAACTGAAGACATTTTGAACTTTTCGTGTAACAAAGTGTTTGAAGCCACGCTGGTGCGTTGTGTTGCTGTGTGTTTCCATTCCATGATCAATGTGATTTGAAGAGAAGTAATAAAATGAGCTCTAACATGGAAATTAAGCGTTTCCGGTCACATGTACACAAAACATATTTTCTTTCTTTGAGTGTGAGGAATGTTTCCTGAAAGTTTGGCCGTACCTTTTTGTAACACTATATATATATCTCGTTTCCGTCGTAGGTGTCGGTGGCCGAGTAGAAAGACCGACACAGGAATAAAGGATGCACGCGTGTGCAGGTGCAGAGGTGACCAGCCAGTGGGACAGCAGAAACTAGAAACACTAGAGTGAATTAGAACGAGATATTTATTTCATAGAGACTTAGTAATACTTCACTTTTACGTAGTTCTTGTCTGCAGAATGCTGATACATAGATAGAGGCCTGCCTACTGATGACTCCTAGTGCCTATCTGATTCCGAAGTGTTAACTGGTTCCTATCTCAGTCCCAAGTGTACGATGTCGTTCAGTGGTGGCCACGAGCGGAGTTGTAGCAGAGGGCGCTCGTGGCTGACGTCGTAAGAACGGCGCGTCGTGCGTGCATGGCGAAAGTAGGTGGCGCGCACTTTAGACTTGTGCGACACCACAATATAATTATTATCATAAGGATGTTGTTTACCGAAGGAAACAATAATGTTTCGAAAAATATCTAAACCATCTCGGAAGATGATTAGCGCTGTTTACGTTCACAGATTATCATTTCTAGACGAACAGTAGTCTCGCTGCCCTTGGTGTAGCCGGCACTAGACTCGCCCCGCAGTTAATACCTGCTTGCATTTGCCTCGCGGTTGCGCAACATAACGGAGTCGGCAGAACCAGAAGCGTGCGACTCGCGAGTCTTGCCGGGTGGGACGGGCAGCCGGCAGCTCTTAACGGAACCCCGCCAGCTGGGCTGGGCCGCGGTTGTAGCAGCGGCTGAGGCGCGTGGCCGGCCGCTTGCGTCTGCCGTCTGCCGCCTGCTGGCTGCAGCGGTAACACGGCGCCGAGAGCTATAGTCGGGCCGCCAAAAGAACGACCCTGGCAGTTCTCGCACGTGGGCAGCAGAGGGTGGGGGGCAGTGGCGGCTGGTGGGCTATTTATTAGGAGGGGCGGCATGTCTCTTCAATTGTACACGACATTTTGTCCCTTCAGAACATTTCTTGAACGGGGAGAATATACCATTAATTTTATTAGCTAGTTACGTAATTTAACCCTTCATCTAACACGACTTTTTCCTCCTATTCCAAAATACGAACAAATTTACGCACAAATATGTCGTTTTTAATATTTTCTGCAGGCAATGAAAACGTTGTAACTCCATTTTATTAGATTTCACAAGAGACCCAAAACTGTACCTTAAAATAATGTAAAGTAAGAAGTAAATTCGTTGTGTGTGTAACTATATAAGTAAGTGTTCAGAGAACACAAATGCTTCGTCACGACAGACATATGTTACTGAAATTAGAAGACTGTCACCAAAAAATGTAGTAATACCATTGGTATGCTTATATTTTGGTGTGTTTATATGAAGCAGGATTAAATTTCCTAGTGAAACTACTTTTTCTTTTGCACGCATTTTGTTCTAAATAGGAAACTACAAGAACAGTTAGGCAATAACACGCACCTTGACACTAGTATCACACGCAGGGCACCTGTTAGAAACTGCCTGGCTGGTGGCGGTGCGCCTTTATATTTGGCGCCCTTGGCGCGGACGCCGTCCTAAGCGGCCCGGTTCAGCACACTACCCCCACCCAACTCCCAACACCCACTCACCCCAAGCGCCCGTAGCCAGCCTTTAACGGCGCGGACGGATCGCGTAGAGTCCGACAGTCAGTCCATTCTGAAAACATTCGCTGACCCTGGTTGGCAGACTACCTAGACTAAAAACATTGGTCATTCACATACACGGGCTGCTGCTACACGAACATTATTCAAGTCGATTTGTGATTAACGATTGGTACGTATTCCGTGTTGCATATTTTTGGGAGGGCGCCGCCCCAGAGTCCTTAAGGAGTAGCCGCCACTGGTGGGGGGGACACTCAACCACCAACCTGAGCTCTGCAATTGGTAAACGTTGCCGGTGTAACGGTGCCGCGTTGCCACCCTGTCACTCAAGGTCGCACGGGGTGGCATGGTTCAGTCCCTGCAAAGCATCTGTCGTGTGTTCATCGTTACCGGTTTTGTTCATGCCGTGTTACGTGTCGTTAATTTCAGACGTGTGTGAGATGGCTTCTTCCTCTAACCGCAAGAAAGTCACTTCTGTGACCAATAGACTGGCTGTCGAAACTGATCTGATATTACTCGGACACTACACTATGTCAGTCAACAGCGACCGTAAATGAATGAGGCAAAAAAACACTCTTCCTTTTTATGTAAGAAGACAAATCATTTCACTAGAAGAGGCGATTTTACTACTTGGAAAGTGGTAGTCCTTCTCTGTTTACCCTCCTGGCAGACTGCCACAATACAGTGTCCGAGTAATAACACCGAGTTTGTGGACAATGGTTATAGAAGATGAAATATACAAACAAAATTCTTCAACTAGCGACCTTTGGCTGAAGACTAAATTATACATTATATTTAATGGAATACTGGAACATATGAACCTTTACTTTAACTCGACATATATTTCTAAACCTTTCTTTTTAACAGCAAAAAAAAAAAAAAAAAAAAAAAAAAAAAATGTTTTTCATCACTTCATTGTTGTTATCGTTCGTTCACGCTTTATTAGTACATAGCAACGGTTCCAAAATATTTGGACGGGATATTCGTATGCCGGCGACCGACACGGCGTAAAACAGCCGCGTAGCGGTATTGGCAACATAGCCGCTAGCTGTCAGAGTCGTTCTTTCGGCGGCTCGACTATAGCCGCTGGCTGAGCACTGCGTCTGCCGCGGCAGCGCCTCCTGACAGCCAGAGGGGATGAGGGGCTTTCTCTGGCACGACGGCGACCGGTGGAGCAATCTCCTCTGACGGCGCACAACCGCCGCGCAGGCGGGCGCCCAGCCTCACTAGGGCCTGTGTTCACATGTAGCTCGCCAACTGGCACATGTCATTAACACCTTGACTGCCGGCCATGTAAACCATTCCATACCTCAGAATGACAGACATTCTGCTTGCAGGAGTAACCCCAGCTGCACTTAGTTTCCTTATCTTCTGTCTGGCATAAAAAAATTGTTTGCTCTTTAAAATGAGCAATAAGGTTCCCTGTCCCTATAAAACAATCTGTTGAAGAATCATCAAATTCGAAATAATTTGACGCAGTTCTTGTTGCACAACGACTGGATCATCATCTGAATTGTCGATTTCGTCGTCCTCACTGTCATTATCAATAAAATGTTTGCCGGCCGCGGTGGCCGAGGGGACTGAGGCGCTTCAGTCACGGTCTGCACGGCCACTACGGTCGGGGGTTCGAATCCCCCCTCGGGCATGGATATTTGTGCCGTCCTAGTCTGTAAGTAGTTCATAAGTAGTTTGTAAGTTTAGGGACTAATGACCCCGTAGTTAAGTCCCATAAGATTTACAAACATTTGAACATTTGATTTGAATAAAATATTTTTCAAATTCATGTAACATTTCGTCCAGCGTAAGAGAGCGTGAAGCCATGTCCGTTCATTTACCTACTGATAGCGGGCACCACTTTCTACCTGTCCCGTTTCATACTTGGATGCGAGCCGTCGGCCGATTTAGAAGCTAAATTTACAAGATCTGCAGGCTGCTTTAGACTCTAGATTTATCAAGTAAGGCATTTTAGGTGGATCTAGCCCGTCAATAAACTTAATTTTGTGTTTAAAAATACGAAAACAAAGATCACGTCAAATGACGTAATTGGCATTCTACAGAAGTTTCGATATCCCGTCAATTGACGTGATTGGCAGTCAAAGTGTTAATTGTAACTACCACTGCACTCGCATTCGGAAGGATGTTGGTTCAAAACCACCTCCGGACATCCAGATTTATGTTTTCCGTGTTTTTCCTAATCAGTTTGGGTTTAGGCCTCTTAGAGGCTGTCAGGACCAGGTCTTTAGCCTACGGCACGTAATGGAAAAGCGCTATGAGTGGAACAGGGAACAGTATCTATGTTTCATACATTTGGAAAAGGCTTATGACCGTGTTCCTACGAGGAAGCTACTGTCAGTTCTTCAAGATTATGTTATAGGAGGCAAACTTCTGCAGGCAATTAAAGGGCTTTACGTAGACTGTCAGGCAGCAGTTAGAGTAGATGGCAAATTAAGCTCATGGTTCAGGGTAGTTTCAGGATTCATGGATCATATGTTGAAAACAGTAGACTGGCAGGGAGGGATTAAAGTAGGTGAAAACAAAATAAGCAGTCTCGCATATGCGGATGACATAGTTGTAATGGCAGATTCGATAGAAAGGTTGCAAAATAATATTTCAGAGCTCGGCAGAGGTGCAAGGATTATGATATGAAGATCAGCATCTGCAAAACGAAAGTAATGTCTGTGGGAAAGAGATTAAAACACATTGAGTGCCAAATAGGTGGAATAAAGTTAGAACAGGTAGACAGTTTCAAGTACCTGGGATGTATTTTCTCACAGGATGGCAACATAGCGAAAGAACTGGAATCGAGGTGCAGCAAATCTAATGCAGTGAGGGCTCAGCTAAGATCTACTCTCTTCTCCAAGCAGAAAGTAAGTACCAAGACTAAGTTAGCAGTGCACCGCTCTATCTTTCGATCAACTTTGTTGTATGGGAGCGAAAGTTCGGTGGATACAGGTTACCTTATTCATATGGTAGAGGTTACAGATATGAAAGTAGCAAGAATGATTGCAGGTACCAATAGATGGGAACAATGGCAGGAGGGTGTCCTTAATGAGGAAATCAAAGAAAAGCTAGGAATGAACACCATAGATGAAGCATTTAGAGCGAACAGACTGAGATGGTGGGGTCATGTCACACGCATGGGAGAAGCAAGGTTACCTAAGAGACTCATGAGCTAGTCAGTGGAGGGTAAGAGGAGTCGAGGTAGACCAAGAAGAAAGTACTTAGATTCTGTGCAGAATGATTTTGAAATAAAAGACATAACATCAGACGAGGCATCAATGTTAGCATTGAATAAGGGATCGTGGAGGAATTTTATTAGAGGTACTATGCTCCAGACTGAACGCTGAAAGGCATAATCAGTCTCTAATAATGATGATGTGTTTTCCCTAAATGCTACAGGCAAATGCCGGGATGGTTCCTTTGAAAGGGCACGGCCGGTTTCGTTCCACATCCTTACCCAAACATCCGAGTGTAAGCTCCGTCTCTAATAACCACGCTGTCGATGGGACTTAAACTCCAATCTTCCTTCCTGTAACTACCTCAATTGTATTACAATCAGTTTTGAACTCACATTCAGCTTAGCCAGACAGGCAAACGCAACTCTTTACACAGAGCAAGCACTATCGAATTGACGAAAGTTGCTTGACTATTTCCCTAGTTTGGAACAATGTCACTACTAGGCTGAATAGGACTGACTACTCTAAAGCACAGGCTACCGTACAATTTGGTACTAAAAAAAATGCTGGCCACAATGATACCTACAGTATCATATATTGTAACGTTCTTCTAACCATTTCCAAAATTTTAATGTATCCTACGTTTTTGTCTTAACTTAATATTTTTATAAATTTTCCTTATTATGGAGCTCTTGAGAATGACGGCATAGTTCGTCGAAACGTTGTGTATTGCATATTAAGTATTAAAAGAGTAAAAAAGAAAGATTTTTTTAACAAGAAACTGTGGCTTGGAATACAGTTGTATTCACTGTCACATAATTTATTCCAGTTGCACTCCTGACTGACATTATGTCAGATTATAATAATTAGTATTGTTAAGCTTAAGGGACTTAACTGCGGGGTCGTCAGTGCCTAAACTTACAAAGTACTTATGAACTTCCTTATACTAAAGACGATACAAATATCCATGCCCGAGGGGGGATTCGAACCCCCCCCCCCCCCCCCCCCCACCGTAGCGGCCGTGCAGACTGTGACTGGTGCGTCGCAGACCACTCGGCCACAGCAGCCGGCTTAAAAATGTTCAAATGTTTGTAAATCTATCGGACCAAACTGCGTGGTCATCAGTCCGTAGCTTACAAACTACCCTAAGGACAACACACTCACCCATGCCCCAGGGAGGACTCGAACCTCCACGCCGAGCAACCGCGCGCTCCGCAGCGATGCGCTTTCGACCGCTCGGCTACTCCACCGCGGCCAGCCGGCTTAGTTTAAGTAGTTTGTAAGTATAGGGACCGATGACCTGAGCAGTTTTGTCCCTGGGGCTTACAAAATTTTGAGAATTTGAGGAATCAAGGAATTGTCAATTTAGTGTTTGTATGGGGGGAGACGAATAGAGGAATAGAGTAAGTAGATTCAAATGGATGTGCGTCGTTGTTCTTATTCGCAGATGTAGATGGTTCAACTGGACTGGGTAGCATGAAGAACTACATCAAATCAGTCTCTGAAGACCGCAACAGGCCATATTATAATCGATGATGTTGTCATAACTTTTACTGGACCTCAAAGCTATTGGCCCACTTTAGGTTACGGTAGCAGCAGGACAACCATGTGGGAGGGGGGCAGGCTAATGGTGCTGAAGATCGCCGCCCCCCCCCCCCCCCGCAGCACCTCACAAAGATTTTTTAATTTTATTATTTTATATTGTTTTAATTTTTATATTTTTTAAGCAGGTCGACACCGGAAATTTGAAATAGTGCACATGTAATAAATCAGAACGTAACTACAATTTGCCAAGTAAACGTGAAATTGAATAGCCACCGTGATGCCGCCATTGAGAACGTGTACTGCTGTTACTGTGAGCGGTTTCAGTGCTGCCACTACCTTTACTGCTATGCTGAAGTAACCATCCGATTGTTCATATACAACGACCCACTACTTAGTAGGGCAGCGGCGCCACCGAGTGGCATCTTATTAACAATAATAGTGTTCCCAGAATGAAACTGTCACTGTACAGCGGAAGGCAAAGGTCCCAGGTTTGAGTCCCGGTTCCAGCACCAATTATAATCTGGCAGGAAGTTTAATAATAGTGTTATCTGTCCATATTTAGAAAAGCCCTGCACAATGGAAGACTTATGGGAGGCTAACGACAAAGCCATATTGGCTGCTAATTTTTGGAAGTTAGAAGTCTAGTTCCGGACACGGAAAGTAAGTAAGTAAGTAAGTAAGTGTTATTTTAGTTCAATTTTTACACATAGTCTCATTTTAAACAGTAAAGACCTTTCTCTTTGGCTAGTAACATAGAAGCTACTTAATTATTTTACGAGCTGATTATATACACTCCAGTGCCACCACGTTGCTCTTCTTCCACTTTCAAATTTTATTTCTTGTGCAATTGTTTTCGTAGTTGTTGTTGTGGTCTTCAGTCGGGAGACTGGTTTGATGCAGCACAATACCCTATCGTGAGAAAGCCTCTTTTCCACAGTAGAACAGCAACCTACATCTGTCTGAATCTGCTTACTGTATCCATCTCTTGGTCTCCCTCTGCGGTTTTTACCCCACACACTTCCCTCCAATGCTAAATTCACGATTCCTTGATGTCTAAGAATGTGTCCTACCAATCGATGCCTTCTTTTAGTCAAGATATGCCAGAAATTCCTTTACTCCCCAATTCTTTTCAGTACCTCCTCATTAGTTATGCGATCCATCCATTGGTTAAATTATAAAAAGTATAAAAATAAGTCATACATTAATAAATTCAACAGGCTTTATTTTTTGTATATGTATTTTTGTATTGTATTGTATGCATGCTATGGAATTATCTAAAACTAAACTCGTCAGATAGGCCCACTGGGTACTGACCGGCTGCCGTGTCATTTCCCACCCGAAGGCGTCAGCGGATGCGGTATGGAGGGGTGTGTGGTCAGCGCCCCGTACTCGGCCGTTATGCCAGTCTTGGTGACCGCAACGCTACTTCTCAGTCAAGCAGCTCCTCAGCTGGCTTCACAAGGGCTGAGTGCAGCCCGCTTTCCAACAGCGTTCGACGGATGCGGACGATCTAAGTGCTAGCCAAGCTCGACAGTGCTAAACTTCGGCGATCTAGCGCAAAACCGTAGTGTCCACTGCGGAACGGCCGTTAGCGCCCGATGTTGTATACGAGTATATAAATATTGTATCTGTGCATATCATTTACCTAAACACATTGGTAATATTTTTTTTAATATTCATATCTATCCTACTCATTTAGTTTCTGTTTTCCAAAGGTATTAAAGGCGGTCATTCAATGTCTGAAATGGGTATGCAGTATTTGTAGATACGGTATATATTTCTATCAGAACAACAAATGCTGAAGATCGTATTAAAAACTATGAAAGTAAAGAATAAAGCAGTCACCAACATAGTGCTTCGCTAAGCAAGGTCCTGTAGGAGATGCTATGCCCCTGCCTCCTTCCGACCTTGGAACTGATTTATCCAACCAGTTACAAGTGGAACTTCAGTTTAACGTGGGTTACGGACCACTGTACACTTCAACAAGTTTCAGAAAAAAAAATCAAATTTTTGTAGCCCTAAGGGACCAAACTACTCTGGCCATCAGTCCCTAGGCTTATAAACTACTTTAACTTATGCTAAGGGCAACAAACATATGCCCGAGGGAGGACTCGAATCTCTGACGGCGAGCAGGCCTAGTATTGACCGAGTATCGAATCCTCGTTATTTTAATTGGAACCTGGCTTTTCAGCCCCTTTCGCTGTTATTATTATTATTATTATTATTATTATTATATTTCCATTTAGTCTTACATGCATCCAGACGGGAGGTAATTATTATCCGTATGATCAAAATAAATTGGCAGTACAAAATTAAATTACGTCTCTCATGACTGTTTTTAGTGAATTGATTGAGGATATGGAAAAAAGTCTACTGATCGCATTACGGGAAATACATGGTTTCAATTCTAGAGATAATTTCTTCAAATTGCAGGTCAGACTTGAAGTCTTGATGGAGGTGTGCAGCCATAATTATTAATATAATAAGAAAGAAGTTAAAAAAGCTGATTGGCTGCTTCCAATAAAACCATGCAGGTAACGATAAAATCTTTATTCCGCAAAGCTAATGTTAAGGTGGGTTTTCGGGCAAAAAAGCGTAGAGCCTGTTCCAGATAAACTTAGTATGGCGGGGGTGTATAAAATCCTGTGTGGATCGTGTAATAAATTTTATATAGGACAAACCGGACGTGACTTCAAAATTAGGTATCGAGAGCATGGGTATGCGAGTAATGGAAGTGCATTGGGTGACCATTTCCGTGAATGTCAACACCATATGAGGAACATTAACGATGGTTTGACAATTGTGCACGTTAGTTATAAAGGTGGATATCTTAGAAGAGATTGAGATTTATATTAGCCACCAGAGTTGCCCGTACCTATTAATTAATGATCAGTTGGTGGGGTCTCGCAATTGGTTCTTTGATTTTTTCATAAATATTTGATGAATAGCAATGTATAAAGTTGTCGGGCGTGTGGATGGACTGGCGCCCCGTTTCCCTTGTCTCACTGTATCCATGAACCTGATTTCCTTTTCAAGTTTGAATACCATGTTTGTAAACATCTTTCCGCCACTCAGCAGCAGCTGTCCTCTGGCGAACGGCTCTCATACGCTGCGCCTGTCACATTTATGCTAAGACCTGATTGGAGGAAATTCTTAATTTTGTCCATGTTAATATTCTGAAAATGTCTGTACAAGACTACATATTTTATTTTGTTTGTATATATGAAGTGTTATATTCATATATCTTTATGACGTCTTAGGTGAGGTGCTGTCCTCACGTGGTTTGTGTTCGCCCTAATGGCACTGAAAAAAATTGATTTCAGTTCACTTTTAGCTTTCGACGAATGTACTAAGTTTCGCACACACATATTAATGTTACCAGTGTTTGATGAGTGGCCAGCCTCTACTGGCCATTCAGTTTTCTCTATGCTTAAATGGGTGGTGTTATGGTATATATAAATTCTATCTTGTGTCTTTTTCTTTTTTTATCACGTTTACTCTTAACTGTTTGACCGTTCATGTATTACCTTAGTTTTTACGCGTACCAGGTACTCTGAAGATGGGCTACGCCCGAAACGCGTCAGTACAGAAGGAATAAAGATTTTATCGTTACCTCCATAGTTTTATTGTCAGCAGCCAATCAGCTTTTTAACTTCTTTGTTATTACATTGATAATTTCTTCAGTCTACTTTATTACAGAAACTGCGGTATAATACTCGCTGTACCATGCAACACAATTCCAGTATGCATAGTATCCTAAAGCGGGGTTGGGCGCGTGAGCTTTCCGCGGGAAGTTTTTCCACCCTGCGGGCACACGTCAAGTGCAGCTCGCCATACCTTACTGGCCAACAGCGCCGAAGGCAGCCGATAATGCACGATCGGCAGCTACCGCGCGAATTGTTGGTCACGTTAGAGGTATTCTATGCGTTGTCATAATTACTAGTATGACAATGCAATGAATACTTACGATGTAGTATAACGTTTGCATTGTGTTTGAGAAAGTATTGCTTAGAGGACCAATCTTGATCAAACGAGTCATGGAGTGAAGAAGTAATTACAACCCATACAATTCTATCAGACGGAGACACAAAAAAATCAAAGGAGTAAATACAGAAAAATACGAGGGTTGGGACTTAAATAGTGGTAACACTGCTGTGGAGACACTATACAATGGAATCTTCTATTGTTGCTGGCAGCACACGTTGTTGACATGCCTGCCTCACCTCCGAGCAAATCGACTCGCCCGTCCCACGTCACCGGCATGCCGACAATCAAGGGAAACACAGTCACTTGTGAGCGAGCGGTCTAACATAATGGTGTCACTGTGTTTACAAACGGGAACAACGGAGTTGGATCAAGATTGAATGTGCCAGCAACATCGGCGACTAGCTTTGCGAAAGACGCGGCAGCACTTTCTGCACAACCCACCCATCATTTTGCAAGACATTGCATGGGCTCATACAGCGCAAGCTGTGGCTGTTCTGTTCGAAAATAAAATCAATGTTTAAATTTTTGTAAATCTATGGAACTTAACTGCTTGATTATCAGTCCATAGCTTACAAACTACTTAAACTAAGTTAAACTAACCTAAAGACTCGAATCCCGGACGGCGAACACCTGCGCGCACCGCAGTACGGCGCCTCAGTGCGCATGGCCATTCTGCCGCGGCTACTCTGTTCGGTCGATGGGACTCGGAAGTGCTGTACCATCCACCATACTCCCCAGACTTAAGTCCTTGTGACTTTGATTCCTAAGATTAATGAACCACTTCGTGGCATTCGCTTCAGAACTGTTCCAGAGATTCGACAGGCAGTAGACCGCCCCATTCGCACCATCAACAGAACAGGCTCTGCTAACGGCATACTATGCCTTCCAAATCGCTGGCAACGGGTTCTATTCAGTGCTGGTGACTACTTTGAAGGAAAGTAACAGGTCCGAACATGTAACGCTTCGTTATCGGCTATGAATAAATAGTTGCCACTAAGTTCCAACCCTCGTGTATTGTAGTAGCAACACAAAGCAATATATTGCATCGGTTTATAACGGTTCAAAATTCTGTCGTTCAGGTGAGTGGACAGTTCGGGAGAGGGACTTCAAAAACCTTCAAATGTATGTTAAGCTTATGGAACTTAACTGCAGGGTCATCAGTCCCCAAACTTACAAACTACTTATGAACTAACTTAAAGACAACACAAACATCCATGCTCGAGGGAAGATTCGAACCTCCGACGCGGGAGGCCGCGCGATCCGCAACGTGGTGCTCCAGACCGCTATGTTACTCCTGCGCGGCAAAGAGAGGGGCTAATACTAATCAATGAAGGAGAATAAACCGTCATTTTCGCCGACTTAGCTATCTGGCCATAAACACAACACCGACATACAAAAAGAAACAAAGAATATAAGCCCTTTTATCAATTATTAACTGAATACGTACAATATTACTAAGAAGTATTCATAACTGACATAGTATTTATAAAAAAGAGAAAAAAACTTATGTTTTCATCACACTACAATCCTGGCTGACATCTATCGTTTGTAGTGAGATTGCTGGTCATCAACCACATAGCTCTAGTCTGTTGTAACTGCTGACCTTCAATTTCGTTGTCTTAATTATACAGAAAAAAATACTTTCACATATATATTTAGTTTCGTACATATTGCAGACTGGAGCAGCTAGTTAAAAGAGCTGCCGGAACTCTTTTCGAGGGAACTTCTTGTACAGTTCCTTTTTCCCCTCACTTCCGTACCGATAACACTGTTCTAATGACGCGAATAGACCCATCTTAGTACACTCGCACCAGCAACCGAGTAATATTGGCAGCGTGGTGCAGCGTGGGGGAACTCGTTACTGGCGGTGACCACAAGCAACCATAGTGAGCGCTCGTGGGCACCTGTGCTCCCATCACCGCTTTTGCCCATCCATGTCCAAGAGGGTGTTACTCTTCTTCCCACTGTACCATAAGTCGAAGAGTTAACTGGCTGCTACATCGTGGTTTTCGAGCCCACTTCGCCGTTAATGTCCGGATGGATCTCAATTGTGTCTTTCATATATATATATATATATATATATATATATATATATATACAGGGTGATTCACGAAGATATGCTAATATTTTAACATGTTGTTCTACAAGTAAAACAAAAAGAAAAAGTTCATACAAACAAAGGTCCACAAATGTTTAGTTATTTATTTATTTAATCATGTCAGAAACATAAATACTTTCGGAGTTGTATAAAACAAGAAAACAAGGCAGTAAAAGTACAAAATAAAGTAAAAATCCAAACTTTGCTACTGTGTGCTTATTATTTCTGGGCATAATTATAGCTAACACAAATGTAATTACATTTGCCGCAACCAGAATGCGGCCACTTCACATACCTCCTTGGTAGCGTCACTCACATTTTGCGGAGAGCTTGTAGTTGGTCACCGCTGGGTCATTGATTGTTCATCGTCACATTCACATACGGTCGAGTCGCAGTGAATTCCCCATCTTCTCATGTCGATCTTCGTTCTTCCAACTCCTGAGCTCAGTCTATTAAACGTCTTGCAGGTCGCTCAGCTTTCCTCGTGACCCGGGGGAGGGGCATTTCCTGGGGGCACCATCGATCCTGCGAGGAGGCTACATCTATAGCGCCATGAGTTCACTCTGAAGTTTGATGGTGGTTCATTGAGGCTTTCTGTTGAATGAAGAAACCTTTTCATTGACCTGAGCCTCTAGTACGCTGGTATGGGTAACAAGGTTTGCTGTTTTCTGGATGCGCACTAAAGAGGATATCTGGATGTGGGATACCTACTAAACAGTAAACTCCATGAAGACGTGTGAATCTCAGACAATTTGTTATGAGTTTGCAGGTGTCATCGAAGGCGACATCCACTTCTTTGGCGTGACTAGATCTGCATCAGACAGGGCAAGCATATTATGCGGCTGAATAGGAAAGGGCTATGGCTGATATTCTTAAGGTATGGGGATGTATTGTACCTGACAATTTCCTGAGAATGTTGTTTCTTGTAAATACCTTCCTTTTTAAGTTCTGGCAGTGTGTTATATAGATAAGTGTTCGGTCAAGATCACTCCTACGTATTTTGGGGTGAAACAGTGCTCTGTTTGCTTACCTTCCCAGGTCACTTGCAGCTTTCTCGATGCATGTTGGTTTTTGAGGTGGTTGGCAAAAACTTGTGTTTTTGAAGGATTTGCTTTCAGTTGGTTCTCTTGATAGCATCTACTTAAAATTTGTAATACATGGGAGAGCCTCTCTTTTGCAAGTTCAAATGTTTTTTGAAAAAACATTTGAACTTGCTATATATGATGTCGCTTGAGCCACACAAGCAAGAAAAAACATTTGAACTTGCAAAAGAGAGGCTCTCCCATGCATTACAAATTTTAAGTAGATGCTATCAAGAGAACCAACTGAAAGCAAATCCTTCAAAAACACAAGTTTTTGCCAACCACCTCAAAAACCAACAGGCATCAAGAAAGCTGCAAGAGACCTGGAAAGGTATATACATGACTCTTTGTCTCGTGTGGACGATGTTGGTCGTTGGTGTAAATATTGAAAAGAATGGGATCCTTTGCATTACCTTGTGGGAGGCCGTTCTTTAGGTTCCTCCATCTGCTCCTCTGACCTTGGAATTCAACAAAAAACCTTCTATTTTGAAAAAAGTTATGGCTAATAAAAGATTGTAACCGAAATTTTGCAACGTAGCTAATATGAAGCTATCGCAAAACTGTACGAGGTTAAAGTAAAGCATGATTTCCATTTATTTTGTTGTTATTGATCTGATGAATGTAATAAAACATGCCCCAGATGTTCAGTAGTTTTCCAGATATTCCAGAGATTATTAAAGTAATTTCCACACATTATAGGAAGGTTGGAACTTAAATAGTGGTAATTTTCTATTCACAATCGATACAAAAGCGTTACATGTTTGCACCTGTTGCTGCCCTTAAAAATAATCACTAGCGTTGAGTAGAACCCATTGCCAGCGATGTGGGAGGCGTAGTATAGCGTTAGCAGCGCCTGTTCTGTTGGTGGTGCGAATAGAGCTGTCTACTGCCTTTCTAATCTCTGGAAAAGTTCTGAATGCCACGAAGTGTTTCCCTCAACTTCTGAATCAGATCAAAGTCACAAGTACTTAAGTCCTGGGAGTATGGTTCGTGGAAAAGAACTTCCCAGTCCCGTCGACCGAACAGAGCAGCCACAGCTTGCGCGGTATGCGCCCGCGCATTGTCGTTTCAAATGATGGGTGGGTTGCGCAGAAAGTGTTGCTGTTTCTTCCGCTAGGCTGGTTCTAGGCGATGCTGCTAAAACTAACAGTATTACTGTGCACTGATGTTAAGATAATACCGTCATAGTCATACATAGCGACATCGTTACGTTAGACTGCTCGCTCACAAGTGACTGTGTTTCCCTAGATTGTGCGCACGTCGATGACGTGGGACGGGCAAGTACATTTGCTCGGATGTCAACAGTGTGTGCTTTCAGCGACGATAGTGGATTGCATTGCAAAGTGTGTCCACAACAGTGTTGCCAGTATTTAAGTTCCAGCCCTCGTACAAGTAAATTTCAGAAATATTTAAGTAAATTTGTTTACTTTCCATTAGTAATGTGTTTTTTAACATGATTTCTTCCGTGGTATGATATTAACAAAAGCAGATTATCGGACACATTCAAACAGTATTAGTTAACTTTATTACCATCATTTTCAAAAGTTAAATTCTACACAACTTCAATTGAAAACTTTGTGCAGTTGTCTGGAATTAAAAGAATGGGCCGAGTACTTAATAAATTGCATACATTCTCAAATTATTTCACTGCTTCTCCGAAATTTCTAGAAAATTACTGCAGATACAGATCTGGGACAATTTTATTAGATTCACTAGATAAATAACAACGAAATAAATGGAATTAGTGCTTTACCATAATCTCGTCCAGTTTTGTGAAGGTTTCATATTAGGGAGGTTGCTAAATTTCAGACCTTTTTCTTTCGCGTGTAGAATAACATATTAAAATATTTGCCTATCTTCCTGAATCTCCCTGTATATAGGTGTATGCGTGTCTCAAATAGGCTAATGACAATTTCAGTGTTAATGCACTATTACGTCCGATCCATTGTAGGAATACAGGGAAAGCTGTTAGCTAGTGGAATAATGGGAAGTAAAATACCAGTGTACTATAAGTTAAGAATTTGGACAAGGCGACAAGCCTCATTTACATTCTGTGATGTGATTGAAACAATTTCTTCCTGTCGTTAACTGCTGTGTTTTGAAAATTTCCTTAGCAGGAGAGGGGTTGAGATACTCCTGTTGATAGCTGAGCGTAGGAGCAGCGATGCAGCGTTGACAGCAGCAATTTCAGCTTCTTCTGGAAGCAAGCGACGCGAAAGGGCATGTCTGCTGCAAGGAGAATGGTGCTGACATCATCTTCGAAAGTTCAGTGGGCACGACGAACGCAAAACACGTTCTCAGGCACAAATCTTAGTTTCTAAAGAACGGCTGTTGCTTAAACTGCCCTTACTCCACGAAACTCAATTGTTCGGAAGAACTCCAACAGCACAGAATATGTTTATATTTAGCTTCTAGTAAAATAATAAAAGAAATAAATTTAAAAAATATATTTATCCTCCCTCAACATTAATTTCTTCTCTAAATTTTTTTCTTTCTTTTTACCCACTTAATGTGGACTCACACCATTTTCAATTTGATGCCGTTCAACTCATAACTCACGTCAGGTGTAAATAAACTGGGCATCCTCAATTATATCACTACAATACTTTTGTTCCTTCCAAATAAATAAGAGAACGTAAATGGAGCCTCTCTACGCAAAAAACACAAAATAACATACTTCAGTTAGGTCTCAATTTTCCCTTTAAATTGTTCAAGTTCCTATTCGTACTCCGTCATTGCGATTACTGTGCATTACGCAGATGTGACGAACTATTGTTAGCTAGGACAATCTGCAAATTATGATGAACAGTTGTGCACTTCTGTACGCTGACTCACGTAAAAACTTAATACGAAATATTCCTTAATGTCATGGACAGACGAGTGAGGACGATGGTCAGCAGTGCGTAACAGACCGGCATTCTGGTCGAAGCACACTGTCATTGTGTGAAAGGAAAATGTTTTTATTCTTTAAACAGGTTGGCACCGGAAATGTGAAAAAGTACACATGTAATAAATCACAATGTTACTATAATCTGCCAAGCACAAGTGAACGTGACAATGGGTTGCCAACGTGATGCAGCTGCTGAGAACGTGTGCTGCTGTTACTGTGTGGTTTTAATGCCGCCGCGAGGCAACTTTGATGCTGCTGCTATTGATACTGCTATGCTGAAGTTACGAGCCGATTATAAAACAATAAAAAATATTAACATTAAAAAAATCTGAAGAGTTGCTGGGGCGGGGCGGCTTCAGCCCCATTAGAACTCCCCCCCCCTCCCTCCCCGTGGCTACGCCAGTGATATAAATCGTCATGCTACGGACTGGATGACTGTTCCCACCGGAGGTTCAAGTTCTCACTCGAGCATATGTGTGTGTGTGTGTGTGTGTGTGTTTTATCCTTAGTATAAGCAGTTTGTAAGTCTAGGGACTGATGACCATAGTACTTTGGTGCAATGGGATTAAAACATTTCTTTGGAGGGGGGGGGCGTGACTGTGACGGGCAATCCGAGTGGTCCAGACGCCCCTATCACCTAAATGAAATTACACACAGTTGCAGTGTAATAAAATTGCAAGATTTCGATTTTCTTACAATATCGATTGCTCTATCGGATACTAATTGTACCTACTTTAAGACAAGACCAACATTGATGTGCTCTCTTGAGCTCAGTTGTTAGTTTGCCATACAAAAGAGTATTTTTACGTCGTATAGAAGTTTATTAGCAGCAAAGACTTCATAACCATGTTGTCATCCATAAATACGGAACATGAGTTTTAATTTCATGAAAGGAATTATAAAAATAAAAGTAAAATAAAAAAATGAAACCAAATGGGGAACTTTGTTAAAGAAATTCTGACGTGGTCTGAGATTAGTCGTAAATTTAAGTACAAGATTGTAGTAGGATAAAGTTCATTTTTGTGAAAGGAGATATGAATCCGCTTAACAATGTGTATATTCATGCCGAAGTTTAAATTCTTCTGCTCTCCAATAGAAGACTACCTTATGTCAACAAATACATTATATTGAAGTTGTATTGCAAATAAAAAATATTTAACTGTCTATTTGGATGTTCTTTATAAAAAGCTTTCGTTCTTGAATTTTATATACCAACAACTATTTATATTTCTGAAGAATATTCAGATATTCGTTTATATGAACTGTCTTTGGAAACTGAAATACAAATGACTTTTTTTTTTTTTTTTTTTTTTTTTTTTTTTTTTTTTTTTTGCCATGCGCATTTCGTACTTATTTAAAAAGAATCTTCACTGACGGTGTTTGCCCGTCTACGAGCGCCACTGCATTTTTATACACAAACGGTATAACATTTGGCGGTCTTGAATGAACGAGGACGGCTATTCCAGATTCCACCTGAAATACAATATAGCCACACACATTATTCTAAAAATCCATATCAAATTATGGACTGATCATACAGCAAATATAATTATACGAATGGATTCAGGAGACTTGGGAGAATCAAACGCCGTAATTACAATTTCAATATCCCTTACAGATAAAAAGCCGATAAATTTCAGTACTATAATAATAATATTGTAAGACTTACATTTACAATTATTGATACATAGTGTTTATCAGTAACAGATTAACAAGCAAATGGGCAGCATTGCACCACCCTACCTATCTTAAAAGACGTGTCACGTTATTTCCGTATTCTTTCAATATACTTTGTTTTCCATTTTTTTTTTTTTTTTTTTTTTTTTTTTTTTTTTTTTTTCGTTGAGGTAGTAGTATTCTTGTGTCAGAACATAGATTCCAATGCAGAAACACAAAACATGATGCCAGCAAAGCGTATTACATTTGTATATGTATTTTAAAATCTATACTAATAATAAATCTGTAAATGTAGGCCTGTCACTGTTCCCTTCAATCTTCAAAACTACTGGACGAATCTTAATTCGGTTTTCACAGGAAACATGGGAAAATAAGATTACGGGAAAAAAAAAGATATCGTAAATTTAAGTGTTTTCAGTAACCGCCATGTCTGTTTGTTCAACTATTAGAAACCTCTTATCTCGAAAACTACTTCACCAATTTGCATAGGGTTTTCACAGGTAACTTGAGCGTAACTCGGAGTAGCATATAGACTTCGTTTCATAAAAATATAATCACGAAAAAAAAAGAAAATCGTAATTTGAAATTTTTCATCTACAACCATCATGTCTGTCTGTTTCTTTGCACACGTTTATCTCCAAAACTACTTGACGGATTTTCATGGGGTTTTCACACGTAACTTGAGCATATCGTGCTATTATATAAAGGCTTCAATAATTAAAATCGGATCAGAGAAAATGAAGACATCGTAATTTAACCATTTATTTAAAAGCCTTCGTCTATGTCTATTTGTTTAAGGTAATCTCCAAAAGTACTACACGAACTATCATGGGTGCCCACAGGTAAATTTGGAATAGTCTGGAGAGTAACATAGGCTACATTTCATCAAAGTCGGATCAGATGAAGGAAAGCTATCGTAATTTGAAGTTTTATGTCTGTACAAGGCTTATAAGTATGGTGTAGTTCCGCAAATCTCCAAGAATACTATACGAACATTCGTGGTGTTTCATAGGTCAACTGAGCGTACCTTGAGGTAACATATAAGCTTTATTTCATCAAAATCGGTTCAGAGGAAGAATAGATATCGTAATTTGTAGTTTCTGGTGTATGCTGTGCTTCAATTGTAGCGTAGTATAGCAAAGATCCGATAGAGGCGCTGTTCATAACATAGTATACCAAATAAGTAATTCACGTAACTTAGGTGTAATACACTCACACAGCGGTGTTGCGTATTAATGTTGGCAACGGCCATTGAATCCTTTTTGAAAAATCAGTCACGTACAATGACAGGAATAATTCTTTTTGTTGACGATGAAATAAATAATGTTGTTCCGACCAGTAAATTAATGATCCCCCTAAAACGAATATTTAGTTACCAACGTTAACATACTAAACCACTGCCACTGTAAGTAAAATTTAACCCAGGTACGACACAAAAGATCATTTTTTTACTAGCTGTATCCCGCATGCCTTGCAATGCCATGGAAAGAAAAAAGAGGCTTCTTTCCGCGGGGATCACTTTCATTTAAAACATATCGACTTTCCTTCGCGTCTATCGATGTTTTCATTTACTAAGAATTCTTTGCGAGGAAACACGAATTTATGTAGTTTCCTTTCTGATTTCGGGGCGTACTTATTACATCTTGAGTCCATTCTGTTTAGTAATACCTAGAAAACTGGATAGCGCAGTACAGAACAAACAGAGGCCCTGTTAGTTACGTAGTCCACCAAAGAACTAATAGTTGGCGCCGCTGAATTTTTCAATTTTTTTTTATCTTTTATTTCTTTTCGATGATTATGCCACAGCACAGCAACGAACCAGTAAAGGTGATGTTGGTTTCGTAGTGCTGCAAAGAAACAATACATGATCGTGTAGTACGTATTCCCCACAGATCACTGGTATTCCCTCAGTGACAGAAGTATTTTGAATTAAGAGCCGCAGTCTTATCTCTGCAAATTCAAACTAACATTGAACAGCGAGTTGCTGATCACACTTTGTATATTCACAGCTTAACGACGTATCTTTATTTCTTTTGACAGGGAACATTTGAATTAAAAACATAACGACATTCCTTCGCGTCTATCGATACTGTAATTTACATAATAATTCTTTGCAAGAAAAATCGAATTTATGTAGTCCCCTTTTTGATTTGAGTGTATCCTCATTACATTTTGAGTGCGTTCTCTTTAGGAATGCCTCGAAAACGCCATGGTACAGGAAAGGACAACGTGAGGCTACGTTAATTACATAGTACACCAAAGAACCAATTATGGCGTTGCTGCGTTTTTCTTTTTCATTCTCATAACTATAGTGTCATACACTACAAGAAGGGGTACATTTTTACTTATGGCAGCGGCGTTGAGTGCTGATGTTTGCAAGAGCCGTTGAATGCTTTTTAAAAACTCAGTCACGTAGAATGAGGGGAATAATTCTTTATGTTCCCGATGAAATAAATAATTTATGCTGTACTTGTCAGTAAATTAATCATCGTCCTAAAGCGAATAGTTAGTTGCCACCGATAGCAAACTAAATCGCTGCCACTGCAGTAAAATTTAACCCAGGTAGGGCACAATTTTTTTTTCCTAACTGTATTCCATATGCTTTGCAATGTCATGGAAAAAAAACAAATGCATCTTTCTACGGGTATAACCACTAAATTGTGCATGAAAGAAATATCTATGGAATGAGCATTGCGTTCAGTGCATCTTCTTAACATTAAGTTGGAATTACCACGTGATATTGAGACAAATCCACTCTTTACACACATTTATTTTCTCTTACAATTGGTTTGTTCTGCATTGGCTGCAAATAAGCCCGCCCCCCTCCTCCTTTTCGCAGAGCAACCACATAACATGAAATAACCTCGAATTAAATGTGTCACAGAAGCAACAAGAAAGTTGAGGAATCGTCGCTAAAAGAGCCATTTACACATAGTCATCTGTCTTAACCGAACAAAAAAGGACCAAGATAAAGTCAGCGATTAATATATTTTTCCCAATATTACGTGACATTTCCACCTTAATGATCAGGGCAAGAAAACTGTTCTGCGCATTTGAATGCACATTCCAGAGATATTTTTCCTCTGTGCCTGCCACTAGACATAATATACTCATGCGATCAACAAACTCATGCTAAACCTCTCTGCTTTCATAATTGTTCCTTACAATATTAAGATTAAAATTTGAAATTACTTACTTTTGGTGCGGACTGCATTAAGGTAGATACAGACGTCTATTTTTGCAGAGAAAATTGTACTTATTGTTCTGAATATACAGTTCTATTACAGAAGGTCTATATCAATTTCGTGCTGACGAAGTAATCACTGCGGGACGTGGGGACATGTATTAGGTGAAAGAGTGGCCGATGCTGCTAACACGTCAAGACAATTCACTGGAAATACTATATTTAATGGAAAATTCTATACAGATGATCAGCTGACGGCATTCCTTCAACGATTACCCAGTCTTACTCTAGCGCACATTGACACCACCATGAGGTCTTATTTATACAGACATGAACTGCTCTGTTGATTTAATTACCAAACTTTCAGCATTCGTCGAGTTTTCGTTAATAGTGAGCACTGCATACAGAATAACTACATTGTCCCCAGTGCTATACTGCAACATACTAATAATTCAGCATTCACTTACTGTGAGATAAACAGTTTAGTACTACACCATAGAACCAATAAATGACGCTGTTATTATTACTATTTCTCATCTCAATGATAGAAGTGTTTTCAGAAGTTTACATCCAAACAGACAATTGGACACCACAGTCTTAACTTTATGAACACAACCTAACAAAGAATTTACATCGTTCCAGAGTACGGACTTACTTAATTTCACGTTTTGTGTGAAAAATTATATGAACATTCAGCGTTTTCGACAATGACTTCTACTTAAATTTGACATCTTGGCTAGGAAAACTGAGTTTATTGATAGATCGATCCAACAAGGATTCTGATTTTGCTGACCTAGGTCCGGAACCTTAGAAACCATGATATACAGAGGTTCCTCTATAACAACCGTTGCCAAGCACGGGCATATAAGCTAGTATTTAATATTATTCTTAGTAACGTTCGTTTTATGTTGTAGACTGCCACTCAAATATTTCATGGCCGACTAAAAAAAAAAAATGTTTGTAATTCTATCGGACCAAAGTGCGTGGTCATCAGTCCGTAGCTTACAAACTACTTAAACCTAGGTAAACTAACCTAAGGACAACACACTCACCCATGCTCCAGGGAGGACTCGAACCTCCACGGGGAGCAACCGCGCGCTCCGCAGCGACATGGCCGACTAAAAATAGTAGATATGCAGCAGATAACTTATACACAAACAATTATATGTATTTGTGGAGAAGAACTGAATATATTTGCATAAAAAACCACGATAAATTAAATATTAATTGTGAAACTATATTTCGACGGCGGCAGTACATTTGAACAGTAAGATGCCATGCTTAATAGCTACCTGAGCAAATAGCTTCAGTCTCAACCGGTTTTAGTATTGTTAAATGTAAACAATATTTGTAGGGAGGTGGTCAAAGCATTTAATTCTGTGATTTTCAAATGTATAATATTTTGGAAGGTAAATTATTTTTTAAAGATGAGGCGTTAGGATGTGCGGAAGGATACAATTTTGGGAGCAGGTAGAGCAGGCTTTCGAACGCTTGGGAAGGGACTCATAATTTGGACGCGGTGGTGAAAGGTTGTGACTGGGCGGTCTGAAGCCGCGTTACGAACTTGTGATTGGAAGAGATAGGCATGTGTGAACTTAGAAAAATTACGGGGCTGTGGCAGCAGAACTTAGTCTCTGGTAAAAAGTGGTAAACTATGGACGGTAGTACGGCTGTGGAATTGTGATAATTCAGCGATCGTGTACTCGTGTGATGGCAAATTGTGTTTTATAACAAATACTGATATTAATCGCGGATTAATTTGGAACTGCAATTTTCGATGGACTTCACTAATTTACGAGTGATAATTTTTGAACTTTTACTCTCGAGTACGTGTGGTACTTATTGTGCCTCTTATGAACAATAGTTGGGGAAATATTCGGTTATTTACCGATGTATAAAGTAGGACCACCTCCAAGTTTGCATGTCCAAAAGGAGTAATAAACTCCATTTATAAAAACAGGGTGTTGTGTGTTGTCCTAATCATCATCAACGGCACGTAAGTCGCTCAAGCAGCATCAATTAAAAAGACTTGCACTAGGGCAGCCGAACAATCCCGTATGGCATCTTCTGCCCAACAATGCCATTCGATCTTTTCATTTCATCTATTTCCTATTCACTTCCTACAGTTTCCTTTGTAGAGCTCCTCTATAAATTCTTTCCACCTTTCAGCTTTCCCTTCTTTGTTCAGAAATGGTTTACCAGCTGAGTTCTTAATATTCATACTGCTACCTTTTATGTCTCAAAATGCCTCTTTTATAGTACATATTTCAGATAATTGTGATATGTTTAACTAAATTATAGGAACTTGTAATGAAGCACACAGTACACAGGAGAAATTTGCCCTTTCCATTATGTAACAGGTTTGCACGCAGTACTTGTGAAATCGAACAGACTCCCGGTTGCAGTGCATCTATAAATCCGAAGCATCGTTTTATGAATACTGTAAACTATGGAGGCCTGGATAGTAACGAACTAGGTAGTCGAGATATCGTTGATTCGTAATTTTCAAAGATCATACTACTTCTACTTTGCTCATTATAACAACAAAAATTCACACCAATAAAATTTAATGTTTATATAAAATTCGGGTAATATTTTAGAAACGAAACACTGACTTTGGAAACAATCAAATACTTTCTTACTTTCACAAACATTGGTGTTACTCATGAATCTGTCATTCTGCTCACAGTTGTATTTCTGTTTGAAGAATATCATCTTTGCAAGATTTTTCGCAGCTTGAACGACGAAACCGTCCAAATTTTTATTATAACCTTGTTTCTCATTTTTCTTAACTTTGTGATCTATTGTTTTCGATAATAAAAGCCACTTGGTTTCTTTTCTTTCAGACGTATTTTAGTCGGTTGATTCGTTGATCCAAACAACTAAAGAAAAAAAACTGTCATACCACAAAAGAACTGAAACAAGTCGACACAGAACAATGTTCTAGCACTATGCGACTCAGCACTGCGGTCTAGAATCAAGTATTGCTACCGTATTATTTAGATACCACTGTTGTTGCCTACGGAATGGGTAAGGCGAGGCGGCAGGTCTCACAGTTGGATAATGGAGTGATTCCAGATTGGGGGATATTTTCCCAACTCTAGGGAAAAATATTTTTTTGGGGGAACTTTTGGAGAAACGGAAGCTAATGTTCAAGTGTTCGTAAATCTATGCCACATAACTTGTGTAGTTATTAGTGCCTAGGCTTACAAACTACTTTAAACTACCTAAGGACAACACAAACACATGCTCGAGGGAGGACTCGAACCTCTGATGGCGAGTAACCGCGCGCTCCGCAGAAAGCCGCCTTAGAACGCTCGGCCACTCCACCGCGGCGAAACGGAAGCCTTGGGGAAAATATTTTCACTACTGGGGAAATTGGGGATGAATTTTATCTGCCGAGGGTTGCTATTAATGCCGTCTGATATTTCAGTTCACAAAACATGTACTTAGTTTCTTGGTTAGTCTCCTCTCTCTCTCTCTCTCCCTCCCTCTCTCTCTCTCTCTTAAAATCAATCGACACAGTTCGTTTTGACGTCGTCATTTCTATTGCTGCTTATCAAATTTGAGTCGGAGGATTTATAATAATCACTTCTCTCGCTGTCATATCGCTTCTATCGCGATACATATAGTTACATGGATTTCATTGTCTTCTGAACTCAATATATACGATGGCAAACAGTATAATGATTACAGTAATGTCGCGAGTTTTATTTATTGTACCATGTAAGAAAACACACTGGTCAAAACAGGGATTCAGTTGAGTTATAGGTTATGACAGTGTTGCCAACTTGGGGTTTTGCCCCTAAATTTAAGGGGAATCTGCTGTCTTGGGGGGAATTTGGAGGGATTTGTACTTCAGGGGGAAGTTTAGGGGGGAGTGTTCTTTGAGGGGAATTTTTAGGGGCTTCTCAGACATGAATAACGCATACCTATCAAAATTTGTTTAGCCCTGCCTTACAATGAAATTCTTCATTGTTATGTTTTCGTTGGCACTGCTCTCCTTTAAAGGTGCTTCTGCAACGTCTACTGTACCGTACTACTGTTGTGTTGGCGATTGTGATCTGAAGTTGAATAGGCTGGAAGTGTATGTGTGACTATGGCTTCAAGAGAGAAAAAATATTCCCAGAGATACACAAAGGCGTGGGAATCAGATCCCTTGTTGGAAGGTACATTACTCCCAGTTTGTTGGATTTTATTAGCATAGCTGAACAGGGACGTTTATATAGCCTAACTTTTCCTGCAGCCTATATACTACGGCTTACATCTTAGAATGTCATGCAGAAACTACTGCTTTTGCTTTTAGTGACCACTAAAGAATAGAATATTAGTAATTAGGTTTTCGTTAAATGACATTTAGAAAGAATGCATTAATTCGTCATGCAGAGCTTTATTGGAATGTTTTACCAACGAAAATGAATAGTCTAGGAAAGACAATTTTATATATATTGCACCAAAGCTGCTTTTCTTTTTTTTTTTTTTTTTTTTGAAATAGGTATTTCAAATAAACAGCGTGACCTACACATTGTTCAAGCATAAAATAATGTGGCTTCAGAAAATAGGTATTTTAAATGAACAGCATGACCTACACAGTGTCCAAACATAAAATAATTTGATTTAAGAAAATCGGCAAAGCCCAAAACTAGTCAGCATTTCAATAATAAAAAAAAGCAGCTTTGGTATAATATATATATATATATATATTTCCTAGAATATTTAAGACCTGCAAAACGCGACATAACAAAAACTTTTAGGTTTTTATTTTTTTTATTTTTAGGGGGAATTCACATACGATTTAGGGGAAAATTGAGCTTCAGGGTTGCCAACACTAGGTTATGAAGTATTGTCATCGGAAGAATGATGCCTTTCTGTCGTTTCTACGGAGTGGGGACAACGACTTTACGGCAACCGAGATAGTGGTAATAACAGAAGGTTGCTGCAGAGGGAATGATGTTGACTTGCGTTTACTATAGAAAATTAATTACAGAAGCAGTTGGGTTCGGATAGTGTAGTGATCAGGTAGCGCAATGCGACAATAACGTTACTTACCAGAAGCTATGGCATTGAGAGCCAGAGGAGGGTTGGAAGTGGGACAGATACAGAGGGAGGTGGCTGCAGCTATTGGAGTGTCCAAATGTGTCCGTAAACTGTTAATTACTCATTGCTGACATTAGAAAAGAGATCCGTATTTATATACAAAGTTCATATACGTAGTTGCATGTCATTATTCATCATGCATAATAACACTTTCGCAGCTGAATGGTAGCTTTTACGCTTAATTTAAACCCATACTTGTTCACTGAAATGGAATCAGATGAAAACTTGCAACAACCTGTGATGTGACCCTGGAGATGCTAATTGTTTGCGATATGAATTTGCTTTTTAGGTATGATCTGCCTTGAGAAAACACAACTGTTTCTTTATTTTTTGTTTCGCTGGCGTTGCAGCATCATCAGTGGGATAATTATTGTATAGTGTCTGTCAAATGAACAATGAAATGGTTATTACTTTTATGTACATTAAGTGTGTCAAGTACAGGTAATTGTGAACACAATACAAATCGCTTCTTATTTTTATAGGTACACTAGCTGAAAACCTGGCGTTGCTCGGGTATTTATTTATTCCTGCCATTTTTCAGGTATATATTCATTCGTATAAGAGCTGCAAGTCTGTAAAATCTCTTGGGAATACAATTAGTAGTGCAGAAGTAACAGATTAAAACTTGGAGCGTAATGAGGCGGTTTTCCATGAACGTTACTGTTTATGTGCTCATATCTCATAAACTATGTCTCGTACTGTGATAAAACGTACAGGGTACACTCAACTGTATGCGTGTATACCCGCTGTAAAATTTCCTGCCGCTACAATTTGAAGTGTACAAATTATAAATTACAACGTCATACCGAATGCCGTAGTTTTACTCCATAAACAGCGGAAAAGTAATAGAAACGTTTTTACTTTCATCTTTTTGCTATAGTTGTCAGCGAGAAAAAGTTAAATAAAAGTTTGAAATTATGTTTAACGTTTGTTGCTAGTCGCTAAGTACTCTAATTCCAAACAGCGTATTTATAAAGTCTCGCCGCATTACGTGGCAGCTATTTGCGATTTCTATTGTTCATGACGTCATATCTTCTGAACCATGTGTCGTATGTGATTCTTAACCCTGCAGGAATTGTTGCCTCACGGTAAGGTATGTGTGTATCAAATTTGGTTGAAATCGGTCCAATGGTTTAGGAGAAAATGACCAGCATTGTCGCAAAATGCAACAGTTTTTCACGCATCTCATTGTTTATGACGTCATATCTGTGAACTATGTATCGTATGTGTTTCTTATACTTACGGCGACCGTCCTCATGGATTGAAGCTCACATGTACAAAATTTCATAAATATTGGAACAAAACTGTAGATTTGTATGCAACACGTACAAACATACAGACACTCTGATTTATATATTAGACTAGGCCTACGTTAATACCACTTGTAGTTTGCGACATGATTGCGAATGTCTACTTACGACCCTTCACTGATATCAGTTCCATGTGCTAATTCATTTTACTGCATTTGAAAAGAAAGTTCTTTGTTAACTGAAATTTTCGTCGATCGTTGGCCGAACATAACAACAATGTAGATGTCAACAATTTATCTAACGTTCTGCTAAACAGTATTTATTTGGTTACTAACTGGCTTTTGACTAGTCCCATCGTCAGATGACAATTTAATGTCGCAAAACGTAACTCTTTATGTATTTATTATTTTCTTTTAAATTCATAGGGGACAAACTGCTAAGGCAATCGCTGCCTAGACTCACAAATTACTTAAACTAACTTATTCTAAGAACAATACACACACACACACACACACACACACAGGAAAAGAGCTCTCAACATCCGGAGGGAGCAGCCGCACAATCCGTGACACAGAGTCTCAGACCGCGCAGCCATCGTCGTTCAACAAAACAGATTTGATGTACGACTCACAGTTATTTGTTGTACGGAAGATACAATAGAGTGTCCACAAAGGAAAGTATTACATGTTTATGTCGAAGAAATTTTTATTTCTATATTTTATTTATTTATTTACTTGAGAGTTTTCGACCCTTCCCCCCCCCCCTCAGCTTGGACGACCAAAGTGACCGCTTGCGTCGCTTGTGCCTTAAACTGGCCCTGGTATGACTATAAATAAAAATAATTTCTCTGTCAGATAAGACCTCTGTAATGTCATTTATGTGACAGAAAGTGGTTGGGGCGGACCTCAGAACCCCCCCCCCCCCCTTGGGCTACGTCCTTGGCGCTTGGCAGGCAACGATACACTGCATTGCCTGAAGACGCGGGGCCCCTCCCCTGCCTTGGCTATTGCCAAGCGGAAGGGAGCCGCAGCCCGTCTACAGTTGCATGCCTGTGGTAACAGTTGACGCAGACACCGACCAGATCACCTTGCTCTGTTCAATTACGTACTCATTACTTTCACTGCATATAAATTGTTACCTTTGTTGTAAGACTTACATACTAATCACCTACTTGTCCTCGCTTTCTAAAAGTACAGGAGCTGGACAGTATATACTGAAATACATAATTACATCTTGAATGAGTTAATTAAAGTAAGGAATGCGAGGCCAAATCCATATCAAGAACATTCGGGTAAGAAAGAGTTGTCTTCAGGAAGACAGATATGCCGAGCGAGTTGGCGAGTTGGCGAGTTCAAACGTGCCTCCAGCCATTCAGATTTGGATTTTCATGGTGATAGCTTTCAATCGGCCCAGAAAAAGTGCCTTTCAAAGCGCGGGAGCGGTTTCTTCCCTGTCATTAAAAAACAATCCGTGCTTGTCCTCCGTCTCTGATCACCATGGCCACGGCGGAGTGGCCGAGCGCTATGCTCCGATGCGCGAGGACATTCCCCGATGGGGGTTCGAATCCCCCGCCCTCGGGCATGGATGTTTGTGTCGTCTTTAGTATAAGCTAGTTTATAAGTTTAGGGACTGTTGACTGCGCAGTTAAGTCCCATAAGCTTCCTACATTGGAACATTTGATCACCACGACGTCCGGGCGTCGTTAAACCTTCCTTAATTTAGTAACATAATACTATAAATAGCATTTTAAGAAACATAATAGAGCTATTTACGGAAATAATGGAAAATTAGATCTGAATCTCCACTGACTAATTTACGAAATTCGTTCCCAAAAGAAGCCTGAGTACATATAGCAATTTGAAATGAAGAACAGCTGGCACTATGAGTAACAGGATTATATACTCTCGGAGAATTGATGCAACTCAAACACCATAATAAAAATAACTCTTGCGATTTGCAGTTTCTGATACGAAAAGAACAGACACCAAATCAATAATTGTAAATATGCCCACATCAGACAGACAATTTCAATGAGGATGCATTCGAACGCAGAATCCCTTTCAGGAATCCAGTATACGTTGCGAGCAAGAGGAATCAATTGGTAGGGGACTATAAGTTGAGAATTTGGGGTGGAAAGGAAGCGTGCCTGGATAGCCTAATTGGTTAAGGCGACTGATGGCCCAATGTGGGAAATCCGGGTTCGTATCCCTGTCCCGCACAAATTTCCAACTTTGTCGTTGAATTTACGTCAACGCAACGCCCCATTGCATACCGATTAGGGTTCTATCACAGTATGCTGATGCCATAGCTTCAAAGTCACTTCAGTTATTTATTTTCTTCCTCATAATGTGCATATTCTGAGGTTTAGGTGCTGACGAAAACCTCAACTTCGCCCCAATACTTTTTGACGCATACTTACTACTGCGGGGCTTATCGTGTGAAATTCAACGATTTCTTTGTGTCTCCCTCTCATATATCTTTCGTTTTTGATGCCGCGGCGGAGTGGCCGAGCGTTTCAAGGTGCCTTGCTGTGGAGCACGCGGTTGCTCACCGTCGGAGGTTCGAGTCCTCCCTCGGGCATGGGTGTGTGTGTGTGTGTGTGTGTGTTTGTGTGTGTGTGTGTATGTGTGTGTGTTGTCCTTACCATACGTTATTTTAAGTTGTTTGCAATCCTAGGTACTGATAACCGCAGCAGTTAAATCCTTTAGATTTACTGACATTTGAGTTTATTCGTTGTGGATCAAATTGGAACCTCCTTCTAGTTCCCGGTTGCCTTATTTCACTTTCATGGCATCTTCTTTATGCAGAATACGTTAATTTTCTTTCTTTCACCAAATACATGCTCGTGTAGCTTATTCTGGCTTAAACGTTTCTACCGTCACCTGAGCTAGCTTCTGAGGCCGTCACCTCGTGGTAGCCTTCACTCACTTGTTGCTGGAAGGAGGACGTTTCCGGAAACACGCTCTGGCTGTTTCAGAGGTTGACACTGACAAAGTTGTCTTTTTTGTTTCAGTGAATTATTTGACTGCCGGATGTCCTTCATAATTTATCAGAGCGTAGCAGAGGCAACAGAATTGCTGAGCTAAATATTTCACTCTGCAGTACTGCCGGCTGGGTTCCACCGCTAACACGAACTTGCTTCAGTGTGGGACACGACAGCCTTGGGTACCCTAGTGGCGCCAGCAACCGTCAAATACATGGCTCACTTTTCATTGGTCGGAACGTTTCCTCGGTGATTTCGACGGTACCGGATGCGTCAATAACTTGACATTCTATATATTTAAATACGTTTATAGTCGGGCTGAAATATGATGATCCGTGAATCCACCTACTGGGCTGGGTGACCGTCCCGGTCGGAGAACCGAGAAGAAACCATGTTGCCAAATAGTTACTTCGCTGCCGGCAAGTATAGCTAACGGTCGCTGTTGTGTGAGAGAAGTGGCGGAAGTGCACAGTGCAGCCGGACGCGCGCATGCGCAGAGCAAAGTTCGCGTTCTACTTTATCCAATGGTCTGTGGGCGCAGCCATCGCTCAAAGCCGATAGGCATCGTATTTCGGCTCAACTATTGAGATGAATATTTTAGCTGAAGTTTTCTTGCATCCGGCGTCTACATGTACATTTGTGTCGGTCATGGGGACGTAGAACGTTTATATAACTCAAGTAGAGTCAATCACGGAACGACAGGAAAAAAATTATCTTTATATTCTCCACTCCGCAGGATGATTGTGGGATTTCACTCCACCCCTGATGAGATGGCGGGCTCCTTTTCATGGGCTCTGATCTAACTTGTTTGTTAATTATGTCATATTTCTCAGAGACAGCAAGAAACCTGGAAGAGTAGTTGAACAGAATGGACAGTGTGTTGAAAGGTGCGTATAAAATGAACATTAACAAGAGCAAAACGAGGGTAAGGGAGTGCAGTCTAAGAAAATCGGGGCGATGCTGAAGGAATTAAATTAGGCAACGAAACAATAAACATGGTAGATGAGTTTTGTTACTAAGACAGTAAAATAAAATGCGATGGTCGCAGTACAGAGGACATAAAATGCAGAATGGGAATGGGAAGAAAGGCGGTTTTGAAATGAGAGATTTGTTAACATCGAGTATTAAAGTGTAAGTAAGTCCTTTCTGAAGGCATTAGTGTGGCCTTGTATGGGAGCGACACGTAGACGATAAACAGTGCCGACAGGAAGAGGATAGAGGCTTTTGAAATGTGGTGTTACAGAAGAATGCTGAAAATTTGGTGGATAGATCGTGTAACTAATGAAGAGCTACTGAACAGAATTGGGGAGAAAAGTAATATTTGGCATACCTTGACTAAAAGAAGGAATCGATTGCTAGGACACAATCTTAGACATCAAGGAATCATACATTTAGCAATGGAGGGAAGTGTGTGGGATAAAAATCGCAGAGAGAGACGAAGGATTGAATACAGTAAGCATATTCAAATGGATGTAGGTAGCAGGTCATATGAGGAGATGAAGGGGCTTGCTCAGGATAGACTAGTGTGGAGGGCTGCATAAAGCCAGTCTCCGGACTGTGGACCACAACAACAAAGCGTCATATTTGTGGCTACTGTGGGGGTTGCCCGTTGAGAGCAAAGCTAAGTAAAGGCCTCACTGAAGATCTCCGTATGGATTTTTATTGTAAATTTCTTTCCCGTTTCAACGAAATGCACTAAAATATACATACAGCTAAATTCGTCAGCCGCACTGCGAGAACGCAGGAGTGAACTTGTTAATTGCTAATGAATTGCATCTCAAGCTTGTAACCGCGATTCTCATTCCACGAAACGGTACAAGTTTACGCCGAAAATATGTTGACTGTAATTTGAAAGCTGTAGCTAACTTAAGCAATAATTACTTTGCATAACATCTCTTTAAAGTTGAAAATTAACGTTTAAGTTACTTTAAGATACATTTCCTTTCATATTTTTGTACGTGAACTGACCTCTCATTTATGTTCTACCAATGTTCGACGATATTCATGTTTAGCTGTCTGGGAGGCCAAATCATTCGCGTAACTCACGCTGGCGCAGTGTCATCTACTTGTGGTTGATTTATTTACGGCAGCTGTCCGGGAAGACGAATGGTAAACATAAGAGGATAAGGATGATAGGGGCGCTACATCCGTAAAGTAAAACTTTTGGGAATTTGGTGCGAGCGGTAGGCGTACTTGGATAGCCATTTGATTCAGGTGAACGCTGGCTCAAAGCAGGATACCTGTGGTTGAATATCGGTCGGCACAAATTATCACTTGTCGCTACTTAATAGTTTAAATGCTCTGGTTTAGCCAGAGATTGCTTTCATAACTACTCCAACGTCTTTCCTATCCCTAAATACAGCATTTGGGATGCTTGTAAAAGCAGACATCTCATTGTAAGTTGTTGATATCACCATCAGACAATGAAAATTGTTGATGAGTATTCCATATGTGTGTCGCTTTGGATCGGAAGAGATCCTCTCTGGTTTTGAGCGACTATCAGAAGTGATAAAGACTGCCAGTCTTGCTTGCAAGATGAAAGCGGAGCTCACCATCTGCAGCATTGTCGATAGGACTGACTGCGGTCCTTTGGTTCATAGCCGAGTGGAGGGTCTGAATCAGAGGCTCCGACGGTTCTGCGATCGTGTGGGCTGCAGATTCCTCGACTTGCGCCAAAGGGTGGTGGGTTTTCGGGTTCCACTATACTCAGGAAGCGGCTACACGGGTAGCGGGGGCTGCGTGGCGTGGACTGGGCGGTTTATTAGGTTAGAGGGCCTCGGGAATACAAAAATGGGTTTCAGTCTCAAAGGGGGCAGGTCAGACACAGGAAGAAAGTAGATCTAGAAACCATTGCTATAACAGTTGTAACTTGTCGTAGCTGTATTGGGAAAGTTCCAGAGCTCCAAGCACTGATAGAAAGTACTGAGGCACAAATCGTTATAGGTTCTGAAAGCTGGCTGACGCCTGAGATAAGTTCGGCCGAAATTTTTTCAAAGGGACAAATGGTCTTCAGAAAGAAGAATAAATAAAAAAGGGGCGGCGTGTTTATTGCTACAAAAGGTTTATCCTGCAGCGAAATTGAGGCAGATACTTCCTGTGAGTTGGTCTGGGTAGAGGTTATACCTGACAACCGGAATAAATTAATAATTGGATCTTTTTATCGGCCCCCTGACTCAGACGATGCGGTTGAATTACATTTCAAATAGGTATCCGAAGCATACTGTTATAATCGGTGACGACTTTAATTTACTCTCGATATGTTGGCATAATTACGTATTCAAAACCGGCGGCAAATATAAAACATCATACGAACTAGTTCTGAATGCTTTTTCCGAAAACTACTTCGAGCACTTAGTTCATGAACCCACTAGAATAGTAAGTGGTTGCGAAAATACCCTTGATCTCCTAGCAACAAATAATCCTGAGCTATTAAAGAGCATAAAAACAGATACAGGGATTAGCGAACATAGTTTTGTAGTAGCGAGACTGAAAGTCGATATTCCCTAATGCACCAAAAATAAACGAAAAATATATCTATTCAATGAAGCAGATAAAAATTCGCTTCACGCTTTCCTGAGTGATAGTCTAAAAACTAAAACTAAAAATGCGAGTGTAGATCAGTAGCAATCGAGAGATTTATACCAAATAAATTAATAAAAGAGGGGGCTGACCCTCCGTGGTACACAAAACAGGTCAGATCACTGTTGCAGAAACAAAGAAAAAAAACGCATGCAAAATTTAAAAAGACACAGAATCCACAAGACTTGCAATCTTTTACTGAAACTCGCAACCTAGCGCGGACTTCAATGCGAGAAGCCTATAGTAGTTTCCACAATGAAATCCTGTCTCGTAATCTTGCAGAAAATCCAAAGAAATTCTGGTCATATGTGAAGTACACTAGCGGCAAAACACAAACAATACCTTCACTAAGCGATAGCAATGGTAATACTACCGATGACAGTACTGCTAAGGCAGAATTACTAAACACAGCTTTCCGAAATTAGTTCACCAAAGAAGACGAAGTGAACACTCGCGTATTCAATCTAAGAACAGCTACCAGGATGCGAAACTTAGAAGTAGATGTTCCTGGAGTAGTAAAACAACTTAAGTCACTAAACAAAAATAAATCTTCCGGGCCAGATTGTATACCAACTAGATTCCTCTCAGAGTAAGCTGATGCAATAGCTCCGTACTTAGCTATAATTTACAACCGATCACTCAACGAAAGATCCATACCCAAAGACTGCAAAGTTGTCCATGTTACTCCAATATTCAAGAAAGGCAATAGGAGTGATCCCCAAAATTACAGGCCAATCTCATTGACGTCGATTTGCTGTAGGATTTTGGAACATATACTTTGTTCGAATATTATGAACTACCTCGAAGAGAACGACCTATTAACCAATAGTCAACACGGATTCAGAAAGTATCGCTCTTGCAAAACACAGCTTGCCCTTTATTCACATGAAGTGTTAAGTGCCATCGACAAGGGATCTCAAATCGATTCCATATTTCTGGATTTTGACACTGTACCTCACAAGCGGCTTCTAATGAAATTGCGTGCTTATGGAATATCTCCCCAATTGTGCGATTGGATTCACGATTTTCTATCAGAAAGGGCACAGTTCGTTGTAATTGACGGTAAGTCATCGAGTAAAACAGAAGTGATATCAGGCGTTCCACAGAGAAGCGTTATAGGTCCGCTACTCTTCCTTGTGTTTATAAACGATTTAGGAGACAATCTGAATAGCTCCCTTTGATTGTTCGCGGATGATGCTGTCGTATATCGGTTAGTGAAGTCAACAGAGGATCAAAAGCAACTGCAAAGCGATTTAGACATAATTTCTACATTGTGCCAAAATTGGCAATTGACGCTAAACAAAGAAAAGTGTGAAGTAATACACATGACCACTAAAGAAAATCCGCTGAACTTCAATTACGCGATAAATCAGTCAAACCTTAAGGTCGTAAATTCTACCAAATACCTAGGAGTTAAAATTGCGAACAACTTTGACTGGAGAGAACACATAGAAAATATTGTGGGGAAGGCGAACCAAAGGTTACGTTTCAATGGCAGAACGCTTCGAAGATGCACCAGCTCCACCGAAGAGACTGCCTACATCAAACTTGTGTGTCCTCTCCTGGAGTACTATTGCCCCTTGTGGGACCCTCACCAGGTGGGACTGACGGAAGACATTGAGAAGGTTCAGAGAAGGGCAGCTCGTTTTGTTTAACACGTTACGGGGGGGAAAGCGTCACGGAAATGTTGTACGAATTGGGGTGGAAATCATTAAAAGAAAGACGTTATTCATTGCGGCGTGATCTGTTTGTGAAGTTTCAATCACCGACTTTTACTTCTGAATGTGAAAATATTTTGCTAGCACCCACCTACTTAGGGAGACATGACCATCGCAATACAATAAGAGAAATCAGATCGAAAACGGAACGATTTAGGTGTTATTTTTTCCCGCGCGCTATTAGAGAACGGGACGGTAGAGAAAAGTTATGAAAGTGGTTAATGAACCGTCTGCCAGGCACTTAAACGTGATTTGCAGTCTATCTATGTAGATGTAGATGTATCGTTTTTGCTCCTAATACTGTTAATCGTATAGTAAAGTACTTCATGGAAAGAACGACTCTCAGTAAAGTTGTTTCAAAACCACAAAAAAACTTTTACTTAGTTATATTTGTAATCAACTAGCTTCAGTTTTTAATTATAATCGAGGTGGCAAATCAATTATATTTACTTTTGTTTTTCATTACAGGATTACGAATGAACCCAATACTGTTAGTATAGCTTTGTCACATTCTAAAATTTCGACACGAGGATCTTTGTGTAAACTGTGTCGTGAAATATTTGTTTTGTTCTCTCTCTCTCTCTCTCTCTCTCTCTCTCTCTCTCTCTCTCTCTCTCTCTCTATTCATTTGCTCCATATCGTTTCGCCCTTTATCATCAGTGGATTCTATTTATTTTATCTCTGGATTTTCATGGTGTTCTTGCCACTTGGTCACTGACTGAATTCACACATCTTCGCCACAGTTTACGTATTTCCTTATTCATTTTATCACTCACTGTTTCAGTGTTTACTATTTCACAGGCTTAAAGGTCACAATGAGTAAAAAATGAAGGAGGAAATATTTCTTTGCTTGCTGCGGAAGATGGTCACACAAAAATCTTGTTACATCGTGTATGTTTACTTTGCCCACGAGAAAGCTCATTGTGTGGATAGAAGGAAAAAATCACCGGTTACTGTGGAGCAGAACTTTGTGTTTCTTTATGGAAGAAAGCTCCGATGCCATTCAAAACGGATTAGCAGCGGTAGACAATTTACAGGTCGCCACAGAAATCGGTTAGATACATTTTACGGGAGAGACAAATGACAAAGAGTAGAGTGCATGTACATCACCTGCTTAATGAAACCATTCCAAGCAGTTGGATTAGTAGAGACGAACAAATTCCTTGGCGTCTTCTAGATCGCCTGATATTATCCCCTGACATTTCTTTCTTTCGAGGCATGCGGAAGATAATCTGTACAAAAAGGCAGTTTCTGATGTTTGCAATAAACATATCAAATGGTTTAGTCAGATGACTGTTAATAGCGTGAAATATTTCTCTGAGGTTTATATTAACCATAATCTCTTGATCAACACCCTTCTGTCAGCATGTGTTATATAACGGGATGTGTACGTTCATAGGAACATAGCCCTCACTTTATTATTTAAGACAGTATGATGTTTCAGATCCATTACGGAAACAAATGAAATTTACTATGTCCAATGTAAGTGAGTTTATTATCTATGACAGTGCAGTCTTCCATCATTATTATGACTTGAGATTTTTGCCTCACGATGACATGTAAAGTATACTTCTTTTTAATTTGTCCGACACTATAATTTGTACAACAGTAGGATGAATTATTTGCGTAATCTTTTATTATGTGGTAGTGTAAACACTTCACGCACTAACATAATGATCACTCATGATCGGATACTATGTACCCCTCTGCTATTCATTAAATGTGATCTACAGAGTATTTATGCAGATTGACTTGGATAACAGTTAGTGATGGAAACTTAGATGGAATTTGTAAATTATCCGACATTTTGCAGTGACTTTTTTCGTCTACACTAACCACTGAAAGACATGTTCGTCACCTCATCTTATAATTTTGTTTACCTTTACTATAGCCAAATATATTTTCCACTCTGATGAACAACTGCTAAAATAAATTATACCATGAGTTTATCTATTGTATGGATTCCATTAGAGTTTTTGACAGTTGCAACTAACACTCGTAGGACTGGTTTACGTTATAGGAGGCGATCTATTTATATTATTGTAAAAAGATATAAAATAGCCGAGATCGCTTATCATCAGTTTTTATTAATGACGACCGGTTTCACTGAACTATGTCAGCATCATCAGGTCAAATAAAATATTTTACAAGGCCATAATCTTGTAATGTCAAATAGTTGTTACATAAAACGATTTACAGTGCATAAGTGCACTATGTCATTATAATAAAACGTAATTAACACAGTGAGTGACAAAAGCAAACTCAGTTTGTCACTCACTGTGTTAATTACGTTTTATTATAATGACTTAGTGCACTTATGCACTGTAAATCGTTTTATATAACAACTGTTTGACATTACAAGATTATGGCCTTGTAAAATATTTTATTTGACCTGATGATGCTGACAAAGTTCAGTGAAACCGGTCGTCATTAATAAAAACTGATGATAAGCGATCTTGGCTATTTTATATCTTTTTACTCGTAGGACTATTTCGTGTTTCTCATTAAGCAATACTCGTTTACTGGAGTTTTTCATATTGTGTTATCAATGATGTTAAAGGTGGTGTCGCGATGGATTGTCATGTGGTCTAAGCCGTTACAGCCCGAGGTTCGAGTCCTCCCTCGGGCATGGATCTGTCTGTTGTCCTTACAGTAAATTGGTGTAAGTATTTTGTAAGTCTAGGGACTGATGGACATTGAATTTTGTTCCAGTAGTTTCACAAACATTGTTTTTACATTTGGTACACTTTAGTCTTTACATTTCTATGGATAGTTGCCGTTATGACCCAAATACGACTTTATACGATGTGTTACCTGAACTGTTTTATCCCGTGTATAGATTGATGCGATACTTTCCCCTTTTTCCTTTCTGGTGTGCATTAATTGTTTAATTTTTTTGTTACTTTCGTACAGTTATCTAGTGATGATGGTCAATGAGCGAAACTAATTGATACTTCAGGTTTCAGTAAGCTGATAGTTTTAAAATTTATTTATTCAGAGATGCCCCTTGCTCAATCACTTCTGACTTGCTGTAGAATATGGGGCAAGATATTCAATAGCGGATTGATAATTTGCTTGTTACCAGTGGGTGCACATATTAAAATAATTTAAAGTTTGAAATGTGTTTTCTATACTAAATTTTTATGTAGGGTTTGATACTTACTGAGTAGAGGCATATATGGCCAATTTATAGTATCCAATAAACAGTTAACCTGTCTTCATCATCATCGAAACTGATTATGCCTCTCAGCGTTAAGTCTGGAGCAGAGACTCCTATAATAAAGATTCTTCCATGATCCTCTATTCAATGGTAATATTAATGGTTGGTCCGTGACTTCAAAATCATTCTTGACCGAATCCAACTACTTTCTCCTTGGTCTAAACCGACTCCTCTAACCGTCTACTGTCGAATCCATGAGTCTCTTAAGTAACCTTGCTTCTCTTATGTGTGGCCGCGGTGGAGTAGCCGAGCGGTCTAAGGGTACGGCCATAGTGAACAGCTCCCCGCTAGCTGCTCGGCCGCTTAACTCGCAGCGGTCGGACCGCGCACGCTGCAACGGCGCGATGGCAGCTGGTGGCGGCCACAGTGCGCAGCCAACCGCGCGCCGGCTGATGCCAATACATCACCAAAATTACTTTTCCATTTTCTTGCTGAAAAAAATACTGCATGTATACGAAACAACGATACATCGCACTTCGGTGTCAGTTTTTCGATAACAATTCTCCTTCTGCTGCAAAAAAATAAAAACCATCTCTTCTGGTTTTGTGCGTTTTCCTTGACGTAGAATACTTCTCACTCGATTCAGAGGAAACTAATTGTCGTACCTCACTGAGTTTTGCACATCTTGCAGGCTAACATAACAGCTTCATAACGGAGTGTCTGTTTTTCCGGTATTCGCCATAGTTATTACAATACTTAATTTCCAGTTAACCTATCGCATAACATTTGAAGCTTTTGCAGTGAAAAATATAGTCGCTGACTACTTTTCGTTTGGTTAACTTTCAGTTATACATTACTGCGTACGAAATGTAGCCAACATTGTGAAATTGTTTTTAAACCTGAATAGAAAGCGATACATCGCTCCAGTATAGCGAACTGAGTGTTGAAATTTGAGGGCGCTAGCGCCGCGCGCTCTCCTTCGGCGCGTCATGTGCACAACTACTAAGCCTCTAGCCTGCAGCTCAGTCAGTCAACCTTCGTAATAAAGCACATGTTCGAGCCAAAAGAAAATGCCTTTAAAAAAATAGCAAAGTTTATCTGGGACAGATGCCAGTTCTCTAACTCGTTTTAAAATATTGGTGACATACAAGTTCGGATAAAAAAAAAAGACAGTAAATCTAGTTCTATGTCTTAAAGTTACAAATATAGGATTGCTAGCTGTCACTGACGGAAAATTGCAAGTTCATAATGGTGACTGTAGGGTTCTAAGGAAAAGAGAATGCTAGTGTTTGTGTTGAATGCCCCTTCCGACATGCAATAGAAATGGGAAGACTAAAATTACCAGAAGAATTTTTGACAGGATCCAACAGAAAGCGTCTAAATGTTATCCAAGGCGCTGCAGCATTTTTCCTCTGAATCAATATTTAATTAGACTTTCTCCACAAAAAAACAAGAGCGGGGGGACATTAAAGATATTTTCAATGGCACTGTTAAGTTGGAATAATAAGTTCGTTGAGTTTAATGCAAGTAAATCAGTGGTGCTATAATGCAACTGCCGTTATAACTTGGCACCATCCACGGATGATGATGACGAAAAAAAAAAAAAATGTTCTGATTGAAAATTGCATAAAATGCCAAAACTGGACTCACTAGTGCTGGCATGTGGTAGTAACTACTTAGTCTAAGTTAAACTAACCTACGGACAACACGAACCTCGGACGCGGGAGGCCGCTACCATCTCAACCTCTTCGGTGTAACTGCTTCATCTGTTCATTCCATGTTTTTCCTTGATTTCCTCAATATGGACACCCTCCTACAATTGTTCCCGTCTATAAGTACCTGCAATCATCCTTGCTACCTTATTAATAAGGTAAAGTGTATCCACACAACTTTCACTCTCACACAACAAGGTTGCTCCAATGATAGAGCGGTGCTCTGCTTAGTTTTTGTACTGAATACCTTCTTCCAGGAGAGAGTAGATCGTAGCTGAGCACTCACTGCATTATCTTTCCTACACCTCGATTCCAGTTCTTTCACTATGTTGAGCCGCGGTGGAGTAGCCGAGCGGTCTAAAGCACCTCGCTGCGGAGCGCGCTGTTGCTCGCCGTGGAGGTTCGAGTCCTCCCTGGGGCATGGGTGTGTGTGTTTGTCCGTAGGTTAGTTTACCTAGGTTTAAGTAGTTTGGTCCGATAGCTTTACAGACATTTTTCACTATTTTGCCATCTTGTAAAAAAAATTCATCCTGAACATGAAACTTACGGTCATCCTATGTTCTTTAAACTGTCCACCTGTTCTAATTCCCTTTCTCATACTTGGCAGTCAGTCTTTATCAGAGTGAATAGTTGTGGAAGCGCTCTACTTTTCTGCAGTCAAATTCAGACTGGAAGTGACATAGGTCACTGTTTGAAGTGATGATGGGGAGACTAGTTGAGGAAATTGAAGGTGAACAAGTGTGGAGAGTAACAGAGTAGGTGAGGCAGTAGGCCTGGTCGGCAGTAACGGGACGCCTGGCAGAGCGGAGGGAGGCTCTAAAAGCGGAACGCTCTCACTCTCCAAGGCGTTGCTTCACCGGCGCGGCCAAGCGGGAAGTCACGGCCTCTTGGATAACACGCCGCGCCGTGTCTATGTCAGTGCGTTACCAGTTCCATTCATGTCGAGTACGAGATCATCCATATCCTCGCCTCCACTCCCAATACAGTTTCAAACGCTATTTTACTGTATGTTGTACCCAATGATAGAAACTGACAAAATAATCAGGATACCTATTAGTGAATCAACACAGTTGTTAGCACACCTACAAGGATTATCCCCTCGCTCTTCCCGTCAAACCTAAATTCTCTGTGTGTCCACAGACACCTAGGTGTCCTCTTCGCTCGCGGCATTTCGCGAATTCCGAAACAGTTCTCAGCGCGGACTGACCATGCGCTCACTGGCGCCTTACTGCGGAGTACGCATCTGCTCCACGTCGGAGGATCGAGTCCTCCCTCGGGGGCGCGCGCATGTGTGTGTGTGTTTGTGTGTGTGTGTGTGTGTGTTGTCCTTGGTATAAGTTAGTTTAAGCAGTTTGTAAGTCTAGGCACTGATGACCACTGCAGTTTCGTCCCTTAGGTTTACAAACATATGAAACCGTTAACAGTTCGACCAATGAGGTCACACAGTTTACGTTTACGGGCAGCTTGAGCTTCACGTTTCAGTTTCGGATGGTGCCCTAGCTGCGTGTTGCATTTATTTCACAGCGTCAACTTTGATTCTAAATTTCTCAGGACGTTCAAATGTTTCTTAAGCTTAAGGGACTTAACTGCGGGGTCATCAGTCCGTAAACTTACAAACTACTTATGAACTACCTTATACTAAAGACGACACAAACATCCATGCCCGTGGGAGGGATTCGAACCCCCAACCGCAGTGGCCGTGCAGACTGTGACTGGTGCGCCGCTGACCGAACGGCCACTACGGCCGCCCTCTCGGGATGTCACTGACGTATCGTGATGCTACCGGTTCCATTCTTTTGTGATTTTATGTATATATATATATATATATATATATATATATATATATATATATATATATATATATATATAGTATTAAAAAGAAAAGTTTGTGTTCAAAATAATATTTGTTTTCATTTTGGAATGTCTCATAGTACATACTTTCATAAGCCCCGGCTGTATGCATACATAAGCGAAATTCGTTTTTCAATATCTATTTATTTGGAGTGAAAAAATTTACGTGGAACTACCTTTACGCAAGAAAGAATGAAAATGTACCATGTACAAACTGCACATTCAGTTTCATCATTTTCTGTTGTTCATGCACAAATCTATTGCATTAGCGCATTGATATGAGTGGAAGGGGGTAAGGATTGGTACTTCTACTTCAAGTGCTCGAAGGATAATGAAATGTGGGCGGCTAGGCGGGCTTAGTAAAGATAGTCATCACTTGCTGGAGACTTGAAATTTATCATCTATAGACAGTGATTAACAGGAAATACCCAGTGAAATTATCTTGTGAAAGGGGGCAATAAGTAATTTTCAGTAACTTAAAATGAGTAAATTGAAGTACGCATCAAGGCTCCAATCAGAACCTTTAGGCTAAACACAGCTATCTAAACACAAGGACTCAGCCAGATTTAAAATTACAAAACACACAAAAGGGAGCATAAGAAGTAGATGTGACTGAACAAGTGGGCAATTAAATGAAATAAATAAGAACCAAATGGAGTCGAATCAAGTGTACAAGAAATTTTGAGTAATACACATCTTAACAAACAGCGCCATAGTCTGGACAAGGATATATTTTTTTAACAAACACCCCACACCACTTGCAGCTGATATGGCCAATTGATTTTGAATACAAGCTTAAACACTACCGGCACGGTAACGACGGCGGAAGAAGAGAGAATCACAGGATCTAGAAACGGCAGAGCAGAGCAGATGAAAATGAGAGTTACCTGCATTGAATTGCAAAAATAACAACTATGGGTGGGTAGGAAACGCCGCTTAGAGCGAAGACACACTGCCAGAAATAACGCCTGTCCCCCGCGCAGATAATGGAGCAAGAAGCGGGCACGCGCCACATAAGTACCCCAGACGCCCTCACTAAGCGTTGATAGAAAATTAATTAATCATCAAACTTGAATAGTAAGAGTGGAAAGGTACAATCTCACATACCACGAGCAACCGGTAACGAACATTCAGGCCACCAACACGAAACAAGCAATACACAGACATTAGGAAATGCCAGCTGCTGGGATTCAACCAACAAGCCTACTCAGCGAGACGAACACAATGTGAACTCCCTAACAGACAAAATTAAGGACCCGAAATAAAATTATCTAGGTAAGGAGAAGCGAACATGTAACAGCAACACTCAGGTCTTAAAACAGCAGGTCATGAAACGCACAGATACCATCAAAAACATAGCGGAGTCACCACAAGAACAGTACGTATCTTGAGAGGAGCCGACATCAAACAGAACCACTTCATTTGTGCCGATGGCTTAAATAGTTCCACTTTGAGAGGATGTGGGTTGCGGTGAATACATGACTCGGCTCTCCCAAAACAGGGCAGGCACGGAATATGGAACTTTACTCCAGGGGCGTCCAACCGGGAACTGACATCCCATGCGTACACACGAGCCGGCCGCAGTGGCCGAGCAGTCTGCGGCGCGCCAGTCACAGTCTGCACGGCCGCTACGGTCGGGGGTTCGAATCCTCATTCGGGTGTGGGCATGTATTTTGTGACGTCTTTAGTATAAGTAGTTTGCAAGTTTAGGGACTGATGACCTCGCAGTTAAGTCCCTTAAACTTAACAAACATTTGAATCTGATTTCGTACACACGAAGCCACAGCCGACTGTCACCACTGAAGGTCCGCAGAGCCCATCCCACAGGAAGCTATAACAACAACAATAACAACAACAACACGCGAGCCGCGCGGCTCCTACTACCGGGCCGTTTACTTCCTCTAAAAAAAAAAAAAAAAAAAAAAAAAAAAAAAAAAAAAAAAAAAAAAAAAAAAAAGAAAAAGAAAAAAAAAATGTTCAAATGTTTGTACAGTTTATGGGTCTTAACTACGCGGTCATCAGTCCGTAAACTTACAAACTACTTATGAACTAGCTAACACTAAGAACGGCACAAATATCCATGCCCAAAGGGGGATTCGAACCTCCGAACGTAGTGGCCGTGTAGACCGTGACTGGAGCGCCGCAGACCGCTCGACCAATGCGGCCGGCGTGTCCTCGGTGGGGACAGAACTCCCTCACCTTCCGCACACGCCACGTGATATAGGCGCCAATCTCGGCAACTAGCGCCACCCGTGACCAACGAAAAGGTAGCTGCGCCACCCGCAGTGAAGTAATGAAGAGATATCCATAAGCAAGTACGAGTGACTGGTACCTGTCGCCAGAGCACAGAAAGGAAAAACAACGAAACTCGAGCCAGCACGGCTAACTTATATTTTATTCTTTAACTTTTAATTTTTTTCATTTTTTAGATACTAAGAAATGTATTACGAGGTTTAATGTACTCATTTGTGTCTTACGATCATGGCACGGGGTTATTTTTTCCGCAAACATTTCACATCGTTTTATTATTATTATTATGTTAGTGTAACACAAGTTATGACAAACTGTCCTCACCTGTAAGTGTGAGTTCAAAACATTTTGTTACTGTTTCTGTAACTTTGGGCGAAGTGTTTGAATTATCACACTTCCGTATTTTTTTTTTTTTTTTTTTTTTTTTTTTTTTTCTTTTTTCGCAAACCGGCGTGTAAGGACCACGCAGATATCACTTTAATTCTTGAGCTGTGTCATGGCTCAAGTTTGACTTAACCGCGCAAATCTGCCTGTCATTTGTTTGGTTTCGTCTGTAGCGCGGGTTGACTTCGATCTCCGCGAGAGGGCGCGCGTACGGATGGGGAGCGTTGGAGTAACGACGAGCAGTTGAGTTCTGGCGGCAGAGGTAAAAAATTAACAGGAAGTAACGGCGGCATTGACTATAGCAGGCGCTGGGCAGGGCGCCTGATTTTGGTCTCTTGTTGTAAGCTCAAGAGTGTCGCTCGCGCATATTCTCATGCACTTAGTCGTTTTTGGAGACTGCCCATCATAGCCGTGAAAGTGTGTTTTCCTGAGCCAACTTGTTTTATGGGAGAAACCTAGCATATGCTCCCCACAGTACTTGTCACTACCTTCTCAGCCAACAATTGGTTATTATTGTTAAGCAGGTTGTTAAGAAGCTGGGTACTTGAGTAGCAAAATCAGTCCGCTGCGGTGCTGATACACTAACCCTGGTGTTAATGAAAATGGCGCACATTAAGCCTGGTATGCGAAAAAAAAATCCTTATTGCAGAGTGGTAATGCGTCACGTTTTTTTCTTCATTTAGCTGGAACTGTGATGTATTTTAAAGTTCTTGTAAGCTGTATCTGTGTGTAACTGACCAAGATTGTTCTGGTCATGAATCTGCATTTCGTGACTGCCTGTTAATACCTGCATCTTGGTTTGTTTGCATAGTTTTGATATCACCAACTGAGACCGGTGGCTTTGTGGGCCAAGCTCCCGCGTTTGAGGAGGGTATCCGGAATTGGGAGAGTCTGTGGCCGATCGGGCCCATTGATGAGCAACAACATATTGCAAATATGTCATTGCTTGTGTTTAGTTAATGTATTTTGTACCTTGAAAACTCGCAGCGTGGTTTTTCTTATTGTAACTGTACTTTGCATAAGTGATTCATTTAAATGGAAGAGAATGGAATTTGATCTTTAATTGTATTCATTGTTTTATTATCAAATGTTGAACGTTTTGAGGGCAAATCTTAAGTACCATTAAATTGTTTTCTCTTCGACTTTCTTTTCGCTGTTTTATCAAATGTTAAGCGTTCTGAGGACAAAATTTAAGTACCATTGAGTTATCTTTATCTTGACTGTGGCGAGTTGAACTGTATAACTAATTGAAATTATTCCTAGTTTGAAATAATTGTGTAGAAATAAAAAAAGATATTTTCTTACAACAAGGCTTGAACCAAAATGGTTGTTCCCTCATTCTTCCTATCTCGTCCTCAGTTACCAATGAAATTTGAAACTGTTCAGTTCTCACTCTCACTTTTGTTCCTCCTACAAAAAACCTTCATTCTCTCCGATTGTTGTCATCGGCTCTCCTCCGTCCACCTGCCATTCCCAAGTTTCCCCTTTTTCTTCAACGAGAATTTTGATGCTGTTGAGTCGATATCCATCTCTATCTTGACAGTCCTCAACTATGATTCCAAGTTAACTTAAGGGACTTAACTGCGGGGTCATCAGTCCGTAAACTTACAAACTACTTATGGACTACACCAACAGCCACGCCCGAGGGGGGATTCGAATCCCGACCGTAGCGGCCGTGCAGACTGAGACTGGCGCGCAGCAGACCGCTCGGCCACTGCGGCCTGCTCTTAGTTCTTCCTTCATCTGCTTAGAATAACAACTCTGGCTTTTCAGGTTATATATTTTGTCGAAAATCTGTTTAATTGTTCTTTGAGGATTCATGCTAATTATGTGGCCGCTTAATCTCAATCGCCTATTCCTTATAGTTGTTTCCAGATCTTCTACTTGTTCAAATATTTCCTTGTTCGATACCAATCTAAGTTTACATTTACTATTTTTGGACCGTAGATTCTTCGTAATATCCTCATTTATTTTTTCAGAAGATTTTTCCGGGCTTCTTAAGTTTGTATTTTCTATTCCATAAAGTATTGCTAGTTTTACCTCAGTATTATGGGGCTTCATTTTTGCTTTTATGGGCACCTTATTTTAGTTGTATGTGTTTTTAACGATGAAATTATGTTTCTCCAGTTTCAGTCTTTTATTATTAATTGTAGTTTTACCAGATTCATCGTTGCTAATAATCTCTCCAGGATATTTGAACTGTTTTGTTACTTTAATTTCCCATAAGTGCTATTCACTGTTTTCTTCCTATAATTTTTCTTAGTTGCCATGTTTTCTGTTTTGTGGACGGACATCAGGACTCCAGCTTTCTCTGCTATTACCTTGAGTTCATTGATTTGTGTATTCAGTCTCAGATAAGAGAGCCAGGTCATCTGCAAAGGTCAAGCATTTGTGTATGACTTTTTGTCTTTTGGTGCAATTATTGTAGCACAGTCGTTATCTCGCTAGAATGTCTCACTCCCTGAAATTGTGGATGTTAATTTGATCAGGTTTAATGTTTCTTGATCAATTCTGTCTGTACCAAGACTAGTGTTTCTCTTTTTACTGAGTTATTGGCATTTTTGACGTCAACAAAAGATATGAAGATGTCCTTAGCTCATGTAGTGTAATACTTGATGACCATTTTCAGGATTAATATTTGTTGTGGACTTGTTTACTGATTTTTATTCTTATACCAACATAGATCTAAAGCTGATCGATATTCAGTATATAAAAGCTCATGTAGTGTAATACTTGATAACCATTTTCAGGATTAATATTTGTTGTGGACTTGTTTACTGATTTTTATTCTTATACCAACCTAGATCTAAAGCTGATCGATAGTCAGTATACAAAAGTTGTGATCCGGACGAAGATATTGGCTTAACGAGAATTATGTAAACTAATTGTTATGTGGGTGAACTGCACTCACTGACGTTTCTTCGAATGAATCAAAAGTCTGCCATATGTCTTACCTGCGACTAGTCTCTTGATGTGCATAAATCAGTTAGAACATTATAAGCACCTACCACTACCGATGTAAAATGATCCAGGGGAAAGCGGCGTCGTCTGACGACGAATGACTACTAGCCTCACACCCGCACGATGCATATGGTTTCAGTGTGCCTGCTGTATTGCCCTTTTGTAGAATGGAGAAGTCACGTGATCTATCTGATTTGACCGCGGGCAGTTTCTGATGGCTTGGAGGCCCGAAATGAGCATTTATGAAACTACTGTGGTATCTTCAACAAGCAGAAAAACGAATGCGAAACTACATTGGTCAAACAATAAGGGAATCAGTTGAGATATATAGTTTCCGAAGTTCTGTCAGCTGCAAAATGAACTAAAGTCGTTCGATGTATTTCTGTCAGTTCTACGGAGTGGAGACAACAAAATTACGGCAAGCTAGATAGTGGTAACAACAGGAAGTTGCTGCAGAGGCGGTTAGTGTTGACTGATGTTTACCAAACTAATTACATAAGCAGTTCGATTCAGGTATCCGAAGCTATGGCATTCAGAGCCATAGGAAGGTTGGAAGCAGGACAAACACAGAGGGAGGTGACTGTAGGTATCGAAGTGTCGCAGGACCTGAACCATATTTCAGACAACGGGAACCGTTAAAAGAAGGAAAGGCCAAGGTAGTCAACAGGTAACATCAGCAAGAGATGACCATTATTTCCAGTTAACAACCCAGTGAGACAGGAGGATGAATGCAACTCATCTACAACACACCTCAAGCCACCAAAGTACGTGCAGAATCAACACAAACAGTCCGAAATCGCCTTCGGGAATGTGGCCATTACACACGGGGGGCACTGACGTGTGTTCCATTAAACCCACGATACCGTTTAATCCGCAGAAACTGGGCGGAGGAACGTTAAATTGGAGTCGTAACGAATGATGCCGAGTCCTGTTTACAGATAATTCAAGATTCTGTGTTTAGCCGGACAATAGTCGTTCCCTCATCTGGAGAGAACGTGGAACTTGGAACAATCTTGCGTATGTGGTGGAAACTTCAGCATATCATGATAGTGGTCGAATGGTGTAGGTGGGAATCCGTATTGACGGACATACGGACCTCTATGTTCTTCAGAATGCCATAGGAGATGGGTTCCTTCTGGTGGACAATAACGCTCGTGTTCCGAGAGATGCACCGGTGGACAACATGCTTAAAGCTGAGGGAACTGAATAGAGTGGCCAGTTTATTCACCGGACTTAACCCGACTGAGCAGGTATGGGATGCACTTTGCAGACACATTGCAGCTAGACCAGCGCCTCCACAACGGTTGCAGAGCTGGATATTGCACTCGTGGAAGAATGGCCAAATATCCCTCGGAGCTGAGAGCAACGAAAATTACTTTTTCATTTCTATGCTACCAGCATGATGCTTCGTTCTACGTAAATGCTTTGTATACATCAAGTAAAGCAATGCGGCAGCAAAATATCGATAAAACAAAAAGAACAACTGTAACCAATATCTGAATAAAATACGTTACGATATGTAAGAGGGGTATTCAAAAGAAAAAGATACGAAACGTCAACAACCAAACCGGTTGAAATTTGAATATGCTGCTTTGGGTTAACGAACTGCGACATGTAGGGACGCAAAGTAATCGTCGCCACCTCTCCTTAAAAAAAATCAAGTCTGTGTCCTCAGCAGGTAAAGGGATGCTCACCGTCTTTCTAGACGTCCAAGGTCCGATATTCGAGTTCTTCGAGCACGGATAAACCATTAACGTGTACTGTGAGACACTTTGTAGTCTACGCAGCTACATCAAGAGCAAATGGCCTGGGCAGCTAGCAGTCGGAGCGATTCTGCTCCATGGTAACGAGCGCCCACACGTCTCCAGGGTCACACATAGTGTACTGGCCAAGTTCAAGTGGGAACAGCTTCTGCATTCTGCATCCGCCCTACATTCGGAATATGTCGCCCTGTTACTTCCATCTGCTTGGTCAGCTAAGAAAGCACCTCTAAGGGAAACGCTTCAACTCTGACAATGCATGACGCATTCCTGGGTCTTGTCACAGCCTCAGGAATTCTGAGGACATAGAATCTTCCGGCACGTTAAACGGATAGTTGTGCTCTGATTTTGTTGATTACTGTTGATCAAAAGACTTCAATTATACCCATAGTGTCGTTTCGTTTCGTAACTTTTTTATTACTTCTTTATTACTAATTGATTTCGCAACAGATTTTACAGACATAAAGCACAAATAAATATATACCTGCAAAATTATACAATTGGACAACATATAACTCAATAAATATGAGATCGTGCGAATTTTATATGCCATTTGTATTTTGAGTGCTATCTTTGTTGGTTTGGATACCGCACATTTAATTTTGTACATTATGGAAGACAGCCTCATTTCTTATATATTCTCCGATAAATATAACATGTTTATTTAGAAAAAAGGAGATGGACAGAGAGAGAAGGAATAGGAGAAGTTCTAACTCAAGGCAGGAATAAATAAATAGATACCCGGGCAACGCCGGGCTTTTAGCTAGTTATGTATAAAACGAGATTTAAAATATATATCCGCAAGCCATCTCTCTGTTAATGCAGACAGCAAGAACGACTATAGTTGTGTATCCTGTTTTTTTTTTTAATTTTATTTTAATTTTTTTTATTTATTTTTTCTTAAATTGAGATCACTGTTTTCCCCTCATGACTCTCCATAATTCCGTCCCTACCCCCCACAGTTTTCAGAAAAATTACTTTTCGTTTAGCATAGATTGCATGTACCAACTCCCTCCAGCGTTCCACGAAGGCCTCAGTAAATCCTTTCCAAGATGAATCGTACTGTTTCCGTGACAAATGTGTGCTTGCCAATAATCTGTCTGATAAGAGTGTTTCCACATTAGATCGCTTGGGATGTGATTGCTTGCAGTGACTGTTGAAGAAACTCGCTCCCTGCCGGCCTTCTAGTTAGCTGTCAGCCTCGTGTCCTGCCTGACACTATTTCCTGCGTGGCCTCTCCTAGGACGCTCCACCTTGCGGCAAGGCCACGGACGCCGGCCGGGCGCTAGCGGGACTGCTGCTCCAGTCCGCCCCATGTATAGCGGGACGGGTGGGGAGGGGGAGGCTACTGGACCTGCTCCGGCCTCGCCTCGGCGCGCGTCTGCCAGCCCGCTGGTATTTCCACTCTCACTGCAACTGTAAACAACACCACCTCGCAGACGCTGCCAGTGGAAATAAATAAAATTATATCAAGTTTACTTCTCCTGGGCTTGGGCCGCGGCGGAGCAGCCGAGCGCATTGAGGCGCTGTGCTGCGTTGCGCGAGACCGTTCCCCGTCGGGGGTTCGAATCCACCCTCGGATGTTTGTGCTGTCTTTAGTATAAGGTAGTCCGTACGTAGTTTGTAAGTTTAGGGACTGATGACCCCGCAGTTAAATCCCACAAACATTTGAACAGTTGAATTTCTTGGGTTTACTGCGTGATATTTGTCTTAAAATGATAATAGAAAAAGTAGCCAGAATGCTGATGGAATGTCTCAGCTGCGGTAGAGTGGCCGCAAGGTCTAAGGCGCCGCAGTTGCTTGCCGTCGGAAGTTCGAGTCCTCCCTGGGGCATGGGTGTGTGTGTTTGTTGTCCTTAGGTTAGTTTAAGTTACAAGGGGACCATCAGAATTGTAAATAACGGATTTTGATTGATCTCGGATATGTTGTAGAGGGACATACCGGTTGAGGATGAGGCTATCCACTTTTTTAGTAACGGGCCTTGGGATTCGAGAAAATTGGAGTTCACTGCGTGATGCAAGACGCGTAACGGTCGCCGTGCTCCAACCAATAGAGCGTGTCGCAGCGGTTAACGTCTCCAGCTACCACGCTAGAGGTACCGCGTTCGGATCCTCTCCACGTTTTTGCTTTTTGTTCATTAGAACAATCCCACATTTTTTCCATTTTAATTCACAGAATATTAATAAACAATGTACATTGTGTGAAATTAGTACGAAATATTAAATTTTGCCGTAGTAATTCAATTTCTCGTCATTACTAAAAAATCTTACTCGCTATCGGCTGTATCACTTGCTATGCCACAACAGAAATTCCAATGATATTCGTCGTGAAACCACACTAAATTCTGCATCAATTCAGAGAACCTGCGTTTTCGATCATCAACTACACATGATTTTAAGTAATAAAATGCCAAGATCGCAATTAATTAATTTATTTTTCTGTCGACCGGTTTCGACACACTTGGTAACTTGTGTCTTACGTTTTCCTTTCGTGAAAGCCCATGACATTAAAATGGTACGTCAGTCATTAAACATTAACTTTAACAAATATTACGTAACACATAAAACGGTTAAAATACTTAAAACGCCTTCTCAGAAAAGCTTAAGACACAAGTGACCAGATGATGAAACACTAAGTGTATCGAAACCAGTCGTCAGAAAAATCCATTAATTAATTTCGATCTTGGCATTTTAATACTTCAAAGTAAGGAGATCGCCGTACTAGCATGGAAAAATTAAACACATTGTTTGCTGCAAATATAACGGATGAAAGAAAACACTTTGTTAATGTAAATAAATTTTTTTTTATTACACGTCTCGGTCACCTCCGTATGCCTGAAAGTCAGAACTGTTTTTGAAATGTGTTTGGTGCTGTAAACCATTTTGTTTCGGCTGAATTTACAAAAAATATCATGCGGATTTCTGTTTAGCGTAGCTAGTTATTCAGGCGACAGTGTGTAAGATTTTGTAATCAAGACGTGAAGATTAAATTACAACGACAAAACTGAATATGTCTTACTTATTGCACTTAATGTACACTCTTTGTTCATATTGTGTAAAATAAAATGGAAAAAAGTCAGACTATTCTGACTCTCAAAACAGCAAAAAATACGGAGACGATCCGCACACGGTATCTCCAACATGTTAGCAGCAGACCTCAACCGCTGCGCTACTCTCAGTTCCCGCGGAACGTGGCTAACGTTACGCACAATGAACTCCAACTAAGGCCCGTCGCTGAAAAACCGAAGTGCCTCATGCTCAGGGCATGTCCCTCTACAACATTACGGAGACCCTTCGAAAAACCATTATTTACACTTCTCACTGTCCCCTTGTTAGTTTAAGTGGTTTGTAAGCCTACGGGCTGATAACCAAATAAATTAAGTCCCACAGATTTACAAACGTTTGAACATTTGAATTTTGTCTAAATTACTGAAATATTCAGTGCTATTATGTCGCGGTAAATGATTTCTTAGAAACCTACTGTTTCGTCCTCATCTGTCGCGAAGCTTGCTTTGCAACAAGACGACCATTATACACTCTTGGCCATTAAAATTGCAACACCACGAAGATGACGTGCTACAGACGCGAAATATAACCGACAGGAAGGAGATGTGATATGTAAATGATTGGCTTTACAGAGCATTCACACAATGCTGGTGACGGTGGCGACACCAACAACGCGCTGACATGAGGAAAGTATCCAATTGATTTCTCATACACAAACAGTAGTCGACCGGCGTTGCCTGGTGAAACGTTGTTGTGATGCCTCTTGTAAGGAGGAGCAATGCGTACCATCACGTTTCCGACTTGATAAAAGGTCGGATTGTAGCCTATCGGGATTGCGGTTTATCGTATCTCTGCATTGCTGCTCGCGTTGGTCGCGATCCAATGACAGCAGCATATGGAATCGGTGGGTTCAGGAAGGCAATACGAAACGCAGTGCTGGATCCCAACGGCCTCGTATCACTAGCAATCGAGATGACAGGCATCTTATACGCATGGCTGTAACGGATCGTGCAGCCACGTATCGAATTCTGAGTCAACAGATGGGGACGTTTGCAAGACAACAACCATCTGCACGAATAGTTCGACGACGTTTGCAGCAGCATGATCAGCTCGGAGACCATGTCTGCGGTTACCCTTGACGCTGCATCACAGACATAAGGGCCTCCGATGGTGTACGCAACGACGAAACTGTGTGCATGAATGAGAAAACGTCATTTTTTCGGATGAATTGAGGTTCTGTTTACAGCATCATGATGGTCGCATCCACGTTTGGCGACATCGCGGTAAACGCACATTGGAAGCGTGTATTCGTCATCGCCATACTGGCGTATCACCCTGCGTGATTGTATGGGGTGCCATTGGTTACACGTCTCGGTCACCTCTTGTTCGCATCAACGGCACTTTGAACAGTAGCCGTTACATTTCAGATGTGGCTCTAACCTTCATTCAATCCCTGTGAAACCCTACATTTCAGCAGGATAATGCACGACCGCATGTTGCAGATCCTGTACGGGCTTTTCTGGATACGGAAAATGTTCGACTGCTGCCCAGGCCAGTACATTCTCCAGATCACTCACCAATTGAAGACGTTTGGTCAATGGTGGCCGAGTAACTGGCTCGTCACAATACGCCAGTCACTTGATGAATTGTGGTACCGTGTTGAAGCTGTATGGGCATCTGTATCTGTACTCGCCATCCAAGCTCTGTTTGACTCAATGCCCAGGCGTATCAAGGCCGTTGTTATGGCCAGAGGCGGTTGTTCTGGGTACTGATTTCTCAGGATCTATGCACCCAAATTGCGCGAAGATATAATAACATGTCAGTTCTAGTATAATATATTTGTCCAATGAATACCCGTTTATCATCTAAATTTTTCTGGTGTAGCAATTTTAATGGCCAGTAGTGTATTCAGTTTAGTAGAACTCAGTTTTTGGCAGCCACAAGTGGCTACTATGAAAGGCTGTACACGGAACTATAGAAATTGTTAAAACACCAAGAATTTTAATGGGAATGAGGAGGGCGATTAGTGCTTGTTCTATAGCTCATTACGAAGTGATGTAGAATGCGCCAGTTCAGAAAAATTATATTTACATAAATAAAAGTGCGCCTCGGTTGCACAGTGGTAGAGTGCCAGACTACAAATCCAAAGGTCGCCGGTTCGATCCCCGCCAGGTCCTATGATTTTTATCTGTCACTTTCCACTTCTTTCACCTCTGGCAGTATTGCTCATGTGAAAAATACCGAGTAGCACCGTGGTTCGGAACCCACGTTAAACTGTAGGTCCCCCTATAACTGGCTGGGTAAGTCAGATTGAAGGTCGGAGGAAGGCAACGGCATACCACCTCCAAACAGGACCAAGCCTAGTAAAGCACTGTGGTGTTCAAACTAATCTTCGGATTGTTTACTGCTTTACCTTACCTACATAAATTTATTTTTTATTTTATTTATTTTTGCATAAAATTATGGATTTATATCTAAAGATTCATCTACTGAATGAAGAAGTTGCCAATCAAAAAGTATTTTAATTTTTTTAAATTAATGGTTCATTTTCTGTCAGATTTTTTATACATATTGGCAAGTAACCAAAGACTTTTGTGACAACATAATTCACCCCTTTCCGGGCAAAAGTTAGATTTAATCTTGAATAATGACTATCATCCTTTGTCATAGTGGTGGTACACAGGCCAAACAGGGGTTCAGTTGAGATATCTAGGTTCTGAAGTACTACCATCGACATCTTTGTGTCGGTTCTACGGAGTCAACATTACTGCAATCTAGATAGTGGTTATAACGGAAAGTTGCTACAGAGGGAGTTGGTGTTGACTTTATTCTACGAAACGAATTACGGCATGGAAGACTGGAATCGGGACAGGCACAGAGGGAGGTGTTTACAGTTACTGCAGTGTCTCCAAGTGTAACTGCCAGGACGTGGACGTGCTTTCAGACAACAGGAACTGTTAAAAGAAGCCAGGCCAAGGTCGTCCACAGGTAACATCAGCAAGAGATAACCGTTACCACTGCCTAACAGAGACTGAATGCAACTCAGCTGCAACGCATCCTCCAGGCAGCATCAAGACGCGCATTAGCAACACAGTCGCTAATCACCTTCGTGAATGTGGCCTCTACGCACGGCCAATGGTATATGACCCATTAAAACCATGACACCGTTTAACATGTCGGAGGAACGTCAGGACCGCAGTCGTAAAGAAGCCGGGTTCTGTTCACAGATGTCTTTGTGTTCAGCTGAACAATTGTCGGTCCCTCATCAGGAGAGAACGCAAAACTCTGAACAATCCTACGTATGTGCAGAAAACATCACCATATCATGGTAGTGGACGAATGGTGTGGAGTCAGCATTGGCGGACGTACCGACCTCTATGTCGTTCAACATGGCGCTTTGACTGTCGGAACTATAGAGACGAGATCCTTTGACCTTTTGTTGTGTCCTACGCTGGTGCCATACGAGATGGTTTCCTTCTGGTGGACAATAACGTTCGTCCCCGTAGAGCTGCACTCTTGGACAGCAAGCTCGAAGCTGAGGGAATTGAGTGAATGTTGTGGCCATATTGTTCGCCAGGCTTGGCAAACAAACTGCAGCCAGACTAGCACCTCCTACGTCGATTGCAGAGGCGAAAATTACACGCAAGGAATAATGGCCGAATATCCCTGAAGAGCTGATCAATACCCATATACTCTCCATGCCTTGCCGGCGTGCAATTGTTTTTACTGGCAGTCGAAGGTGATCCCACACCATATTAGAGAGCAACGAGAACGATTTTTCCGCTATTCTGGTAGACCCATGGTGCCTCGCTCCAAGTAAACGCCATGTAAACTTCAAGTATAGAGATTAAACAGCAAATTGTAAGAAATATCTGAATGAAATACATTACCATATGTATATTGTGTACATCTCATCTGGTTGCCTAATTGTTTTGAGCAATGTAATTATGTACGATTCTCTTACTTTTGAATTGGGTTGGGTTGTTAACAACAAATTTCTTAAGTGAATATATACGAGGGTTGGAACTTCAATACTGGCAACACTCCTGTGGAGACACTATGCAATGGAATATACTATTGTCGCTGATAGCACACGTTGTTGACATACCTATCTAACCGCCGAGCAAATGGACTCGCCCGTCCCACGTCGGCAGCGTGCGCACAATCGAGGTAAACAGTCACTTGTGAGCGAGCGGTCTAACGTAACGGTGTCACTGTTTTCGAAACAACAACGGAGTTGGATATAGATTGAATGTGCCAGAGGTCGTACAGCACGAAAGTGTCATCAAGGTCTTCAAGAGGTATGCATTAAATCGGCATTGCCGTACAGAACAGCGGCGCTTTGGGTAAAAATCTTAAAGTGTCGGCAAACTGTGGTAGGCATGGGCAGGTCGTCCTAGCTTCTCTGAAGGAGAAGTGTGAACTGTTGACGCGTTAGTGGACAGTGATCGACGCCAGGCTATTCGTGAGCTCGCCCACGAAACCGGATTAGCGCATACGACTGTGCTTTGCATCCTGAAGGAACGCCTGGGCATCCGAAAAATTTCATACAGATGGCATCCGCGTTAACTGAACGAATTGCAGAAATGGATGCATTACGACGATGCTCAGACGCACTTGGAACGCTATGAGACAAGGATCTCATCGTTCGAGGCAAAACTGAAACGTCAGTCCAACGGATGTCTTCATTATAGGTCGCTGCGGAAGTCGAAAGTGCGCGAGAGCCTCAGTAAAATGAAAGTTAAGGTGATTCTCGTGTACGACTGTTATGGCGTTATCTGAACGCATTACGCTCTTCAAAGGCAGAACTTCAATACACAGTATTACTCTTCGTTTTTGGAGCATCGCCTGTGATCAGCTTTTCGAAAGAAGCGGCAACACTTTCTGCGAAACCTACCCATGATTTTCGAAATTACTAAAAATTTCCGGGCTATATGCCGTGGTTTTGTGGATTTATTATGGAAACCCAACGTTTCGTCCCCGACTGCGGAGGACATTTTCAAGGGGGATCGTGGCACTTTTGAATGTCCGATGCACACCCGGGCTCGCTGCTGACTGAAGCCAAACTCCGTTTTACGAGGGCTCGCGTGCAGAGGTGTGACGCCAGATGTTTTTGATATGCACGCGCAATACGTCGTTGCCGATTGCCGGCGTCCGTTAATATCGTCCCATGGTGGAAGACTGTTACATTTCTTCTTCAGAACCTGAATCCAGATTTCATTTAGTTTTACGCCCTCCTCCATCCTATTGAAATTATTGGGGTGTTTTACAATTTCTATGGCCTCTCTGTACAGTCTTTCGTGGTATCCATTTGTGGCTGCTAAATTCTGAGTCTTATCAAATTGAATAAGACTGTACAGAGAGGCTATAGAAATTGTAAAACACCTCAATAATTTCAATAGGATGAAGGAGGGCGTGAAACTGAATGAAATCTGGATTCCGGTTTCGAAGAAGAAATGTAACAGTCTTCCACCATGGGACGATATTAACGGACGGCGGCAATCGGCAACGACTAATTGGGCGCGCATATCAAAAACATCTGACGTCACATCTCTGCGCGCGAGCCCTCGTAAACGGAGTTTGGCTTCAGTCAGTAGCGAGTCAGGGTGTGCATCGGACATTTAAAAGTGCCACGATCCCCCTTGAAAATGTCCTCCGCAGTCGGGGCGAAACGTTGGGTTTCCATAATAAATCCACAAGACCACGGCATAATAGCCCGGAAAGTTTTAGTAATTTTGACCATTCCGGCCGTGAAATTTTACATTTTACTACCTATGATTTTGCACGACAATGCGCGGGCGCATACAGCGCAAGCTGTGGCTGTTCTGTTCGGTTGATAGGATTTGCAGTTGACAACGCAACACTAAGTCGCAACTTTGTATTACCACTTATTGTAGCAGGTATAGTTATAACACATTTATTTTTTTCTTCACCAAACAGGATCAAACAATCCCATTAGATTAAATAGAAACATTAATAAAATTCCTTCTCATATAAGTACTGTACCATCCACCATAATCCCCGGACGTAAGTCCTTGTGACTTTGATTTGATTCCAGAGATGAAGGAACCACTTCTTGGCATTCGCTTCAGAACTGTTCCACAGATTCTACTGGCAGTAGACGGCACAAGTCGCGCAATCAACAGAACAGGCTCTGTTAACGGGATACTACGCCTTCCACATTGCTGGCAACGGGTTCTAGACAAAGCTGGTGACAACTTTGAAGGACAGTAAAAGATGCAACTACCGGTTGTGAATGAATAGTTGCCACTAATTAAGTTCTAACCCTCGTATATTGTTAGGCTACTGTGAAAATCCCTAGTTCCTAAAAAAAAAAAAATAATAAAAAAAAAAAAATAAAAAAAAATAAAAAAAAAGTACGCATGATGATGTTTTGGCACCACTTATTATTCTGATTACACGCATATTGTGCGATGAAACTTTTTTACTCAGTGATGAATTACCCCAAAATATGCTGCCATATTGAGAGACGTGAATGAAAATAGTCATGGTACTCTAATTTACTGAGATGTCTGCAAAATTTGCAATAACCCTAATAGCATAAGTGGTGGAGCTCAAGCGTTTAAACAGTTCATCAATGTGGTTCTTTCAATTCAAGCCCTCATCAATGCACACATCTAAAAATTTTGAATATTCTGCCTTAGCTACAGAAGTCTATGTTTATTACAAGTGTCGCGCCATTTACTGTAGATAACTGTATATACTGTGTAAACATGATAGACATCAAATATTCCGGTTCTGAACAAGATGTGAACCAGTCTTCCAGCATCTGGCGACAGAAACAGTGGACAACAGCAATCTACAAAGGCGAATAGCGCTTGAACAACTACAACATATAAAGCCACCCCTCAGCTGTAGCATCCGAAAACGGAATTTGGCTGCAGTCAACAGCCAGCCAGGGTTTGATCCGGACAGTCAAAGAAGCCATGATCTCCCATAAAAATGTTCTCCGGAGACGGGTGTAACACCACATCGCGACCATAGCATTAGAATCACGGTATTCCGACATTTTTCATCGTTTCGTAATTTTAATAATTTGTTAAGAAGCAGAATTTTCTCATTTTTCAAAATTTGTTGTAAATTGAAATTACATCAGTGTAATTCAGAGTAATAGTATCCAGGGAATACTTAGGTCAAAACATCTCGTATGTCAGATATCATTTGTCAGGTTGCTATTATAAATAGTTCACGCAGTTGAGTTACTCTCTCTCTCTCTATGGGTTTAGCTCTATGTGTTTAGCTCTCTATGTGATGAGCTCTCAGTGCTTAGATAAAATATTACACACGGATAAATTCCAAGGAAAAAAACCGAAAAAGTATTTAAACTTTAATATAAACTTTCATATCGTGATCATACGTGAAAGCGAAATTATATTTGAACTTTGATCGGGATAGGGTAGGACGGAAGAATTAGAAACTTCTGCCTCCCGTAATAAACTGATGAATATTCGTGATATGAAATTTGAACTAATTGGCTAGTTTAATGCAACAACTTTTCAAAGACGTATCTTGAACAAAATTTGTAATCAGTGTATAGGATCCAGAGATTTTAATAAATCAAACTTTGACGAAAATAATCACGAACTGTGAACTTATAAAGTGTTACTGTGAAAGTGTTGTGAATGAACTATTGATTTTAAAATAGAGAATCTATGAACCTTAAAAAAAGTTTTAAACAGTTATTCGAGTATTTAGTTCCCTAATATTGACCCAGCATATTCTAAAACTGAAAAATATATCTGTTTCATAAGAAATTAATTAATGTGTGAAGGAATATATCTAACAGCTTTGGTCAGGAGAAACCAATGGTGCAATTTTCTGAAGAATAATTCTATATAGGAAAAGGATCAGGAGGAAAAAAAAAGAAAAAAAAAGGACACTATCTTCGTGATAGGGGTCAAATTATCTGAACTACCGGGACGCAATGAATTCAAATTTTTATTCTTTCGTTTATTAAATAGCAGCCCCTGAGAAATGGATTATCATGCTCAAACATTACAAAAAGTCTTTAAGTTTAAATAAGATCCAGAACCAATATTTGCAGTGAAAAATTCAACAAAGATATAAATTTTATTAACTGCGAAGAAGTACCAGGTCTACCAACTTAATTTTCATACTGAGGTGACAAATAGAATTTTGAACCTATACATCCAATACAACTGTGAAAATCAAGACGTAATCTACAGCTTAAAAGTCGCAAACTAATGTCAAAATATAAAACGAAGTCAACACAACTGTCGGCCCAGTCACAAACCAAACCATGCCGCCGCCTAGTCACACGGGGAAGAACGCTGGGTTTCCCTTAGAATGATTACATTCCACCACGGCATAACAGCCCGGAAAATTTTGGTATGAAAATGTTTCAAATGTTCGTAAATCTATGCGACGTAATCACTGTCGTTAAGTCCCTAAGCTTACAAAATACTAAAACTAACATAAACTAACCTAAGACAAAACACACACGCCCGAGGGAGAACTCAGAACATCGACGGAGAGCAACCGCCCGCTCCACAGCACTCAGCCATTTCACCCCGGCTACAGAGTGATTCTGATATTTCCAGCTGTCAAAGTTTTAAAACTGCTAGAATATCTGTTATCTGCTGCTTTCGCAATAGCGCTACTTCAACACTATGGCCATCACCAGGCCATCTATGTCTGCACGTGTAACTAATTTTCATTGAGTATTGTGGCGTGCTGTAACTTATTCTACATCTGCATCTACAAAAATATTCTGTAAGTCACATTGAAGTGCATGGCAGAGAGTTCATCGAACTGCTTTTAGATGTATATCTACAGTTCCATTCTCTAACAGCTCCGTTTTTTATTTTATTTCTCTTATTTTACATTATGATCTTGTCTTCCTAAGTAGGTGGGTGCTAACAAAATATGTTCGCATTCGGAAGAGAAATTTGGAGAAAGAAATTTCGCAAATGGGTCTCGTCGCAAGGAGTGACCCCTTTGCTTTAATGATTTCTACCCAAACTCGTGCACCATTTCCGTGACACTCTCTCCCCTATATCGCAATAATACAGAACTAGCTGCCCTTCTCTGTACATTCTCTAAATCGTCTGCTAGTCCCACTTGGTCGGGATCCTACAATGCGCAAAAGTACTCCAAAATAGGACGCACAAGTGAGGTGCAGGCAGTTTCTTTAGTAGAACTGTTGCATCTTCTAAGTGTGCTGTCAACGAAAAGCAGTCTTTGGTTCTCATACTTACAATATTTTCTACGTGGTCTTTCCAACTGAAATTGTTTGTACTTGTTACTCCTAGGTATTTAGTTGAATTTTCGACCTGTAGTTTTGACTGATTTATCGTGTAGATGAAGTTTAGCGTGTTTCTTTTAGTTAATATGGACTATTCCCTTCCTCAGTCCGCTTCTTCCCTTTTGTTTACAAAGGACATTCTACAGTATAAAGTCACAATTAAGTTTCTTAAGAGCATTGGACACAATCTGTAGATGTTAACTGTGTTGGTAAAATATGTTAATGTCTTGCATGTGAAGATACTTCAGAAATGATTCGAATTATAATGTAATACAGTTTTAACTACTCTTGTATATAATAGTTTCACCACTAATGAGGGGATCGGTTGTCCACTCCCCCATTTTGTCGAAATGTTCTTCCGTTTTTGTTTATTTAATTGTATGTGCATGTGCGATGTAGATGGCCACATTGAGTTTGAACTCAAGGCCAAAAAATCAATCATAAATAAGTTGGCAAGGACAGACGTTTCGAGCTATTGGCGTGGACCTCAGAACGAACTGTTTTCACATATACAGCTGGCTATTGGCTCAGGTAAATCGTTCATAATGACTTCTGTGGGCAAAGCATGCTCTGTTATACATAAAGAAAATCTTTAATTTTCGTAATTTCTTTAACCAGAACACTAGGCTGTTCCCTATGCCTGTCTATTAGTATTTCACAATTCATGCAGAACCATCAGTTTAATTATTCAAGGTTGCAAAATTGTACTCGAAGTATTTCCAAAGGATGGAAAGTTTGATAGATGCTGACCTTGGGGAAGATCAGTTCGGATTCAAAAGAAATGTAGGAACGGGAGGCAATACTGACCTTACGACTTATCTTAGATTAAGGAAAGGTAAATCTACGTATCTAGGTTTTATCTGGGAAAGCTTTCGACAATGTTGATCGGAATACACTCTTTCAACTTCTGAAGTCAGCAGGGTTGAAATATAGGGAACGCAAGGTTATTTATAACTTCTACAAAATCCAGACAGAAAATGTAAGTGTCGAAGGGCATGAAAGGGACGCAGTAGTTGGGAACTAAGAAAGGGTTGTAGCCTTTTTAGAATGTTATTCTAACTTTACATTGAGCAAGCTGTGAAGGAAAGCAAAAAGAAATTTTGAGAACGAATCAGAGTTCAGGATGATACTGTAATTCTGCCAGAGAAAGCAAAGGGCCTAGAGGAGCAGTTGAACGGAATGGACAGTGTCTTGTAAGGTGCGTGTAAGATGAACATTAACAAGAGCAAAACAAGGCTAATGGAATGCAGTCTAAGAAAATCCGGCAATACTGACTGAATCAGATTAGATGACGAAACAATAAAGGAGATAATGTGTCTTGTTTCTTGGGCAGTAAAATATGATGGTCGCAGTACAGAGGATAAAAAAATCAGAATGGCATTGGAAGAAAAGCATTTTTAAAAATAGGAAATTGTTAAGATCGCTTGTTTATTTAAGTATAAGGAAGTCTTTTCGGAAGGTGTTTGTGTGAAGTGTTGCCTTGTGCGAGAGTGAAACTTGGACGGTAAATAGTTTACAAGGAGAGCACGCCTACTCGTCATCGCCTAATTCATCCAAATTTATGGTACATGTAGGGCGTGGTGAGATACGAAAGTGCACCAAGTGGGAACTCCAGATAGCCAAGCGTTTAGGAAATATAAGGAATTTTTTTATACGGATCTATCACCATATGCACATTATCAACTGCCCCTGAGAACGTGTGTTAAGAAAGCGGTGTTTGGCTCAGCGGTAAGAGATCGGATTTGTATTGAGAAGATCGCGGGTTCAACTCCGCAAATTATTTTCTGCTCCTTGGCAATGCGTACACCTACATATTGTTCCAGTTGGGATCGTGAGTACAAGATCAGATTAATTACAGCACGCATGTCGGCATTTAAACTATCACTCTTTCCCCGCTCAATACGTGAATGGAATGCTGATGTTTTGCACATATAAATACAAAATAATATATATGATGTTGGGGTTAATTGAGAAGTCAGTAGTGTATGCATTTCCAAAGAGCAAAAAAATATTTGTCGCGGAGCGGAATCGAACCCGCGAACCTTTCAATAAAAAAAAATCTGATCTCTTGCCGCTGAACTATACACCGGTTTCTAAATACACTCTCTCAGGGGCAGTTGATAAGGAGCATATGGTGATAGGTGCGTGTCAAAATTCCTTTTATTTCCGAATTGCTTAGCCATCTAGAGTTCCCACTTGGTGCACTTTCATATCTCACCATAAATATTGACGAATTCGGCGATGACGAGTAGGCGTCCTCTCCTTGTTATATAGAAATAGAACAGAGGCTTTTGAAATGTGTTGCTACAGAAGAATGCTGAAGATTAGGTGGATAGATCGCATAACTAATGAAGAGGTACTAAACAGAATTAGAAAGAAAAGGATTTTTTTCTGTGCCTTGACTAAAAGAAAGGATACATTGGTAGGACACCTTCTCAGAGATGAAGGAAATTCCTTCATCAACGAATGTTAAATTTAGCCTTGGAGGGAAGCGTGTGGGGTAAAAATCGCAGAGGAAGATCAAGAGACAAATATAGCAAACAGATTCAGGTGGATGTAGGTTGCCATTCTTATGAGGGGATGAAGAGGCTTGCTCAGGATAGAGAAGGGCGTCGAGCTGCATCAAACCAGTCTCCCGTCTGAAGACGACTACAACAAGAGGATATACAGCTTAAGGAGTCCCTGATTTCAAAATTAAATATTTAGAAGACGAAGATGAGAGCAGTGAATCAAAAAGCCTTTGTATTGTGAAAGCTGTATGAATTGCCTACAGAAGAAGTAGAAAAAAAAGGTGGCACTAGTTCTAGAAAGTGCCGAGAGATGGCCCTGCAACCGCATTATGGCATATCTGTAAACAGTGCGCCGCTGCTCCGAGCGATCGGTTCCACTGTTGCTGCGTGAAAGGTGGTTAGCATACCGAAGGAGGAGGTTGCAGTCATGTTTTCCATCAGCAACGAGTTTTTCTGGGACTGGAAGCAACACAGTCCTAATGCGACGAGTGGCAATCTTCTAACTCGTTTTAACGTGTCCAAAGTACCGCTGCGAAAACAGTTCTCAAGCTCTTCGCCAAACTCCACAGACAGGCTGCGTCGCTGATGATACGGTCATGACTGTTCTCCGCAGGAAAACTGTACTTACTGCTGCAAATGTCGCCATGGTTTCTGGAATTATTGGCAGAATCCGTCCGTAGAATTGCGTCAGAGGATGGATTAAAGCGGTCCAGCACGACAAAATACTGAGACAGGGCCTACACTTTTCCCGTTGAAAATCGAATGCCGCTAGGACATACCTGTATGAGAAGTGCGGCAGGGGGCTGTGTCCAGCTTTTGTCTATTACTTCTATACAAGCGGCAGAATTGCGATTCCACTTCCTAGAGTATTCGTGCGGCAACCTTGTCATAGTCCTTGCATGAGGTTAGGTTTTTTCACTCACAAATATATATTATATATTATTGTGTTTGAAATTTAGTAAAAATAATTTTGTACTTCATTTCTCCTATGATTTGTGCGTGACTTGAGTAGTGTATTCAATTTACTTTTACGATTTTTGATTGGGCAGTAAGTCCTGTAATTCTTGTTTTTATTGTACCACATAGACTATATTATTGTTAGTTTGGGGCACATGTTTTAATTTTAAAGGGAAGAAAATCTCCTCTACTCTTATACTGTATATTTTGAAATGTTTTCAACATTCCGTTATCTTGCGTACGCAATGCGGTCCGTTTAAAATTTACTTCGCCATGGCAATTTTTATTTTCACGCTGATATACTATCTACCCACGAACGCATTTGGCTGGTTTATTTGTATGTGTATGCCATTCGTCAGTGCTTTTTATGAATTACGTAAAACTTTCTGAATGTTATCATTTTAATGCCGTTTCATACTTGATTGTGCAAAACTTTGGTGGGCCACGCCCGAACCGGTAGTAAAATTATTCTATTAATATAACGTACAGTTCAAATGTTTGTAAAGCTGAGGGACCAAACTACTTAATCTAAGTGTGAACAAAGTTCATCGGGGTTTCTCCCCGCATCTCAATATGTAAAAATTCCGACGTTTCGGCCACTGTTGCAAGTGGTCATTAATAAGGTGTTTGGCTGACTTAACCTATCTTTAACTTATACTGAGAACAACACTCACACCCATGCCCGAAGGAGGACGCGAACCTCCGATAAGAAGTGGTCGCGCAATCCGTAGCCATTCCCACGTGGCTAACATACAGCAACCAATCGGCATTTGTTTGATTTACTGTGTTAACGACGACCTTATTAATAACAAATGCACAATATGTCTCATCATGCATCAACCTACCTACAATCCAGGAACAATGTTGTCAAGAGTGCTGTGTGGTCATAAATCTATATCTATAAATGTGAATGTCTGTTCGGTGTACGTTCATCACGTCTGAACCACAAGGCATAAAGAGCTAAAAATTTGTACAGTTACTAATGTCTATCCGGGGAAGGCTTTAGGCACGGTTTTATGGCGATCGGATATGCGAATTTCTGTTCGGTGTACGCTTATCACGTCCGAACGACAAGACGCAGAGGCTTAAATATTTTTACAGTTACTAATTTCTACCTGAGGAAGGTTTTAGGCACGGATTTATAGCGACTTCATAGATATTCAGTAATTTCAAGAACATAACGCGAAATGCGGAACAATAATTACTCTTTGAAAATTATATTTACTCTTTGAAAATGGATTTATTGGTTGCATTGTTGCTTGAGGATTGATAATGATAAAAGGGTGGAGTATATTGGGATGGAAAGTTATGGGTGTATATAAAATTCTACGTGTGTGTGTGTGAATATTGCGCTCTGCAGCGAAAACTACAGAACGCATACGAATGGTCTGTGTATAATTGTTGTCCGAAGTCTCCCGTTGTACACCATAGCAGTTCCATGCCGATAGCTATAAGGGAGTGGAACATTTGGTGGTTGAAAGTCGTCAAATTATAAAAAAAATTCGAACTGAAGGCCAGCGATGACGGTTGCGACTCTACAGCAAGAAGGTTACATACAGCGAAACGTGATGCCACAGACCATATCTTTGGTCTATACACTTTTACCTTCTGCAGTACATAAGACATGCCACTTGCAGGTTGCACTGTGGCTATAGGAACAATGCAATTCGCCACACCTTAACAGTAGTGGAAGCAATCATCTACTCTTCGCAGGACTTTGGTCTAGTACCACTAAACACATGGACATACATTGAATTACATTTGTAATGAGTATTGTAAATCTAGCGCAAGGTACTGCTCGTCTGTTCTCGTGAAGCTGCTTAAATACAGAGCGACGATACGTTGCTAATGCGATGTATCGTGAGTCAGTGTTAGGAGTCAGGGCACGTATGCTACGCAGGTGTTTAAGGTTGAGTGCGATTCCCCCAACTCGCTGCTCCAAACTTGGCTACTGAACTGGTTCACGCCGTGGCCGTGTCCTCTTTAGAGCCAAATAAGAGGGAAAGCATTGCTGTTTGAACGGAGAGCAGCATCGAAATAACTCTTTCCTATTTCATTTCAATTTTGTTCGTAAATCACTGCAAGAAAATAAGAAGATACATGTTTTCTAGCTAAGTGTACGTTTCTTCATATAAATAAATAATGACAGTTTCTTATAACACCGCGTTTTACATGTCGGTCGTATTGGCTGTAGTTTCTTGGTTTTTATCCAGGGGGTCCAGAGAAGCAATAAATGGGGCGGAATCATTTCTACTGTACCCGGTGCTGCCCGGGAATTTACTTCTTCGATACTCTCGTTTACTCTTGCCTCCTCTCTGTCTGTCTCTTCTCTCTTTGTTCATATCCTTCTGCCCCCTCTCTCGTCCCATCTCTTCCCCATCCTCTTCCATCCATCTTCTCATCCTCTCTCCTTTCAACTCCACCTCCTCACTTCATCTTCCCTCTATCCCTGAGGAATCATACATATGCCAACTTTCTTTGTGATAAGTAAACAGTATCAATGCTATTCCAAGGTACCTTTTGTCGTGCAAGATTTGCAGCGGGTTATAAAACCTTTCTCCACGAAAACATGCGTACAAGAGCCAACTTTCATTTTAATTGGTGAAACGGTGTCAACATTTGTTGTTATGTACCTTTTAGAGTCGCCGTATGAAACATAATGTAGGCAGTGGTGTGCTGCGCGGGAGAGGCCGTGCTCTCTAAGGCACCTTGCTGCCGTGTGCGCGGCTGCTCCCCGTCAGAGGTTCGGGTCCTCAATCAGGCTTGAGTGCCTGTGTCGTCCTTAGCATAAGTAATTTGTAAGTCTATGGGCTGATGGCCGTTGTTGCTGGTATCTCTTGTTTGGTGGTCAAATGTGCAAAATTTTCTCAAGGTGGGAATGTGGAGGTCTGTAAGTAAAGTACCCTCCGGCACGCAAAATATGAACTTTTATGTAGACAATGGTAGTTATCTCGTTTTCTTGATCAATTGCGCAAGTTTATTCAAGATCGGACTAAATTGTAGGTTTTTACGAATTGCAAACAAACAGATAGACACTTTTATTTAAATATGTTAGAAGGAAAGTAGAGGTGAATTCACTTGTTGAACCCTTGCGTAATCGTTGCTATTTGCTGAACTTGCCAAAACTTTTCCACATTATACGGTCCACAGAATGTTGATTCTATAAAAAGCTATTTTTGTGTTGCTTTGTAATTCATTGATACTGATGAATGTTCATCTCCAGCAGAGGCTGCACCGTAGTTTAAAGTAATATTGCTGTCAGATTACTTGTAATATGTTTGTAGAGCTTATGGGACTTAACCAAAGCGTCATCAGTCACTAAACTTACAAACTGCTTAAGAACTAGCTAATACTAAGGACGGCACAAATATCCATGCCCGAGGGGAGATTCGAACCCCCTACCGTAGGACGCGACTGGCGCGCCGCGCACCGCTCGGCCATCGTGGCCGGCTCCTTGTAATAGTGACTTCGGGGACTAGCTGTCGTTAGGAGTATTGGGCATCTGCTTCAATAACGGTACCTGACCAGCCACTATCTGAGATATTGGCACTGCAAAACACAATCTGACGAATGACCAGCAGAAACAGATTCTTCCGAATGCTGCGAAACTTACCTAGTGATGTGAGGCTGTTCTGGTTGCGGGTAGTTAGTGGATCTTAAATCAACATCACATGAATCGAGGACATTTTACTCTAGAATTTTAGTGCAAGTATATAGGCCTCTTTCTGGCAAAGATATTTTGTCTCTGTTTCACGTCATTGTAAAATCGTAAACAAAGTCGTAAGTCTAAACACCTTATGCCCCCCTCCCTCCCAGGGGTCTCACGGTTCTTTCGTACGAGCATGGCGAGCACGGGGACCCGAGCTAATGCAGTCTTCCTTCCTTCTTTACTTCCCGGACTGCACTTCCTTTCCCCTCCACTCCTTTACTATTCTCACTCCTTCCCCTCCCCTCCAGGGGACTGATAATCTTGGCAGTTAAGTCTCCCAGCCCAAGTAAACAACCCAACCCATGCCCCAAACACATCAAATTTCATAAAATGCATCTTTAACCATCAGCTGTTTTATTGAAATCCTTATAATCGACTAGTTTCGGTCTAGGACCATCATCATAGATGAAAGGGTATTAAAACAGGTTAGTCAACAGCATTGAATAAAATAGATCTGGCTGAAATAAGCAGGAGTCACTTTGAATAAAATTACAAATGTCATACTAGATTATCATAGTCAAGCATAAAATGAGAGAATGGGCCATTCCCGCATTTGTGATTGTTTTGACTATGATAATCTGTCATTCTCGGATTTAATGTTTGTTTTGACTATGATAATCTAGTATGACCTTTGTAATTTTATTCAAAGTGACTCCTGCTGTTTTCAGCCAGATCTATTTTATTTAATGCTGTTGACTAACCTGTTTTAAAACCCTTTTATCTGTGATGATGGTCCCGGAACGAAAATAGTCGATTTAAACATTTTAATAAAACAGCTGACTGTTAAAGATGTATTTTATTAAATACATGACGGCTGTTAGCACTGACCTTACAGAAACGTTGACCTCATCAACTGGTTCTTCTTGCTTTGGTCGCAATGTTACACTGTACTATCAGTTTATTATGAATGATTCGTGGCATCTTGACTTGTGCGGTATCCTAATACATTTGTTGTTATAACAGTGTTACGGGTGAAATGTTTAAGTCTATATCTTGTAGCATTGGGTATATAATACTGTTGTGACGCCAATAGGAATAGCTACGCAGTGTATGTGCTTGGTTATTCAGAATGTAGTTCCACACACACACACACACACACACAAAGAGAAAGAAAAGGGCCACGTTTCGCTTAGGTCAGTCTGATACGAAAGTAAACGAAAGAATTCTTGCGAACATAGAATCACCGAAAACAATACATCAAATCAATACCTTTCTTTGTGAATACGAATTCGAAATATTTAAGATTTTCGACCGTTTCAGTGTGTTGAAATACATCCGATGGCAAAGATGAAAATTTGTGCTGGACCGGGATTCGAACCCGGATTTCTCGCCTTGGGCCAGCGGTCTCCTTAACTAACTAGGCTGTCCAGGCACGCTTCCCTTCCAACCCAAATTCTCACCTTGTAGCACACCATGATTGTAGTGCCTCCGGCCCATTTGATTCCACTTGTTCGCAGCCTATACTGGATTCCCGCAAGAGGTGAAGCGTATTAATGCGTCCGCATTGAAATTACCAATTGCGTTTTGCGGAAGATATACAATTATTTATATGGTGTCTGTTCTTTTCGGCACAATTCATAGATTGCTGACGTCATAGACGCACTCAGGATGGGGTTAGCTGCTCATATTTACACGTAGGCACGAAAAATGAACGCACTTCAGTTTTCACAGGAAAATTGTGACTGGGAACAGATGTGTACGTTTGGTATATGTAGAAAGTAGAGGATATGGCTGCGAGGAATTGACACGTGATAACGTCTCATGAGTGGTAAAGGTAAAAGTTTTGGTTAGTGGAGATGTAGAATATGTTGACAAAGGTGTATTATTTTTATAACCAGTTACGAAGAAATATTGGAACACACGAGGCAGTACTTATCCTACAACATATCTTAGAAGACAGGTTAAGGGAAATCAAAACTACATTTGTATGTTTGGAGAAACCTTTTGACAATGTTGACCTCTTTGTGAGGCTGTTAGTGGCATGACACATGAAGCGAAAGAGTTTACAGAACACTTCATAATAGAAAAGTAGGTTTTTGAAATGTGGTGTTGCAGAATAATGCTGAAGATGAATTGGTTAGTTCGTGAACTGGAGAGAACTGAGGAGAGAGAAACATTGTGGCACAACTTGACTAAAATAAGGGATCAATTGATAGGACAGACTCTGAAACATCAAAAATGGCCAATTTGGTGCTGGACTGAAGTGTAGGAAGTGAAAATTGCCGAGTGAGACCAAGAGGCACAGTAAACAGGATGAAACGGATGTACATACGTTGTGCTAGGTATTAGGGGATCAGTTATTTGTACAGGAGAGTGTGACCTTGTGAGTTGTATCAGACCAGCCCTCGGACCTAACAACAACAGCGAGAAATTTTCCAGTAGAAAACCTCGTTTGTGAGCAGTAGCGCCAACTGCGGCGCCGCTGTAGGAGTGTGGAGCGCAGGCCATTAGGAGGATGTGCTGAGGCCGGCGCAGGAGAAAGTGCGCCAGCTGGCCAGGGCCAACGACCTAACGGCAAATGTCAGCCGCTGGAGGCGCCTCCCACCAGGGCGTCACAGGCCGACCCACACACGCGCGGTAGGCCGGCGGCCGCATCCCAACCGGCTGCTGGCGCTGAGCACCAGCTGACAGCCCTGTCCTACATCACCACCTTCTTCTGTTACATTCATCAGCGTCAAATATGATATGAAGATTGAATGTGTGGAATAAAAAGTATTTTTGTCTTAAATAATTGGATGCGTAACAGTTGTCAATTTTAAACTTTTTCATTTTATCCACTACCCGAGTTTCGAGACCTATATCTCATCATCAGGAGCATCCGCGAATTACAATTAAAAAAAAAATAAAATAAAAAAAATATAGTGACATATCACGCAATAAAATGGCTACTCTACGTCTTATTCAGGACAATGGGAGTATACATACCTATTTTTTATTATTTATTTATTATTTAACATGTTTGATGGTTAGATTCAGGCGATTACATCAAATATTATTGCAAACACAAGTACAGTATATAAGTTGACAGAGTTTACAAAGGAACAAACAATTTTATACATCCGAAAATCTTATTCAATTACAAAAATTCTAAAAGTCTGTAGTGAATTTATGTACTAAGTCATATTTACTGACGGGCCATCCTCCTCCTTTGGCAGCTATTTTTTTCTTGAGATGGTCCCTCTGTTTCAATAAATTGCATCAGTCATAAAGCACGTGGTCAATAGTTTAGACAGCACTGTTACATGTGCACGTTCCGTCTTCAATTATTCTGAACCGCTGATAGTAGGCTTTCAGTTTCCCATGACCTGTTAACATAGCTGTAAAATTCTGAGATATTGGAAGTTTAATCAGTAAGCGTTGTCGGATCGTAGGAAATACGGTTTAGTGATTCCCCCGTTTTTTGTTCTGTGCCACTCAATGTCCCATTTGCTCCTAAACTCTTCTCGAAGTTTCTTCTTTACTGCACTTGTAGGTATTTTGTTGTAGCGTATTGATTGTCGTGATCGAGCTGCTCTTTTAGCAAGGTTGTCAGCTAGTTCATTTCCCCATATCCCTTGATGTGCCTTAACCCATTCGAAATGCACCAGCCAGTTGTGTGTCTGCAACCTTCTGACTTTACATCTTATTTCTTCAATCAACAAGTTGTGGTTCTTCGGATTTCGCAAAGAGTCCAAAGTAATCATGCTGTCGGTGTGAATTACTGCAGTTATATCCTAGTGAGTTCGTAAAACTGTTAGATGTGGGAACAGATTAAAATAGTGAGTCTCTGATGCATGCAAAAAGCCGGGAGGCACTGTAGGCAACTTCGGCGCGACATAGCCACTCACGAGGCAGGGTCTACATGTAAAACAATAAGTCCCCTGGGACGGGATCGTTTTACGCACTCACTAAGTACGTATACTCCTTGTCCGCTGAATATTTTTGGTAAAGATGTAACCATTTAAATACATGTTAGACCTCACTATTTTATTTGATTATAATTAGCAAACACACATGATGAGATATAGGTCTCGAAACTCGGGTAGTGCATAAAATAAAATCAAAATTAAAATTAACTGTTACGGATCCAATTGTTTAAGATGAAGATAGATTGTTGTGAATGTCCTGAAAGAAAAAAAGTGTTTTCAAAACTATTTTATTTTTAATCAAATATGTACACTACTGGCTATTAAAATTGCTACACCAAGAAGAAATGCAGATGATAAACAGGTATTCATTGGATAAATATACTATAACTGACATCTGATTACATTTTCACGCAATTTGGGTGCATATATCCTAAGAAATCAGTACCCAGAACAACCACTCCTGGCCGTAATAACGGCCTTGATATGCCTGGGCATTGAATCAAACAGAGCTTGGAAGGCGTGTACAGGTGCAGATGCCCATGCAGCTGCAACATGATATCACAGTTCATCAATAATAGGGACTGGCATAGCGTAACGAGACAGTTGCTCGGCCGCCATTGACCAGACGTTTCCAATTGGTGAGAGATCTGGACAATGTGCAGGCCAGCAGTCGAACATTTTCCGTATCCAGAGAGGTCCGCACAGGACCTGCAACATGCGGTCGAGCATTATCCTAGTGAAATGTAGGGTTTCGCAGGGATCGCATGAAGACTGGAGCCACGGTGTCGTGACACATCTGAATTGTAACGGCCGTCGATGCGAACAAGAGGTGACCGAGACATATAACCAATGGGACCCCATACCATCACGCCGGGTGATACGCCAGTATGGCGATGACGAGTACACGTTTCCAATGTCCATTCACCGTATGCGACCATCATTATGCTGTAAACAGAACCTGGATTCATCCAAAAAAATGACGTTCTGTCATTCGTGCACCCAGGTTCGTCGTTGCGTACACCATCGCAGGCGTGCCTGTCTGTGATGCAGCGTCTCCGAGCTGAAAGTCCATGCTCCTGCAAACATCGTCGAACTGTTCGTGCAGATAGTTGTTGTATTACAAACGTCCCCATCTGTTGACTCAAGGATCGAGACGTGGCTGCACGATCCGTTACAGCCACGCGGATAAGATGCCTGTCATCTCGACTGCTACTGATACGAGGCCGTTAGGATCCAGCACGGCGTTCCGTATTGCCCTCCTGAATCCACCGATTCCATATTCTGCTAACAGTGATTGTATAGCGACCAACGCGAGCAGCAATGTCGCGATACGATAAACCGCAATCGCTATAGGCTACCATCCGACATTTATCAAAGACGGAAACGTGATGGTATGCATTTCTCCTCCTTACACGAGGCATGACAGTAACGTTTCACCTGCAACGCCGGTCAACTGCTGTTTGTGTATGAGAAATCGATTGGAAACTTTCCTCATGTCAGCATGTTGTGGGTGTCGTCACCGGCGCCAACCTTGTGTGAATGCTCTGGAAAGCTAATCACTTGCATATCACAGCATCTTCATCCTATCGGTTTAATTTCGCGTCTGTAGCACGTCATCATCGTGGTGTAGCAATTTTAATGGCCAGAAGTGTATATAAAATATCTGCTAGAAATGATTGTGGAATTTTATGTCACTGATATCCTGATTGTTACAACTATAAATTAGGAGAGACAGACCTTCAGTGTGAGCGTCAAAGTTGCCAACTCCAAATAAATTATTTGTCCTCCAACATATTCACCCCCGGGTGCAATTTTTCTTCTATATCTACAAAAATCCATCCGTCCGGTTGCTCAGCGTCGGAGGTACGAGTCCTCCCTGGGGCATGGGTGTGCTTCGTAGGTTAGTTTTAGTTGGTTTAAGTAGTTGCTAGGGACCGATGACCATAGCAGTTTTTATCCAAACATTTAAATCATGCCGTGATGGTGAAATCCCTGAACAACGTTTTACGACCCCGCTATGGGTCACTACCCACAGATCGAAAAAATACTGTTTTACGTAATATGATTCAACCAAATGAATACCGTGCTTATACAATCAAGTTTTCAATTGTTTGTAAACCTAAAGGACCAAACTGTTTATGTCATCATTCTGTAGAATTGTAAACTACTTAAACTAACTGATGCCAAGGACAACACCACATCCATGCCCCAGTGAGGACTCTAACAACGCCACCTGGATTCAAGGCCTGTGCGCTGCCTGCCAATAGTCACAAAACAAGCAAATTATTTGTCTTATGTAGCGTTGTGCTGAAATTGGGAATTCGTACACGTTTCTCAATGTGTTTCAGAATCTTTTTCGTGTTATCTATGTTTTTGTCCGTGCCAATTTTTGCTGGTATGAGACAAAATGCCTAATAGGGGAACCATTTTTACATACTATAATTCTTTTACAAGAAATTTGAAAATTTACCCCATCACAGGCACCAATCAGGCCAGCTAATAATTTGCATATCACAGCATTTTCTTCCTATCGGCTAAATTTCACGCCTGTAGCACGTCATCTTCGTGGTGTAGCAATTTTAATGGTCAGAAGTGTATATAAAATATCTGCTAGAAATTATTGTGGAATGGTGTTTGACTCATATCGTGATTGTTATAACTATAAATCAGGAGAGATAGACCTTCAGTGTAACTATCAATGTTGCCATCTACAAATAAATTATTTCTCCTACAACATATCCACCCTGGCTACTCAAGGGTGCAATTTTTCTTCTACATCTACAAAAATCCATGTCTGTGTGTATTTTATTGGTTGCTATGTTCTACGTCAGTGTTTTTCAACATTTTGGATGTGATACCCCTTTCAAGTAAAAATATTCTGGCGACCTCCTCCCTGAACCACTGTTGAACGAACAGCAATTTACACAATTACTCACCAATAAAAACCTTTGTGGCACTTGTCCCAAGGTACAACCTATGGTTTGATCTTGGGACAGTGGTGGCTTTATCTTGACACACGGTGATGTATTTCAATTTCTTAGTTTTATGAACGAAAAAATCGTTTTGGAATCAGGTAGTAAATGTGTTAGTCCAAATACAAAAGTTATTTTACCTTAAAACAAGAGATGGTGGGAATAAAATATTAAATAAATGAAACCCACGGCACACCACTGGAGCCGGTAGTTCTTTCACTATATCACTGCGATTGACAGTGCTGATCTTCTCAACATTAGGAAATACAAAATGGTCCTATTCTTCCTTAAGAATTTCACAGTTAAGTCTTGTTCTGTGTTATCTAAAACTACTCCAGCTTAGTACACATGAGATCTGCCACTGATGTCAACTTTTACCAAGACCCAACTACCTTGAGAACAAGAAAATGTTACTTTTCCAGACGGTAGGAGGGATGGCAAATCTTCAGATGACAAATCAAATTTGCTACCTCCAGAGCTAATGCCAAGCTGGAGAATTTCTTCCTTTGTCCGTTTAGTGGCTTATTTCTTTGGAAAAAGACTTCTTTTTTTTTTCCTCTTCAATTTTTTATTTATTTATTTATTTTTTTATCTGTGACAATCATACACCTTCCAGGTGTCCCAAGGTAAAACTTACCAAGGTATAACTTACTAATAGTTCAGATATATTTTATATCAAAACAAATTTGTCTATGAATCACATAAATAACATTATAGTAATAATAATTTCGTGTGGCTCATTGGCCTGGTGCAAGACTTTCAATTGGACGCCACTTCGGCAACTTGCGTGTTCCTAGCCTACCCCAGTTATCCAACCGGGGAATGGGGACCTACAGCTTAACGTGGAATCCGAACCACGTGTCATTTCTGGCGACTCCTCACATCGTTGAGAGGGGAAGGATTGGTTAAAGTGAAGACTGAAAAAAATCCGAGGTCCGACCGGGTTTTGAACTCGCGACCCTTCGGTTTCCAGTTGAGCACTTTACCCGAAAACCACTGGGCCCGACGTAAATTAACATTAAGAACATTCTGAAACACAGTTTGCATCTTGTACATATTCCTAAACTCATCACAACGCTACGTATGACAAATAGTTTGCTTGTGTTATGGCTACTCTTGGCAGGCAGCGCACAGGCCTTGTATCCAGGTGGCGTTAACTCTAACCTCCGGCGAGAGCAGCCACGTGATCGTAACATGACACCCAAGAACCCACGGCCATTTCCGCACGGCCTTATACAATGCGCAGTCTAATGCATGTGTAATAGTTTACGTCTGGCACTTAGATTAACAGCAGCGGCTCTACCGGAGAAAGATTCAACCACGAAGGCATCATCAGTGTACAGACTAACAAGAACAGTGATGGAAGTGTCGCTAGGGCTCCAAACTGCAGCTCTGCAGTAACAGAAGAATGTGAGACAAACGGCTGGCTCTTACTCCGCTAGGGCCGCCACTGTCGTTCCTAGTGCCAGATGTAAAATTTTACGTACACGTTATACTGTGATATTAGTGTGGAGATAATCATTAAACACGCTGAGGATTATATAAGCAGGTATTGTATGATATTACGTACAATACACGAACCAAACATATTTGCACAATAGCAAATATATATTTGAAAAGTCAGAGAGTTAGTAAATTTTGCAAAGAGTAATTATTGATCAATATTTCACGTTATATTCTACAAGGAAATACCAGGCGCGTCCAGAAAGTAAGTTCCGTTTCAATTTATCTCCGCTGCAGCGCTGCGAATGCAGTTCCGCACATGCGCTGTTGATTATGTATATCAAGGAGAAGAACGTGCGCCATTTGGAGATCGCTGTCAGTTACGTACGCTTTTTTGTGCTTGTTTGAAATGTCGGCGTTGATTGAAAATCCCGCCGCATGTGAAATCCGGTCGGTGATTCGGCTTCTGAAAGCGAGGAAAGTGAATCAAAGTGAAATTTATCGGCAAATTTACGATGTTTACGGACCAAATGCGATGAGTGATTCGATGGTGAGAAGATGGGTCCGACAGTTCAATGGCGGGCGTACTGATGTGCACGATGAAGAACGAAGTGGGCGTCCACCTTTGGTTACAGAAGAACTGGTTCACGCGATTGATGACAAGATCCAGGACATCTCAAGTCTTTCCTTGGCGGTCATCACTTCACCAATGACGACGAGCTGAAAGAAAATGTTTCCAACTGGTTGTAGACACAGGCGGCAGATTTATATGAAGAAGCTGCCTGGTGCCACGCAATGACAAATGCCTGCAAAATTTCGGCAGTTATGTGGAAAAGTAGTTTAAGAGTTGTGGAATTTTGTGCAATAAAATTTTCTTCTGTATCTGTGTACAATTTCATTTTATTACCAAACGGAACTTACTTTCTGGACGCGCCTCGTATATTTGAAAAGTCAAAGAGTTAGTACCTCTTCCAAAGAGTAATCATTGATCAATATTTCACGTTATATTCTACAAAGAAATATGTAGGTTGAAAGAAAGTAGAAGCAGCTGTGTCTAGATTTTTAATTAATTCGCTGCTATATTCGCACCATCTTCAAGCACCCATTGCGTAACTGTCACAAGTAATAGCGCATTCAAAGGTGATGGCCGTTCACAGCAGTAACCATAAATTTCTTCGTCCTTGCAAGACAGGTATTAAACGACATCTACAGTTACTTCGATACTCTGCGAGTCACATTTCAGTGCATGGCAGAGGGTTCATCGAACCGCTTTCATGATGTTTCTCTACAGTTCCATTCTCTAATAACTCGCGGGGAATATGTTTTCGATCTGATTTTATTATGGTAATCATGACTCCTAATGAATGTGGGTGGTAACAATTTATGTTCGCATTCTGAAGAGAAAGTTGGTGAAAGAAATTTCGCAAATAGATCTCGCCGCAACGAATAAGGCCTTTCTTTCAATTATTTCTACCTCAACTCGTGCAACATTTCAGTGATAATCTCTCCCCTACATTACGATAATACAAAACGAACTGCCCTTCTCAGAATTTTTTTCTAAATCGTCCGTCAGTCCCACCTGGTGTAGATCCCAAAGTGCGCAGCAATCTTCCAAAATAGGACGAACAAGTGTAACGAAGGCAGTTTCTTTAGTAGAACTGTTGCATCTTCTAAGTGTTCTGCCATTGAAACGTAGTCTTTGGTTCGCCTTCCCTACAATATTTTCTATGAGTTCAAAAAAATGTTCAAATGTAGCTACGTGTACACACTATTTCCTTCCACTTTGTTTCAACCTCTTCATCGAAATGGGGTATCTGCGCTTTCAGAAGAAATCTAAGCAGCCAGGTATCCAACTTGTGAGTTTTGCCCTGTTGTAATTACTGTAAATAGAGTGTTTTAGTCACTGTTGATTACAGTTGTAAAGCTGCAATGAATTATTCAAATTACACATGGATTCACCGACGCAGAGCAAAAGTTTACTCCAGTGTTCCCAGAATTTTTCACAAATGAAATATATCAGCACTTAACATCAGTAAGCATGTTCCAAGAACTGGAGAATCGACATGTTTATATCTAGGTTTTAAGACCGTTTGCAGTGAGTGAAGGAATATTTTCCAATACTGAGATTCAAGCCGAAGCAGAATTTCTGAGACTACTTAAGACAACACACCGAAAACAGATTTCTCCTTAACACAACTGGCAAACTTTTGTGGGAAGCTGGTTGATGATTATACACTATTATCAGGAAAAGCATTACAACTATTGTTTCCACTCTTCACAACTTACAAGTGTGAAAGTGAATTTGCGACTATGGTGGCAATGAAAACAAAAGCAAGAAACCGACTGAGCTTGCAATACCGTTTACGACGTACACGAGCTGAGATCAGACCAAATATAAAAATGATTGTTAAAAATAAGCAACATAAAGGAGGGAAATAATCCTTACGGTTTAACGCCCCGACGAAAGCATGGTCAATTAGAGGTACATTTTGGATATTTTGGTAAGGATGGGGAAGGAAATCGGCCGTGCCCTTTGAAAGGAACCATCCCGGTGTTTTTCTGGAGTGATTTAGGGAAATAGTGGATATCCTAATTCTGGTTGATCGGGGATATTTGTAACATCATTGACCCGAAAGCGAATCCAGAATGTTCCACTGCGCCATCTCACTCGTTGAATAAGCCAAATCAAATCCAAAAATGTTCAAATGTTTGTTAAGCTTAAGGGACTTAACTACGTGGCCATCAGTCCCTAAACTTACAAACTACTTATGAAGTACCTTATACTAAAGACAGCAGAAACATCCATGCCCGAAGGAGGATTCGAACCCTCGACGTGGAGTGGCCTCGTGCATCGCATCATAGCGCCTCAATGCGCTCGGCCACTCCGCCACGGCTAAGCAACATCATCCGTTTAACTGATTTCCGTTATTTCTTGGTTTAATACAAAACTTACAAGAACATGTGAGCTTTGTTTGTCGAACGTTATTAAAATTTTATATATTTTCCTGTATTTTTAAGGAATTGTAAGGTGCACACCTTTCTTTCCAATAATAATGAATTAAGGACGGGTTCGCCTTTTTACAAGCAAACGATTGTTGCGTTTTACTACCCAGACATGTTTCACCACAATTCCGGCATCCTCTGTACTTTTTTCCCCCTTGCAATTTATATTGCGTGACTTCTGTGGCTGCCGATCGAAATCGCCCACAGGTCTAGATCAGTGAACCACGTTATTCTAGCTGGATTTCTATGATACAGAGATGCGGCTGATTGTAATTTGTAGCAAAAGTGTTTTGGTTGCTTTTGTGTAGCTGATGTTTTCTCCTTGTCGCGCACGAATCACTGAGTCTTCTTATTTTATTTTATTTTTATTTTATTTTAAATTTTTTTTTCTCCACTCTCAACTTCAGTTCGATACAGTGTTGGTGGTATTGGTTTCTGAATGAACCCATTTAGGAATAATTATGTCAAAAAAGTTTTGGAACCACTGAAGTAATGCGATTTGGAAAAAGGCCTAGAAACGTTATCCACGCTGGCAGGCACAGCGACCATCGATTAACCACTGGAAGGATTCGAACCGCAGCCGTAATTTTTCCGCGTCCCAGAATCTAGCATTTAAACCACTTCTCCAACTGCGAACAAAGCTCACAATGAAATTTTGTTCAAATCAAATGTTCAAATGTTTGTAGAGCTTATGAGACTTAACTACGGGGTCATCAGTCCCTAAACATACAAATTACTTGTGAACTAGCTAATACTAAGGGTTGCACAAATATCCATGCCCGACGGGGGATTCGAACCCCCAACGGTAGTGGCCGTGCAGACTGTGACTGGCGCGCGTACAACGCTCGGCCACCGCGGCCGGCAATAAAATTTTCGAAAAATGCCAGAAAATGTACTAAAATTGAAATGTATTTCGGCCTGATTTGTGTGTTACATAACATTCAGCACTAATGGTGCTACTATACAAATCTCAGTGTTATATCAAAGCTTTACACAGGGTGTTCGAAAAAAAGTGCCCATTACTTTGGTATGTCAGCGTCAGATGTTCACGCACAATACGAAGGAAATGCTGGTGCGCCATCATGCATAAACCACATCTGTAGTCATCCTCCAACTAGTCAGGTAAGACAAGAAATTTATGATAGTGAGCCGCATTTAATCTGTGTGATAAAATGGACGGCCGTCTTAAACTCTCACCAAGAATGCCTACCCATAAGTTGATAGACAATCGATGTTGATGCCATCTTTCTACAACTTCATGAGGAATCTCGTCAGTCCAAACATGCTGATTATGAAAGTTCACAACGTCATCTCATGTGAAACCTTCTTCGCCGCTAAATAAAATCTTCAACAAAAACATAGAATCTGCAGCAAACTTCTGCATGATCCATTGACAGGACCGTAATCTGCTAAGGAGGTCTTCTGGCCCTAGTGTCTGGACACGCTGAACATGATATGGATAGAGTAACTGTATGTGTAATACCCTCCAGACAAGACAATCACTCACGCCTTCTGTTGCAGTTAATGGCACCACACTGGCTGTAAGTCTTTCCTGCAGTAAAATTAGCACACGATCCTCCATCTGCGGTGTATGGACGGACCGAGGCCTTCCACTGTTGACCTTGCTGGGTGCTAGACAACCTGTGTCCCGAAGAATCTGAAAAAGCCGGATAAACAGCTTACTGGACAGCACTCTGCGACCTGGAAATTTATCCGCGTAGAGGACACGGGCTCTCATGTTAGGCCCGTTTGCTAACCCGTAACAGAAAACCATATCCCACATCTCACGTGTGCTGTAGTACGCTTCCATTGCTGAAATGTGGACCAGAAAGGAAAACGTCCTATAAGTAAGGGACAGAACAAACATCGCAATAACAGTGAATACAACAATTAAGCAATAAGTACCAACGTCACAATGAATGTACTGCACAATAACAAAGTAGACTGAAAATACTGTACAGTGAGCCACTGGCATCCGCGTCTGGCTGATGTTTATAGTAGAAAACTTCAATGAAGAGAGACATGTAGGCTACTTGGCAAACCCTGTTGATGGATCACGGAGGCAACGACATGTCCATGCAGTAAAGTAAGGTATTTATTTCCTACATCTTTACCTTGTGTATCTCAATAGGCGGACATCTACAGTCAAACGTCTTGAGTCACGATAAACGGAGTACGTAACTCAAAGAATGCGTTTCCAAACCAAGGTTTATTGAACTTATTTTCTTGTTTTGTTGGGTACTATCACCTCTGAACGTATTGGACACTTTTTCGAATAGCCTGTGCTAAAGAGGAGGACGTACACACATACATCTGAAATAGTTCTCCTGACGCCTGCTTTGATACGCTAGAAGTTTGCATACAGTTCGTTTGACAGTAACCGTATCTGCCATTATCTCATTCGGGAAAAGTACAGCGATGAGGAATTACACTTGTAGCGTACATCTTATTGCCGCTTGTGATGACAGAGCCGCGCACAGAGCTCCATACTGTAAAAGGCGATTGTTACATTTTCCACACTTTCTTGGATATTTTTTCGAAACGTTTAGACACCTATTGCAAAGTGACTGTGGCACACTACCCTGTTAAGTATCTTAACAGTAAAATACTCACAAATTTGCAATTTCATTTACTGACATCTGGTCTGTTTTAATAACAAGTTATACATTTGTGATATTGTAGTTCTTTCATCTGCGGCGATGTAGTATTATCTGGTGCTGTAGTTAAGAGCAGTTTTGCTTACGCAAAAAAGTTTGCTAATGGTTTTGATTTTTACTATAAATAATTTTAACTAATAAAGAAGCTACAATGTTTCACGTTATTATTAAGTTTATTTATGTTTTTAGCACATATCACTTCTCGCTATTGTTGCTGTTTCCCAGTGGTACGTGAATTCTTTTACTGTAAATCCCGTGATTCTCGGACGTCGACGTCCGAGGTACATTTTATAAACTGTGGCCGCGAGCCCGACTCAAGGACCCCATCAGCAATGGAGAGTAAGTCTTTGACGAGGACAGCCACATGTGCTCGCGAAACGTCAGAAAAATCACAATGAAAAATATCTGCCGAATAAACTACACAAAAGCAAACGGGCAATGTTTCAAGAAATGGCCACGAAAGTCTAACAATTTTAATATGTTCAAATGTTTGTAAATCTATGGGAGTCAACTATTCAGGTTATCAATCCCTAGGCCTACAAACTACTTCAACTAACTTAAACTAACCTAAGGATAACACACACACACACACACACACACACACACACACACACACTCACGAAGGAGAACTCGAACCTCCGACTGGGAGCAATCTCGCGCTTCAACAGGCGTTTAACAGTTTTCTGTTCAAACTATCTAAAAACTCGTCGTTGCCCGGGTATTTATTTATTCAAATCTTGAGCTACTACTTCTCTATCCATTCTCTCTCTTTTTCTCTGTCCATTTCCTTTTTCTAAAGCATGTTATATTTATGGGAGATTATTTAACGAATAAGGTTGTCTTGCATGGTGCACAAAATAATGCTGTATTGAAACAAAAACGTAGTCGTCAAGATACAAAAGATATGTAACATTCGTACATTCTTTGAAATCAAAAGCCGCGACAGAATAGCCGTGCGCACTCAGGCGCCTAATTGTGGTACGCGCGGCCGTTCGCCGTTGGGGATTCAAGTCCTCCCTCAGGCGTTTTGTGTTGTCCGTAGCATAAGTTAGTTTAGTAGTTTGTAAGCCTAGGGACTGATGAGCAATGTAGTAAAGTCCCTTGGGTTTTCAAATATTTGAATATTTTTTAAATCAAAAATTGTTTGTAAACATTACTTATAGTTCCGTGTCCAGGAACTAGTACGAATAAATTCGTTGGTGAGGCCACCTTTGAGCAAGCGACTAAGTTGTCCGTGTGAGAAACATGGAGACGTCAAATCCACTATACATCTTTAATAGACTGCCCTGTGATATATTAATCTTAACAGAAAATGCCAGTCTCACTGGAGACTGAAGTCTCTTGAAGTTAAAAGATAGATCTGTGGAAAGTAATGGGCACTCGTTGGATGTACACTGTTTCATTCTCTTCCTTTCTTTGTAGCTCTATAGAAGTCTATTGTTTTCGCCTGCAGCCCTGTGCGCTTCACAGTTCAAACTTGTCAACAGCACTGTCAGCCTTCAGGAATTTTCTTAAGCTGACTGGAATATAGGCGTATCTTAGTAAAAAGTAAGAGATGTATTAAAACGTGTTGCATGATGTGACAGGTTTTTGCCTGTCGCAGTATATATGATCTCATATTTATTGATTTATGTGTTGTATAATAGTACCATTTTGAAGGTTTATATTTGTTTGTATAAGTGTTGTACGTCTGTAAAATCTGTTACGAGTACTCTTAATAGTTAGGAAGTAATAGATTAAAACCTGATGCGTGATAGGGCAATTTTCCATTATCGTTACTGTTTATGTCCTCAAATCTCATGAACTACGTGTCGTACTGAGATACTGTTTGCAAGGTACATTCAGCTGTGTGTGTCTATACTGCCTGTAATATTTCCTGCGACTTCAGTTTCCACACTAGATATTATAAATTGTAACGACATACCGAATGCCGTTGCTTTACTCCATGAACAGCAGGAACGTAGTAAGCGATAAACTTTTTTTCCTTTCATCATATTGCTGTAGTTGTCATAAGCGAGAAAAAGTTTAATAAAGGTTTGAAATTATGTTTAAAGTTTATTGCAAGGAATACGCGTATCAAATTAGGATGAAAACGGTTCAGTGGTTTAGGAGGAAATGTGCAGCATTGTCGCGTAATGCAGCAGTTTTTCGCGCATCTCACTGTTTATTACGTCATATCTTGTGAACTACATGATGTACGCAGTTCTTATAGTTACGGTGATCGTCCACAGGAATGGGAGCTTACGTGTGCAAAATTTTATAAAGATTAGAAGAAAACTGCAGATTTGTATGCAATACGTACACACGAACAAACGCACTGATAGACGGACACGCTTCATATATATGAAGATAAGGATAACACTTTTACAGTAACTAACTAAGTGCGAAATACCTATAAAGAATATGTAATAGTAAATGTTCAAATGTTTGTAAACCTATTAGAACAAACTGATATGCTCATCAGTCCCTGGACTTAGAAACTACTTAGATTTCACGTGAACGCCCCGGGGAGCATTCGAACTCTACAGCAAGGCATCTTTGAACGCTCGGCCACTCCGCCGCGGGTAATATTAAAACGTGTAGTTACCTGTTCATAAGAGATGCTGGAAGCGGTGGCCATGGGCAACCACGTATCGTTTATCTGACAAGCAGTTTGAAGTGAAACGTTTCGGTTTTTTTGCGACATATGTGGTTATTGCTTCAATTTGTATCTTGTGTAAAGACCGAAGGAGGAAATAATAGCAGTTTGACTCGGTGGATCGCGTGACTAGAACACATTGAAAACGTGAAGATAATAGGGTTCCGAGATCATGTGTTTAGATGCAAGGGCGTTTGCCCACAAAAACGTGTTCCTGCATTTATCACTAAATTTCACGCATTAAAAATCAAGTCCACCTTAATAAAATGTTTTCCTCGGATCCACAAGTCTTTCTTTTGAATCTGCGTATCACAGGAAATAAAGTTAAAACGAAACATAATTACAGCACATACTTCTGTAGAACTAGAATTAGCGAACATGGAGAAGAAATTATGCAGTTTCATCTACATCTACATGTGATACTCTGCAAATCACATTTAAGTGCCTGGAAGAGGGTTCATCGAACCACCATGATAGTATTTATCGCCCATTCCATTCTCGAATAGCGCGCGGGAAGAAAGAACACCTGAATCTCTCCGTTCGAGGTCTGATTTCTCGTATTTTATTCTGATGGTCATTTCTACCTTAGTAAGTGGAACAATATATTTCTGCATTCGCAGGAGAATGTTGGCGATTGGAGATTCGTAAGTAGCCCACGCCGCAGCCATAAGCGCCGTTGTGGTAATGATTCCCATCCCATATGCTGTATCATTTCCGTAACGCTGTCTCTCCTCTATCGTGACAATACGAAACGAGCTGCCCTTCTCTGGACTCTTTCGATGTCCTCCGTCGAACCCACCTCATAAGGATCCTACACTGTGCAGCAATACTCCAAAAATGGACGGACAAGCGTAGTGTATGCAATTTCTTTTGCCATTCTGTTGCATCTTTTAAGGGTTCTGCCAATGAAACGCAGTCTCTGGTTCGCCTTTCCTACGACATTATCCACGTGTTCTTTCTAGTTTAGGTCTGAAGTAATAGTAATTCCTAGGTATTTTATGGAGCTTACGGCCTTCACTTTTGATTGATTTATCTTGTAAACAAAGTTTAACGGATTTCTTTTCGTACTCATGTGGACGACTTCACACTTCTCATTATTTAGAGTCAATTGCAATTTTTACACCACACTGATATCTTATTCAGATCGTTCTGCAGTTGGTTTTGATCTTCAGATGATTTTACTAGACGGTAAATGACGGTGTCATCTGCAAACAACGTAAGAGAGCTACTTCCACTAAATCGTTTATGTAAATAAGAAATAGAACGAATAGCAGTACCCTGTGAAACGCCCGATATCACTTCTGTTTTAGCCTTACCATCGATTACTACGAACTGTGTCCCCTCTGACAAGAAATCCCCTAGCCATTCATAAATTTGGGGCTATATACCATAACCACCCAATTTGATAAAAACCCGTTTGTAAGGTACGGTGTCGAAAGTTTTCTGGGAATCAAGAAATACGGAATCGATTTGCAAACCCTTGTCGATAGCGCCCATCACTCCGTGTGAATGTGGTGAGGAGCAGTTTTATCCTTCAGCATCATGCTGAAATGCTGTATCGAAAGAAAAGTTTTCGTTATTTATATTAGGAAGATATTTTCTGATTTTCAGAAACTGTGAATGTTTTTTTCTTGTTTTTGTAGGTACTGTCTATACCCTTCTGGTGTATCTCTTTACGAATAATTATTTGAACCATTTTTATGCAGATATATCAGTAGCACTTCATAAACGTTTCAAACATCTCTGACATCAGAGCGATCCTGAGGAGAGGCCTAATCCTCTGTTATAGTGCCATTTGGTTGCTGGTTGGTTGGTCATCAGATAAGCACGCCATCCTGCCGGTCGTTGTCGGATTTCGGAAGCTTAGAAGCCATTCAGTTGGCCTCATGGAATGAGCACACCCCGTTTTGCATCTACCATGCAGTAAATATTTAACTCAGTAATGATCGCCATCCTTCCTCGTGGCACTAAAATAGGCAGATCACAAATTTTCGACTGAATAGGGGATTTCCTTACAGAGAGGACACATTTTGTAGTAATCGATGGTAACGCCTCGACTAACACAGAGGTGATATCGGACGTTCCTCAGGGTAGTGTTTTTGGTCCCCTGCTGTTCCTTATTTACATAAACGATTTGGGAGAAAATCTAAGCAGCTCTCTTAGGTTGTTTGCAGATGACGCCGTCGTTTACCGTTTAGTAAAATCATCTGAAGATCAAAACCAATTGCAGAACGATCCAAATAAGATATATCTATGGTGTAAAAATTGGCAATTGACTCTAAATAACGAGAAGTGTGACGTCGTCCACATGATTACGAAACGAAATGTGTTAAATTTTGTTTGCAAGATAAATCAATCAAAAGTGTAGAGCGAAAACTCCAAAAAATACCTAGGAACTACTATTACTTCAGACTTAAACTGAAAGGAACACGTAGGTAATGTCGTGGGAAAGTCGAACCAGAGATTGCGTTTCATTGGCAGAACCCTTAAAGATGCAGCAGAACTACTAAACGGGCTGCATACACCACGCTTGTCCGACCATTTTTGGAGTGTTGCAGCCTAATGTGGGAGCCTTTATCAGGTGGGTTTGACGGAGGACATCGGAAGCTCGTTCTGTATTGTCACGATACAGGGACAGCGGTACGGAAATGATACGGAATCTGGGATGGGAATCACTACATCAACGCCGTTTGTCGCTGCGGCGTGAGCTACTTACGAACCTACAATCGCCAACATTTTTTCCGAATGCGAAAATATATTGTTGACTGCCACTTACATAAGTAGAAAAGATCATCAGAATAAAATACGAGAAATCAGAGCTCGAACGGAGCGATTCAGGTGTGCTTTCTTCTCGCGCGCTATTCGAGAATGGAATGAGAGAAAAATAGTATAAAGGTGTTTCGATGAACCCTCTGCCAGGCACTTAAATGTCATTTGCAGAGTATCCCATGTAGATGTATATATAGAAAGATTGGATCAAGTTTTGAAAACATACCCAAAGTAAGATAAAAAAGATCAACAATCCGAAGATTGGTTTGAACACCACAGTACTGTAGTAGGCATGGTCCTGGCCGGAGGTGGTATGCCGTTGCCTTCTTCCGACCTTCGAACTGACTTACCCAGCCATTTATAGGCGGACCATTTATAGGCGGACCTCCAGTTTAACGTGGGTTGCGAACCACGGTGCTACTTGGTATTTTTCACATGAGCAATACTGTCAGAGGTGAAAGAAGTGGATACTGACAGCTAAAAATCCTAGGACGTGGCGGGGATCAAACCGGACCTTCGGATTTGTAGTCTGGCACTCTACCACTGTGCTACGCAGCCGCACAAGTATACTAAAAGTATACAATTTTAATTGGTGGTGACTGTAACTTACCCTCGGTATTCGGCAAAAATACATATTCAAAATCGGAGGCAAGCATAAAATATTCTCCAAAATGGTACTGAACGCATTCTCAGAAAAATATCTCGAGCAATTAGTTCGAGAACCCACTAGAATAGTAAATGACTGAAGGAACTGAGATACCAACAGCCGTATGTATAATAAACTATTTATTGTATCACAACCAGTTTCGACATTTCACTGTGCCCTCTTCAGGTCCCTACATCGGAGAGTAACATCCAAAAGTGGGGATACAAAGACTGGATGCGTGACAGTTTTGTACCCATACTTTTGGATATTATGCTCCGATGTAGGGACCTGAAGAGGGCATAGTGAATTGCCGAAACTGGTTGTGATACAATAAATATTTTATTATACATACGGCTGTTGGTATCTCAGTTCCTTCAGACTCTTGCCCAGCCGCTGTCCCGTTTCCACCACCAATAATGGATTCAATAAGAATAGTAAATGGTTGTGAAAAAAATATAAACGCGTCAATTACAACCGGGGAATTTGCGAAGCGAAGTTGACGTTTGGAATACAGGGCGTTATTCTGTTGCCCTACATAAACATTTGGATCAAAATGTTTTAGACGGTTTGTCAAACGCCATATTTCAGGACGGTATGCAACTGCGTAAACAGCGACGAACGACTGCGAAACGATGTTGCGGAACACACGCTTTGCTCGGGGGACAGGATGCGCTGTGTGGAGTTCTCGCACTGCAGCACCGACCCTGACTGGGATGGCAGTCGTGCCGCTCCTCGCGTGTTCAGGGATCGTGATCCCGCCTGAGGATCCAGCGCAACAAACGCTGTGCCGACCTCCAGAGACACACACGCATACTTATAAGAGCTCGTATAAAAAGCTCTCTGGAGCTGCCGTTCACCGCGAGGCAGTTGTTTGGAAGACAGCTCCAAGGCCCGACACAACAGGTAGCAAGCAGCCCCAGAGCCGCAGCACTGGCATTTAAATGCTAGCCGAGTGCGGGCCCGCTCCGGTGTGAAAGGCGAGGCGGGACGCAATCCTCCAACAAGACTCAGCGGCTTGCAGGCTGCAGTTCCTGGCCGTCCTTGGACCTAACACGCTATTTGCCTTACCTGCACATCTTCATCCCGCTACACGTCCATCTACTGTTTGTGTTACGCATGCGAAACAACCTACCTTACCTAGTCGATTTTGTCCATTTTATGTATGGATCTTGGTGCAAAAAAATGTTCAAATGTTTGTATAGCTTATGGGACTTAACTACGGGGTCGTCAGTCCCTAAACTTACAAACTACTTATCAACTATCTTATCCTAAGGACGGCACAAATATCCATGCCCGAGGGGGGATTCGAACCCCCGACCGCCGGCCGCGGTGGCCGAGGAGACTGAGGCGCTCCAGTCACGGTCTGCACGGCCACTACGGTCGGGAGTTCGAATCCCCCCTCGGGCATGGATATTTGTGATGTCCTTAGTATTAAGTAGTTCATATGTAGTTTGTAAGTTTAGGGACTGATGGCCCTGTAGTCGAGTCCCATAAGCTATACAAACATTTGAAACATTTGGAACCCCCGACCGTAGAGGCCGTGCAGACCGTGACTGGACCGCCTCAGTCCCCTCGGCCACCGCGGCCGGCGATCTTGGGGCCTCAGCCATATATATAGTAATGAAAACAATGAATAACACCACTGTCAGCTGTATTTTCATATTGTCATTTACTGGCAACCAGTTTCGATAGACCACGCCATCATCATCATCAGGTCCTTAAAATGGGGCAAACTGCACTTTGCTGCATTAACAATTTGAGTGCCAGCCATATTATGCGAACCGACTTCCCCCAGTGCCAGCCCATTTTCTTAGTCTCCCTCCCCCAGTGCCGTCCATTTTTACAGTATTTCGTCCTGTTGGTACAGATTCAGGAATAATCATTAATATATATTTCCTTGGTCAGGAATAAACCTTATTATTTCCTCTTGAAATACTTGCCCCGTACATTTCCCTGCTTTGTAAACCTTCATCACAACAATCAAAACAAGAAATGCTATTTTCGGGTAGGTAAAAAATTGTTTTCTCGTATTATAAACTATTTATTAATAAACATGGCAATATTTATGTGATTACATGCAAATATCATGAATATTAGAAATCAGCAAACGGCTTTCAGTGCAAATAGTTCTTTTTTGAGTGGTATAGCTGGAAGCAGGGCTGGACACAAAACCCCACTGGCTGGTAGAAATGTTTTTCTTTGTCACCTGAGTGTCTCGGCGTCGCTCAAAGGCCTACTGCTAGACATGTTGCGTCTAACGCTCGCCCTGATGCCTCACAGTCAACTGACACAAAGCCTTGTTTCGCAAAGTGAACAGTTTTGTGGCACCTCTAGAGGCAGAGATGTCTACTACAAGGGTTTGCCTCCCTTCTGATAACTGCCGTACAAATAATGATGCGCGCGAAAGCTAGAATTCGTTTGAGAACAGCCGTCCGTAATATTACGGGCGCGGCAGTTCTCGCAAAGACACAGAACGTAATATTACGGGCGCGGAAATCTTCAAACAACGTAATATTACGGGTATGGCACTCTAAGTGTTAAAAAACAACAAAAACAACTGGTGTCGTACAATACATTCCATGATTACGCGACACCAGTTGTTTTTGTTGTTTTTTAATGCAGCAAAATGCAGTTTGCCCCATTTTAAGGGCCTGATGATGAGGGCGTGGTGACCCTCTCAGTTAGCAGTGCGGTCGAACGCACCGCTTTCCGAGACGGGGAGGCGTACCTATCCCGGTTCGAATCCGCCCTGCGGATTAACGAAGGTGGTCGGAGTGCCGGCCAGCCTGGACATGGTTTTTAGGCGGTTTTCCACATCCCTCTAGGTGAATACCGGGCTGGTACCCAAGTCCCGTCTCAGTTACACGATTCGCAAACTTTTGTAACACTTTACACCTCCACACGTATAACACTATACGTAGACATTTGGGGTACACATTTCCTCCCGAGGGGCATGGGGTGGCGGCAGGAAGGGCACCCGGCCACGCCGTAATTACTAAAATGCCAAATCCACATTAACAAGCCGACCTTGTAATATGTGGGGAAAACGGCTAAAGAGAAAGAAACAAAGATGATGATGGCGTGGTCCAAATCAAATGTCCAAATGTTTGTAAATCTATTGGACAAAACTGCGTGGTCACCAGTCCCTAGCTTACAAACTACTTAAACCTAGATAAACTAACCTAAGGACAAGCACACACACCCATGCCCCAGGGAGGACTCGAACCTCCACGCCGAGCAACCGCGCGCTCCGCAGCGAGACGCTTTAGACCTCTTTTTTTTTTTTTTTTTTTTTTTTTTTTTTTTTTTTTTTTTTTTTTTTTTTGTGCTCAATGGGTAGTTCTGTCCGTTGCGGACGCTGTTCGTATTTGTTCGTTCTTGTTCGATGTGTTGTTGGCTCAGCTTTTTTTATTACAGAGGGCGTTGAGCCCTCTGACCGGGCGCGCTGAGCCACGGCGCCCGGCGCCTCTCGGCTACGGCGTGGTCTATCTAAACTGGGTGCCAGTAAATGACAAAATGAAAATGCAGCCGACCGTGGTGTTATTCACTAAGGTATATTGTATGACAGCAACCGGTCGCCTTTTATGTAAAATGTTTTTGTTACATTTCTTCCATTACCGGTTTTGATATGCCTAGCATATCATCATCAGATGGTGAACGGTTTTTTATGTTACAGGTGGTGTGTAGTGGAATTTGTGCATCTGTTATAACTACAAAAACAAAACAAGTGAACTATGTGGCGAACATAGTTCACTTGTTTTGTTTCTGTAATTATAACAGATGCACAAATTCACCACAGTCGCAGTGCTCCTCATCCATAATGTATAAAAGTGTTATTCATTGTTTTAATTTCTACCTTTCCTGTCCCATAGCCTGCAAAATTCTCTGATATCTGCAACAGCCCAGTATATTAAACAGCCTGCAGTATTAAAGCACCTTAAATCATTTAACAAAAGGAAGTCTCCTGGTCCCGATTCTTTAACAGATTCCGTTCAGAGGAATGCCATATCTAGTTGTCAGATACCTAGTTATATATAACCGCTCGCTTAGCGAATGATCCGTACCCCAAAACTGGAAAGTTGCACAGGTCACTCCAATATTCAAGAGAGGCAATAGGAGTGATCCGCAAAAGTACTGGTCTATATCACTGAGGTCGGTTTGCAGTCGGAGTTTAGAACATTTCTCAAATATTTTGAAGTACCTCGAAGAGAACGCCCTATTAACCCACAGACAATACGAATTCAGAAAGTATTGTTCTTGTTGTAGTAATAAATTAATGATTTTTTATTTTTTATTTAATCTTTTTAATAACTTGTGCGGTGCTTGTCGCTGACTTCTGCCCTCTCTCTGCCAACTTTTTTTTGCAACAAGCTGGAGAGAGCGGAACTGTTCGTGACTTACTGTCTTCTCCTCGATGTATTAGGACGTGTTCCATGATTTTGCCTAATTATTGTAAGTGTGAGCTTAGTTCCTTTTTTTATTAATTTCAATAAACCCCCACAGTTAATTTGAAATATCTTACTTACTTACAATCCCTTCTCCATCCTCACTAATTTTAAAGTTATTTATTTTCAGCAGATCCAATACTTCATAAAGTGATGCTTGGGTATTGAACGATTTGTTTCGCGATTGTACTAGAACATTCTTTGTGCAACTTTTATTTATTTCGTGTCTGTGAATGGTTTATTACATTTTAATGCCTGCAGATAAATCTTCCCGATGTTTATGAAGTTCGATAATTTTGCAATTTTTGGCGACTATCGTAATTTTCAACACGGTCATAGAACAATAGTAAACGAAACGCACAATCCCAGCATCAATTTATAGAAGTAATATTTCAGTCATCTCAGCTAGAATCACTACAGAATATGACCAAAATATTAGTACCAGCTCGCAATAAGGTAAAATTTAGAGTCCGCCGACTTCTTCTGTAATGTTGCTTTCTGGTGTTGTATCTGCTACCGAAGTCACGACCGCTACCATTTAATGGCGGAATCCAACAATTTTGTTTAAATTGTCCCTTCCTTGTCAAAATTGCTCAGTATTTTCATTTAAAAATATTTCACTACCTGGTAATATTTCATTTGCGGTCCCGAATATCAACTTCAATACGCAACACACATTTTCATACGAAAGCAGCATTACATTGTGAAACACTCTTTACTCATATTTTGTGATTAGTTCTATCGACAAGAGATGTCAAATAGATTCCGTATTTTTAGATTTCCGGAAGGCGACACTGTACCACACAAGGTCATCTAATCAAATTGCGTTCTTATGGAATATCGCCTCAGTTGTGTGACTGCATTTTTGGTTTCCTGTAAGAAAGGACATAGTTCGTTGTAATTGACAGAAAGTCATCTAGTAGAAGTTTAATTTTTCCATGGTAGGACGGTAATCTCCTTACGTTGAGGTATTAAAATGCCAAGAACGGAATTAATGATTTTTCTGACCACCGGTTTCGATATACTTAGGGTACGTTTTATAACTAACGTACCATTTTCATGTCATGCGCCTTCTCTAAATGAAAGCATAGGACACAAGTGACCAGATGATGATACCCTAATGTATCGAAACCGGTGGTCAGAAAAATAAATTAATTAATTCAGATCTTGGCATTTTAATACTTCCCAGAACAGAAGTAATATCTCCCGTTTCCCAGGGAAGTGGGCCCCTACTCTTCCTTATTTTTATAAACGACTTAGGAGACAATCTGTGTAGCTCCGTTAGACTATTCACGATGTCATTTGTCAGTTAGTATAACCAACGGAAGATTAAAACTAACTGCAAAATGATTGAGATATCACCAAGGTGCTGAACATGAATAGTGAGTAGTGTGAAGACATCCATATGACCACTAAGAGAAATTCGTTAAACTTCATTTACACGACAACTCACACAAATCACACGCGCCGCACTGGAGTAGCCGAGCGGTCTGGAGCGCCACGTTACGGATCGCGTGGCCTCCCGCGTCGGAGGTTCGAATCCTCGCCGGCCGCGGTGGCCGAGGGGACTGAGGCGCTCCAGTCACGGTCTGCACGGCCACTACGGTCGGGGGTTCGAATCCCCCCTCGGGCATGGATATTTGTGCCGTCCTTAGTATAAAGGTAGTTGATAAGTAGTTTGTAAGCTTAACAAACATTTGAACATTTTTGTTCGAATCCTCCCTCGAGCACAGATGTGTGTGTTGTCCTTATGTTAGTTTAACTTAGTTTAAGCAGTTTGCAAGACTAGGGACTGATGACCAACGTAGTTTGGTCTCATAGGATAACAAACATTTGAACATTTTCAAATCACAGGCCGTAAATTCAATGCCTAGGACTAACATTTACGAACAACTTAAATTGGAAAGAACATATTGAAAATATTGCAGGGAAAGCGAACCAAAGACTACGTTTCGTTCGCAGAACACTTAGAAGATGCAACAGTCTCTCTCTCTCAAAAAAATAAATAAATAAATAAATAAATAAATAAATAAAGAAAAAAATAAAAAAAAAAAAGAAAAAAAATACTGTTTACGCCACACTTGTGCGTCATATTTTGGAGTATTGCTGTACATTGTGGGATCCCCACCAAGTGGGACTGACAGATATTTTACATAAAGTTCAGACAAGGGCAGCTCATTTTGTATTATCGCGATATAGAGGAGAGAGTGTCACGAGAACTATGCACGAATCGGGGTGGAAATTATTAAAACTGAGAAGTTACTCATTACGACGAGATCTATTTGCAAAATTTCTTTCACCAACTTTCTCTTCCAAGTGCGAACATATTTTGTTAGTCGCCACCGACAAAGGACGACTTGATGATCAAAAGAAAATAAGAGTAATCAGATCGAATACGGAAAGATTTAAGTGTTCCTGCGAGTTATTAGGGAATGGAACGACGGAGAAATATCATAAAAGCTGTTCGATGAACCCTCTGACATGCACTTCAATGTGACTTAGACAGTATTTATGTAGATACAGAACTGACGGATGTGTAAATCAGTGTACGAGATACGCTTTTCAGTTAGATATAGTGTCAAATATTGGCACTGTAGCGGTGCATTCGACGATCTCGTTATACCTGCATATATTGGCTCCCTATAAAAATAACGAAAGCAGACATTTGATACCGTTTTAAATGATTCAGTAATTTGAATATAGAGCGAAATATAAGTAACAATCCACTTTTGTACGCGAAAGACGTGAAAACAAATAATGTTGACGGATAAATATCAACGAGAGATGAAATGGTAAAAGAGTTGGTTACAGTGTTTGGAGGTTGTAATGGATTTAGCCCTAAAGAATCCATTTGTCTTGGTTAATCAAGTATTCTATTCCTCTCTGTCCATGTTTGTAAAGAAGGACAACCAATTTATAGTCATTTTTTGAAACCATAAGCTACAGATATTCGGATACTATACCATAATTACTGAGAGAGACAATCATTTATCTGTCAGTACTTTATTTTCATTCACAATTTGCAGCAAATTTATAAAATATCTTCTTTCCCTTAACCCTTTTCCCGCACATGCAGGGTCGGCTTTGGTTACTGGGAATTGGCGTGTTAATATTGTCGGAGTGGCCGAATACCCTTCCTGCCGCCACCTCCTGCCCCCGGGAGGAAATGTGTACCCCAAATATCTGTGTATACTGTTATACGTGTGAAAGTGTAAAGTGTTATGAAATGTTTGCGAAACGTGTAACTGAGGTGGGACTTGGGGAACAGCCGGGTATTCACCTAGAGGGATGTGGAAAACCGCCTAAAAACCACGACCAGGCTGACCGGCACTCCGATCCCCTTCGTTAATCCGCCGGGCAGATTCGAACCGAGATCCCTACGCCTCCCCGTCTCGGAAAGCAGTGCGTTAGACCACACGGCTAACCGAGCGTGTAACAAATATATAAATAATAATACAGTAATTAACCAGATTAATTTTCGCAATATTAATGGAGTAAACAGTTCGAAATGTATTGTTCAGAACCAAAATTCATTTGACATCGTATAATTATAGTGCGTGCAAATGATGTTATAAAATACTTTGTCAAATCTTTAACTTTACCGTATTGACCACTCTCAGCCAAGTTATTTTCGCTTAATTACAGTCTATAAAAATCTTAAAATTGTTAGTATTGTGCAGCGTAAGTTCAAGAAAACAGTGTTTCTAGTTTCAAAGTTATTGATCCCGCACTGAGTATTTTTTGTTTATTTATTTAACTACGAACATTGTCAACCATCAGTCACAATGTATATAAATTAGCAGGTCTATCTCCGTGCAGACAATGTCGTAAAATTATTAGTATTTACGCTTCCGGGTGCTTATGTACAAGTGTTTCCATTAACTACGGCTTGTAGGGTCAATAGTTTAGTTATCACTTGCCTGAGACAGAGAACTACTGGCGATATATAGATTTCGTAGATCTTCAGGTGACATAAATATGCTAAATGTCCGCTGATGTTTTTTTCCTGAGGTCAAACAGCTCACTACAAATTATATGTAATGTCTTGTGCTACTTTCATTCATCGTTTTCCAAAAGCAAATCTTCGTAAATCGCGGTAGTAAGTAAATCGGCCAGTAATTGCCTGCGTTATTTCATTACGTGGTTTTACCAAAGAATATTTAGCTGTCTATTATAGACTAAACTTCTATATTCGTAGAGCAGGTGACTAACTACAGATGATGATTTCGTGTGGCATTTTTGGCCGTTAAGCCCCAGCGTTACGCATCGAAGTGATTTGTGCAGTCTTTAGGTGACGATATTTGAGCGTCTTGCTCGTCGGTGATGATGAAGTGATGATGACAAGCCGCCCGCGGTGGCCGAGGAGATTGAGGCGCTCCAGTCACGGTCTGCACGGCCACTACGGTCGGGGGCTCGAATCCCCCCTCGGACATGGATATTTGTGCCGTCCTTAGTATAAGGTAGTTCGTAAGTAATTTGTAAGTTTAGGGACTGATGAACCCGTAGTTAAGTCCCATAAGCTCTACAAACATTTGAACGTTTTTGTACAAACAACTTAAACCAACTTAAACTAAAGTAAGGACAACACACACCCATGCCCCAGGGAGAACGGCGAGCGCGTGCTCCGCAGCGAGGCGCCTTGGAACGCTCGGCCACTATCCCGGCGAGGCTTTAGTACTCATTGGTTTAGTAATGTATTCAATGTCTATTTTTTTTCTGCAGCTGAACACGGCGCACCGTAATTGTTGTGGAACTCCATTTTATGACCTTGACCTTCTAAGTCTTGAAACATTGGGACAGAGTACGCAGCAATCTTGACCAAGGTCTTATGTTCAGGTTCTGGATTTACTGCAGTTCTGCTCGTAGCAGCATACCACGGACGCTATCTGATGACGAGGCCGGCCAGTAGTCGCCATCTGTGATGGCTGTCAATCGTGCTTGCTCTTGTCACTGATTCGTTAATAATTATTCGCAGAGGCATTACTTTGATTCGACATGTCTGAACTTACAAACAGTATGAAAAAGTGCGATTAGGAACATGACATTAATGGTAGCAATTTTTCATCGTTCCTGGCGAAACGGGTGTGTTTACTGCTGGAAGTGCTCCCAATATGGGTGACAAACTATATTATTTCAAAGTAGACCAACAAAGCCATGTCGAAGCAGAATGTAGCGTTTCATTTTAGCAGACTGTAGCGTCTTCTCATAACAATAACGTTTCTTTATATGTGGGACTCCAGAAACAGTGAAAATATTCTATATTAACTCTGCAGCACTACAGGACTTTCCAAAAGATTTGATATTATTCTATGAACACAGAGCTGTGCTGCTCATCATTACTTGTTTACCTACTCATATGCGACTATTGGAAACTACGGTGCCTTTTCTAATAGCGCGTTATCAGCTCCGATGCCTTTCATGAACAAGTGAACATATCGATTGCACCATAGACGACTGGGTTGGTATAATGAGTCCAGATTTCAGTTTGTGAGTGCTAAAGTCGTGTGGCATGAATGGCTGGGAGACTCCGAAGGGCAGGTTCAGCTGCCTAATTGGAAAGGTTTACCCTGTCCTCCGCGCCCGCAGGCAACTTTCCTTTGCAAAGTCTGAGAACTGTGTGATGAAATGACCATGTTATTTGTGGGTGAGTGTAATGGGTGCGCGTGTTGTGTCATGTTCCTGTTGGAGTTAATGGGAAAAGGGAGAGGGTGAAACCCGGTGCTCGCACATAGCCTATTCTTCTCGAAAACCACCTGGGGGCCCACTGAGGTTAACGTCCCCATCCAACGGACGGATCACTATCAACAGTGTCACGCCATGGAGACACTGCGGAGAAGTTTAGAATTTATTGAAGGACATTGGTGCAATGACGTGATCAGGGACTTTGCACCACCACCCCTCCTGTTCTCTCTGCCTCAAGGCAAAGGGAGAATTTTCAACCGCGCTTGAAGTACCCATCCAAGTACTGGCCACGCCAGACGGAGCTTACGTTCGGTGATCTGGGGGGAACTGGTGCATCCACTGCAGCAAAGCCTTGAGTGGTGAGAGCTGATGTAGGGTTTATGTATAGTGCAGAACAAATGGAGCCATAGATCCAAGTTGTGCACAGGTAATTGTGCTTGCAGGTGGTGGCTTCGTAACCGTGTGGGCTATTTTACATGGAACGTACTGGGTCCTCTGGTCCAAATGAACCGATGATTATTTTCGGGTACCAATTCATGGACTTCGTGTTTTTATGATTGACAATTCGCCATGTCACCCGGTCACAGTCATTCTCGATTGATTTGAATAACATTTTGGGCAATTGAAGCGAATCATTTGGCTACCGAGATCATCCGACATGATCTCATCGAATGTTTATGGGAAGTAGTCGAGAGATCTTTCACAAACTTATGCAGTTATAACACTTTGGCAGTTATGGACAACTATAGAAACAGCGTGGTTCAGTATTCCTGATGTGGGCTTTCACAGACTTGTTTAGTCCACGCCACGTCTAGTTGTCTCACTTTGCTAGGCTTTGTTCATATTTCTGTATTAATGTTACATATCGTGGTTCAAATACCGAGAGGACATTAATGAATCATCAGTCAAATCCATTAACGCATTCATTATTGCTGGCACACTACAGGTGATCTTTCATATTTAGTAAATTCAATATACTTCTGCTATGAGTATCATTAACTTTGCACTTTTAAAGTAATTATTAACTCTGTCAGGCTTGATCCCATGGTGGCACATGTGCAACGACTCTTTATTCGATTTGTAGAAATTTCTCTAGCAATCAGTCGTAAATATTTTTGGTCACAGATCTAGATTTCGACCACTGTGTGGTTATTATCAATGCTAAAACAAATACGAAAGAACCAGTTAGATGATATATACATGTCAAGTTATAAACTAGTTCTACAAGGTTTCAATTATAGTCAAAGATAAAATACATACCCTAAAACAAAACGCTTAAAACACGTAAAACATCATGACCTCCATGTTGGAGATTACATTCATACGTGCAACTGTTAAAATATTTACACGGTGACGTCAGCGTTAGCAATTGGCGACTGTGGCGCCCTCTTTAAAGGTTCGTACATCAAAAATTGTATTTGAGGTATGTTTATTGTAGTAATGGTTACATTTTATTATAATTTTATAGGTATTTTTACTTTATAAATGTTTTGTATTAATAAATATCGTTTACCGTTTATGTATATTTTTTTAAATTGATGACCTTTTAATAATCTTGTTCGCAGTCTACATCATAAAATCAAATAGTGTCAGTTTTACAAATAGTAGCTGTAGCAATAGGCACAGTCGACAGATGGTGTAAGTTGCTAACCAACGTCTCTTGCAAAAACTATCTTAGATATTTTATAATATAAATTATAGTTGCCTCTAAAGGTTTAAATTACGATAAAATAAGTAACAAATGTTGTTATCCGGTACTAAAATTAATGTACTCTCATATTGTATACGTAAACCTTACGTGTAACATTCAATAGATCGTTTTATATTACAGTGATTTAATGAATATGAGCAAAGGCTGAAAAGGAGAGGTAAAAGAAGGTGATACAATAAGTAATTTTTAAAAATTCGAAAAAAAGGATATACTTCTTTACAAATTGTCTACACAGTGGGACCTTTGTTAATGAGCGAAAATCGGTTCTGAGACTTGCCTGAAACGTGGAACAGTCCTTAAGCGAAATATATTTTTCTGTCGGAAATCATGTAAAAATAGTATAATGTGTTCCATTTAAAAACACACAAACTTCGTCCAATAATTTAAAAGAAATCTGAAGCAAAAGTCGATTAATCAATTGATTGCCGTATAGGATTTGACTGATGATTCATTAGTCTCCTCTCGGTATGTGAACCACGATATGTAACATTAATACAGAAATATGATCATTCCTGGAAAATGAAAAAATAATGCCATGAGTTCGTCGACCCACCAGAAGGAAATTTTAAAGGCGCGCTCTTGAGGATGTATACAACACACGATCACACAGGCAGAGCCATACACACGCGAGTAAAGCCACAAGTGCGTGTGGAATGTCGACTCTAGTACCGTATATTTGCATTAATATAAGCTGTAATTCTACCATGGAGACGATCGTAGAGGTGTCGGAATGGCTGTCAAGCAGTTTCCACCTGGCCTGATTTCGTGGCGCTTATGCAGAGCGCCCAACATGACGTTTCATCCGGCCCCAAACATTGTCAATGGAGGACAGATCGGCGGATAATTACGGGGAGGATAGTTGACGTACTCTTAGAAAACAGGTTGGGTTGTACGGGATGCATGTGGATGTGCATATTCCTGTTGGTGCATGAACGGTGGCTAGACGGCTTGAATGATGGTTTCAATGTACCGTACACTGTTCGATTTTCCCCCTACGGTCAGCAGAGGAGAACGGCTGGTGTAGGATATGGCTCGGCACACCATGATGCCAGGTGTCGGCCCCGTTTGCCTCTGTCGCATACACTAAAGACATCCGCACTCCCCTGCACGACACCACACACGCGCACGACCGTCATTGGCACCGAGGCAGCGACGACTGTCATAACTGAAGACGACACGTCTCCATTCGCCCCTTCATAAGCGCCTACCGTTACGCCACTGGAGGCGGGCTGAACGATATTGGGACGTGAGCGGAGGATAACCTGACGACACTCATGATCGTGCATCATTGTGTGGGGAGCGATATTCTACACTCGCCATTCTCCTCTAGAGAACACAGAACACTGAACAGTGCACGGTACAGTGAAACCACCATTGAACCACTCACGCATCAACAAGGCGATATGCTTTTCCATCAGGACAATACTCGTCCACATGTATACCGTACCACTCGATGTGCTCGCATGTTTGGGACCACATGAAACGTCATGTTGGGTGGTCATCGCGAAATGTTGCCCAACTGGAGCACCAGGTGCGAACTACATGGCAGGTCATGGCAAAGATTACATTCAGCACCTCTACTATCGTCACCGTGCAATAATACAGCTTGCATTGCTGCAAAAGGAGGATGTACACGGCACTGCGCACGCTCTGGTGACTGTATTCACGTGCGTATGGTTCTGCCTGTGTGATCGTGTGTTGTGTACATCCTGAAGAATATGTCAACAAAATTTCCCTAGGCTGGGACGACGAATTCATGGTTTCTTTTTTCATTTTCCAGGAGTGTAGGTTTGTTACGGCTCGTTAGGCGGGAGGGGGGGGGGGGGAAGTTCACCAGAATATTTTTAAATGGAAGGGGGTTGCATATTAGAAAAAAGTTTAAAAAAAAAGAACTAGAGTGTCTCTCATTTTGTTTCCAAATATGACAGTTGTTAATGTTTACTAGGACTAACTTGTGAGTGATTATTTGTAACTACAAATGTTCTGAATAACTTCTTCCTGACAACTTCGTGTATTACCCAACTACTCACAGTCCCCATATTTTACTATATTTCAGTTACTGTAGTTTCACTTGTCCTGTTAAAATTTCATTTTTCTAACATTAGACCTAATAAGAACAGGACTGTCTCGTTCAATTTCAACACGCGATCAATTTTACTTCTATATCGTTCAGATTATTTTTACTTTCAGAACTGTTGTGAGTTGTCACAGATTTGATCTAACTCAGATCTTTTTACTTTGTAGTTTAGTAAAATAATCCTCTTGTTTTAGTCTTAAATCAAATATTACCAACTGTCATCCTTGGAAAAACCTGGTATATATTTTAATTACACTGCTTTTAAAACATGTGAGCCCACAAAAATTTCACAGACACACTAATTTACCTTTCCATCAAACAATGATGTAACACCAGCAAACCAGTAATTAAAACTTCCAGGCTGCGAGGCCGTGGTCGAACAGTAGGCATCTTGCCTCCTTGCTACAGCCGTTTATTGGGAAAACTGGTCATCACATTAAAAACTCTATGCACTTTATCGTAAAACTGAAGGAGATTACTGTCAGCCCTGGTGATATTCTTGTCAGCTTTGACGTGATTTCGCTGTTCACCATGGTTCCTGTCAACGAAGCTCTTGCTTACATATCTGACTTGTTTCCCACTGATATTGTAGATCCGTTTCGACGTTGCCTATCAACGACTTATTTTCAATATGATAATGAATTCTATGAACAAATCAATGCAGTGGCAATGGGTCCAACAGTTGCTAATATTTTTATGGAATTTTTTGAACAACAGGCACTGCAGTCAGCCAGAAAGAGCCCTTTGAAGTGGTATCGGTATGTGGATGATACCTTTGTGATCTGGAATCACGGGGAAGAGGAACTGAACTGTTTCTTAAAGCATTTGAATAGTATCAACGCGAAAATACAATTTACCATGGAGACGGAGATTAATGGACAGATAAATTTTTTGGACGTTACAGTGATTAAACGTGCAGATGGGACTCTGGGTCATAAAGTATACAGAAAAGATACGCACACCGATCGGTATCTCCACAAAGATTCGAATCATCATCCCAGGCAGAAGAGAGGTGTTATTAAAACATTAGTGGACAGGGCTAATAAAATCTGTGAGCCGGCTTATTTGCAAGAGGAAATCGATCATTTACGAACCTTATTTCAGAAAAACGGATACAGTGATAAGGAGATAGATCGAGCACTCCAGCCCAGAAGACAGATGTCACCGTTCAACAACAACAACCTTTGGCGGGAAAAGTGTTTCTCCCATTCATCCACAATATCACGGACCGCATTGGGAAAGTACTGGCCAAGTTTAGAGTGGAAACAATATTCAAACCCACCAAAGAGATCAGTGAATACTTAGACCTACGATCAACGAAAGAGGCGCGACACCCTTTGGCTACTCCGAGTGTGTATAAGATTCCATGTAGTGGGAAGGTTTATATTGGAACAACGAAAACAAGTATCAATACTCGCCTAACGGAACACAAAAGGAACTGTCGACTGGGACACACGGACAAATCGGCCGCAGCGGAACATGTTTTTGAGAACGGTGACCACAAAATAAAATTTAGTGAGACAAGCGTGCTAGCTAAGACATCGCATTATTATGAACGTATGAATAGAGAGGCTATAGAGATTTTTAAACACCACAATAATTTTATCAGTAAGGAGAAGCCTTTAAGTTAGACAAGATATGGCGGTCTACTTTGTACCAATGATGTGAAAATCGATTACCTTTGATCGAGAGTAATGACGCGAGCCAGAGATAATTTCACTGTTGACATCACGTGACGAGTAGTGGCGCCCTCTATGCCCTCTATATAAGCAGGATCTCCACGGCCCAGCAGCCAGTCGTCGACTCACCTCAGAAGATGTTGCCCGCAGCCGGCAACGAAACGTCAGGGGAAGAAATTTCTACTGTTCGACCACGGCCTCTCAGCCCGGAAGTTTTAATTACTGAAGACGCCGGCCGTGAAAACCTGGGCCGGCCGCGGTGGCCGAGGGGACTGAGGCGCTTCAGTCACGGTCTGCACGGCCACTACGGTCGGGGGTTCTAATCCCCCCTCGGGCATGGATATTTGTGGCGTCCTTAGTTGTAGGTAGTTCATAAGTGGTTTGTAAGTTTAGGGACTGATGACCCTGTAGTTAAGTCCCTTAAGCTTAACAAACATTTGAACATTTGAAAACCTACACGTTATGTATGACCAGCAAACCAGTTTGAAGCGTTCTCGGATACGACATTTCTGCGAATAACCGATCCGCCATCATCAGGTGATGATGATTCAATGGTCTGTCCGCTCTCTGCGGGAAGTATTTATCCTTCGTGGGTCCTGGTGCGATTTCCTGCGCCCACAGTCCGCTGCCCCGGTGGCGGGAGAACCGATGGCTGCAACAGGTGGTGGGTAGGGGGGAGGGGGGCAGACCATTGCATCATTGCATTATGGCGGACCGTTATTCGCCGAAATATGATCGACATTCAACGATCTGGATACCATAGACCCTCAGATCCCAATCAACAAATCAGTATATATAGGGTGTTTGACTAAGTGTGTTTGCCTCTGTAACTTATAAAATAATAGGTGACGGGAAATTTTAATGCGGTAGGTCAACACAAGAAATGTTACACTTTCTGCGGAGCTATGAACATAGTTTATTTATCATTTTCCAAAGAGTTACACCATGAAGATATATTTTTTTAAATGGAACAATAGTTTTTTCTACAGTGTATTGGATTCGTTTAAACCAGCTGCGTCCAAATCAATTTAAACTACATTACTTTCACTGTTAGTTTGGGAGCTTCAACCCTTCAAAGTTCCGGGGCGGAGGCTGCGATAGCGTAGCTGACTGGCCGAGTGGCTATCCCCTGGGGCACGACCCACTGTTTCATGACCACCAGCCAGTCAGATACGCTGTCGTAGCCTCCGCCCTCTAAACTTTGAAGGGTTGTAGCTCCCAAACTAATAATGATAGGAATGTAGTTTGAATAGATTTGGACGAAGCTGGTTTCAACGAATCCAATGCACGATAGAAAAAACTATTGTTCCATTAAAAAAATTATATCTTTGTGCAGTAACTCTTTGGAAAATGATACAATAAACTATGTTCGTAGCTCCGCAGAAAGTGTAACATTTCTTGTGTTCACCTACCGCATTAAAATTTCCCGTCACCTATTATTTTATAAGTTGCAGAGGCAAACACACTTAGTGAAACGACATCTCCTTCGGGACTTTTCATTCAAAACGTAAAAATTTTTAAACTATTAACGGTGAAGCCACTATAGTAAGATCGAAACATTGATGAATTAAATATTTTGTAAATTTTCGGCTATATAAATCTACTGTTACATTAGTGCAGGTAGTTACTCCAACGTGGCTATACAAGCGTTGTTGTATTTACTACACTTTTACTGTGTCACTGACCCGTAACGTGAGTAGGAAACTTTATAAGTATAGTGCAACTGGAGCGCGAGACCGTAAAATGGTAGGTCGTATCCGTCGCGTGTCGTGTTTTTCATCCAGTTTCCATGAACTCAGTTATGGCATTAAAGTCTGTACACTTTTAGTGGTGCTTGATTTTAGTGGTTGTGCCGGTTGCGTGAGGTGAAGGAAGTTTCCTTCGTGACGCAGTCAGCAGAAGAGTTCATTTGGCTGTACATATTTACGACATCCCGAGTTTGCCTTTTATGTGACTTCTCTTTTGAAAAATCAAAGTCTGATTTGATGACCCGTCCTGGTCCAATCAATTACAAATTAGTCTCCAATTGGCCACTGATAGAACTTCATTTACAGAGCTTTCTTTACTTACAAGAAAATAAGTTTCCAATTAAGTTTTAACGCATATCGTATTATGCCTAGATTTCATAGTCCTGCTGTCAAACATTTAAGGAAAAGAAGATCATGGCTTAACGTCCTGTCGACAGCTTGGTCACTAGAGACGAAGTGCAAGATCGGATCGATTTTGGCTAAGGATGAGGAGGGAAATTGACCGTGCGCTTGCTACATCTACAGGCTCCTGAAGGGCTTGCGTTAGGACGTTCATACAGCACGCTCGGCCGCGGGACATTGTGGGAATCAGTGTGGGTTGGTTTAGCGAGGATGGCCACTTTCATAGGCTCGTCAAAAGCGAAATGGCGCATTTGGTGGATGGAGAATCCGCATTTCGACTTCGGAAAGTCAGTTGTCTCAACGGGTGTGCGAAAAGGTGTTGGAAGATGATTTCATCCTCATTATCCAAAACGACCCTGATTTAGATTAATAAAAATAGAAAAAGGGCATACATTCGCTCAACAAGACAAGACAAGATTATGCATTCTACCTCCAATTACCCCCAAAACCAGAAACTTGCTGCATTTAGACATATGTTATATAGGCTAAACAGAATCCCACTCAACAACAAAAAGTATCAAAACGAAATGAACACAATTATACAAATAGCGAGGAACAATGGTTACGACACACAAGTAGTAAAGAAACGTAATCAGAAAAATAAAAGACGAATATGAAACAAACAACATTTCAAACACAACCAAGAAACAGCAAAATACACAACAAAAACAAACCAAATGGTACACCGTGACTTGCAAATTAACAAATAGAGTGACATACTGAAGGAACAGAAACTCAACATAGCAGATAAAACTTCCCAAATTATACAAACAAATCTAGAATAAAAAATCAAGACAGACCTATTCCAGGTATTAGAAATATAGGAACTTCAATGTTAAAGCTGTGATTCAGAGCACACAGTAATGGCAAACAGAAATCAAACACGATACAAAGAACACATCAAATGTTGGAAATATGAAACGAACCACTTCACATTTAATGAACACTTGAAATAAAACAACCATTAACCAACCAGCATAGAGCAAAACATGAAAATTATCGGGACCAACAACCACAACAAACACCTCATACAAATGCAACTTCCATATCCAGAAACCTATAGCCGTGAACAAACAATTAATAAATAGGCTGACAAGCATAATAGGAAACTTAAGTGCTAAACCTAATAAAAGAAATGAGTCAGTAATTAAACAGAAAAATTCACAAACCACACACGGTTTCATAAAGAAGGGGGGAAATTATTTATGGCCAGACTTGAAACACACAAATTCACGCCTAACATCTCTCTCTCTCTCTCTCTTCCCCAATCCCTCTGTTTATCTCACTCATTCTATTGCCCCCCCTCCCTCTTCTCTCCCCTCATACACGAGCCAGAGTCATTAAATAAAATAAATACACGCACACTGACAAAGGAAAGATTGAACTAACACACATTCAACAGTTGGCAACACCATCCAAGGAAGAAAAAAAAAGGCATGTGCCTCGTGATGAAGTGCAAAAGCGAAAAATCTAATGGAATAAAAGATGGGAACCTAAAGTCAACAAACAGCACCACATGCAGACCATCTTGCACCAAAAATTGTAAGTAATATCATCAAAATATATTACCTATACTTAGATGAAGCACCAGAACTGTTTCTGGCCTAAAATTACTAAAAATATAAAGAACAAAACGAATATTGTGAAAAAATCGTGTATACATTACAGACCAGATGCCTTACAAATAAAGGCGAAATGCATTTGGTAAAATAAACTTGTATTATTCATTTGCATAGACGGCTTATATCATTAAATATCTACATTATATTACTGGTAATTTCCCTAATGTTTGTGGTCTTTAAGTGAAATGTAAGTTACCGTAAGTAGAATTATTCTACAGTTAGCTTCAAATTCCAGCCTTCTTAATTTCCTCAACTATGTTTCTCGAGAAGAAGTCGTCTTCCTTCTAACGATTCCCATTTGAGGTCTTGGAGCATCTCTGTAATGCTCGCTAATTGATCGAACCTACCAGTAACAAACCTAGCCGCCTGTCCCTGAATTGCTTCCATCTTTTCTTTAAACCGACCTGATGGGAATCGCAAAGACATATTTTTGGAAACATTTTTGTTTCACTTATTGGGCAAATGAACCAAATGATTTTCTGTGAGGTATCATATCCTGAATTGTTTTTCCATGTATCTTAAATAAATTTTATACTTAATTTTTTAATACCAGTAAAATTACTTACAGCGTTGCAGTACTACCCATAGAATATTTTTGAAAATATTAATAAGAACCTGATACTATTTATTGTCAGTATTTTAATGTTTTAATCTTTATTTTAATATAAGAAAGATCGCTATAATTATATTATCTTAGACATTGACAAAGAAATGTGTGGCTAATTATAATTATATATTTTTTGGCTAAATTCATCTATGTATAGTCTTTTCACTGGCTATCAAAGATGGCTGGAACTGGCAAATGGGCGGAGCCTCAGCTATTTAAGAGCAGTAAGCCTTGCTCCAGCCAACAGTGACGCACTAGAAGGCTCCAAGTCTCCTGCCAGCTCCACAACATCAATGGGTGGTATACCATCGTTTCATTTCTCTTTATTAATCTAGTTTAAGTTTGACCCTAATGTATATTGCTGAAAGTCCTCTAAATGTAACTATGATATATTTCAGAGCTAAATTTCCTGAAGATGGTCTAAAGACCGAAACTAGTCGGAAAAAAATAATTTTTTTCACTCTACACTGTTCTTTATACATGGATCCCAAAGAGTTGAGCAATACTCAAGACGGTGTTGCGTAAGCGTTTTACATGCGGTCTGCTTTACACACATCTTCCGGAAATTGTCCCAACAAACCGAAGTCGACCATTCGCCTTCCCCACGACTGTTCTTATATGCTCGTTCCATTTCATATCGCATTGCACCGTTACGCCTACATATTTAATCGGCGCAACTGTGTCAAGCAGCACACTAAATTGATGCTGTATTCGGACGTTGTGTGATTGTTTATCCTACTCGTCTGAATCACTGTACATTTTTCTACCTTTAGACCTAGTTGCCATTCCTCAAACCAACTAGAAATTTTACCTAAGTCATCCTGCACCTTACTACCGTCATTCAATGTCGATACTTTCCCACACACCGCAGCATTATCGGCAAACAGCTTCAGATTGCTGATCACTCTGTCAGTAAGATGATTTATGTAGATGGAAAATAAAGGTCGTATCACACTTCCCTGGGGCAAACCTGACAGTGCCCTTATCTCTAACAAGCCTCCGTTATCGAGGACGACATACTGGGTTCTAATACATAAGAAGTCTTAGAGCCTCTCACACATCTCGAAATATATTCCATATGTTTGTATGTTAGTTAGAAGTCTGCATTGCGGCCCGTTGTCAAACGCCTCAAATGTTCAAATGTTTGTATAGCTTATGGGACTTAACTACGGGGTCATCAGTCCCTAAACTTACAAACTACTTACAAACTAGCTAATACTAAGGACGGCAGAAATATCCATGCCCGAGGGGGCATTCGAACCCTCGACCGTAGTGGCCGTGCAGACCATGACTGGAGCGCCTCACTCCCCTCGGCCACCGCGTCTACTGAACTAAAAGAAGAACAATATATTATTTATAATTAAAATTATTTAGGATAACGTACAAAAAAGTACACAAAATTTTAATCCGTTTTGTTAAAAAATAGTATTGTATGCAGTGGCTGAAATGCAATTATTGTAGTTCAATAGGTATTTCAGGAACCACGGTAACCATTGACATGAAACTTTTGCATAACAGTAATTATAATAAGAAGTCTGCATTGCGGCCCCTAGGCAAACTTCTTTCGGAAATAAATATGCAGTCTATCTGTTGTGCTTCATCCATGGTTCGCAAAGTATCATATGAAAGAAATGAAAAGCTGAGTTTCACACGAACGATGCTTTCTAAAACTTTTCCATCTAAAGGAAATTTACTACATTCAGACTAAGAATAGGTTCAAGAATTCTGCAGCAAACTGATGTTAATGATATTGGTCTGTAGTTATGCGGGAGTTACTTGGCGCTTTCTTCATGTCGCTTGGACTTTGCGCCGGACGACAGCTACGTAAAGGACCAGTACCGTAGAATCTTTTTAAAATCAAATTTGGGTTCCATCCAGACCTTGCGACCGATTTGTTTTCAGCTCCCTCAGTTGCTTCGCTACCTCGGGCATCCCTATAACTATGTCCTACATTTGGGGAGAGTGCGACGATCGAATGACAGTCTGTTCCTATGGTCCTCATCCCGGTATTTGCCTTGAGTGATTTAGGGAAATCACGAAAAACCTAAATCTGGATGATTGTAGGCGTGTTTGAACCGTCGTCCTCCCGAATGAGAGTCGAGGGTGTTACCTCTGCTCCACCTCTCGCTGCCGAGCTGATTTATGGCTTGTCACGAACAAAGCACAATCACGCCTCAGTCAGACCGGTCCAGCGTTGCGCAATGCGCACTCCTTTGCTACTGAGGAGCACAAATACAGTTGACGCAGGTGACAAACTGTGAGGTAAGCGTTGACACTCAGGACTTGAGTTAACAGGAAATACGATGCTAAACCAGCTAATCATACAAGCAATACGAACTCTTTAACGAAATTTAGCTGCTGCTCGACGCTAATACAAACATTGTTTTGAAGTTTGGTTACATTATATCACTCACTGAAAGGAGAAATGTTTGGTTTTGATGTACCGTTAGCCACGAATGCATGCACGCATACGGGAATTTGTGGGAGAAAATCGGTCGTGTCTTTTTAAAGAGAACAATATCGGTGTTCACCTAAATCGATTAAAGGGAATAAACAAAGAAACGGAAGGACAGTTGCCTCTCAAATCTTCTGAATACACAAGGATAATTTTACATTACTAAGACGATGTCCCCTAATCGAAAATCTGGTCAATACTTGTTGCGTGCCACCCCACTAAAGCATTCCAGTTCCAGAACGAAGAAGATTTTTATTATTAGTGTTTTATTATTAGAAGGACAGAGAGAGAGAGAGAGAGAGAGAGAGAGAGAGAGAGAGAGAGAGAACATTGACACTTAACAGACCCGAAAATCGTGTTTGGTATAACGGTAGGTTAGGAAATCACGTTTTTTATATTCTAGTAAGTGGTTCGCAATTTTATATGCTATTACTTTGCTGGGTACGATTTTTAAATTGACGAAGGGATCGCACACACATACACACACAAACACACACACACACACAAACACACACACACACACACACGTTACGGCGGGGTCAGAGGTAAAAGGTAGATAGAGAGTTAGATAAAAGTGAACAGTTTTTGTAAGTTATCTGTCTCTGACGCTTTTCCTCGTAGATCCTAATTACAGTAGTTAATAATTTAAAGTCTGAACTGTCTAACAGGCTACCTTAAGAGCGCGAGTGTCATAGGTCTCAACGCGAGAGCGGTCTTTTTTGGACTGCCTGGTCAGTATCAGTCCCGCGCACAATCAATTTTGGCGCGTAGCGCAATTTCAAGAACATTTACATTCAATTGTATCTTAAAACTAGAGCATTATTACATACACAAAACATACCCCAATAAAGCTTCATGTAAACAAATTAATTACACAATAGTTTATCTAATATTTATAATTTATCATATATATTATAAAGCATATTTATTATTTAAAAAATTCATGGGATGTTACACAGAGGTGGGGGCAACCAATCAGAACACGATGGGTAGTAATGGAGCAAATTCTCACGCGAATGCGATATGTTACACCAAATGACATCTTTTCTCAATCATTCCGCCAGTAACGTGATCTACAGGCTATGAAGTTTGTTAGCTACTCAATACCTATGACCATGAGCCATGAGCCAGCCGTCTTTCAACACACTCACACAAAAATTTAATGGGTATTACAATCTACTCATTATATACATTTACATCTAAATACACACTCCCCAAGTCACCATACGGTGCATGGAGGAAGTTACCTGGTATGAAACTGACCGAAACTGACCGAAGAAGAAACGACTGCTTGTATGTGAGCCATGATCTGGCATATCTTGGTCCTTAAGCGGAAAGTAAGTTGACGGAAAAAGTATGATTGTGCAGTCAACTTGAAATGCTATTCCACTTTTCTCAGTAGTGTCCCTAGGAGCGAATGTCGCCTTTCCTCCGATGAGCTCCAGAAACATCTCCGTAACACCGCGACGAAGAGGCCGAGTGCATTGAGGCGCTATACTCCGATGCGCCAGGCCGTCCCCCGTCGGAAGTTCGAACCCTCTCTCGGGCATGGACGTTTCTGTTGTCTTTAGCATATGTTAGCGTATAAATAGTTTGAAAGTTTAGGGACTGATGGCCCCGCAGTTAAGTCCCATTAGCTTAACAAACATTTGAACATTTAATGGATAAACAAGCAGCGGTCGCAAATTAAAACGTATTTGGCCAGGTTTCGGAAATGACTAAGATTGCCTTCATCAGAAAATACAAAACAAGTCACATAATAAAATACACTATTCAGCTGTATAGCTTAAGTCAGACTGAGTCTGATGTCTCCGTGCAGGCGTGCAGCCCATAGTGGCTAGCTTTTTCTATAAATTTCTTTTTAAATTTTGTGACGTAAGCTGAATAGTATATTTTATTATGTGACTTGTTTTGTTCTATATTTTCTGATGAAGGCAGTCTTAGTCATTGCCGAAACCTGATCAAATAATGTTTAAACTGCGACTGAAGGCTGGTTGTTTATCCATTGACATTTTAACGGTCGCTGACAATAGCTGCTACTTAAAAGAATGGACATTTGAACATTTCCGTAACACTTGCGTGTTGATCCAACCTACCAATATTATATACAACAACCCACTTCTGAATTGTCTCTACGTCTTCCTTTAAACCGATCCCGCACAATTGGGAAGCAGTACTCAACAATAACTCAAACTAATGTTCTGTACATGGTCTCCTTTGTATACGAACAACATCTTTCCACAATTCCCTCAACTGCCCTCGCCCCAACTGTCCTTACATGATCTTAGACTTTCACATCCGTTAAGGTTATGACTAGACAAATCCTTCGTCAGTTCCTGGACAGGATTTTTATTTATGAGATTACAGTATTAGAAAGGATGTGTGTGCGTCCTTGAAATGACATTGGCCAAGTTTCTGCGAAAAAAGTGGTAGGGCTGTGCTTCCCAATACATTGTTAGGTTCTTGGTGCATTAGTTACGGCGACACAATGAGTACTAATTGTGAGCAAACAGTGAGCATTAAGTTATGCGTAAAGCTCTGGAAAACCCTTAATGAAACGTGGACAATGATTAAATAAGCATATGCAGGCCAGGCAATTGTAAGTTGTTTTCGAGCGGCACAAAAGGTTTCATGAAGGCAGATACTGAATGCAAGACAATTACTGAGCTGGTCACCCGTCTCCAATACATACCGATGCAGAAGTGCAGTGTGTAAGGCAGTTACTGCACGAAGACCGCCATCACAAGAAATAATTTGAACTGTAATTCGTGTCATAATATTTGACGCAAAGATTAGAGGACTAATGACAGCTACAGATAAAATTAATGGTAAAATAGAAATGGTATGGATAAACAGTTTCAAACGTCTATCTGGTCTTGAATGCCTATTTTATCCAATAATACATTTTAATCGGTAATCTCTCTCTCTCTATCTCTCTCTCTCCCTTTTTTTTTTTTTTTTTTTTTTTTTTTTTTTTCAAGTAGGGTAAGTGTACCACTTATCGGCATCTTAAGGTAATTCGCATTAAATATCCGGTATAATTCCTATTTAATACTACAATATTGATTGAAACTCTTTGTGACATCCTACCTATATCCATCTGGTGTCGTATAGATATAAGACAGTCCTTGCAATAACAATCAGTTCAAATTACAATAAATACATTTATAAGATGCACCTTCAATACCAATGGTCGGCAGTGTAGAATGTGCTTAGTTCCTCAATTGTTTACTTGCAGGAATCAAGCCAGAAAGATCTGTAGTATTCATTAGCCTGGCAAGTGCACGCTAGAAATGAGAATTTTACGTAATACCTCGAAATTGGGAGACTGTGGCGACAGTGAGTTTCCTCAATGGGCACGACTTGGTGACTACACTGCTAACCCGTTGAGTAAATCGGTGCGTTTAACGCCAGCAAGTGTTTCGTAACAGGTTTGCGCAAAACTTTCCGGCGTTACAGCACCGTGAAAGAGCTTAATTACCCAGTTGTTGACACAGCCACAACGGGGGGGGGGGGGGGGGGGAGGCGGGTGCAGCAGAGCGGAAACACGTGGGCACGGTGCGTGGGCCCTGCACGAGGAAGCCAGCATGCGCTAGTCCGCACAGCCTTACAGGGGTCTGCAGTGGCGAAGGCGAATCAAGGACTTACTGGAGCACTGATTCCCAAACTGTGGGTCAGCGGAGGACTTTAAAATAACTAAGAAATATACACCACCTACCGAAGAAAATATTTTAGCTCATTAAAACAGGAAAGCCGAGAACTGAATATACGTTCCAAACGAGAAACCCAATGTGGCTAATAGCAATACCAGAAAAATGCAGCCGTAGCGTCTCTTAGTACACTGCTGGCCATTAAAATTGCTACACCATGAAGATGACGTGCTACAGCCGCGAAATTTAACCTACATGAAGAAGTTGCTGTGATATGCAAATGATTAGCTTTTCAGAGCATTCACACAAGATTGGTGCCGGTGGCGACACCTACGACGTGCTGACATGAGGAAAGTTTCCAACCGATTTCTCATACACAAACAGCAGCTGACCGGCGTTGCCTGGTGAAACGTTGTTGTGATGCCTCGTGTAAGGAGGAGAAATGCGTACCGTCACGTTTCCGACTTTGATAAAGGTCGAATTTTAAAATCAGAATATGGACTCGGTGTGTTCAGGAGGGCAATACGGAACGCCGTGCTGGATCCCAAAGGCCTCGTTTCACTAGCAGTCGAGATGACAGACATCTTATCCACATCGATGTAACAGATCGTGCAGCCACGTCTCGATCCCTGAGTCAACAGATGGGAACGTTTACAAGACAACAACCATCTGCACGAACAGTTCGACGACGTTTGAAGCAGCAAGGATTATCAGCTCGGAAAGCATTGCTGCAGTTACCCTTGAGGCTGCATCACAGGCAGGAGCGCCTGCCATGGTGTACGCAACGACGAACCTGGGTTTACGAAGCAAAACATCATTTTTTCGGATGAATCCTGGTTCTGTTTACAGCACCATGATGGTCGCATCCGTAATTGGCGAAATCACGGGAACGCACATTGGTAGCGTGTATTCGTCATCGCCATACTGGCGTATCACCCGGCGTGATGGTATGGGGTGCTATTGGTTACACGTCTCGGTCACCTCTTGTTCGCATGGACGGCACAGTGGCCGTTACATTTCAGTAGTGTTACGACCCTTCATTCGATCCCTGCAAAACCCTACATTTCAGCAGGATAATGCACGACCGCATGTAGTAGGTCCTGTACGGGCCTTTCTGGACACGGAAACTGTTCGACTGCTGCCCTGGCCAGCACATTCTCCAGATCTCTCACCAATTGAAAACCTGTTGTCAATGGTGGCCGACCAACTGGCTCGTCACAATACGCGTCACTACTCTTGATTAACTGTGGCATCGTGTTGAAGCTGCATGGGCATCTGTTCCTGTACACGCCGAGGCGTATCAAGGCCTTTATTACGGTCAGAGATGGTTGTTGTGGGTACGATTTCGCACGATCTATAAAATTGCGTGAAAATGTAATCACATGTCAGTTCTAGTAAATATATTTGTCTAATGAATACCCTTTTATCATCTGCATTTCTTCTTGGTGAAGCAATTTTAATGGCCATTAGTGTAATTACGATATGACAGCACTGCCTCCCCATGTGCAACACGAGTCATATGAGTAAACTTACTGAGTTTTTCTCTTTCTCTGATTGCGAAAACGTACCTTATTTGCTCGTTTAGTGTGTGTTTCCTATTTAAATTGGTGCTATGTGTTAATTTTATAATATGTTTTTACTTCGTATTTATTCCACTATGGGAGCGTTGTTTAAGACTGCATCGTCCCAGATCGAGTGAGGAGGGGGAGTATTGTGTACAAATAGAGCTTCGAAGGAATTAATTACGCATACTCTCCTGTTTGCTTTTCCATTTTTTTTAAATTCCGTTGTACAAGCCTCTAGATGCTCAACAGGTACTGAGCATCTGCCGTCGTGTCACCCTTCACACGAAGGAGTCACTGGCTGCGGCGATATGGAGTGGGAAGTGGTCAGCGCCGTGCACTCCCGGCCGTTGTGTGGGTTTTAGTGGCCGGAGCCGCTACTTCTCGATCAAGTAGATACAGTTGTCAGTTGCACCTCGCTTGCCTACAGCACGCGATAGACCCATGATCCATCCAAGTGCTACCCTAGCCCTACAGCGGTTAATTTAGCCGGTCTACTGCCAACCACTGTCCACTGCGGCACGGCTATTTGCCCCAATATATATATATATATATATATATATATATATATATATATATATATATTGTGTGTGTGTGTGTTTTTTTTTTTTTTTTTTAAAGACGACTGGCTCATCGCCAAAGGTATTGAGTTGCTAAGAAACCTCATAGCCTGTAGATCACGTTATGGGCGGAATGGGTGAGAAATTGCTACAATACAATCGTGTTCTGATTGGCTGTCCCGACCTCTGTGTAAGATCCTATGATTTTTTTAAAATAATAAGTATAATTTATAATATAAATTATAAATATTAGATAAACTGTTCTGTAATTAATGTGTTTACATGAAGCTTTATTACGGTATGTTTTGTTTTAAGATACAATTAAATGTAAATGTTCTTGAAATTGCGCTACGCGCCAAAATTGATTGTGCGCGGGACTAGACTGACAGTGTGACAGCTAAGATGTCATATGACATCTTAGCTGAAACTATCAAAATACGCAGTATTATCAAAATCTTTTTGACAGTTTATATATGAACATCTAGACACATACGTAACTTGATAATGGCAGTATTAGCCGAAACGGATCTGTAGTGGTGAAAATAAAAAATACTCAATAGCAGTGATTGGTTTAATTATAATAACATATAAAAATACCTTTAGCTTATACTCAAACTTAATTTAATCTTCGGCCGCGAAGTCGCGTTCTAGAATTCCATAAAGATGACTGCACAATTTGATGTTTGCTGCTACAGAGTTCTTGTGAGACTGAATCAGTGAGAAATACTCACAAGAGACTAAAGAAGCTGTAGGCAGATGACGCTGTTGACCGCAGTCCAGTTAGTGGTTGGGCAAACAGATTACCCGGTGAAAGTTGGCTCGCCAGCACTCGAGATCTTCCAGGCAGAGGCAGCAACAGCTTTACACAGACTCCTGATAAGGACTTCGTAACATTTAAACTAATGTTGGATGTCAACAAACTTCGCTTCTTCAGAAACGCTTTTCTTCCCATAGCCAAAATATACGACAACAAATATAGGCCAACAAAATGACAATCGATTAAAAGTAATCGAGAATGACGACAACATCCAGAGATAACCACACAGTCGTGATTACCGTTGGCGCCCTCTATGCTCTCTATAAATGCAATGGCCGCTCCAGCCACATTGGCAGTAGTCGGAAAACCTCAGACGATGTCACCCGCAGATGGAGACGAAACGTCAGGAAGAAGAAGTTGTATGCATGGACCACGGCCTTTCAGCCCGGAAGTTATATCTAAACAAAAGGGACGACTTAAGGAAGAATATGAAACGGATTTGTACCTGCAGGAAAACTGAATGGCCGGCCGTAGTGGCCGAGTGGTCTGCGGCGTGCCAGTCACAGTCTGCACGGCCGCTGTGGTCGGGGGTTCGAATCTCCTCTCGGGCATGGATGTTTCTGTCGTCTTTAGTATAAGCTAGTTCATAAGTATTTTGTAAGTTTAGGGACTGATGACCCCCATAAGCTCTAATAACATTTGAAAACTAAATTGTGAAAGACCTAATAACGTGAAAATCAAAATGGTTTAATCACTAAAATAACATTATATACCCTCTAGACATGTGAAAGACTTCATAACGTGAAAATCAGTTTGAATAGTTTAATCACCAAAATAACATTATATACGCTCTAAACATGTGAAGTTTCATTTCATTTCTCTCTCCCACTTCTAGGTGGTTCATTTTAGTCAGGTTGTATGTAATGGAGGCCATTTATTATAAAGAGTTGTTTTGTGGTACCCAGAGGTGAACGTAGTAGAAAAACCGCACTGCTTTTTCCCAGGAAAGTGAAGGATCTTTGTCGATCTAGGTATTTCATAGCCGCCTCCAGACGACATTTACTAACAACACTGAACACCTCCCAGAACTGCGCTGCACGAAGAAGCTGGACAATAGTAGCTCGAATTATATAAATACAGCAACATTTATACTCCGCAAACCAACTAACGGTGTGTGGCGAAGATTACTGCTTTCGTATTCTGTTCGCATACGGCTCGTGTAAAAAATTACTGCAGGTATGTCTCCATGTGGGCTCTAATTTTTTCTCGTGGTAGAGATGTACAGGTAGAAGGAAGCAGTATAGTGGTTGACTTTTCAAGAAAGTATGCTCTTCTTTGACAGAAGCCTCTACCGTGATATAGTGTGTCTCTTCTAGTCCATTCAATGAAGGAAAAATACGGAGGAAAATAGTGTAGTCGTAAATTTTTGTACAGTGACAGGGAAGACCGTCATGGACGACATGTTAAAAGTTTCGACCTCTGGGGTGTGAGCTCGAGCGTGAGTGGGCGTTTAAAGGTACACGCCATACGTTTTTGTCAAATGACTAGAAAACCATGATCTCTAGCAAAAATGTACAACATACAAAATTAAACTGCAAAAAATTTACAACAAAAAAGTTCATCCTCATAATTTCTCTAGGTTCAATATTTTGCGAGATACGGGAGGAGCAAAATCAGCAAATTCTGAAAAACCGATAATTTTCTGCTAGACTGCTAAAATTGAAGTAGTTTGCGATCGAATAAAAGTGCCAATCGACACCTAATAGCCTCATGTAGTCTTTGCGCATATATCGTGCGCTTGTGATACGATATAAGTGGTGTCAGCTCCAGTTCTCTCCAGTGAGTATGCGCAAGGTCTATATAGTGTTTGTGCTTACATAATTAATTTATTTTCAGTCTATTACTTGAGTACTGTTGGTGAGTGATTTTTCTCGTTTAAGGCATCTGTGCAGAATGGCTCAGAGGTGTTTAGTTTGTGAGTGGGGAGTTGTTAGTGATATCTGAAACATTGGGGAAAAAGTAATTAGTGGAGTAGTTCTTGCAAGTAATTCAAGAAAATTTGCGAAAGCTCAAGGTATTCTAAACAAGAATCGCAAGTTTTCGAGGAAAGACTACACAAGAAAATCCAGTTAAAAAACTTCAGCGCGCCACTCTTTCAGAGCAACAGCGTTCACCTTTTCGTGATTCCCCACATTTGTGTGCGGCTGAAGTGAAATTTGGTTTTAAATGTTTTGTGCGGAAGCTATAGGCGAAGTTGTCATTTATTCACCTACGAAAACTGAGTTACGATCTGTGGTTAGGAGAGAAAGGTGAGTGGGGAGAGACTCCATTCTAAGACACATCCATTCAGTGAGGAATCTGCTTACTCTGTATATCATGATTTATGTAAAACGTTATTTATAACCTCTGACATACGTCAAGAAAAAGAAGATGAAGATATTTCTGTAGCAACGGAAGAGATATTTAATTACATCGAAGTAAGTGATTCAGTTCTTCGAGGACGAGTTGTTGGAACAAGTGTCAGGAAGAACACCCCATACAGAGACACCCAGGGAGAGATTGAGAGATAGGTATGGGGATCGAATAACTTTTATCACAGTTCGAAGAAGGAAGACTGTTGTGTGCTTTGTAGAGCATTTGTAAAATGACATGTTGATCACAGTTGTTTACTTTATTAACTGAAAGCTATCGGTTTCGGTTAATGTACCATTCTCAAGCGCCAGCAGAGCTTAGCCAGTTGCTGGCTCTTGAGAATGGTGCATTAACCGAAACCGGTAGCTTTGAGTTAATAAAGAAACCAGCTGTGGTCAACATGTCATTTTACAAATATTTAAAAGCTCTTAAATCCCACCTTTTCACTTTCCTTTGTAGAGCAGGTGAAAAAGATTTGAATAGCCGGCCGCGGTGGCCGAGGAGACTGAGGCGCTCCAGTCACGGTCTGCACGGCCACTACGGTCGGGGGTTCGAATCCCTCCTCGGGCATGGATATTTGTGCCGTCTTTAGTATAAGGTAGTTGATAAGTAGTTTGTAAGTTTAGGGACTGATGACCCCGTAGTTAAGTCCCATAAGCTTAACAAACATTCGAACATTTGAGATTTGAATAGTTTGTGGCGTTCTTCCAGATGCAATTCTAAACAAGCTGAATGGGACATAATAGTAGCTGTAGCTGGGAAGATATTGAATCAGTAACATATGACAATTGCATCTTGTGAGGAATTCTGCACGGGAGCCGAAGAATCGGTACCTTGTTCCCTCTAGGGTCGATGGATTGCATCACGGCAAAAAAAGAGCAAAATATAATATTGGAAAGAAGCTAACATCCATATCACATGCTATCATTGCTGTCATTCGTTTTGATATGGGTTGCTCTTCCTGACACTTGTTCCAACAACCCGTCCACGACAACTGCCAGTAGTCACTTAGTTCGATGTAATTAAATATCTCTTCCATTGCTGCAGAAATATCTTCTTATTCCAGACGCAATATTTATCTTGACGTAGGTCCAGACGTTACAAAGAAACTTCTTTTAGCAATCCTCATACTGTATATGCAAGATCCATCACTCAATGGATACGCCTTAGGATGGTGTCTCCCCCACTCACCTTTCTCTCCTGAGCACAAAAATGTTCAAATGTTTGTAGAGCTTATGGGACTTGACTACGTTGTCATCAGTCCCTAAACTTACAAACTACTTATGAACTAGCTTATACTAAGGACGGCACAAATATCCATGCCCGAGGGGGATTCGAACCCCCGACCGTAGTGGCCGTGCAGACCGCAACTGGCGCGCCTCAGTCCCCTCGGCCACCGCGGCCGGCTCCTGAGCACAGATCGTAATTGAATTGTCGTAGGTAAAGCAGAGAAGATTTTAATCTTTCCGACGCAAATCAATGGACTTTTTCTTTTGTTTGTCATAAGACACTTCGTCTATAGCTTGGAACGAAAGAAACACTCAGATTTAAAATCAAATTTGACTTCAGCACAGCGCAAATGTGGGGAATCACGAGAATTTGTAGGCTGTTGCTCTGAAAGAGTGGCGCTCTGAAATTTTTAACTGAATGTTTTCTTCTGTTTTATTTCATGTAAGACATATGAACATTGTATTCTTGTTCAGAAAACCTTGAACTTTACCAGTTTTTCTTAATTTACTTGCATAAAGTAATCCACTAATTCTTCCCCCCCCCCCCCCCCCCAATGTTTCAAATGTCACGGCAACATCACACTCACAAACTAAACACCTCTCAGCCGTTGTTCAAAGATTCATTAAACGAGAAAAATTAGTCACTAATTGTAAACACGTACTCAAGTGATAAACTGAAGCCGCGGTGGAGTGGCCGAGCGTTCTAAGGCGCCTTGCTGCGGAGCGCGCGGTTGCTCGCCGTCGGGGGTTCCAGTTATTCCTCGGGCATGGGTATTTGTGTTGTCCGTAGCGTAAGTTACTTTAAGGTAGTTGTTGTTTGTAAGCCTAGGGCCTGATGACCGACCCAGTTAATTTACAAACATTTGAACATTTGAATACACTGAAAATAAATTAGTTATGTAAGCACAAACATTATAAAGACCTCCCAGGTACTGACTGGAAAGAACTCAGGCTGACACAGAAATGCTCTCCGGCTGTTGTGTCTGCCTGTCAGGCGCCAGACGGCGGTTCTCACAGCAGAGGGAGGCTCTCGGCCACTCTGACAAGGATGGGGCCTCTCCACGCCCGCACCAACGTGGTGACCAACTCAGTAGTTCTACTGTCACCTCCGTATTCGCTAGTTTTGCTAAGGTGGATCACGGGGTGTGGGAGCCGCGATGTTATCCGTACGTGTGGCCACGATCACCCATTAAGACGTTGCATCTGGAGATAGTAGTGGTCGAAAGGAATACGAAGGGTAAAGGTATATAAGGGCAGAGGAAAAAAAATGCCAAGGCAAGTGCCAAGGGAAAAAGAGCCTCTGCGACAGTGGGGTAGGTTGCACGGGCAGTATCGAAATGCTATCAGATCATGCAAGGTTTGGTAATGTTAGTAAAGGGTATATCTCGGTACCATTAACTTTGCTAGATTTGTCATAAAGATTCAGTCCTGTTAATGCGAGGTTCTGCTGTAGCTAAGCTTCTGCGAAGACTCTGAGTCGGCTGCGGCAGTATACTTGTAAACAAATGTTTCAAATGTTTGTTAAGCTTATTGGACTTAACTACGGGGTCATCAGTCCCTAAACTTACAAACTACTTATGAACTACTTACGAACTAGGACGGCACAAATATCCATGCCCGAGGGGGGATTCGAACCCCCGACCGTAGTGGCCGTGCAGACCGTGACTGGAGCGTCTCAGTCCCCGCGGCCACCGCGGCCGGCTATACTTGTAAACATAGCCAAGTTTGTCAAGCTAGTTAGACAGTTCGGTCATGGAACTGGCCAAATATGTAGGACTGTATAGCTCTGTTTGTGTTCAGTGCGTTGAATATGGTTTCCCTGCTTTGCCTGCCGGCTGCGGTGGCCGAGGGGACTGCGGTGCGCCAGTCACGGTCTGCACGGTAACTACGGTCGGGGGTTCGAATCCCGCCTCGCATGGATATTTGTGCCGTCCTTAGTATTAGCTAGTTCATAAGTAGTTTGTAAGCTTAGGGACTGATGACCCCGTAGTTAAGTCCCATCAGCTCTACAAACATTTGAACATATGATTTGAGTTGAAGATGCCTTCTGCATTATTGTCTTCCAGATCTTTTTGAAATTGTAGCTCTCATAAAGGGTCCCCTATGATTTCAATGACGTCCCGGTTTTTTTTCCGTTATCAGAACAAGCCTTCATCTGAAAGAGCCCTTTAGTATAGCCATTTTTTTTTGCTTGCTTTTCTGCAGGGGTTCGCCATATTAATCGTGTTTGTGAGTTGGTGGTCCCTATGACCGTAGGTGGTTAGTCTCTGAGGAGAAGTGTTTTTGGTCGCTTATGTTTCCACCTATGGTTGTGATCGTAGTTCCCCAAGCGTAATATGAAAGGATTATTCGAGTGTCTCGAGTGTCTTGAGTTTCTTGAATACCACCGAGAGTCGCTCTAGGCGGTATTCATTGTGAAGATCCACGGTGCATGTGTATCGTGGAGCGTTGCTTATGATGGGTAGTACCTTGTTCTGTATGAGCTACAGGCGGTGTAGCCGTGTTGGCGCCGCGTATGTCCAGCACGGAACACCGTACGTCATCAGAGGTCTAATATGTGTCGTGTAGATGTTCCTCGACACCCGGCTAATCAGTTTGCTTTCCCTGTTGATCATTGGGTAGATTTGTTTGAGCCTCGCGTTTGCTCGGTCATGTGCTGTATGTGGTCCCCCCATGTGAGTTTCCGGTCCAGCCAGACACCGAGGTACTTGACTTTCTCACGGAAACGTATTGGGCATGCATGTAGAGTAATTGGTGTGCAGTATTGGTGTTTGCGCAGTAATTTCCGTCTGCGGAGTAATTTACGCTCTTGTCGACGTTTACTTTAATACGCCAATTCTCCAACCAAGGTTCGGCAGTTCTGAGTGCAGTATGTAGGCTTGAATTAATGTTTGATGGCTTCCAATCTTGCGCCATGATGGAGGTGTCATCTGCGTAGATTGCATTCATTGTGGATTGAAGATCGTTAATGTAGATGTTAAACAAGAGGGGCCCCAGGATGCTGCGTTGGGGTACACCGGCTAGAATACCTTGTCGTGTAAACTGTTTGCCCTGCACGTTAGTGTTGAAGCTTCTGTTGGAGAGATATGAGTGTATGAGATGCACGAGTACGTCAGGAAACACGGCGTCAATAGGTTTGTGTATAAGGCCGTTGTGCCAGAGACGATCGAAAGCTTTCTCGATGTCTAGGAACACCGCCACGGTGGCTTTGTTTTTGTTGTAGCCGTCTGTTATGTGATCAACTACGCGGAGGAGTTGTGTTGTAGAATGGTGATTCCTAAATCCGAATTGCTCCGGTCTTAGGGTGTCATTGGTGATGCAGTGCCACACTCTACTCCAGTCTACCAGCCTGCCTCCACATCACGGTTTAGGCGTCCAGCCCCATTCCCTTCCCTCATACCAAATCACAAGTGCACAATGTACCCCCTAAGACTACATGAGGCTATCAGCTGTCGATTTTTTATTCGATCAAAACTACTCCAGTCGACCTTGCATTTTCGTTGTATAGCATAAAATATCGTTGTTTTTTTTTTTTTTTTTTTTTTTTTTTTTTTTTTTTTTTTTAAGAATTACTTAATTTTGCTTCTCCCGTATCTCTCAAAATACTGATCCTAGAGAAATTAAAAAGGTGAACTTTTTTGTAGTAAATTTTATGCAGTTTAATTTTGTACCGTTGTCTTTTTGTGGTAGAAATCACAGTTTTCAAGTTATTTGAGGAAAACGTAAAGAGTGTACCTTTAAACGAGTGGAGCTGTATTTGATCTTCTGGTGTCTTTACTAACCGATAAACGACAGCATCAGGTTGGATCGCGTAACTAATGAGGAGGTACTAATCAGAATTGGAGAAAAAAGGAATTTCTGGCATACCTTGACTAAAAGAAGGGATCGATTGGTTGGACACATTCTTACATCAAGGAATTGTGAATTTAGCGCTGGAGGGAAGTGTGTGGTGTAACAATCGCACAGGGAGATCAAGAGATGAATGTAGTAAGCAAATTAAAATGGATGTAGGTTGCCGTTCTTATGTGGAGATGAAGAGGCTTACTCAGGATAGAGTAGCTTCAGTCTCCGGACTGAAGAACAGAGTAACAACAACATCCGTGCACTGTCTAGGAAAGCTGGTCAGATTGTTTCCTATATCGTTTATAAGGATTAGGAACATCAGAAGCTTTGTGGAACGTAAGATATAGCTTCCCGTCAATTAATCCGTATTATGTCCCTTCCAACAGGAAATCACGAATTCAATCGCACAACTGAGGCGATATTTTATCACCACGGAATTTGATTTGAAGCCGCTTGTGAGGAACTGTATCAAAAGGCTTTAGGAAATCTAAAAATGTAGAATGATTTTAAGCACTCATCACATCATGTGAGTAAAAAGTTAGCTGTATTTCACAACAAGGATACTTACAGAATACTTGTTGACTATGCGTCGGTAGATGGTGCTTTTCAAGGTAGTTCATAATGTTCGAAACATGCGTATGTTCCAAAGTCGTTCTGCAAACAGACGTAATGATATAGGTCTGTAATTTTGTGGATCACTCCTACTACGTTTCTTGAATATTGGAGTGATCTGTGTAACTTTCAAATCTTTCCGAACGGATCTTTAGCTGAGGAAGCACATTGTGCTAGGGTTGGTTCCCTAGGAAACCAGTATGTAACATGATTCGCTAATGCTGTTGTTACGATCTTCAGTCCATAGACTGGTTTGATGCAGCTCTCCACACTACCCTATACTGTGCAAGCATCTTCATTTGAGAATAACAACAGCAACCTACTTCCTTTTGAACATTGCATGAACATTCTTTAAAACGAAGTAATTGGTATACAATCTGGTCTGAAAGTCATGATTTTGTTTAGTGATTTAAATTGCTTTATTGGTCTTTCCCCTCACTATTTACACCGTCCTCTTCCCCTAAACATGCCGTATGATCGTTTAAAGCACAAATGCACCTTACTTTATTAAATAACCACATCATCTTCATCCACAACAGACATGTCATATATCAGAAAGATTGTTGGTGAAGGTTAAGTCGACTCTGTAAGAAAGTACGAAATTAACACAGTAGGATCTCACAGATACAAATTCCCGGAATAGGCAACCCGCGCGTCAGCAGAACTAAACATTCTATTGTTAATTTTCATAAAATAATAGTTCAGTTGCTACTATTGTAATACCTACATGTTTTCGCCCTCGTTTTGTTTACTAATTTACTGCAACATATGAGGTTAATTAAAGCTAACTCTGTTATGTTGACTCTGTATCCCACAGATACAACGTCAACACCAATGTTCCTCCTAGTGACGCGACCATTGCAGTGGAATACCGAGGTAATATCGGCTGCAGTTTCAGGAAAGCAGTGACTGAAGTCCCATCGTCATGGACGATATACACGTCAAGGATAACAAGCTTACGGTGTAGATGTTCACTGTATTTACAATAAACTTTAGCAGTCAACTTATTAGGGCCTGTTTATTGGTCCGTGAGGTACCGCTGCTTGATGTGGTAAATTTTTACAATTTTAACATTATTGTACCAAGGATCTATGGATCTTATAGCCATGCCATGACTAATGGTATCGTTCTGCCGATGATTGTGTATCGAATCACGGGGGCTGTCTATCTTACGATGTAATTTGGCGGTCCGTATTCTAACACCCTCCATGATGGTGTCGATGTTCAGTGCATTGTGATGGCCCACTATCCCGGTGTAGCGACTTGTCCGTAGGACCGTGTTCTGCAAGATTTTGTGCCAACGTATTTGGGAAGAGCTGGCTAATCTTCGCACTGAACTGCCGTACAGTATTTTGAAAAGGCGAAGCTTCGCTGTGATGCTACTGAACTTTCGAACAGACGTAACGCATTCCAAATTGTCAAGCCTACACGATTTCATAAACTGGTGTTCTACTTATTGTTTCGTATCAGCAAACAGGGATAGTTATAATGTTCACAATTTACTATTTACTGATACAGGGTGTCCAGAAAAGGGCTCCCTGATTTCAAAATTAAATATCTCGAAAACAAAGATCGATAGAGGAATGCAGTAAATTGTATGTTTATTGTGATGTATACAGCAGTTTGAAATAATAGTTACAAAAGCTGCTAACAGATGGCGCTGTACGCCGTACAGCTCATATCAGCATACATACGTGAAATTAATCGTATGAAAACACTCTTTGAAAACAATCACATCACAATGTTTTCAAAATGTTCACCATTGGCACTACAGAGGTGGCAGAAACGAAGAATGAAATTCTTCGTAGTGTCTCAATCGAAATGGATTCACATGCCACAGAGATCGCCGACTCAAGCTCGTCCAGCGTGGCGGGATGCTTCGGGTAGACCATGTCTCTCACTGTGCACAGGGAGTCAAATCCGGCGAATATGGAGGCCAATCCACGCCTGCATCAGTAAATGACTCGATTCCCGAAGTATTCCTCAAGAAAGCGAAATACTTGTTCGGTCCGATGTGGTCGGGCTCCATCTTGCATAAACCATTCAGTACCTGGTAGATCCTCTAACGCTTGCTGTGCGGCGACAAATTGTTTCAAAATTGCAACGTAACGTGCAGCCGCGGTGGAGTAGCCGAGCGGTCTAAAGCGTCTCGCTGCGGAGCGCGCGGTTGCTCGCCGTGGAGGTTCGAGTCCTCCCTGGGGCATGGGTGTGTGTGTTGCCCATAGGTTAGTTTACCTAGGTTTAAGTAGTTTGTAACCTACGGACTGATGACCACGCAGTTTGGTCCGATAGATTTACAAACATTTGAACATTTCGTAACGTGCACCATTGACCGTTTCTCGAATGAAAAAAGGGCCAATAATGCCTCTGATGCATACTGCAGTCCACACAGTAACTTTAGGAGTATACAGTGGTTTCGCTTCACACCAATATGGCTTTTCGGAACCAGAAAATCGTCAGTTCTGTTTATTCACGTGTCCATTCAGTTGTAAGTGTGCTTCATCTGTAAACCAGATGCAGCCAACATCAAATCCTTCACTATCAATCATTGTGAGGATCTGATTAGCAAAGCCAACCCTTTGTTGCACAGCTCGTACGGGTACGGCCTGGTGCGTTCGAATTTTGAATGGAAACATGTGTAGGCTCTTTCTCAGTATTTTCTGCGTGCTGGAACGCTTCAAACCAGTCTCAGATGCTATTCTACGGACGGATGACATTAGATTCCGCTGAATAATTCCAGAAACTGTGGCGTTATTTTTCGGCGTAACTGCGATTTGCTTGCGGCCAACATGCCCCACTAGATTATCAATTACGATGCCTGTTCGTTGAAATTTTGCGAAGAGCGTACGAATGGAACATTAAATCGTGCTTGAAAACTTCTCCTTGTTGCCGTAGGACTCTCTTCTAACCTGTGCTACTCTAGCACCAGAAAAACGCGTTGTTCAATAGAATTCATGATTTTAATCTCTTCCTTCGGTACGCTAAGCTTCTTTCACGTTTCAATAGTGGAACTGATCGCTCTGGACTTCGGATCACTATTTATACTAGGCATTACGTATGGCGATTACAGCGCCATCTGTTGGCAGCTTTTGTAACTATTATTTCAAACTGCTGTATAAACTTCTTACAGCTTTCACAATAAACATACCGTTTACTGCATTCCTCTATCGATTTTTGTTTTCGACATATTTAATTCTGAAATCAGGGAGTCCTTTTCTGGACAGCCTGTAGTTTATAACGTGTAGGATACACCACCTAGCAACAAGCAGTGCACTGGGAGAGTGGCTGGTGAGAAACACGTCGGTGGAGCAGAGTGGTAAACAAGTGAGCAGCGAGTAGACGATGGTCGGCAGGTGGCGCCCGCGGCCGTTCAAGGCCAGGCCAGGCCAGCAGTCAGAGCAGAGCAGACCGGCTCCTCCCTCTCATAACAGCCAGAAAGCCGACCAGCCGGTTACTCGGCTGCACACCGCCGCGCCGCGCCGTGACCGTGACTCGCTATTTCCGCTGCCACACAGGCATTGCAACGTAACAGGCGACAAGCGCGCTATCAATCTCTGGTAACGCTACTGCAACAACACGTATGCACGCAGTGGCGTAACTGTACCATCTGAGACCCGTGGCTAATTTATCTGGAGGCCCTGCCCTCAAAGTAAAATTACCATTGTATTGATTTTTTTTATCTAATTCCCATACATTAGGCTACTTATTTCTGACAATGATTATGAAAAACAGTAAAAATCAAATCCTGGTATGACAAAATTTTTCGATGAGTGGGAATCGAACAACACTGAAAATTATTTAATCCACGTAAGATTTGTAATCGACATTTTAATAGCAAGTTATTTAGTCTCTACGTCCTTCAGAATTCTATTTCAATGTCGTCATTATCATCACTAAACCCTGCCATCTGCAGTTATTATCTCTTCGCCTGTATGTTACACGTATTCGAGGCTTCAGTGTGCTTGGAACATGTTGGTCAGCCAGCACACTTCAGTTGTTGTTTTTGTATTCTTCAGTCCGCAGACTGGTTTGATGCAGCTCTGCACGCTACCCTCTCCTGAGAATACGTTCGGCAACCTACATCCGCTTGAATCTGCTTACTGTATTCGTCCCTCGGTCTCCCTCTACGATTTTTACCCCACACACTTCCTTCTAATGATAAGTTGACAATTCCTTTATGTCTCAGAATGTGTCCAACCAATCTATTCGTTCCCTTAGTCAGGATATGCAAGAAACGTATTTTCTCCCCAATTCGGTTAAGCACCTCCTCATTAGTTACGTGATCTATCCATCTAATTTTCATCATTCGTCTGTAGCACCACATATCAAAAGCTTCTATTATATTTTTGTCTGAACTCCTTATCGTCACGTTTGACTCCCATACAATGCTACACTCCGGACAAATGCTTTCAGAAAGGACTTCCTAACATTTAAATTAATATTGGATGTTAACAAGTATCACTTCTTTAGAAACGTTTTTCTTCCCATAGCCATTCTGAATTTAATATAATCTCTACTTCGGCTATCAGAAGTTACTTCTACCCAAATAACAAAACTCATCTACTACTTTTATTGCCTCATTACCTAATCTGATTCCTTCGGCATCGCCTGATCGTTTGAGATTACATTCCAATACCCTCATTTTACTCTTTTTAATGTTAGCCGGCCGAGCGGCCTACGGCACGCCAGTCCACAGTCTGCACGGCCGCTACGGTCGAGGCTTCGAATCCCCCCTCGGGCATGGATGTTTGTGTCGTCTTTAGAGTAAGGTAGTTCATAAGTAGTTTGTAAGTTTAGGGACTGATGACACCCCAGTTAAATTACTTAACAAACTTAACAAACATTTGAACATTTTTTGTTAATCTTATATCTTCCTTTAGTACACAGGTCAAGAAGCACATTAAGTCTACCACGGACTCAAGTTCTGCTCATTGTAATGCCGCTCACTTCTAACCGAGTTCGTTGGTAGCAATTCCTACTAACAGATTTTATTTTTATTTTCTTATTACAGAAACTCGAGTTTAAGCTTCAATTACAAGTGATCAGTCTATTGTAAAATAAGTTATACCAATATCTTACTTGTTTTATTCTAGTATGTAGTATATGGCGCAATTTGGTTTTGATTGAACTGTGGATTGTGTGATTTTGGAAGTCTACACTAGGAACATTCAATTTTACAGCCATATAGGTCGAAAAACATTTGACCAATTTTAACGAAATTTTAATAGGTTATAACTACATGTTTTCATAGTTGAAACGTCAAGATACAGAAGTTTTTAATCAGCCAAATAGATGATCTTGTGGTTTTCCTTAAGTGACGTTTTCTCAGCCCAAGATAAGCATATAACAGTAAGAGTGGGTCTCGCAAAACACAAACCAAACTGCACCTTTAATTCCGGCGCTATAAACATAATACACTCAAGAGTTCCTAGCCTCTTACTATTTACGTCAAGGAGACACACCACTGGCAGCTCGAAATGTAATGCGTTGCCAACCCAAGCACTCTACGAAAGAGCCGCCGACGCCTCCCCTGTCGGTGATGTAGACAAAATGATCATTTTCTTACGCTTGACGAGGGCGCTACTTTCGCTCGAAGTGTCAGATGTGAAGGCAACGCAACTTGGCTTTATTATCAATCGAAAATTCTGTGTCTCGTAACGTGGACATTGATGTTGCCATTGCCACTTTTGCTGAACAGAAAGCACGAAAGAAGAACTTCTAATAAATAAGAATAAACATTTGGCAAGAATTTGTTAACAATACCTACCATCTCATACTAAAATTCACTAACGTCGGCGCAATTTTTTAACAGAATTAATCCTTTCATTATCTTTTGTAATAAACGCTAGGTTCCTCTAGTGTTCGTCGCCTCTTTGGTCGGGAGCCCCCTTCGGGTCGGGGTCCATGGCATTTTGCCTACTCTGCCACCCTATTGTTACGCGACTAAATACACGGATTACAGGGTGATAGTTAAACTTTCAAAACGCTGAAAAATAACACCACTGGTCAGAATGATGTCAAATGTTTGGCAGTTGCAGTTGTTATTCTTTAATATTCACAGAATATATGACAATAACTGCGATTGGGCAAAGCTGAAAATGTGTACCCAGCCGGGATTCGAACCCGGGTCTCCTGCTTTCTAGGCAGTTGCGCTGACCCCTACAGCACTGGGGACACAGTCATCACCGCACCTGCAACGACTACCTAAGCACGCCTCCCGTCAGATACAAATTCCCAGCTTCTCCCTGCCCACAGTACTCAAACTCGTAGTTATGAAACTATTTCCCGTAAGAGTAAGGGCTTAAAACTTGCCCACCCCTCCTCACTAACGATAGGATCATTGCCCGTCACCGGCATATTATATATACACACGTGGTGTCTGTTCTGAAAGAACAGACGTCACTTCTGATCCTGCAGTTGTTATTCTTTAATATTCACAGAATATATGGCATCAACTGCGATTGGGCAAAGCTGAAAATGTGTACCCAGCCGGGAGGGCTGGGAATTTGTATCTGACGGGAGGCGTGTTTAGGTAGTCCTTGCAGGTCCGGTGATCACTGTGTCCCTAGTGATGTAGGGGTCAGTGCAACTGCCTAGAAAGCAGGAGACCCGGGTTCGAATCCCGGCTGGGCACACATTTTCAGCTTTGCCCAATCGCAGTTGATGCCACATATTCTGTGAATATTAAAGAAGAAAAATAAACAGTTTGAAAATTAATCGAAAGATGGCGCTGTAATCATCATAATATGTGGTCGACTATATATGACAAATGAATCATACAACAATGCCTAAGGTGTAAGTTAGACTTTAAACAAACTGTACTGCTCAGTGTGTATGAATGTACAAGTGTGATACTATTAGTTACGTAAGCCCAACCACCTAGATTAGGTCTTATCACATGGGATAGGAAAAATCTTTTTTTGATTGTCCCAAGGTCAAGAACCGCATAAAAAGCACCAATCGCATCGGCTTTTAATTGTCCTGAGGACAAAAACCGCATAAAAGCATCTATCAAAATGAAATCGGATTTTTAATTTCCTTGTGACTGGCTCAGGACATGTTCAATATGCAGTCCACCGTTTTCTGCATCAAGTTGAAATAGGGAAACAGCATGTTTCACAACTGATCGCAGTGTTTCCTGGGTCACGTTCGGATGTGTTGCGCAATTCGTGTCTTGAATGCAGCTAAGTTCGCAATCGGGACACTGAACACAACACACTCAAGTCAGATAGCCACAGAACCAAAAGTCACACGGAATAAGATCAGGTGATCGGGACGACCTCGGTATAGGGAAATGGCGCTTGATCCTAACATTTCCGAAATCGAGCTTCAGCATCTGCTTAACCCTTCATTTGGCAATGTATCTCTCAAGCAACATCAAAATTGCACCTGGTTTTCTGAAACATGTTTGAAGTTTCATCCTTGGATGGGCAACAGAGCTTGAAACTAACATTTAAGCTTTCCAATCACGTGATGTCTTTTACGAAAGGTTTAGCAATAAACTGAATCTTTAGCGGACACTCCAAGCATACGTTACTGAGGTACATGTTTGTTTCAATTTTTGACGATTTTTTTCGTGATACATGGAAAACTGCTTATAAAAGGGAAAGAGGAAACCTTGAAGTTCATTTATTGTGGAAAACTGTTGACGAGTCCTTATATAGGAAACTTAAAATGGACTTATCTTTATTGGGAAGAGGACGCTTGCTAGACCACTACAAAATGGGCAATAAGTCCAAAAGGAGAACGAATCAGCAGCTCTTGTACCAGTGAATGATGTACGGTAAGACAGATACGACAATACATTGTCACTTGGCCGAAAGGATACTTGACTGTAAAATGTAGAAATCATGAGATTGTTCTGAAGTTTGCACCAAAAAGATTTGTTTTCACACGTTTCACATGAAATATTCCAAAATACAATAATTTCTACAGTCGTAAGAACAACACTGTAGTACTGATATTGTACCACCATGCGAAATTTTTGGGCAATGTTACTTACAAACCAGAAACTATACTTTGATAAAAAAAAATCATATAAATCAGTTCACATGGCTCTACACTTTTAATTTAAGTAACATAATAATTTTTCTTCTCCTGATTTCTGTGTGTGCCAAATAAACGGTTAACTGGATTTTCAATGCTCAGGGGTTGACCATCTTGCATAAATCTGAACCCAGACACTCTCTTGGAGAGATGAAATGATGTTGTGCAAAAGACGCTCATAGCGCGGTGCAAGTAACAGGACTAGAAGCAGCTGTCTCTTCGAAAAAACATGGCCCTACGAAAAATGATAACGTAGACCCAAACCACACAATGACCTTTTCAAGATGAAGCGTTACTGGTTGATTTACGTGTGGATTTTCTGCTGCCCATATTCGACAATTCCGTGTATTGACATATACTACCACGTGGAAGTGGGCTTCGTCTGGCCACAACTTTCATGCGAACAAGAAAGTCTAAAGTGAAAGTCTCTCTTCCTGGCAGGTCAACAGAAATCAACTCGTGTACAAGGGTAATTTTGAATGGATAGCAAAGAAGGATGTTTCGTGGCATTTTACGGACCGTGATCATAGGTTTGTTCAATGTTTGGACAATTCTCCGTGCACTACACGTTTGCACAGCAGCAATAGTCTCTTCCTGCATTGCTGTGACCACTTTTTTCCACTGACGCGGAATCAATTAGTTTTATAGCCTCTACCAGGTTGCACACCAAAGAAACCCGTCTTTTAGTATTTCCGTATCACTTTTTCCAGACACACGGCAGCCATCGGACCAACGCTTTTTTTCAAACCCTTCAGTGCCCACAACGTCTGCAGAGCGACTTGTGCACAGTCATCATTCTTGTAAAACAGCTTTACAAGAAGAGCGCATTGACACAGTCATGCCGAACGTCTCAGACGCGAAATGAAGGAAAGCCGTGTACCAAGCGTGACAGGTGTTTTCATTTACTTATTACGACACAGTGGCGTAACTAGGACTTGGCTTTTGGGAGGGGGGATAGATCTGCTTGACGAGCAAAATTTTAGTCAGTTTCCAGACATATTACCATCTATCACTCCCGTTGAAGAAACTAATTCACTCCCATCCAATGAAAGCTTATGATAAAACACCCCAAGTTTCCAATCTTTACCTTTACCAGATTGCTGTTGTACGATTTCTTTTTTTTTTTCGGGATCTGGGGGGGGGGGGGTGTTCTATCACCCTCATCCCCCCCAATAATTACGCCACTGTTAGGACACATACAGTGTCAAAGTATTGATCAATTTTCACACCACTTTTCTTCTGCCATACGTTTCCCCTTCCTCCATAATATTCCGTTGCAATTTGACGTCATTTGATCAATGATGTTATTTTTACAGCGTTTTGAACGTTTAACTTTACTTATAATCACTTCGGGCAACCAATGTTTCTTGCCTTTTCATTTTTACTACTACTACTACTACTACTACTACTACTAATAATAATAATAATATGATGATGATGATAATTGTTGATATATGTGACAAGAATGGTGTATGTGTGTGACGTAAGGGGTTAGCACAACTGTCTACTAAACTGGAGACTAGTGTACGAATCCCAGACCAGGGATTGTTTATCACACAACTTTCCTGTAAAAATGACTCAATTAAACAGAAGTCTATAATAAAACCATGGGTTACACAAGGAATAAAGATAAGGGGAGGCATTGAATTAAAATTTGTGCTGTGGGTAGCCCACATTTCATTAGATTGGCCAAAACTAGCCGCCCAGAGGCGGCGTTTTAATCTCCCCGACGTTCTGAGGTTGGTTTTAGGAGACGATGCCGCTACGGTTGATAGTTTTGAATTTTACTCGTGCGAGTGGATTGTATCATTCTGTATGACTTTCTACGTTTTCCACTTGCCTAACCCCTTTAGGTAGGTGGCTTTATCATGTAATTAGAGTGACAGGATGTTGTGGTCGCCCGGCCAAGACTCTCTGGTATCCTCTTTACGCCTTTGTCTTCTTTTAACAGGTTTTTGTTTTTTTGACGTGCTAAATTCCTTGCTTGGTGAATTTTAACTCATTTTCTTTTACGACATTGTAGAGATTTCTATTGCGTTTTCTACGATTGTAACAAGGGACTGATATTTGCAAATGAATTTTAAAGGAGAGGAAGGAAGAAGGATTAGGAAGGAAAGGATTGCCAGTGGCTGCTTTAGGGCATTGAAATGAAACAATGGCGACAAGTGAAAATTTGAGCCGGACCGGGAATCGAACCCGGATCTTCCGCTTGGGACCAGCGGTCGCCTTAACCACTTGGTCATTCGCACTTGCCTCATGGCCGTCCCAAATTCCCACAAGTCGCACGCTATGGCTGTAGCGCCCCTATCGTCCATGCCCTCTTACACTCGCCATTTCGGATTCCCGTGCGAGGTCGAACGTATGACCGCATCTGCGGTGAAGTAATTGTAGCTGACGCCGTCGTCGCGTCTAAATACTTATTATTTTGGTGTGGTGTCTGTTCTTTCGGACCGTAAAAATAATAAGGGACTGATAACCGTAGTCGTTTAGTCCCTTTAAAACCCAAACCAACCAACTAACCAACTGATTGATGTACACCTTGAGCTGGAAATCATTGAATATTTTTATTTTTGCAAGGGGCGTCGCACATTCTAAAAGGTTGAAAAACACTGGTCTGTGGTGAAGAGATGCGCTACGCGCTAAACCCCTGCGGCCGTTTCTCCTGGAACACTTGCCTGCGCCGCTCGCTGTTTGCACACAAGGCAGGGGTCAGAGCGAGGCGGCGGCGCTGCCCCCAGCTCGCGGCGCGCCCGCTGACCTTGGAGGCACTGACCTGCGACATTTCGCCTCCGCTGTCTCTCTCTCTCTGCTGCCGGCATGTCCGGCACGCTACAGATCCCGTAACAGCCGCGGCCGGCGCAGCTGCCGCCCACTGTCGCTGCAAACACCCCCATCACTCTCGCATTACCACACGACTGGTCGGTCAGTCGGCCTCCTGCTGGTATAGACGTATCGACGCAAACAATTTCAGGGGATGATAGATAACTGCTATCATACGGTCTTATCAAAAATGTTGGTTTAAATTAGAATAATTGGACAGTAACCAATTACACTGAGACCGGGAACCCATGGTCCGAGACAAAATGAGGTGACAAAAAGTGACATGCAGAGATTCATCCGTCATTTGTTCAAATGTTCAAATGTCTGTAAATCTATCGGACCAAACTGTGTGGTCATCAGTCCGTAGCTTACAAACTACTTAAACCTAGGTAAACTAACCTAAGGACAACACACACACCCATGCCCCAGGGAGGACTCGAACCTCCAGGGCGAGCTACCGCGCGCTCCGCAGCGAGACGCTTTAGACCGCTCGGCTACTCCAGCGCAGCTGTCATTTGTATTTTTGATTTCTATGAGAAGGTTCTAGAGGACATTATCGCCGCACGAAAGGAATTAATGCTGAATGTTTGGAGCTAGACGTATAAGACAATCAATTTGCTAAATCTACATCTACATATATACTCCGCAATCCACCGTAAGGTGCGTGACGGAGGGTACACTGTACCACTACTAGCCATTTCCTCTCCTACTCCACTCACTAGTAGAACGAGGAAAAAAAAAGAATGTCTATATGCCTCCGCACGAGCCCTAATCTCTTTATCTTCTCTTTGTGATCCTTAGGCGAAATGTAGACGACAAGAAGATCGTTCTACACTCAGCTTCAAATTCCGGCCCTCTAAATTTCTTCAACAAAATTTCTAGAAAAGAACGTCGTCTTTCCTCCAGCGATCCTCAATTGAGTTCCCGGAGCATTTCCGTGACACTCGCGCATTGGTCGAACCTACCAATAACAAACCTAGCTGCTCGCCTCTGTACAGCTTTCATCTCTTACTTTAAACTAATCTGCTGCTGGTGCCAAACGCTTCACCAATACTCAAGACGTGGTCGTACAAGCGTTTTATACGCGGTCTCCTTTACAGGTGAAGTACATCTTCCCAAAATTCTCCCAATAAACCGAAGACGGCTGTCCGCCTTACAACTGTCCTTTGATGTTCGTTCCATTTCACATCGCTCTGCAATCTTACGCCTAGATATTTGAACGACGCGACTGCTTCAAGAAGCTCACAAGTAATGCTGTATTCGAACATTATGAGATTGTTTTTCCTACTCATGCGCATCACCCTACATTTTCCTACATTGAGAGCTAGCTTCCATTCTCCGCACCAACTAGAAATTTTGTATAAGTCACCCTGTTTACTATTACAGTCAATTAAAATTCAAACGTTCAAATGTTTGTAAAGGTAATGGTACTTAACTGCGGGATCATCACTCCCTAAACTTACAAACTACTTATGAACTAACTTATACTAAAGACAACACAAACATCCATGCTCGAGGGCGGATTCGAGCCAGCGACGCGAGAGGCCGCGCGATCCGAAACGTGGCGCTCCAGACTTCTCGGGTAGTCCCGTGCGGCTATCAATTAAAAACGAAACCCTCCCATACACCACAGCATCATCAGCAAATAGCCGCAAATTACAAGCTACTCTGTCCATCAGATCATTTATATAGATGGAAAATTATAGCGGTCCTATCACATTCCCCTGGGGCACGCCTGACGATACACTCGTCTCTGATGAACACTCGCCGTCGAGAACAACGTACTGCGTTCTATGACCTAGGAAGTCTTCCAGCCAGTCACAAACCTGTGAACCTATTCCATAAGCTCTTCGTTATAAATCTCCAGTGTGGCACCGCGTCAAATGCCTTTTGAAATCGAGAAAATCACAATCTATCTGTGGCCCTTCATCCATGGCTCGCAAGATGTCATTCAGAAATGGGCAAGCTGAGTTTCACACGACCGATGTTTCCTAAGCCTGTGCTGAATCACAGAAAGAAGCTTTTCCGTCTCAAGGAAATTTACTATATTCGAACTGAGAATATGCTCCAAAATTGCCGGCCGCTGTGGCCGAGGTGACTGAGGCGCTCCAGTCACGGTCAGTACGGCCACTACGGTCGGGGGTTCGAATCCCCCCTCGGGCATGGATATTTGTGCCGTCCTAGTTCGTAAGTAGTTCATAAGTAGTTTGTAAGTTTAGGGACTGATGACCCCGTAGTTAAGTCCCATAAGCTTAACAAACATTTGAACATTTGCTCCAAAATTCTACGGGAAACTGATGTCAATGATATTGGCCTGAAAATATGTGGGTCAGTTCTTTTACCTTTCTTATAAACGGGAGTCACCTGCGCTTTTTTCCAATCACATTGCGCTGAATTAAAGATTTGCGATAAATGCAATCTAAGTAAGGGGCTAATGTCGCAGAATACTCTTTGTAAAACCGAACTGGTATTCCATCTGGACCAGGAGACTTTTTCGTATTTAGCTCTCTCAGCTGCTTGCCTACACCGGAAATAGCTATTACTATATCCTCCATTTGCGAGGTAGTGAATTGATCAAATTATGGTACGTTTGAACGGTACTCCTGCGTGAAAGATTTCTCAAAGGTTAAATTTATAACTTCAGCTATGCGTTTGCTTTTTTCTATTACCACCCAATAATGATCAACGAGTGACTGGATAGTAGCCCTTCTCCCCCCTATGGGTTTTACACACGACCAGAGTTCCGCGTTCTCGGAAAAGGGTCACAGATCAATATTCCTGCAGGGGACTTCCAACTTTCACCAAGTTGATGTTCAAATGTTTGTAAAGCTTATGGGACTTAACTACGGGGTCATCAGTCCCTAAACTTACAAACTACTTATGAACTAGCTTATCCTAAGGACGGCACAAATATCCATGCCCGAGGGGGGATTCGAACCCCCGACCGTAGTGACCAAGTTGATGAGTCCATACCGAGTTGCTGCACTCCGCCGGGCGAAATACGTTAGGAATAGGTTCACTGATTTGTGACTGGCTGGAAGTCTTCCTAAGTGGTAGAACGCAGTACGTTGTTCTCGACGGCGAGTGTTCAACAAAGAAGAGTGTATCATCAGGCGTGCCCCAGGGGAGTCTGACAGGATCGCTATTATTTATATATGTAAATGATCTGATGGACAGACTAACATGTAAGGACAGTTGTTAGTAAGACGGGGAGCCGACTTCGGTTTATTGGGAGAATTTTGGCAAGATATACTTCATCTGTAAAGGAGACCGCGTATAAAACGCTTGTATGACCACGTTTCGAGTATTGCTCAAGTATTTTGGACCCACAGCAGATCAGTTTAAAGGAAGACATAGAAGCAGTTCAGAGGCGAGCAGCTAGATTTGTTAGATAGGTTCGAGCAATGCGCGAGTGTCACGGAAATACTCCGGCAACTCAATTGGGGATCGCTGGAGGAAAGACGACGTTCATTTCGTGAATTTCTGTTGAAATTTAGAGGGCTGGAATTTGAAGCTGAGTGTAGTACAATCTTAGTGCCGCCTACTTACATTTCGCGTAGTGATCACAAAGACAAGATAAGAGAAATTAGGGCTCGCACGGAGGCCTATAGGCATTCTGTTTTTCTCGTTGTATTTGGGAATGGAATAGAAAAGGAAATGCCTCGTAGTGGTACAGTGTACCCTCCGCCACGCACCTTGCGGTGGATTGCGGAGTATGTATGTAGATGTAGATGAGTTTTGTCCTCAGTGTACTTATGTTCAAATATTTGTAAATCTCTGGGACGTAGCTGCTGAGGTTATCAGTCCCTAGGCTTACAAACGAACTAAATTAAGGACAACACACACACACCCATGCCCGAAGTAGAACTCGAACCTCCGATGAGGAACAGCAGCGCGCTCCGCAGCAAAGCACATTAGAGCGCTCGGCCATTCCACCGCGGCTATATTGTGTTATGGACATACACACTGTAGGCAGTTCTTTAACCACCAAACTCAATGCGTGTATTGTACATGTATCGAGCGAGGTAAATCCGCAAATCGGTGGACATTAGCAACCAACGTATGGGCGGACATTATCCAACATTACCAAACAGGACTTTCCTTTCTGCCTCCTAGTTTGAATGGTGAATGTTGCCTGCTGTTCGTGCGTGTTGTTCGTCATAGGGCGTGGTTTCAACGGCACTAGTTCGTTGTTCGCGAGCACCTGAACAACAAGTGACCTTACTGTGGGATTGGAAGGGGAAATCTTCTCCCACGGCCAGCACTATCTCCAGATCTCACACTTCTGCACTTTCTCCACTGTGGTTAAGTCAAGTCGTAGGTGTACGAGTCTCCCGCAGATAACGACAAGGATCTGACTGGTTGGGTCCAAGCTGCCTGACTCCTGGCACAGCAGACACCAGGGATGTATGAGGGAGGGCGGCAGTCGCCACGCACAGACACTGGAGGTCGTCAGTTTGGACAGTTACTATGAACTACGTTTTCAGTATGTGGTGTACTTTGAATTTCTTCAGGATTCACCCGTAATCAGTAACGTATAAAGCCTAAAAAAAAAAAAAGAAAATTGGATTTTTGAAGGTAAAAGCTACAGAAGGACCTGACACAATGTTGGTCCGTTTGCTCCGTTGGACTACGGGCAAGCATATCCCTTATCGCCCGTCTACGCACTTGCCACACGTCGCCACTATGCTGTCTAAGTGGAGGAGGATGAACTGCAGAGTTACCGCTTAAAGGATAAGTGACTCTGAGGGGCCTAGCAGCTAAGTTCATTGGTCGCTAGACTTAAAAACTACTTAAACTAACTTATGCTAAGGAAACACATACACCCATGCCAGAGGAAGGACTCGAACCTTTGGCGGGAGCGGCCGCGCAATCCGTAACATGGCACCATGGACCTCGCGGCCATTCCCGCGGGGCAGTCGCAGCTTAGGCTGCAGAGCCGTCGAATGTTTCTAAATCTATTACATCAAACTGCGATGGTCATCAGTCCGTACACTTTAAAACTACTTAAACTAACTTACACTAAGGATCACACACCCTCCCATTCCCGAGTTAGGACTCGAATCTCCGGTGGAAACGGTCGCCCAGTCCATAGCATAACGCCTTAGACCATGCGACTAGTTGTCATAATATGTTGTATTAGCAAATTCGAAACTTACAGCTATAGATTGTGAAGAGTGATATTATACCACCACTAACTGTTGGTACATATTACATTTGTTTTGCAACTGCTTTACACTAATAATATTGTGGGAGCCACGTGTTCCGTGCATAATTCATGTATTGTAACTAGGTGATAGAAGGAGGGACAAATACAAAATGTAGTTTATATAGAATAATGTCACAGATAAAATAATTTATCACAACAACATCTGAAAGAAAAAAGTTACTTGCTAGCATTTCTCTACCGACAGTATCTTGACTACAGTTTTTAACAAACTATATCAGAAACACATTATATTACGTTTGATTTCCTGAAGACATAAAATTTGTATCTGCTACAAACGGTCGTCTCTCTGAGAGGTGCAGGCAGTTTATCAAATTTCCATTCCTCAGCCTGCATCGTATCACGACTTATTTACTTCCATTAATCAAAAAAATATTTCACAGGGCACATAGAAGCACTACAACGACTAATCTTTTCTTTCTTTCTCTCTTTATTTTTATTTTATATTTTTATTTATTTATTTATTTTTTGGCCCCCAGCTTACGAACTACTTGTACTAAGATAATCTGATCAGATGTGGTGTTATTCTGTATATCTATTTTTGTTTTATATTCGCAAATTTAGTGGCCACTAATAAAGTCATTCCTATAGCACACTTATTAACAGCAGGGATTTGAATGAATGGTATATCCGAAAAGCGATGTCCAAATTATTTCAAACATTTTGTGCTCACTTTAGTGTCATAAATCTCTATGCTTATTTTAAAGAGTTTTCATGGGTAAAAATAAATGCGTAGATTTTGCATATGATTGATTTCAGCTTAATTGATACCACAATATCAAAATCAGAGAAGGTGTCAAAATTCTATATAAAATTCAGATCACAATAGTATCTCCTTGCAGTCCCCAGATATTCCTTCATATCAAGCGGACGAACCCGTGTACTAATGCCTACATCTGACCAAGCGTATTTGGGGAACGTTACGAAATAGTTCCTGTTGACTCTTCCGAGTCCAGCGCAGTTCTGGACGAAACGTCAGGAACAGAAATGTTTCTTTCAAATGTTCAAATGTTTGTATAGCTTATGGGACTTAACTACGGGGTCATCAGTCCCTAAACTTACAAACTACTTATGAACCAGCTAACACTAAGAACGGCATATATATCCATGCCCGAGGGGGATTCGAACCCCCGACCGTAGTGGCCGCACAGACCGTGACTGACGCGCCGCAGTCCCCTCGGCCACCGCGGCCGGCGAAATGTTTCTTTGACAACGGCCATACAACACGGCAGATTCAACAGCAACAATTTCAACCGGTCGTAAAAGCCTCCACTGCATGAACGTTACGAAATACAGTCTCATCATTACAGTTCAAGAAACTGTTTTGAGAAAAAAAATCATATTTGTCATCGTACATTCTGATAACTTTGTAAACGACTGTATTAAGTTACTCGTCATGCCCCGAATATAAATATGTCGTATCACATAAAAATTGTAAAAAATTTACTGAGATAAGAATTTTTCTAATATCAGTGTCACATCCTGGTTTCGCACGGAAAAGAAGAGAATCAACTGCAAAATGCTCCTGTGAAAGGTGATAAAGGAAGTTGTCTCTAACAAATCTGACCGAAAAGCGGGGGACTCAGCTGCGTCAGTCCTCATTTCTCCCTCATCAAAGCTTCTGACAACCCAAGAGAAGACAATTTATACAAGCATTTAAAAAAAGGGTAGATAATCAGGAAGCAGGAGTTGCCATTAATAAAAGCATGAAGATACAGGAATGGATTAAAAGTATGCATTAATTATATCAATTTTAAGACTGACATTCAAACCCGGACTCGAATCTGAACGTTTGCCTTGAGGGACAACGCTCAACCTATTCTGCAAGTGACTAGTCCTGTTCAAATGTTTGTTAAGCTCATGGGGTTTAACTGCGGGGTCATTAGTCCCTAAACTCACATACTACTAATAAACTTATACTAAAGACAGAACAAACAGCCATGCCCGAGGGGTGACTTTAACCTCCGACGGGGAACGGCCTCGTGCATCAGAGCATCGTGCCTCAATGCGCTCGGCCACTCCGCCGCGGCGACCAGACCTGTTTTCCGGTACCATTGTAACATAGTCAGGAATACAGTGAAACTCTCCTTAACCGACACTTCCCAATAGAGGACTCCACTCAATAGCGGGAATTTTGAAATTCCATTGCACAACAACATTAGGCCTTATGCTAAAATTATTCCGAATAGCGGACATTCTCAATAACGGACACGGACATTGTAATATGTGCAGCAACAACAATCAAGACTTCCAAATAACGGTCAGCGTAAAAGAATCAGTGCACTTTTTTGCACTCATGGTTGTTTATTTATTTTTGTGCTTGTGCTTGTCAAACGTCTGAGTGCCGTCAATTCGAGCGTGTGTTAGTTGAAGTTCTTGCATGTTTCTTGTTCGTACTGCGTGGTTTCATGGCATTGCCAAATATTGGAACTTCTTGGAAGTACAGTACGTACGGTATTGCTCCATGCAGCGCAGACGAAGCCCTGACGAAATCAACAATAAGACAAACTTTGCGGCTGTTGTCGGTGCATCAGACGAAGCCAAGCGTTTTGACAGTAAACGCACTGTTGCGTTGACGCTTGGGTTTGGGTAGAACAGGAGAGAGGCGACAGATGTATCGAATGTTATCATTAGATGTCTGCCACAGCCTGGTTACAAAAGTCAAAAGCTTTGTATAATGCTTCTTGAGTGTTGTTGTTCGCCGACCGCGGTGGCCGAGGGGACTGCGGCGCGCCAGTCACAGTCTGCACGGCCGCTACAGTCGGGGGTTCAAATCCCCCCTCGGGCATGGAAGTTTGTGTCGTCTTTAGTATAAGGTAGTTCATAAGTAGTTTGTAAGTTTAGGGACTGATGACTCAGCAGAAAAAAAAAAAAGTGATCTCGTTGTAACAAAAGATCGTACTCTGCAGAAAATTGATGCTGGTGAGCCACCCGCGAATGTTGCTGGCATTTCGCCGGCCGCGGTGGCCGAGGGGACTGAGGGGCTCCAGTCACGGTTTGCACGGCCACTACGGTCGGGGGTTCGAATCCCCCCTCGGGCATGGATATCTGTGCCGTCCTTAGTATTAGTTATTTCATAAGTAGTTTGCAACTCAGGGACTGATGACCCCGTAGTTAAGTCCTATAAGCTATACAAACATTTCAACATTTTTGCTGGCATTTGAACTTCGGTATGAGCGCGAGTACTGATTGGAAAACAAATCGGTCAGAAATTGAAACATTTTGTCCATTCAAGCAATGAAATCTCGAAAAACAATGAGAAAAGGTTCACATCCTCACTTAGAAGAGGGAAGAACAAAGAAGTTGTAAGGGGGGGCCTGATTCAGGTCCTCTACTTCGTCAATAAGCGATGACTTTTTATGAGCTGATTGAAGGAAAAGGAGCAAGAATTCCTCAGAAATGACGGCTGGCTGGATCGGTTCAAGAAAATTCGGTGTGTTTCTCGCGTGAAAACAAGAGACTTCGGTTTATCCGTGATTTTTGTTATCCGAACCGGTCACCGTTCCGATCATTTCGGATAAAGGGTAGTTTTGTATTTTACCATTTTGTTAACAGCGGACACTTCTTAAAAGCGGACAATTTTACTTTCCCCGTTGGTGCCCGTTATTCAGACGTTTAACTGCATTTTGTTGGTACGAAGTGGGAGAAAAAGTTGTAGCCACATCATATGCACAGACCACAGCAAAACGTCCTTTCAGCAACAGCAACTGTAATTCGTAACGGAACTGTGAAGATTCATGAAGCTATGTGCTCCGCTGTACTGCGAAAGAATCTTATTCCAGTAACACGGCAGATGACTCACGACTATCTTCAAGCAGAAACAGAAGGATGGGCGGTGTGGTTGGGGTATTTCATATTTCCATAGTTTTGAGGAAGGCAGATGCAGTCTGTGTAGTCGTAAAAACGAGTGACACTCTGAGGATCACCACATCAGAACTCGTTCTTAAATCAGCTGCCACAGATCTCGTATCCGTTTCCTGCCATTCATTCTCTTAAAAGGAAAAGAGCCGTTCAAACGATTACGCCGCTCCGTTGCGTGTGGCAAGCGCCATTCTTGGCGCGGTGTGGGACGCGGGCGGCGGCTGAGGCGTCCAGGCCAAAGAAGGACAATGCGGGCCGTGCCCTTCAGAGACGCCCCACTGTCCGAGTTACAGCGAGGCGGCCGCGCATCTCCAATCGGAAACCCAGCTGTCCATGACAAGGTGCAGCCACAAACTGGAGAACACAGAAGCGAAGTTGCTGACTTGAAACGTCTGCCTCTGACTAGGGACACGTTTGACTTCGAACGTTCGGAACAACTCGAGACCATGATTAGAATAATAAGCGATCATAAAACACTGGTTTGCGTCATTTCCATGCAAAACGCCGCACCTGTCTGCTAGCGCTACTATACTGCGTTCACCGAAACGAGAGAGACGTACTGTAAACACACTGATGCGCAGACGAGGGGTGGACAACACAGGGTCGCTCGCTCAATTTCACTGCATCCATTTCAGGTGTGAGTTCGTTGTTTTGTAATATAGCACTGCTATTAGAAGCCAAACACTTAAAATTCATTTCTTTTAGTACTTTATAAAAAGTGAGTTTCCACGTAAATTTCCTAAATTTGCATCTTCCCTTACCACAGCAAGCACTTTGTCAAGTGTTGTAAATTTCTTACGAAAAACTTTTCTTCGTATCGCATTTCAGTCAGAGCCATCAAGTCGTCCTGAAAGCTTGTCATATTTCCCTTTTTTCCCTTAGTGGCTTCAAATAGTGTTTGCCTTTCTATTGGCTGTTTTCATAACAATATCAGTCATTGGCTGTTCTGGTCACAAGAGCTGCCTTTTATACACACTAGGAACGACGTGTTCGTCTAAAGACCACCATCACTTCTTTGAACGCTTCTTGGGTGGACTCAAACTGAAGGATTGCATAATGAGGTTACTCTTACGTGATACGAATGAGAGACAGATAGAGACTCGTAGACTATGAATGCTGAATGTTATTGTAAACACTAATATTTACGTTACTATTCAGCAACTGGTACATTAAGATGAAGTCGACAGTCAACACCTATTATCACTGATATACAGGGTGTCCCAACTATCTTGTCCACCCAAAATATCTCTGAAATAATAACAGCTATTGGAAAACGACTTTCACCGGTACCAATGTACGGCTGGGGCCCATGAATGTACATGTTTGGAAACATTCTAAAACAAAGCAAATGTGTTTTAACACAAATTTATTTTTTAATGGACACCCTATATATTTTTCTTCAGCAATCCATAGCATGACAAATCACATAAACAATGGTGTTGATTGCATCGCAATATTCCAATTAAATACCGATATATTGCGACGCGAAGTTGACGCTTGAAATACGTGAAACGCGCGACTAGCGCACGTCCTGAGCAGCATGGGGTTCTCACCTGAGTCTCAGGACGTGGGCTAGCCGCGCGTTTCGCGTATTTCATGCGTCAACTTTGCGTCGCAATATCTCGGGATGTAATTGGAATATTGCGATGCAATCAACGCCATTGTTTATGTCATTTCTCATGCAACGGATTGCTGAAGAGAAAATATAGGGTGTCCATTTAAAAAAACATAAGTTTGTGCTAAAAAACACATTTGCTTTCGTTTTAGAATGTTTCCAAATATGTACATTCATGGGCCCCAGCCGTACATTGATACCGGTGAAAGTCGTTTTCCAATAGCTGGTATTGTTCTAGAGATATTTTGGGTGGACAAGATAGCTGGGACACCCTGTATAACAACACACACACACACACACACACACACACACACACCTTACAGCTGAAAAGGATGCAGCGAAATTGAGCGAGCGAGCCTGCTTTGTCGACCCCTGACCACGCGCCCTAGTGTGTTTACATTACCTCTCTCGTTTCGGTGAACGGAGTATAGTACCTATTGCTGTGTGATTCCTAGGCGGGTCATGCAGATCTTAACCTTATAGATACAAGCTTTCCAAGCAAAGATATGTTGCCACCGAAAACAAGAAAATATTGCCAACTTCTTGTAGTTTACTTCCTTCGTAAATATAAACACTGCGCCGGCCGCAGTGGCCGAGGGGACTGAGGCGCTCCAGTCGCGGTCTGCACGGCTCCTACGGTCGGGGGTTCGAATCCCCAATCGGGCATGGATATTTGTGCTGTCCTTAGTCTTAGTTCATAAGTAGTTTGTAAGTTTAGGGACTGATAACCTCGTAGTTAAGTCCCATAAGCTATACAGACATTTGAACATTTTATAAACTCTGTATCAAAAGGATTACTGATTTTGTAAGACCACAAAGTGCCAAATCACAAGTGAAGATACATGATCGACAATTCATCGTGAAACTTTATGATTTACAATTAATTTGCCGCACGTATTAACCTATGTTGCAATATGCTTGACGAAACCCAGGGTATGACATTGATATACCAACATCATCATTTGAAAATGTAATTAGTGTGGTTTTTGATATTGGACTGCGTGAAAGCGAAAGTGATTTGGAATGTGTTAACGTGGCTTTAGTGAGCTGTGCAAGTCTTCTCTTCCACTTTGTTTCAATCCAGTTCATAGAAATCCCGCATCTATGCACATTCAGGTGTGTGGTACTGCTGTATACGTGTGATTTGCGCTATTGTAAGTACTTTACGCAGAGAGTTTCTGGCGCTGCTGATTGAATATGTAATAATACACTCACGTCAATAAATTACATTTAATTTCCTTTCTATGGATTTGATATCTTTTTGCCGCTGTGGAGTAGCCGAGCGGTCTAAAGCGTCTCGCTGCGGAGCGCGCGGTTGCTCGCCGTGGAGTTTCGAGTCCTCCCTGGGGCATGGGTGTGTGTGTTGTCCTTAGGTTAGTTTCCCTAGGTTTAAGTAGTTTGTAAGCTACGGACTGATGACCACGCAGTTTGGTCCGATAGATTTACAAACATTTGAACATTTGATATCTTTTTACTTTGTTTCTATCTCTGTTAAATGCAACGTTTTCCATGTAAATTGATTCACACCACTGTCCCTTTTATATTTGCCTGTTATTCCAAGCAGAGTTTCGTGCGGTTCCAAGGGTTCGATGTCAAAGATGTCGCTTGTGATTATTTTAATTATCACAATAATTTTTCCCGACTACATATTCGTGTACTAAATTAAATTAAATGAAGTCTTGCACGAAACAACGAATGTTCGGCATTTTGTCAATGTGACGATGTTAATACATCTTTGAACGTTAGATAACGAACTGTACAATTCCTAGAACGTTGTGTTTCTAGTGGCGTACAGAAACATGCCGAGGTCAGCCTGAATCCCCTGTGGAACTAACAAAGCTGCCACTCCTCCACCTGTCTCCCCCCCCCTCCACCACCATCAGGCACCATGAATATACCTCCCTGCCATTTTGAGAAAATTGCATTGCAGAATTAATTACTGTACATATAAAAAAATAAATGTAAATTGTAGTATACAAACCACATATTACATAAATATCTTTTACAAATATTGGATGTTTTAATGCAACTTTCTATATATTATTGTTTATAACAATCACTTTAGTATGGTATACCATAATAAAATTTAATTGCTACTCAAAAATTGTTGCTAATACATAAGTTATTAGTCGGAAATAAGACACAACAGTAAAGATAAGATAAAATATTCCTTCCCAGTAATTCTTATTCTAATATCACTTTGTATTTTCCTCTTTGGATGAAGACGTTAACTGGTGAAATGGAGCAATCTATGTCTTAAGTGAGCCGGCCGCGATGGCCGAGGGGACTGCGGCGCGTCAGTCACGGTCTGCACGGCTACTACGGTCGGGGGTTCGAATCCCCCCCTCGGGCATGGATATTTGTGCCGTCCTTAGTGTTAGCTAGTTTATAAGTAGTTGTAAGTTTAGGGACTGATGACCCCGTAGTTAAGTCCCATAAGCTATAAAAACATTTGAACATTTTGTCTTAAGTGACAAAATTGCTAAATTTGACACTCAGGACGGCATTTAAAGTCGTGGAAAACTGACCAACTGCTCAGAAGGGCATATTTTATGGGGCAGCAATATTGCAGTAAAATATTGGCGAACGTATGTAATATATTCCTAAAGTAGTATTAATTTCATGGTTCAGCTTACAAAAGAGCGTTAAAATTGTGTTAATGAACGTCCGTGCCAGTGTGGTTTCCTTGTCTGTAAGGATATTTTTGGAACTGTCCGGATGAGCTTTATTAACTTTCCAACCTCTTTGATTCATAAGTAAAATTAACTATCTACGCGTATTGGTTGTTTACATTGAACATACGCCCGTAACAGCAAGGATTAGCAAATGCACTTTGTAGGAATTTCAAGTTAACGACTGAATACAATTTACTTCAGTTAGATAAATCAAACGGTAAGTGACTTCTAATGATAATCCTATGGTGTCATTAATCGCGGATGCGTTGCGATAATTTATCATTGAAGAAACTGGGTGGAAGAAAGCTAGTAATTGGGTCTCAACATCAATGTGACAAAAGAAAAGAGAGAGAGAGAGAGACGGAGAGTACTAGGGATCCTGAAGAGAAGATATAATGGAGGATAAGGAAAAATCCACCTATGGGTGTTGACTGTTGAGGAATATTTTATACTCAATGCATATCCCTACTTTTGGGGTAGAAACAAATTCCAGGACTACATCGCAAAGTATGGGGTAAAATAAAATATCCCATCAAAAACATAAAATGTACAAAAATAAAGGTCTCGGGATGAGTACCTTCCACCACAAAAAGTCGAAAGATCTCATTGGAAACCAAGTAGATTATTTTAGTTGGTATTCATGGAACCACCTATTCAACACATTGTCATAATTTTTATCTAATTAGTTTTCTATCAACATCTGTAGTGACAATATCACAATTATACATCTTTATTTCTACAATAAATATAATGACTTGGCAATCGCACCATAATATAATGATATAATAATAAATATAATAATCTGGCAATTGCACGTCGTCATAATGACATAAAACAATTTACATTCCATTGTGTAACCAAACGTAATCACTCACATTTGCATAAGGTTTTTTAAGTTGGAGCCTGTAAGTGAAGGTTGCCATGGGAAACAAAATCGGTTATTTTACTTAGTCTTCATACAACCACTTATTTGTTATCTAACTCTTACTTGTTATCTGCCAATGTTTACAGCTTCTATTTTAGTATAACACATCTTTGGTTCTATAAAACACATAGTAACTTCGTAATCGCATCGTAATATAATGACATTAAAATGCATATAATGATTGGGTAATTACACATCGACATGTAAAAATAATTTTATATTTCACTATGTAACCAAATACCTCAGTTTACATACAGTATTTTAAAGATTAGTTTACGTTGCCACGCGATTGCCAATTAATTACATTTATTATAGAAAGAAATATGTCTAACTTTGGATATAGTCACTATAGACGTTTATAGATAATTAGATAAAAAATTATGACAATGTGTTGACCTGGTGGTTGCATGACTACTGCACTCCTGTCCATTAAAAATGCTACACCACGTAGATGATGTGCTACTGACGCGAAATCTAACCGACAGGAAGAAGATGCTGTGATATGCAAATGATTAGCTTTTCAGAGCATTCACACAAGGTGGCGACACCTACACGTTTCCATAATATTTCTCATACACAAACAGTGTTGACCTGCGTGGCCTGGAGAAACGTTGCTGTGATGCCTCGTGTAAGAAGGAGCAATGCCTACCATCACGTTTCCCACTTTGATAAAGGTCGGATTGTAGCCTATCGCAATTGCGGTTTATCGTATCGTGACATTGCTGCTCCCGTTGGTCGCGATACAATGACTGTTAGCAGAATATGGAATCGGGGGCTTCAGGAGGGCAATACGAAACGCCGTGCTGGATGCCAACGGCCTCTTATAACTAGCAATCGAGATGAACAGGCATCTTATTCGCATGGCTTTAACGGATCGTGCAGCCACGTCTCGATCCCTGAGTGAACAGATGGGGATGTTTGCAGGACAACGATCATCTGCACGAACAGTTCGACGACGTTTCCAGTAACATGGACTATCAGCTCGGAGACATGGCTGCGGTTACCCTTGACGCTACATCACAGACAGGAGCGCCTGTGATGGTGTACGCAATAACGAACAACGGGCACGAAAGGCAAAACGATATTTTTTCGGATGAATCCAGGTTTTGTTTGCAGCATCATGAAGGACGCATCAGTGTTGGGCGACATCGCGGTGAACTCACATTGGAAGCGACTATTCGTCATCGTCGTATTGGCGTATCACCCGGCGGGATGGTAAGGGGTGCCATTTGTTACACGTGTTTGTCACCTCTTGTTCGCATCGACACCACTTTGAACAGTGGCCGTTACAATTAAGATGTGTTACGACCCATGGCTCTACTCCTCATTCGATACCTGCGAAACCCTACATTTCAGCTGGATTTTGCACGACCGCATGTTGCATGTCCTGTATGGGCCTTTCTGGATACGTAAAATGTTCTACTGCTGTCCTGGCCAGCACATTCTCCAGACCTCTCACCAATTGAAAACGTCTGGTCAATGGTGGCCGAGAAACCGGCTCGTCACTATACGGCAGTCACTACTCTTGATGAACTACGGTATCGTGTTGAAGCTACACGGGCATCTGTACCTGTACACGCCATCCAAGCTCTGTTTGAATAAATGCCCAGGCGTATCAAGGCCGTTACTACGGCCGAAGCTGGTTGTTCTGGGTACTGATTTCTCAAGATCTGTGCACTCAAATTGCGTGACAATGTAATAATATGTCAGTTCTAGTATAATATTTCCAATGAATACCCTTTTATCATCTGCATTTCTTGTTGGTGTAGCAATTTTAATGGCCAGTAGTGTATTTTCACTGTAGGAAATTACCAGAAATGAATAAAACTACAAAGTGTTCGGCGTAGAGCCGGTTTGGAGTTGGTGACCTCAAATTTCCAAGCAGTCGTCTAATCCATTGTGCTGCCGACGATCTAAGGACGTCGCTGCCTGTATAGCTTGATAACAAATACAGCGTATAAGTTTCGTTGAATTTTGTTCGTTATTTTCTCCGAAACTATTGAACCCCGACATTTTAGTCAAAACAAGTTTGTCAGCATTTTAACCTTTCTTTAAACCTGTGAATTTACGTCCCTCCCAGTTAGTTCCCAGCACGTGTTCTCCTTGAAAGGTACTGCCAAGGAAAAAGAACGTGTTAAGGCATCACAAAAGAGCATCCTTGGAACTAGAAAGAGTTATAGACTGTAAAAAACGTAACAAGGAACTGTGGATGTAGGATTCGATAGAGACACCGAGCAGAAAATGTTGGTACAGGCGATAAATTCTTGCTGGGCCACATCAATCCAGTCTTACGATTGGTAAATGAAAAACACATAAATAAAAATTTATGAAAACCACTTACGTCTTGCCGTAGAATATAAAGAAATTTAAAAAGAGAAAAAATATATATTGATATCACCGATTTTTCATTTCATATCTCAGATCGCAAAATAAACTGCTCAAAAGAATTAAGGCATTAGGTGAGATTGCAACAATATTGATGCGGTAACATATTTTATTCAGATATTGCTTACAATTGTTATTTGTGTGCGATACAGTACTATATTTTGCTGTCTTTCGACTTGAGGTATACATGGCGCTTACTTAGAGAGAGCCACCATTGGTTACCATAATAGTGAAAAAGTTATTCTCATTGGCCTCTAATACGGCGTGTGATTAATTCAGGTGGCCAGCCAGTACAGTTGCTCACTTGCGTGGCATGGATGGAATGAGGTTACGCATCAGCTCTTCATGAGCGAAAAATCCAGCTCTGCAACCGTTGTGGGAAGTGCTGGTCTGTCTGCAATGTCTCTACCAAGTGCATCCCAGACATGCTCAGTCGGGCTTTGGTGAACAAGCTGGCAACTCCATTCATTCAGTTCCCTCAACTTCAAGCTTCTTGTCGACCAATGGGGTCGAGCCTTATCAGCCACCAGAATGCTCATGCAGTACCAGCGTAGGGTGTAACAAAAGGTTGGTGTCGTTTCTATCTATACCTCTGAGCAGTCAAAGCGCCATTCTGAACGACATAGAGGTCCGTACGTCCGCTAATACTGTCTCTATGCACAACATTCGTTTTCTGTGCGTAAGGAGGACTGTTCCATGTTCTCTCCAGATGTGGGAACGATTGTCCTGCTGAAGTCTTCACTCATCTGTGAACATGACCCGGCGCCATTCGTTGCGACTCCAATCCTGATGTCATGGTTTTCATGGGCGACACACCATAGGTCTCCGTACGTAGAGGCACAGACAAATATATACAGACGGGAAACCTCCGTAAGGGCCCGGTCCTACGCTCCGGGGTGCGGGGAGGGAGGGTTTCCAGCAGTTCCGTAAGATGTCCCATGATGGCGCTGAGGTCAGAAGCAGCCGCTAGAGCAGGCGGCAGGTAGAGGCTGCCCCCACCACCACCTCCCCTCAAACGCCGGCAAGCCGGACACAGCCATGGCCTCGTGGCAGGCGGCACGAGCTCTCCCCTTAGCCTCCCCTCCACACTACCCTCTGACGTGCGAGAGGCACCCTAAGCCAGCGATCCGCCTGACACCTGCTAGCATCTTACGGAACTACGAGGGGAGCGTAGGACAGTGGTTTAGAGGGGGCTGCGTCTCTGTATATGTTACTCTGTGGTAGAGGGCACGTTCCCGAAGGCGATATCGGATTGTTTGTGTTGATATTGCGCGTCCTGTTGCTGCCTGGAGGTGCGTTGCATTCAGCCCCCTGTCTCGACTGGCTGTTAACATCTCTTGCTGATGTTACCCGTGGACAACCTTGCCTTGTTTTAACGGTTCTTGTTGTCCATCCTTGGGAAGTACACTTTGGGTCACTCCAATAGCTGCAGTCTCCTCCCTCTGTGTGTCCCCCTTCCAACCTTGTTGTGGCTCTAGATGCCATACCTTTCTGTTAATTACGTTGTTGTTGCGCTGCACTACCTGCTCACTACACCATCTGACCCCAACTGGTTGTGTAATTATGTGGTCAACACAAGCCCTTCTGCAGCAAATTTCTGTTATTACCACTATCTCGGTTGCTGTATTGCTATTGTCTTTATTCCGTAAAACTAATATAAAGTCGTCCAACGATGTTAGTTTATTCTTCCGATGACTTCGGAACCTAGATATGTGAACTGATCTCCTAATTGTTTTGAGCAGTGTATTTCCATCCGTATAACGTCTTTGACTGGTGTGCTTAGCGTTGTGAGAAGGGAGCGTGACCTTCCAGTCCGACAGTGAATCAGTCCGTCGGCAGGAACCGCGTCAGCGTGAGGTGACATACGCACATGGATCCGGCTGGACGGGTTTTGGTGCGGGCGGACCCGCCAGGCGCCATCCTCTGTATCTCGCTGCGGCTCGTTCAGCTACCCAACGCTCCCCATACAGGCAGACCGGCGCCGCAGTATTGTTTGACATAGGGTTCTAGAGAAGTACGAATCAGCGAAAAAAGGGTTGCATGAGTATCGTAATCATTGTCGATGAAGCTTATTTTAGACTGAAAGTCTTGGTAGAGGTATGCAATCTTCATGATAATTTTTTTAATGATTCTAAAATTGCTCAGAGATTGCTTCAATAATCACTAGATGTTGTTACTAGATTATTTATTGTCAATTCACAACATGTTTCGGGCTTAGACCATCATTTGGTGACCTGTCAGTAAGATACATATACAGCCAATAAGTATATACATAAAATTATTTGCAATTTATAATTAAAATATAAAATAATCATGTGTATATATATATATATATATATATATATATATATATATATATATATATATATATATATATAGTTTTACATAATTTGGAAATACATACCGATATAATATATATTTAGCTATGATGCATTCAAATTTGTCATTTAAAATACTGTTGTTATGAATTTCTAAATAAGAATAAACATCAATTGTGATTAAGATAATATTGATATACAATGAAGATTATATATAAATAAAATATTCACATTATTATGTGAATAACATGGAAGTTAGAGTAGAGGCTGAACAGTTGCCTTATTAATTCAAGATACAAGGTCAAAATTAAGAACATCATTTTAAATAATTTTCAAAAATACAATAAATACCATATTTGACCAAAAAATTGAAATCCTCAAAATTAATTACTGAAAAATGTTGCTTCGAAAATGTGGAAAAACCAGTGTCTTGTGCTGCTAACTTGTTCATTAAGCAGTTGATCCTTCAATGTGTATCTATGCACAAAAATTTCTAAATCTTCCAAAATGTCTAAACATGTGCTTTTATTCTCATAATGAAGAATTAGCAAATTGTTTTCAATAGTAAGAAGTTGATGATGATTTTGACGCAAATAGCACGTTTCAGTAATTAATTTTGAGGATTTCCCTTTTTGGCAAATACGGTATTTATTTTACTTTTGATATTTATTTAAAATGATGTATTTCATTTTGAGCTTGTATCTTCAATAAATAAGGCAACTGTTCAGCCTCTAATCTAACTTCCATGTTACTCACATGATAATGTGCCATAGAATTTTTATTTTCGAAAATATCATATATCGAACAATATGGGCCCCATAAAGCGTGTGTCGGATATGGCATACCAAATAACAATGTTACCGTCATGTACCTGGTGGACGGCGAGTGTTTCTGACGACCAGTATCGGTTGTACTGGGTGTTTCCGTACCCGGACAGGTGGAACGACGCCTCGGCACTCACGATGAGCCTTAGAGGATGCAAGACACTACTGGTAACTTCTCTGAACAACCACAACCAAAAATACACTGTCTACTTCAGGTCAGGCTGCTTCAGTTCTTGCGCAACACTTGTCCCCTTAAAACACATCTGCAGCTCTCCTTACTCGCATAAGTTCACCCAATTTCCTGGTTTACTTACGAGGACTTCCTGTCATTTTCTCCTGCAGCTGCGTCTGTAATTCAGGTGTACATGCAGGTGTGTGTTCCTTGAAACGTTTTCAATCGATCCTGGGCACCGACATTTTCCAATAAATCCTGTTTGAAGCTTTCCGTTGGCACAGAACGTCCTGAAAATTTCACCTGAAACTAATTCTTTGCTTTCAGAAACGATATGAATGAACGCTACAACAATGGTAATACGATGTGCTAACGAATATAGCATTTCACATTCGATAAGTTTCATTGGCTACGGTTGCAGCTGCTTTACACAGGGGAGTACCCTAGCGGTCTGGATCGCGAGGCCTCCTGCGTTGGAGGTTCCTATCCTCTCTCGGGCATGGATGTGTGTGTTGGCACGCATTGTCGCTGCATCGCAGGCAACATGTCGTTCGAGATTGTTTGGACGGCGTCTCTCGTTCTCCTTCCATTATTAACAAGCGTGCACTGGAAGAATGTAGATGCTTACGACGGGCAGTTTTCTCAAGAAAAAAGTTGAAACCTGGCCAGCGGGCGGTAAGGTAAGACAAACAAACTTTAGAGCAAGAATTGTGGAAGGACTGCCCAAGGATTGGGTTGAACATATTTCACTGGAACGCACAGTTTATTCAACAGTAGATTTAACATTTTTTAGGAAAAAAACAATCCCCAAAAGATTCTTTTAAAGATATTAGATTGAATCCCGTAAGGATATAGCAAATAAAATACAAAACTCCTTTGAACCTTAGGACGGCTTTCACAAAGTATAACAAAAATTTATACTACTTTTACAAGTTTAAGAAAATTTTAATTGGCTCTACCTAAATCTGGCGCCCTTTTAAGACATCAAAACTTCACAATGTGGATTGATTTTAGTGAAAACTTTACATAATTAAGACACATACAAACACATAACTTAAAGTGGGAGCCCAAGCAGAAGTCAACTGGCGTACTCTCAACCAAAGGAGCACACGGATGGCAGCCAATCCGGTAAGCCAAACTGCCCCCGTACGCAGCACGGCCGCTCGTACCAAACAGCCGACAGTCCCACTAAACACGCCAGCCACGGGCCCCACCACAACAGCCACGACCAGCATAGAAACTGGCTCTATAACAAGGGGCATAACTATTTAGTGTGCAAGTCATCAAAATACAAACATATAACTCTTGAATTTGGACGCCAGAAAGTATACTAACCCTCCCAAGAAGCTTAAAAGCATTAGCTACAGGTGTGTGAACAGTTCCCCACAAGGGTTCTTTGAATAAAAGCAACATTAAACAAAAGTAAAGCCAGAGCAACTGGCTTGCAAAGAGACAAAATCTTCCCAAATTAGGTAGTTCAGCAACACTCAACTAGGAACTGAATAACCCTTAGGAAAGGTGAGCCGGAGAACTTTCCGTAACAGATTGCGAGTTCGTGTTCAAGCGGCAACATTTTAGCAGACTGCGTTCGCCAAGCTTAGCCCGCAATACCATACCAGTCGGCCGTTGTCCCAGGAAACACACCACCATGCGCACGGGCCACTTCGAAAAATCGTTCCCGAGTCCGGACGCCACACTTTCCGGTAAGGCAGACACAGTCCCTCCCCACAGAACTCAGCCGTTCACTTGTAGACAAACCTGAGAAGCGGCGGTAATCTTCACCAGATCAGCAATCCCCGCGCCATGTTGCCGCGTACGGACCTGCGCGCCAAGCCCCCACAATCGCGTAAGCGGCCGACTGCGAACAGCGGACAAATTGAGGAGCGCCTCGGCGGCCATTGTAGTGGCAAACTTCCGCGCGAACTTTAAATGTGCGTAAGATTCTTTTGATTAGAGAGAGCATTCATTTGAGTTCAGTCGCGAAAACTATGTCCAATTGAAATATATAACTACAAAACAGCTTCAGACTCTTTGAATATACCGCAACTATCGGTTGTGTGTAAATTTATTACGCATACGGTGCAGAAATTGGCCTACAGCGTTTCCTCTTCATAACGAAACCGAACTATAACATGTAGTTCTAAGTGCAGCATATGAATGTAATTTATCACCAGACAGGATTTTTTGGCACTTTCTCAGTACATTCTGCGATTGTGAAACTTTTTTATAAACATTAACTTCGGAAGAGTTTCACACTTTAAGTCTTTGCTTTAATGCTGTATTCTCCAATATTTAGATATTTCATAGCATCAAAAAATCAAAAAGGGCTGACTGAAACAGCTAATGTTAAAAATCGATTGTCAAATTGAAATATGCCATCACATACGTAAATGGAAAATAGCTTCTTACGTTGTCAATACAGCAATCAGGCACTACCAAATTCTTTTAAGAACACGAAGTATGCCATAACTTTTTCTTAACTAAGTCATCTAACATTAGCATTGGGGGATCTAGCAGAAAATTTGCATTTTTAATGCTGTAAGCCAAATACCTTATAGCAGAGTGAACTGCTCAAAAGTCAGCAACTATCGTCACAGGGTTGAACTTCACAATGTGCATCCACTGTGGCTATGTGCCGTTCATATATGGAACTATACACAGGTCTGCAAACCCCTTTCAGTTATTATACCTATATGTAAAGCAGATTACTTTTAAATTCTGCGTTACAAGTTGCTAATATTAATTTAACTAATTTCGTGACCCCCAATAGTTATTTTACACAATCATAAAATGAAACGTTTTGAACTTCCTGTCCACCAGTACTGCCTAAAGTAGCTCCTTTTTAAAAGCTACCAGTATTATAAAAGCCTGTTATTTATTTCATTCAATCCTATTTTGTCTTGACTAACAGTCTGTTAAGCAAGAATAACTATCTCTGAACACAATTAGTAGGGCTACTTGTATTCCTCAGAAATATAAATGGGAATACAGTATTCGATCGTTTTATTCCTTTCTTAATTCATGTATTTAAATGCTGAGAAGCACTTCACCATCGCGCTTCATGTACACTTCGATAGTTAAAGAGTGCAGACGTGACTATCAATTGTGTATATGTCCCGCAGTATCTCTTTAATACAATGTTTACCTGCTAACAACACTCGTATTTATCTGACGCTTGCCACTACTATGGCGGCCGGGCGAAGGTTCAAATTATCCCGCGACAGCAGCGCCATCAGGGAGTCTAGTTATTTTTACAAGGCCTTTGCTCCGCGCACACATCACCGCTTCGTGCCTGCCTCCCGCCGAACTTGCTCACGTCGCACTCCACAATTACCACGTGGTTACCTCCCCTCTCTAGGGCGCAGCCGACGGCAAAGATCACACGCGCCAAAGATAAACAGACGATCAAGACCCGACAGGTCGATACACAAGGGAGCGATCGTACTCGCACCAGCTCAAAAGTTAGACCCACTAATCTCATATGTGAGCCCAGTTAGGCGGTTGTATCTCAGTCTCTGCTGCTGGCTTTCGAGCCTGGAAGAACGTACAGTGTAATTGCAGAATTTGGATTGCTGATAAATGATTGGAAACACCCTCATCAAATGTATTCAGTCAAAAGAAGTAACTCACAAAACGCGCATTCGATAATTTCTTTAATATTGCTCCTTAGTCTGGAATTCGTACCAAATATGAAGAGTACACTTTTCTATTTAGTAAGCGCAAAAGCGGCATAGGGATGCTCAGCCAACGCCAGTGGTAGAGCAGCAGGAACAGTGGCGCCCAGTCATCGTCTGTTAATATACTACAGGACACAGTATATATCGAGCAGAAAGTATACCTCTTCGAATGCGATCCGAAAATCGCATTAATGTATGCTGGTACGCAAACAAAAAAAGAAGGAAACGTGTTTTATAGAGCTCATTCCTGGATAAGTGAATACTGCAGTGTCGAGTGCTAAAATAAACTTCAGCAGCTCCAGAAATCACTCAAGGTGATGTATCTGTCTGGGTTCCACTGCGTGTACTCAAATGTGACGTCCCCCTACCAACAGCTTTTCTACCCCTTGCCATTCTGCATTTTATATCCTCTGTACTGCGATCATCATTTGTTATTTTGCTGTCCAAGTAACAAAACGCATCTATGTCCTTTATTGTTTTGTTACCTAGTCTAATTCCTTCAGCATCGCCTGATTTTCTTAGACTGCACTCCATTACCCTTGTTTTGCTCTTGTTAATGTTCATGTTATATGCACCTTTCAGCACACGGTCCTTTCCATTCAATTGCTCTTGCAGGTGCTTTGCTGTCTCTGACAGAATTAGCATGCCGTCCGCCAAACAAATTGTTTTTAATTCTTCACCCTAAACTTTAATTCCTTCTCCAAATTTCTCCTTGCTTTTCTTTAAAGCCTACTCAATGTACAAATTGAATAACATTGGAGAAATGCTACAACCCGGTCTTACCCCTTCCCAACCACTGCATCTCTTTCATGCCCTTCAACTCTGACAACCGCTGTCCAGTTTTTGTACAAGTTGTAAATAACCTTACGCTCCCTATATTTTACTCCTACTTTCAATTGAAAGAGTTGTCAATAGCCTTCTCCAAATCTAAATATGTACGTTTGCCTTTTCTTAATCTATCTTCTAGGATAAGCCGTAGAGTGAGTATTACCTCCCGTGTTCCTATATTTCTCCTGAACCCAAACTGATCTTCCTCGAGGTTGGCTTCTACCAGCTTTTCCATGCTTCTGTAAATAATTCGTGTTAATATTTTGCAACCATGAGTTATTAAACTGATGGTTCTGTAATATTCACACCTGTCTGTGCCTCCTTTCTTTGGAATGGGGATTATAACATTTTTCTTAGTCGGAGGGTACTTCACTTGTCTCATACATCTTACACACCAGGTGAAATTGCTTTGTCATGGCTGGTTCTCCCAGAGACTGCAGTAGCTCTGAGGGAATGTCATCTACTCAAGGGACATTGTTTCGACTTAAGTCTTTCAGTGCTCTGTCAAATTCATCTCAGTATAGTATCTCCTATTTCATCCTCTTCTACTTCTTCTCCACTTCCTAAAATATTGCCTCTAAGTTCATTTCGTTCGTAGAGCCCCTCTATATACTCTTTCCACCTTTCAGCTTTCCCTTCTTTGCTGAGAACTGGTTTTCCATCAGTGTCCTTGATATTCATAGAGCTGTTTTTCTTATCTCCAAATGTTTCTTTTATTTTCCTGTAGGCTGTATCTATTTTTTCCCTATTTATACATTCTTCTACATCCTTGCATTTGCCTTCTAGCCACTCCTGCTTAGCCTTTTTTCAATTCCTGTCAATATCCTTTTTTAGTCGTCTGTACTCCATTTTGCCAGTTTTATATACTGCATTTTTATATTTTCTCCTTTCATCGATGAAATTTAGTTCGTCCTATGATATCCCAGATTTTTTGGTAGGTCTTGCCTTTCTACCTGTTTTGTCCACTGCTGCCTTCACTATTTCATCTCTCAATGCTACCCATTCCTACTCTACTGTTTTATTTTCCCCCATATCTGTCAATTGTTGCCTAAAGATCCCTCTGAAATTCTGAAGAACTTCAGGTTCCTTCAGTTTATGCAGGTCCCATCTCCTTATTTTCCTACCTTTCTGCAGTTATTTCAGTTTCAGCCTACAATTCATGACCAATAAGATATGGTAAGAGTTTATATCTGCCCCTGGGTATGTCTTACAGTTTAATACCTAGTTCCGAAATCTATGTCTTACCATTATAAAATCTATCTGGTATCTCCCGGTGTCTCTTGGTCTTTTCCACGTATACAACCTTCTTTCCTGAATCTTAAACCATGTGTTTGTTATAACTAGATAATGCTCAGTGCAAAATTCTACCAGGCGGCTTTTTTTTTTTTTTTTTTTTTTTTTTTTTTTTTTTGTCCAGTCCAGTCCATATTCACATACTATCTTCCCTTCCTTGTCCTACTACCGAATTCCAGTCTCCCATCACAATTATGTTTTCCTCTCCCTTAACTGTCTGAATAATTTTATCAGGCTTGATTCCATATTGGAATGGGTGCTCCACGACTGTATTTGATTTGTGGTAATTATTCAGCAATCAGTCGTCATAAATATAATTATTTGTTAGGAAATCCGGATTTCGACCACTGTGTGGTCATTATCAATGCTTAAAATCCGGATTTGCTAACAAATAAAGAATTATATTTATGACGACTGATTGCTGAATAATTACCACAAATGTCCGAATAATTTCCTTTAGCTCCTCATATATTTCTTCGATCTCCTCATCATCGGCAGAGCTAGTTGGCATATAAACCTGTACCACTGTTGTCGGTGTTGGCTTCGTATATATATTGACAATGATAATGCGGTCACTGTGCTGCTCATAGTAGTTTACCCGCATCCTATTTTCTTATTCATTATCAGTCCTACTCCTGTAATACCCCCAACTGATTTTGTATTTATAATCCTGTACTCACCTGACCAGAAATCCTGTTGCTCTTTCCAAACTTCGCTAATCCCCATTATATCTAACTTCAACCTATCCATTTCTCTTTTTAAATTTTCTAGCTTCCCTACTCGATTAAGGGATCTAACATTCCACGCTCCGATCCGTAGAATGCCAGTGTTGTCTTTCCTAATTGTCACATCCTCCTGAGTAGTCCCCGCCCGGAGATCCGAATGGGGGAGTATTTTACCTTCGGAATATTTTACCCGAGAGGATGCCATCATCATATGTTCGTACAGTAGAGCTGTATGCGTGTGTGTGTGTGTGTGTGTGTGTGTGTGTGTGTGTGTGTGTGTGTGTGTGTGTGTCTGTGTCTGTGTCTGTGTGTGTGCAATTGCACCATGTTATTCCTTCCTTTACAGATAATAATGTCGATGGCACTACTCAGTTGCGGCGAGCTGTGGTATGGTGCAGTTATGGTGACCATTGTGTCCAAATTATATGCCACAGGGCTCAGCGGAACTGCCTTGTAAGAGACTCCAGTAATAGCATGTCTCAAAATTTTCAATTGTTTGTAGAGCTTATGGGACTTAACTACGGGGTCATCAGTCCCTAAACTTACAAACTACTTATGAACTAGCTAATACTAAGGACGGCGCTAATATCCACGACCGAGGGGGGGGATTCGGACACCCGACCATAATGGCCATGTAGAATGTGACTGGCGCGCCGCAGACCGCTTGACCACTACGGCCGGCGTAGCATGTCCACAGGATAATTCTGGATGAACATCCAGTATTATTTTTCAACAAATTTCTTTGTAACGAAGACTTAATTTATTAAATATGAGTTACCCCAGAACTTTATTAAATATGACTCTGTTGAATAAAGATAGGTAGACCCCGGTGGAGTGGCCAAGCGTTCTAAGGCGCCTTGCTGCGGAGCGGGCGGAGGTTCGAGTCATTTCTCTCGGGCGTGGGCGTTTGTGTTATCCTTAACATAATTTTAAGTTAGTTTAAGTAGTTTGTAAGCCTATGGACTGATGAACAACTTAGTGAAGTTCAAATTTTCAATTGTTTGTGAGGCTTAAGAGACTTAACTGCCGGGTCATCAGTCCCTAAACTTACAAATTACTTACGAACTACATTATACTAAAGACGACACAGACCTCCATGCCCGAGGGGGGATTCAAACCCCCGACGGCGGAATGCCGCGCGCACCGCAACACGGCGCTCCAGCACGCGCGGCTAATCCGCCGCGGCACTTAGTGAAGTCGCTTAGATTTACAAACATTTCAACATTTGAAAATACGAAAACTATGTTGCTACGTTGGGTCTCCCAAACATAAGGAGCGACTTTGATTCAAAATGAGGCAGAATTGAAGAGATTCATAATCAGATTTATCTCCTGTTTCAATTCTCATCAGTAAGGGCAGCTCGTTTCGTATTGTCACGATACAGGGGAGACAGCGTTACGGAAATGATACAGGATCTGGGGTGGGAGTCATTACAACAACGGCGCTTGTCGCTGCGGCGTGGGCTACTTGCGAAACTCCAATCGCCAACATTCTCCTCCGAATGCGAAAATATATTGTTGACTCCCACTTACATAGGTAGAAATGATCATCAGAATAAAATACGAGAAATCAGAGCTCGAACAGAGAGATTCAGGTGTTCCTTCTTCCAGCGCGCTATTCGAGAATGGAATGGGAGATAAATAGTATAATTGTGGTTCGATGAACCCTCTGCCAGGCACTTAAATGTAATTTGCAGAGTATCCCATGTAGATGTAGAAGGATACCAAAAATTTTTGAAATTACTACTTTTCGAATTATTTTTTTCACCATGTGTTACATTCGTCATTGTAGTGGTACTTACAGACGCGCAGCACTGAGTACGTTCTGTCTTTTCAGAACTGAAGCAGAAACCCTACACAGAAAGCTAGTCAACGATGCTTTTAACAACATTGTTTATCGATTCTTCTGTTACTTTATACCTATGATTGTATTCATGAAAATTGTGATCATTTCCGACGTTTCCCACATCATTTGGGTTCGACGCGTTTTTGTTGTTTTCTTCACTTCCATAAACGCTTCTTCTTTCTTTAAAAGTTTTTTTTCTCTCAGATTCCCTGCTGCCTAGTCTTCCGTCTCAGTTTTGGTCTTCTTATTGATACTTTAATTTTCTGATTTTCAGCTCTGTCGTGTTCTACATAGGAAAGAGGGAAGAGGTAGCAAGGTCAGTCTGCATATCCCGAGCGGAAAGGAGTGATTGCAGAGAGACAGTACAGGCATCTACTAGAGATGCGGATTTCGGGACTCGAGAGGATACTTGTTTAGGAAACTTTATGGAACTCCTAGGTACCTTGCATTGAAATTTTGGCATCCCATAGTAAGTCTACTACACTGGGGTTAGTTAACAAAAATAATAATAATAATAATAATAATAATAATAATAATAATAATAATAATAAAAACAAGAAGTATAAATCGTTTGCCACAACAGAAGCCAGTAATTACGTTCCCTAGCAGAATCCCCTAGACAGACGCACTCCCCGCGAGAAACTGTCATGGAGCACCCCGAGGCCGACGGCGATAGTCACGGGCTGGCGCCCGTTTCGTCTGACTGAGAACTTCCCCCTTCATCCAAAAACCGGGGGTTTTAACGGCCGGTGTGGGCGCACTTCTTTTCCCCACTTTCCGACAGTTAACAATTTCCTATTGGCCGCTGCTTGGTTCAACCAATCTAAATTGTGGCTTGCCCTCTCTCTGAGTCCTCTAGCGAACCACGTTTCAGCCCTGTCCCTTCTGCCATTCCCCGGGTGGGGAGGTGGATTGCTTGTGCAGTAACAAAATTCATACTTGGTAGCAACATTGTTCAGCTGAAAGTAAAGCGTCACGACGCTACCCAGTATGGGCAACAAAAACAATGTTTTATGTCACTTGGCCACGCCTTAGGGTCCGCCTTAGGCCACGCCTCAGGGAAGCTGCTAAGTTGCAGTTTTTCTTCTTTACCCTCTCACGCTAGCCTCTGACTGGTATCAACTTTGCTACGTACATTAAAACGTGCCTGTTGGCCACTAAGTACTAATGTAACGTCTTACAACAGCGTCTTGACGCTATATGAAGTTACGCCCATCTTCTCCGAAAGGTAACCTACACCCTGGGACGGTGGCTGAGGGCATCAGCAGTTCGCTAGGAGATTTCTTTAGTGTCTACATTCCGTAAGATATACGTGTCTGTTTTAGCCTGTTATCTGCAATGGTCTCTATTTCTCAGCCTGCAGTGCGTTTCTGTGGCTCACACAGCCTCTCAACAATTCCAACAGTAAAATCAATATATGACAGCTCTTCTCCCGTCTTCATCTTAAACTACGTTACTGAATCTTCTCTGCTATGGGTCTCCACCGTTCCCCTGATGTATTCATTCCTCGTCTATTATTCCTTGCAAATCTACTTATCCATGAAGGAAGATTAAAATCCCGTCGACGTCTCTTCTGGGCTATTGTGATTGACCACGTTGCTGCACTATAGAGTATTGCAGGCCTCATCACACATACACCTATCCTTTCACTCGAGAGACAACCTCTTTTCACAAACTATTCCTATTCTACCCGGAACTGTATTTCAGCCTCCGTCATTTTGCATGTAAGAATCCATAACTTTAAACTTCTTAACCAGAGTTGCTTGCACTCTTTACAAGTTCATATATACATATAGGTATTTTGCATCCTTTGTAATTGTGTTTTCATCCTGTTGACATCCCCCTTTCTTCTTCAGCTTTCCTCCACTTTTCAAGCATGCCTTGATGTCCTTTTCGGTGAGTCGACTGATTGCGACGTCATCGAACTCCATGTTGCTTCTTTCTTCACATCTTTGACTAGGACGTCCATCTCCAGGTAAAAGATGGCTGAGAACAGGTCCCTGGTGTACACCTACTCTTACAGGGAATGCGTTTGCTGTACCTGCACTGTTCCTGTCTTGTTTCATTACACCATGTCTTTAACTATGCTCACGTGTTTTGCTGGTAGACTTTACTAATCATAAATCTCTATATCTGTAGGCTGGATATCTTCTCATACGCCTTCTTCTGATCAATAAAAGCAATATGCAGAAGAGCATTAACTTCTTTGTGACTCTCCGACAGTGTCCTTAGTGCAAATATTGCGTTCGTTGTTTCCTTTTAGGCGTCAATTCGAACTGCTGTCCGCATACTTCAGATTCTACAGGAAACCTCTTCTCAATTACCTTTTCCTAGGTCTTCACTGGGTACGGCATCAATCACTCTATAATTGATGCAGTTTTGTATATACACTTCACTTTTGAATATGGGAGCAATTATACTACTCATTGCTGTTGAATCTTCCGGGTTATGTGGTCGTGGTCGAAGAAACATATCTGCTCCTGACGTTTCGTCCAGAGCTGCGCTGGACATCCTCAGAGGTGCTACTGGTAGCGGTGAGTCTTGGCGACTGACGAGTCGGGCGTCGGAGATATCAGACCGGTTTTTAAACTAACAAAAAAGATAAGTCAGGCACTCCGATCTGTAAAGGACAAACGCCCTCCTCTATGTATATTGGTACTACAAAAAGGAGTGTGAATACAAGACTGAAAGAACACAAAAGTCTTTGCCGACTAGGTAGAATTGAGAAATCAGCTGTAGCTGAACATGTTTTCCAATCAGGAAATCATGAAGTGAAGTTTTCCGAAACGGAAATTTTATCTACAACGACGAACTATTATCCACGACTGTACAGAGAAGCAATCGAAATATACAAACATGGGGATAATTTTAATAGAAAGGAAGAAGCAATGAAACTTAATGAAATATGGACAGTGGCTCTTCAGAGTAGGTAGTTACGCTTTTATCTTTGACGATCGACTATCGAAAGTTATGTTTTATCTTTGACAAGGCTTATCTCTGCTGCGCACGTGAACACTTGACCAAGCCCCCTTTTTGACAGTAATTATACCGCTTTCCGACGCCCGACTCGTCAGTCGGCAAGACTCAGCGCTACCAGTAGCACCTCTGAGGATGTCCAGCGCAGCTCTGGACGAAACGTCAGGAGCAGATACGTTTCTTCGACCACGACCACATAACCCGGAAGATTCAACAGCAATTATTTTAGCCGGTCGTGAAAGCCTTCACTGCATGATAATTATACTACTGTTCCGCGTATTTGGCATTCTTTCTCTTCCAAATCTTCTCCATTGAATTCCAGATAATATCAATGCCACATTTCCCCATACTTTTCTAAGCATCTATTGGGATTTGTTCTGCAACTACGCTTTTCCATATTTCACTATTCACTTCTTCAATACTTCTTTCCACTTCTTCCCTACTTATGTTACTTCTTCATTTACCTATCCTCGTACTTTTATGGCACACTTTTTTTCATAGTACGCCAGGTACCTGAATTTATTCCTGAGCTTTTAATACGACAACGAATTTATTTTTCATCTGCTTCATCTACGTTATTTCCTTAGATACCTTAGCTCTTTCTTTAGCAATCCGTAAGAGCTGCCTGCCATACTATATTTTCAAAGAACCCTCGATTGCCTCGGCCTTTGCTTTTGCTACTGCTACTTTATATTTTTGCCTTCTTATAAGCTTCCTTATCCACCTGTCCTGTTAAATCTCACTGTTTCTTAGCATGTTTCTTCACTTTCTCAATCTTCTCATCCCACCACCATTTCTCCATATCTTCCGGCAGACCTACTCCTGTTGTCATATCAAGCAAATCTTTTCCAGCTTTAGTCACTCCTTTACAATTTAAACTTCAACATACCTGTACCCCCTTAATCGCAATTCCCTTAATACTGTCTTCTTGAATTTTTCTCGCAAAACCTCTTGTTTCAGTTTTCCATCACTTTATTCGTCGTTATCTTCGCTCGATAAATTTACGTCTTTTGCCACCACAAACTCACCATCTCCCACTACGAGTTTGTGTTTCACAGTCACACTTCCACAGTATAAGAGCTTAGTATTCTTCAATTCTATTAGGTGTTTCTTATCGTACAACATACACTCTGATTGTTTTGGTGTCTACTATTATAGGTTACAAGCTGTTCTCTTCTACAATGGAAGTAGGCATTGGCATTACTTAGGTGAAAGGTTACTGCATATTCTGCAATCCAGGTTGCTTTTCCATCCATCCATTATGAATAATTATGTCTTCCCTACTTCTCCTCAAACCAACACGTCCAGTCAAATGTCCCCCAATATTCTCACAGTTTCACTGCATGATATTTCTAGTGTTACTCCAGCTAGGTTTTTCCGAAAATTAGTTCTTTTCTTCTTCAGAACCTCCAGTCTGAAGTGCATGTACATTCAAAACTGTGATGAGATCTCCTCTGATAAAGTTTTTCACTTACGAATCTGTCGTTGATTCTATTTCACAGATTTCCACAAGTACCGTAGACCTTTATCCGCAATTATCCCCCAATCCATTTCTGGAGTCTTTGTCTGTACTACAATAGAAGATCTTGTATTCCTCAGTACTAGTGTCAGCCACAAAAGAACTAATTCTACTCATCACATGGAAGATCGTTTATATATATACGGAAAAATAGAGGACTTGAGAATAAGACTTGGGGAAACCTATACGTCATTTCCAGTACCTATTACTATGGTTGAATTACTAAATGCTAATAGCGTGATTCACATGGTCAGATGCCTTAGATATGTCGCAGACACCATATGGAAATATTTTATTTAGTGTTTGTAATATTTCGTAAGTAAACATATCAATAACTTCTGATTAGAGCAATTATTCTGAAAATCTGTGTTTTATAACATGAAGAAAGACAGGAATGAAACACATACGCTTCCAGTGGTCATTGAATTACACCAACGGAGAAAGTTGAATAATTTTATCAGACTGTCATTCATACTCGCCACATAAGTGCTACAAATACATATATTTTTATAAAGCACTATGTTTTCTTTCCAGTGCACTTGCGTATTACATCAGGTTGATGCGACATATTTTTATTTTCGATCTTAAGTTTTACTGAAATATGTGTTTATTAGTCTTCACACAAAGCGATGAACTCGTTTAGACGTTGTGCGTTTTTCAAACGTATTTGTATGTATGGTTTAATATGTATAATAATATACCTTATCTGGAAAATTTTATTGACACTACACATGAAAAATTGTTTAGTACCACGTAAAACAATAGAAAAGTAAGAAATCAACACAAAAAATAAAATCTCTGAAAAAATAAACAATTTCTTTTTCATAAACATTTGAGTTGTAAATGTAAGAAATAAGTATTTTAACTATGAAGCGAAATTAAGTTAAGTAAAAAAAAAAGAGCGCAATCTAAATAAAAAGCGATCTTGGCGGAAAACCATTATAAAATATGTATAAATGCTACTCCTGTTGTTCCTCAGGGGTGAAAATCGGTCTTGATGTATTGATGTATTGGCCTGTGCTAATGTTAAGTGGACTTACACTATACAGCTCAAGAGAAATTCTCTTAGCAGTTACGTCCGACGTGTAGCTGCTCTGTGGTGAGGTCGGTGGCCTATTTCCTAGTTCCTCCATGAGCTGATTGCGGGATGCACCCGCTTTCCCGCAGAAATTACGAATCAGTCGTTTAAAACTGTCTCGCAACAGCGAGATTTCTGTGTCTTCGTGTATAAGATTGGTGGGATACTCCCTTGGTACGCGTAGAGCCGCTTTTACAGCTCTATATTGCACTCTCTGTAGGGATTGATGACCATTGTAGTTTAGTCCCTTTAAAAACAAAACCAACGAAACGTTGTAGCGTCACGATGAGTGCGTCGGTGCCATGGTCCTGTGACACGGCCCCATCTCTGGGACTGGTCGAACCAGACACAAGTAGAGGGTAAGACCGCAGGTAAATGTCGTAACGGCGAAAACGCAGAAAGTAGCTCATCACTTTGTAGGAAAATACAGTGGAAGAAAACTTTAAAATATTCGGAAAAGCTTTATATTTTTTAACTTTTTAATAACAATGAATACTACTGACGATATCCACTCTTTTGTGTTCATATTTCTACAAAACTATGACTTTTGGATAAAAATGTTAGGAGAGGGAAAAAGACATAATAGCCTATGCATCTAGAGCGTTTAATGAGAGGTGGAATGTTTACTAGCATCTGGATCTAACTGGCACCCACAGAAACGTACGCTTGGTACCATTCTGCAACCTTGGTGTAAATACCGCTCGGGAGTAACAAGGACTCGCAAAAGCGGAATGCAGTTACGTCCATGTTTTTACAAGCAGTCACAGTACTTGATTCTCAACTCACACAAAAGCATTGGGTACGCTTGGAAAAGGCGAATACTAGTAGGTCGATTTAGGTGGCAGCAATTGAGAACAATGGAACCAGATAAATGTGTCGAGTCCTTTTGCAGACTGTATAAAAATGACAGATATTACAATCTGGGTTACTGTTTGCAAAAAGAAACATGTCACTAAAAGAAACCACGGTGGAATAGCCGTGCGTCCTAAGGCGTCTTGCTGCGGAGTGCGCGATTGCTCTCCGTCGGGGGTTCGTGTCCTTCCTCGGGCGTGTCCTTAGATTAGTTTAGGTTAGTTTATGTATCAACCTAGAGACTGTTAGCACCCGTAGATTCACAAATGTCTGTACAAAATCAACTTCAGTGCTCAATAAATACACTGGAAAGCAGTAGTTAATATAAATTTCCTGACAGACTAAAACTATGTGGTGGGCCGAGATTCGAAACTGGGAACTTTGCTCTACCAATTGAGGTATCTCGTCACCCTTTTAGGGTTGTCCTCGCAGTTTTAGATCCGACAGTACCTTCTCTCCTAATATTCAAACTTCACTGTAGTTTCCTGCGAACCTTGCAAGAGAAGGAAGGCAAAGGCCCCAGCTTAGAATACTGGTAGGCACATATATTCAAGAATGGAATGGGAGATAAATAGTATATTGGTGGTTCGATGAGCCCTCTGCCAGGCACTTAAATGTGATTTGCAGAGTATCTCATGTAGATGTAGATGTAGATGAAAGACTGATACATAAAATACGGCATAAATCCGCTTTTAATACGTTGTTGTCGAGGAACAACACTATGAATGAAAGAGTTAAACATTTATAACGCAAACTCGGACCAAGAAAAGGGCTTCATCAACTCCAAAAAATGTGATGCAAATGTACAGTTGAAATGTAAACGAGTTCATCTGCGTTACAACGGTGATGAAATGTGCGCGCGGTAGCCGGCAGTGTTGTGCTCGCTGCGCCTGGCTGGGCGGCCACCCGCCTTGCGCGTGGCTATTTAAGTGTCTGGTGGTCCGCGCTCGCGACTCACTCTGCCCGCGGACGCCTGCTACGCCGCCGCTGTCTGCACGACCACTACCACGACCCCGCTGCCCGCCGCGGCACCATGAGGACCGCCACCGCGCTGCTCGCTTGCCTGCTGGTGCCAGCCCTGGCCGCTTCAACACGCAACAGACCCGGACCCGTCAACAGTCTGCGTGAGTACCCGTCTCATTACCGCCACCGTAACATTCACCAGTGGTTTAGAAGCTTAGTGACGAAGTGCTCCACAACAGATCCAAACAGATCTTTTCATCCAAAGACTTGTATCCGTTACTGTTCACTCTGAGAATAAGTGAAAAAATTATCGACCTGCAGTGTGGTTCGAAGGAAGCTTACGATTTAGCGTCCCATCAAATCAAAGTTCAAATGTTTGTAGAACTTATGGGACTTAACTACGGGGTCATCAGTCCCTAAGCTTACAAACTACATATGAACTAGCTAAGACTAAGGACGGCACAAATATCCATGCCCGAGGGGGGATTCGAACCCCCAACCGTAGTTCCCGTGCAGACCGTGACTGGAGCGCCTCAGTCTCCTCGGCCACCGCGGTCGGCGCAAAGTTAGAATAGGTAGACAGTTTCAAGTACCTGGGATGTTGAGTTGGTTTACGTTTTAGGAGGCGATCCACTTATAATATTGTAAAGAGATATAAAATAGCCAAGATCGCTTATCATCAATTTTTATTAACTACCACCGGTTTCACTGAACTATGCGAGCATCATGAGGTCAAATAAAATATTTTACAAGGTCATAATCTTGTAATATCAAACAGTTGTTATATAACAATTTACAGTGCATAGGTGCACTATGTCATTATAGTAAAACATAATTATCACAGTGAGTGACAAAAGCAGACTGACGCTTCCCTGTAGAACGCCAGATATCACTTCTGTTTTACTCGATTATGGATGGAGCCCACCCATGGCGTCTTGCGAGAGGATAAGGAATAAATTCGACCATGCTCTTTCAAGTGAATCTTCCCGACATTTGCTTGAAGTGATTTAGGGAAATCTGGATATTTTATGGAACATTGTTCTCTGGAAAGTAACAGCGATCAAAACACTTTCTTAATAATATAATAATTGTAGCAGTCTGGATCGCAATATGGTATTTATTTTATTATGATGACCGGTTTCGATCAATAAAGATCATCTACATCTACATCTACGTCTACATGCGATACTCAGCAAATTACATCAAAGTGCCTCGCAGAGTGTTCATCGAACCACCATTATACTATTCATCTCCCATACCATTCCCATACCATTCTCGAATAGCGCGCGGGAAGAAAGAACACCTGAATCTCTCCATTCGCACTCTGATTTCTCGTATTGTATTCTGATGGTCACTTCTACCTATGTAAGTGGGAGTCAACAAAATATTTTCGCATTCGGAGGAGAATGTTGGCGACTGGAGTTTCGAAAGTAGCCCACGCCGTAGCGATACGCGCCGTTGTTGTAATGATTCCCATCCCAGATCCTGTATCATTTCCGTAATGCTGTCTCCCCTGTATCGTGACAATACTAAACTAGCTGCCCTTCTTTGGACTCTTTCGATGTCCTCCGTCAAACCCACCTGATAAGGATCCCACATTGAGCAGCAATACTCCACAAATGGACGGACAAGCGTACTTCATGCAATTTCTTTAGTAGTTCTGTTGCTTCTTTTAAGGGTTCTGCCAATAAAATGCAGTCTCTGGTTCGCCTTTGCTATGACATTATCTAGGTGTTCTTTCCAATTTAAGTCTGAAGTAATAGTGATTCCTAGGTATTTTGTGGAGTTCACAGCCTTCACTTTTGATTGATTTATCTTGTAAACAAATTTAAACGGATTTATTTTCGTACTCATGTGAACGACTTCACACTTCTCATTATTTAGAGTCAATTGCCAATTTTTACACCACAGTGATATCTTATTCAGATCGTTCTGCAGCTGTTTTTGATCTTCAGGTCAACTGCCAATTTTTACAACATACTTATATCTTATTCAGTTGCAGTTGGTTTTGGTCTTCAGATGATTTTACTAAACGGTAAATGACGGCGTCATCTGCAAACAACCTAAGAGAGCTGCTTAGATTTTCCCCTAAATCGTTTATGTAAGTAAGCTACAGCAGAGGACCAGTAACACTACGTTGTGCAACGCCCGATATCGTATCTGTTTTAGTCGATGCCTAACCATCGATTACTACGAATTGTGTCCTCTATGACTGGAAATCCTATTGCAAATTTGGGGCGATATTCCATAACCTCGCAATTTGATTAAAAGCCGTTTGTGAGGTACGGTGTCAAAAGCCTTCTGGAAATCAAGAAATACGGAATCGATTTGCGAACCCGTGCCGATAGCGCCCATCATTTCGTGTGAGTAAAGAGCTAGTTGTGTTTCGCAGATCATTTCCTTGCTGATCAGCTGGCCCATCTGTGATGCGCCTCAAGAGATGGTCCAGCTCCTCAGCAAGGGAATGATCTGAGGATGATCTTTATTGATCGAAACCGGTCATCACAATAAAATAAATATCATATTGTGATCTAGACTGCACAATTATTATATTATTCACTAAATATGGATGGCCGTCCCCACGAAAGCGAAGTATGTTACCACTGCGTCACTTCGCTCGGTATACCGTGCTTCGTATTCAACGTTAAAAAGCCGCCCCCCCCCCCCCCTTTAGCTGGCTGTGTATTTCAGGATAAAGGTCAGTGGAAGGATACGTCAAACAATCTCCAGTAGGACCACGCCTATGGCAAAGCAATATTCAGGTTGATTACTGGTTGATTACGCTCCCCGTCGGAAGTTCGAATCTTCCCTCGGGAATGGGCTCTGTTGTTCTTAGTATGTTAGTTTATTTAGATCAAGTAAAGTCTAGGGACCGATGACCTTAGCAACTTGGTTTCATAGGATTACAAACATTTTTGAGACTTGCATTTTCTACAGCGATCGTATTTAATTGTGCAGTGTGGAATACTTCGGGAAGAATGTGTTTAACCTACCAGTATATACCTCTACTGTGACTAATTTTCCAAATAAAGGTATTGATGAATGCAAAACTCGCTGTCACAAATCGCTTCTAAAGCAGCAAGTCCTGTCTTAGGTTTTCAAGGTCCTTGAAGACTGTGTGAAATGATGCGGTGTTCAAGTATAATTTTTTATTAGTTTCCTTGAATTTAAGTTCTTAACTCACAATATGAATATGCAAATGCATATATGGAGCTCCTTGTTGACACTTTTTATTCTTCTCTACGTAATCAGCGGCGGTGATGCCTCTAAAGTCCCAAAAGGATGACATTATATCCATTATCGACGTCAGAAGATCTTCACTTTTTCACCGAGCAATCAATTAATTTATACCATCACTTTTGATTATTATTTACTATTGCTATAGATTTATGTCAATAGTTACCAATATCCAAAGCGCTTTCTCAGCTTCAGTATTAACGTCTGTCACCCGATGGATTGTAGTTTCGCTTATGGATTATGATGGTACAAAGAAGTTTGTTGTATCATTCCAAAAGTCAGCACAGGGTCCCTGCAAAGTCCCGTTACAGACTTCGAGGAACTGTGTAAGGGAGTGAGTATAAAATATTTTTATAAGGAACACATGCCTGGAATATCATCTAGTGTCGCTATGAGTACTTCTTTGAAATTGTTAAAGGAATGTATTGCAACCTCCACTTTCCATATTGTGGGAGGAGGCAGTACAGACGAAACAGAAAAAAACCGTCTAGCAAATATGGATTCTGAAATCCATACCTTACGAGCTATTAGAACTTGACAAGTAAAAGATATGTGTAAACAATATCGAAGGCGAAGACGTCTTCATAGCTCTTCAGGTATGTGTTTTGGAACCGATGATTCTTACACATTTTGCAGTTGTTGTGATTCACACTACCTAACAGTGTCAAAGATAAAGAACCGTTGAAAATACTGGATGGTGTTTACGAACAGGTTACGTATCAAAATATTACGTAATCTCTCCCACCTACAAATCATTGTATCGGGAATTTCTTGTGTATCGCCTGGATGCTCGAAATGTATCTATCCTTGTCGACATTCACACATTTGGTTTCACTTTTCATTGATCTTCATTATGTAATACTAATCGTTCAGAAACAGATGTGAAACTCAATTCACCTTTCTTGAACTAACCACTAAAATCTTTCAAATGCATTCCACTGACGGATAAATCGTCTTTCGCTGATAATGTTTTGTTCTGTAATGCAAGAGTCCTTATCTCCTGCCTTGTTTTGCTATTAGCTTAGAACTCTCAACATACGTCTCGGTGTATCTATCCTCTCGACCTTTTGACTGTATGGTCAAATTGTTGAGTGTTACGCTGAAGTTGGCACCTGCAGGCTTGACTTGACTCTTACATCGAATGCACTGTCCATGATAACAATTTTGACATTCAGTCAAACCCAGAAAGTGTTATTGTTTACAGACGTTCTCCAACGTAGCTGATGATATACTCTAAACTTCAAATAACTGAAGTACTATGACTCTCTACTACTGAACGTTTAGGACTCTTGCTACATATCTTCGGTAACATTATTTGCGGAAATTTGTTAATTTTTTGCCCCTTTTCAGATATTTTACTTGTTGTTGTTGTTATGGTCTTCAGTCCGGAGACTGGTTTGATGCAGCTCTCCACCCTACTCTATACTGAGCAAGCCTTTTCATCTCCTCATAAGAACGGCAACCCACATCCACTTCAATCTGCTTACTATACGCGTCTCTTGGTCTCCCTCTGCGATTTTTACCCCACACACTTCCCTCCAATGCTAAATTTACGATTCCCCGATGTCTAAGAATGTGTCCTACCAAGCGATCCCTTCTTTTAGTCAGGGTATGCCAAAAATTCCTCTTCTCACCAATTCTGTTCAGTACCTCTTCATTAGTTATGCGATCTACCCACCTAATCTTCAGCATTCTTCTGTAGCACCACATTTCAAAAGCCTCTATTCTCCTCCTGTCCGCACTGCTTATCGTCCATGTTTCACTCCCGTACAAGGCAACACTCCACACAAATGCCTTCAGAAAAGACTTCCTTACCCTTAAATTAATATTCGTTGTTAGCAAATTTCTCTTTTTCAAAAATGCTTTTCTTCCCATTGTCATTCTGCATTTTATATCCTCTGTACTGCGACCATCGCATGTTATTTTACTACCCAAGTAACAAAACTCATCTACCACCTTCATTGTTTCGTTACCTAATCTAATTCCTTCAGCATCGCCTGATTTTCTAAGACCGCATTCCATTATTTTTGTTTTGCTCTTGTTAATGTTCATTTTATATGCTCTGTTCAACACGCTGTCCATTCCGTTCAACTGCTCTTCCAGGTCCTTTGCTGTCTCTGACAGAATTACAATGTCATCAGCAAAACGCAATGTTTTTATTTCTTCCCCCTGAACTTTAATCCCTATTCCAAATTTTTCCTTGCTTTCCTTCACCGCCTGCTCGATGTACAAATTGAATAACATTGAAGAAAGGCTACAACCCTGTCTTACTCCCTTCCCAACCGATGCTTCCCTTTCATGCCCTTCGAGTCTAATAACTGCAGTCTGGCTTTTGAACAAGTTGTAAATAACTCTCCTTTCCCTGTATTTTACCCCTGCTGACTTCAGAATTTGAAAGAGTGTATTCCAGTCAACATTGTCAAATGCTTTCTCCAAATCTACAAAAGCTAAAAATGTAGGTTTGCCTTTTCTTAATCTATCTTCTAAGATAAGACGTAAAGTGAGTATTGCCTCCCGGGTTCCTATGTTCCTCCTGAATCCAAACTGATCTTCCCCGAGATCAGCTTCTACCAGCTTTTCCATTCTCCTGTAGATAATTCGTGTTAAAATTTTGCAACCATGACTTATCAAATTGATGGTTCTGTAATTTTCACACCTGTCTGCGCCTGATTTCTTTGGAATGGGGATTATTACATTTTTCTTAAAGTCTGAGGGCATTTCGCCGGTCTCATACATCCTACACACCAGTTCAAATAGTCTTGTCATGACTGGCTCTCCCAGATACTTTAGTAGCTCTGAGGGTATGTCATCTACTCCTGGGGCCTTGTTCCGACCTTGGTCTTTCAAGGCTCTGTCAAATTCATCTCTCCGTATAGTATCTCCTATTTCATCTTGATCGACTTCCTCTTTCGTTCCTACAACATCGTCTCTAAGTTCATTTCCTTTGTAGAGCTGCTCTATGTACTCTTTCCACCTTTCAGCTTTCCCTTCTTTGCTGAGAACTGGTTTCCCATCTGAGTTCTTGATATTCGTAGAGCTGTTTTTCTTATCTCCAAATGTTTCTTTTATTTTCCTGTAGGCGGTATCTACTTTTCCCCTTGCTATACATTCTTCTACAGATTTACATTTGGCTTCTAGCCACTCCTGCTTAACCGTTTTGCACTTCCTGTCAATCTCATTTTTTAGTCGTCTGTACTCCATTTTGCCTGTTTCATTTACTGCATTTTTATATTTTCTCCTTTCATCAATTAACTGTAGTATTTCCTGTGATATCCATGGATTTTTTGTAGGTCTTGCCTTTCTACCTATTTTGTCCTCCGCTGCCTTCATTATTTCATCTCTCAATGCTACCCATTCCTCTTCTACTGTTTTATTTCCCCCTGTTTCTGTCAATTGTTGCCTAAATCTCCCTCTGAAATTCTCCAGAACTTCACTTTCCTTCAATCTATCTAAGTCCCATCTCCTTATTTTCCTACCTTTCTGCAGTTTTTTCAGCTTCAGCCTACAGTTCATGACTAACAAGTTATGGTCAGAGTCTATATCTGCCCCTGGGTATGTCCTGCAGTTTATAACCTGGTTCCGGTACCTATGTCGTACCATTATAAAATCTATCTGATACCTTCCGGTGTCTCCTGGTCTCTTCCACGTATACAACCTTCTTTTGTGATTCTTAAACCACGTGTTTGTTACGATTAAATCATGTTCCGTGCAAAATTCTACCAGGCGACTTCCTCTTTCATTCCTCCTGCCCAGTCCATATTCACCTATTATTTTTCCTTCTCTTCCTTTTCCTACTACCGAATTCCAGTCTCCCATCACAATTAAGTTTTCCTCTCCCTTAACTGTCTGAATAATTTCCTTTAGCTCCTCATATATTTCTTCGATCTCCTCATCATCGGCAGAGTTAGTTGGCATATAAACCTGTTCTACTGTTGTCGGTGTTGGCTTCGTATCTATCTTGACAATGATAATGCGATCACTGTGCTGCTCATAGTAGTTTACCCGCATTCCTATTTTCTTATTCATTATCAGTCCTACTCCTGTGATACCTCCAACTGATTTTGTATTTATAATCCTGTGCTCACCTGACCAGAAATCCTGTTCATCCTGCCATCGAACTTCACTAATCCCCACTATATCTAACTTCAACCTATCCATTTCCCTTTTTAAATTTCCTAATTTTCCTACTCGATTAAGGGATCTAACATTCCACGCTCCGACCTGTAGAATGCCAGTATTGTCTTTCCTGATGATCACATCCTCCTGGGTAGTCCCCGCCCGGAGATCCGAATGGGGGACTATTTTACCCCCGGAATATTTTACCCGAGAGGATGCCATCATCATATGTTCATACAGTAGAGCTGCATGTCCTCGGGAAAAGTAACGGCTGTAGTTTCCCCTTCCTTTCAGCCGTCCGCAGTAGCTGTGTGGCAAAGCCACATTAGCTGATGTTACAAGGCCAGCTCAGTCAATCATCCAGACTGTTGCCCCTGTAACTACTGAAAAGGCTGCTGCCCCTCTTCAGGAACCACACGTTTGTCTGGCCTCTCCACAATACCCCTCCGCTGTGGTTGCACCTACGGTACGGCTATCTGCATCGTTGAGGCACGCAAGCCACCCCACCTCGGCAATGTCTGTGGTTCATGGGTTCATGTGGTTCTTGTGGTTCATGGTTTACTTATAAGAACATATTTTAAGAGCTGCATTTTTTCAGTATTTCAGGGACTCCACCATTATCCTGTTTTCTTCCACTGATTAAGCCAACGTCCTAGGAACTATGTCAGCTTCCAGTTTCTCTACTCCTTGAGTAGTCGCAACTGGAGGCTCCTCATTCACAGTTTTCATTTTGTGTTTTTCATAATCCCAAGCCGCGGTGTATTATCCGTGCTTACTGGGGCGCTGTGCTGCGGTGCGCGCGACCGTTCGCCGTCGGGGGTTCGAGGTCCCCCTCGGGCATGGGTGTTTGAGTTGTCCTTAGGTTGGTTTACCTTAGTTAAAGTAGTTTCTAAGCTACGGACTAATAACCATGCATTTGAGTACGAAAGATTTACAAACGTTTGAACGTTTTGAACATAATCCCAATGCCACTTCAAGCGTTGTTTGTTGTGGTAGTAGGATTCAATAGTAATTTTTTTAACTCAGTAACTTCCCCGTTTAACAACTATAGACGCCGTCGAATATTCATATACATTTTATTTAATATGCCAAACACAAATTTCACCTGCTCGACTTCTCTAACGTCCGAACTCTCGTAGTGAAGAGAATTCTGAAGGCTTTCGCTTTCCACTAGGCCTACTGCTTCTAATGCGATGACGTTTTCGCAGTCTCTAAATTCATTTGCATTTTTCCGTTATATTTTTCACTTGGGAACCTTCAATTTCACGGAGCCCACGTGGTTGTTGTTGTGTTCTTCAGTCTGAAGACTGGTGCAATACTTGAACTCCGTCTAGCAACTGCAACCAACAGTCATTTGAACTGCCTACTTTTTATCACCAGTTGCAATTCTTACTACCCACACTTTCCTCTAATATTACATTGACTATTCCTTTCTAAATCAGATTGCATCCTACAATTTGATCTCTCTTATAAGTTATGCTACAAATTTCTTTTCTCAAATGTTCAAATGTTTGTATATCTTATGGGACTTAACTACGGGTTCATCAGTCCCTAAACTTACAAACTACTTATGAACTACTTACGAACTAGGACGGCACAAATATCCATGCCCGAGGGGGGATTCGAACCCCCGACCGTAGTGGCCGTGCAGACTGTGACTGGAGCACCTCAGTCCCTTCGGCCACCGCGGCCGGCTTTCTTTTCTCTCCAGCTCTTCCTCATTTGTTACGCAATCTGCCTGCTCGTCACAGTTTTTGCTGCAGTAACCGAAAAAAAAAAATCTCCACAAAGAGTCAGCTTCCAGTTGAAATAACAATCCAGCCACGTTTTCGTCTTATTGTTCTTCACCATCTTTTTCCCTTCATTTTTTTTTTCATCGCCCTCCTTATCTTTCTCGAGTCTGGGCTTAACCTATCGTTCTACCTTCACTTCCCAAATATTACTCCCAACAGTGTTTCTAGTTGTCTGTTTTTGTTAGATGTTGAAGTTTAACGCATTGCTTCAACAAACACCATTCGGCACTGTGTCTTTCGCTTTCTCTTTTGGGTCACACAGCTGTGATTTGGCACTCTGGAATATCTAATATATTTTGTAGCTATGCCTTGGGGCTTGACATGTAACAACAGATATGTATCAATTCTATTGTGCATGTTGCACTGAAGATGACTGTTCCTTAGTTGAAATCGACCAGTGCTGAAAATTCTTTTAATGACTGTATGTTGCAAAATTTGTAATTAATGATCTTGTACGACATATCTTTTACAAATATTGATCAATCTATCGAATTAGAAGACTAAAAGAACGTATCTTTCAAAAAGGGTCAGTAGCTGCTACAAAATACACGTCATTTATGTTCAAACGGAATATTTGTATAACGCTTCTCCGTCAACATTCGTCGCTGCATAAAGAAACGAAAACGAAAAGTGAAAACGACTCTGTGCCATTGGGTTGGTTCGTTTTCTCCAGATATGTAGTTTCTTGCAATAACTGTCCCTCCTTGTACGTACCAGGCTATTTGCCTCATGTTTTAACACACAGCCAAGACTACCTCGACAAGTTACTTTTTCTACCAGAAGAGTTGTGCACCGGAAGCCTAATGACTAAACAACTTTCACTTCTGGGACAGAGTCCAATGACCTCCGCCCGAAGTTGGGGCAGTCCATTAAGAGCATTGTTTATGAAGACGACCTTCTCCTTGGAACAAGCGCTCACATTACAGGCACAAGAGCATCGGGCAACTTCCTCGTTCCATTGATGCCTGCCAAATGCAGCACATAAATGTGAATTTATTCTGTTTTTTTTTTTTTTTTAGGCTGTCTTTGTCAGTAGTAGTATTAACTATCAGACCAGTACTCTTACATAAGATGTAAGACAACAATGTGCTGAGGAAAAGCGATTTCTGTTTCAGCCGACTGGATTGAAGTCTGCGGCAGAAACGACCCAGACCTTAACTTGTGCATCAAGGATAAACTGGTCAAGAACATACGCAAAGCAAAAGACGGTAAGTACACTTTAGTCGTCTTAACCAGTAGTGTGGGCTGTATTAACACCAAAAGTTGAATTTATATTCACAGAATATATGACATCAACTGCGAATGTTGAAAATGTGTACCCATCCGGAATTCGAACCCAGGTCTCCGGCTTTATAGGCAATTTCCCTGAACTCTACACCACAGTGATCACCGCACCTACAAGGACTACCTAAGCACGCCTCCCGCCAGGTACAAATTCCCAGCTTAGAAAGCGGGATACCTGGGTTCGAATCCCTGCTGGGTACACATTTTCAGCTTTGCCCATTTGCAGTTGATGTCATATATTCTATGAATATGAAAAAATAACAACTGCAACTGCAACGTCTTTCGGAACAGACGTCACATGTAAATATAAAAGTTGAATTAACACCAATATGTCAGATAATATCCATTTTAGGTTGTAAATACTCTAACTTGATAAAAAATTGTATTCTGTTCCACTTAAATTTTGAATAATTACTTTCATAATCATGAAATATTAACGATAATCAATTCGGTACAAAACAGAAACTTTCTTGAATGCTTGTTCTGAAAACTGGAAGTGATTATACGTAGTAGTAGGAGAATTGAATATAACGAAATTACACGTGTACTCAATTAGCAAAGTTTAATCATCTAACTGGACAAAAATTGTTATTTTAGTGTTCTTCACAACCTACTGCCGATTAACTGAGTGCTTATATACTGTTTCAAATACAGTTTCAAATTTTATGTTGTTATTGGCCTCAACGGACGTTATGTGACCGCCATCAAGGAGTGAAAAATATTTTCTAACGAGTTACCATCAAGCAAGGCAGCTGTCCACAAATATCTCAATCTAGAGGATACTGTAACGAGTGGCGACTTCCATCGTCTCCGTTTGTAAATGGGATGCTTCTGGAAAGGATTCGGCGAAATAAAATAGAATATTTCAAGAGGTTTCACTAACTTGGCAAAAACACACTGTAAGAAAAATAACTGTGTACCTGAATAGCTACGAGAATGCACAGAGCCACACATACTGGCGTATCTCTCAGAAATCCACTGTGCGTGTGACACAAACGTTAGGAGTTAATCTGACAATCACTGTGAGTCACGTCCACACGAATTCAGCTGTTTCATGTAGCACGAAATATATGTCTGAATTGTATCTCCCTTTTGAATGGTAAGATTTAGAATTATCTTAAACGCAATTTAAAAAAAAGAAGCAAAAATTAAAACTGGGCTTTGTTGCGAAAAATGTAACTTTGGTTACCTGATGTATTTTGACATTTTTAGAGATCGGAAATCTTCCTAGATATCAACATCGGCTCTGAAAGCAACTCTCATGTGGAACACAGCTTCGTCCAATTCGCTTACAAGTTCCAGAATGTAATAGATACTGACGCTCAGGTAGATGCCGTGTTCTCTGACTTCCGGAAGTCGTTCGATATGGTTCCAAACTGCCTCCTATTAAACAAAATACGAGCGAACGGAATATCAGACGAACTGTGAGATTGGATTTAAAAGTTTCTAGTGCAACTCAGCATGCCATTCTCAACGGAGAGAAATCTTCTGACATGAAATTTTTTTTAAATAAAAATACACCTTCTTTACGTTGTACGCTAAGATGGCTGAAAAATATATTTATTTTTTCTTGACCAGTTTCAATGATTCAAACAATCATCTTCAAAATGATTTACAATATCTTAACTCAAGAGCACGCGTCAAATAACAAGGTTCTCGATGAGATATAAAATGAATAAAATAGCTTGGTCAACGTGTTAAAAATATGTCACCAAAATGGATCGTCATTTTAGATTAAAAGGTAAAATGTGACTATTTCTAACGTAAGAATAATACAGATAAGCGGGAGTCTGTCTTAGACTTACGTAAGAAATCGTCACATTTTACCTTTTAATCTAATATGACGATCCATTTTGGTGAAGTATTTTTTAACATGGCGAGCAAGCTTTGTTATTCCTATAATATCTCGACGAGAAACTTGTTATTTGACATGTACTCCTAAGTGATGACCTTGTAAACGATTCTGAAGACGAAGATTTAAATCATTGAAAACGGTCAACGAAAATATATTTTATCAGAGATGTTGGCGTAACAAGCTCTATTTTATTAACATTTGAACAGATTGCTCTCTAGTGGCGTAACATGCTAGGTAACCATATGAAAGTAATTTCTATTGTATCACAAGGGAGTGTTGTATTTTCATAACGTTTCAGAATTTATGTAAATGACCTAGTTGATATCACCGGAAATCCTATGGTGCTTTTCATGGACGGTACTGTAGATGGGGTCTATACAGAATGGTAAACTATAGCGTAAAGCTGGAGGAACTGCAACAAACCTTCGCTGGCTGCAAGGAGTATTAATTGACTAACATCATAAATAAATGTAACCTATTTCGAAAAAAAAAATTGAAGGAGAGACCCTTTATTATTCGATTAAGCATTTGTAGAACAATCCATATTTTCCATATCTGAGAGACTGCATACGAAGCAAGCAAGTGAAACGACCACGCAAAATTAACCATGGGAAACCCAGATTCCAGACTGATATTTATTGGAAGACTGTTTAGGAGTAGTAAATACCATACAAAACACTCCTTAAACCTAGATTATTGTTCGCCAGTACGAGATCCGTACAAGATAGAAGATCCAAACGAGAGCAGCACGCTTCGTCACAGGTTAATTCAGCAAGAGCGAAAGCATAACGGGGACGATTGGCCAACTCCAGCGGCAAAATCTGCCGGGAAGGCGCTCTGCGTAACGGTATGGGCTACTGGCCGAGTTCCAATAGCGTACGTTTCTCGCAGGGTCAACCAGTATATTGCTTCCTCCAACGTATATCTCGCGGAACCACCACGAGGATAAAAGTAGATTATAGCCCACGTGAAGGCTTAGCTGCAGTCGTTTTTCCCGATAAGCATACGTGACTGTAACCGAAAAAGCAGCAAGTGACTGTGGAACACAAAGTCCCCTCCGGCTCATACCGTCAAGTTCAATGTTCAAATGTTTGTTAAGCTTAATGGACTTAATTGCGGGCTCAGCAGCCCCTAAACTTACAAACTACTTATTAACTACCTTATACTAAGGACAGCACAAACATCCATGCCCGATGGGGGGGGGGGGGATTCGAACCCCCAACCGTAGCGGCCGTGCAGAATGTGAATGGCGCGCCGCAGACCGCACAGCCACTGCGGCCGGCTACCGCCAAGTAGCTTACGATTTATAAATATAGATGTAGATTCAGGTGTAGAACTTCATGTATTATTTTCCGTGGTAGTTCAATTTTGCCCACCCTGCATAAAGATTAAGGACATTGTTTAGGATTGATTCTGAAACCGGCTAATTTTTTAAAATGATTGTTTGCCTCTTAAAAAAGAAAGAAAACAAGAATATTTTGCCCGGCAAGATTGTGGCCTAACAAACATACGAGGGTAATACTGTTTCACATATGTGATATCCCAAAACGGTATTGTTCCACCTTGTGTGGGACTTTGGCAAGTGTTTTATTAGTGTTTCTTTGACATACGAGTATACTACGGCCTTCATTTCTCTTCGTGATACGGTGAGTTTTTGTGCAGTTGATCTTTTAATGACTTTGTTTGGCTCAGTGAAACCAAACCGATAGAGCTGTAACTGAGGAGGAGATGGTTCATAGAACTTTTATCTATTTATCAATGAAGCTACATGTAATATGTCATTGTTTGCCAGAAAAAGTTTAAGTTAATTGCGAAAATGAAACACTGTGCACAGAATACATTGAGCGTCGTAACGCATAGTGGTAATTCAGTTACCTTGTCGCAAAAATATGACTTTTTTTTAAATTGTAAAAATCTCTTAAAATGAATCATAACTGATAGTCTAATTGCACTACTAGCAACGGAAGTTAGTAATCCTCAACACATTCTTATTACAATAACAGTCACAGATCATTCCTTATCCAACCTCGAAAAAAAAAAATTAACAAAATTCCATTCGTTTCAATAATTCTGCAAAACATTTTTTTTTATTTTATTTTTTTTTATAGCCCCTGTTTTATGTAACCTGTTTGGTAATTATTTACCGATCAGACAAGTCAAGACGGACACAAAACTGCACTAAATCGTTTTTTTCGCTGAATAAGCAGACACACACTTTACAGACATGCCAGATTTTCCTGAACAATTTAGAAAAACGAAAAAGTGGCAAAATTGCGATTTCAACTATGCGCCAAAGTGAGGCAGCGCCCTCTTACTCGACAGGTGCAACAAAAACAGTATTTCACTGTTAAAGTACATTCGCAACCATTGTGGAAAACTGTGTTTCGTGTGTGTCCTTGTACTTTTACACTAAAAGGAAAAAAAAACTTTTTTCTCTTCATTCAAATTATTATTATTCTTTTATCTTCTGAACCATTCCCTGAGAAGACATCCGCGTCAGTGTTCTTCTCCTTGATTGTTGGAGGCGTTGTAGTGACATATAACTTGCCAATGCGAACTTTAGAAACAGTTTCTGGTCATATGACTCTCCAATTTAGAAACCGATCCAACCAGGAACTATTTTCCAAGATAGAAAAAATATCCAATGTCATCAGGAAAAGAAGGGGCATGTTCTTTGGACACATTCGTAGAATGGACCAGAGCAGGTTAACGCAGCAAATTACACAATTTTTGTTGTACAAGAGAAGCAAAATACGGTGGATCTAAGAAGTACAAAGAGATCTGGAAGAAATGGAAATACGGCAACCAGAAATGCACAACAGAGTGATTTTTGAATCGTAACTTCAAGCCTTTGTAGGTTTCGAGGACTGAACTAGACCGATAACGAAGTCATCGCGGACAAAACGAAGGATGCAAAGTATGAAAATGGAAGACTATTGGAAAAGGAGGAAGAATACGAGAAACTAAGCTGATGTAATTAATGTGATTAACATGGCCGAAACGAAAGAAGAAGAAGAAATAAATAAACAGCAGGTGTATTACGTGAGAAAGTCTCACCGTGCTCTGATCACGTGCATGAAAACGCAGACGTGCAAATCCAGTAGTCTGGTTCTGAAGTGTGGACGGACAAGGAGGGGGCGCCTACTCGTCATCGCCGAATTCGCCCAAATTTATGTTACATGTAGGGCGTGGTGAGACACGAAAGTGCCCCAAGTGGGAACTCCATATGGCTAAGTGCTTAGGAAATAAAAGGACGTTTGATACGGATGTATCACCATATCTACTGCCCTTGAGAGACTAGAAAGCCGTGTTTGGCTCAACAGTAAGAGGTTCGCCGGTTCGATTCCGCCTGGCCGCAAATATTTTTTTGCTCCTTGGTAATGCGTACACTATTGACTTCACAATTAACCGCAAAATCATATACGTTATTTTGTATTTATATTTGCGCAACATCGGCATGGGACGTCATTATTTAAAACAAGCATATTATCTTGCAAACTTGGGGTTCTGAACGGTGTATAAGGTGCAAACACGAATAATCGTGAGTTTAATTTGACTTCTGCAAATCACTGTGAAGTGCACTCTCGATTCAAAAAAGAACACGCAAATGATGACAGGCAAAAGTTAGTAGAGATTCGTGCGTCTATAAAAAGATCGATGCGCGAAGCATACAATAATTACCACAGCCATGCCTTAGCAAAAGATCTTTCCGAAAACCCGGAAAAATTCTCGTCCTATGTAAAATCGATAAGCGGGTCAAAGCCCACTATCCAGTATCGGTGATCATTCCGGGGCAGTAATAGAACAAAGCAAACGGAAAGCTGAATATCTAAATTTAACCTTTAAGAAATCTTTCACGCAGGAGGACCGCACTTATGTACCATCATTTGATCAACGTACTAATTCCGAAATGGAGGACATAGTAATTGGTATCTCTGGTGTAGAGAAGCAGCTGAGAGAGCTAAATACGAAAAGTCTCCTGGTTCGGATGGAATACCAGCTCGGTTTTACGAGTATTCTGCGGCATTGGCCCCCTACCTAGCTTGCATTTATCGCGAATCTTTAATTCAGCGCAAAGTTCCTAGTGATTGGTAAAAAGCGCAGGTGACTCCCGTTTATAAGAAAGGAAAGAGAACTGACCCACACAATTACAGGCCAATATCGTTGACATCAGTTTCCTGTAGAATTTTTGAGCATATTTTCAGTTCGAATATAGTAAATTTCCTTGAAACGGAAAAGCTTTCCATGAATCAGCACTGGTGTAGGAAACTCGTTCATGTGAAACTCAGCTTGCCCTTTTCTTACATGACATCTTGCGAGCCATGGATGAAGGGCAACAGGCAGATTGTGTTTTTCTCGACTTCAAAAAGACGTTCGACGCGATGCCACACTGCAGACTGCTAACGAAGATACGAGCTTGTGGAATAGGTTCACAGATTTGTGACTGGCTGCAAGACTTCCTAAGTAATAGAACACAGTACGTTGTTCTTGACGGCGAGGGTTCATCAGAGACGAGTGTATCGTCAGGCGTGCCCCAGGGGAGTGTGGTAGGATCGCTATTGTTTTCTATCTAGATAAATGATCTGATGGACAGAGTAACTTGTAATTTGCGGCTGTTTGCTGATGATGCTGTGGTGTATGGGAGGGTGTCGTCTTTAACTGACTATAATAGCATACATAATGACTTAGACAAAATTTCTACTTGGTGCGAAGAATGGCAGCTAGCTCTCAATGTAGAAAAATGTAAGGGGATGCGTATGAGTAGGACAAACAATCACATTTAGTTCGAATACAGCATTAGCAGTGAGCTTCTTGATGCTGATGCGTCGTTCAAATATCTAGACGTAACATTGCAGAGCGATATGAAATGGAAAGAACATGTAAGGACAGTTGTGAGTAAGGAAGACAGCCGACTTCGGTTTATTGGGAGAATATTGGGAAGGTGTACTTCATATGAAAAGGAGACCGCGTACAAAACGCTCAAGTGTTTGGGACCCGCAGCAGATCAGTTTAAAGGAAGACATAGAAGCAGTTCAGAGGCAAGCAGTAGGTTTGTTACTGGCAGGTTCGACCAATGAGCGAGTGTCACGGAAATGCTCCGGCAACTCAATTGGGGATCGTTGGAGGAAAGGCGACGTTCTTTTCGTGAATTTCTGTTGGGGCAATTTAGGGGGCCTGAATTTGAAGCTGAGTGTAGTACGATCTTGCTGCCGCCTACTTATATTTCGAGTAGTGATCACAAAGACAAGATAAGAGAAATTAGGGCTCGTACGGAGGCATATACGCATTCTTTCTTTCCTCGTTCTATTTGGGAGTGGAATAGGGAAGGAAATGCCTAGTAGTGGTACGGTGGATTGCGGAGTATGTATGTAGATGTAGATGTAGGGTACGTCCCACTGTACCAGTTATTAGGGTTTTTCCCATGCCATTCACATATTGTGGGAAGAATGATTGTTTAAATGCCTCCGTGCGTGCTGTAATTAATCTAATCTTGTCCTCACGATCCCTTCGGAAACAATATGTTGGTGTACGGATTGCCAAGGAGCAGAAAAAAAATTGCCGTCGTGTGGAGTTCAACCGGCGACCTTCTCAATACGAATAAGATATTTTACCGCTGAGCCAAACACCGCTTCCTCTCGTTGACATAGGGACAGGTGATAAGGTGCATATAGATACGTATCAAACTTCGTTTTATTTCGTAAACGATTGGCCATCTGCAGTTCCCACTCGGGGCACTTAATTTGGACGAATTCGACGATGACGAGTAGGCGTCGTCTCCTTGTGAGCCGTTGTTGTCGTCCGCAGCAAAGCGCCGGTAGGTCTTGTAAGGCTGTGGGTGAGTGGGTCACGCCGAGGCGGGGCGGAGAAAACGGCAGCGCGTCTGGGGCAACAGTCTGAGCTGAGGTGGGAGAGAGAGAGACGGAGAGAGAATGACGGACAGAGAGGAGCAGGCGCAGCGGAAGAAACCGTTAGACCGCGCACCGCAGACGCCTCGCCTCGCCTCGCCATTCAGCTCTCGCTTTCCTCCGTTGAGGTCGCTGCGGCAGGCGGCCGAGTCCACAGCACGCAGCGACAACACACGCGCCGCGACCACCAGATTACTCCACAAACTTAATGTTCGTTACTAAAGCTCTATAATCAGGTGTAATAAAACAGCCGGTAACTGCTGCTATAAACCGCGCAGGTAGCGCTCCATTGTTCGAAACGCGTAATTAAAGGTTGCATTAGACATAGCCTAATACCACTTAATAATAAGAGCATGTCAGTTATAAATGAGTAATGTGCAAAAAAAAAAAAAAAAAATTAAAAAAAAAATCACACATGGTAAATACCTGCCAATCGGGGTTTCGGAATCGTTTAACTGGAAAATGTTACAGGGTAATAATTTTACTTTTTGTTATATCTTATTCCATCAGATATAACTGAATCGATCGGAGCTGAAAGGCATTGAGTCCAAATGTGCATATTTTGTGTTGCTCGTTATCGAACTTTCCTTGGACAAGAAGTATCAAACGGCGTTGAAAAGAATTACGTCGCCGTTCGTTTCTTTGCTTCTATTTTAACCCTTTCAGACATGATCTTTTTTCTGCAGGAAGGAAAATATTTTTTTTTTTTTTTTTTTTTTTTGCTGTAATCCTCTTAACTTACGGTTTTAATGATTTTAGAAGCAAGATTTACGCTTTTGTGTGCATCCATTTACATACTACAAAATTGTACGTACTGAAAAGCAAGGCTTCTTTTTATGGACTAAAATAATTAATTTTGTAGCACTAACTTTTGTACTAAATAAACTGGTCATTCAATAGTTGCCATGCAAAATAACTACTACTACTTTTCAGTTGTACAGTGGAATACAAGTAACCCACAACTTGCGCGTTTCTTGGAATTCACAAGCCGCTACGCAGTGCAACACTGATTACTTGGTATTTTTATAGTGATCTTCAGCAGTTGACAGTAAGTGTGCACGATGAAAAGGTTGAACACTCATAGTCATATACATGTTGTTTCAATTGAGAAAAAAATGTTTCTGATCAATCTTAGACACTGTAAAAGTTATGTACACAATTGTAGCCAGAGGGTCTGAAAGGGTTAAATAGGTGCTGCATGTAATGAGCGCAGAACAGAAAGCGTTAAGTCGCGGACTTATTACTTTACAGTTCTGAGCCGTGGAAGTCCATGTAGAAACCTATGATGAAATTTTGGTAAATGATGGCCATTTTGCCTTCAGAAACTGTTATATCCACAGAAACTGAAGGTCACCAAAGAGACAAGAACCAGGCGCATTTTCGCCTAAATTTTAAACAATTGAAGTGAGAGAGCAACAAGATTGGAGAGGTTGAAGTGTCTGTTTACATCTACTTTCCTGTTAAACACAGATTTCTTCTGGGAAAGACAAAGTCGCTGCCTTATCTTACGTACAATGACGTCTGAAAATACGAATACAAATATAAGGTTTCCATAAACATCAAAAAGATTCAGGACATTACAGAAATAGTAAAATAGTGTCTCACGATGTTATTCTAAGATGTTAAAAAATCAATACTAGATCTGACCATCCTAACAAGTTGAGTGTATGTTTGTGTTTTCATGAACATTAATTGCATTCGACCATACTAATATTACATTTTATAACTAACACTTATTCATTAATACATACTTTATAGACATCAGATAAATATAGCTTGTTAAATTTGTTAATCATTACTGGTCCCGAATTTAGTAGTAATCGTGGAGCTGAGAAGCATTAACTCCACTTTCAAAAAACAAAAATAAATGCAGATTGAACGTTGATCTTGTAGTTTCACCAACAAACTTTACATTCTGAGACATAATAGTAGCAATAATCTATATCTATTTAGTTCTGGAACATTTATACAGTTATTTGCTTTACCTGAAAAGTTGTGAAAATTGGCTTAATGCCATTCAGCTTCGACCGATTCAATTACGTTTCATTCCTTTCGGAAATGGCAAGTGGAGAAAATACTCATGTTCGTTAAAATAGCTGTAAGAAATAGCAACATGTTTCTCATTTCGTCTGCGAAGATTAGCTCGAAGAGAGAGTCCTTCGGGCAAGCACACTATTTCTGGTGTCTCTTCATTCTGTTGACTGAGCATTTCTGTGACTCTCTTGCATGGTTAGATCATTAACTGGCTAATAGTGATGCTTGCAATCACTCCATTTGGCAAGTGTCCCACACTGGAAACCAATTCCGATAAAGAAGTCGTGATCCTTCGTCTATGCTCATTTATGCGATTCTTGAAATATCCCTATGGTAGCTGTTGTCCAAACAGTCATATTTGAGGTCACTTCACCTTATATATTTGACAATTTGATTGTAGTGATTGCTTGGCTTTACTGGAGTCAGATGTGTTCTCCTATTTACGATTATTTAGTTTGATTTCATTCAACAACTGCCAGTTTTTACGCTACGCATTCATCACCACAAAATTTTCTGTGTTTCAATAAGATTTTTATGCGATATCCCTTTTTAAATGGCCTACCGAAAAAGCACCCGAGAACTGTTCTCTTGTTGAACAGATGGGTCCGTTTGTCGCCTTATTGTTGTGAATGTATTTTATTCGAGAATAGTGTGCATAATCTTTCTTTCACATTTCTCAATAACTACGACTACGTTTAAAATCTGGTATCTTTAGCCGTGTTAACTTTGAAGGGCGATTGAAGAGTCAATTATTAGAAGGAATTATGGCAAAAGTTTTATCAGCTTAGTTTATTTCTTGTTGATTATTGAGTTCCTCCAGAGTCTTGTTCAATGCGTAATTTTCAAGGATTCTGACATTAGTTGAATAGTCAGGTGCTGTAGAATCATGTTTTAGGTTCAAAAATTGCGTTAATTACATATCTGATAATTTCCATAATGCACTTTCATCACAGAACTCTTAACACTTTAATGCATTCTTTCCGATGTGCTACTTTAACAGATGTCATCAACGTGTCTCGACAGTTCAATACGCAAATGTGACGTCAACAACAGCAAAGACATCAATATAATTTTAGCAAAACAGAAATACTGCAGAATCAATCGATACTACTTTCTGGTAGTTTACATATGGTATTACATATAACTAAACATTTCCTTTTACAAAGATTTCAGAATTAATTAAAGCGATCAACGACAATCTGTTTCGATAAAAACTGAAAAATATTAGTTTCTTTTGCTGTTTATACCTTTACTATACAGTGTCTCAGTACAGTAAACTAAGCTGGTAATGCAAGTATAATTCGTTCTCAGTAACACAAATTACAGGGGGTGGACAAAATAATATAAACACATGCAGTATTATAATGTAGATATATGTTTATGTAAGCAACTGAGCAGTACCAGTTTATTTTGCGATATGCATTTCGCCTTTATTTGTAAGGCACCTTTAAAGGGAATTTTTGTTGATGCTGGTCTACATGTAGTGCTGTTTGATGACTGTATGTTGTTTTGTTTCCATCTTTTATTCCATTCGCTGTTTCGTTTTAGCACTTCACCTCTAGGCATGTTAACCAGTATCCATCAAAATTTGCCACTGACGATGCCTTATGAATAAAGGCGGAATACATATGGCAAAAGAAACTTGAATTATTCGCATAAATATCTACATTATTATGAAAAAAGCAAATGCAGAAGGAAAGGACAAAAAAGATCTAACAATGTTACCATGCAGTATTTTACATGTTTGCAAAATGGTTCCACTGCGTACAGTACATATTAACAGTGAGACACGACCGCTGTGTGCAATTGACTTATGACGTCTTGGACGATATTTTGTAGAAAATTAAATGGTCTGTTCTACGACGGTCAACACGATCTGCGAAATGCGTTATCTCTTCGAAAGAAGCCACCTCGCAGTCAGTGGAAGCATCTGTGAAGAAAACGGTTGCACCGTTCGACGTTTCGCTAGCGACGGATTCGTCGGTAATGGCAGCGCACACATAACAACGCAAAACCTCGTTGGCGAACAGGAATAGTGGGTGAAAATCGAAGCTGACAACAACAGAGGAGCATAGAAAAACGATTGTGACCAGGCAGCATAAAGCTACCAAGGCAAAAGCGACTGCATAACTCAACTCTCACTTGAGCAATACTGTTTCAGTAAAAACAGTTTGGCTGGAGCTTAACATTCATGGAGAGGATGGAGTTTCTAAACCCTACATAAAAGAAGCTGATACAAAGCTGTGAAAGAAGTGGTGCCACTATATTAGAACCTGGACACTTGTTGTCTGGAAGTATGTGGTATGATGCAGAGAACCATTGTTTACATTGCTTCCTACAACCCACCGGGTTTACGTATCGATAACTCGAAAAGAAGCTTACAATACGTAATGCCTGTTCCCTTCATGCGTGGTTCCGTCATGATTTGGGCGTCTATATTGTGGTTCTCAACTGTTTCCATCTTTACCCTCGCTGGTAGGAGAAATGGGACTGTGTATCTCAACATCCTCGACAACAAACTGTTTGCTACATGCACATCTACATTTTCGTATTTACTCTGGAAATCACATTTAAGTGCATGGCAGAGGGTTAATCGAACCGGGTTTGTAATATTTATCTACAGTACCAATAGCGCGCGGGAAAAGGAACACCAATATCTTATTCCTCTTATTTTATTCGGATAACTAACGCATTGCTCCCAAACTCTGTCATAATTCGAAATGACAATGCGCGCTCATTTATAGTCAGAAATGTTGAGGCCTGCTTTGTACAGCATCAGAAAATTATGAAACATCTCCCCTGGGTAGCAAAATCGCCATGTCTCAACACAATTTATGGAGAGTTTTAGAGCAAAGAGCGAGGAACGAATGTATAGCTGCAACACCGTTGAAGTAATTGTCGGATATTTTCGTACAAGAATGGATAACATTCTCTAGGAAATTATAAAGATACTTTACGAATCCGTTCCTGGAAGATTTTCAGCTCTTTTGTAAACCACTGATGGAACAACTGCTTATTAATCAATAAATATTGTCTCTCTGTTAAGTGTTTTATATACCATTTTGTCCAACCCTTGCACGTCTAAAAACCCGTGAATACTTTGCATTTAATTAACCCTAGCTTAGTAACATCCGTCAAACTGACGGCTACGTTCAAATTGTCAGTGAGCTGTGACGTTTCTAGTAACAATTGATGAACAAGTGTACACGGGTAGAGTGTTAGTTTGGAATCACACTCGCCGAATTGACGGGTGTTACTAACAAAAGTTCAAAACCCCCTGTAAGACGGGTGTTAGCAACGCATGGTTACTGGCTCTTACCGTTTCCACATATTAGACAAATAAAATAACTAATCTTACATATGTAACTAATGTTAAAGTGAGCCAATGTAAGTACAATATAGTGGAATTGTCTACGCACACATTAATTAGCCCACCAAGCTAGCAGTAAAGTGCAGAGCATATGTTTCTGAAACAAAGTGTGCTATGAACAGGAATCACTTAACATATAATACTTTCAAGAATATGAATAATAATTACTTTTGTTGAAGTTTAGTCTTGTACTAAAGTGAAACGTGCATCTACATACAATGGGAATAACAGAAGAGGACCCTAAATGTAGGATCTATGATGACGGTGATGAAACTGCATCACATCTAATCTTGGAATGCATTGAATTGGAGAGTAAAAGGCACAGAACATTTGGGACAACCAGACCCGACGAAATTGTGTTTAATAAAGAACTGTTAAAGGAACTCTTTGCACTGTTCAAGGGCATTGGTTGGCTTTATTAGATATACAGGGAGCGATACCGCACAATAAACTTAGTTTCGGTGTGGGCAGTGGCGGGTTGGACCAAGACTGTTTTGGCTTCCCTGAGAAAATCAAATCAAAGTGAAACGTGAACGATAAAGACCAAGTAGTGACTAGAAGCTTTGCTTAAAGGATACTGAAGTTTTACATAAGATAATCTGATAACTGCTTTTTTTTTTTTTAACATAAGAATTCAGATAGTTAAAAGTTTGTAAACTGTGTGAAAGATACCTTTAAATGAGTTATTTAAGATTTAACAAACAATAATTATTTATGTCAAATATAAAAACTGTTATCTTCAATAAAGATTTATAGCACTATACATATATATAGTTAATAAATTACGGAGTACAAATATTTACAATTTCAAGTGGCTTATGCTTATTACCACAGTTGAATTCCTCATAACTTCCTCGTTGGGCATTCGTTTATTATTTGATTCAGAGTCTGTTCTTGGGCTCCATAGTCGCACTGAGGATTGTTGGCCTGTTAGTTCATTTGGGGCTTGCCCACGAAAGTCAATAACTATTTATCATTAGGGCAATGAATCGAAAAAAACGTAATTTCTGACTCAACTTCTGTAAAGGGATTGTTTAAGTGGCTATGTCTTAAAATAAATAACTAGTTTCGTACGGATCTTTTTCTTCCCTCCCCACCCCATTAGTAAGGATGTAACAACTACGAAGGCATCTCTTTAATTAACGCTGTGGACAAAATATTCTCAGGTATTGTTGAGAGCAGAGTGCGAGTATCAGTTGAAGACAAATTTGATGAAGATAAATGTAGTTTTAGGCCTCTTAGAGGCTGCCAGGACCCTATATTTAGCTTACGGCAAATAATGGAGGTGCTATGAGTGGAACAGCAAATTGTATATATGTTTTATAGATCTAGAAAAGGATTATGCCCATGTTCCTAGGAGGCAGCTTTTGTCGATTAATAAGATTTTAAATAGGACGCAAAGTTTTGTAGGAATTTAAAGGTCTTTACGTAGATTGTTAGGCGACAGAGTAGACGGTCAATTGATCATATGATTCGCGGTAGTTTTAGGGGTGGAGTGGCCGAGCGCTCTAACGCGCCTTGCTGCGGAGCGCGCGGTTCGTGTTATCCCTCGGTCGATGTGTGTGTGTGCTGTCATTAGCATAAGTTAGTTTAAGTAGTTTGTAAGCATAGGGAATGATAACCACAGAAGTCCAAAATGTTCAAATGTTTGTTAAGCTTATGGGACTAAACTACGGGGTCATCAGTCCCTAAACTTACAAACTACTTACGAACTACCTTATACTAAGACGGCACAAATATCCATGCCCGAGGGGGGATTCGAACCCCAGACCGTAGTGGCCGTGCAGACCGTGACTGGAGCGCCTCAGTCCCCGCGGCCACCGCGGCCGGCCACAGAAGTTCCTTAGATTTACAAACACTTGAATATTTGAACCTGTCATCCCCGGTTGTTCATACTATAATGTTGAAAGCAATAGACTGGCAGAGTGAGATTAAAACAGGTGAAAACAAAATAAGAAGTCTTGCATATGTGAACGATTTATTCGTGATGGCAGATTCGGTTTAAAGCTTGCAATCTAGTATTCCAGGACCAGATCAGAGATGTAAGGGTTATGGTATTAAGATCAAAAGAAATTCTGTAGGAAAGTTAACAAGTCTGAGTGCCAAATATTAGGAACCAAGTTGGAACAGGTGGACAGTTTCAAGTATTTAGGATGTATTTTCTCACGGGATGGCAACATAAGGAGAGAACTGCAATTAAGGTGTAGCAAAGCTAATGAAGCGAGTGCTCAGCTACTATCTACTCTCTTTTGCAAAAAGGTAGTCAAAAGCAAGACTACCTTTCGGCCAACTTTGTTGTATGAGCAAGCTGGGTGAATTCAGGTCACCTTATTAATAAGATTGAGGTTGCAGATATTAAAGTAGCAAGGATCACAGCAGGCACTAACAGATGGGAACAATGGTAAGAGGGTATCCATAATGAGAAAATCAAAGAAAAACTGGAAATGAACACCATAGATGAAGCAGTTAGAGCGTACAGGCTGAGATGTTGGGGTAGTGTCACACGTGTAAGAGAAACTATGTTACCTAAGAGACTAATGGGTTCAGCAGTAGAGGGAAAGAAGAGTCACACCAAACAGAAGAATGAAGTAAGACGCTTAAAATCAGACGAGGTATTGAATAGGGAATCATGGAGGAATTTCATTAAACGGGTACTTTGCTCCAGAAACCAAACCAAGCTATGACGCAAGTCTGCAGCTTACATCTGAAGAAAGCTAGGAAGCAAGAAAGCAGGAAAGACCAAGGGCTGGAGTACTGCTACGCTCCCAAATACCTAGTGGTGAAACTGGATAGAACTCTGTAATTCAAACAACAGCGTTTAGACACTAAAAAAAAAGGTCAGCACTAGGAACAGCATCATTTGTAAACTGACGAACACAAACTGCGGTGCCGACCCACAAGAGTGCTTCGAACAGCAGCCATCGCACTTAGTCTGTCGGCAGCTGAATATGCCTGTGTGGAAGAGTTCGGGCTACGTGAAACAAATCGACGTGGCCGTAAATGAGTCAGCCGGCATCATATTGGGGTGTCTGAGACCCACGCCGACAAAGAAGAACTACCCTCTCATAGGGATAGCTCCCCGTAGCACACGACAGCAAGTAGCTGCCGAGGTGGAGAGGAAGAATCAAATGATAGACAACCGGCACCTCCTACATGGGCACCATCAACAGCATAGGCGGCTTCGCTCAAGAAGGTTCTTTGGACGTCAGAGACAATTGACGTCAGTGTCGAAGCGAGGAGGCTTCAGCTATGGAAAGAGGCTACAGCTAACCCTATCTTGGCCCTGAAAGAACAACTTGCAGCTGGAGGGGACAAATGCCTTACAATCTGGAAAGCTCTCAAAAAGCTGAGGACTGGGGTCTCAAATTGCAAGTTCAACCTTTCCAGATCAGGCTACATCGATGGAGGCCTCTGTGCAGCTGAGGGAATGTCCAGACAGACGACCACTTACTGATATGCCCAAACCTAAGCACATGCTGTACCCCCCCCCCCGCCTGGATTTACAGATAGCTAATGCCAAACCATCTATGTAGATGATTGTTGTTGTTGTGGTATTCAATCCGGAGACTGGTTTGATGCAGCTCTCCACAATATTCTATCCTGAGCAAGCCTCTTCAACTCCACATACGAATGACAACCTACATCTGTCTGAATCAGCTTACTGTATCCATGTCTTGGTCTTCCTCTGCGGTTTTTACCCCACACACTTCCCTCCAATCAATGCTAAATTCACAATTCCTTGTTGTCTAAGAATGTGTCCTACCAATCTATCACTTCTTTTAGTCAAGTTACGCAAAAATTTCTTTTCTCCCCAATTCTGTTCAGTACCTCCTCATTAGTTACGCGATCCACCCACCTAATCTTCAGCATTGTAGCACCACATTTCAAAAGCCTCTATCCTCTTCCTGTCCATGTTTCACTTCCATACTAGGCAACACTTCACACAAATGCCTTCAGAAAGGACTTCCTTAGACTTGAATCAATATTCGATGTTAACAAATTTCTCTTTTTCAAGAACGCTTTTCTAGCCATTGTAACTCTGCATTTTATATCCTCTGTAATGCGACCATCATTTGTTATTTTACTGCCCAAGTAACAAAACTCATATATCTCCTTTATTGTTTTGTTACATAATTTAATACCTTCAGCATCACCTGATTTTCTTAGACTGCACTCCATTACCCTAGTTTTGCTCTTGTTGATGTTCATCTTATATGCACCTTTTAGCACACTATCCATTGCGTTCAACTGCTCTTCCACATCCTTTGCTGTCTCTGACAGAATTACAATATCGTCGGCAAAACGCAATGTTTTTAATTCTGCACCCTGAACTTTAATTCCTTCTCCAAATTTCTCCTTACTTTCCTTTATAGCCTGCTCAATGTACAAATTGAATAACATTGGAGGAAGGCTACAAACCTGTCTTACTCCCTTCCCAACCACTGCATCCCTGTCATGCCCTTCACCTCTGACAACCGCTGCCTGGTTTTTGTACAAGTTGTAAATAATCTTACGCTCCCTATATGATCACAGGGCAAGAAATATCTAAATTTTAAAATTTATTACATGGACTCACACTAGATTGTAATGGATGGTGTTCTGGACACGAAAAATAAACATAAATCCTCTATTCACAGAATATATGAGATCAACTGCGTTTGGGCAAAGTTGAAAATGCGTACCCAGGCGGAATTCGAACCCGGGTCTCCCGCTCTCTAGGCATTTGCGCTGACCCCTACACCACTGGGGACACAGTGATCACCGCAGCTGCAAGGTCTACCTAAGCACGCCTCCCGTCAGATACAAATTCCCAGCTTCGCCCTGCCCACAGTACTCAAACTCGTAGTTATGAAACTAATTCCCGTAACAGTAAGGGCTTCAAACCTGCCCATCCCTCCCCACTAACCATAGGATCATTGCCCGTCACCGGCATATTATATATATACATGTGGCGTCTGGGAATTTGTATCTGACGGGAGGCGTGCTTAGGTAGTCCTTGCAGGTGCGGTGATCACTGTGTTCCCAGTGGTGTAGGGGTCAGCGCAACTGCCTAGAAAGCGGGATACCCGGGTTCGAATCCCGGCTGGGTACACATTTTCAGCTTTGTCCAATCGCAGTTGATGTCATATATTGTGTGAATATTAAATAATAACAACTGCAGGATCAGAAGTGACGTCTGTTCTTTCGGAACAGACACCACATGTATACATAAATCCTCCAGACTGTACACTGAAGGGCTTAACCAGTCTCTAATGATGACGATAAGGATGGGGAAGGTAGCAGAATTGGAATTGAAACACCGCCCTCGAGATTGCGAGGCCAGGCTGTTACCAGGGCGCCACATAATGCGATGTGACTCTGACTACAGCCATTGAGTGTGCGATCGGTTAAGGCGGCGGCAGGAAGGAAAACTGCAGAAACCAGTGTTAACATTGCTGGTGGAGGCGTCAGCGTCAAGCCGCAGTGCATCGTCTGACCTTGGAGAATTCAGAGACAGACGAAAGCGAGCGCGCAGTCCTCAAGGAAGCGGCGCTCGGCCTGCGCAACTGCCAGTCGCGGGTGAAAGCGTGGGAGGCCGGCCCCCCAGGCTTCCGTCAACAAGGCGCTGGCCGCGTCGCAGCGCAGGCGGCCTCTGCAGCAGGAGGCGTCGTCAGGCAGCTGATGGCGAACAGCTGCGGCGCGGCGGCGCCACCTCCAGGAGAAAACGCGTACTCGCTAACTAGCGCCGTCACCTCTGAGGACATCCGCTCATCAATACAGCTGCGCCTTTATGTCGGAAAACACTTTCTCCCAGCACTGACTGAAAGCTCTCCTTCATCGCGGAACTTCGTGTTACTCTGTGTCGTCACACGCTGTTATCGGCACGACGTCGTAGTGGAGGAGTGTCGTTTTATTCCCAAGAACTGCGAATGGTACCAGACGAATAATGCTGCTCGTGCAGTACGGTACGCTCCGGGATAAAAACAAATAAAAAATTATAATAATAATAAAAAAAAACAGGAAAAAATTGTGAACCTTGAAGACGACGTCGATTTTGATACGATGTTGGCAGATGCCACCTGGGCTATAGTAGGTGTACCGGTAATGGTTTCAACTTCGTCGGCCAACAGACAGAATAGTGACAAAGCTGTTGCAGCGTCATCTGTGTTCAACTTTTAATAGGGAATTTTACGGATTGTAAGGCTCAACGACATGGGACTTAACTACGGGGTCATCAGTCCCTAAACTTTAATTATGAACACTAAGGACGGCACAAGTATCCATGCCCGTGGGGGGATTCGAACCCCCGACCGTAGTGGCCGTGCATACCGTGACTGGCGCGCCGCAATCCCCTCGGCCACCGCGGCCGGCACAGCGTCATGTGTGTTCAAGTTTTAATAAGGAGTTATACGGATTGTTAGAAAATCAAATGTCTGTAAATCTATCGGCCTAAATTGCGTGGTCATCAGTCCGTAGCTTACAAACTACTTAAACCTAGGTAAACTAACCTAAGGACGAACACACACACCCATGCCCCAGGGAGGACTCGAACCTCCACGGCGAGCAACTGCGCGCTCCGCAGCGAGGCGCTTTAGACCACTCGGCTAGTCCACCGCGGCACAGATTGTTAGGCTCAGCGACATATTAACGTGTGAAGTAAACGGGCGCCGTGTCACAGAGACACCAAACTGAACGAGTTTGAAAGGGGTCAATTGGTGGCCTTGCGAGTAGCGGAACGGTTCTGTCGGAGAATTGCAACACTAGTTAGACGTGCTTCGCCAGTTGTGCAACGATGCCGGTGCGAGTGGTCACGAGAACATTCTCAGAGACAAAGACGCGGTCTTGGACGTCCACGCACCACTGACGTCCGCCAAGATGTTCGTATTGTAAGTGTATCAGGGCAGATCGTACAACTACCACAGTTCATGAGCAAACAAATGTCCATGATAACTTTTGCCAACCGGTAACTAGCAATGGAGCTATGGACCTTGCGAGCTTACATACGGATAATTTTGCATTGGGTGATGGTGTAAGAAAGATGTCAGTACATATAACAGTTTATAATTACACAGCTCGGGCCCCCATGTGCTAATGCATAACACAAACGATTTTAATCACCAACAAGAAATGACATTTATTCCCTTCAAGGCTCCGTGATATATGGTTGGGCTTGTAATACAATGGCTACGTTCATGTCTGAGGGGGCGACAACCACGTCCACCGCTATGGACGTGGCCTCTCTCTCTCACACACACACACACATACACGTCGTCGCGCTCTGAGCGACGCGAACACCCTGTCCCAAAACTAAAATGGCCACCCTCTTAAATACCCTCGAAGCAATACTCTGCAATAAATAAAAAACATACACGTTTTTACACTTCATATGAATGAGGAAAATATGTGTTATATATCAATAAAACAGATATTTTTCTTTTAATTCGGAAAAGTCATCAGAATTTATATACATTATTTGGTTCTTAAATTAATTAATAAGTACGAAATTTTCGTAATGCTCGAAAATCACATTTCGGCCTCTAATTCAAATTCCACGGGTTTGACAAAAAAGGTATATACACCACTTAACATTGATGAATGAGGCTTTCATTTGAGACCTTGTTTGAGCAATTTGCTCAAAGCGTTTCTAAAATACCCATATACAAAACTATTATTTAATGACAATATTCAATTTATTATATCTATTAATGTGAGTGGAAGCACGCTGATATGTGCGCAACCAGCTATTCTTTAACTTCAAAATGAGGCTACAAACTCCTTCCTATAGTTTCGGAGTTAGCTATTATTAATTTTTAAATATTTCGCCCGAAAACGGGTCCTCTCCAGCAGCCGCCATTGACACAGTTCTAACTTCCGGTATTTCCAGTCACGTGATCTTTACGCCTAAGCGCTACTCATCAGAGGTGCCGCCATCTGTCGGCCAGATCCTGAACTCGGTCGACTCATCTGTCAGATTGACACATGATTACTTTGTTTCGCAAACTGTCATAACACAGGCCGACTGCGCGAGCTCTAGACCAGGAACACCGTTGGCGTCATAGCTTCACAAGGCTAGTCATCTTACAACGTGCACACTCTAACCCATCTTTCAGTCACGCCATAGTTTCGACGTGCACGCAACTGAGTGGTACCGTTAGTGGATCACTTGGAATGGTGAGCCGTGGCCTTCAAAAAAAAAAAAAAAAAGTCTATGGGACTTAACTACGGGGTCATCAGTCCCTAAACTTACTTACAAACTACTTATGAACTACTTACGAACTAGGACGGCACAAATATCCATGCCCGAGGGGGGATTCGAACCCCCGATCGTAGTGGCCGTGACTGGAGCGCCTCAGTCCCCTCGGCCACCGCGGCCGGCGTGGCCTTCAGATTCTGTCTAGATGCGGTTGAGGCTCGTACGATTGTACGACGTAGACCCGCCCAACGCTGTCTCGTAGCTTGCGTTTGTCCACGACACACGGCACCGACCTATGCCTTAAGGCAGGCCCCTCCAACTCGAGCACTGGTTGCTTGCGCCCGGTGCTTTCCCCCACCACTCTTGCCTCACCGTGTAGCAGCAAGTATGTGTGAGAGAGCGCTCGCTCCCGCGTTTTTTTTTTTTTTTTTTTTTTTTTTTGGATGTGATGAATATATTGCTCAGTGACAAGATTCTTTAAGCCTGATGGGAAAGGACAACGCTTAATACGCTACTCCACCGTCAATATCAAAGCAGCGACAAAGCGCCGTCACTACAAAAACAAACGTTGCGTAACACACAAGGGGATTGTCGGACCAGACAAAGTTAGCTTAAGTTCTTTGTAAGTCTACGGACCGATGACGACGAAAGTCTTATCCCGTAGGATTACAAACATTTCAACAGTTGGATCGCTAACATCGCTTTCAAGACAGAACCATGTGCCACGGTATTTTCCACTTTACCAAATTTCCATATCCCATGGGATGTCATTAGGGGGGTTCTCTGGGTACCTCCATTACTTCAGTCTTTTCTGCATTGATCAGTAACCCAATTTTATTTGCTTTTTGCCATCTGTGTCTATGATTCTGCTAGAACGGCGATGTCGTCTGCATAACCCATTAAATCTGTCCTACCATTTAACTCCACCCCTTTGTTTTCTCTTTTCATTTCGCGGATTTCTTTCTCTAGGGCCATATTAAATAGCAGTGGTGAAATAACGTCACTTTGAATGAAAACATGGAAACATCCCTTAGGCTGTGGCTAAGGCATCTCTCCGCCATATCCTTCCTTCCAGGAGTACTAGTCTTCATATTTCGCAGGATAGCTTCTGTGAAGTTTGGAAAGTAGGAGGCGAGGTACTGGCGGAAGGAGAGTTGCGAGGCGGCATCGTGGGTCGTGTCGGGATAGCTCAGTCTGTAGAGCGCTTGCCCGTGAAAGGCAAAGATCCCAGATTCGAGTCCCGGTTCCAGCACACAATTTTAATCTGCCAGGAAGTTTCAACGTCACCTTGTCGCGCACACGTTCTTATATAGAATTCCTTGGACAGCTCCCCTTGGTATTTGACTTTTTGTCTCCGCTGTACACACCTTGACCATATTTATTAACTTCGTTGGTATACCAAGCTCTCTCAGGATGTTGTACATACTTAATCTGTGGATACAGTCATAAGCCTTTGAGAGAGCCACGAAAGTGACCACAAACCGATGGTTCAGTTCCCAGCACTTTTTCCTGCTTTACTTCACGTTCGAAATTTGATCTATGGTAGATCGTCCTTCCTGGAAGCCTACCTGGTACTCTCCTACAATATCTTTAGCAAATGGCTTAAGTTTTTCAGGTATTATTAACGACAGAACTTTATAAGGTACACCAAAGAGAGAAATTTCGTCTGTAGTTGATACAATTCCTATTACTGTTCTTTTTATACAGTGGGATAATGACAGCTGGGATTTCCCCTTGGTAGAGCGTTTTGCCGACGACATAGTAATTCTGTAAGAGACAGCAAAGGACCTAGAAGAGCAGCTGAACGGAATGGACAGAGTGCTGAAAGGTGGATATAAGATGAACTTTAACAAAACAAGTGTAATGGAGTGCAGTCTAAGAAAATCAGGTGATGCTGAAGGAATTAGATTAGGTAACGAAACAATAAAGGAGGTACATGAGTTTTGTTACTTGGGCAGTAAAATAACAAATAATGGTCGCAGTACAGAGTATATAAAATGAAGAATGGCAATGGGTAGAAAAGCGTTCGTGGAAAAGAGATATTTGTTAACCTCGAAAATTGATTTAAGCCTAAGGAAGCCCTTTCTGAAGGTATTTGTGTGGAGTGTTGCCTTGTATGGGAGTGAAACATGGACGATAAACAGTGCGGCCAGGAAGAGGATAGAGGCTTTTGAAATGCGGTGCTACAGAAGAATGCTGAAGATTAGGTGGGTGGGTCGCATAACTAATGAGGAGGTACTGAAGAGAATTGGGGAGGACAGTAATACCTGGCATATTTTAAGTAAAAGAAGGGATCGATTGGTAGGAGACAGACATTTTAGAGTTGGAAGGAAGTGTGTGGGGTAAAAACCGCAGAGAAAGACCAAGAGGGATACAGTAAGCAGATTCAGACAGATGTAGGATGACGTTCTTATGTGGAGTTGAAGAGGCTTGCTCAGGATAGGGTATTGTGGAGAGTTGCATCAAACCAGTCTCCGGACTGAAAACCACAACAACAACAACAGAACCACGTAAAATCCAGGAGATATTCCACTACTTTTGTCGTTACTGATATCTAATACAGAGCTTCTATGAATACTGCAAGCCGAGTCGCTGCTTACAGTGGGCTTTATCAATTAATTAATTAATTTGTTTATTTGTTCTGCAGGCATCTCTGAGGTGGGCTTGCCGCCTCTGGAGCCGTTCGTGGTGCGCGAGCTGCTGGTGGAGTACCGGCAGGGCGATGTTGCCGGCAAGATGCTCGTCAAGAACTCGCGCACGCACGGCCTCACCGACGTCATTGTGGGAGACGTCAGGTACCGCGCCGCTGCACGCATGCTCGCTCTCACTGCTGTCCAGCACTCCACCAAATAATACGCGACATCCCAGAATGATTTATCACTGTTCACGAACGTATTTCGTCTCTTTAAATCAGTCGGAAACAGTTAGAAATTGCCAATTCATGAGGCTGTCGATAGAGATTTTGATGATGCACTCATTCAATGCTGACGGAGGTAGCATGTGGCAAAAGGCGTTTGAGTTCTCCGTTTCAATAGCCGTAATTGGGTTACAAATATGAGACGTAATTGTCGTCAAGGAAACGACACTTCACCTCAAAGCATTCCTCCTTGATACGAGCAATTTCGAGACTCTTGTTATTTACACAGTATGCCCTAGTTCAGTAACGACTGTGCTTATAAAAAAAAGAAGTCAGTGATTACGTTCATAAAATCAGTGACTCGGTACGAATAACATCTGGCAAAACTTTTTAAAAATGTTATTGTAAAATACTTAAAATGACATAGTAGGCCGGCCGCGGTGGCCGCGGGGACTGAGGCGCTCCAGTCACGGTCTGCACGGCCACTACGGTCGGGGGTTCGAATAGCCCCCTCGGGCATGGATATTTGTGCCGTCCTAGTTCGTAAGTAGTTTGTAAGTTTAGGGACTGATGACCCCCTAGTTAAGTCCCATAGACTATACAACCATTTGAACATTTTTGCAGAACGACATGTTGACCATAGCTGTTTATTAATTCTCAATGCTACCGGTTTCGGTTTTGTACCATTGTCAAGCGTTAGCAGAGATTAGCTAATAGCGCAGAGATTAGCTAATAGCATTGAGAATTAATAAACAGCTATGGTCAACATGTCGTTCTGTAATTATCTGAAAGCTGTTATGCCCCATCTATTCATCTTTATATTTGAACATTTGATTTGACATAGTAGATTTTAATTCCTTTTGTGGTCCAGGCCATTATAAGATTTTAATTATTAAATCGAAAATTGCAAAATTTTTGTACATCTGCTAATCTTCTAAAGGTCGACAATCGATCTGTAACACGTGGAAATTGGTTCCGGACCGGGACTCGAACCCCGGTCTCCCGTTTTTCTGGAGCGCTCAACTTAACTGGCTCAGCGCCCAGATCCAAACTTCCATATGTTACACCCGGACACATAGGCTATATACATTTTTCCGAACATGACCTAAAATAAGGTCGAATAAATTACATTCCGCCATCTAGACAATTTTGCTTGGTCTCCCGGCCACTGTTTCGGGAGCTCAGGTGTTGTCGAGAAGCGACCCGGAACGTGTGTCTCGGTATTCGTTTCGAATTCTCTCTCACAAACGATGAAGCAGCGAGGCAACGTCAAAGTTTTGTGTTCAGTTAAGCGACTGCGATCTGCAGTGTTCGTGTTTATCGTTAGAACTAAGCAAATGTCCTTCAGACATGCAATTTCGAATATTTTTCGCCGGCCGCGGTGGCCGAGGAGACTGAGGAGTTCCAGTCACGGTCTGCACGGCCACTACGGTCGGGGGTTCGAATCCCCCCTCGGGCATGGATATTTGTGCCGTCCTTAGTTGTAAGTAGTTCATAAGTAGTTTGTAAGTTTAGGGACTGATGACCCCGTAGTTAAGTCCCATAGACTCGACAAACATTTGAACATTCGAATATTTTTCTTGTTTTTAAATTGGCAGCTGTAGTCGACGAAATGTCCGTTACCTCAGACATGCGTGCATGTGTCAAGGACATTTGCTTAGTGCTGTCGATATACGTGAGCACTGCACGTTTCTTTAAAATCATGCGAAAAAGTTCAAATGTTTATAAACCTATTGAACCAAACTGCTAAGGCCATCAGTCGATACACTTATGAACTACCTAAACTTACACTAAGGACAACACACACACTCAACCAAGTACTCGAACCTCCGGCAGTAACGGCCGCCCCGTACGTAGCATGATGTCTTACACCTCGCGGCCATTCTGCGAGGCAAGGCTTGCAGCTAACGTAGTAAAATGCCTCTCTGTGTACGCGAATTACGTCACAGAATGCACGAACACTGATGGGCAGAGGTAGTGTGTCTGGCGTATGGAAAATTGGGCCGTTCCAGGAGAAGTGCACAGGTAGCTTAAAGGTTACGCCACCGCTCGCGAAAAGAGGGAGTTCCGAACCCGACACATTAAATCATACAGCTGATTCTGATCATTATTCGCAATTACGAATACATTTCTTGTATTAAGCAACTCTGTCATCGAAACGTTTGACATGATGCAAAGTGTTTATGGCATAGATTGTTTAAACTACTCATTTTTTCTGTGCTATATTCTACTTCATGAAGGCTGGGAGAGCATTAAGTGCGTGTCAGCTGATAATACTTATAATTGCTATTCTGGTACGAACTCCTTGTGAATAATTCTTTTAGAATCAAAGCAAAATGTTTAAAAAGCCTGAACACGACTCTGCAAGCTCTCTTTCTTGGGATTCGGCTGATTTGGGTTCAAGCAACCTGCACCAAGCTACTTCTAAGGGGCTCAATACGGAAACATGTTCCATCGTCAGTCACAGTCAATACTGTGAAATCAGTGTCACTTCGGGCTCCTTTTAACAAGTCTCTGCTGGGATTGCCATGTTTTCCATCGCAGAAACTGCACACAGACCTACCTTTCGTCCAAATCCTCAGTCAAAAACACTGTGCACAATTTTTTTCGGAATTCCTAACAGCTCCTCGACCAGTCCTACAGAGCGCATATGTCCGCTGCTTGATTTGGGCGATGTTTTGCACATTTTCATCCGTACTACTTGTTCGTGGCTTAGAGGCTCGTGGAACGCCATGACGCTTTCCCTGGCGTCATGCATCAGAACATACAATTGACAAAATTTAAATAACCTCCATCATAATCATTTTTCTTTATATCAAATGTTTCACAGGCAGATTGTTCTTAACACAAGACCCGATGTTGCTTCGCTGCTCCACTTCCATTTCTCTACAAGTGTCAGACACATGCAGTTGTTACATTCGTTGACAGCAAGCCTGTTGCAGCAATGCCAGCCGCTTTTAATGACTAAATAGTAACATTTCATTTTACTTCAGTTTACTTCCTGTTGTGACCATTTTTTTATATCCTGCCTTCAGCTGAATTACTTATGTGGGTGGCTGAGTAGTAAAGTGCCAGACTACGAATCCTCCGTCAGTCCTACGATTTTTCTCGGCCGCATTCATTTCTTTCAACTCTGAGAATGTTTTTCAGATAAAGTCGAGTTTTACATTGGTTTGGAAACTACATTAAACTCTAGATCCCCGAGTAAGTAGCTGTGTTAAGTCAGTTAAACGGTCAGAGGGAAAAACGCATACCATCTCCATCAGTAACATGACTGTGGTATTCAAACTGACTATTGGATTTGATTAGACGAAGTACTCATAAGCACAACCTTCAGATCGAGATCACAAATAGAATCTGTAGTAAGGGTTATTGGAAAGAGTCAAAATATATAATGAAACGAAAAATACTATCTGCTAATGACTCACCACGTGGGAGTATGCATTACTCTTCACAAAATGGATACCGTCGACATCCAATAAACGGTAAAAAAAAATTAAAACCGAATAAAAAGTGGCGCACCAAAGTGATCACCACGATTCGCACTATCAAGATCGAACTCTATGGGAGTTACAAACTGCACAAGACAATCAGCTGGGTATTTAGTCTTGAAGAATGCGTAGCGTATCCAATGGAATATGATGGCATGTAGCTACGCTTTAAACGCTAGCCGGTTTGATAAACTCTGTTTCACATTTGGTTGCACTATTAGAGATGGAGCTTGCGACTTCGTTGTCAGTTTTAATTGGCTTCGGACCAACTAGCCACTTTAACAAAGAAAGACCCTTAACACAATCTTCATCCATTTGTTCGATGAATATCGATTTATGCACGATAACGTGAATTTCAATCTTTCCATACGTACTACATAGGCCTACTAAATAATGATGCAGGATTGCAAACGATTGTCGTTCACTTCTGCACGACATTATAACTCAGTACCTATCACTCATCTTCGACGCGATGGCGATCATAGGGTTCTCCTGTCGCACTGCTTATTAGCACAGCGCATGCGTTTCACGAAGCGTTAAGAGGCGTCATAACAAGGCTAACCACAGTAATCGGTGACGCGGGCAGCGCCGTCAACGGTGGAAGTGCGAAACTCAGCCGTACGGTGGGTTGCCGTCCGCAGGCGCTTTGGCGTGTTTCGCGTCTGCGTTGACAACAGGTAGGACGTCAGGATTCCATACACTATTACACTGACAGGGCCTATCGCGGTTAATGATGACTTGCGTAAAGCGTACCTCCACAAACAAATGATGTCTTTTTAGCGTAAATTATTGTATTTGCTTATTCCATTTAATATCCTATGGAGATTTAACGTTTGACAATAGCGGAATTAATGGGTTGAGAACGGCGAGTGAACTGTTCGTTTTCAACACAGATTCCTCCCGCAGTGTACCTGATCTAACGTACATCATCAATAACCTCAAATTTTCGGAAAGCGAATGAATCATAGAAGAAAAAAATTCTTTCATGGCGACCGCGTGAAAAATTTTGTTGGCACACAGAATGTGTTGAAATAGTATAACAGCAACATTGTACACATTGTACAGGGTGTTACAAAAAGGTACGACCAAACTTTCAGGAAACATTCCTCATACACAAAGAAAGAAAATATGTTATGTGGACATGTGTGCGGAAACGCTTAATTTCCATGTTGGAGCTCATTTTAGTATTTCTCTTTAAATTTAAATTGAATTAATTCGTGCAGACAATTGTCATAATACCCAATTATTTCGTTAGTACGTACTATACATCCTCGATTCACGTCATCAACACAGATTTTCTGTGAACGTTTTGGAAGGAATTGTTGCTGATGTCTTGATTGGGCCTCGTGTTCTTCCACCTACGCTCACTGGAGCACGTTATCATGATTTCATACTCTACCCGTGCTGCTAGAACATGTGCCTTTACAAGTACGACACAATATGTGGTTCATGCACGATGGAGCTCCTGCACATTTCAGTCGACGTGTTCGTACGCTTCTCAACAACAAATTCGGCGACCGATGGATTGGTAGAGGCGGACCAATTCCATGGCCTCCACGCTCTCCTGACCTCAAACCTCTTGACTTTCATTTATGCGGGCATTTGAAAGCTCTTGTCTACACAACCCCGGTAGCAAATATAGAGACTCTTCGTGCTCGTACTGTGAACGGCTGTGATACAATACGCCATTCTCCAGGGCTGCATCAGCGCGTCAGGGATTCCATGCGACGGAGGGTGGATGCATGTATCCTCGCTAACGGAGGACATTTTGAATATTTCGTGTAATAAAGGGTTTGAAGTCACGCTGGTACGTTCTGTTGCTGTGTGTTTCCATTTCATGATTAATGTGAGTTGAAGAGAAGTAATAAAATGAGCTCTAACATGGAAATTAAGCGTTTCCGGACACATGTCCACATATTTTCTTTCTTTGTGTGTGAGGCACGTTTCCTGAAAGTTTGACCATACCTTTTAGTAACACCCTGTATATGTAGCCGGAAACTGCCATGTAAAATTGCTGTGGAAATCTTGATTTAACTGTGTAACGAGCAGCATTTTCTCCATTCGAACTTTAACTTCCTGTTGAACGTTACTGCAATTCCGTCTCTTCACAGTAATGTCTTCAATGATGCAAAAGGCCACTAAAACGGCAAGAGTGTTATCATTGAAAGTGTTTCACATGGCTGCGAGTTCCAAACGGAGGTAGCCGGAGGCTCCTAATGAAATGGCGCGAAATCTCCGCCTCCGAAACAAGCGCTTCGTTTCCAGCAGTACACCGGACTGCCTGCTGCAGTGCGCCTCCTATATGCTGCGGCCACGTGGGCACGTGATCGGCACCTCGCGACCTCTTGCGGCCACTGCAAGAAGCCACGGATTTCGATGCATCGCACGGACGCTGCGTCGATCTTGCGACGACAGTGACGCCAGTAAATACCGATACGTCAGGGCCTGAAGACCATAGTTTTCATCCAATAGGTTTACAAACATTTGAACATGCGCTGACGTCAAGAACCGGTTTGCGGACGTGCGGATGTTCCACTTTCAACTATTGGTAGATGCGACATGAGGTACTCAAGCAATCTCGTCAAGTGTAATGAAACTCTTCTGAAATTAATGTTTCTACAAAAGTTTCACCTTCGAGAATACACCGAGAAAGTGGCAAAAAATCGTGTCTGACGATAAATTCTGTTCATTTTCTGAACACCAGAAGACAACGTTAAAATTTTGTTTAATTAGCAAAAAGAAACGATTTTGGCCGATTTCTATACTACATAATCATAGTTGCTGTGTATTCAGTCTGAAACTATTTTGTAGTTATAAATATGTAAATAAGGAGGAATCGCGCTGGGAAGCTCGAGTGCGCGAATTTAGATTCACCCTGTATATAAATCAAAGATATAAATCTGAAGGAGAGACTTGGAATTAAAATTTATACTACAGCCGGGATTCCAACCCGGGACCAACTGCTGACTAGGCAGGCGCTATACCACTAAGCCACCGTGACTTAATGAAAACAGCGACTGTACGGATTGTCTTAAGATGCGTCTCCCTCCACAACACAAACTTGGTAATCTGCGTCATGTTCCCCTATATAAATACGTATCAATTTTGCCAATGTTCTCGAGTAACGGAATAGCACCCCAGCAGTGAACGTTAATGGTACAAATTTTAATTTAATGCCTCTCCTTCAGATTTATATCTTTGATACTTTAACTTACACTAAGGACATGTCCTCAGCATGAAGCCTTAGACCACGCGGCTATTTCTCCTGGCTAAATTGGAATTCCCTAAGGATTTCCGAAATGGAATAACCTCCGCATATAAATCTGCATGTGACATGTCAAGATCGCAGCATGGCGGCTCTGAATTCGTTTTCTAGGGTCGCGCCTACTTAATAAGGATCCCGAACACTACAGCGGTACAGTAGAACTGCTCGGCGTGGGTATAGCGTGAGAGGCGAGGAAAGGCCCGGACAGCATACATACACTGTGCGTCGCGCTCCACTTCCGTTCCATTAGCGAGAGTGCCGCGCGCGGCTGCTTCGCCGGCAGCTGCCCACGTTCCTACACGGGTTGGAAGGACAGCGGGACAGGAGAACAGCGGCGCCGGAATCCGGTCCAGGGGCCGCGCACGGAAGGCCGGCATGCATTTGGAACGGGCCAGACGCCTCCACACACAACGGAGCTGCTCCATTGTCAACTCACTGGCGGCCGCTCGCTGCCTAGAAGAAGCACTGCTCGCGTCCAACTGCCAATACTGAAAACAATGGGCGTAGCCAGACGGGGTGAGGGTTCGGGATTCACACCCCTCCCGAAATGACACAAAAGTGTGAAAAAAAGTGGGGAAGCCTATTCTTAAAATCGATATTCCTAATCTAAAAAAATCGACATTTCAAAATTACTGCGTCTTCAAAATGCGATTAGTACAGCCGCACACACGCATGATGGATTGCAGCAGTTCGTTGTCAGCTTTATCAATGCAGTCCCTCCCTAGCATGGAGCCCGCCAAACAAAAGAGATTAGTCAAGCAGTTTCAGTTAGACCTCTGTCCTCCTCCATAGTCCAGTGGACAACGTGATACTTTTCCACGGAGGGGGGCCGGGTTTGATTCCCGGTGCGGTCGGAGAATTTCTCCACTCCGGGACTGAAAGTTGTGTCGTCATAATCATCGATGCGCAAGTCGCCCATATGGCGTCTACATGGGATACTCTGGAAATCACATTTAAATGCCTGGCAGAGGGTTCATCAAACCACCATTATACTATTTATCTCCCATTACTTTCTCGAATAGCGCGCGGGAGGGAAGAACACCTGAATCTCTCCGTTCGAGATCTGATTTCTCGTATTGTATTCTGATGGTCACTTCTACCTTTGTAAGTGGGAATCAACAAAATATTTTCGCATTCGGAGTAGAATGTTGGCGATTGGAGTTTCGTAAGTAGCACACGCCGTAGCGTTAATGCCATTGTTGTAATGATTCCCGTCACACATTTCCGTAACGCTGTCTCCCCTGTATCGTGACAATACGAAATGAGCTGCCCTTCTCTGGACTCTTTCGATGTCCTCCGTCAAACCCACCTTATAAGGATCCCACACTGCGCAGCAATACTCCAAAAGTGGACGGACAAGCGTTGTGTATGCAGTTTCTTTTGTAGTTCTGTTGCATCTTATAAGGGTTTCGCCAATAAACGCAGTCTCTGGCTCGCCTTTCCCACGACATTATCTACGCGTTCTTTCCAGTTTAAGTCTGAAGTAATAGTAATTCCTAGGTATTTTGTGGAGTTTACGGCCTTCACATTTGATTGATGTATCATGTAAACAAAGTTTAACGGATTTCTTTTCGTACTCACGTGGTCGACTTCACGCTTCCCATTATTTAGTGTCAATTGGCAATTTTTACACCATATTGATATCTTATTCAGATCGTTCTGCGGTTTGTCTTGGTCTTCAGATGATTTTACTAGACGGTAAATGACGGCGTCATCTGCAAACAACCTAAGAGAGCTACTTACCTAAAGACTTGCACCAGGCAGGCGGAACACGATTACCAGTTGGGGTCTAACGGCCAAAAATGTCACACGAAATCAACAACCAGCCCTCTGAATCTCGTAGAATCGATAAATTCTACTACGGGAAATGAACTCTTCAGCTTGGTGCAGACGCATTTGAACTGCCAATTCCCACGAATGGATGCAAAAATAAATGCAGTGCCTTTCCACATCCGGAGTCTATTCTGGATATGTTCTGGCTGTATGGTTAAAGGAATGTATATCTATGATTATAATAAATATAGTATGCAGCATTGATCGTTCTTTATTAATGTTTGTGCAGATCGACTTCGATCACATAATGATCATCTTCAATGCACCAGTCATCGTAATATCAGCTATGCACTGGTGCATTGAAGATGATCATTATTTGATCGAAATCGATCTGCAAAAACATCAATAAAAAACGACCAATGCTGTATAATATATTTATTATATTCATTATTTTGTGTTCGGTGAGCACACCGTTCCAAAAAATGGACATCCATTACAAAAAAAAAACATATAGCTATGACGTTTACCACATCAAAAAACGTAGCTCTTATTTCTTTTGGAAGTAAGTTTGACTGAAGCAGTAATGACCTTCCCCCCCTTCCCACAAGTTTTCTTTAAACTGGTCCACTTATTGTTAGATGCCACAGTATGGCAGTGTTTGTAAGCAGCAGAATACCGTCATAATTACATCGACGAGTTTCAAGTACAAGTGTCGGCTACATTCATGAAGGGAAATGCAGCACACCATAACAGGGATACTCGGTTTTGCGATAATCAATAGTATAAGGTGAATTGTGCTAAGGATATGCTCTTGAAATTGCACAAAGGTGACGCATTAAAAAAATAAATTTGTATACAGACCTGAATTTCGTTAACAAAATCTTTACGACTTAATTGGTCATCCTGAGATAAAAACAAGTACAAATGTTTGTAAAACCAAGGAACGAAAAGTCAGTGCTCATTAGTCTGTAGAATGTCTCAGAATGCCCTCTATCAATCTATCCCTTCTTTTAGGTAAGCTCTGCCATAAATTTACTTCTCCGCAGTTATTTCATACTTTTAATCAAATTATGTAGTTATGGAATATCGCCCCAGATTTGTGAATGGATAGGGGAAAATCAAATGTTTGTTAAGCTTAAGGGACTTAACTACGGGGTCATCAGTCCCTAAACTTACAAACTACTTACGAACTACCTTATACTAAGGACGGCACAAATATCCATGCCCGAGGGGGGATTCGAACCCCCGACCGTAGTGGCCGTGCAGACCGTGACGGGAGCGCCTCAGTACCCGCGGCCACCGCGGCCGGCCTGGAAGGGGATATCCTATCAGAGAGGACACAGTTCGTAGTAATCGATGGTAAGGCATCAACTAAAATAGAGGTGATATCTGGCGTTCCACAGGGTAGTGTTATTCGTCATCTGCTGTTCCTTATCTATATAAACGATCTAAGATAAAATCTGAGCAGCTCTTTTAGGTTGTTTGCAGATGACGCCGTTATTTATCGTCTAGTAAAGTCATCTGATCATCAAAACCAACTGCAGAACGATCAAAATAAGATATCAGTGTGGTGTAAAAATTGGCAGTTGACTGAAAATAATGAGAAGTCTGAAGTCGTCCACATGAGTACGAAAAGAAATCTGTTTACAAGAAAAATCAATCAAATTTTAAGGCCGTTAACTCCATTAAATACCTAGGAATTATATTACATCAGACGTAAGCTGGAAAGAACACGTAGATAATGTCGTAGGAAAGGCGAACCAGAGACTGCGTTTTATTGGAAGAACACTTAAAAGATGCAACAGAACTACAAAAGAAACTGCATACACCACGCTTGGAGTATTGCTGCCCAGTGTGGGATCCTTATCAGGTGGCTATGTCGAAAGCCTCCGCAAGAGTCCAAAGAAGGGCAGGCCGTTTTGTATTGTTACGATACAAAGGAGACAGCGTCACGGAAATGATACAGGATCTGGGATGGGAATCATTACAACATCGTTGTTTATCGCAGCGGCGTACTCTACTCACGAAACTCCAATCGCCAGCTTTCTCCTCCAAATGGAAAGAAACATCGTTGACTCCCATCTACATAGGTAGAAGCGATCATCAGATTAAAATACGAGAAATCAGAGCTTGAACTCAGAGATTCAGACGTTCTTTGTTCCAGCGCGCTGTTCTGTAATGGAACGGTAGATGAATAGTGTAAAGGTGGTTCTATGAATCCTCTGCCAGCCACTTAAATGTGATTTGCAGGGTATCACACGTAGTTGTAGATCCTTCTTAGTTACTTGATCTACCCATTTAATCTTCAGCAGTCTTCTGTACTAACACATTTCTTCTATCCTTTTCTAGTCTGAACTATTATCATGCCGCTTTTCCTCATGACAAATACCTCCGGAGAATGAATATTCTATGTTAACAAATCTATCTTCTTCAGAAGTGCTTTTCTTTCCATTACCACTCCGCATTTTATATTTTCCCTACTTAGGCCATCATGTTGCTTTACTGCCCAAATAACAAAATTCATCTACTACTTTTATTGTCTGGCTTTTTAACCTAAATCCTTCAGCATCACCTAATTTAATCGCCTACATACCATTACACCTGTATTCTCTTATTAACGTCTATCTTACATCCTCTTTTTAATTGCTCTTCCGCGACCTTTGCTGTATCTGGCAGTATTACAGTATCGTTGACAAACCTCAAAGTTTTCATTTCTTCTCGCTGAAATTCCCTAATTCTTCCATAGTTTCTTTAAGAGCTTGTTCAATTTACAGACTGAGTAACATTCGACGAAAAGGCTACATCCCGGCCTTACTTCCTTCCCAATTGCTGCGTCCCTTTCACACCCTTCGACTAGTATAGCTGCTATGTGATTTATGTACAAGTCGTATAATTTTTTATTTTCTAATTTCATCCCTGTAAATAGTGTATTTCAGGTATCAGTGTAAAAAACTTTCTACAAATTTGTAGAAGCTTTAAACGTAGGATTGCCATTCCTCAGCCCATTTTCTAAGTCGTAGGATCAGTATTGCCTCACGTGTTCCTAACTCAAAACTATTCTTCCCCAAAGTCGACTTCTACCAGTTTTTCCATTCTTCTATAAATAATTCGCTTTTGTATTTTGCAACCAAGAACTCATTGTTCTGTGAAATTATCACATGTCGAAACCTGATTTCTTTTAAATTGGAATTATCAAATTATGACGATAGTTCTCCTATCGCATACATCTTACACACCAGGTGGAATACTTTTTATCATGGCTGTCTCTCCCAAGATTATCACCAGCTAAGAGAACATTATCTACTCATAGATGAGAAAGGATTGGGTGAAATATCTACGGATAGACTAGAAAGCAGTAGCAAGTGATGGTATAAACGCTGAATTGCTTAATTATTGGGGAATGATCCTACACTAAAGAAAATGAAAATCAATACAATAACTAAATGGGAGTAACTTCATTGATAGCAATACGCAAGACATGTGCTAAGATTTTAAGCTTAAGACGGAACTACATGAGGAACAAATGGGTTTTATAAAGGTTCATTTGGTATTTGGCAGCAGAGAATACAAAGTAGCAGAGAATGTAATGAAAAGTCTTTTGCCTTTATTTATTTTTAAATGCTTTTGATTCCGTCAGTAAACTTAAGCTTTCGAAGATAATGACTAACTGCGAAACGTCAAAAATAAATAAATAAATAAAATGTTTAAAAAAGCCAAAAATTAGTAGAAGTACTTGTCTAACGCTCTATGTCTCAACAGAAAAATGACTAATAAAATACGCCAAAGTAGTACAATAAGGTTGCTGTATCTCCCCTGCTCTGTTCAGAATTTACAAATAATAAAGTTTTTGGAAGTTATTTGCCTAGGCAGAACAATTTTGTTTCATACCTTACTGTATGCTTACAATGCAGTGAACCTAGCAGCTGAAGAAGAGGACCTTCAGCAAAAAATTTACTTACTGAATCAGGTATGTGCGAAATCTGATAAGGAGATTTCAACAAAAAAATAAAACGTCAGGGGGAACAACACAACATCATATTTAATGAAAAGCACTTATTTGTGCAGGGCGTATATTCTAAAGGGTAGAACATACATAAAATAATATTTTTCATGTAAGTCATCACGTTTTATGGCCTTGCGCCAGTGTAGTGTCTAAGCTTGTACTCCCTATTGGCGAATGTCCCTGTCCTGTGCCTGAAGTCATGTTTTCATAGTGTGAAATAAGCTTTCGTTAAGAACAACGTGTGTAGAACCTATTGTTGAGTTGCAATGTGTTGGTTTAGAACAAGTGACATTTGTTGTTAAATCCATTTGTTCATAAACATATGCATTAGAGGCTTTGTAGTGTACGCACCTACTAAGTTCTAGGCAGACATTCTTTACTTCTATCATATTTCTAAGATCGAACAAATATTTAGATGAATTCAATGATGCAATAAGATTGAATGAAGTAATGTGTGTTTAAGTGTTTATTTAGATCATTTCCGCTTCAGATTTAATACTTGTCTGTAGATAAAAGGAAGTACCTGATAAATGATAAAATGTCATGTCATATGATGAAAAATAAAAAGCTAGATAACAATGTTCATGTATCCTCTACGGCATCGTAAGCTGTCGCTAAAGGCAGACATTTTGTGTCCACAGAGCCAACCTTGATGACGGCGGCCTGTTCCGCATGGAAGTGGATGTTGGCTTCCAGCAATTGTTCCTAGAGGGTGATTACAAAGCGCAAGGAAAGATCATAGTCTTCCCCATCAATGGCAAGGGCGTCTACAACATCAGCATGGGTAAGTCCATAAAGCAGAAGCGTTGAAGAACTTCGACTATTTAGGCAAGACAAGGATTGATATTTTGAAAAAAATCAGAGCTCTTCTTTGTTCAATTATCAAATTTGTCGGATCTTGTAATTCTCGTTCTGACATCATGATTTTCAGATTCTTGACAGCCAGAATATACATAATAATTATTTTCACGACTATTGTCATACCAGTATGGCGTCTACAGCCATTGGATCATTTAGAATTTGCTAATTGATCTATGGTGATTTTTACCTAATGATTTGTGTACCAATTATTTTCTTTCTGTTGTAGAATGAAGCAGGAAAAATGAGAGTGTATCTACATGAGTGGTTCCAAATGTTTGGTCCACCTTTTTGTATTTTAATTGTTAATTTCTTCTTACATTTTTCGGATAATCATTTAATTTTCTACTAAAAGTCTCTATAATGATAGTACTGTTAATATGTATTACTTTGGAGTTTAACAAACTTGTTAAAAGTTTTGATTATACTTGATTTTTAAATTGAGACAGTTTATTTTTCTTGATCATTCTGATCTCTGCTCACAACAAAGAAATCAAAGTGGTCTGTGGTCTAAAATGGTTTGACAGCCACTTATCTAAACAACCACGAACGGAATAATTCCTGTTACGAAGTTTTCCAGTTTCATCCGTTCTCCAGCACAACATTACGTGGGGGTACATATGAACGTAATGCTCCAAAGATCAAGTTCTAGTTCATTCGGCTTTTACCGTTCCTCTTATCTCATAAAACGAGGTCTTCCGTTCATCAGTAAAGCAGCATAACATCGTTGGCATGCCTAAAATGAAGCATCAATTTCTTATAAAGAAAGCTGTGCGACTTTGCGGTTATTACCTGAAGTTAATGTCCTTCTGAATAAAGGCTGGCGGGCTATCTCATGACTGTGTAATACCTTCCGTTTACTAAAACAGTTAACATTCTTCTCATCAGATACCTGCCTCCATTGCGCACTCATTAGGGCTTGATTTGTGTATGACGTGCATCTTTGCATTTCATTCCTTTATTCTCTACTGAAAGGAGTAAACGTTATAAATGTAGTTGTATTACCAGACGGAATTTGTAGATCCCACGAAAAATGAGTCAATTCCATTTAATTCAGAAAAAAATATATGGAACATCCTGATAGCCAGCTGTCGGTACTATAAGGCAGTCAAAGCAACTTTCAAATAGAGTGGTAAGTCACTGAGACTCAAAGAGTTTTACTTTTAATGGAAATGAAAACGACATTATGAATTGGTCTTTATACGCATTCTTCTGAAAACTCTGCAGAATGTGACATACCTCTTTTTCTATAGATCTTCATTCACATGCAGAAGTGATAAAAAAGTCTCCTTCACGTACTTGTTTAATGTAACTCACCTATTTCTCAGGGTCCCATACAGATGTTTGCTCTACAAAGAGAGTATATTAGACGGATCAAATACCAGGGCAATAATATTATTTAATTTTTTTCATTTATCTAAATAATCTGTTTCATTGTATACATATACTGCTGGTTTTGTTTTATATCGGCGTTCTCTCAGTCTGGATAACATGGTGCACTTTAGAGTCTAAATCACAATCCGTTCTGCTTACAGCTGACGTGACCGCCACTTGGAACGTGACAGGCGAGTACTTTAGGAAAGGTGGAAAGAAATTTCTGCGACTGACGCGCTTTGAGATGTTCCCTGAAGTCGGAGACATGGAAGTCTATGCATCTAACCTTTTCACTGGCAACGACGAATTTAGTAAGTATAGCGCCAAAGTTCTGAAACACTGTCTGTACTCATATCCTCATAATACAAAGTTTAAGTCGTGTTTCCAGTACGTCGATTCTGATTAAATTATACTAATTTATAAGTATGTAAATTCAAACATACATTCCTAAATATGAATGTTCCCTTGACTTATTTGATGATTTTTTTAAATAATTTCTTGCAACTCAATATTCCCTTTATAATCCTATTACTTTACTTTAAAAGTAGACTTACAATCTGAATTTATAGTATACGTCTTTGCAACTACAATAAAATTGCGATTTTTTCACACCAGACGCGTTTCGTTTTATTGAATGTAAAACATCTTCAGTGGTGGAAATTTTGTCTTCTTTTCGCTTCACATCATGGAATGCCGGTTTGTTTAGTGCAATACCGCCGGTTCTTCATGCTGTGTCGTTTTCTCACTACTTTCACTGTCACTGTTTCACTGTTCATAGTTGTTTTCCACAAATCAGAAAAAAAACAAAAAAAAAAACAAACACAAAAAAAAACACTTCTGATCTGTGGAAAACAACTATGAACAGTGAAACAGTGACAGTGAAAGTAGTGAGAAAACGACACAGCATGAAGAACCGGCGGTATTGCACTAAACAAACCGGCATTCCATGATGTGAAGCGAAAAGAAGACAAAATTTCCACCACTGAAGATGTTTTACATTCAATAAAACGAAACGCGTCTGGTGTGAAAAAAATCGCAATTTTATTGTAGTTGCAAAGACGGAAAATCACTGCTATTCATAATTATGAAAGCAACTACGGACATTATGGCCACACAAACGAAGAATTATAGTATATGTTCATCCAACTCATAAATGGTCATGGTTATCCAAGTACCATCATTATTTCAGTTTCATCCATAAATGCTTCCAGAATATTCTTATTTCATATGCTCATCACTGTGGGTAAGCGTCCATGCCTCACAACAAACATGTGACCACAGGCTAATCAGAACAACGCCACCCCCCCCCCCCGCCCCCCGTATATACTAGTGGAAACCTTCAGATGTCAGTCAGCCAGGTACCAAACGTTGTAAATCGATAGAACATCATCCAAAGCTACGATATCAGTCCTGCTATTGGCTGCCATGCAGGAGAACGCACGTTAACGGACAGTAATAAGAATCACCTGACTTATGGAGTACAGGAAAAACACATCTGTCAGAGTGCATCGTGTTGAACTCTCGTGCGGAAGTCGACAGAGCGTCTGTTTGTTGTTTCAATGGTCATGGGTTCAGGCCCTGGTGATGCGAACTTTTGTTTCTGTACTACGTTTGATATTGTTCTGCATCTACATGCAACTATGTGGTTAACATGTTCCTGACATGTATAAGTAAAAGGACAGTTAGAATTTTATAGCACTATGTTATCGCCAGTTTGCTTTTGCTTCGTTTATTTGAAAGTAGCAAAACTGTAGAGTATATACGTACTTTCAGAGAATAAATAGATTCAGTCTGAAACCAAGAATAAAAATACAATTGCAGCACATGTACAGAAGTATTAATAATAATAATAATGATAATAATTATACTGATGCAGGTCTGCTACAGTTTGTTTGTTCGTATGTTCCGATTGTGCTTGTTTATTCTGTGAAACTACGAATAAGCCCCACAGGTGTGCTACTTTCAAATAAACGAAACAAAAGAAAATTGTCGATAACACACTGCTGTAAAATCTGAACTGTTATTTCCATGTCAGGAACACTGCTAGTGTACTGCAGTAAAAAGTAGTGCAACAATTAGCAAGACTTGAACCCAGCACCCTCTTCTTGATATGACAAACTACATCTCCACCATTTTAGCGCTTTTTTTAATTACAGAGGACCTTAATCCCATTGACCGAGCGCGTTGAGCCACCGCGCCTGGCGACCATCTTGCCCACAGTATGCTCTTCCTATACTCCGTAGATAGGTGTTATTTTATAGCAGCACATAGCACGAATTATATCGATTTATCGCTATACAATATTTGGTACCGTTATGACTGTCTGATATCTGGAAGTTGAGTGTTAGTACCTGACATTGCTCAGCTATTTATTTATTCAAATGTTCTGTTACTCCATGTTCCCTCCTCCATGTTCATCTCCTCTTCTGCATCTCACGACCCGACCCCACTATCTCCTCTTCTTCACCAGTGCTAAACTGAATTTGACATATCACCATTGACCCATCACTTGCGTACATCTTTTCGATTAGAAATCAGTGTAGTATTATAGAAAGAAAAATTGTAGTATATGTGGAGACAGCTTTTAACATATTTAAATGAAATAACATCAATACATATATAGAATTAGTAACTATATTGTAATAAAAACAAGTACCTGATGTTTAGATGAGGCATTTGTAACACCGAGATTTTTCTGAAGTGATATTAATAATGTAGACATCTGACGTAATTTTTTTTAATTATTAACTTCACTGGACAGGTATTCATACATGTGACAATGAAATTGTGAAAATTTTGTCTACATCTTTTACCAAAGGAACTTATCACTCAAACTGGTATAAACATAAAAAACAGTTTGCCATATGAGTCAAACCTGTTATCTGCACACAACAGCTGAAGGGTAGTAAACAGCATCAAAATCGGCACATACCTTAAAAGTAGGGAATAATAAGCACAATTTTATCAGATTAAAGGAGCGATATTCTTGTGACTGAAAATGATCTTACATCAAATCTTTTTCTATACCCGATTAGCCATGACTGTCAGGCAATTTACTGTGCCATAGGTTTTGTACTGGATTTCACATTACGAAATACATGGATATACTATTAAAAGTGTTTATCAAAGAACGTAGGAATGATGCAGTGTACCCAGTTAAAAGTAAGGTACCACCACTATTACCAACTGTGACAATTTTCCTATCTGATACTGGGACCACTTAGGATTAAGTCTCTCTCTATTCTTATAACCTTGGAGAATATCACAATCTACTGAAGTACCTGCTGAACATTTGGTGTTACAGTAAATTCAGTGTTATAAATGGCCATAGATGATTCGTTTGTAACACAGATTGGCAACTGTTGAGACTCAGAAATATTAATTTCAGAGAGTTGAAAACAGCTACTAAATTAATTATGGGTATTAAAATAATTTCTTAGGAGGTGTTATGGACAAATATTTGTCCATATATTTCCTATGATGGTACCATTCAGACCTATTACAGTGTATTTAAAATTTCCTACTCTTTTCAAAATCATCCCTTTCCCATCGTTATTGATGACATAACCTCAATGAATGCACAGTTGTTATGAAGCATTAATCTAGTGTAATCTTTGAGAAGGTGGCATATGATATGGTTAGTCTTAATAGGGTCCCTAGAGCCCTCCCAAACATGAGAATGGCTGGGTGTCAACCTGTGAATAAATATTCCACTTAACCATGTATGCATATAAGCAAATAAAGCGATTAACGTATCTTTTGAAGAAGAAGTGTTGATATAGGACTTCTTGATTACTTCTGGCCAGATGCTGTGGGCATCCGTTACAAGTAGTTACCATATCTAGAAAACTCAGCAATATATAGATGAAGTCTCCCCCATGGCTTCGTCAACATTTCTGTGGTAGTAAGGGCACTGACTTTAGGTGTACTGATTCTAAAACATCCATTATAAAAGGTAGTGATTTCCTTTATTTCTTCATTCAATACAGGCAACCATATGAAGCTTTGACCTCCAACAGATGTCATTGTCTTGTTTCCTAAAAGCCAGAATATATTTATTTCAAAATCTCATGAGTAATTCCTAAATATTCACTGAGATACCTCAGGAATTACTCCACTTGTCACAGATGACAAAGTTAATCACACACACTTGGCTTGCATAAAATTATTTCCATTTCAGTATAAGATATAGAATTAGTTGTATGGTCTTGCTATAAGAGCTCCCCTTAGTCCATCACTTGCTGAAATATTCACAGATAACTTTGAAAAGCAGTTCTTGGAAAATAACCAACATTCTTCCATCGCTGGATACTGATTTATTTATGTTGATGATTTATTGTGCTTATGGACAAGTACTGTGATGTAGATCCAAACATTCATCGAGCAGCTAAATTACTTTAGCAAGAGCATAAAATGTACAATATAGTTTGTTGGGGAGTATAAATGATTTAGATTCACCTGTAGATATCACCATTAATATCAACACTTTCAATATTTATAGGAAACCTTCCACAATCGAAATTGCAGTACCTGCCAGTTCATAAGATCTGCTATCGAGTTGCATTTAATTCCATGATTCATCACTTATAATCCAGCCGCATGAAGAATGACAATTTAGAAAATGAACTAAATTCCTTCAGACAAATAGCATTAAACAATGCTTACTCTCCTGCCTTGTGAGATTCTATAATGCACAATAAGCAGCAACGACAAGTCTCTTCTCTTCTTTACCCTGTTCTTAATTCAACACGCCAAGTCCACAGTAAATGGTTGACAATTCCATATTTAGGAAATGATTCTATGAATGTGGTCAGAAACTGTAGATCAAGAAATTTTAAAACTTCATTTTATGTACACAATAACAATTGTCACTTTCTATCCAATGTTAAATATAACATTTCAGCCTCTGAAAAGAGTGGAATCTACAAAATTACTTCTAATTATGATAGATTCTATATTGGTTAGTCAGATAAGACAATATTCACTGGATTGCAGGAACACCACAGAAGCTGGAAACTAGGGATAGTCTACATTTACAGACCACCTGTTAAAAGAAAGCCACAGTTAAAATGTAAAATATGAAGCCCACATCATATGCAAATTGAGAGGAAGATGAAATTCTTTGAAATAATTAAAAATAATAAATCTGTGTCCAATGCCCCAAACTTGCTACTGAATTATCAGACTCACAATTGGCTGCAGAATACACAATGTATAGGCCTACTGCCCCCTTCCCCCCTCCCCATCCCTGTTCCTTGGTCCCCATTTTTTTACTTCTATTTAATAGCCTAGATTAAATTTCCATTACAGTTTCAAGTTTGACAAATTTATTCTGAGTAATCTAAGGTGTTTGGTAACTTTGCTAACATCAGTTGTAATTTCTTATTTTAGTTGCAGCGTATTTCGTTTGTAATAATAGTCATTTAAGTCAGTAATCATAATTCAGTCCATTAAAAAATTATAATCACAGATCTCTCATTCATACGTTTCAAATATTTGATATATTAAAGATAAGATCATTTGTTCAGGCACTTTTAATTAAACATCACAACTACTTTTATTATTTCAATTCATATTTCTTCTTATCACAGGTGTTGTAATTTGTTATATTTAGTGTGTTACTTATTTTATCTGCATATTGTTTGGAAGCAGTTTCAATGGGATAATTCGTCTCAGTTTAGTTTAACTGAGACAAACAATAATTTTTAAAAATGAACTAAGACACTCTGTATACACCTGCTTAAGCCATGAATATTAAACATCCGCAGTTATTTGTTTATACTTCTGTAGTCAGTACTTGATGAAAATCGATTTGTCAAATGATAAAAATATTATAGAATATTTCCCAATTCTTTACAGCTTCATTCAAAATGTATGAAATATTCTAACCAAAAACTGACAGGACAGTCAGCCAAAATAATGCCTGGCAGCTTAATTAGCCACTGTTTATACTTGAAACAATTCAGCTCAATATGCAGTAACTTCTCTTTGATAATCTTTAACTTTAGTTATAACAGGAGCACAATGAGTTGGGCCTTTTGAGGCATGTGGAATGGTATTTACAATTTACACAGGCAGTATCAAGAGATGTAAAGCCAAGTACATCTTAAAGGAAATAATATCTGGCCATTTCATAATCGGTAAAATGGAGTCTTTAGCTTACAGTTACAGTGGATTGATGGCCTGGATTGAATAAATTACTTATAATAACATAATTTTTGTAATAGCGTTTGTAGGACTCCAGCAAAGCTGTTGGTTCTGAAGTGCTGTCACTGCTTTCAACCGAATGTATGACGATCTTTAGGGTTTCTTTTCTTCAAGGTAGTTTGCAGTGGTGCAGAAGCTGCACCACTCCACATCACTTTGGTGGAAAAAAACTAAAGATAACCCAAAATTTGGTTGAAACTGGTTGGTAATAAAAAAAACAATATTCGCCCTATACTGTTTTTTATATATTAAAATAGCAGGTATAGGTCACATAAATGTAAACAATTCTTTCTAGTCTGCTATATATAAACTAAACATGCTAATCCACTATATTTATTTCACTCAGAAGCATAGTGTGTTTGAAATAACTCACCTTGCAGATATTAACCGGAAGTTTATCCTTGCTAAGAGTATTTGAATAACTGTGATGAGGCTGAAACATCACCACATCTACATAATACTTTGTATGAGTATGAGAGGTTACAAACTAAAGCTGAGAACTTGACCTAACCTAGTAAAATCTACCATATTGGTCATGCAATCTATGTTATTCACATTCTTAAAACAAAGATACATTGCTAGGGACTTTAAACATGACACCATAGCAATTTTTTATTTCTATTTTGACAATGCCTCATAAATTCCTGTAGTAGTTGGTGTTAGGGCTGCATCTTTTTTTAGACTGAAGACAGATGGTAGGTATTCCTGCTTAAAGGAAGTACCTCTAAGAAAGGAACCACCTTTGACAAAGGCAAAGAATCTAAGTAATAAGGGAATTACTATTTTTCATAAAAAATATTCAGGCTATCAGAAATAAAGTTAATGAACTGCTTATTGATACTGATTCTGACATTATTCGTATTTCAGAGCACTTTTTAAGTGATGTGACAATTCATAGACTTCCTTTGCCATGATACAGGTTAGCTGCCTTCTACTCTAGACGTTCCTTGCAGTGTGGGGGAGTGGCCATATATGTAAAAAACAATTTTTCATTGGAGTCAATCGATTTTTCTAACCACTGCACAGAAAAGATATTTGAATGTTGTGCAGGAGTTGTTAATGTTAATCGAACTAAACTAGTAATAGTTGTTATTTATAGGTCCCCTGGCTCAGATTTTAAAATGTTTCTGCCCAAGCTGGAATTGGTTCTGGGTTCACTGTATAGGAAGTATAAAAATTTAATTGTGTGTGGAGATTTCAACATTAATTGTGTAGGTGATAGCTCAAGAAAAAGTCAGCTGTTGGTTCTATTTAATTCCTATAACATGATGCAAACAGTAGTTTTTCCAACGAGACTGCAAGGAAATAGCAGTTGTACCATTGACAGTATTTTTGTTCATTCTTCATTGTTAGAGGGGCACTGTCAGCAGAATAGTAAATGGCCTATCAGACCACAGTGCCCAAATTTTAATTCTAAAGAGTATTCGTTCTTAAACATATGTTAAACATATATATCAACTAATCAGAAAAGTTAATCCAGTTGCAATTGAGACCTTTTAGAGCCTAATTAGGGAACAAGAATGGCAGGATGTTTATAGTGCTGATAATGCAGATGATAAATATGATGCTTTTATGAACACATTTATTATGCTGTTTGAAAGCTGCTTTCCGCTAGAACGCTCAAAACAGGGTACTTCCAGTAACAGACAGCCAGGGTGGCTCACAAAGGGGATAAGAGTATCACGTAGAACAAAGCGTGAATTGTATCAAAATGTTAGAAGCAGTCAGAATGAAGATGCAGTAGCTATTACAAACAGTACTGTAGGAATCTGAAATATGTCATTAAGAATGCAAAAAGTATGTGGTACGCAAAAAGAATAGCAAACTGTCAGGATAAAAATAAAACTATCTGGTCAGTCGTGAAGGAAGTGTCTGGTCAGTAGCAGCAGGTAGAAGATTAAAAGTCAGTGTGTAGTAGAAATATTTCTGTTACTGACAAGTTAGATATATATGCAATATTCCATAATCACTTTCTGAAGATAGTAGAGGAACTAAACAAAATCCTAGTTTCTATAGGTAATCATATAACATTTTTAGAAAAATGCTTTTCCGAGCCTGTTACCTGAAATGGTCCTTTATGATACTTCCATAGGTGATACTGAGTCAATAATTAAATCACTAAAGACTAAGGACTCTTGTGAATATGATGGGGTATCTAGCAGAATTCTAAAGTACTGTTCTCCATATGTTAGCCCAGTACTAAGCCTGTCGGTTTTCTGACAGATTGAAGTACTCAGTAGTGAAACCACGTTATAAAAAAGGAGAAAGGGATAATGTAGACAACTATAGACCTATTTCTATGCCATCGGTTTTTACTAAAGTTATTGGAAAGGCTGTATATTCAAGATTAATTGATCATTTCAGTTCACATAATTTGTTGTCAAACGTACAGTTTGGTTTTATAAGTGGTTTAACGACTGAAAATGCTATATTTTCGTTTCTCTGTGAGGCACTTGATAGGTTAAATAAGAGGCTACATACATTAGGCGTCTTCTTTGATTTACCAAAAGCGTTTGATTGTGTTGATTACAAAATATTGTTGCAGAAGTTGGAACATTATGGAATACGGGGAGTAGCTCACAACTGGTTCACTTCTTATTTTAATAATAGACAACAGAAGGTAATTCTTCGCAGTGTAGAAAATGGCTATGACGTACAATCCCAATGGGGCACAATTAAGTGTGAGGTACCCCAAGGGTCTGTTTTGTGACCATTGCTGTTTCTTTTTTATATAAATGATATGCCTTTGAGTATAACAGGTGACTGTAAAATATATTTGTTTGCTAATGATACCAGCTTGGTAGTGAAGGATGTTGCCCATAATATTGACAAAGTATCAAATAATGCAGTTCAAGAGATAAGTTCATGGCTTAACAAGTTGATGTTAAATCACAGTAAAAATCAGTTTTTACAATTTCCAACACATAATTAGACAAAAGTTGACATTTTGATTTCACATAATGGGCATATGATAAGTGAGACTGAACAGTTCAAATTTGTAGGTATTCAGTTAGACAGTAAGCTGTCATAGAAAGCCCATGTTCAGGATCTTGCTCCAAAACTAAATTCTTCTATTTTTACCATTATAACAATATCTGAAATAAGTGATTTTTCAACACGAAAAGTAGTCTATTACGCTTACTTTCACTCACTTATGACGTATGGAATTGTTTTTTGGGGTAACTCGCCTGATGCAAAAAGGATATTTCTAGCTCAAAAACGGGTGGTTCGAGCAATAACTGGTGTAAGTTCACGAACGTCATGTCGACCCCTTTTAAGTAGTCTGGGAATTTTGACTCTGGCGTCACAATACGTTTTTTTCTTTAATGTCGTTTGTTATTAATAATATCAGCTTATTCCCACGAGTTAGTAGCTTTCAGTTGGTGAATACTAGACAGAAGTCGAATTTACATTTGCATCACACCACCTTGACACTTGTGCAGAAAGGTGTACAGTATTCTACGGCATCCAGTTTCCATAAGCTGCCACAAGAACTAAAGAATCTTAGCACTAATCCAAACGCTTTCAAATCTAAATTGAAGAGTTACCTCATGGCTCACTCCTTTTATTCTGCCGAGGAACTCCTAGAAAAGTTAAACAATTAAGCTGATTCTTTTCACTTTGTTTTAAGATTGTCATGTGCATAGGACTACTTAAAAATTTTCTATTACCATTCTTGTGTAACAATTAATGTATTGACTTGTTCCATGACCATGGAGTCTCACTCCATAATTGGGCCCTATGGAACAGAAAAACTAATAAATAAATAAATAAATACAGTTATGGAAAAATTGTTAACATCTGATTTAAACATGACTGAAAATCAACAAGAGAACAAATCAGGAGAAATTTATGAAACGTATGAAAGGTAAAGTACACATAATAGAAACAAAATTTGTTAGGAGAACAAAAGATTGTAGTAGATAAGGAAAATGCAAAAATACTGTATTAATATGCCATGAACTGCTTGATTTTCAAACAAAAAAGACTATCCAAAACATTAAAATAGTTTGTAAAAGAATTAGCAGTGATAGATAAGAGTCTTGATCTAGGACACAGTTTCAGTCAGCCATAAAGGGCAAATACCTTCCTGTAAAACAGTTTTTAGTAAATACCGATGTTAATCATAAAAGAACGCTGTAAACGTGGAAAAGATCAGGAGACACTGGAAGGTACCAGATTGACTTGATAATGGTAAGAAATAGATTTAGAAACCAGATTTTAGACTGTAAGACATATCCAGGGGCAGATATAGACTCTGACCATAACTTATTGGTTATGAACTACACATTAAAACTTAAGAGACTGCAGAAAGGTAGAAACCTTAGGAGATGGAACCTGGACAAATTGAAGGAGCCAGAGGTGGTTGAGAGTTTCAGAGGGAGCATTAGGCAAGGATTGGCTGAAACGAGGGAAGGTAATACAGTAGAAGAAGAATGGGTAGCTCTGAGAGATAGGGTAGTGAAGGCGGCAGAGGATCATATAGGAAGAAGGACAAGGCCTAATAGAAATCCATGGATAACACAGGGCATACTGAACTTAATTGATGAGAGGAGAAAATATAAAAATTCAGCAATTGGAGCAGGAAAAAGGGAGTACAGACGTCTGAAAAATGAGATTGACAGGAAGTGCAAACTGGCTAAGCAGGAGTGGCTACATGACAAATGCAGAACTGTAGAAGAATGAATAACTAGGGTAAAGATACATACCGCCTTCAGGAAAATAAAAGAGATATTTGGAGACAAGAAAAGCAGCTGTATGTATATCAAGAACTCAGATGGAGAACCAGTACTAAGTAAAGATGGGAAAGCTGCACTGTTGAAGGAATATATAGAGGGCGTATACAAAGGAAATAAACTTTGAGGCAATATTCTAGAAATAGAAGATGAAGTGGAGGAAGATGAGATAGGAGATATGATACTGCGAGAAGAATTTGACAGAGCGTTGAAGAACTTGAGTCGACACAAGGCCCCTGGAGTTGATGATATTCCGTCTGAACTGCTGATTTCGTTAGGAGAGCCAGTCATGAAAAAAAATGTTCAACCTTGTATGCAAGATGTATGAGACAGGGGAAATATCCTCCAACTTTAAGGAGAATATCGTCATTTCAATTCTAAAGAAAGCAAGTGCTGAAAAGTGTGAAAACTACAGAACTATCGGTTTAATAAGTTATGGTTGCAAAATACTAAGACAAAATATTTACAGACGAATGGAAAAACTTCTGGAATTTGACCTTGGGGAAGAGCAGTTTGGATTTAGGGAAAAGTAGGAACACAGAGGCAATATTCACATTACGACTTATCTTAGAAGATAGACTAAAGAAGGGCAAACCTACGTTTTTTGGCGTTTGTAGATTTGGGGAAAGCTTTCGACAATGTCGACTGGAATACACTCTTTCAAACTCTGACAGTAGCAGGGGTAAAATAAATGGAGCGAAGAGTTATATTCAACCCATACAAAAACCAGACAACGGTTATGAGAGTCAAAGGGAAAGAAAGGGACACAGAGTTTGGGAAGGGAGTAAGACAGGGTTGTGTAGCCTTCCCCAATATTGTTCAATCTGTATGTTGAGCAAGCAATGAAGAAATGGAAGGAGAAATTTGGAGAGGGAATTAAAGTTCAGGGAGAAGAAATAAAAAGTTTGCGGTTTGTTGATCACATAGTAATTTTATCAGAGACTGCAAAGGATCTGGAAGAGCAATTGAATGGAATGGACTGTCTTGAAAGGAAGATATAAGATGAACATTAACAAGAATAAAACGAAGGTAATGGAATGTAATGTCAGAAAATCAGGTGAAGCTGAAGGAAGTAGATTAGGTAATGAGATATTAAAAGTGGTAGATGAATTTTGTTATTTGGATAGCAAGATAACTTCTGATGGCCGAAGTAAATTAGATAAATGCAGAATGGCTATGGGGAGAAAAGCATTCCTGAAGAAGCGAAACTTGTTAACATCTAATATTAATTTAAATGTTAAGAGGTCATTTCTGAAAGCATTTTTCTGTAGTGTAGTGTTGTATGGCAGTGAAACGTGGACGAGAAGGAGTTCAGACAAAAGATTATAGAAGCTTTTGAAATGTGGTGCAACAGACAAATGATGAAGATTAGATGGGTAGATCATGTGACTAATGAGGAGGTGCTTAACTGAATTTGGGAAAAAAGGAGTTTCTGGCATATCCCGACTAAGAGAATGGATAGATTGGTAGGACACATTCTCAGACATCAAGGTATTGTCAACTTAGCATTAGAAGGAAGTGTGTGGGGTAGAAATCATAGAGGGACGAATACAGTAAGCAGATTCAAAAGGATGTAGGTTGCCGAACATATTCTCAAATGAAGAGACTTGCACAGGACAGGTTAGCGTGGAGAGCTGCATCAAACCAGTCTGCGGACTGAAGACCACAACAACAACACCGATGTTAACAGGCGATATACAGGCTGTAACTAAATATGTGCAAAAGCTCCTGGGATGTGATAGAGGACACATCAACGATCATATGTTATTTGCTTATATTACCTTGTTACAGGCAGTTTTGTGGTGTACATAACACAGACTACTTAAATGTGTAGGTAGTAATTTGTGTCTGATACAGTGTAGTGTACAACATAAAATTCTCTACATCCGATGCTAAGAATGGTTACCACAAGTTGACTGGTTGACTCATTGCCATATTCAAGGTGCCTCTCATCTCTGCTCATCCCCTTTGTCCTATTGCTGATGCAGCAATTCCAAGTTATGAATAGCTGCAGCATACATAATGGACTTCATATTATTGTATAAGTAGTAGTCTAATATATTTCAAAATTTTATTCTCATTTGTTCTCTTGTTTTTATTCACCTTTAAATCATATTATTAACAATTTTTTCAACAACTGTATTGTGAGGCACTGTCAAAATACAAATAAAAATTTCCTATGGTGTTATGCTTAAAGTTCCTGTGTTTTAAATATGTGAATAACGCAGCAGGCTAGAATGATTATATTTTTGTGACCTACTCCTGTTACTTTGATATATAAAAAACAGTCCAGAGGGCAATACTGGTTATTTAGCACCAACCAGTTTCAATCCAATGTTGAGCCATCTTTGGAGTTTTCTTCTCCGAGGTGGTGTGGAGTGGCACAGAAGCTGTGAGTCCTCAAGTGGTATCACTGCAGTGACTCACAGCTTCTGTGCTGCTCCATACCACCTAGAAGAAAGAAAACTCTGAAGATGGCCCTACATTCGATTGAAACCAGTTGGTAATAAATAACCAATATTGCGCTCTAGACTGTTTGTATGTATTAAATTATCGTATGAGTGCTGTTTACCCCAACGAAGCAAAATTTTTCAAAAATATGCAATGGCTATGTTTATAATTTTATTACTGCCCTATTACATGTTATTTTCATTGTGAATCAGTACCTCTTATGTTGGAAATATTAAAGTTATGATTCTATGAAAAATATTAACTTGAAATATTTCATATGTCAGCTGTTAATTAAAAATATATAACTAAGGTCTGTTTGGACTCTGGAAAATGCATTGTGAGCTGTGTGAAGGTTCAGAATGTAAGCTGCACCTCGATGCAGAAACTTCACAAAATGTGTAATGAGAATTGATGGATGACAACACATAGATCCATAAAAAAGTTATTGGAGGAACACAAGTTTTATAAATTTGCATGCATTCTTTTGTTAACACTAGCGATTATATTTCTTATAAACCGCAGATGACCAATAAATGAAGAACCTGCATAATGTTTTGGTCTATTATATACACCACAAAAATGCCCATAACACAGTAATGAAATAAAATATACCATATTGTTACAGGACATGTTATTCTTCTTGTCCAGTCCTTTATCGAATATATGGAGCTTTGCAAAATATTTAGACACTCCCAGTATACCGGACAATAATCCAACAATATTTTTGTTGAATTCAATAACTGAATGTTATGAACAGTCACATAATCACCATTGCTGAGTTCTTGTCATTTTTAAGGGAAATTCTTTGAAGCTGACTCATAACTTAACACCCTTCTTTTCTATAAAGTTACCTGTCATTACACATTCTGTACTCTGGGCCATTATTATGTGCTTGGTAAATCTTTCCTCTGATGAGAAACACACTTCTCATGAAATAGTTGAATGAACTCGAAACTAAAAGAAAGTATAGAACAGAGAACAAAAATTATTGAAATCAAATTGGGCATCTATGCAGATTAGTATCCAAATTTTCCCCATTTCATAAACAAAGTTATGTAACTATTTAACAATAAATTATGTTAAACATTTTGTGTCCCTGTTTAAAATAAATTACAAATTCAAAAGCGAGCAGGATTAATTTAAATGAGGATTGATGATAAATTTTGTAAACTTGTATGTACATGAAATTAGACATGAGGTGATATAGTTAAAGAAGTAATTCAGCTTGTGTATATTCACATTCTGAATGTGTGTACACAACTGATCATTTAAACTGGGTTTGTCATTAAGCAATTTTATATTCTATTTGTGGCTTATATATCAATTCATAACATCAGATCATTCTAAACTAAATTCCAACAGTATTAAATTCAAGTCAAAAATAAAAATATTACGTTTATTCGATTTCAAATACCAGAAGTCATATCTAATAAACATTTTATTGAAATCCATTTCCCTATACAGGATATTGTTGTCTTCTCTCAATGAAACTATTAATTAATGATATAGTCTCTAAACATCTTACATATGTTTCCTGGATCACTTCAGTTGACAGATTGTTCAAAGTTAAGAGTTACATGAGTAACAAATTCCCTCATATAAGTGACAAAGGTAATGTATATTTTCTAAAATATATGTAATACAGAAAATAAAGTCCATGATCGGCAGTTATTTATAGGCAATAGGAAGGTGTTTGTAAAATTCATTTCCAGGATAGAACATTGGGTAAATGCTAGTGATAGTATGCATTTCAGCTTTCATGGGTACATTATTGTACACAATCTCTGAGGAACTAGTAATAAGATGATTTTTTAATCCTTCCACATGATAAGTGGCATATAATTCTAATAGTAAATGAAGCACCTAAATTTGGAAATAGATTTGAGCCCGTTGCAGAAGAAATCAAATTTCCACATAGATTAGTAGTCTGTGCTTATCTGTTTTCCAGTGGAAGTGTGTGAATATTGTTTGTAAATTTTAATTGATACATCTACAGTGTAAAAAAGAAGAATGTCTCTGATGTTGTACATTGTGGTCAATTCAGTTCTAATATTGTGAAAGATTTTTCTCCTTTTAAACACTGGTGACTTGCTATTATATAAATACAACTACAAGGTCACTACGCTATTGGTGTCATGTGCATCAAATTAATATTAATCAAACGTCCATAATGGGCAATAGTTTCATCATATACCTGACCATAAGAGTTTCACACTATGATATTGATAAAAATTATGTAGCAGGCAATAGCTTAATTTTTTATCAGATCATAGAAGTTGAATACTAAGTGTGTTTGTTTCATGCATGAAACAAATACAGCTAATTAACAGATGAATATACATTATCTTGTGTATAAATAGCTAATGTGTATATAGTGTTGACTGATTGTCTTTGCTCTGCAAGTAATGTTGACTATAAAAGTCGAATAGGTATGACAGCTCTGCAGGTCAGTAATGTTGTGGATTTCCCAGTAACACTGATTACTTTAAGTATATCAAATGCCAAAAAGCTGTCAGCTACTACATAGTCCCAATTGCCTCTTGCATACATAAACTGTATCATATGAATGGTTTTGTGTTTAATCATTACATGATGACATTTAGTAAACAATATAGCTGCCAAAAACAACACACAATGGAGTACAAAACAACACAGCTGAAGCCAAAGGGAGGATTCTAGAAAACAGTTGATATGAAACACATGAAAGATTTATTAGCATGTCTTAAGCATGTATGATTTGATATGGCCAATCCGAAGGCCACAAGCGAACAGTTAAACAATCATTTTACTATTAATGGTGACAAATTTCTTTTCTTAGTCAACCTACCTTCAGTGCCATAATTCTTGGAAGTAACAAGATTTGCAAGCTTAATTTCTCTATCTCCAGCAACCTTGACTAAAATCTGGATTACTATCAAGCAGAGACTTGTATGATTTTTTTTATCTATCCACAAGTTTAAATTTTGTCTCGTTGTATGTTCTCTACGCCATAAAAGTAACTATTTATATCAATTTGAACTATCTGACAGAACCTCCAATTTATTTCAGTACTTTAAAAAGGCGATGAAATGGATAGAAAGTAATTATAATCTCACAATATTCAACGGATATGGAAAAACAAGTGTGAACAGTTTAAAATATTTTGGAAGAAACTGCTTATTTAAACAATAATAGTTTTAGACAATAGGAGGAAGTTTGCTAATGTAGCCTTTATACTATAATTTTACTTAATTTCCTCCCAAGTACAGTAATCTTTGGCGTCCTGTTTCTGATTGAAGGGAGTCGGAAAATCAATCCAGAATCTGTGAACCATTGATGAAATATGTGAAAATGCCGATTCAGAGTAAGAGTATTTACTGACGCGAAGTCATTTTGTTCCAGATAAGGCAGCACTGGCATTTGCGAACGAGTTTTGGCCAGTGTTGTACACCGAACTTCTGCCATTTGCCAACGAGGGGTGGGACAAGGTGATGAGGAACGAAGCAAACAAGGTGCTGGCGAGGATACCTTTCAACCTGCTCTTCCCAGACGAGTAGGCAGCTGCATCTGTGACAGCAATAACATGCTCCAACCTCGCATCTGTCCACCAACTGCCACCGTGGTCTCGGTCGCTCTCTCTCTCTCTCTTCCTCTCTCTCTCTCTCTCTCTCTTTCTCTGTATAATATATCTCTCGCCATTCCTCTCCATTTTTAGTAGCTGATTGTATTAAGCAAATCATAAACACAGCTGAAACCCAATAACTGCAAAGTACACAACTATTACTGCCCTTTAAAGGCAATTGATGTAAATGGCTTTCATTGCTCCATTTGGTTACTGAATAATGATGTTAGTAGACTGGAGAATAACGAACTACAATGATTATATTAATTTGTAATTCAGAAACAGTTGTACTAATGTAAATGACATTCAGTTACATAAATTGTGATACACAAATGCAGTGGGATAGAGAGGCTTGTGATTCCACGGACATAGACTGAAGAGGGTGTTTCATTACTGCCCCATTATAATTTATGATGTAAATAAATATGTAAATTTGTACAGCCATTTTTTAAGCTAGAGAAAAATCAGTTTAAAATACAAGTAATGTCTTAAGAATTATAGAGGTATATAAAATTTATGATAGTTCTTAATCAATTAGGCATGTGTTAGTTAATCAATGCACCCTCACAGGCTGAGGCATATGCAACATAGAAAATGTAAATTTTGGAAATTAACTATTCACATGTATGCTGTGAGTACCTTAGTCTTTTTTGTAACTGAACAAATCTGGTACATAGTGAGGAATGTGCATTCAGAGGCGTATGACTAACCAAAAGACTGCACAAAACACACAGTTTTGCAGATGATAATGGCGCACTGCTACAGAAATCCTTAATTTCAAAAAGTATATTTTTTGACATGATGTCTAAGAATGTAAACATAAAATTTCTCGAAATAGTATGCAGTGAAAACAAATGTACATAAATATATATTATTTAAATGTGATATGAAAATGAACTGTATTTATAACTTAATAAATAAAGAAACATTACCTTGCCTGATTCTCAGCAATACATTTTGTGAGACACTAATAGAAACCAAAACCAGTACATCATAATTAATATTAATAATGAACTATTTTATTCCTTATATAAAATGTCCAATGTTGTACGATATTTCAATGGATTCATAAAACATAATATGTTTTTATATGATATGTATCACATTTGTTACATTTAAATATAACTTTTCCTATGAAGAAGACTACATACAAAAGTACATCAGAGAAATTAGTTTGAATGAAACCTGAATTGCTACAAAAATGGATAGAACAATAATTTTTTTACTAATTTACAAATTTGAAATATAATAATGATGTCAAACAATAGTTTGAGAGATTTATAAACTACGCTACACACAGACAATTTTATACAGAACCACAAGAAAATCAATGCCCAATAATTTGAAGGATATGAATACTATATTCCCAAATCCATAAAAGGGTTTTCATCAAAGAAACCAATAAACGTCAAATTTTTACAGAAATACAAGAAGACAGAGAAGAAATTCTAATTTGCAAAATGGAATTTAATGAAAAGTATTGATGTTCAGTAGCATTAAGAAAAAAATGAACTCTATTTTATAAATTCAAATTGATCTCCAAAATTTATTGACCTTAACTGCTTTTGAAACATTAGTAACAGATTGTATTACGAACGAGCAACATTATATAAATATACTCAATTTCTAAAAACAAAATAAGGTTCCCTTAACCATCTCTTGAACCATACAACATCTCCTGTTCCAATCATAAAGGTCGAAAGGTTATGATTTTTGAAAACTTGAGATAAAAGTTACAATGAAAAATTGCCTTTTACAAAGTACTTATCTAGACATTCATATGACCAGAACAATTAAATTATATGATTCAATAGAAACAGCAGGTATGCTGTGACCCTCAAAAGTGACTGCAGTGCCTCGTTAATTATATATAAATGTTCGACTGACAGCATTTGAGAACATAGCATCATAGTCACGAGGACTAATGGTATGTGTTGATATGTATCAAGGAGAACTATGTAGGCCAGACGGTAATGACCGTGCGGTTCTAGGCGCTGCTCCCAGCTGAGGTTCGAGTCCTGACTCAGGAATCGGTTTGTGTGTTTGCCCTTAGAATAGGTTTAAGTTAGTTTAATTAGTTTGTACTTTGTAAGTCTAGGGACCTATGACTGCAGTAGTTTGGTTCCCAAGGGTCACAAACATTTGCACATTGCTCCCTTAAGTGCAGTTGTCCTTGAGAATGGCAGGGTGTCCTCCTGCCGAAATATCGGCGGTTGTCGAAGATGTCACCTGGCAGCATACCCATAAGTTGTTTGAACAACCATCTAAAACTTTCAGACAAATCATTCCTTGGGATGCTGTTAAACTTACATGTAACTTTGGCTTGAAGGACTTTCATGAAATTTTTCCACTTCTCCTGTGGTAGATTCTTATTGAAATCAACGTTTCATCACTTATGATTACTTTTTGGGAACATAATTGTATGCGTTTTTTGTTTCAATTATACCGTAGCATGTTTTTTTTTCTTTTTTTCAGGAGTTAAGGTGGGGTAGGACAAGCTTTGCACAAACTTTTATCATTCTGAAGAATGTCTTAAGGAGCTGTTTTAGTGACTACCTCCACTATGATTTGTGAGACAAATGTTGACGTACTATAGTCACACTAAAATTAGCCACAAAAGTTTCTGGACTGATCGTGTAAGTGTGCGTGATTTCATCAATCAAAATGGTTAAATTCACATTAAAGGAACTTACGACATTAACTGTGTATGAGTAATGTTGAAAACGTGTACCCAGCTGGGATTCAAACCCAGGTCTGCTATCTAGGCAGTTGCAGCCTAGGAAACTGGAGACCCGGATACGAATCCTGGCTGAGTACACATTTTCAACTTTACCCATTCGCAATTAAAGTTGTAAATTTCGTGAATATGAATTGATACTAACTGCAGGATACTTGCATCTGTTCTTTCCGACATGTCATCCCATATACATAAAATGCTTAAAGCTTGTGGGAACTATAGTTACATCAATCAAAGTGTTGGAACTCGATTTCCAAAAGCATTGAAGACGAAGGAAGATACTTTGACTTCCAAGTTCTATAAAGGACGTAAAGGTTTAATATTTTCTTTGTGCTTGTTTGATGGTTCTGCATTTCATGTATGTTTGTCAAAAGCCGCATTAAATGTGAAAGCATGTACAAATGTAATGCTTAAATACAACACAGGCAGACGTTTCAGTGAATGGTATTAATATGCCTATTATTGTTCAATGAAGAAAGGTCAATAAACGAACTGTCTACGTAAAGTCTATCTTATTTTAAGAAAAATAATACAGGCATACAGGCATCTGCAATGATCTCATTGCCGCATTTCCAGTAGTTCAATAACGAAAAGGAAGCATAGTAATTGATATATGATGCTTAAATCAAGTGTACAACAATTTATGGGCTTTTATTACTTTTTAAAACGATGAAACAGGATGTTAGTACCAGTTCTTTCCTGAGATGGATTACGCCACAAACAGTAAATACTAGCAAAAACTATACGATTCTCTGGAACAATCCTTACAGGAACAAAGTGATGAAACACGTGGATTTGAGCAGAAAGTATTTGATTTCTTGTATTCTTGGCAAATGTAGTCATTTCATCGTCCGTATCCTTGAGACTTTTTACATGCCTGAAGGACACAGCATTAGGTAAATCATAAAACACGGACGCTGCTCATCATATAGCACACCAAAATTGTTTGACAAGAGGAATTGCGAATTGTTGGCATTTCCATACTAGTCACTATATTTTTCTTTCTTTCACTTCTCAAGTAGTCATTAATAGTGCGTTGAAAATAATCACTTTCATTTTGACCTTATGGCACATGTTTGTAGGAATTTTGGAGACATTTAAGAATCAGCAGTCATCTGAACATTTTCGACGAAATGCAGTGGCGTAAAAGGGAACAATAAGAACTAAGTGCATTTGGTACCAAAATTTTACAATATCGAATTTCGTACATAAATTTAAGGAGCGAGAATATCAGTTGACCTATAGTTGGAAGACCTCAAAAACTACTCAGTTAACCTCAAGTCTGCAATTATTTACTTATTTATTCCAATATCTGCCTTTCATAATATGTTTTTGGCTCTTTGTCTCTTTCAAGACATCCTGTGTTTTCTGTTGGAATGTATGCTCTGATGTACTGAGTTAAAATGTTGAAATGTTTGTAAACGTAAGGCACGAAACTGCTCAGGTCATTGTTTCCTACTCTTACAAACTACCTAAACAAAACTACACTAAAGACAACTTACAGACCAATGGCTCAAGCTGGAGTCGAACCTCTGAAAGAACCGGGTGTGCAGTAATACGATTCTGTTCCTTTCGAATTGTGGAAACAAACTTCTAATTTTTTGCCATCACAGTTCACTTTTTTGCTACAACTATGTAGTAGATTGTAATCAGGTGTTCTCCATCACACAAGATTGCACAATGCGGCAACACAGAAAATTTTGTAGCAAATAATCGACCCTGCAACTTTCCTGTAAGTTTCTTGTAAGGGTTGTAAAATGGGTATAATGATAAACTCAACTTCAAAATTAAGGATAAATGCAAATTAATTTTCCTGCATCAGAAGCGTGATAACACAGCGCAGGCAAAGCAAGAAAGACATAAAAAGCAGACTAGTACAGGAAAAGAGGGCATTCATAGGTAAACAACACCAGTGGCGAAGGTTGGCCTTAGGTTTGAGAAAGAAGTTCCCAAGAATTTACGTTTGGAGCATAGAACTGTACGGTAGTGAATCAGAGACAATATAAGTAATGTAAAGAATATAATAGGATTTTTTCAGGTGTAGTGCTACAGGCAGATGTGTGTTAAGATGATATATCAGAAGATCGACTGCAGAAACGGGTGGAGGATAACACGTGGAAAGTATTGTAAAGAAGGGGCATGATTATAGGACATGTTTTAAGAAAACACGGTACTTCAGGAACCTGTGAGTTTAAAAATAGTATCGAAATAGATTCAACCAATTCAAAAGAATGATGACATAAAAAAGAGAGAGAACTGTGTCAAACAATGTCCTAAAAAAATACGACACACAAACAATTGTTACAATACGATAGCACGCACAACAAATGTTACAAGAGTCACAAAGAGACGGCGGACACTTCTCCCATTGACATTTGCAATTTTTCTCTCTCTACTATAGTGTACCAAACTCCCACAACCACTAGTCTTCGAATATCGGTTATGTATAAAATAATCATTGATCTGACTGTGGATTATTCTCAGTAAGAAATAATTTTGAATAAACGGGGAAATTTGCAACTTGTGTTTACATATTATATTCACGAAGAGATAAAAATGTATTGCAGTAACCAAAAATGAAGAAAAGGTAAATGCATCTGTATTTAACACAAAGCCATAAGCAATATTTATTTATTTTTCGCCTCCTCCGGAACTCTTCTTAAAAATAATGCAGCTGAATGCAGGTCGCACTCGTAAAAGTAATCTTATATAGGCCTAGTGACAATACTTGTACTGAACAAGTGCGAGTTCGGTGCCGTCTGTTCAAGCTGTCTGAGATACTGCTCGTTTGCAAGATGTGTGTCACGGACAGCAAAATGTCGGAAGATTTTTTTCTTCTGGCTAACAGGTTACATAAGAACGTAGAGCCCATGCGACCATTTCAAAGCCGTTCGTGGCACTGTTAAATATGTAGGGCAAGCTTTAGACTAAGGCTGCAACCACACAGTACATTGGCAAGTTTGAATTATGCTGGACCGCTGCAAAAACTTAAACACAACGTTTTGTTACTGAGTCAACGTTTCTTTTACACTGATTAGTAAATCCTTTAATCCTATATCGATTGCTTTCGTCACTACACCGGTAGAGAATTTTATCTATGATTATGCATTACCATTCAGCAAAGAAATAAGATAAAGATGTGCTATTACTAGTTTGCGAACATCATTTTCACCTGCCTTAGAGCGATTCAGAACAGAGATGTATGCAGTTGACGCAGTGATGTGATCAGGCCCTCGTACAGGGTTATATTTCGGAGGGTGGTGGGATGGGGCAACAAATAGTTAAGATAATTTACCTAGCGTGACTTTATATATGATGTCGACATATTTGTAGTACACAGGGTGAATCACTTAACACTTGCACCGCAAATATTGCGGAAACGGAAAGTGCGATTGATGTGCAGTATTCACAGAATTGATTGGTACTCAGGGGCTCGTTTTTTAGCCAACAAGCAGATTGTAATATTAGAAAGTGTATTTTTTGTGCAAACATTCAGTTTTTTAAAAGGAAAAATGGTTGTTTCTATCATGCACTGGAATTTTTGACACCAGCTGTGTACAAAGAATTTTGAACGACATTTTTATCACCTTTAGTTTGGCAGCTACAAGCGTTCAAAGTTTCGGGGACGGATGTTCCGATAGCGTGGCTGACTGGCCGAGTGGCTAGCCCCTGAGACAGTGGGCCGTGCCCCAGAGACTAGCCACTCAGCCAGTCAGATACGCTGTCGAAGCATCTGCCCAAAAAACTCTGAATGGTTGTAGCTGCGAAAGTAAACGTGATAAAAATGTCATTCAAAATTCTTTGCACACAGCCGGGTTCAAAAAATCCAGTGCATTATAGAAACAACTATTGTTCCATATGAAAAATTGTATGTTTGCATAAAAATACACTTTCTAGGTATTTTTACGATCTGTTTATTGGCTAACAATACGAACCCTTGACTACCAATCCATTCTGTGAAAACCGCACATCAATCGCACTTTCCGTTTCCGCAATATTTGCGGTGCAAGTGTTAGGTGATTCACCTTGTATATCAGATTAGATAAATTAAAATACAATTTTTGATAATTTTGTTAATGGTATCAGGTGACACGTCCCACAATCGAATGAAACTGTCCGTGCTCAGACTGTTCACTGTACTTCAGTGATACAAACAATAAACGTCTCCATGCAATTGTTACACGATGCTAACGATAGCAGAGAGAACAGATACACATCCTTGTACTTTGAGGTTCATAGAAATATTGAAGGAGCTTGTCAGAGGTTTGGTAAATTTACTGGAAGAATTTGAGATAGCGAAGCGCAGTTATTTTGAACACCCACACATCCTGGACGAGCAGTTGGCATGCAAAGATATTATGATGTTGCTTGCAGTGGCCATTTTGAGCAGCAGCTGAATTGTATTTCACTGTAAGGTTTTAAAAGTAAACGCCTTTTGCTACTGCGAATGAAGGTTTTTATTTTTATATTTTTAAGACACCCATACGCGTTTCGCCTTTCTCTCAAGGCATCATCAGTGGGTGTCCTGAAATATTTACATCTTTTTGTTTACACATATAGGTTAGGTCTCTTACATATCTACAAAACATTTCATTTCTGGTTTAAAACAGTTCGTTTTTTGGTATAAAATGGTGTACTTACAGCACTTGCTACTCCACTTCAGTCTTATTCTGGCAACCAGGTCGAAATGTTAAAAAAAACTGTTTTTAAAAAACAGTGTAACATTTCGAGCAAACAGAGACATATGAAGCGCTCCATCCAAACCTGAGGTTACAACAAATGAGACTTCCAGAAGACGTTCAGAGGAAAGATCAATATGTTCATCCCATTTAACATGAGATTCCGAAATCAAGATGCAAGACTTGCACGACTAACCGAGGAAACTACACAAAAGTGGCTATGTATTTTTCACAACTACTCAAATGTCCTGTATCATCATCAGAATATCATGAAGAGACTCTTATGTCTATATCTCCTGGATCTCAGCCACCCTCTAAACATGAAACCGAACAGACATCGTCAGGCTCTAAAACGACAAATATTAGTTATAGATTAATTGTATACGATTCGAAGAACCTAGATACACTTTAAGTCACAGAAATTCACATAATCATTTAAGAAACGGAATTCTATAAACGGAACATCTCTGAAGGCTGGAAATGTACATTTATCCACTCAATGGACAAAAAGGTGACAAGTTCGATGATAATAACTACAGCGGAATTTACTTAGTTTTAGTCTTTTAGAAGATCTTCTCGGCTTGTCTTCGTCACTTCGAACACAATATTTGACAATACAATGCGGACTTCTGATCAGGACAAAGGTTATACTGTATTCCCGCTCCATGAAGAATCAAAACAACGAGACATTACTCTGCGTTGTTGTCATTGTCTCGCTTTGGCGTTTGCAATATTTCTACATTGTGACGAATTACAGTGGTCTAAATAATTTAACAATATTTGTTTCCAATAGCGAATTTCTTGCAGCTCCACTGTATTAGGTATATCTGCGAGTGCTGAGGGGGATGAATGTGGTTCACCCATATGATTCAAATTCAGTGGATGAATTGTATGCCATCGACTTCAGTCCAAGTTTTATTTCTCACGTAATTGTGATAAGATGAGAAGCCGATATTTTCAGCATTGCACGATTACTTTATCTGGTTATTATAATCTGACATAATGTCAGTCAGCAGTGCAACTGGAATAAATTATGTAATAGGGAATACAAATGTATTCCTAGCTACAGTTGCTTGTTGAAAACGTTTTTACTCTTTTAATACTTCATATGTAATGCACAACCAGTTTCGACGTACTATGCTGTCATTCTCAAGTGCTGCACAATAAGGAAAATTTATAAACATACAAAGTTAACAGAAAAATATAAAATAAGATACATTATAATTTTGGAAATGGTCAGAATAACGTTATAGCATATGATCCTGTAGGTATTATTGTGGTCAACAGTTATTTTAGGATCAAGCTGTACAGTGGTCTGTGCTTGAGAGTGGTCAGTCCTATTCAACCTAGTAGTCACATTTTTCCAATCTAGGCAAATAGTCAAGCAACTTTCGTTAATTTGATAGTTTCTGTGTGAGGAGCTCCATATGCGTGTCTGGCAAAGCTGAACACAAATTCAGAATTAACTGTAACACAGTGAAAAACACCGTGTGTCCAGTTCGCAGGCAACACCTTTCATTAGTGACCATATCCGACTAGGTAATGGTAACATTATGGTCAGTTTGGAATGGTGACGCTGTTTCCTAATGTGCCTGTCCAAGACTCTTTAGGCTAAGTTATCCAGTTCATTGCAAGTGAAGTGTCTGAGCTATTTAGGCACACTCTTACGTCTTCATACTCTACTGGCCATTAAAGTTACTACACCAAGAAGAAACGCAGACGATAAACGGGTATTCATTGGACAAATATACTATACTAGAACTCACATGTGATTACATTTTGACGCAATTTGGGTGCATAGATCCTGAGAATACCAAGAACAACCACCTCTGGCCGTAATAACGGCCTTGATACGCCTGGTCATTGAGTCAAACAGAGATTGGATGGCGTGTACAGGTACAGATGCCCATGCAGCTTCAACACAATACCACAGTTCATCGAGAGTAGTGACTGGCGTACTGTGACGAGCTAATTGCTCGGCCACCATTGACCAGACGTTTTCAGTTGGTGAGAGATCTGGAGACTGTGCTCGCCAGGACGGCAGTCGAACATTTTCCGTATCCATAAAGTTCCGTACCAGATCTACAACATGCACTCATGCATTATCCTGCTGAAATGTGGGGTTTCGCAGGGATAGAATGAAAGGTAGAGCTACGGGTCGTAACACATCTGAATTGTAACGGCCACTGTTCAAAGTTCCGTCGATGCGAAAAAGAGGTGACCGAGACGTGTAACCAATGGCACACCATACCATCACACCGAGTGATACGCCAGTATGGCGACGACGAATACACGCTTCCAATATGGGTTCACCGTGATTTCGCCAAACACGCATGCGACCATCATGATGTTGTAAACAGAACCTGAAATCATCCGAAAAAATGACGTTTTGCCATTCGTGCACCCAGGTTCGTCGATGCGTACACCATCACAGGCGCTCCTGCAGGGTCAAGGGTAACCGCAGCCATGGTCTCCGAGATGATAGTCCCTGCTGCTGCAAACGTCGTCGAACTGTTCATGCAGATGGTTGTTGTCTTATTGCAAAATGTTCTCTTGCAAACATCCCCATCTGTTGACTCAGGGAATGAAACGTGGCTGCTCGATCCGATACAGCCATGCGGATAAGATGTCTATCATGTCGACTGCTCTCTATGTTCTGCTAACAGTCATTGGATCGCGACCAACGCGAGCAGCAATGTCGCGATAGGCTACAATCCGACCTGTATCAAAGGCGGAAACTTTCCTCATGTCAGCATGTTGTAGGTGTCGCCAACGGCGCCAACCTTTTGTGAATGCTCTTAAAAGCTAATCATTTGCATATCACAGCATCTTCTTCCTGTCAGTTAAATTTCGCGTCTGTAGCACCTCATCTTCGTGGTATAGCAATTTTAATGGGAATGAGTGTTTTTTCTGTACAATATTACGATCAGACCGATGACGTTGCGATGGAAAGCCCGTTGGCTCCAGCTATTGGGAACCTCTTCATGGAGAATATATCCTTAGACATGGTGCCATTGAAGCCTAGATTTTTTTTTTTTTTTTTTTTTTTTTTTTTTTTTTTTTTTTTTTTTTTTTCCAAATACGTTGACGATACTTTCGTTATGTGGCCCCACGGACGTGAGAAACTTGACGAGTTCTAACATCTGAACAACATTTACATTAACATCCAATTCGCCATGGAGATAGAAAAAGAAAATACTTTGCCTACTCTTGACATCCTCGGGCGTAATGAATGTCTTGGCTGCAGCATCTGTAGAAGACCTCCTCACACTAATCTGTACTTGCACGCCATTAGCCATCATCATCCGGCACAAAAATGCACTGTATTACAGACATTGCTACATCGTGCAAGAATAATTTCAAACGCCGATTACCTGCCCCAAGATTACAGCGGTCAAGAAATAAATGATGCGATCTCAGAAAAGAAACACAATAAGACCACTGACGAGAAAGAGGACAACAAACTTGCATATTTGACGTTCTGTGATGTGCAAAATAAGCCACCTGCTAAAGAGATACAAAATCAAATCATCTTCATGCCTCCGACGGAAATACGGCAATTGTTAAGACCAGTTAAAGCAGGTTTCAGAAAACCTGGGGTCTACTAAATACCTTGAAGATGTGGACAGTGTTATATCGGACAACTAGTGCGAACTGTTGAACTTCGCAGAAAGCTATATGAAAGGTTTTATCGTTTACGATACCCAGAGAAATCTGGTTTTTCTTAGCATACTTTAATTAACGGTCGTCGCATGAGATTTGAAGAAGCCTCCGTCGTGGCTCGCACTAACGGCTGCTGGAACTGTGTAACTAAAGAAACAGTAGAAGGTCAAACAACTGACAACTCTCTCAACAAAGACGGCGGCCTGCAGCTCAGCGCGGCGTGGAATCCAGCGATCGCAGAATTAAAACGGGCGCATCGAACACCGACTCAACGCATGCCCAGACAGGGTGTTACAAAACGGTACGGCCAAACTTTCAGGAAACATTTCTCACACACAAAGAAAGAAAATATGTTATGTGGACATGTGTCCGGAAACGCTTAATTTCCATATTAGAGCTCACTTTAGTATGTCTTGATTGGGCCTCATGTTCTTCCACCTACGCTCACTGGAGCACGTTATCATGATTTCATACTGGATACTCTACCTGTGCTGCTAGAACATGTGCCTTTACAAGTGCGACACAACATGTTGTTCATGCACGATGGAGCTCCTGCTCATTTCAGTCGACGTGTTCGTACGCTTCTCAACAACAGATTCGGTGACCGATGGGTTGGTAGAGGCGGACCAATTCCATGGCCTCCCCGCTCTCCTGACCTCAAACCTCCTGACTTTCATTTATGGGGGCATTTGAAAGCTCTTGTCTACACAACCCCGGTACCAAATGTAGGGACTCTTCGTGCTCGTATTGTGGATGGCTGTGATACAATACGCCATTCTCCAGGGCTGCATCAGTGCATCAGGGATTCCATGCGACGGAGGGTGGATTCATGTATCCTCGCTAACGGAGGACATTTCGAACATTTCCTGTAACAAACGCTGGTACGTTCTGTTGCTGTGTGTTTCCATTCCATGATTATTGTGATTTGAAGAGAAGTAATAAAATGAGCTCTAACATGGTAATTAAGCGTTTCCGGACACATGTCCACATAACATATTTTCTTTCTTTGTGTGTGAGGAAAGTTTCCTGAAAGTTTGGCCGTACCTTTTTGTAACACCCTGTATATGGCCATGTCGCGGGACACCAGTGACGACACAGCCGGCAGCTGCCTGTACTAGCAGCCACTTAGGCAGTCATAGCACTTGACACGGCCAAGGAGTGATTGGCCGAAAGCTCTGGCGTTTTAACCACGTGGCGCGGACGGAAACCTAAGAACATGTTATTCAGCTACATAATGCAGTCTTGAATAATGGAATGTTTCTGCTATATCAGGGACATTACACGAACTGTAGCAAATAAAGGAACATAAAAAGCCAGTCATAACACGCGAAAGAAAATTTCATGAAATTGTTGTGATAATATAATGCGGCACTGGTGATCATGACGGAATTTTTATGAAGTATTTCTCTATACAGTAGAGTACTTGGCTGACTGGATCTGTTAAAAGCTATGTCACAGAAATATGTTAAAAATTCCAGAATGAAACTTTCACTCTGCAGCGGAGTTTGCGCTGATATGAAACTTCCTGGCAGATTAAAACTTTGTGCCGGAACCGGGACTCGAACCTGGGACCTTTACCTTCCCCTTAGGCTGTGCCTAAGCCATGTCTCCACCATATCCTTTCTTCCAGGAGTGCTAGTCCTGCATGGTTCGTAGGAGAGCTTCTGTGAAATTTGGAAAGTCGGAGGCGAGGTACTGGCGGAAGTAAAGTTGTGAGGCGGCATCGTGAGTCGTGTCGGGATAGCACAGTAGGTAGTGCACTTGCCCGCGAAAGGCAAAGGTCCCAGGTTCGAGTCCCAGTTCCGGCACACAATTTTAATCTGCCAGAAAGTTTCATGTTAAAAATTGATTGATGTTTGTGTGTAGTAGGAATTTCGGTGGTCGGAAGCGTTGGAAGAACATATTATAGATGATTTTGAAATAAAGAATAAGTTTGTACAGATCGGCTTTTTAGACGTTTCCAATATAAGGAACAGGTTTCAGCTGATGGAAGATGCAACATGTGCAGTCCCTCGCTCTGTCTCATACGAAGATGATGAAAATTCTACTTCGAATACATTTGCGACGTCCTTGAATCTTTCGCGAATTTTCATTATATGACTGGAACAAAAATGTGCTTGTTACAGTGGGCTGAATTAACCCTCAATCGATATTGTGGGGTATGAGAATACCCCTTGCAACATTCCAATGCGCATAACATCGGAATTTTGTGTACTGCGGACTTCGGCTCTTCGGTAGCTTTCGTTGAGATTGTTATGAGCAATTGTAGTCAGCAATCGTTGTTGTGAGCTGCTATTATTTTGTTTTGGTAAGCAGAAAACTTGCTTGGGGTTAAAACGCTTTAGTTTTAAACGCTTTAAACTTTATACTGTTGACAGAAATATCACTCAGCATGGCTAACAACGACAGAGTGACTGTTTCTGATCCACATTTTCCGGCTCTTATCACTCATTGGTTATAAAAGGTGGAAGATATTGAAGATTGTGATGCTGAAACTGCCAGTGAAAGTAATGGTGAACGCAAAATAAAAACGGTACTGGATACTCAAGATTCGATTACCTAAAGGATCTATACAGCTGAGTGAGATGTCAATTGATAGGTTAGTCAATACAAAATCACCTAGACAATTCAGTGGTTCTTCGGGACCTGTTATCAGTAAGCCATTGCCTTCCACTGCAAAATGTCGATCCACTGAAACGTAGGAGGTGTTGCTGTGCCGTCTGTCATTGGATAAGACGACTAAAATGTTCTGTATGAACTGCAAAGAATATATTTTTGAATATACCAGGCACTCAACCTCTTTCAAGTGTGTGAATAAATGAAAAATTCCTCATGTTCATGGTCTATAAAATTACGTAAAATTGTACCTTACCTAATTAATCTCTCTTTTATTTTATACTAGCTGAAAACCCGGTGTTGCCCGGGTATTTATTTATTAGAACCTTGAGTTAGTACTTTTCCTATCCACTCTCTCTCTGTCCATCTCCTTTTTTTCTAAAAACATGTTACGTTTATCAGATAATACATAAGAAATCAGAGGTAAAAATGCACTCCTTTCGAAGAATGCAATCACGAAATTCAACAATAATGATTGTAATAATATCACAGATGGATCACTTGATGTAATGTGCGAAACGTCACATCGATTTTTTTAAAGAGATGTATTAAAAGAAATATCTCTTTTACTGCTTTGTTTATTTATTTATTCTTATATTTCCTTATTCGTATGCTTATCCTTACAGAGAAAGAGCTGAAGACATTGTAGCACGCATAGACCAAAGATATGGTCTGTGGCATCACGTTTCGCTGTACGTAACCTCCTTGCTGTTAGGTCGCAAACGTCATCGCTGGCCTTCAGTGCGAATTTTTTTGTAATTTGACGACTTTCAACCACCATATCTTCCACCCACTTATACCGGTCAGCATGGAACTGCTACGGCGTACAACGGGAGCCTTCGGACAACAATTACACACACACCATTCGTTTGCGTCATGTAGTTTTCGCTGCAAAGCGAAATATTAACACACACACTTAGAATTTTATATACACCGATAACTTTCCATCCCAATATACTCCACACTTTTATCATTATCAATCTTCAAGCAACAATGCAACCAATAAAACAATTTTCAAAGAGTAAATATAATTTTCAAAGAATCATTATTGTTTGCCATTCGCGTTATATTCTTCAAATTACTAAATATCTATCAGATCGCTATAAAACCGCGCCTAAAACCTTCCTCGGGTCTCTGCGTCTTGTCGTTTGGACCGAACAGACATTGACATTAACATATATAGATAAATAGCTATCCGATCGCCATAAAACCGTGCCTAAGGCCTTCCCCGGGCAGACATTAGTAATTGTACAAATTTTTAGCTCTTTATGTCGTGTGGTTCAGAGGTGATAGACGTACACCGAATAGACATTCACATTTATAGATATAGATTTTGGACACTAATGCACATAACTGAAGTCCTATTAACTACGAAATTAAAGTTTTAAAGATTTTTTCAGTAATCAAGAAATACATTGCGCTAGTGAGATATTAATATTTAGACACGCCGTTGTTATGTTTAAATTTTGTAAAGCTATTTTGATGTCAATACATACCAAATAGCAATGGGTATAGTCTGTATTCATTACTTTATATTCAGACGCCTGTGTAGAAACTGCGATAACAGTTTATTGCATGAAACATTCACGACACCGGCCGAGGGTTAAGCTTTCATAGCTAAACAATCTGATCAGAAAAAGGCGAATTTTATGAACATGAAAACACTGAAGACAAAAACGAGTGGAAATGCTGATGCCGCTGAATACAAGAGAGCAGATACTGAGAAATCCTATTTCAGTATTGTAACGGATTCATTGTACCAACCTTTGATGCATGTGTCACGATGAGGTAATTACGGCAATGGTAACCTGTAATTAAATAAAAAAAGTTTCACATGATTTGGTTTAATTAGGTACGGCAGAGCATGAATAAATGCTGAAATCTCTATCCTAGAAGTTTAGCTTACCTTTTTTTTAAAGGTGAATATCCGCCGTGATCCTCATCTCAAATTAAGAGAAGTTTGTGAATAGTAGTAACAGTTCATGAACAGCAGTAAGAGAAAAGCTACGTAACTCACCTACATATTGTTTCCCCATGACTATTTTGCAACCAAGAGTTCTGTCCGGAGCATTGTAAACAAGAGAAACGAGAACTGTGTATTCTGAACCACGTTCCCACTATTCACAGGAACTTTTAACTGCCTTTGAGATCTTTGTCTGCGAAATCTGCAAGGTTGGGTGCTTGAGATTTCACAGCGTAGAAGAGAGCCTTGTGAAGACAGCTTCATTTTGTTGATTCAGTGCCACCAACCTCGGACTTGTTATGAAGCATCGTCGGATAAAACAGCAACAAAATAATCAAACATTATTCATCCATTATTCTAATTCTGTTTCATCAAGCAACATGATATTATCGAAAATGTATGTATATGCGCTATCGAAAGTGAATAAGAAGTGTGTAAAATTAATACGTAGATCGATTCTGTACAAGACAACATGAAAGTTATTTATTTTTTTATTTATTTTTTGTTCAAAACCCGCGATATGCTGCTACCGTGGATTGACACATTGTAACTTAATGCATTTTTTGATTGTTTGTGTCAGCTTTAGACGATGTTCGTCCCACGTTTGGTGTTGATAAACTGTAGCATCAACTGAAACAACAGATCCTGTTTTTGCGCAGACGTTTCACATAGTTTCATACTTTCAGTGATGTTGACTGTCTTGGTAATTGTCTGCTGATGCTTCGAGCTTTATCGAGAATTTTCATTGTTTTACGAAGTTAACTGGTAGCTGCGATCAAACGGAAATGGTTGGGTAACACAAACGGGAATCACTGACCGGAAGACGACGTTGTTCTGAGAGAAACTACCGAGGAATTTCAGTAGGCTGGCATTTGAAGCTGACTGCAGGACAATTCTACTGTCACCAACTTACATTTTGCCTAAGGATAACAAAGATAAGAAGAATTATGGCTGGTATTGTAGCATATAAACAGTCGTTTTTCCCTACCTCTATTTGGAAACGACCAGTAGCTGTACAAGGTACCCTCCGCCACACACCGTATGGTGGCTTGTGGTGTATTTATATAGATGGAGAAATATTGCGAGGTTTTCCATGCAGGGACAACAGGGTATTCCGTCTGAGAGTACCATTTCTGAGGTTCCTTACAAAAACTTTCGCTAGTTAAATGATTTCAATGTAAATATGACAGCGATACAAAATATGTTAACATCCTTATGCATTTAATATCTTCATTAGAGCATTAAGGGGGACCAAATCCAAACCACGAAAGAAATACCGTAATGCCACTTTGTCCGTACTACAAGGTCGACATTACACATGGAAGTACTCGTAGGAAACGTTCTCCACATGTTTCGCAAGCCACAACCCTTACATCAGATTGCACAGGGTGTAGCATGATTTACCACTCTAATTTTTTAGTTGGCGGTCATCGACATGCGTCCTTCTTTACACCACCCAGAACGTGCCTTAGCTTTAACAACTGAAATGACTGGTTTGTTAGTAACTTGTAACTATTCCTTTCACTTATAACAAATCGTAATTTATAAACCTGAATACTAGTTACGTATAGTCAGTCAAATTATTATCCGTATTTATAAAATTATCTTTAATATTAAACAGTAATATGATTATTAAGAGAAAGTACATTTTAGGAATACTGTGCTGTGACCATTAGATTGTTTTCTAGCAATTCTGCTGTTATCATTGCAGTTAGTACTGATATTGCTTTGCTTGTTATGTTGCGCGTGAAACATATATTTAAATATGAAGGAGAAATGCATTTCATTTAAGTAGAGTAAATAATGCCATGGAGTATTAATTTAACAAAGTGAAAAATTGTGAGCAACTGTAGTATATTAATTGAATTATTTTTTTCATCAGAAAACCTCAATGACTGTAACCACCAATATTTACATTCATGAAATCACACGATTAATCACAGACTTTTTTGAATTTTCGGTTTCACAAAAACGTATTTCTGTGTATCCTGTTCTTACGTGCTTCACTGAAATAAAATTTAAACTCTAAAATCAATTAATATTGTGAATTATGTTAAACAAGGAGACAAAGACTATTTCATTTCCACACGCACGATTACACAGGAGTTTTGCAGAGTCAGTATTTTACTTTTTTGTACAGTATCTGATCATAGAACTGATTTCGCATACTCTCCATAGCAAAGATCGCATAACAACGGAATTTCGTCTCTACAAGTCACAAAGTTAATTTAAGAAGACCATCGCGGAATATTTGACGATATTGTACTAATCTCCTGTTTACAAAAGAAAACTTATATAGTCACCGATATTCATTAGAGAAAAATAAGTGATCTACGCACAAGAGAGGGTAGTATAAACTGCTCGAACATTATACATCCTACGCAGAATCGTTTAAAAATAAATAAAATGATTTCATGTATGTTTGTGCGTAATGAATCATGTGCTCACTTGTCATTGTAAAATTTAGACCTATTCCTTAATTGAAATTTTCCCGTTGATGTGTGCATCTCATTGTAATAATGGTTATAGTAATACATTATTTTCTTCTTAACGGTGCTATCATCATTACTTTTAAGAAAGTCTGAATTACAGAAAACTTGCTGATTAACTTATACAGTTACAGAAGAGTGTTGCTGGTGTCCGTGAGACAGTCACACGCAGAAAAATGAACTGTATCTATAATTGTGAGATTTTTGGCCTGCGAGAATTATTTTGAGTAAATTTGGAAAATGAACATGCATTGTGTTCACAAACTCATTTAAATAGATTAATTAGCCTACCTGTGTCAAACGGTCGTCGCTCTTAATAACTGCGTCGCTACCAACTACTCATTCCGCAAGGTGGAATGGGACTAGGCCTACATGCAACTAAACATAAAACAGAAAATGTTTCCAACCTGGTAACTTGCATGGTAAATATCTGAATTGAAAACAGTAAACGTTTTTGTTTCTTTTTAGAATTAAAGCAAATTCTGCGTTTTGAAAATGTTGAAATACTGTTTCTCTGATAGAAAGTGCAAATAAAATTGTGTATCATTATTCTGATGGTACATACAAAATCACATATTAATGATAAATATCAAGCATTGAATTAAAATTTGTGATGCGACCGGAAATCGAAACCAGACCTCCATGCTTACTAGGCAGACGTCTTACCGCTAGACCATCGCATCACTAGCAATCAAGGCCCCTCGGAATAGTCTAAGCACGATTTCCTTCATGTCACAAACTTTAATTCGGGTTCTGTGTTCCATACAACATTGCCACTACTGCCAAGTTTGTGACGTGAAGGAAATCGTGCATAGACTATTACGAGGCGCCTTAATTGCTAGTGATGCGGTGGTCCATCGGTAAGACGTTCGTGGTAAGCATGGAGGTCCGGGTTCGAGTCCCAGTCGCATTACAAATTTTAATTCAGTGCTTCATATTTATCATTAATGTCTTTGACATATTTGAGACGAAAATCCGTCTCAGAGATTATGTATTTGTATTTACATTGATATAAAATCACATATCATTCTTTTAATTTTTAATCCCTTTGGGTAACACGATGAAGAAAAAACTAAAATACGAATCATCTCACATGAATTCTTGAATCAAGTTAGAAGAAAATGAAGTGCAAAAAATATTACCTTGTTCATCCTCTTCCAAAATACAATCGTATCATTCAAATCCCATTAAAAATTATATCATTTTCGGCCCTTCCTCAAATCAAAATATAATTCGTTCCTTCATTGTAACGTATTCCTTGCTATGCTTAAAGTCACAACAACTGCTATGCGACTAGAACTTTAAATGGTTCCTTAACTACTTAGCTGTTATTCCACAGCGTCATACTGTTGTCAGCAACGTAGCAACTCTGATCGAGTGCATGCGCAGGTCTAAGTATTTCAAACAATTCTGCCTCATTCACAGACATTCACTCATGTAAGAATTTCCCGGTTTAACACCTAACAGACACACTTCGTCACGGAGGTAGCGGGACTGTTAGTAACGGTTTGGAAGCCACTGCTGATCCGTTCCCCTCTTTTAACACTTTTTGATCTGACTTCAAAGTCCAACTTCATAAAAATGATTGAAAACATTCTTCGTCATTTGAATTTCCGCGGAAATGTAGCACGCCACTTATTCTTGCTTTGGTACATTGTTAAAGTATCGCAGTTCTTTCATTGCTGTGATACCTGTGACGCCAAAGGAATTTGAATTTCAGCAAGCAGGCGTTGGGGTATTTAGTTGTGGAAGGAAGGAAGGTTGGTGTTTAACGCCCCGTCGACAGCGTGGTCATTAAGGCCGAAACTGACGCTCGGATTTTTTTGGGTAAGAGTGAGGGAAAGATATCGGCCGTGCCCTTTGAAAGGATCCATCCCTGCATTTGCCTGGAGTGATTTAAGGAAATCACGGAAAACTAAATCTGTATGGCCGGAGGTGGATTTGAACCACCATCCTCCCAAATGCGAGTCCAGTGTGTTACCACTGCTCAACATCGCTCGTTATATTTGGTTGTATGCGGGTGATTGTTCAGTTTGTATTCTGTGCATTTCCTGCGGGATAGCGATCTTCATAACTTTTTTTTTTCCTGTACTCGGTAAGTCAATTTGCGATAATGATTGGATAGGAGCGGAATATATTACAAATCCTCAGAATAAATTTGTATATATAATTTGGTATTTGTAAGTCTCTTCAAGCCTAAATAATATAATTAGATGCAGTTTTTCTTTTTACTAAACATATTTCCCAACGACTAAAATACCACTGAAAAATTTGGAAATATCAAAGTGAAAAGATAAAAATTCAAGCCATAAATGGTAATGTTAAGTTTATAAGGACCACTTGGAATGCTGAACGAAAAAAAAAAAAAAATGTTCAAATGTTTGTTAAGCTTATGGGACTTAAGTACGGGGTCATCAGTCCCTAAACATACAGACTACTTATGAACTACTTACGAACTAGGACGGCACAAATATCCATGCCCGAGGTGGGATTCGAACCCCCGACCGTAGCGGCCGTGCAGACCGTGACTGGAGCGCCTCAGTCCCCGCGGCCACCGCGGCCGGCATGCTGAACGATTCCTATGCGTCAGTAGATGATTCCGTCTACTCTCGGGTTAGCCGTGTTTGCCCCTCAACTCACAATCACAACAGTAGCAATCAACTTGGACTGAAGTCTTCCCACTCAGTTGACTGGTCAAAATTCAGAATATAACTAACTGAGCTCTCTCGACCGACACGTTCTATTCCTTCTCCTCCCGCTTCCATCTGAACTGGTGAATTCTCCACTCGTGACATGATGCGGCTATTCCAAATCTCTATCTATATAAAAGCGAAAGGACACTCATTCACTCGCTCACTCACTCACTGACTAAACTCGAAATCTCGAAAACTACTGCACCTATGAAACCGAAAGTTAGCCGGTATGCCGTTTATAGGTAGAAGACGTCAGCTAAGGAAGTATCATGCGATAGGACAGAATTAAGGTGCACGATGGAGGATACTTTTCCTACAGTCTGACGAAATCTAGAGGTTCATTCCGATATTCACAAAATTTTGCACCGTTGACCGTCAAAACAAGAGGAAGATCGCCGTCTGCCTAACGTTTCATACGAGGCATGGGCAAGGGTACCTTGCATCATAAAAATGGATCCCTGAATACCTTGGTCACGCCGTACCTTGCATCATAAAAATGGATCCCTGAATACCTTGGTCACGCCGTACCTTGCAACATAAAAATAATGGATCTCTGAATACCTTGGTCGCGCCATAAATCGACCGTTTTTTTTTTTTTTTTTTTTTTTTTTTTTTTAAATCCTCGGAACAAGAAAGAAGGAAATAAAACTGGAAAATTAGAAAACAATAAAGATCGTTTTTCAATGTGACCCTGTGTTTCTTTTATATACATATGCATAATTTTGTTCTGATATTGATTATATTTGCTCGCTTGACCTTAAGAGAAATATCAGTGTCGGTATAAAATTACGTTCGTTGCGTAGTGGAGGGTACTTAACATACGAACTTGACAAAATACATAGTTTTGCTCCGATCTTCCTGAATTTTTGCACACATGGCCTTTAAATTAAGATGACGGTCAATGGGCCAATGGGAGCAATGGGTACCTTGCAAAAATATTTGCCTAGAGACTGAAAGGTGGAAACGAACAGAAAGATGGATGCAGAGAGAGGAGGGAAGGGACAGTGGACTACGAGAATGTAGAATAAATAAATATCCGGGCAACGGCGGGTTTGTAGCTAGTTAAGTATACGTGTTAGGAGACTTTTTATCCGACAATGTTGCTGTAAACGCTGATTAAGTATTTGTCAGCTACTTTCATAAAACGGCCTCAGCATAAAAATGACAATCCTACAACTCTATAGAGCCTAAGAACATCTATTTCTGGAGAACATCGAGGCTTTCTCTCTTCATTTACTTTGCCTGCACCTCCTGCGAACTCTTGCACAGTGCCCGACTGACAGTACTTTTACCAGCTTTACCTGTTGTCGTATTCCAGTTATGTCTGGTGTGAGGTTAGCACCATTGTGTCTTATCGCCAAATACACGACGGAGATAATATATTGCAGATTTTCCTTCCAGTAGCTATATTCTATATTTATTTAATAACGCCAGAATATCATTGCTTTTTTTCCAAGCATTCTCGATTCTACGAATAATTCCCAATATTGTTAGATATGGCGGGAACTTGCTCTCTCTCTCTCTCTCTCTCTCTCTCTCTCTCTCTCTCTCTCTCTCTCTGTCTCTCTCTCCTCCCTCTACTTCGCTAATGTTTACTATTTGTTTCCTAAAATCTATAGTTACTTTTATAAACTTAACGAAAAATGTTCCTATCACAACATAATGAAATGTCAATATGTCCTGATCTCCGTTAAAGATGTAAAATATGAGAACTAGTTTTTAGATTTACTTTGTACCTCCAAAACATTTCAATAAAAAAATCTTGACTAATTGCGTATGTGTGAAGCACCATGACACCATTCATTATTTGGTGTAACGTGGTACATGGAGTAATGTCAACCAGTATAGCAATTCTCGTGTCGTGGAAGATACTACATGTCATAAATTATTAAGCTGCGCTAATCCCCACTCTGCGATAATAGCTGTTACAGATTTATCCCACCGTCTTTTAGAGGTATCACTGTGCTGGGGAATTAGGATAAACCTCGTAATAAAAAAGATAATGTTGACAATATTTTATTTAAATTTTACCGAATCTGCCTAATAAGTGAAAAAGCTAGTCTTCTCATTTACATATTTCACTCGGGCCAGGACATATCCGCATTTTTGTGCTCTGATAGGAACCTTTTCCATTGTGGTTTCCAACTTTTATTCTACCATACTGTCAAACAGGCCAGGGATTGTGACTTTGTATTTATTCAAAACTTCGTAAATAAAATCGTACTCACGATTATTTTACTGTACTCACTTAAAGGGTTATTGTAATTACCGTAAAAAACGAAACGATAGTTCACTGACAAAACACGATCATCTTTTCACACCATAGTTATCTCGACGTCGAACGAGCCAAATTTAGCTAGAATTTAAATACTTTTGACGCCGGATTATTCGACAAAGGAATTCATATCGAATTTATCCGTTTATCTACCTTGGAGCAAACTTTGAACCGATTCATACAAGTTTATAGCGTAGACAAACGCTTTTCAAAATCCTTCCACAAAACAGAAATTTTCCCCCTTCTGACTGTAAAATAAAATTCGAACGGCGAACATAATAATGGTGATAATGGCGAAAAATTAATTTAAGCATGATTCACAAATTTTGCGAAGTGAATTAATCGATTTCCACAATTTTCCTGGGTTCCAGCTCCTGTTCGTGGTTAATAGACAACTTGTTAAATTTAGCTTGACTTGTTATTTTTTGGAAAAAAAATTCGTTTTCACTTTATTCATTTACTAGCTTAATTCCTGCTGCTTCGCACGCGTACACTGGATGGTCTTCATTTCTATTTCTGAATATAGATTTTCATAGATTTAGCTTTTAAAATGCTTTCCTAAACAATTATTTTGATACAAATTGCCACCACATAGTGCACCATTGATGGCAGAATTCAAAACATACAGAAACACATTTTTAAAAATTCTAACCATGGTTGCAAATCCAAATTTTCGCATTCCTTGCATCAAAATAGTTTAGTAGCACACTTAAAAGATTATCCCTCATTTCACCTACTTAATGGCTTATTTTCCAATAATATCGAAACACGTGTATTTAAAATTCCAAACAAAAATCTAAATACGAAGTTTTTATTTCTTGCTTCCAAATTGCCTTAATAGCAACGTCTTCAAAAAAATAATATAAAATAAAAAATAAAAATGAAATAAATAAATAAATAAAATAAAAAAGATAAAATAAAAAAAAAAGTTCATCCTCTAAATCAACCCCCCCCCCCTTAGAGATGGTAATATCGAAAAACTGGCTGATGCCTACAGTGTAAGATAAACAACGTCTATAAGTTTCAAATTTCTATCGTCTGTAGATTCACTTTTCAGCACCGTTATTTCGGTTTTTAGAAACGGATCAAGAATGCGAAATTTCTTTCTTACGCTTTGGAATCTTTCTGGATAGTTTTATTTTTCAAACTGCAATATGCCCTTATTTTTCTTTATTCGTAGGCTTGTTGCTGTGCATCACGTTTCGCTGTATATAACCTCTTTTCTATTATAGTGTCAAAGGTCATCGCTGGTCTTCAGTCTGAATTTTATTTAAGCTGACGTCTTTCAACCACTATATCTTCCATCATCTTATAGCTATCGAAACGGAACTGCTATCGTGTACAACAAGGGACTTTGTACTACAACAACACAGACAGATCGTTCGTCACAATTGTGTAGTTTTTGCTGAAGAGCAACATATTGACATCCACACGTAGAGTTTTATATAAGTCGGTAAATTTCAACTCCCATCCGTTTATCGTTATCAACCCTCTACCACGATAGTGCACAATGGGGACTGATACCTACTACCACATACAAACACTATTCGCTTGCGATGTGTAGTTTTGGCTGCAGAGCGAAATATAGGCACAAACACCTCAGTTTTTATATATATTAAGATCTACATGAAAGTTTGAATTGATTATGACAAGTTTGAATGGTAGAAATTAGTCGATTAACACATTCCCTGAAATATACTACTTTCCAAGCGAAATCCGAGCAAAATGTGGAAGGTGCGCAAAAAAATGGAGGCATTAGCTGAGCATTAAATTCAGCGCAATTGACATGAATTAATCGACATCCATAATTTGCCAGCTCCGGTTCGTAGTTGAAACTTCGTTCTCGGTGTATACTCTGAGACAGGTAAGTTATAAAGGGCATACAAAAATGGCCGCTCATACGAACTAAATAAAAATCTCTACACCCCATGACACTAGATCAAATAGGAACCAAGCACCAAGAACCACAAAAATCACTATCCTCACTCGTCCTTTTCAAAAAATTTTAACCGCCGAGCTTTAATGACTAGTATTACTTCACCTTTCTTTACTTATAGTATGGGTCATGCTAAATGAAAGTCCACACATTAAATGAAGGCAAGCCTTCAATTTTCGGAATTACTTGGTCGTTTTGCATATCAACAAAAGCCAAAATACAAAACAAAGTATAGAGTGTAATGATTTTTATTCGTATTAAGTAGTTTCGGTCCTGTTTTGGTCCATCTTCAGGATTGCAATTTTGAAATGTATCATAGTTAAGTTTAGAGGACCTTCAAGCAAAATACATTATTGCCAACATTAATAAAGAGAAATAAAATAAAACAATGTTATACCCATTGATGTAGTGGAGCTGGGCAGGTGCTTGGGAGCGTTCCAGTGCGTCACTGCTGGCTGAGTCAAGGTTTACTGCTCTTAAACAGCTGAGCCTCCGCTCCTTTGCCAGCTTCACCCAACTTTGGTAGCGAATGAAAAGACTAGAAACAGCCAAAAAATATAGGATTATAATTAACTATACATTTCTTTTTTATTATCTAAGATAACATAATTATGGTCACCTTTCTGACATGTAAAATGAAGATTAAAACATTTAATACTGACTTAAATTACACCAGGTTCTTATCTATATTTCCTAAGATATTCTATAAGTAGTTCTGCAGAGTTGTATGCAAATTTACCTGTATTAAAAGATTAACTATAAAACTTATCTAAGATAAGTTGGTAAAATTAAGATATAATATGACGGGTGCAACATCGTTTTATTTTATTCCTCTTTATTAACTTAGGTTAATGTTGGCACTAATGTATTTTGCTTGAAGGTCCTCTGAATGTCACTATGGTACATTTCAGAGTTGCACTCCTGAAGACGGTCCAAAAAGAAAGGACAGAAACTAGTTGATACAAATAAAAATCATTGCACTCTAGACTGTTTTTGATATATAAATCCAAATATAAGAGCGCTGTTTAACCCAAAAATATATCAAAAAGGAAGTGTTACTTCACCTTCATACCAAGATCTCCTGGACACTAACGTTGAATGTGTATGTCGCATCAAAACTACTGTCTTGGTAACAACCAAGCATGATCAGAGCTAATAAGATGGACGGCGTAAGACGAGTGATCAGTTCCAGTCGTAACACCAGGAACGACGTACACTGCTGGTGTTGACTGTGGTTCTGCCATATCTAAAAGGTCAATTTTCAAGTCCTCCTGACACGATCATTGTGTCAGGCTGGACTATCGTGACGGAATGTCTGCAGGGGTGTCGGAATGAACCAAAGCGATGTTCTTCGGTGATGGAGAATGTATACTGATTATACAGTAATTGTCGCCACCACCGCTGCTGATAACCGCTATTTACGGAACCCAAAGGGGTATGTCACATGCTGAAAACTGGCGTCATGTTTCGATTCACGTAATAGGATGCATGATATGCAACTTCACATCCGATCCCCATGACGAGGTCCAGCTTCCACACCTAGACACCATTACCACACAGCGCGGTCCAGATAGGCCCAACACCATACTGAATGGGCCAGTCGTAACTGCATCAAGTGCTATTCACAGATGAGACTCGCTTTGACTAAAAACCACACAAGCGTTGGAGACATTTCTGAATGCAGCCTGGTCAGCATGAACGTCTTACAAGGAGACAGTATTGGTATCGGATTTTAGAATTAGCCAAAGCCATTCGACGCAACTCTCAAAAATTATCGAGAAAATGGACTTTGAAGTTTCGCAAGGTACACGTAAATACCAATAATGAAAACAGTCCTAAAAGCTGTCGGTGTAGCTCAGATCGTAGTGTTCTGACCTCTCAGCAACGGAGTACGTAGTTCGAATCCCACTGTAATAGAGTATTTTTAATTTTGTATTTATATAAAACGTTTTGGGGTTTTTAATGACACGTGCTGTGTCAGGTTTTGTTTACGTGTATGTAGACGAGATGGAAACCTTGTCGTCACGTAAAACGATGGTTGTATAAGTTAGCTGCTTGGAAAGCCATTAGTAGCTACGGAGATGACTTTCCAAAACCATCGTCGTAGCTCTTCACAAACTGAGCAGTCAAAGACTACCGTCGTCAAGTAATAGTTAAGCCAATACAGTAAAAAATATAACTTTTTTTTATTATTGGATCCATCATTATAAACAACCTTCTATAAAATATAGAAAATTACGATTAAACGAAAATAAGTGCACTTTTTGTAAAAATTATGATTGGATATTGAAATTATGTAAGTATTGGAACACAATGAAAAAAATTAAAAAAACCTGCCACGACAGGATTCGAACCACTGACCCTACGGTTGTAAGGCCATAACGCTACAACCTGAGCTACCCTGACAGATACTGCAATTCCTTTAATGATTAGTACTTACCCTTACTTGCAAAATTTCAGAGTCAATTTTCCCGAGAATTTTTTAGAGTTGCTTCGAATGGCTTTTGCTGATTCTTGTTTCAGTACTGAACGTTACGTACCATAAATATCAATACATTCTGAAATCCGATACCCATATGGTCTCCTTGTTCGACAAACATCCATAAAGTGGAGCAAGGTGGTGGTCAACTGATGTACTGTGGTGGCATTATGTGGGGCCAACGTACGCCACTGGTGGTCATAAAAGGCAGTCAAACTGCTGTACGGTACAGGGATGACTTCCTTCGACGTATAGGACAACGATATCGGCAGAATTTCGGTGAGGGATTGGTCTTAATGGACGACAATTCTTGTACCCATCGTGCACATCTTGTGAATGCGTTTTCATGATAACGACATCGCAACATTATAATGGCCAGCATGTTCTTCAGACATGAATACTATCGAACCTGCCTGGGATACATTGAAAAGATCCGTTTTTGGACGAAACAACCCACCAACATTTGTGAAAGATTTATGTCGAATAGCCAGGGAGGAGCGAAGTACACAGGACCAGCATACCCTTAATCATCTACCGGGCAGTATTGCACGACGAATACAGTCATGCTTCAGTGCCAGAGGACACGTTACCGGATATTAGGGGGACTGGTGTATGTTGCGATCTGGAACACCAATTCAGTATGTTTAGTATACTGTCGTAAGAGCAAAAAAGATAATTGAAATCCTGTTTTCTACATTTCTGTTCAGTTTTTATGCATAGGGTCATGTACCCCTAGAATCGTGATGACGCAACACTTTTTTTTATGTGTATAAGATGTACAATGTGCGATGAGCTTGTTGGTCGCAACTTGTTCAGTATTTTCTAAACGTCATGGCGCGCTACAGATACTAATTACTAATCTTATGGTATTATTACCACAATGAGAAACTAAAAAATTGCCAAACAACCGTGTAATTTAATACGAAGAATTCTTTAATAATAAAACTGGTTATGTTGTACTTCAAAACAAATTCTCTATACAAACGAAAGTAAGAACTGCTTTTCTCGAACGAATGGTTATAAGATCGCTGGAATTTTGTTTCCGATACCACTGACATGTTTATTAACGAACTGCAGTACATGCGACACAATCGTCAGCTTGTGGTCGGAGACGACGAAGCTGGTTAGTTTATAGAACGGTTTAATTAGATATGTCCGCTCCCTTTATTTCCTTTCAAATATTAAAATAAAATGACTGCATATAAAAAAGTCGCACTGGTGTGTTTAACGACCCACTTTAGTTTTTCCTGTAGTTTTATGATTTTATGAAAACATTTTGGACAAAAATTATAAATAATAAAAAAGATGGACGCTACGAATACGACTCTACTACTATGGTAATATCTATGCACTCATCATGTAACATTATCTCTGACCGTATTTTAACAAGTAGAAAAAAATATTGGTTTAGCTTTGATAAACATACACTTTTACAACTTTAAACTATTATTTTAACATCTCTTCCATATTTTCAATATCTTTTTCTGTTAAAATATTATCACCTGTCTTGCCGTGGTCTTTTGGCTTCTTTTTCAAGTTTATTATCTTTGCCTGTACTGGTATACATAAAATCGATGTAACAGTGTGAAATCTCCGGTATTTTTGTAAATATCTCTGAAACGGTGCAAGTAATGGACATAAGACAGCAAAGTTGTTGAGAATTTTCTCCTCTACAAATAAGATGGATGTTTAAGACGTTATTTGCAATTACATTTTCTGCCGTCAGAAGTCATCACAAAAGGCCTATTTTTAGTGTTACGAACCTATTTTTTATCCGAAATATTTGAAAAATGTAGGTTTAGGTCGCTGGCGGCCAACAACGCGTCTGCAAAATTTTTTGCCGATCGTTTGAACGCCGGGACCTAAAAAAGTGGGAACACGTTACAGACAGACAGTGTCAAATCGCCGTTTTCTTTGTTGTTGTTTTTTCTTTGTAAATGTTATTTTCATTTAAATTTAGAGCTGTCAAAAGGCGATCGCAAAGGCCCATTTTCTGTGTTACTATTGTAACCTAAAGTGGCCCAAAATTATACGTCACATATAGAAAATGTCCATAACTATGAAGACATAGAGGACGTGCCACTGAACATTTTCAGATGGAACCTGGCCTCCTACTGAACAAGATATTGAGAATACAGTCATATTACAGAGAAGTTTTTCATTTGCATTAGCTACAGTGATGATGATGATGATCATGAGTGCAAGTCGTTTTTGCCCGACACCACTGAGGTGACGTGGGTATTAATAATGATGCAATGATGATTAGAACAACACCCAGTCCCCGAGAGGAAAAAAATTTCTAATCCGACTGGGAATAGAAACCAGGACACCCTGTGTGGAAATACACCACGCGGTCCACTTTTTCTTTCTTTTATTTTTTTCTTCTCTCTATGGCTAGTTCTGTTCGTTCCGGTCGCTGATCATGATTGTTCGTCGTTGTTGGATGTCTTGACTCAGCTGAACGCCCTCTGACGAGGCGCGCTGAGCCACAGCGCCCGGCATTTCACTAGACTATGGAGGTGGACAATAGTTACAGTAAGTGCTAGTACCAAAAGTGACCTAATGAACGTACCATTGGCACTGTATCTTACAAAATGTGCCGAACCTGACGGCCATCAACCTTACTGCAAGCATGACATAAGCGAAGTAGGTTTCAGCCGTCCTCCTTGCTTCCTTGCGGGAAATAAAGAATGCCAGCCGCAGTGACCGAGCGGTCTGCGGTGTGCCAGTTACGGTCAGCAAGGCCGCAGAGGTCGGGGGTACGAATCCCCCCTCGGGCATGGATGTTTGTGTCGTCTTTAGTATAAGCTAGTTCATGAGTAGTTTGTAAGTTTAGGGACTGATGAGCCCTCAGTTAAGTCCCTTAAGCTCTACATACATTTGAACATTTTGAAATAAAGAATTCACATGTAAATAAACAGCGAAGTACGTGTAAACTTGCAAACATGTTATTTGTAAATAAGGTGTAAAACAATTCTGTGATACTGATAGCTAGGCAAGTCTGCATCCACACCTCCTTAAGACGATTTGTCGGAACCCATGTTCCCCATCCAACACTGTTCAGTGTAGCATTAACCCTATCCTGTGAAACTGCACGCTCTTATTGCAATGCCCTGTGGCTGCACCATTTGCTGATATTAAATTTTGTCAGTTAAGATCTAAAATAAAACAGAAATATTCTTGTAAGAGAGACAATAAAACGTTCTTATTCGTTGTAGTCAATTTTTTTTTCAATGTTGCTGGCAAGACTTTAAAAAAAAATCATTATTAATACTGGAATTGCCCCAAAGGAACTCACATATTCCGGGAATAGGCAACGCGCACGACAGTGGAACTAAATATTCTATTGATAATTTTATTTGAATAGATGTTCAGTTTCTACTATTTTAATACTTAACCTGCCCCCTCGTTTAGTTTACTTATTAACTGCAAAATATGAGATTAATTACAGCTAACGGTGCAAGGTTGAGCCTGTATCCCACTAATACAATGCGACCACCAATGTTCCTCCAAGGGACGCGACTATTGCAGTGTTAAATGAGGCACTTTCAATAAACTTTCCAGGGCGTAAAGGAATATATATGGTTCTCATATAGTATCCTCAGCGAAAGAGGCATTGTAGCTATCGTTTCGTTACGGACTCATTTAGTAAGCTCGAAAACGTCACGGAGATGATTATGAAACTACTGTTGCAGACGCAGACGTTCCTTACCGTGGTACTGGCTTGTTCGAAAATTCCGAGAGCGTACTTTTCACGAAGAGTCAACCAATATGTTGCTTCCTCCTACGCATATCTCTAGAAGGGAGCGGGAGGATAAGATCAAAGAGATTAGGACCCACACGGAGGCATATGGAGAATCATTTCTCATGCGAACCATATGCAACTGGGATAGGAGGAAGTGACAATGTAACGGCAAGGTACCCTCCGCCACACATCTTGCGGAGTGTCGATGTAGATGTAATTAGGAAATAAAATAATCGAATTCAACAATGTTTTACATAAACAAGGCTACATGAATACTGCAGCCCGTACTTACTCATCCATAATTTTCTGACCTTTGCTACCGCGAGGGAAACAGGAAAAGTGATTAAAGATGTTAAATACAAAACATACCTTACATACGTTTATTTATATATTAATAATACGAATAAAAATATCTAGTTTTATCCTAGAAATTGTACAATCTGGCCGCGTGGAATGGAACTGGGTGGCCGTTCCCGCCACAAGTTCGAGTCCTCCCTCGGGCATGGATATGTTGTGTGTTGCCCTTAGTGTAAGTTTAAGCAGTTTGTAAGATAAGGGACTGATGACAATTGCGGTTTGGTCCAATATGTTTATAAAGTCTACCCGCAGGACTGAATGTGAGTTTTGTATATACATCAAAATGACTACTTCCTTGCAGTTATTTTTATCTACTGGGAATTATATAGCTAGCCTCTTTCAAGACTAGCACCAGAGATCCCCAAATTACTTTCGTGCCTGCATTATTCACCTCCTCTTGTACTAAAGTTATATTTGAGCTTGAGTACGAACATAATGCTCTCTTCTATTGTTGTAGCTACGCGCACTGCTGTTACATTTGAGTCGGTTTGGGTTACTAATAACAAATTTCATAGCTGAATTATATATAACCTTGAAGCTACGGTGAAGCTCCCTAGATCCTTAAACAGATGTCTACAAGATGATCGTATGAACTTGGGTGGCTTCCATGAATTATTTTTATTACATCCTTTTGTGCAATATAAGCTTTTGTACTCACTAATGAATTATCGCAAAACATGATGTCATATGGAAGCAGTAAATGAAAACAGACATAGTAAACCAGTTTACTGAGATGTTTACCGTTGAAATTTTCAGTAACCCTAATAGCACAATAGCTGAAGTCAAAAGTTTCAGCAGATCATTAATGTGCTTCTTACAATACAGTCTCTCGTCAGTGAACATACCAAGAATCGATCGCTAGAATGTCTTCCAAGGCGCGCACATTGCACGCTGATTTAACCGTTTCCGCGTCTTTGTTTTTCGCTTACATAAGGGACAGAAATCGCGGCCTCAAAGAGTGTTTACTTGTGACCTGTGCTGACAAGGAAATTCAGTTAAGGGTGGAACTTCGCAGGGTGTCCACTCATACAAGTCCGAAATCGCACATTCCAGAAAATTCCAAGAAAACGGGCTCTGAAATCTTAAGCGCAGCACATACATAAGATGCACTTGTCAGTTTAGGCTGTGTTGCAGCATAGTGGAATAATTCAGGTGGTAGCGTGTTCGATTGTAATATTTACGATCTACTTTCGAACTTACCTTCAATTAAGAGTTATTTTTATTATTTACTATATTTATGATCTTTCCACAGCTTACAATAACGAGTAATTTTGTAGTAAAATTGTAATAACAATATTATTTATCACTTTACTCTACCTACATTAATTGTAACATGCATTTTGAATTATTCTACTTTTTATCATTAATTTTATTTAATAATTGTTATAATTTTCAATACAAATCATAAACGTAAAGGTGTGTCTAGCAGATAGCATCGAACACGGAACATCCGCACGCCAATTATGGACGGTACTGCCTGAGATATTTCGGCATACTGCTGTACATCACTAATTGAGTGGTATATAGGATTTATATATGATTTGCGCCCAAACTTTACAGCCCTTTTTTTCGAAAATTTCTGGATAGCGCACTTTGAAACTTCTATGAATGGACACTCATCAAATATGACAATCTAATTTCAAACAGAATTTCTGGATAGCGCACTTTGAAACTTCTATGAATGGACACTCATCAAACATGACAGTCTAATTTCAAACAGAATTTACGATCCCGCGGAGTATCTTTGTGCGCCGAGGGGAATATGACGTCACCACAATGACCGATCTTACCGACAATTAACCGGGCGCACGCATGACCCACGGTCAAAGACCTTCCCGCTTTGACGCGTCCTGTATCAAAAGACGTAAATACCTGATTAACTGAACACATCGATCTGATAAGATAGGAGGTGCAATCGAAATATCTGTGTTATTTGACATGTTGTCTGGGAGGCGATCTAAATATTTTTGATTAAGTAGACAATATCTATAGTTTTGACCGCAAATTTATTAACGGTGATGACTGATTTCAATTTATTTCTGAGTCATCCTGGGATCAGTTTACGTGTTTGTCAACAGTTGTATCTGCCAACAGGCAGTATAACCTTCCAATCATGAAATTTATATATATATATGAACATAAAATGCGGTACAACATTTGAAGAAAACCACATTTGTTGTTGCTCATATATGGCACATGTTGCTTAAAACATTTTTGACGAACAGTAGCTTAAATCAAGCATTGGTGGCAACTGTTCGTAAAAATGTTTTAGCCAACATATGTCATAAGTGAGCAACAACCAATGTGGTTTTCTTCAATTGTATTACCGCTGTTTTGGCCCTGTTTAGGTTACGGTAGTAACACTGAAAGTGGAGCTTTGTGATCGTCTTTTGACAGCTCAAAATTGAAATGAAAATAAGCGCTTAACCGATCATCTGACACGAAAATTGAATGACCGAATTTTTAGAGGAGAAAATTCTCTACAACTTTTCTCTCTTATGTTTTTTTTTTTTTTTTTTTTTTCATATCTCGTATCGTTTCAGAGATATTTGCAAAAATAACGCTGATTTTAGGATGTCTGTCTGTCTGTATGTCTGTCCGTAACGTGTTCCCACTTTTTAAGACGAACCGTTCAAACGATCAGCAACAAATTTTACAGGCATAATTGTCGGCGGCCAGAGACCAGAACCTCCCTTTTACAAGTTTTTCGGAGAAAAATACGTTAGTAATACCAAAAAATGCCATTTGTAATGTAATTTTAATTGCAAATAAACCGTTCATCTGACGCGAATATTGAATAAACGAATTTGTAGAGGAGAAAATTCTCTACAACTTTGTTTCCTTATGTTGTTTTCATATCTTGTATCGTTTGAGAGATATTTGCAAGAATAACGGAGTTTTGACGCCCTACATTGAATTAACGAAAACCAGTCGTTCGCAGATGTCACGTGACATTCCTCGGCCAGAAGTCACTCTGGCGTACGACATCTTGCGTTGCGTATTTGATGATTTTCGTATTGTAACTTAGACGTTGTCATTTCAGAGAAATGCCGCACTGAAGAATTAACAAAAAGGACTTCGTTCTTCGTACGATAAATGATAATATAGTGTCTAGGAATGTCATATTAGCATCAGTTAACAACGGTCATCAATAGTACGAGATAAAGAACTTAACTTCTAGTTGCTAGATGAAGCAGAGTGGGCAGTGCGTTGACTGTGATACTGAAGGTCAGTGGTTCGAAGCCCGCCACTACCTAAAACTTTTTCCTAAAAGGGTTTCAGACACTCAAATTAATTTTTTATTATTTAGATTATTATTTTGGTCCACAATGTTTGCAAAAACATATACAACTTCAAATATAAAGTGGGCCGTAAAACACGTCAGTGCGATTTTTTTTATGTTGTAATTTGATGATTGGAAGGTTATATGCCTGTTGGCAGATACAGCTACTGACAAACACGTAAACTGATCCGAGGATGACTATGAAATGAGCTGAAACCAGTCATCACTGTCAATAAATTTGGATATTGGACTACGAATATTGTCTACTTAATCCCAAATATCTATGTTTACAATATTTCTAATTAAATTTTACGAACGGTTTGTGCAAACAGATCTACCTTTCAGTTGTAATAAAAGCAGTTCAGTGTATATCACTGTATATTAAAAGTTAGCCGGCCGCGGTGGCCGAGGTGACTGAGGCGCTCCAGTCACGGTCAGCACGGCCACTACGGTCGGGGGTTCGAATCCCCCCTCGGGCATGGATATTTGTGCCGTCCTAGTTCGTAAGTAGTTCATAAGTAGTTTGTAAGTTTAGGGACTGATGACCCCGTAGTTAAGTCCCATAAGCTTAACAAACATTTGAACATTTGATTAAAAGTTACTTGAATAAAACTAGTTTGAATGTTAACCCTGCGCCATCTGGTGGCGAGTGGGCCTATTTTACCTGTTACGGTGTTTCCCTCTCTCACCGCAGTGGGTATGTGAGTCTAGTTCAACACCGTCGCTAGACGTCCACGATGGTGTTTTTAATTTTAATCAAGCATCTATACTAAGATAGTTGTATTTACCATCGTTTTTTTAAAAAACTTTTTGTAATTATGTATGTATTAATATGTTTTGTTCTCCTTGTAGATATTGTAATTACGTGCTTTACATATCTAAAATGTAACTTTCTTCTTTTATACCACGGATCTGATGATGATGTACTCGAAATGCGTCATGTGAAATAAAGCATATTGCGACCGAGACTTAAAAAAAAAAATATATTAATGCATGCCTACGTATGGTCGCTTGTCCACATAATGGAAGAGTTCATGAACCAAGTGATATACACTGAACTGCTTTTATTACAACTGAAAGGTAGATCTGTTTGCACAAACCGTTCGTAAAATTTAATTAGAAATATCCGTAGTTCAACATACAAATTTATCAACGGTGATGACTAGTTTCAACACATTTCTGAGTCATCCTCAGATCAGTTTACGTGTTTGTCAATAGTTGTATCTGCCAACAGGCAGTTTAACCTTCCAATCAGCAAACTACAACATAAAAAATGTGCGGTAATACATTTTAAGAAAACCACATTGGTTGTTGCTCATTTATGACACATGTTGGTTAAAACATTTTTGACGAACAGTAGCCGGCAATGCTTGATTTAAGCTATCGTTCGTCAAAAATGTTTCATGCAGTTCAGTGTATACCAGTAAGTGCAGGATGAAGAGTGGAGTAAGGTAATTGGTCGTTACGCCCTCCTAATGTACGTGCAGTGGCTGGGCGATGCGGTAACGCACTGCAAGAAACAGCGCAGCGTTTACCTGTCTTCGCGTATGAGAAGCGTCGTCCTCGAGCGCCTGGCGGGTAGGCCTCCCCGGTCGCAGGACTGTACATAAGGCGCGGCCCCAGGCGGCCGCTAGCACTCTCGCCCGCGCCGCCATGACCGCCGCCGCCTTCGCCTTCGCTCTCCTCCTGGTCGCCGCCGCCTCCGCCGCGCCACGGGGCCCGGACACGCTCATCACCAAGCTGCGTGAGTACTGCTCACACTCTGTGCATACGCTTATAATTATTAGTGTGGGCTCAAATGCTAATAACATAACCCTCGGTCGCAGAGATGTTGTTGTGGTCTTCAGTCCGGAGACTGGTTTGTCGCAGCTCTCCACAATACCCTATCCTGAGCAAGCCTCTTCATCTCCACATAGCCGGCCACGGTGGCCGAGGGGACTGAGGCACTTCAGTCACGATCTGCACGGTCACTACGGTCGGGGGTTCGAATCCCCCCATGGTATGGATATTTGTGCCGTCCTTAGTTGTAGCTAGTTCATAAGTAGTTTGTAAGTTTAGGGACTGATGACCCCGTAGTTAAGTCCCTTAATCTTAACAAACATTTGAACATTTCATCTCCACATAAGAACGGCAACCTACATCTGTCCGAATCTGCTTACTGTATCCGTCTCTTGCTCTTCCTCTGCGGTTTTTACCCCCACACACATCCCTCCAACGCTAAATTCACAATTCCTTGATGTCGATATTATTATCATTCTCGCCACATAGTAGACTTATCTTCTGTTGTTCTCTAATTGTCACGGGTTCGTCAATCCCATGCTACACCAATTGTAGTATAAAAAACAATTTTACTATCTGATGATGATATGCCAGGCATATCTAAACCGGTAATGGAACAAGATTAATAAAAATATTCTACATGTAAAGGTAAAGCAGTCAACAATCCGAAGATTGGTTTGAACACCACAGTGCTTTACTAGGCATGGTCCTGTTTGGAGGTGGTATGCCATTGCCTTCCTCGGACCTTCGAACTGACTTACCCAGCCAGTTATAGGGGGACCTACAGTTTAACGTGGGTTTCGAACCATGGTGCTAATCGGTATTTTTCACATAAACATTACTGCCAGAGGTGAAAGAAGTGGAAAGTGACAGATAAAAATCTTAGGACCTGGTGGGGATCGAACCCGCGACCTTTCGATTGGTAGTCTGGCACTCTACCTCTGTGCAACCGAGGCGCATATGAAAGGCTAATAATTGCTGTTGATTCAAGATAGATTTGAAATGAGTTTTTAATGTATTTAAAAGTAATGGCATCCAGAAAAATTCCCATATCTTAGAATGGCCATATTACGGGCACCCAAAGTAAGTTGTATAATAATGCTTACGTTGTTGTGGTGTTTAGTTCGGAGACTGATTTGATCAGCTCTCCACGATACCCTATCCTGAGCAAGCCTCTTTATCTCCATATAGGAGCGGCAACCTACATCTGTCTGAATCTGCCTACTCTATCCATCTCTTGGCCTTCCTCTGCGGTTTTTAACCCACACACTTCCCTCCAACGCTAAATTCACAACTCCTTGATGTCTAAGAATCACCCTGTTTACATGGGCTTCCAAAACCGGATTTCGTAAACCGATTTCCCCAAGTCCGGTTTTGGTTGGTCATGTAAACACTCCAAAGTCGATTCTGAAAATCCGCTTCTCTAAAGCAGTTTTCCAGTTCCACAATCGATTTTCGTACCCATGTAAACGCAACCGTTTTTGAAGCGTCCTTGGCTTGTCAGATTGTATTTTCTTGTTAAGAATTTTCGCCACAAATGGAAAACAGTGATATTTTCTAATGTGAAATAAAAGTATAAATATTAGAATGAACATAAATCTGTGTATTTAAATAAAAAATAATAGCGATTGTGAAGACTAAATAAGGAACTGAATCAGCTGTTTTCCAGCCGCCATGTTAAGTGAGCTAGGAAATCCGATTCAGGCTATGCCGTGTAAACACGACAGCGAAAAACGGTTTACGAAAATCGATTTTCGTCTTCCGGAAGATGTGTTGCATGTAAACGTAGTGAATGTGTCCTACCAACCTATCCCTTCTTTTAGTCAAGGCATGCCAGAAATTTCTTTTCTCCCAAATTCTGTTCAGTACCTCCTCATTAGTTACGCGATCCACCCACCTAATCTTCAGCATCATTCTGTAGCACCATATTTCAAAAGCCTCAATCCTCTTCCTGTTTGCACTGTTTATCGTCCATGTTTCACTCCCATACAAGGCAACACTCCATACAAATGCCTCCAGAAAGGACTTCCTTAGGCTTAAATCAATATTCGATGTTAACAAATTTCTCTTTTTCAAGAACGCTTTCCTACCCATTGCCATTCTGCATTTTATATCCTCTGTACTGCGACCATCATTTGTTATTTTACTGCCCAAGTAGCAAAACTCATCTACCTCCTTTATTGCTTCTTTACCTAATCTAATTCCTTCAGCATCATTTAATTTTCTTAGACTGCACTCCATTACCCTAGTTTTGCTCTTGTTAATGTTAATCTTACATGCACCTTTCAGCACACTGTCCATTCCGTTCAATTGCTCTTCCAGGTCCTTTGCTGTGTCTGACAGAATTACTATGTCGTCGGCAAAACGCAATGCTTTTAATTCTTCCCCCTGAACTTTAATTCCTTCTCCAAATTTCTCTTTGCTTTCCTTTATAACTTGCTCAATGTACAAATTGAATAACATTGGAGAAAGTCTACAACCCTGTCTTACTCCCTTTCCAACCACTGCGTCCCTTTCATGCCCTTCAACTCTGACAATAGCTGTTTGTTTTTTGTACAAGTTGTAAATAACTTTACGCTCCCTATATTTTACTCCTGCTTGCTTCAGAACTTGAAAGAGTTTATTCCATACAACGTTGTCAAATGCCTTCTCCAAAGCTACAAAAGCTAGAAATGCAGGTTTACCTTTTCTTAATCTATCTTCTAGAATAAGCCGTTAACTGAGAATTGCCTCCCGTGTTCCTACATTTCTTCTGAACCCAAAATGATCTTCCCCGAGGCGTGTTTTACCAGATTTCGGCAACTACCAGGAGTGCCTACATCAGAAATAACTAAAACTGTATATCACACGATAAAATAACTTGTAAGAGATATAGCTCAAATCACATTGGATTATAATGACAGCCTAGCCACGAGGTATCAGACTGAAATAAAACAACTGTTTTCTCTTACGCGTTTCGCCTATACAGGGTGTTACAAAAAGGTACGGCCAAACTTTCAGGAAACATTCGTCACACACAAAGAAAGAAAATAAGTTACGTGGACATGTGTCCGGAAACCCTTAATTTCCATGTATTACTTCTCTTCAAATCACATTAATCATGGAATGGAAACACACAGCAAGAGAACGTACCATACATCTGCCATACATCTGGCATCTGCCAACTCCGCATTTGTAAACATTGCACTGACTGCAAAACCTTGTTCGTGATGAACACTAACCAGTTGATGCTACGTACTGATGTGCTTGATGCTAGTACTGTAGAGCAATGAGTGGCATGACAAACACAAGCACTGAAGGCAACATTACCTTCCTTCAATTGCGCCAACTGTCGGTGAATCGAGAAAGTACAGTACATACTAACGAAACAATTGGGTATTTTGACAATTGTCTGCACGAATTACTTCAATCTACATTTAAAGAGAAATACTGAAATGGGTTCTAACATGGAAATTAAGCGTTTCCGATGGCCACATAACATATTTTCTTTCTTTGTGTGTGAGGAATGTTTCCTGAAAGTTTGGCCGTAGCTTTTGTAACACCCTGTATATGCCAGGCATCTTCAGTGGCCTGGAATATACACATGTTTATGTTTTACAATATTTCGTTTATTTATGACGTTTTTAGTAGTTCAGGTAATAAACAGTTGTACACGTTTTCTAAGTATAACTAATGATATTCTGATTTTATTAAAACTTACAGTTTTCATAGACGGCGATCTACATATGTTCTTTGTTGCCTCAGGTTGCTGCTCGTCTTTCTTCCTATATCTCAGATTATTCTAGCAAAGCAGCATTAGCCACATGCCATTTTCTTTGCATGATGTTTTTGTTCTGGATGGTTTTGGCGACTGTTGAATGTCGTTTTGTCACCAAGTGTTTGAAGGTATGTTTATGTTATCTTTGCTTTATATCGAAAGGACACTCATTCACTGACTCACTCATTCATTCACTCACTCACTGTCTAAACAAGAAATCTCTAAAACGACTTCACCTATGAAGCTTAAATTTTGCACGAATATAGTTTATATGTAGAAGACGTCACCTAAGAACTAATTTTGCGATATGGCCTGCAGTTCAGTAGATATGACGTCGTAAACAATAAAAAAGTCCCCGTCTTGCGGTATGTCATAATTTGACTTTATTAGTCCACTATTTGAGAAGGAGAGCACTTAGCGACTTGCAACAAACTTCAAACATAATTTCAACCATTTAAAATTTTTCTCGCTGACAACCATAGCAAAATGATGAAAGGAAAAATGTTTCTTGCTTACTACTTTTCCGCTGTTCATGGATTAAGATTACGGCATTCGGAATAAGGTTGCAATTTATAATTTCTGCACAACATATTGTACCCGCATGAAATTTTACAGACAGTACACACACATACAGTTGAATGTACTTTCGAAATTGTATCACAGTAGTTCATGAGATATGAGCACATAAACAGTAAGGTTCATGGAAAATCGCCCCAACACACAGCAAGTTTCAATCTACTACTTCTTTAGTACTAATTGTATTCGCAACAGATTTTAAAGACATACAGCACGTATAAAAATGAATACGTATCTGAAATGTTATACAATTGTACAACATATAGCAATAAACATGAGATAATATATGCTGCGATGGATAAAAACTTTTCACAACAGGCACTACGTTTATTATATTTCTTATTTATTGCTAAGACACTCCTGTATTCCCATGAACTTAAGGAAATTCCTGATAGATGACAGCGCTGTTGAGAACTTTGAAGCAACTTTGAACTCAATGTACGGTGTTAACCTTGAAAATTCTCGTATTTACTTTTAACTTGAAGTCCACCGAATCGGCAGAAACCGGCTGTTACACGTAAAACATGATTGACACCATATTGCACTTCATATTCACGGAATTCAGGACGTTAACTTCGAATGGGTAAAGTTGAAAATGTGTACCCAGCCGGATTTAGAAACCGGGTCTCCCGCTTTTTAGCCAGTTGCGCTGACCCCTACACCAACAGGGATACAGTGATCACCACAAGGACTACTCAAGCATGCCTCCCATCAACTTTTTCCTGCCCACTATTACTCAGACTCGTGGTATTTGGAACCTATTCCCGTAAAAGTAAGGGCCTAGGAATGCCTTCGCACTGAAGAAACGATCATTGTATGTCATCGGTATAGTGTGTAAGTTATGTACTGCATATGTGGTGTCTGGTCTGTTGGATATGTCAGAAAGAACAGACGCCACTTTTGATCCTGTAGTTATTATCTATTCATATTCACGGAATGTACGACATTAACTGCGAATGGGTAAAGTTGAAAATGTATATCTATCCTGGACCAGAACCTGGGTCTCCTATTTTCTAGCCAGTCTTATATATATACATATCACTGCGGACAAAGCGATCGTCACACCTACACGGAATTTCTCAAGTACAATTCCCGTCAGATACGAATTCTCAACTTTACCCTGCCCACTAGAACTCAAACTCGTAGTTTTGTGAACTGATTCCCGTAAGAGTAAGGGCCTAGGAGTGCCTCCGCACTCAAGGAAGGATCATTGCCCGTTATTGGCATATTGTAAAGTTATATACGAGGTGCGTTCAGAAAGTAAGTTCCGTTTCAATTTATCTCCGTTGCAGCACTGCGACTGCAGTTCCGCACATGCGACGTAGACGATGTGTATCAAGGAGAAGACCGTTCACCATTTGGATATAGCCGTCAGTACGTACGCTTTGTTGTGCTCGTTTGAAATGTCGGCGTTGATTGAAAATCGCGCCGCCTGTGAAATCAGGTTGGTGATTCGGTTTCTGAATGCGAGAAAAGTGAAACCAAGTCAAATTTATCGGCAAATTTGCGATGAGTGATTCGATGGTGAGAAGATGAGTCCGACAGTTCACTATGTGCACGATGAAGAACGAAGTGGGCGTCCACCTTTAGTTACAGAAGAACTGGTTCACGCGATTGATGACAAGATCCAGGAAAACCGTGGGTTTACAATTAGTGCTCTCGCTATGGACTTCCCCCAAAAGCACTCGGGGATGCCGGCAAGTGTGAGATATGAAATTTTGCGTCTGGGAGGGGCGAGAGGTTATGGCGTCAACTCGAAAAAACAGAGTTCAAATGCTGGTCTGGCACAAACGTTCAGTGTCCCAAAGCAATAGACCACCTTAAGGAGTGCAGCTGAAGTTGATATATTTGACAAATCGCAAAAAATTGATAATCAAACAACAGCTGAAAAAACCGTCTTGTTAAAATAATTGAAATAGTGCAAAAGGCAGTCATGCTACTCAGTACTTACATCATCTCAAAGATCAGATGCGGAATCCCGGAATTCCGATTAAGTGGTTCAAACAATGTGAGTTGTGATACCCTAAAAACCAAAAAACTACACCATTACATTCAGTTCCTGATTCCTTTTATCTGGTGTATCCGCCTCTCGTGACTTCTGGTGGCCAATAAAAAATAACATAAGGGCGTTCGTTTACTTTCGATCAGAGAGTCTCAACGAGGACAGGATTTCATCAGAACACACTTGCGTTTCTTTCCGATAAAACTTTTGTAAGCGTTATACCGACGTAATATCATACTACCAATACATTTCTTAATGCATGCCCTGCTTACTGTTATGCGTATTAGAAAGAAACTGCAGACACGAGTTCTTCCAACTGATCTCCTCGCTTTTGCTAATACTGCTTTCACCTATTTAAAGGAATTTTTAGTACTATTGCCAGATGTTACTCAGCTGAAAAAAAATCGCCACTAAGTTGTAACTACATGCTATTGCTTGCATCCCCCTTACTGTGGGCGCTGCGTTTAAGCATGTGCTACATTATCAATTTACTAGACTGTCACATCACTGAAGCGGTTCTGTACGCTTGTTTTCAGCCTCCTGGTTCAAGATATGCAGCAGGAATGACCCCGAATTGAATGACTGCGTCAAACAGATGATTATGGATAACGTTCGCAAGGCAAAGGATGGTGAGTATCGAATTTCTGTGTTCACAGTTTATAAATTATCCATGTTTTTATTGAAAACTGCACCATCAAGTGACGTTTCGTCTGTATCACATGGGTGACATTTGCTTATATCTTTCACTTATTGGTGCAATTATCTTATTTTGCTTTTCGGGTTTGTAAATGTTTGTTACGTGATGTTGCAGTTCTCTACATGGAATAGATTTCATGTTTCTGAGCACAGTAAACCCGGTCACTGCCTTATCATAAATGATGTTGTTGAAATAATTGAACAGTAATTTTTCCGTAACACACGTCAATGTTTTCCAAAACACGACGAAAGGTTTACCAAGTACTTTAAAAAGATTTTCAATCTCTAAAGCGGTCTTAACTTTAAAAATATTGCAAAAGTTTCTTTGGTGAGATCATTCACTTCCTAAATATAATTTAATTCCTTGCAAGTAATTAAAGTTATTTTAAACTGGCTCGCCAGTCATCATACTTCTGTACAACATGGTCATTAAAATGCAACGCCCTCAAGTGCATAAAGATAGTATATTGATTTTCGTTTTAGTGAAATGCTATATATTGTTTTACAATTGCTTTCATTCCGTGCTGAAGCCTGGTGCAGAAAGCGGTTATGAATTGATTGAAAGAGTGCAGTCACGGTTGCGAATATGCTTTTTATTACTTATAACGCGTTTCGCTCTTTTAGGGTATCATCAGATCATGTAAAAGATGTGTTAAACAATCATCAGGCAATGATTTTGCGAATAAAATCCAAAATTATGAGGAGAGGAGGAATCCTGTAGTAACAGTTCAAAATAAAATATCGCGACTTGAGGTGAATCCAAAGACGTTTCTGAGGGCTGTTATATGATCTGATGATGTCCCAGAGGGTCGAAACGCGTTATATGTAATAAAAAACATTTTCGCAACGGTGATTGCAGTCTTTCGATGTATTCTTTTGTTAACAGTTATTGCATGCAATCATAAATAATTTTAGATGGTTTTATTGCGGTCAATAATGGATAACCTTGTGAGAACATCTACGATACCTGACAAACCATGATTAAGAATCAAAAATTTCACATGAAAGTGTATGTTACGCATAAATAAGCAAATATGGTCAGAGAAGTCTCTTGTTGTGAACATGAAAGCGAACATGTACGTCAAGAATGATGGCCGAATATAACAATTCTCTTTCAAACGCATGATTATTTCTCTAGTAAATTCAATTTTTTCTTTAACAGCAGACAGTACTAAACAGACTAACGATGACCTTCGAATATTTCCTCCCCTTTTCCTTCACGTTACGGTTGTGCCAATTAACCATAATTATTTTCGAACCTGCCGTTTTGCCTCTTGTTATATATTTCCTCTGGTAATAATAGATTTTAAAAAAGGAATATGCACATATCAAAAAAGTTTGTCATGACTTAAGTATACCGTAAGCACATTTCTCTTGGATACACGTTGACGTGTTTCGTAAAACGTGGGTCTTTTCTGCTATCATAAAATGTAAACATACTTGTGCAGATCCCATCTATCGAAAAAACACAGTTTCCTTAAATGTAGGTTAGACTGTAACTATTGTACCTTCATTTAATACATTATAGCGCTATTTTAGACATGATATTCTTCGATGGTAAGAATAAGAATACCAGCGTTTGATGGCAAGGATGTTGCTGTATGTCAGCAAGTTCATCGAAGAGAATTTGCAAGGCGAATAGTCGTGCCGTGGTAAGTACAGGTAGAGTTCACGACTTGCCCATACTGGTCGCTCTATGGCACCAACTACGGAAGACAAATGGTATCCGCGGACTTTCGCAGGAAGGAACCCCAACCAGCATGACTGACAATGATATATTCTAGACGATCACGGAAACGCTCTACATTAAGCTCAGGCACCATGCTGCGCGGTACGGATGGGCGCAGAATCAACAAGAATGGACTACGGAAAACTGATACTAGGTCATTTTCGACAATGGATGTGTGTGAGAAAGGAGCACATGAAGGTGACGGATCAATGATGTTCTGGGCGGTTATTATGTGGGGTTCCAGCAGACAACATTCATGCTCATCAAGGGTAAGCTCAGGGTTGCAAAATACAGGGATAACATGCTCCAACTGATCCTCGAATGGTCAACATTTCTGGAAAAATTCAAGTTTATGAACGATAACTCCCATTGTACCACTACATCAATGCATGTTATCCCTATATTTATGAACGATAACTCCCATTGTACCACTACATCAATGCATGTTATCCCTATATTAATCCAACTGGATATTCTTGGGATAAATTGGAACCCTGACGTGTTCAAGCTTCTTCATCTCTCAATAAGAACGGCAATCTACATCCTTTTGAATCTGTTTACTGTTTTTTCTCTCGGCCTCCCTCTACAATTTTTACTCCACACACTTCCCTCCTGTGCTAAATTGACGATTAGTTGTTGTTTCAGAATGTGTCGCACCAATCGATGCGCTCTCTTAGTCAAAATATGATAGAATTTTCTTTTCTCCCCAATTCTGTTGAGCACCTACTCATTAGTTACGTAATCAATCTTTAACATTCGTCTGTAGCATTACATTTCAAATACTTCAAAATTCTTATAGTCCACTTTTCACTCCCATAGAATTCTTCACTCCAGATAAATGCTTTCAGATAGGAGTTCCTAACATTTAAATCAATTTTGGATGCAAACAAATTTCGCTTCTTCAAAAATAGTTTTCTTCCGACAGCCTTTCTGCATTTTATATCTTCTTTACTTCGACCGTCAGAAGTTAGTTTGCCACCCAAATAAGAAAACTCATCTACTACTGTAAATGTGTAACGTAATACTTTCTACATCGCCTGACTTTCTTACCCTCGTTTTGCTCTTCTTAATATTCATCTTGTAACCTGCTTGCAAGTCACTGTCCATTCCGTTCAATTGCTCTTCTAGGTCCTCTGCCAGAAGTACAATATTATCGCAAACCACACATATATTTTTTCTTCTCCCTGAACTTTAATTCCATCTCCAAATTCCTTCACAGCTTTCCCAATGTACAGAATGAAGTACATCGGGGAAACGCTACAATCCTGTCTTACTCTCTTCCTAACCACTGCGACCCTTGTCCTTCCTTTTATGTTACCTCTGCTACCTCAGAAATAGTGCATTCCAGTCAACATTGTCAAAAACTGTCTCCAAATCTACAAAAGCTGAAAATGCAGGTTTGCTTATCCTTAGCCTACCTTTTAAGATAAGTCGTAATGTATTGCCGCGCGTGTTTCTATATTTCTCCTGCATCCAAACCGATCTTCCCTGAGCTCGGATCCTACCATTTTTTTCCATTTGTCTGTAAATAGCTTGTGTTATTATTTCGAAACCATGACACATTAAGTTGATCTTTGGAATTTGAATTGCTATACTCTTCTTCGAGCCTCAGGTTTTTTCTCACATATTATGCACATAAGGTGGAACAGTTATTTCATGACTAATTCTCCCAATGATGTCAGCAGTTCATCATCTACTCCAGAGAATTTGTTTCCAGTCATATCTTCCAGTGCTCTGTCAAATTATTATCTCGGTATTGTATCTCTTACCATATCTTCATCTAATTCCTATTGCCTTTGTACAGTATTGCCTTCATTTCCACTGCATAGGCCCTCAAAATAGTCCTTCCATCTTTCAGCTTTTCCTTCTTTGGTTAGTACTGGTTATTCATCTGAGCTCTTGATTCTAGTGCAGCCGCTTTTCTTATCTGCATACGTCTCTTTTATTTTCCTAGTAGGGTAGAGGTTTGCATTCATACAAACAGCATGCAATACTCTACCGAATGGTGTTACTACACAAGGATATTACCCCAATAAAAGTTATTGTAGGTTCTGTTTGAAAAGAAAAGTAGCAGTTGGTTGGATTTATTTGTCAGTAAATCAGAAGATGCATTGCTTTGTAAATTCCAGATGACAAGTTGTAGAGAATTTTCGCCTATACCGATTACGTTATTCAATTTTCATGTCAGATAAACGGTTCGTTTGTAATTATATTACAAACAGCTTTTTTTGGTATTACTACCATATTTTTGTCCTAAAATTTTGAAAAAGTGAGGTTCTGGTCTCTGGCAGCCTATGTGTGAAAAATTTGGTGCTGATCGGTTGAACGGTTCGTCTTAAAAACAGGGAACACGTTAGGGACAGACAGACAGACATCCCAAAATCGCCGTTATTTTTGCAAATATCTCTGAAATGATACGAGATATGGAAAAAAAAAAAAAAAAAAAAAAAACAACAACGTAAGACAGCAAAATTTTAGAAAATTTTCTCCTCTACAAATTCGGTTATTCAATTTTCGTGTCAGATGCATGGTTAAGCCGTTATTTTCATTTAAATTTCGAGCTGTCAAAAGACGATTGCAAAAGCCCACTTTTAGTGTTTGCTTCTTCGACCACATTGCAGAGCTGCACTTCCTCTGTCACTTGGTTTACGTTGGATCTGACCGCGGGACAGTCCAGCGCAGAGCAGTGCTGTGCGGTCTCGCTGTTTCCGCAGCTATCTATATCTCTCTCGCTCCTTTGCCGACTAGCGACACACGGTCGCGGCCGGGGCGGTGAACTACAGTGTACTCCGTCTGCCGGGCGGAAATGTTGGCCATGCCTGCTCTAGAAGCTTTGTTTGGTAGGCAAAGCAAAACTATTTTTGCTGTGTTGTTACCACAAAGCAATCGTCTGCTTACAGAATGGACAAGGTGTTTAGACTGATAACGGCTGCCAGTACTACGGCATCACTCTCTGCGTAAATTACCCGCCAGACACCTGAATGGGGAGAACGTTCAGAGGGACACAGCGGTTGCGACACCAGCTGGCTGCGGCCGCCGGCTGCTGTTCTCAAGGCTAGCAGCCTCAGCGGGAGAGTCGCACAGCTGGCCCCAGTTAGCCTCACCACTTCGGCAGTCCACGTAATACTGTTCACAAGGACATGTCAAAGTGGCGGAAGCTACGCTCGTTGTCTACAAACAGAATGATTGAGTCCTCTACTTCATGCACCCTATGGTCACGAACGGACACAGTGGGCGTTAGGATTTGACAGGTCAGTGGAGCTAGTTTCAGCCTGAGAGGATAGAGTCGGGAATAGGGGTGCAGCACTACCAAGAAATTGTAAAAAAATAAATTAGCAGGATGTGGGATACGTTCCGATACTCCAGCGTGATGATCTTTACGTCTGTACACAATCCGGAGACTGGTTTGATGCAGCTCACCACAATACCCTATCCTGAGCAAGCCACTTCAACTCCACATAAGAACGGCAACCTAAATCTGTCTGAATCTGCTTACTGTATCCATCTCTTAGTCTTCCTCTGCGGTTTTTACCCCCAAACACTTCCCTCCAATGCTAAACTCAAGCTTCTTTGATGCCTAAGAATGTGTCCAACCAATCGATCCCTTATTTTAGTCAAGGTATGCCAGAAATTCTTTTCTCCACAATTCTGTTCAGTACCTCCTCATTAGTTACGCGTTCAACCCACCGAATCTTTAGCATTCTTCTGTAGCACCACATTTCAAAAGCCTCTATCCTCTTCCTGTCCACACTGTTTATCGTCCAAGTTTCACTCCCATACAAGGCAACACGCCACACAAATGCCTTTACAAAGGACTTCCTTACGCTTAGATTAGTATTTGATGTTAACAAATTTCTCTTTTTCAAAACCGCTTTTCTTCCCATTGCAATTCTGCATTTTATATCCTCTGTACTGCGACCATCATTTGTTATTTTACTGCCCAAGTTACAAAACTAATCTACCTCTTTTATTGTTTCGTTACTTAATCTAATTCCTTCAGCATCACCTGATTTTCTTAGACTTCACTCCATTACCCTTGGTTTGCTCTTGTTAATGTTCATCTTACATGCACCTTTCAGCACACTGACAATACCGGTCAACTGCTCATCCAGGTCCTTTGCTGAGAGAATTACTATGTCGTCGGCAAATTACTTCACCCTGAAGTTTAAATCCTTCTCCAAATTTCTACTTGCTTTCTTTCACCTCTTGCTCATTGTACAAATTGAATAACATTGGAGAAAGGCTACAACCCTGTCTTACTCTCTTCCCAACCACTGCATCCCTTCAACACTGACAACCACTGTCTGGTTTCGTACAAGTTGTAAATAACCTTACGCTTCCTATACTTTACTCCTGCTTGCTTCAGGACTTGAAAGAGTTTATTCCATTCAACATTGTCAAAAGCCTTCTCCAAATCTAAAAAAGCTAGAAATGTAGGTTTGCCTTTCCTTAATCTTAATATATAGTGCGTATATACTGAGAAAAATATTGGAAAAAAATCCTTAAAATTCTTATGCACTACTAAGCAACAAAACGTTCATACCTGGTCAGCTATATAGTGCTTCCATGATGTTCCCAATGCATTCTTCCTCTCATCTTTCCATAAAGTAACTGACTACTTTTACATGGTAAAGTAGGAATACTGAAGTAAACAAATGCACATGTTAGGAGTAACTCAATGTAGCTAACTGTTGAACTGATTCAGTAGCACTCTGCATTTTATAATTGCTAGTGCGAGCTACTAGCATATGTAACACTATTTATACAAACAGCTACAAATGAATTTGTGGTAAAATGTTGATCAGTTTGAGAGATAATCTAAAAAATAAGATATGAAGCTGATCTGCCATACTACGGATTAAAGGGTTAAATTGTTTACGTTTAGGGTTCTCTGTTGAAGTATTGAGAGACGAACTTACAACACGATGCATTATACAGCTTGAAGGTAAGCGTGTGGAGCAGACCAGACCTGGTTTCAATGGGCACAGCTGATGGCCTGGCGGGTTGGGAGCCTGTGGCGCCGCTGCAGCGGTGAGTCTGCGACAGGGGAGTGGGTCACGGCCATCTCGCGGCAGACGCGAAAGTCCCAGCAAGTCTCAGCCGCAGCCGGGCCGCTGCCAGCGAAGTGGAACGCGAAAAGGAGACAGCAATAAAACGCGACGAACCTGGCCTGCTGGAAAACCTACGAGACCGCCAACACTTGCTCCTTACCTTGAATATAGCGAAGCGAAATGAGCTTTTACCACGACGCTAATAAACACTCATGGAAGCATCCGAATTGGGCGAAATTTGTAGCGTGCGTTTGTGGCCACGGCAAATTACTATTGTTTCGTGTTTAAGGTCATTATTAATACAAAGCAGGAAGTACATTTACAATTTACATGTTATGTAATACCACCATTTCATCAACGTTATATATATTGAACATTTAGAAACAGATATAAACAGAAAACAAAAATTTGTATAGGTTATGGGACCGTCTTATGTAACTGTAAAATAAGTCTACTTTAGACCAGACGCGTTTTGCTTTATTCTAAAGCATCTACAGTGGTCATCTGTACAAGAATGGTTTGTGTTACATTATTTGTTTGATTTTTTACTAAATTAGATTGGTGTCAGTTCTCATGCAATTGGGTTGTTTTGATTTTGAATAAAATGGACTACTAATATTACGAATGTTTATGTTTTCCTCTTCATGTGTCATTTGTAGCACATTGCCACTTGCTGTCACTGCTTATATTTACAGTATTTACATTTTTACAGTTACACTTCTTACAAAAGTTTTTGAAAAATCGCCATTTCTGTGGCCTGGCAGGGTATGTATGTCGTTTGTTTGGTTTTTGTTTATTGTCTGTGGGTGTGTTATTTTCTTCCTACTTCTTTGGTTCGTGCTGTGAGATGTGTTTTTGTTTTGTTTCTGTCAAAACAGGCTAGCAACTTTGTGTGATGTTCTGACTGTTTGAGTGTGTGTCTATAAATATGATTTTATTTCCACTAGCGACCTCCTGTGTGTGTGTGTGTGTCTTCGTTTGTTTGTGTGTGTATGAGAGAGAGAGAGAGAGAGAGAGAGAGAGAGAGAGAGAGAGATTCTAATTCTCTGCAGGTGTATGTGTGGGTAGGTGTATCAAAAAGAATGGCGCAAACTTATAAGGTAGAGAGTACACGAAAATAGAAGCAAAAATGTCCCAGTAAACATGGGTTCGCAAACGAGGCATTTGCGAGTAATTACGATGTATGGTTCCAAGCCGCCGCCGGCGTCATTGTAAACATCGTCCTAGTTAGTACACATTATTTTCAAATTTAGAAACTACTGTTAAGATTTACATCGCATGTAGTTCATATTTCACTGACTATTGTAAACGTCGTCTTAGTTAGATGAGCATTAATTTGAAATTTTGAATTTAGTATTAAGATTTACATCGCATTTAGTTCACATTTCACTTACTTTATTGTAAACATAATCTTAGTTGGTTAAATGGAGCTCCGGCACATTTTGCGATTCCTGTGAGACGGCATCTAAAGCGCAGATACAGCCAAAGGTGGATAGGTCGAAGCGGACCTGTACCATGGCCTCCAAGATCACCTGATCTAAATCCTTTGGATTTTTCTGTCTGCGGTCACCTCAAAAGCGAAGTGTACAGTACAGCCGTTAACACGGTTGAAGAACGGAAGCGGAGAGTTATGCACTCTTGTGAAGAATTCTGAAATGGTCCAGAGGTTTTCGAAAGAATTCGAAATTCATTGCAGAGACGAGCACGGTATGACATTCTTCAGATGCAAGAAAGACACTTCGAACACCTTTAGCAGTTGTCCCATACGTGAAATGTGAACTAAAAACTTGATTTAAAACTAACAGTAAACTCTAAAATACACGAATTATCTACAGTAAACTCTAAAATACACGAATTATCTACAGGAAAATGTAAAAGCTGGTAGAATTTGACCTCGGGGAAGATCAATTGCCGGCCGCGGTGGCCGAGGGGACTGAGGCGCTCCACGGATTCGAATCCCCCCTCGGGCATGAATATTTGTTAGTTCATGAATAGTTTGTAAGTTTAGGGACTGATGACCCCATAAGCTATACAAACATTTGAACATTTGAAGATCAGTTTGGATTTAGGAGAAATGGAAGAACACGGGAGGCAATACATTACGACTTATAAGCTGGCTAAGGAAAGGAAAACCTACGTTTTTAGCGTTTGTGGATTTGAAGAAAGCGTTTGACAATGGCCACTGGAATACACTCTTCCAAATTCTGAAGGTACCAGGGGTAAAATATAGGGAGCGAAGAGTTATATTCAACCTATACAAAGACCAGACAGCAGTTATTAGTCGAAGGGCACGAAAGGGACGCAGAGGCTGGGAAGGGAGTAAAGAGAGGGTTGTAGCCTTTCCCCAATGTTGTTCAGTCTGTACACTGAGCAGGCAGTGAAGGAACGGAAGGAGAAATTTGGAGAGGGCATTAAAGTCCAGGGAGAAGAAATAAAAACATTGTGGTTTGTCGGTGACATAGTAATTGAGTCAGAGACCGCAAAGGATCTGGAAGAGCAATTGAATGGAATGGACATTGTCTTGAAAGATAGATGTAAGATGAACATTAACAAGAGTAAAAAGAAGGTAATGGAATGCAATGTCAGAAAATCAGGCGATGCTGAAGGAATTAGATTAAGTAATGAGACACTAAAAGTAGTAAATGAGTTTTGTTATTTGGGCAGCAAGGTAACTTCTGATGGGCGAAGTAAAGAAGATACGAAATGCAGAATGGCTATGGGAAGAAAAGCGTTTCTAAAGAAGCGACACTTGTTAACATCCAACATTAATTTAAATGTTAGGAAGTGCTTTCTGAAAGCATTTGTCTGGAGTGTAGCATTGTATGGGAGTGAAACGTGGATGATAAGGAGTTCAGATAAAAAGATGATAGAAGCTTTTGAAATGTGGTGCTACAGACGAATGATGAAAATTAGATGGTTAGATCACGTAACTAATGAGGAGGTGCTTAACCGAATCGGGGAGAAAAGAAGTTTCTGGTATATCCTCACTAAGAGAAGGGATAGGTTGGTTGGACACATTCTGAAACATCAAGGAATTGTCAACTTAGCATTAGAAGGAAGCGTGTGGGGTAAAAAATCGTAGAGGGAGACCGAGGGACGAATATAGTAAGCAGATTCAAATGGATGTATGTTGCCGAACGTATTCTCAGATGAAGAGTCTTGCACTGGACAGGATAGCGTGGAGAGCTGCATCAAACCAGTCTACGGACTGAAGATCACAGCAACAACAACAAATTTCAAATGATTTGTACTAACTAGGACGATGTTTACAATAAAGTCAGTAAAATGTGAACTAAATGCGATGTAAATCTTAATAGTAAAGTCTAAATTTCAAATTAATGTGTACTAACTAGCACGATGTTTACTATGACGTCAGTAGCGGCTTGGAATCAAACATTCATAATAATCTCGAAAACGGTTCGTTTGCGGACCCATGTTTACTGGGACATTTTGCTTCAATTATTTGCGCCATTTTTTCTGATGCATCATAGCTTACACTTGTTACTAACAATTATTGTGACAGCAAAGAGAACATAGTCGGTTGTCGGTGTGTTTTCATTTTAAATTTGAAGAAAGAATGTATCTCATCAAACAAGAACAAATGTTCAAATGTTTGTTAAGCTTAAGGGACTTAACTGCGGGGTTATCAGTCCCTAAAGTTACAAACGACTTATGAACTAGCTTATACTAAAGACGGCACAAACATGCATGAGGGGGATTCGAACACCCGAGTCCGCGCGCATCGTAGCGTAGCGCCTCAATGCGCTTGGCCACTTCGCCGCGGCAAACAACAGCCTTAGCAGTGAATAGTTTGGCATTGTTACATACCACCAGACACGGTGTTTATTGTTAGATTTTCGTTCCATCTGGTTTATTAATGACATAAAGGTTCTGGTTTTTACATATAGTGTTTTCTATTTCGACTGTGTCCCTGTCCTTTTACAGTTTGTACGATTGTATGTCTGGCAGAGTCCTATGACTATCGGCGCAGAGCATTATCAACAAACAGTTCATTACATGATATCATTATTAATATTTTCATTATTTCATTATTCTACAATGCTGTAATACGGATGGTAAAGTCTGTCATTGCAGTTCATCTTAATAAGAGTACAGACATGTTCGTAATGTCTATGTCGTTGAGGATTGGTTAACCATGTCCCATAAGTAACTTATGTATGGCTATTTACATTTCTCTAATATTAGATAAATGGGTTGTCTACATTGTATTTCAATTTTTAATATCACAGGACAGTACAGGGTTTCACCAACCATTATTTTTCTTCATTTAGACTGTCTTCATCGTCCTCATTCTCTACACTGTTGTTTCCCTCGTCGCTTTCTGATGAATCCCATTTGTCCTTATCCATTCTGTGGTCTCTATTTCGTCGTTGTACATATGCTTTCCGTCTATACGGTTTTGTCCTTAGGTACTCCTCATGTGTGGCTTTGGATATGTTGTCAGTTAGTTTGTTGGTTTCCGTCCATTGTGTGTGTTCCGGATAATATAAAAAATCGATGTTGATGTGTTTGTCCAGTTTAGTTGTAGGGTGTTTATGGCGTGTGGGCGTCGTCCGCAGTGAAAGACGATGCGTTCTGGGGAGCCATCTTCCTGTCCGTATGCACAAATATGTGTGTTCCTCATCCCCATGCGGAATAAACCATCTGACGTCTGGGATCGACATTCTTCTTTTACAGCATTTCCTTTCGTAGTAAACTATACACACTGCGTCCCTTGTTGCTAGCCTCCCATCACTTTGCCAAATGTTTAGACGCCATGTCTTTCGTTGGGGTGATTTCAGAATTTGTCCTGTGTTGTCGTGTACTTTCTCCGGTACCCGCATCCTATGCCAGTACTCTGCAGCGTGATGTCGGGAGATGCACACAATGGACATTTCAGCGGAGGCGCACTTCGCGACGCCAGAAGCGCCACTTACAACAGTATATAAAGATGGACCAGACGACCTAGTGGAGGTACTGCAATTGTTATTCTTTCGTGGGGATATTTCGCAGGCCTCGAGGAAGACTGCGAGTGTTTCTCGAGCACATTTAGGAGTTCGAATGACAAAGAATCGTTGCCTACAGGAATTGTCAAGCATTCTTCGGAGAAATCTATCGCGCGGGGGTGTCCGTGTGGTTCTAGGCGTCATGAACGGGCCTACACTGTCGCTCCCGCCAGACGTTCGAGTCCTCCATCTGGCGTGTGTTTGTGTGTGTGTGTGTGTGTGTGTGTGTGTGTGTGTGTGTGTGCCTGCGTGCCTTAGGACAGGTTTCAGTTGGTTTATTTGTATGTCTAGAGACCGATGACCACATCAGTCCAGGATTAAGGCAGCACAGCGATACATTACCATCTATTTCACCAATTCAAATGTTCAAATGTTTTTATAGTCTATGGGACTTAACTACGGGGACATCAGTCCCTAAACTTACAAACTACTTATGAATTACTTACGAATTAGGACGGCACAAATATCCATGCCCGAGGGGGGATTCGAACCCCCGACCGTAGTGGCCGTGCAGACCGTGACTGGAGCGCCTTAGTCACCAATTCAGTTTGCCCTGCTGCTGCTGCTGCTGTATGCTATGGTATGGCATGGAGTAAAATATGGTCGCAAATGGTTTGACACCGTATGCTGTGAATATAGCACTTTAACTCCTCTAGATGTCCTGGCTTGCCGCAGCGGAGCGGTCGAGCGCATTGAGGCGCTATGCTACGATGAGAGAGGCCGTTCCGCGTCGGGGGTTCGAATCCCCCCTCGGGCATGGATGTTTGTGCCGTCTTTAGTATAAGCTAGTAGTGTGTAAGTTTTAGGACTGATGACCCCCCAGTTAAGTCCCATAAGCTTTACAAACATTAGAATTTTGGCCCGTCTCCAGTCTGTTTATGCTTAGTTTCTTCCAATTTCTGATCTTCTTACGTTTGATAATGATGACAAGAGCCGGCCGCGGTGGCCGAGGGGACTGAGACGCTCCAGTCACGGTCTGCAAGGCCACTACGGTCGGGGGTTCGAATCCCCCCTCGGGCATGGATATTTGTGTCGTCCTTAGTCTTAGCTCGTTCATAAGTACTTTGGAAGCTTAGGGACTGATGACCCCGTAGTTAAGTCCCATAAGTTCTACAAACATTTGAACATTTGATTTGATGACTAAGATCATCGAAACTATTTACGTTATTTGAATAAAACGTTTTTCGATTTCTTGTGTCTATGGCTTAACCACTATATATGTGGTATATAACAAAATATCAAATTGTCACACTCCTAGACAATAATGTCGAATAAAAAAAATGGTCTTACAAATATTTAAACATTTGAGAAACTGGTGATCATGTGCGACGTAGGCAAGCAAGAAGGAAAGTACGATCCGGCGTAACCATTGCAGCCCCCCCCTCCCCCTTCTTTTCACTACTACACGTAATAATAGGCATATTATGCGTATGGCAGTGATAGTCTGCGACATCACGAACCGTATCACAATACATTGGGTCTGTTAATCAAAAAGCGGCGCTCGTGTGTACCAGTCTGCGTCCTTTACAGAAGAACAGACTGTCTGCAATCCACCCTTTCTTTATAATTGATTCGAAGCCACAGTTGTTTGGACCTATAATGGTGCGACGAACGACAGACATGGACAACCGAATGGAACGACAATGTTTGTCCTTACGATTCCCGATTTTTCTGCACGGTCACGCTGGTCGGATTGTATTATGATGATGATGATGATGATGATGATGACGAGGGATTTAAGACGCTAAACAGCTAGGTCATCAGCACCCTGTCGAATTAGAATCTGAAGACACTGTGGTGACAGACTGTTGCATTGTTCTTCGCTATACTAGTCCTGAGCCCGATATTTGGCCGGCCGCGGTGGCCGAGGGGACTGAGGCGCTCCAGTCACGGTCTGCACGGCCACTACGGTCGGGGGTTCGAATCCCCTCTCGGGCATGGATATTTGTGCCGTCCTATTAGCTAGTTCATAAGTAGTTTGTAACTTTAGGGACTGGTGGCCCGTAGTTAAGTCCCATAAGCTATACAAACATTTGAACATTTGAACCCGATATTTGGATACCAAGCCCGCGGCTACCTATTACCCTAGTGCACATTGTCGATATACTAACCAACTAGCGTTACATGTTGGAATTTCGAAGTCTATTGTCCTCCCTTATCTTTAGGGCTTGGCGACTTCCACATGGTAACAGGATCATGCGCGTCGACACCAAGGCACCAAACATTCATCTCTCTTCTTTGTCGCTCATTAGTTGACATTGTTGGCCTGTTCTCCCGGTCTCTCGCCTATTTCAAAACGTCTACTTGTTGATAGAAAAACGACTGGGAAGAGATATACCACATGTGGTTACAACAGATCAACATTGAAATGTAACACGGACTGGTATATCCTAAAACACATCCAGAGACTTTCATTTATGCTGAAGCCTGTTGCAAATTTTGGAGCCAGTAATGGCAGCAACACTGTTGGTGAATAAGTACGGTTTTAAAAGTTCTTTGTGATGCGGTGAATGAAATGAAAGATCCGAAGATGGCAGTTTAATCTGCCGAAACCGCTCATCTGAATAAAGATTATAAGTGATCTGGGCGGGTTTGCAATAATAAACTTCACTTGCGTTGGTTACACTTTTCTTTATAACTAAAGGAACTTTCAAATAGAAATGTAGATACTATAGTCTACATAATCAACATGTGAGAGTCAGTAACTGCATTAATATTTGAAATGATTTATTGTCTGATTATAGATCTACAGTTGCAAATTTTATTTATTCATTCATTTATTTATTTTTGCATTTACATATTTCGATCCATCAGGATCATCTTCAGAATCTTCGTAATTGTCATGAAATAGACGAGGCGAGTTGCTGTCGCAACTACTAAGATTCTGAAGATAATACTATTGGATCGAAACATGTAAATGCAAAAAGAAAAAGAGGAAATCACTTGCAACTTAACTGATAATCAGACTATAAATCATTACCGAAATGTAGATGTTAAAATAAGTAAAATGCTAAAATTAGAAATAACTGACTGAAAGGCCGTTGATTTTCATTAGCTGTATTTTACTTGAAGTCGTGGAGTCCCGCACAGCTGCTTTCGCAACAAGTTAAAGTTGCATCTGCAGGTGCTTTAATTGTTTTGTCTTTTAGCATGGCTAATGGGGATTTCTTTTTCCCGTCAACTCATCAGAGAAAAAATGTCTTAACCGCCCAGTTTGTGTCATATAAGAAGAATTATTAAAAAGGCGGCTTGTCGATTTGATTTGTAATTCGACTGGTTTCTCTGCGTTACACTTTTCTGCGAGTTGTTTATATACGCCAATAAGAGTCTGCTTGTAAATTATTAACACACTTCTATTAGTGCCTGTGCAGTAAGTTTGTGCATAAGTAAGGTGTCATTGATCAATTCGTACGATTTTTGCTTCTGTGTTTGGTAGTTAGAGTAAATGCATGGTGGACGACTCGAGTTTATAGATCTTCAAATGTCCAATAAATTAATGTTTCCTGTTTCTTTGCGTATGCTGTTAACAGGAAAGATCGCATTAATTTTAAATAACGTATTCCATTATCACAATTCTAAACTGAACCAGATAAGGTTATGCTCAAAAATGTTTTAGTATGTGCAGAATGACTGGCTCATCCATTATTACCCTTAAGATCAGTCAACCACAATCTTCTGATGTGCTATCTCAGTACTGTTGTTTATTTGGTCCACTACTTTAGTGATTTTCCATTTTATGTTGTCGTTGTCTCTTTGACCATCTTGTGTACTAGATTTGGAGAGCTTGATTTTTAACCGCTAATCAAATGATATGCTCTCTTAGCTGGGACAGGGGACTGATAACCCAGCCGTTTAGGACCCTTTAAAAAACCTAACAACAACAACAATCTAAAATGTTTGTAAATCTATCGGGCTCAACCGTGTGGTTATTAGTCCGTATCTTACAAACTATTTAAACTAAGGTAAACTAACCTAAAGATAACACATACACCCAAGTCAGAGGAAGGTCTCGAACCCCCGGCGGCGAACGGCCATGCGCACCGTAGCACGGCGCCTCAATGCGCACGGCTAATCCGCCGCGGCCTTCTGCAAAGCCAGACAGCGGCAACTGAGCAGGCGGACCTTATTGCCGGTATTTTATAGTTCATTTCTCTCCTGCTCTTTAAAAGACAGGACCTTTTATTTCACATGAAGTCCCGACACTAGGTGTAACTTTCTCATTAGCCAAGCGTAGACCTATGCAGTTACAATAAAACTTTGGAAACAGAAACACCAAACAACTCGACACTCAGGGCCGTCTTAAGCCATGCGGGGGCCCTTGGGCACTCAGTGTTTTGGGGCCCTTAAAAAAAACGAAATGAATACATCAGAATAGTGGACATTTATTTAGTGACTTAATTGGTTAAAACATTACAAACCAAATACTAATGATTAGTTCCGCAAATTAGTCTTATAATTAAAATTAAGGATTTCTTTAAAGATTTTCAGAATACAAAGTATACAATTTTTGGAGTATATCTCATTCTATGCATATGACTGGCACACGGATTAGGGGACCCTACAACAAAACTGATTTCCTTTTAATGAACCCATAAGAATGATGTACATTTATTTAGCGACTGAATTGTTTAAAATAATACTAACAAAATACCAGTCATTAGTTCAAAAAATTAGTCTTTCATTCAAATTAATGATTTCATTAAAGATTTTCAGAATTCAATATGTATATTTTTTAAGTATCTCTGTTTCTATGCAGTAAACTGGCACACATGTTAGCGGACCCTACAACAAAACATAATTCTCCTTTGAATGAACTCATCTGAATGATGTACGTTTGTTTAGTGATTTTATTGGTTATTATGGTTGGAAGTACACAAATAAAATACTAGTGATTACTGTTTAGCAAATTGGATTTACGAAGCTGTTACAGATTTCTTTTTTCAAAGTCTTGAGGGATGTCACTTTCTGTGCACATGACTGACAAATTAGTAAGTCGTTCCTGCAGCATAGTCGTTTGTAATTCATTTTTGATTCTCTTTAACTGGGAAAATGAACGCTCTCCACTGCAGTTGGTTGCCATTAGACAAATAAATTATTTTATTAAAGAATGTAAGGATGATATACTTAGCTCTGGAGATTCATTTAGAATGTTTTTAGATATTGTTTTAAATGAAAGAATTGTGATATGTGTACAGCATTTAAGTCTGCATGATAAAATTCTGCAAATTCTTTGCACCTGTTTCTCAACTGTTCAGGATCGATTTAACTGAGGAAGGAAACTAAAATGTTTGCTAACTCTCTCGTATGTTTCTGAACGTCGCTTCAAACTAGGATCCATGTGTCGATTATAGGCAGAAAAACTTCTACACGAAATTTTTCTTTGGCACTCAGATGGTCAGTCTCTTCGGAAAAATCTTCGGAAAAAGTGATACGCCGGCTGCAAATTCTCGTCCTTTGAGAATTACCCTTATAATCAGCACCTGCATTTTCCTCTTTGGCTGAATATTCATACTGATCGACCCTACTGCGTGCAGAGCTGATGAAATCGGAAACAGACGCAAAAAGTTTTGTTGCAACGTCTATTGTGACAATACTACTTTGTAAAGTCACAGTTGTGTTGTTGATAGTTTTCAAAAGGTCATCCCATACCTCCGTTAGGAGAATGGTGTCGAGTTTTTCATTTTCTTGAAAAGGCTTTGAGCTTCATTTCTTGTTTCCACTGGCTGATCAGAGTTACTACTAATTGACTTTAAAGCTTCAAAAATGCAAAGCATTAACAGCGTCAGCCCGAGCAGATCATTTGGTTTCAGAGAGGGACTTCAGAACTTTATTTGCCCTTAAACATTCTTTCAAAACTTTCCATCGATTGTTCGAAGCAGAAAAAAATGTGGACAAAGTTGGACAAACTGAAAATATGCTACTGCTTCAGAAACACATGCAGCCGCCTGAACACCAACTAAATTTAGTGTGGCACATGGTACAAAAATAGCAAATTCACATTTTTCTTTTATACTTTCCAGCCATATTTGCTGCATTATCATAGCTCTCCATGACAATCTTTTATTGAAATGTCAAAGATATCCAAAAACTTCATATCGTCTATACTTTGAGCCCTATGTTCCTCCAAAGGCAAAAATTGCAAAAATCACTCCACAGGCTGACCATCTTTTACGTACCGAACGATGAAAGTTAGCTGGTCAATATGGGAGAGATCGAGCGAGGCATCCACGCTTATTGAATAGTAATTGGCTGCTTTTTATTCGTTGACAATCGTCGTTAACACTTTGTGCCATTACTGATTACATTACTAAATTCATTGCAAATATTTGCAGAAAAATATGATGTATTTCCTTTGCCACGATTTCCATACTTCCGTATGTGATCAGCATGAAAAGGATCAAATCCGCTTATTAATTCCAAGCATCCCAAATAATTTCGATTATTTTCAGACACCAAAATATCATTTTCTTCACGGAACTCTAGTCGCCTTGACGCGAAAAATTTCACAACTGCAACAATTCTTTTTAATATGCTCCTCCAATAGTTGACCTCAGCATTAAACTGGAAAATCAGTCCAGTATCACCTCGTCCAACAATTTTGCTTCTTGCAACATAATTCAGCATTGATTCCCTGTGCTGTAAAATGTTCTCATGCTCCTGTAATAATTTGTTAATATTCCCCCAATCTTTGTATCCCCTGGAAGAACTGAAATTATTGCTGACAGTGTTATTGAATAGACGGCAACAATAACAGTACACGGATTTCATGGATGGTGATTACAGAAGCCTTTTTTTTCCACACACTCACCATTCGTTACATTCGTTAATTTGCGAGTGAAAACACTCAAAATTCTAGGTCCTTGTGAATCCAAATATCAGGAACATCTTCTGTTAAAATTTCATTACAGTACTTACCAGGGTCGTGAGATATATTTTCTAACAAACTTCTGTCTGGCGAATCCAAATGCCTTGAAATGGAAGAAGCCTGTTGTGATGTGTGTGCAGCTGTCTTCATAACTTGAACTGATTAACTCGAAACACAAATGTTATCCTCTGTGTTTAAACACGGGCACCGTTTCTAAGCTTTGAAATTTATAGATATCTTGAGACGATGAGGCAGATGAATCACTCTGCCTGTTAGTTTCTTCAACAGTGAAAAAAGAAGTAAGTTTAGGTAGTCTTCTGATAATTTCTTTTTGAATTGCAATTTTTTTTCTTTTTTCTGAAGCACTTACGTATGTTCTTTTTGACATTGTTGAAAGACACTACAAAAATATCAAGTAGACACTGCGAAGTAAACAAAGTGAATCGCATAAATCGCGTACAGTTAAATGGAGCTTGGAAGGACTCCAGTAACGAACTATCGCTTCGGAAGGTAGAAACTCCAACAATGCCGAATTCACCAGGACAGATGCATTGTCCGATGCGCAGTGCAATCCTAAGCACCGGGCGAGTCCATTACTTTGTTCTAAGGGGAGGCCGCATCAGTCTGCTTCAGGTCCTTCTAGTTATCGAAGTTCATGTGTTACTGCTTTCATATGTTAAAGATTTGTATCTGATTAAATGGGCTCTTCCTGAAGCCAAATAAAAAAATAATAAAAACTGTCATACATAGCGTGGCATTGCAGTTTCCAACAGTTGGTGCAGGAAGGGTTCTGCATAACCAGCCACGAGATATTGTTTATAACGTAATTAAGTTAATAGCATAAAAGAGTTCCCTTGCTAAAGTTCAAGCCACTACTGGGGTTTCACTTGGGACTATAAGAAGAGTAAAGAAAGTGGGAGAAAAAAGGCCGCTATTGGATACAATATCCACAAGTTATATCTGAATCACACTGTCACAAGGTCTACTACAACAGTGTCGCCATGTGTTATGTCGCTAAGGCCCGCAATAATAACTACGATTTTGCATGCAGAAAGCAAACCAAGTCACTTGCCATACCATAGGGGTATGACAGGTATTGAGGCAATTTCTGGGTATTTATAATGAATAAGTCCTACAAAAATTTACTTAAAAATGTCATTGCTTAGGATAAAGGAACTAGTTTCTCGGGGCCCCCATCAGGCTGGGGGCCCTGGGCCTGTACCCCTATGGTAGAGACGGTAGTGTCGACACTGTTGAGTATCTCCAGCGCCATGGCGAAACACTTCGTGTAGAGACGATGGCATGGCGGCGGACTCGGCGCTTGAGGAGAAAGCCGCGAGCGATGGTCCGCCTGCTAGTGGTCTCGTGTCCCTGTGGCAGAGAGCCCAGCCTGCGGTCCAGCACCACGTGTCAAGGAGAACGCCTCCGCTGGATTGCGACACAGGCGACGAGACCCCCAGCGACAAACTAAATTCACAACCCATACCAAGTCTCTGACATAACTCAAGGCCACCGTCGTTTAAGCTGATACCTTCAACATACATTTTCTAGTAACGCAAAGAAAGGAATACATGTTGGCAATAAACAGTACAGCCAGAAGCTTGCAACATGTCCATTACGCATTGTAATAGTAGAATCTACATATGCATCAGTACACACCAGCGGAAAAGGTATATGCCAGGGTCAAAGCGACGACAAATTTTTATACTGTACATCACCTTCTATGGGACGAGAGCTTCCTTCAGTCAGCAAAGAGTCAGTATAAAAAACCAATATTATTTCCAGTCTGGTAAATGGACTAGAAGTTGCAACTACCAAGATGTGATCAGTAGGATACAAGCCACATGAAATTCCTTCGGTTTATTATCCATAAAACTAGGAAAGATAAAATCCGAAATGAATCTCTGTGTTGACTTCAATGAATACACCGAGTACTTGAAACGCTGCAGGCATCCCGTTAAGGGCACCGATGGCATGCTTTGAATGGAAGACAGCTGGCAACAGACCAAGAGGCAGACCGAGGGATGACTTGCTGAAACAAGAAGCAAAGGATCCGTCTAACAAGGGGCACCTCCAACGCTCCGAACCGCACGAAACAACGTTTGAAATAGCAATCAATCATAAAAGTGATGTGCGTCATATTCATACAAAACGTTGCATTGTACCTCAAGTAACATAAGTAACAAGTAACATAAGTAACAAGATTTCAATACCATAGGAAGGAAATTATCTGTAACATAATGGCGCCAGTGTATCATTACATACTCAATCAGCAGTGACAAAAAGCTCTCTGCTTAAATTACTTATAATAGCCCAAAATACACGTATACTGCAGTACCAGACTCACCTGAAATTACTTTTATTAGTACTCAAAGTACAGATGCGAGATTTCGGTGGAGTAGTTAAAACAATGTCAGAGAGAACAATGTTCACACTTCTCTAAAGCCACGTTATCACATCCAAATCAATTTCGCATTTACGCAGTTTAATAACAAAAGGCAGACTAATTACATTTTCAAATGATGATGTTGGTAAATCCTTCAAATTCCATATATCTACCCACCGTAGCGTTGCTGTTATATTTCTGAATTACTATTTATATAATATATCCGCGAAGTCCACACACTCGACCCTGGCTCCATTTCCATATTTAGAACGTCGCAACTTCGTCCCTAATATTTGGATCACAAGCAAAGTATTAATTTTCTTCATGATAACACTATATTGTACACAGTTTACATAATAAGTCGCTTGCGAACACTCAAAATGACAAATACGTACTGCAGCTCTACCACTTTCGTAACTGGAGCACTGGTTAGTACAGCTACAGTGGGCCACCATGAAACGTACGTGAATTTAGTCACATCTTAGGTCTGCCATGTTGATTGTCTGACATCTTTGGCTCCGCGAGTGCACTCCTTGTGCGCTGCTCCACGTTTGAGCCAGTAGGATTCGTTGCGTCGCCACCGACGAGTGGCAGATTGCTGTGTAGGCAGTCGTGGAGTTAAGCATCAAAATTGAACTGTGAGCTTTGAACAGACGTATTTTTCAAGTGCAATAATATGTATTCTTTTCTACGGATGATGAAGTAAACCAAGTTTGGAAAATTTAACGATGATTGAGAGTGATCGGCAGGGCCGGCGTAAGCCCAAGTGCCGCCCCGCGCGAGCTGCTAAATTGCCGCCCCCGCCCCCCTACCCCCCCCACGGTTTTTTAATTATTATTATTTTTTTTTTTTTTTTACAGAACGCTTGTGGAATTTTATTTAAATAAATTTGTATGAAATATCAGCAATCAATAGCAATTTTTGTATTTACTTTTCAGATCTACCTAGGTTTCGGCCACTGAGTAGCCAGTCTCAAAGCATTTAATATGTGCTTACATCTAAACCGCCATGTTGACAGTTGTGGAAGGAACCTTTAGGGTTTAATGTCCCATCGACAGCGTGGTCATTAGAGACGGAGCTTACGCACGGATTTTCGGGGAAGGATGTTCAAAAATGTTCAAATGTTTGTATAGTCTATGGGACTTAACTACGGGGTTATCAGTCCCTAAACTTACAAACTACTTATGAACTACTTACGAACTAGGACGGCACAAATATCCATGCCCGAGGGGGGATTCGAACCCCCGACCGTAGTGGCCGTGCAGACTGTGACTGGAGCGCCTTAGTCTCCTCGGCCACCGCGGCCGGCTGGGGAAGGATGAGGAGAGGAAATTCGGCCGTGCCCTTTGAAAGGAACCATCCGGACATTTGCCTGGAGTGATTTAGGGAAATCACGGAAAACCTAAATCTGGATGGCCAGAGGTGGATTTGAACCACCGTCCTTCCGAATTCGAGTCCACTGCCTTACCATTGCGCCGCCTAAAAGACAGTTATGAGTATAGACACACTGTGCCCGAAATCTATGTAGATCTGTAAAATAAAAACAAAAATTGCGACTGATTGGTGACATTGTCTACAGATTTTTACAAAACAGTCGATGGGCACCAGCTCAAAAATGAAGTCAAACCTGATTGAAGAAATCTAGCTAATTTTAATAAGCCTTGTGAATTTACAAAAATGTTCAAATGTGTATGAAATATTATGGGACTTCTGCGAAGGTCATCAGTTCCTAAGCTTACAAACTACTCAACCTAAAGTATCCTAAGGACAAAGACACACACCCATGCCCGATAGAGGACTCGAACCTCCGCCGTGACCAGCCGCACAGCACATAACTGCAGCTTCTTAGACCGCTCGGCTAATCCCGCGCGGCATGAACTTACACTTCATGTAAATAAACATTTTTGAATGGTTTTGAACAGATATTGTATTCAACGGAAAACAATAAACAGTAAATAAATATTGGCAAATTGATAGAGTGCGAGCAGTATTGTCAAACAAAAGTGCCGGTCAGAGTTTAATTGTTGTTCATGCACGCGGAGACAGGTGTTCCATGGCTCATAATCAAAACGTCCGATAATCGCTCAGAAACGGATAGCAAAATTTTTGAAACCCAACTGATGCCAGGCTTCTACCAATGTCATTATCCCTTGTAATTACTCGCAGCGTATTTACCCATTCGGAAAACTTCTAGCCATTGAAGGTGTTGGACATGTTTGACTGCAGCAATGTTCAAATAAAACACCCGGAAACTGCCATTGAAGGACTTAGCAAAATTGCTTCAGGCTTAACACGTAATCGCAGTATCGAACATTCCATTAGAATTTCCAAATTAGATTTCGTCTTCTGCAAAATAGTTGAGAGTAAACGCACGGCGCGGAACAGGCTGGTAGTGTTCCACTCATAAGAATGCTGACGTGTACGCCAGACCGCTCTCTCCACCCCCCCCCCTACCTCTCTGCTCCTCCGGCGTAAACACGACGGCGCTGAAACAGTGGGGAGAAGAAATCAGTCCTCCCCCTCCCCTTGTTCAACAGGGGCGGCCGGAATGTAGTCGAAGCGCCATGTCACAGTTCCCCAAGCCGCACCCTCCGAGGTATGGTTTCAAATCCTTTCTGTCCCGAATCCTCTGTGTCCTGAAAAAAAGAATAAAAGGGGGGGGGGGCTGATTTGCCGACCCTCGGAAAGTGCCACCCTGTACGAACGCACGTTTGGCACGTGCTTTGCGCCGGCCCTGGTGATCTGATCTCGTGAAAAATCAACGTAAGGAGAATCATCTTTTTCATTATTAGGCGCTCCGCGTAGTTGTTGTCCATCTCTGACAGACATTCAGCATGAAGGGTGAACGTTCTTTTTATATTCATTTTCTAAATCATCCAATTTGTAGTGCAGGTGTTTAATATGATTTTTTTCTGTATGAAAAAGGAAGAAATCAAAAAATGATGTTCAAATGTTTGTTAAGCTTATGGGACTTAACTACGGGGTCATCAGTCCCTAAACTTACAAACTACTTATGAACTACCTTACACTAAAGACGGCACAAATATCCATGCCCGAGGGGGGATTCGAACCCCCGACCGTAGTGGCCGTGCAGACCGTGACTGGAGCGCCTCAGTCCCCTCGGCCACCGCGACCGGCAGGAAGAAATCATGATGAGGATTCTTTATTATTATTACATTGCTTAACGTACTAGCTAGTTTCGGGTCAAGATAGCAAAAAGTAATGACATTCTGTAAAGATATCTAAAAGAATCACTATTGTCAATGTTTCACCTCTATTATTCTTATGACCAAAATATAAAGTGATTTTAAAATCAAACCTTCAGACTGTTTCGTATTAATCATTTATTCCAAATCCAAATGATTAAAAAAAACCTGCAGAGATGGAGAAATTTTGAATTTGTGTAGTTAGTGGATTCTCATTGCACACCTGCGAATTCTGTAATTAGCTTTTACTTTACAGCAATTGCAGCTTTGGCAGTAATTTTGAGAGCAATGTCATATTGCGCACAGGTAGGCCATAAATTAGCGTTAACTGACAAGTGAGCTACGACAGGAATAATTGTTGAGTTGAGACATAAACTGCAATCAGTAACTTACACCGAAAATTTAATTCTTATTCTGCAGACAGTTTCAGTCATTAATTAGTCAACCTGTTTTCTACCACAGTTTAAATTGCTTACACAAAATGAATAAAGCCACAGGATTAGAATATGTTTTTATTATATATTTGATTTTTTGTTCAACGTCACGTTGAATCACTCTGATACAGTTTTCAGTCAAATTAGCGAAGTTTTAGTCAAAGTGCAGATTCATTAACAATCACCCATAACACACACAACATACGACACGATTCCTTAAGAAGCTACTCAGGTACAATTGAAGCAATTTTTATAACACTCTTTACGTAATTAACAACTTTATATTTTATTAACAACTTTCAACCATCTCGTGGCGCTAGAAGACAAGTGCGAAGTTTTGTTCAAATGTTTGTAAATCTATCGGACCAAACTGCGTGGTCTGTAGCTTATAAACTACTTAAACTAAGGTAAACTAACGTAAGGAAAACACACACACACACACACACACACACACACACACACACACACCAATGCCCCAGGGAGGACTCGAACCTCCGACGGCGAGCAACCGCTCGGCTACTCCACCGCGGTCCCTAAGTTTTGCATGGGAATGACGCACACAACTGTTTTGTTTATGACTGATTGTTATTCTAAGCAAGGTTTCGTGCACTTCCGAGCCTTAGCGGTCATGGGAGTCCCTTGTAAGATAAGGCCAGAAGTTTATGAAGAAGCCCTGTTTGGTCCTACACCAGACTTGCTGGAGTGAGAAAATGACAGTGACGATTATGGTGAAAAAAAGAGACAAAATATGATTTTCGAAACCGGCCATTACAAATAAACGAACAGTATTGCGATCTTGGCAACGGAGTGTCTCTTCAATTGTTTGCAATGGTAAATGCTGACTTATAACAGCATACGTTGTCATGATGAAGCATCACACAGAACTGTAAAAAATGTTTTCATGTTTTTCTGCATTTACGTCATCTTGAGCGCAATATTGGGTCCATAACGTAACAACGAAAAACTCCTCCAGCCGATTACCACCTCCCATAATCAGCCAGAACATCACTTAGGCCTACCTACTAACGATATAAAACCGTCAATGCGATGGCAGCATCACCTGAAGAGCAATGACTGTTAATCAGACACACACGCACGGGACATTTAGTGTCAGCGAGCATATTATCAGCGCGTAGAAGGCACAGACATATATTACTAGACTGGCAAACTAGCCTCTGTGACTGAAGTTTGATGCCGCCATCTTGCCTCATGTAACGTCAAAAAGTTTCCGTAGGGTACTACTATGATCTTCTGACACGATATGACGTTTTAAGCTTTACTAGTTGGTTTGAACATGATTTGCATTTGAGCTAACACTTCCGCATTTCCGAATCGTGTTATGAGAAGATGTTATGTACGGTTAAACATTAACGTTAACATCTAGGCAAAGACTTTCTACCATTTTGTTGTGTTACCCAATCATCGGAGGTCGGCGGAGCCGGCCGCGGTGGCCGAGGGGACTGAGGCGCTCCAGTCACGGTCTGCACGGCCACTACGATCGGGGGTTCGAATCCCCCCTCGGGCATGGATATTTGTGCCGTCCTAGTTCGTAAGTAGTTCATAAGTAGTTTGTAAGTTTAAGGACTGATGACCCCGTAGTTAAGTACCATAAACTATACAAACATTTGAACATTTGAGGTCGGCGGAATGATAGGTAAAATTTTATCGTTACGTACAGTTAAAGTAGAAGTAGTTATCTGAAAAAGACTAACAAGAATTTATAAAGGTCATAGTATTAAAAGAAAAACCGAAGTTAATCGAAACTGAAAACAGATTAATAAAAACAGGAAACGCGACTCATTAGTGTGTGCGTGGAAGCAGCCTATAGATTTCGTTCAAATGTTTGTTTGTAATTCTATCGGGCCAAACTGCGTGGTCATCAGTCCGTAGTTTACAAACTACTTAAACCTAGGTAAACTAACCTATGGACAAACATACACACCCATGCCCCAGGGAGGACTCGAACCTCCACGCCGAGCAACCGCGCGCTCAGCAGCGGGACGCTTTAGACCGCTCGACTACTCCACCGCGGCTAGATTTCGTAAGAACTCTCAAAAGAATAAGGGTACACTTTTATAATGACCATACTACTGAAAGAAAATCAGAAGTTGAATGAAATTGGTAATAGATTAATAATAACAGCAAATCAGTGCAACTCACTACTGTATGTGTTGAAGCTTACTCAAGCTTAAAAAATTTCAGCCATATACAAAACACGAATTTCCTACATGACAAAACTCTAAGGACAGCGTAGTTACGTCACTTCACCTGTAATTTTACGACTGTTTTCTGTAATAACTCACACAACTGCTCGCACGTTATAGTATAGAAATATGGCGGCGAGACTTCACTGACGCCAATGATATACGGCATTGCCAGTCTAGTAATATATGTCTGTGGAAGAAGGCGACGCGCTATCTCTGAGTTAGACGAAAACCAGAGTGTGATGTCTCGGAGGCTACGTACTGCAAGACTTGTAAAGTGTTCGAGAATTATGAAGTAAGTGTTTCAACAAATGCCAAAACCAAGCTGAAACCACACCCAAACGTCGAGGAGTTGAGCGAACAGGTCCTATTACACACTGCTGAAAACAATTAGCGAATCAGCTGAGATTTCATGTACACACGGCAACGTATTTTATTGAGATATTGGTTACAATTTAATACTTCAAATATTTACTTGAGCACCGTGGGACAACCAAATAATGAAAAAGTCATTCTGACGGCCAGTACAGTTGCACACCTATGTGGCATGGACAGTATGAGGTTATCAATCAGCTCTTGAGGAAAAATTTAATATTCTTTCATGAGTGCAATATCCAGCTCTGCAACCGTTGTCGGAGGTGACTGGCTGCAATGCGTCTGCCGAGTGCATCCCAGATATGTTCAATCGGGCACATTGACGCAGCACAGGCAGAGGAGAGGCAGAGGATAGCGGCCAGCCGTCTGAAAACCATGCTTTCCGATGGGACAGCCTGCCGCACACTTAACGCAGCCGAGGCGGAGGGCAGGCGTTTCCTCGGTCACGCCTCTGTCCGGTTGTCCGAGGCATACAGTTTTCCCGTGCCACTGTTCCATCTCTGCCGCAAAGTGAAATTTCAGGTCATCCGATAAGCTTTGATAAAATTGTTTTGGACGAATAGACGTGTCATCCTTCTCTGTACTTAATTTCTTTGTAAAACTTTTACTTTTTGCATAAAAAATTAAAAACGCTATTTCCGGATTTGTGCGAGTTTTGCGCTAACGCAGCTTCCTCAATCGATTTTGCAGAAACTGTTGTTGTGGTCGTCAGTCCGGAGACTGGTTTGATGCAGCTCTCCACAATACCCTATCCTGAGCAAGCCTCATCATCTCCACATAAGTAACGGCAACCTACATCTGTCTGAATCTGCTTACTGTATCCATCCCCACACACTTCCCTCCAACGTTAAATTCACAATTCCTTGATGTCTAAGAATTTGCCCTACCAATCTATCCCTTCTTTTAGTCAAGGTATGCCAGAAATTCCTTTTCTCCCCAATTCTGTTCAGTACCTCCTCATTAGTTACGCAATCCACCCACCTAATCGTCAGCATTCTTCTGTAGCACCACATTTCAAAAGCCTCAATCCTCTTCCTGTCCGCATTGTTTATCGTCCATGTTTCACTCCCATACAAGGCAACACTCCATACAAATGCCTTCAGAAAGGACTTCCTTAGGCTTAAATAAATATTCGATGTTAACAAATTTCTCTTTTTCAAGAACGCTTTTCTACCCATTGCCATTCTGCATTTTATATCCTCTGTACTGCGACCATCATTTGTTATTTTACTGCCCAAGTAACAAAACTCATCTACCTCCTTTATTGCTTCGTTACCTAATCTACTTCCTTCAGCATCACCTGATTTTTTTCAGCATTTTCTCAGACTGCACTCCATTACCCTAGTTTTGCTCTTGTTAACGTTCATCTTATATGCACCTTTCAGCACACTGTCCATTCCGTTCAATTGCTCTTCCAGGTCCTTTGCTGTATCTGACAGAATTACTATGTCGTCGGCAAAACGCAATGTTTTTAATTCTTCACCTTGAACTTTAATTCCTTCACCACATTTCTCCTTACTTTCCTTTATAGCTTGCTCAATGTACAAATTGAATAACATTGGAGAAAGGCTACAACCCTGTCTTACTCCGTTTCCAACCACTGCATCCCTTTCATGCCCTTCAACTCTGACTATTCTGTAGAAAATAATTATTTTTCTGTATCTTGTAGCCAAAAGCTACCGCATGATATTGGACTGCTTTTCTTTTCGTTATTGTCCACAGTTAATGTTATAATAAAAAATAAAGTTCAACGCCGCGCATATTTTGAAGAGTTTGCAGTGAAAATGTAGTAGCTGGCAAATTTGCTTTTGGTGCATTTTACACCATACATTACTGTGTAAAAAATGTAGCTAACATATCGAAATTGTTTTTAATGGTGGAAGGAGAGCCATACTTCTTTCCGTTCTCGAGAAAATACGTGAGATACGTTACACGCGACAGTATCAGCAGCTTCGCGGCACAAGAGCGGCTGTTGCCGTCTGCTGTGCCGGGAATAACCAGTTAGGATTTTATGTGATCTCTCAAAGGCTTTTGACTGTGTAAGTCATGTGATTCTTCTAGATAAGCTTAAGTATTGTGGTGTGAGTGTGATAGTGCACAAATGATTTAAATCATACTTAACTGGAAGAGTGCAGAAAGGTGAAATAAGCAGTTCACATGATATAGAATAATAAGTAATTCCTTTAACTGGGGAGTTATGAAAATGGGGTCCCACAAGGTTCGGTCTTGGGTCCTTTGCTGTTCTTAACGTACATTCACAAAGATGCTAAGCTAATTCTTTTTGCTGATGATACAAGTATAGCTATCACGCCTGACAAACTTGAATTAACTGATGAAATTGTAAATGATAACTTTCAGAAAAATTATTAAGTGGTTCTCTACAAATGGACTCTCGTTAAATTTTGATAAAATCCAGTATATACAGTTTCATAAAGTAAATGGCATGATACCATTAATAAATTTAGACTTTGAACATAAATCTGTAGCTAAGATAGAATATTCAAAAATTTTAGCCGTTTGCATTGACGAGGGACTGAATTGGAAGAAACATATTGAAGATCTTCTGAAACCTTTGACTTCAGATACTTATGCAATCAGAGTCATCGCAAAATTTGGTGATATACATCTCGGTAAATTAGCTTACTACGCCTGTTTTCATTCATTCCTTTCATATGGGATCATATGCTGAGGCAATTCAACATTGAGTAAAAACGTATTCAAGGCACAAAACCGTGTAATCAGAAAAATGCTGGAGCCCACCCAAGATCATCCTGCAGACACTTATTTAGGGATCTTCACTGTAGCTTCACAGTATATATATATTCACTCATGAAATTTGTTATTAACACTCGCCTCAATTCAAAACTAACAGCGTTGTGCTTTTTTTAATTAATTTTTATTTTTATTTTACAATCAGGGATCTTTCGATTTCTTGAAACACGATGTCTACCCTTTCGTGGAGCTCCAGCCCACTGGTAAACCATAGATGATGCTAGGAACGTCTCAACCTAAATTTTATACTACTTTCAGAAATTCAACAATTCCAAAAGTGCTAGGATAGCTTCACTAATTACTAAAACATATGATCTTTGCTGATGGTAATTATCATAAGAAATGATGACAGAGACAAAATGAGAATGAAATGTAATAAAATATTGGACATACAAGTGCAGCTGCCGTCAAAGAAGAAGAAAAAACAGGCGTCAGTATTTTAGTACTCAAGACCATGGAAGAGCTACTAATAAAGACCTAAGTAAGGATACACTCTGTATACAAATGTAGGGGACTATGATTTGAAAAAAAAAAATAATTCATATCGACATATCTTTCAATCTAATACATATAAAAAGCATACCAAGTGTCACCGAGAAGAAAGGTGTTTCTGAGCGTATATGCTGCACCACAATCATGATTAAATATGTCAGTTGTATAAAAGTTCTTTTAATTACTGAATTTCTAGTGGCACTTGTTTCTCTGAATTACAAAAGAAATGAGGGAACGATAAATCGGATTTTAATTACAATTTGGCTTCTCTTGGGCCTGCAGCACTATAAATGTCATTTAAAGACATTATGCAATAATGCTGTTTTAAATATAATTATTTTATTACACTATAGGCCTATTACGGCTTTAAGCGCCATCGTCAGATGATGTCTGTTGGTCCTGACATCCATATACATCGTTGGTTTTATTGCTGTCAGTCATTTATTTATTGCTTTGAATTTTAATTATTGCAATATTTCTGATGACTTATGTTGTTTTAATTTTAATTATTGCAATATTTCTGATCACTTATTTACGTTATGATGTGACACCGTTTTTATAACCAAAGATATTACATCGGGCTCTGATTTCTCGTATTTTATTCTGCCGATCATTTCTACCTATGTAAGTGGGAGTGAACAATATATTTTCGCATTCGAGGAGAGTGTTTGGCGATTGTAGTTTGGTAAGTAGCCCACGCATCAGCGATAAGCGCCGTTGTTGCAATGATTCCCATCCCAGCTCCTGTAACCTTTCCGTAACGCTATCTCCCCTGTATCGTGACATTACGAAACGATCTGCTCTTCTTTTGACTCTTTCGATGTCCTCCGCCAAACCCACCCGTTATTACTACTATGTCTGTTGTCATAATGTTTTTGTGTCCACTCCGTAGAACCGACAGAAACATGTCGACCCATTTAGTTCATTCTCTCGATGACAATAATTCAGAACCTAGATTTCTCAACAGATCCCTCAATTTTTCTGACCAGTGTGGATCTCGTACGTCGTAGGCTGGGCTCACTGGTAAAATAGGACAGAACTCTGGTGGAAGTAAAATAAGGCTTTAATGCTGTGCAGAGTAAAAGTCTATTGCATCGCAATGAGCACCGAACACTTCTGATGATGTGTCTCCACAGCCGCGATTAGCAAGTGAAGACGGGCAAGGACACTGTCTCAGTAATGTGTAACTCCACACTACACCGGTGTATAAGGTATTTTGTATGAGGTAGTGTATGTATACAAATATGAAAACTTTATAGCCGACAATGAAAAAATATCATTGATGCTATGAAAATAAAATATTCTCAGCGCATGATATCCAAACTTATGATAGTAATTTGACATACTCTTTTCGCGCTTACCACGTGTCCTAAGCAGACCCGACATGTGACCTTTCTGAACTTCCTTCTTTACTATCTGGGCTGCGAATGCCACGCATGAGAGTAAGGAACACAGATGATATACTTACGTTCATGTCGCAGGTATTCCTGAATTGGGCGCTCCAGCCAATGACCCGTTCGTAGTGCCAGAGATGCTCCTGGAGTACAAGCAGGGCGACATGGAGGGCAGGGTGCTCTTCAGGAAATCTCTTGTCCACGGCCTCAGCGACGTCATAGTCAAAGACGTCAGGTAAGTGTGAGACATTTCATGTTTTCGTTATCACCAGAGATGTCCATTTGTATTTTCTCATGAAAAATAAATCTGCTTCGCCGAAGACTTGTCATACTTACAAAGAAATAAATCTCGTCAACCTGTTTATTAGTCTCCGATTTTACATATTTTGAGAAATGTCTTAACTTTTTCCTTGGTCTACAAGATTAAAATTTTATATTGTAAATATTTTGTACTAACTGAAAACCTGGAATTGCCCGGGTATTAATTTATTCCAGTCCTCTGCTACTCGTTTTCCCTCCTCCCTCTTTACCCCCCGGTCCGCCCCTCTTCGAATTGTCTCTCCTACCCCTCTGAGCAAATGTTCAAATGTTTGTAGAGCTTATGGGACTTAACTACGGGGTCATCAGTCCCTAAACTTACAAACTACTTATGAACTAGCTACAACTGAGGACGGCACAAATATCCATGCCCGAGGGGGGATTCGAACCCCCGACCGTAGTGGCCGTGCAGACCGTGACTGAAGCGCCTCAGTCCCCTCGGCCACCGTGGCCGTCCCCTCTGAGCATTCCTACTTCCCCTTCACCTCCATTTTTATATACAAATATCAATGTATAGGAGGTGAGGCCACGTTAAAGTTTGCCCATTTTTAAGAAAGGGCATTTTAACTCAAACTATAACAAAATAGCTTAAAATGATCGTCAATATATTGACAATCAATACGACCTGCGCTTTTACAAAAATATTGTAAAATTGATATTTAGCGTTTTTTTTCACTGTTTTAACAAACTTGTTTTATTAAGGCCTGGCTTTCCAAGTAAGGCTAAAGCAAAAAAAAAAAAAAAAAAAAAAAAAAAAAAAAAAAAAAAAAAAAAAAGACAAGTTTTAGTATTTCGTGAGGTTAAATAAGATAAAACTGACTTTAAATGAAAGGTCAATTTATTTTACATATGTCTTTAAATGAAACAATATAATTTTTAATCATTTAGAAACACAAAATTGGAATTAATTTCAGTTTAATAAGTATAAACGTTTTTCTTGTTTAAGTACATATTGGCCAGATAAGTGCGTCTCTTTTCCGACTTCATGCGTTCCACGTTCCACGCATTCTTCGTGGTCATACCGTGCATAAGCATCCTGATATCTAGCCTCTGGTCCTCGTCGTCAAAAAAACAATACCAGTTGTCCTTCTGGGAGACGCCGAGACGCCTTCGATTGTTTGATATGCACATTAACATGTAGCTTGAAACTTTATTATTATTATTGTGAGTAGGATGGGAGGGATAGTTTCTGCTGTTCATTTTCCTTTCTTAATGTCAGATGGAGTGCCAAATAAGGTAATCACTAGCTTTTGGGCTCGTGAACTCTTGGGAATGCACAACATATTAGCTAACATCTCGTATTTTTAAAAGTAAAGGTTGTTTTTGTTGTGGTTTGATGCAGCTCTTCACCCTACTCTATCCTGAGCAAGCCTAAGACCTGACACATACATCCATTTAAATTTGCTTATTGTATTTATCTCCTGTTCTCTCTCTGCGGTTTTTACCCCACACACTTCCCTCCAACGCTAAATTCACGGTTCCTTGATGTCTAACAATGTGTCCTATCACTCGATCCCTTCTTTTAGTCAAGGTATGCCAGAAATTCCTTTTCTCCCCAAATCTGTTCAGCACCTCTTCATTAGTTACGCGATCCACCCACCTAATCTTTAGCATTCTCATGTAGCAACACACTTCAAAAGTCTCTATCCTCTTCTTGTCCACTCTGTTTATCGTCCATGTTTCACAAGGCAACACTCCACACAAATGCCTTCAGAAAGGACTTCTTTACACTTAAGTTAATATTCTATGTTAAAAAATTTGTCTTTTTCTAAAACGCTTTTCTTCCCATTGCCATTCTGCATTTTATATCATCTGTACTGTGACCATCGCATGTTAGTTTACTGCCCAAGTAACAAAACTCATCTACCACCTTTATTGTTTCGTTACTTAATCTATTTCCTTTAGCATTTTCTCAGACTGCACTCCATTACCCTTGATTTGCTCTTGTTAATGTTCATTTTATACGCAACTTTCATCACACTGTTAACGGTATTGGTCCAATATCTTCATCTTTTGGTAGGGCATGAACCGAATACTGTGAAGAATCATCTTAGTCTCTGGATTGACTTTAAGAGGTAACGGTTTGATTTTTTTAGTTGAAGTTTGAGTCATCGATTCTGCAGAAGTACTATATTCTCAACATACTAATTTCGCTTATATTTATAAACTGTGAGATATGAAAAAGCTTAAGGGACACCCAAAAAGAATAAAACATGTATTAAACTTTTGCCTTTCACGAGCAAGCGCTCTGCCACTGAGCTATCCTGACACGACTCACGGTGCCGCGCCACAACTTCTGCCACTACCTCGCTTTCCAGACTTCACAGAAGTTCTCCTGCTGTCCTTGCAAGACTAGCACTCCCGGAAGAAAGGATATGGTGAAGACCTGACTTAACCACAGCCTAGGGGATGTTTCCAGAATGTAACGTTCACTCTTCAGTGGAGTGTGCGCTGATATGAAACTCCCTGACAGGTTAAGATTGTGTGCAGGAACCGGGACCCTAACCTGGGACCTCTGCCTTTCGCGGGCAAGCGCTATACCATGAGCTATCCCGACACGACTCACAGTGCCTCCCTACAACTTCAATTCTGCCAGTATTCGCCTCCTACTTTCCAAACTTCACAGAAGTTCTACTGCGAAACTTGCAAGACTAGCACTCCTGGAAGAACAGATATGCTGGAGACCTGGCTTAGCCATAGGCTAAGGGATGTTTCCAGAATGAAACTTTCACTCTGCAGCAGAGTGTGCGCTGATATGAAACGGCGAGGTAGTGGCAGAATTGAAGTTGTGGAGCGGCACCGTGAGTCCTGTCGGGATAGCTCAGTGGTAGAGCGCTTGCCCGCGAAAGGCAAAGGTCCCACGTTCGAGTCCCGCTTGCGGCACACAACTTTAACCTGCCAGAAAGTTTTATATCAGCGCACACTCGGCTGCAGAGTGGAAGTTTCATTCTGGATGTATAAAACCATTTCCCAAATGAAGCTGGGGCTGGCCCTAATAAGGCCAACTACTGCCATTATTGGGGCATCCGTGTTTACCAGTTGAATCGGATACAATTACCACTATATACTTCAGTTGCTTCGAGAAAGCTTATAATAATGTTATAATTCAGTTTACGCTGAACTCTAAAATGTTTCGATGGATAAACTTACGTTAATTCGAAAAATGAAACCTACCTGACGCATCATGTGACTGACAGTGTCCCATCTAGCGGAATAACTTGAAACCACAAGGACATCATCATTACCAGTCACTAGTGTTGCGCACATTTGCCCATTGTGAGTACTTTTACAAATAAAAGCTATTGACCTTATTAGGACCATGACCTTATTTGTGTCAGCTACCTTACGTTTTTCTACTCCTATTGTTCTTCAATCCTCGACACCCCAGATCACGTAATCTGGGTCGGCACCCTCCAGCATGCGGGGTATAAAATGCCTACGCCATACATGTGACCACTTTCGTCTTGACCAGTGAAAATGTTCAAAAAATGTTCAAATGTTTGTATAGCTTATGGGACTTAACTACGGGGTTATCAGTCCCTAAACTTACAAACTACTAAATAACTACCTTATCCTAAGGACGGCACAAATATCCATGTCCGAGGGGGGATTCGAACCCCCGACCGTAGTGGCCGTGCAGACCATGCAGACCGTGACTGGAGCGCCTCAGTCCCCTCGGTCACCGCCGCCGGCTGAAAAAGTAAGGAAATCTATTATACCGTACCCTCCGCCAAGCACCATTACGGTTGCCTGCTAAGTACAGAAAACCTTCTCCACGAAAAAATATATGTGTGTGCCAACTTTCATGACGGTACCGACGTCAATTAATCACAAGCAAACCGACATCGATTTATGTGTATACAGTTAATGAGAGAGCCGGTAGAGGAGCGCGACTTCATCACATTTTGATAAAGAACGCTTATCCGTAAATAACATCCAGTGACGCTATGAGCAAAAGCACAAGTTTGTTTAAGTTCTACAAATATATTTTTCATTTATTGAAGAGTTATCGGGTTACAAGCCCATCTTTAGATTTAAAGTCTGGGGATGGCCTTGCAGGCTGAAAATTGGTCGTTAATTACATTATACTTTTAATTCATCAAGATGATATTCTACTACGAACGGATATTTCGTTAGCTTTGACACAGTAAAATAAATATCTTGTACTGAAAGATCTTTTGTTTCCATATTTTGGGCCAAAACAAGGGAAAAGTCTCCCTGCAGTGTACAAGGCAATTGATTATATTGAAATCAAAGCTTCAAGTGGATTTGGAGGACAGGTTGTGTTTCAAGGTCCTTCTGTTTTGCATTGTGGTGTTTTCAGTTTCACTGTTACTAATTTGGATACTGCAGGTCATGGCAAAGGATGATTTCAAATTCAAATGTTTGTAAATCTATGGGACTCAACAGCTTGGTTATTAGTCCGTAGCTTACAAACTACTTAACCTAAGGTAAACTAAACTAAGGACGACACAAACACCCATGCCCGAGGGGGGAATCGAACCCCCGACGGCGGACGGCCGCGCGCACCGCAACACGGCGCTCCAGTACGCGCGGCACAGGATGTTTTACAGCAGCTATAATACGTTTAATGGTTCTACAGTTACAACAGTAGCAGGTTTGGAACAACAATGTGATTGCATTAATTTAGAACATTCCAAGTTTTTGAGGCGTAGAACGATAATGTGGGAAAATCTTAATATTCTAGTAATATGCCGTTTGTTTTTAGGACAAGGAATTCCAGGAAAGTTAAACTGCTGATTGTTCATTGTGTTTGGATTAAAGGTTCTGCCAATTCTTACAAAATTAATTTTTTTAGATGTTCCATGCATTATTACACAAATTAAATAAAGGCTGTGCCCTTGAATCTTTTTCCTTATCAACGAAAACATTAAACAAAACATAGATGCACGTATAGGTTACCACAGAGTATGTGAGCAATTTCGGGGCACTGAAATAAATCCAATGTCAAAGTTGAAAGCTATGAATTGGATTTCGTCTTGGATGCAGTGACTACTTCTCTTTTACTATTCAAATGCTCGAAGCTCTTGAGGTGTTTGTTTTTGAATCGATATTTACTGGACTTTTTTTCTTGTTTTGGTCCATACTACCTCCCCCAAAATAGAGGAACCATAGAGCTCCCAGTAGAAGAGATTTCCCTGACAGTGTCAAAAAATGCTCATTGCGGCACTGTACCATTTTTCCGAAAATGGTTTCCTTATCAAAATATTACGTACTCGCTCCCTTCTACCACCTTTCTCATTTCCAATATTCAATGTTGATACACCCTGTATATTATATTCATTAGTGAAATATGTTGCGTATGTCAGTTCGAATGTTTATTAGAGAATTGTGTAAAAATTAGGAGTAAATCGATCAAGAACGTTTCGAGATCTTTGGTATCAATGTTAAACAATATTTATATAGTAGAAGACCAGTCATATTGGAACAACTTTGCTTTATGCGTCAGAACTTTTGTCAGGAATTCGTAAAAGTAACCCTTAAATATTTTACTAACAATGTTTCCCCTTTATTTAGTGAATGTATTAAAAGTTAATACGTGTAAAAATGCGGAGGAAATAAGTTAAGGACTTTTCCAAGTTTTGATAACAACGTAAAACAACGGTTTTCCTGTATATAATAGTACGATACGGACTGAATGACATTGTTTTCCTTTTAAGTAACAATAATTTAACCAACGATTTCATGTTTCATTTTCTTCAATATATTCAATAGCGGAGAGTGATTATAAAAAAAATCCACGATATTATCATAGCAAATAGCTTGTGACCTTAAGATACACCATACCTTCTTGTACCTCCATAAATATTCTTCCGATTTGCACATATGATAGGAGGGAGTTTTATGTTCTTACGTTACAGTAACGCGGAAGTTAGATATCATATGAAAACATAAAACTAAATTATGATGTTATTCTTCGCAAAAACAGTTGAACAGTGTTGAGGAAAACAGAGCCTCTCGAAGCTCCGTCTCTGGTAAGACACGTTTACTGCCACACGACAAACATTTGATGGAATGATAAACTTTGAAGAATTACTCACAGGTCTAACGTTCTCTTTATTAAATGCTATAACGAAACGTATTCTACAAATGAATGCGATATCTTTGAGACGATATATACGTGTAACAAAGCACATAAAAAGTAAAGAGGGAATGTGCTGAACATGTTCTTTCCTCCGACAAATATCACGATTTACTTTTAATACAAAGTAAAGCATTCTCACGGCTAAAGCCTGGCTACGCTTGGATTAAAGGCGGTATTGCTTTACGATGTGCTCATTTTTGTGCAGGTCATGGCTGGTGACTACAAGGCCATCACCCGCAGGCATAGAACTCGAATGTGCTTGCTGAAAACCTGTTTTCTTGAAGCCGAATACGTGAGAGCTCAGGCTCTGTAGTTATCACTGTCGTTATTCTTTTCAACATGTCGAAAATGCGCTTTACAAGATACCGAATAACAGATCACGAATTAAAGCAGTATATAGCATCCTGACGCTAGAGGGAGCTAATCATGCTATTGATACGAATGTAGAAGATACTTAATATTCGGTTACCAATATCCATTTATTAATCAAATGTTCAAATTTGTATAGCTTATGTCCCTAGTGATGGGCAAACCGAGTACTGAGAATGCAAAGTTCTCGATTCCAAAGAGTTCTCGTTGTTCTCGAGAACCTGAGTCGGTTCTCGGTTTTCAGTATTCGCTTTTTAGTGTTAGGAAATTGTCGATACAAACATTTATTGTCCTACCGTTGACATATTTAAAAGTAACGTAACATTTAGTTATGTTTTGTAGCATCATTATGATGCTATGCTGTAGGGTAAGGGTTCGAATCCTGACCGTGCAAATAAGATTTTTATTTTTAAATTATTATCAGAACTATTTTAAAATCTTTTTTGAAACATGATCAATCATTAGTTTTATTGAAATGATTGGTTTAACGTAACTTTTTTAATTCTAATTCTTCGCTACATCATTTCAATCAGCATAGTAACTTTTCATTTCCGCTCATTTATGCTTCTTATCGTTCTTTATTTACCTGGAATATTCGTCTATGAGATTTTAATTATTGTTATGCAGTAACTTCAAAATAATTTATGCCGTTTTATCATTTTATATTTGTGTTTGCTGCAATTATTATTTATATTCCTCATTTCACTTTAATTATATTTATAACACTGTACCCGATCTTCGTTATTATACGCTTAATGAAAAAAGAATTAATATGTTTGTATGACGATTACCAAACAAAAGTTCTCAGTTCTCGCTTCTCAGAACTCGCTTCTTAGTTCTCGTTTCTTAGTACTCGCTTTTCAGTATTCGTTTCTTAGAACTCGATTCTTAGTTCTCGCTTCAGATCTCGCTTCTCAGTTCTCGCTTCTAAGGTCTCGGTTTTCGGGTCTCGCTTCAGCTCTCGTTTCTCAATACTCGCTTCTTAGTTCTCGTTTATAAGGTCTCGGTTTTCGGGTCTCGCTTCAGCTTTCGTTTCTCAATGCTCGCTTCTTAGTTCTCGTTTATAAGGTCTCGGTTTTCGGGTCTCGCTTCAGCTCTCGCTTCTCAGTTCTCGCTTCTAAGGTCTCGGCTTTCGGGTCTCGCTTTTGAGTTCTCTCTTCATGGTTCTCGTTTATGGGTTCTCGGTTATGGTATTCGTTTCTGTTTGACAAAAGTGAAACGAAAATTTTGGGGTTTGTTTGTGTGTTTCAGTCTTGCGGCTGCTATCTTTTATTATATCCAGGCATTGTCACTAATATCCTCATTTTTTCAAACAAATGGAAAGGTTTAATTTGAGTATCTATTAAATCACCCATATGTTTCTTATCTCTGTATGTGTAAAAGCGAATGATTACACACTCACTCACTGGACACGGAATCACGAAAACTGCTTCACCTATGAAACTGAAATTAGGCAGGTATGTTGTTTATAGGTAGACTACATCAGCCGAAAAAGAATTTTGCGTTGGAGTCGAATTAAGGCACATGGCGGAGAGTACTTTAGCTACATATATCGACAAAATCTACAGGTGTTTTGATTTTCATAAAATTTTGTATGGTTGACTATCAGAACAATTGGAAGGTCCCTTCTACATAAAATTTTGTTTGGTGCATGGCGAAGGGTACTTTACCAACGGTCTTTCACAAAATCTATAGCTTCTTTCCGATCTATATGAAATTTTGCACACTTGATTTCCAAACCATGATTTCAAGTAAATATTGAGAACACTTATTTCACAGCAGAACTCGTCCAGAGCGTTAATACTGGCATCTAGTAGATTTGCCTAGGCCCTAATTTTTTTAGTTCTCGGGTTGGTATTAGATACCTTTTGGTTCTCGTGGACAGAGTTCTCGATTCCTGAAAGTTCACGGTTTTGCCCATCTGTATATGGGACTTAACGACGAGGTCATCAGTCCCTAAACTTACAAACTACTTACGAACTAGCTAATACTAACGACGACACAAATATCCATGCCCGAGGGGGGGATTCGAACCCCCGACCGTAGTGGCCGTGCAGAACGTGACTGGAGCGCCTCAGTCCCCTCGGCCACCGCGACCTGTATTTATTAATCAATCCACTGGTACATCTGCGAGAATGATACAGTGAAAATTAACAAAGATAGCCGAGGTAGACGGCTTGGTCGAAGTGGACGAAATAATATAAACACCAAACACAGACAAAATATTTATTTATTGGTCTACCACTGTCTTTGAGAACAGGTGCAACTGCTCGAGGAAAATATACGTACAGTGACTTTATAGTTTCCAATAATAATAATAATAATAATAATAAAAGTTATTCATTTTTGTACCAAAACAACAGAAAAATACTTCAACAGTACGAATTAGAAATATTTAAACATTTCGACCGCTTCAGGGCATTGAAATAAATGCAAATCCAAAGTTAAAAATTTTTGCTGGACTGGGATTCGAACCCGGATTTTCCGCTTCGGGCCAGTGGTCGCCTAAACCAATCATTTCTTTTTCTTTTGTTCTTCAGGTAGATCTATTGTTTGCGGTCGTTTGTTAGTTTTCGTTCTGTGTCGCTCGTTGAGTTTTTTACTTAGCTTTTTATTTATTTTTATTTTTTTATTCCAGAGAGCGTTAAGCCCTCTATCTGAGCTCGCAGAGCCGCCACGATCGGCAACCAATTAGGCTATCCAGGTACGCCTCCCTTTGAACTCAAATTCTCAACTTAACAGCACACTACGATGGTAGTGCCCTCCTGTCCATTTGATTCCTCTTGCTCACAGTCTATACTGGATTCCCGCAAGGGATCGAGCGTATTAATGCGTCCGCCTTGAAATTGCCATTTGCCTGTTAGGGGATTAATACAACTATATGCTACCTGCTCTTTTGGGACATGTCCGAAGCATTTCCATGCTTAACTGCAGGAAGCAGGCCTACGTGGTCGTAGCTTTCTTTTGGGGTTTTAAAAAGCAAAAGCCCGGTTGTAAGAAGAAAGGTGAACGATGGTTCGTCGGGCTTTACCATACACTTTCAGTCATCAAGTGCCTGTTTTTATGGACTTCGCACCACATCCTTCGCAGTTTTTCGTTGGATTCTTATAAAGGGTTTATCACCTGCAGTTCATGAAAGTTAAGTTTGATTTTATTTTTGTGGAAACAGCATTTCTCAAGTGATTTCTGAGTTTCACAGTGTGTTATTCCGTGGTAGTTTATGTTGTCTGGCCACAATAGTTAATAACTCCCGTCGATAGTTGTCAGTTAATTTCGGGTTCTATCCACCATTCCTCTTCACCAATGATGTTTCACATCTTTCTGGATACGCTGGCATTACCAAATACACTGTCTCTAATCAAACGTTAAACAGTGCAACCGTTTTGAAATCTGAGAGATTACGTATTTCACTGATCATTGGTGTTCAGCGTCGCAGAACAAAACGTTTTATTTACTGCAAGGTAGTGTCCAAGACGTAGTACGTCAATCGTGCACTGTGGTCGCATCTCACAAGGAGACCACATGGGTATTTCTTTATTCTTCTTCTCCTTCGTCAGGACCCTTCAGGATCACGTGTGGCTTGTTTAGCACGTCTTCTTCCCAATACCTCTTCATTCTCTCGCTTCTTCTGTTTCTTTTTTCTTCTGTTATGATGACTTTGATTTTTGTGTCCGGCCACCTGTGACCGTCCACCAACCGTTTATACTTCTCCCTGTCCCGCACCAGTGCCTGCAGATTCCTTTCTTTTATTCCTACAGTCTTCCAGTAATCTCTGACTTCCTTCACCCAGTTGTTCGCCGTATGACATGTTGCATTCCATATCTTCTTAGTCAACCTCTCATCGTCCATCCTCATGAAGTGCCCAACAAATCGTAACCACCTTTTCCGTATCTCGCTCGATATATGTTCAAAATTTTCGTACAGTTCCTCTCGTGTTCTGTGTATCCCCATTTTTTTAGTACCCCATACGTCTCTTAAAATTTTCCGCTCCTCCTGCTCCAACTGTATACAAGCTCTCTTACCGAGTGTGATAGTTTCTGATGAATACAGTGCAGCATTTCTTACAGTTGCTGTGTAGTGTCGCAATTTGGCATTCCGTGACAGATTTGTCTTGCCATATGTTGTTTTCACTGCGTACCGAAGCTTCTGCTAGAGCTGTGCCCTGTCTACTGCGCTACTGCTGCTCTGTATTCCACCAGTCATCTTCTCTCCCAAATACCGAAAACACTCAACTTTCTCAACCGCTTGTCCATCTATCTTACAGTCAGACACAGTGTTCAATGTCTTGGTCTTATTATATGCAATCTTTAGTCCAAACTTTTCTGCTACTTCAGCTAGATTTTTTAGTGCTGTCCTTGCCTCTTCTTCTGTTTCATCTGCCAATGCCAGGCAGTCCACAATTGCATTATGTTTGACCTTGTACCCTATTTGTACACCTTTGATCTTCATATTACTATTTAGTTGTCTCCATTGTCTCACTACTTCATCCAAGAACAGGTTAAATAAAATTGCTGACAGTCCATCCCCTTCTGGGACTCCAGTTTTTATTTCGAAACTGTCTGACAGTGTACTGTGATGTCTGACCCTGGCAATAGTGTCGCTCAACGTTTCCTTTATTATTGCTTGTGTTGTAGCATCCAGTCCCTTGTCTTCCAACACATCAAGCAGGGTACTCCTGCCAACTGAATCGTAGGCATTTTTGAAGTCCACAATAGTCACTATTGTCTTTTTTCCTTTCCTGTGTCTGTTCTCTATTATCCTTTTGATACCAAATATCTGTTCTGCACGGTTCCTCCCTTTTCTAAAGCCAGACTGGTACTCTCCTATTGTCGGCCCAAATGGGTATTTATTTATATTTATGGTAGATATTAACATCGTGTAAGTATTATAACACAAAGAAAAAAAAACTGTCACGACCAGATTCGAACCACCGAACCTAGGGTTAAAACGCCAGAACGCTACCACCTAAGCTACACCCATACATGCTGCATTTTATTTAATGATTGGAAGTTACGTTCACTTGCAAAACTTCAAAGTCGATTTTGTGGAGAATTTTTGAGAGTTGCGTCGAACTGCTTTGGCTGATTGTTATTTGAGTTCTGAACTGCACGTAGCATAAATATAAAAAAATTCTAAACTCCATCACCCATGTGGTCTTATTGTCAGTGTCAACGAATACGCAGTTGTGCCAACTTGTAAGACGACGTTGTACGGTCTATACGGCATGGTGTTAATTTTACTTTCTCCATTCCTGTAGACATATCCTGTGATGGACGAACTACGACAGAAAGGATGCAGGTACGCTAAAATAAAAGTGCTAAAATCTTCTTCCAATGATTATTTTTATGCCCTGACGACAATTCTAACGAGAGATCGAGCACTGAATAGTTACACAAGGGGTACTATGCGACCTATCACCGGTTTATACTGTTGTTCAGTGAGAAGAACAAGGAGGCGAGTCAGTCGCTACTGTTTTGCTGGTAGTCTCTACTGTGCTACGTAGTACCGTGTACAGAATATCCCTGAAAGGAGAGGCGGGAACGTCACCAAGCGTATCATTAGCCGTTGAGTAGATGGCGATTTGTTCAGTCTGTAGACAGTAGATTAATGTCTCTTCCGCCATAGACTACAGTATTAACAAGTAGCAGTGGGCATGACTACAGCAATGGTCTGCGTGTTTTTTGTATACGCACATGAGTCGGTATAAGAGGGTCGTACCGTTCTACAGCCTAATTTGATGAGGAATTAATTTGTAGAAACTGGTTTAGCAAAAAATGTTGCAGTGTGTAGGTATAAGATAGATGAAACAGTGATAAAGATTCTGAATTCCAACTCAAGAGGACCAGAGCGGAAAATCCCGATCGAGCCAACAAGATTACAGAGTACCGTGTACTGTATAACAGCTAGAAGTAATCACACTCCATACTGAGTTTTAATGATCTAGAAAACTGTATAACGACGACTCACGGGTACCACCTCCGAAAACCATAAGTGCGCATAGGAAAAATAAAGAGTCGTTTAGGCTACAACCAACCGACTGTTTCTTAGAATTTGTATGTAATGAAACAAAATGTCAGTACGATCATAATTTTATTGGAATGTAATAAAACAGAATTCACTGGTTTGAGAAGCATTTGATGATGTTTTAATGCGTTCATTGCATTGATTGCTGATGAACTATATATCTGGCTTTCCGTCTTGTTTCAGTATTCCGTTAGTCCATCTCTTCATCCCGTCTTCCTGTTATAAACAATGATATGTGTAATCGACAGTAACACTTCCTACATCATTTAGGTATACAAAATTCCCTTAATCCATGTGCTCCTTCCCCCTCTCTCTTCATCTACTCCTCCACCCCCCACCGTCTCTTTCCCCCTGAACTTCCCTCTATCTCTTCATTCGCCTTTTTCATTCCTTCCCCTATCTCTCTAAGAGAACTTACAAATACCTGCTGATCTGCCAAACACTGTCGATGTCAGTTGTAAGGTATCCCTTGCCATGGAACAAAAATGTTCAAATGTTTGTAGAGCTTATGGGACTTAACTGCGGGGTCATCAGTCCCTAAACTTACAAACTACTTATGAGCGAGCTAATACTAAGGACGGCACAAATATCCATGCCCGAGGGGGGATTCGAACCCCCGACGTAGTGGTCGTGCAGACCGTGACTGGAGCGCCTCAGACCGCTCGGCCACCGCGGGCGGCTGCCATGGACCATACAGCGTCTAATGGATTATCAAAATATCCCCCATGAGAAAGTACGTATATGTGATAAATACAACGAAGATGTAAAATATGTCGTCCCTTTCAGTTGTGATCGAGAGTGCATTCAAAACGTAAGATATTCACAGTTCGTCCGAATTTTACGAGTTTAATATCCAGTAGTCCCGAATTTTATTTTTTCTGTAAAATTCTCCAGAACCATAATCAACAAAACAAGTAAAGGCAGAAAGATATCGTCACTCTGCAACTAAGTGTGCGCTGATATGAAACTTCCTGGCAAATTAAAACTGTGCAACAGATCGCGAGTCGAACCCGAGACTGTGCCTTACACGGGTAGGTTCCAAGTTCGAATTTCGGTCGTGCACAAGGTTTTACTCTGCCAAGAAGTCTCTAATGTAGTATAATTTACGATGGTTATTTGAGTCGTGAATTGTGGTCTTGAGATTATACAAAAATCCGTAGCGAGTTTTCCAATTTTCTGGGCCACTGTTCCAAATTTTACTTTCATAAAACAATATCCTGACAACAACAATAGAAATAAAAAGCCAAATCGATCAATGCAAGCTCAACAGATTTCTATTTATGTACTAGATGTATCTTATACTCAGTTACCAGCTTGTGGCTGACCTAGAGACCCGCCGACGTCGCACAGAAAGCACTATATATGCCTAATGGATGCTCATGACATTCCTCCTCAATCGGTCCATCTACTAGTGAAAAGTGTATCAAAATCCCCAAGGTACTTCCTTAGATAAGTATTCACATACACACAGACTATATTAGCTACTTTTATAAAAACCGAGCAGAGTATTTTGTTCTCAAGACAAAGACATCTCCAGCAACTAAAGTAAGCATGAAGAACGTGTGAACGGAACGTGGCACAGCTTTGGCGTTGTACATGAATGACTCGAGAAACGACGTTTGCAGCCCTCTTAGGCCGTTCATGGATAATGCGAATACCATGTGTGTGTGTGTGTGTGTGAGTGTGTGTGTGTGTGTGTGTGTGTGTGTGTTGATGTACATGAGGGACCAAACAACGAGGTCATCAGTCCCCCGCGATTACCATCGCCATTCAATCATTGTCAATCTATTAGAATCAGACCGACGTTTGAGACATTGTTACAGATGGTTTTATTACGCATATTTGTCTGATAAATTCCCAGAAGTAGGTTGTTTGCAGTATTGGCCGAAACGTTGGTCAGATTATTAATGGTTGAAATTGCGGAATCACACCCAGATGAATTTTATTGGTTGTGAGAAATTGCTGCGGAAGATCACGCTTACATTCCTCAATATTGTTCGTTCGAGAATCGACGTGCGTTTCGTTGGTCAGCGTGAAGCCAAAACTGGATTTTTAAAGAACTCTACGTAAATGTACTACAAGATTTGCGTTGTATTTAATATATAGGGCTACCCTTGCTGCAGGAAATCTCAATAAACTTTGTTCTGTGCTAAGTAGCTCTCGTTTAATGGTAACGATAGAAAATCACCAATAAATTAAAATGTGATGAAATTTTGTCTTATATGAAAGCATAGACTACCGTAGAAAGTTTCCTGAGCTCATTGCACTTTCCTATAGATTTTAACCGCTCTTATACATGTGCTCAGTAGCTCTCCTTTAATGGTAACGCCAGAAAATTACGAATAATTTAAAATGTGAGGAAATTTTGTCTTATAGTGGCTAAGCAGAAGTGGCTAGAAGGCAAACGCAAGGATTTAGAAGAATGTATAAATAGGGGAAAATAGATACTGCCTACAGGAAAATAAAAGAGATATTTGGAGATAACAAAAACAGCTCTATGAATATCAAGAACGTAGATGGAAAGCCAGTTCTCAGCAAAGAAGGTAAAGCTGAAAGGTGGAAAGAGTATATAGAGAGGCTCTACGAAGGAAGAGGAGAAGTAGTAGATGAGGTTTAAATGGGAGATACTATACTGAGAGATGAAACTGACAGAGCACTGAAGGACCTAAGTTGAAACAAGGCCCCTGGAGTAGATGACATTCCCTCAAAGAAACTGAAGTCTCTGGGAGAACCAACCATGACAAAACTGTTCTGATGTGTGAGACGTATGTGTCAGGCGAAGTGCTCTCAGACTTTGAGAAAAATGTTATAATCCCCATTCCAAAGAAAGCAGGTGCAGACAGGTGTAAAAACTACAGAACCATCAGTTTAATAAGTCATATTGCAAAATATTAACACGAATTGTTTACAGAAGGATGCAAAAGTTGGTAGAAGCCGACCTCGGGGTAGATCAGTTTGGGTTCAGGAGAAAGGAGGCAATACTCACTTTACGGCTTATCCTAGAAGATAGATTAAGAAAAGGGAAACCTACATTTCTAGCTTTTGTAGATTTGGAGAAGGCTTTTGACAATTTTGATTGGAATAAACTCTTTCAAGTTCTGAAGCAAGCAGGAGTAAAATATAGGGAGCGTATGGTTATTTACAACTTGTACAAAAACCAGACAGTGGTTGTCAGAGTTGAAGGGCATGAAAGGCATGCAGTGGTTGGGAAGGGAGTAAGACAGGGTTGTAGCCTTTCTCTAATGTCATTCAATTTGTACAATTGAGCAAGCTATAAAGGAAAGCAAGGAGAAATTTGGAGAAGGAATTAAAGTTCAGGGTGAAGAATTAAAAACATCGCGTTTTGCCGACGACATAGTAATTCTGTCAGAGACAGCAAAGGACCTGGAAGAGCAGTTGAACGGAATGGACAGTGTGCTGAAAGGTGTATATAAGATGAAGATTAACAAGAGCAAAACTAGGGTAGTGGAGTGCAATCTAAGCAAATCAGGTGATGCTGAAGGAATTAGATTAGGTAACGAAAGAATAAAGGAAGTAGATGAGTTTTGTTACTTGGACACTAAAATAACCAATTATGGTCGCAGTACAGAGGATATAAAATGCAGAATGGCAATGGGTAGACAAGCGTTCTTGAAAAAGAGAAATTTGTTAAAATCGAATATTGATTTAAGCATAAGGAAGTCCTTTCTGAAGGCATTTGTGTGGAGTGTTGCCTTGTATGGGAGTGAAACATGGACGATAAACAGTGCGGACAGGAAGAGGATAGAGGCTTTTGAAATGTGCTGCTACAGAAGAATGCTGAAGATTGGGTGGGTGGATCGCGTAACTAATGAGGAGGTACTGAACAGAATTGGGGAGAATAGGAATTTTTAGCATACCTTGACTAAAAGAAGGGTTCGGTTGGTAGGACACATTCTTAGACATCAACAAATTTGAATGTAGCGTTGGAGGGAGGTGTGTGGGGTAAAGAGGAAGACCAAGAGATGGATTCAGTAAGCAGATTCAAACAGATGTAGGTTGCCGTTCCTATGTGGAGTTGAAGTGCCTTGCTCAAATAGGTTATTGTGGAGAGCTGCTTCAAACCAGTCTCCGGACTGAAGACCACAACAACAAACATGAAAGCAAAGACTACTGTAGAAATTTTTCCTGAGCTCAATCGACGAATGACGCACTTTCCTATACATTTTAACCGCTCTTATTCTTGTACGAGTACGTACCTGGATCATTGGTAAGGCAACAAGCTGTTGATTGTATATGCGTCTCAAGCATGTAGATTCGGCGAAAAAAGTGACAATGAGAGTTCTGTGATCGCAACTGCATGGTAGCACTTTCGTTGTAGCGCTGCTGTTGCGTACTTTTTCATAAATGTCGAACATCAATTACTTTACATATATGGTGTTATCCAGCGACTCTTATGCGACGCGCGGGAATAACTGTGCGGTCTGAAGCGTCGCGTTGCGGATCGTGTGGCCGATCGAGTCAGAGGCTAGAGCCCTCCTTCGGGAATGGACGTGTGTGTATGGGGGGGGGAGGGGGGGTTGTCCTTAGTATAAGTTATTCTAAGTAGTTCGTAGATCTAGGGAATGATGACAGCAATTTGGTTCCAGAGAATTACAAACTTTTGGTTTTCGAGTCTTATGCTATTCGTTTCCAGGGGCTTCGTTCTCGTTTGAGCAACACAGCAACACCAGAGAGAATAAATGTCAGAGGAAGCCTTCATTGACATGGACAGTAATGTCATGTTATCCATAGAGATGGGCTCGCTGTCTTCGATATCCTATTTGGGAATTACGTATGAACTGGTCGCGGCTATTGCATATTTATGAACATGTTGGTGCGCAGCAAAAAAAAAAAATAAAAAATAAAAAAAAATAAAAAAAATAAAAAAAAATAAATAAATAAATAAATAAATAAAATAAAAAAAATAAATTCAAATGTTTGTAAATCTATGGGACTTAAGTGTTTGGTCATTATTCCCTAGCTTACAAACTACTACTTAAACACACACACCTATGCCTGAGGGAGGACTGGAACCTCCGACGGCAAACGGCTGCGTACACAACAGCAATGCGTTCTAGTGCGCACGGCTATTCCGCCGCGGCGGTGCGCAGCAGTCAGAAGCTTTGTCAATAAGTTAATCCACTACGTAGGGAAGGAAGTATTCTACCCACCATCACACTACTAAATATATTTTGCGGAACTTATAATTACTGGCTTGTTTATGATGAAAAGCAAAAGAGATGCATTCTGTCACAGTGGTAATTGGCATACACGAGCCTGTGAGGTCGTAGCAGTTCTCCTAAGGCTCAAAATATAATAAATTGTCTAATAGTAACAACAAAATACTATTAGTAGTAATTACAACTTTCCTTTAATATAATGAATATATACAAACTAAGTAGGAGTTTACTACGTTTTTTTAAAGTATGAATATGTGATAACACAGCTCTTTGTAGATTTAGCTGATTTTGTAGTGAATAAGAAGAAAGGCTGTCATTAGACTGCTTCAGTCATTGTTTCTCTTCTGGTCATCACATCGAAGACTGGCTTGAAGCAGATCCACAAGCTATCCTCTGCAAGCTTTCTCATCTCCAATTCAATCTGCTTCTTTTACTCGTCTCATGGACTACGTTTAGCTCGGTAATGTTTAACTGATGATGCCAAAAGAGCCAAAAACAGGTTTGTAAAAACAGTAAATTTGCAAAATATTACACAATTATCTCGTGTTTCATTCGAATTGAATCATTACTTAATTCAACTACATAGCATTACCCCTCTTTTGCTTTCGGTAATATTTATCTTACATTCCCCATTAAAGATACTGTTGTAACCGCTAAGACCATAAATGAAGTGCTTTTTTATTTTTTATTATTTTTTTCTTAATCCTCTTGTAACTGAGGAAGGAAGGAGATAAACTCATCATCCAAGACGATGTTAAAGCCAGAGGACAGGAGAAGAACCTCTCCTGAAAATCGGTAGACAGGTGCGACATTGTTGGCAGGGGACTACTGGTATTTATTTCGTTGGGTGTTACCTCCTCTCCCTCCCGTTACAGTAAAATATTCCCCTTCGTGTATAAGAGACTTAACAGCTTCCACTGTTTACATTCTAACAATGTTTCATCTTCCTCATGTTGATCGCTTGCCTGCCAAAGGGATAATCCAAAGTTGAAATATTGCTTAGGAAAACATTTTCATATATGACATCGATGGAATTACAAAATGTGTACATGTTGTTAAAAAAATCTCTTCTTTGTTACAAAATAGTTGACACACACACAAAGGCTGACATACATATACTGTACCAACACTCCTAAGACATGTTGTAGACAAACTTATGGCCGAATGACTCCCTCTCTTGGCCGCCAATTCGCGCGTATTTACATATTAAGTATTTTTGTAGAACATTCTAGAACAAGGAATTTTCAACATAATCTCTTAAAAAGCTTATCTGTTGAATATAAATGAATCTTTCATCAAGAAGATATACACAAAATTATGGCAATTACAGTGAACGTATTTTTGTGTCAAGGCAAAATAGAAATTAAGATCGTAAGTAATTAACGACTGCAGCAGTACATACATTTGTTTATAATATTTATAATGGCTAAATTAAAGTAATTACACAGTTTTAAGATAAGCAGAGTGTCGTAAACAAACCAGTATATTACAAAAGACATTGAAATGTTCGTACCAAAATTTCTCATCAAACAATAATGATTGCACTACGTTAGAACTTACTATAATAACTTACCGAATTTAGTATATCAGAAGATCGAAATTATGATCCTAATGTAATGAATGTGATCAGACAGTGGTGTTATAAAATGTTGATACAGAATGCATCGGTATTTTAGAATATTAGTGTAACATTAAACGTCCATAATAGACGGTATCGTACACTTCAACATAGTATTTTCGGGTACTAAAATCATTATAACATGCTTTTAAAAATTATGTCTAGAATGGTTAGAATTAAAATAAAAAACAGCCTATTTGGCAACGACCGGAATTGAGCACAGTTTTCGGCCTGCTGCATCTACCGCCACCGTTTGCCGTCATTGTGGTATTCATCTGAAGTTGGTCTTTATAAGCTGAAATCGGTCATGAAATAAAAACAATAGTTTTGCTATCTGGACTGTTTTTAATTTTAATTTGTACCACTATGTCTAGATTGCTGTTTTTTTTTTTTCATTATGCTTTCTAAAATTACTATTTGCAGAATGATATTTTCACTCTGCAGCAGAGTGCGCGCCGATATGAAACTTCCTGGCAGAGTAAAACTGTGTTTTTAGCGGGCAAGCGCTCTGCCGACTGAGCTATCCTGGCACGCGTCACGGCCCGTCCTACCAACTTTATTTCGCCAGTACCTTACCTCCTAATTTCCACATTTCAAAGATCGTACCAAACGTGTAGGACTTACTCAAGCACTAGTGCAGTTGCCCGAAAAAGGCAAATATACCAGGTTCGAATACCGGTCTAGTACACACTTTTAATCTACGATGAAGTTCCAAAATGTTATCCATTTATCGGAGATTTATTGCGCCACTCATCCATTCAAATGTTCAAATGTTTGTAAGTCTATGGGACCTAACTAGGTCATCAGTGCCTAGGCTTACAAAGTACTTAAATTAACTTATACTAAGAACACAAATGCACGCATGCCTGAGAGAGGACTCGAATCTCCGACGCTGCGGTGGAGTGGCCGAGCGCTGTAAGACGTCATTCTGAGGAGCGCGCGGTTGCTTGACGTCGGAGGTTCGACTCCTCCGTCGGGCATGGGTGTGTGTGTGTTGTCCTTAGTGTAATGTAGTTAGATTAGTTTGTAAGTCGGACTGATGACCATAGAAGTTTGGCCTAATAGGTTTACAAATATTTGAACATTTGGCCCTCCGACGGCGAGCAGCGGCGGCTCCGCAGCTAGGCGCCTTAGAACGCGCGGCCACTCCACCGCGGCACTCGTCAATTTTTATCTTCATGGCCTTATTTCATGGTTTGGCACAGCACATCGTCTACAAAATAAATGGTAAAATTACTCGTACAGCTGCCACAGAAGATCAATTGTTTCGTTTATTGTGTTGCAGGATCAACTTGAATGATAACGGAAAATTCCGTTTTGAGGCTGACGTGGTATTCAAGCGTTTACTACTGGAGGGAGAGTACAAGGGGCAAGGAAAAATCATCACCTTCCCTATTGAAGGCAAGGGCGTCTTCAACAACTCGATGAGTAAGTATTAATCTGCATAACACTGATGAATATATCGCTTAAGTACATTACAAATACCGCTCAAAATAGTGTATACCACAACGTGGCTTGTAGAATAATTTGTGAGAGACAATGTGTTTTGACATCACTGAAACCTAAGCTCCTTTACGTTTCTTGTATGAGGAGAGGCTGGATACGAAATGAAGGTTTCGTGAACAAAACACGTTGATATAGCGTTCATCAATTTTTAGAAGCTTAAATTTTCGAGAGGCTGGCTGATGCTACAATGGATAATTTCAGAAAAAGTTGAAAGGTAGAAAACTGGTATACAGAAAACTTTATCATAAAAAATAGCTGCATAATATTTTTCATGGCGTTTAGAGAAGCAGTACCTTGTAAGCATTACGAGATCAACAGTTTGATGGTATTAAGGTACCAGTTGTCCTGACAGTAAAGAACAAAATATATTATTGATTTTCAACAGTAAGAGATTATAGACGAAAGAATGAAAGTAACTGGAGGGAGTAGTGGTTCTAAAATAAAATAAAAAGCTCAAATGTTTGTACATCTATGGAACAAAACTGCAATGGTAGTCAGTCCTAAGACTTACAAATTGCTCGCACTAACCAAAGCTAAGGACAAAACACACACCGATGCTGAAGGACCGGCCGCAGTGGCTGAGAGGACTGAGGCGCGCCAGTCACGGTCTGCACGGCCACTACGGCCGGGGGTTCGAATCCCCTCTCGGGCATGGATATTTGTGCCGTCCTTAGTGTAGGGTAGCTGATACGTAGTTTGTAAGTTTAGGGGACTGATGACCCCGTAGTTAAGTCCCATAAGCTATACAAAAATTTGAATTTTGATGCTGAAGGAGGATTCGGACCTCCATCGGACCATCGCAGATAAGACGCTCACTCCGTTGCAAGGGGTTTTACAGCGCACGCTCTCTCCTGGGCGGCACCGTGTAGCGGTTAGGTTGTTGAACAGTGTCAGCAAGAAATTTGGTAGTGAGACGTTTGGTTATTATCAAATCCTCCCTGAAAACGATATGCCTCCCTTAGTATTTCTTATGAGCATCTGTCACATTTTCAGGGGTATCAAGAACGGTTACGCGAGTTAATATCAGTACATTTATTCCAGTTGGAAGTAATGAAGACTCTGATGATTAGCACAGCATACGCCTCGCGGAATATCTGTTAAGAGCAAATATGAGAGTAATGAAGAAGTGTAAAAACAAGAAAAACTGGGGTTCGAATCCCCCCTCGGATGTTTGTATTGCCTTTAGTATAAGATAGTTCATATGCAGTTTGTAAGTTTAGGGACTAACGACCCCGCAGTTAAGTCCCATAAGCTTAACAAACATTTGAACATTTGATGATGATGACAACACAGTAGAGATTTTCAAATCAGCGCATAACTTCTGCCGGTTGCTAGAAACTGCAATGTCACTAAAAGTCTCTCAGAGTCACTTATTGACTTTCTTAAAAAAATGTTCAAATGTTTGTATAGTCTATGGGACTTATCTACGGGGTCATCACTCCCTAAACTTACAAACTACTTATGAACTACTTACGAACTAGGACGACACAAATATCCATGCCCGAGGGGGGTAGTGGCCGTGCAGACCGTGACTGGAGCGCCTTAGTCTCTCCTCGGCCACCGCGGCCGGCTGACTTTCTTATTTCACTATCATATCTATGTGTGGTGTGTTACGTTCTAAATGCACATCCAATCGTAAATATTGAACCAGTTAACTTTTATCGAATTTTACTTCTGATGAAAGATTAACGTGTGAAAGTGAGATACGTTTTAAAAGCCAGTCATTCGTGCTCTTTTTTATATTGTGGCCCCCTTTTTTTTTTCTTCCGATATAATTGCTGTACAGAGCAGAATTGTTTTATAAACACATTTACTTAGTTTGCCCATAGCCTCTATGCCGCCGACAAATCAAGTCAACACTGAGCAAAGGTGTACCTGCTGTCGGAACGCGTAAATGCAAATAAAACACGCAGACATGTTGCACAGACAGTCCTTGCGAACCAAGTTTACACAGATTGTTCCAAACATTGGTGCTCCGACGTATCGTGTAACAAAACATCTTGCTAGTTTGTTGAGCCTTCTAGTACGACGCTGTGAACATCACATTAAAAACTCGGCAGATATCCTACGTCGATTGGGAGTTTGCATTTGAATGATTTTGACAATTTAGTCAGTTTTGATGTGGTCTCTCTCTTCACTCGCGTTCCTCTATCTTATTCGTTACAGGTAATTGAGGCTAGGTTTGCTACTGAATTAACGATTTTGTTCCAAAATTTTTTGACTTCCACCTACTTCTTATTAAATGATCAGTATTATGAACAGAGCTTGTTGCGATGGGAAGCCCCTTATCACCTGTCATTCTTAATTTATTCATGGACTATTTTGAAGAACGTGCATTGTGTCAGCGGCGTTGAAACCTTTACTTTTGTTGTGTGACCTCTTCATAGTGAGAATTTAAATTATTTTTTTGGAACTTCTAAATTCAATCCACCCCAATTTCCGTGTCATCATGGAGGTGGAGAAGAATGGTTGTATTACCTTTCGTAATGTGTTGGAGAAAGGTAGATGGTAAGTTGGGACCTGCTGTTTACATGAAGCCAACTCACGCTAATATGTATCTGCTAGCTGGTAGTTATCACCAGCAAGCTCAGCGTGATGGAGTTCCTCTTACGTTAGTGCACAGGGCTCACGTCATTTCTGATCCGGAAAGGAACTCAACTTAGCATTCCAATTTGGAGCTCACTTTTCGCCAGAATGGTTATACTGAAGAGCAGATGAAAAAAGCGTTGTGCTATCGTCCTAATGTGCAACTGGCTTGTAATGATAGCACACACCCAAGTCAATTGCCTTTCTGCCATACGGACAGCATTTCCAACAATATTGGTTCTATCTCGCGTAAATATGATGTGAAAAATGTGTTTCGACCACCTCCTAAAATTAAGGCACAGTTATTTCCCGTAAAGGATGATTTTGATTTGTGCAAGGTGAGTGTCTATCGTATCCCAAGCTGTGGCACGTCATTTACTGAGCTGTGGCATATGTTGGTCAAAAAAATTAGGACTGTTAAGGACCGATGTATTGAGCATAAATGTCACACACATATACAACCCAGCAAATCTTGTGTTGCCTAGACACAGGTCACCCTGCGGAATATGGCAATTGTGTTGCCAAGAAAGCGATTGAAAAACTAGCGGATAACCTATGGAACAGGAATGGAGGTTTTTCTTTCAATTCTGCATGCAATTCTGCTCTGTCTCAAAAAAAAAAAAATAAAATAAAATAAAAAGACATAACTTAAAGCCTGCACAACATTTTTTTGAAAGTCTTGGCCGCACTGTTTTTTATTTCATCATTACGCGTTTAGATACATCATCATCAGATAAACTTTTTACGATAAAAAAACGGTGGTAATTAAAATACATCTTATTGGAGATGACTAAATAAAATGAGGCATTAGAATCTAGTTGAACACCTTCACTAGCCATCCACGATGGTGGTTTATATTTTAGTTAGTCATCTCAAATAAGATGTATTTTAATTACTACCGTTTAAAAAAATCATTTATCTGGTGATGATGTATCGAAAAGCGTAATGAGGAAATAAAAAATGTGCGACCTAGACATTTCAAAAAAAAGTTTTTGTGCATGTCAACGTATGGTCGCTTGTCCGCAGAAATGAAAGGTTTTATGAACCAGGTGTTAAAAATTAAAGCCATCTCTCCCGTTAAAAAACTGTTGTTTACTATCGATATTTCTGATGGTTTTTAGCTTTGTTCGTGTAATGGCGCTGTTCTCTTGCATGCTCAGTGTGTGCTGTCTTTCCTGTTATAGAAAACCCATGTTTTACTTTTGCACATTGCTTTCTCGCAGCAGTTTTGGACTTGAGAATGTTAGGGCGTGCTCCTGTGGCAATATCGGTTAACGTCAATTTTTATTGATTTATTTATTTTGCCTGGTTGCGTACCCATCAGTTATTTGAAAATCTGCTACTATGTTTAATCAGTGCATCATATGCCTCACAGGTGACTCTTTTCGGACCTTGTATGGTTATATTACTGGTGTAATATCTTGTCTGTACTGACAGGTCTGCTATAGGTGGATTTCTATGTATGTTTTTAGTCAACTTATTTGGCTTGCTTCTTCTTTCATTAAAGAGTTCTTTCATTAAGTTTATCTTTATGACTTTGTGTCGTGTCTTTAACTTTGTTTGTAATGGTTGTATCTTATTTCCTGGTTCATCTACCAAGTAGAGGATATCACCCATGTATCTTCACCACTATAGGGTACTGTGTTTTCATAATACTTTTACTTGAAATATTCTTTCATCTGTCTGGTTCATGAGGATGTTAACTAACTTCCCGGAATGAGGAGATTCCATTAGCAATCGTTCTTCTTCAAAATTTTCTATTGAAAAGTAGTTTTGTAAGGTGTAAGGATTACGTATTTCCGTTGTGTGTTCTTGTAGTAACTGATTGTATACAGATATTTATCCGTTATCTTGATTGTTTGTTTAACTGGGTTTGACAACTACAAGTTTTCCACAACAAATGAGACTAACATCGGTGTAACACGGATACATAAGTCTTTTACATGGTTCACTAGTGCTGTGTCTTTTACTGTTATGTTATTTTTGTGTGTTACACTTTTGTGAAAGCACATGTAACATGTTTGGCATGGGAGTATATGAGTGTTTTTCTGTAATTAACGACCATGTTAATTAGTATATTTTGTAATGCTTCAGGTTCTTCAGATTTTGTAGTCATTAAGTATCATATGGGCCATACATGCTATTCGTATGTCGTCAAGTGTTGTACAATCTTTGCCATGTTTACTGTCTATCTTTCATCAGATTTTATTTAATTTGTATAGGTTTGGTTACCGTCTTATGCAACTGTAAATTAGTCTAATTTAGACCAGACGCATTTCGCTTTAATATAAACCATATTCAGTGGTCAACTGTACAAGAAATGGTTTGTTTTACATTATTTGTTTGGTTTTTATTACATTAGATCGATAACAATCTTCATGAAGTAGGATAAAATGGAGTACTAATATTACTCCTGTATTGCTCACCTATTAGATGACCAAGTAAACATCAGCAACCAAACATTATTTAAACTAATAGAATACATAGTAGACAAAAAATAAAGCTCCCCACCCTCAAACCCACCACATAAAACAACAACAAAATCCTACCCAAACACACACCTACAGAATATCAGAATATATATCCCAAAGTAGGTACATGTTTAATACGGAAATTCTCTTTATAATCATCAATTGAACACTTTTCTGTACCATGATATATATAAAACACACACATAATTTCGCTAGTTAAACTAAAATCGTATTTATAAACGCACACACAATACAGTCAGAACATCACACACAAAGTTTCTAGGAGATGCCTGTTAAGAACAGAAACGAAACAAAAACACATCTCACAATGCAAAACAAACAACTTGTAAGAAAATAACACACACAGAGGATAAACAAAACAAACGACATACAAAACCAGCCAGGCTACACAAATGGCGATTTTTCAAAAACTTTTATAAGAAAGTGTAATTGTAAATAGTGTAAATATAAACAGTGACAGCAAGTGACAATGTTTTGCAAAATACACATGAAGAGGACAACATAAAAATATGTGAGTAATATTAGTAGTCCATTTTATTCATAATCAAAATAATCCTACTGCATGAGAACTGTCAGCAATCGCATGTAATAAAAATCAAACAAATAATGTGAAACAAAAAATTTCTTATACAGTTGACCACTGAAGATGCTTTAGAATAAAGCAAAACGCGTCTGGTCTCAGTTAGACTCATTTACAATTGCATAAGATGGTTATCTAAACTATACAAATTGTATAACTGCAACTGCAGAGAAAGGAGGCCAAAAACACTAAGAAGAAACATTTTATTTATTTCTTGTCATCTGATGAAAAACTATTGATAAAAGTGTAAGTTAGTCACATGCATCAAATTTGTTTGCCCAATACATTTTTGGCGCTGATAAATTCTAATTGGTTATAGGAGACAGATAGTAGTGAACTGATGGTGACCTCTGACTTTCAGCGGACGTGGTGGGCACGTTCAATGTGACTGGAGATTACTACCAGAAGGGCGGGCACCAGTTCCTGCGATTGACTCGCTTCTCCTTCCTGCCGGAGGTGGGGGGCATGAAGCTCTACGCCTCCAACCTCTTCACTGGCAACGATGAACTCAGTAAGTAAATATAGCAGATATGCAACCAGCTTCTAAGGTAGCCGGATTCTACAAAACTAGCATTCAACAATGGCTCCTGTAATGATGTAATTCTACAGCTACATCCATACTCCGTAAGCCCCCTGATAGTGTGTGGCGGAGGGTACCTTGAGTAGCACTATCAGTTCTCCTTCCCATTCCAGTCTCGTACTGTTTGCAGAAAGAAAGATTGTCGGTATGCCTCTGTGTGGACTCGAATCTCTCTGATTTTATCCTCATGATCTCTTCACGAGATATATGTAGAAGGGAGCAATATACTGCTTGACTACTCGGAAAGGTGTGTTCTTGAAACTTCGACAAAAGCCCATACCCAGCTACAGATCGTCTCTCTTGCAGAGTTTTCCACTGGAGCTTACTGATCATCTCCGTAACACTTTCACGATTACTAAATGATCCTGTAACGAAGCGCGCTGCTCTCCATTGCATCTTCTCTACTTCCTTTATCAACACGACACCTCCTAGGCAAGGCCTCACAAGAGCCTGTGCTAGGTCTACTGACCAAGCCTCACCCGCCAGCTGAATGGCTGGCCGCTGGGGCACTGCCCACTGCCTCGTAGCAGACAGCCAATAAGCTGGCGGCCGCGGCATGGTCAATATGACGTAGCATGGACTGTTGTGAGACCTAGTCTATACCCCACCTGGTATGGATCCCACACAGGTGAGCAGTATTCAAACAGTGCGCGAACGGTTGTACTGTAACCTACTTCGAACTGCAGTTTCTTAGTATTCTTCCAATGAATCTTTGTCTGGAATCTGCTTTACCGACGATTAATTTTATATGCACATTCCGTTTTAAATCACTCCTAATGCCTAATCCCAGATAATTTATGGAATTAACTGCTTCCAGTTGCTGACCTCCTATAGTGTAGCTAAATGATAAAGGACCTTCCTTCCTATGTATTTGTAGCACATTGCACTTGGCTACATTGAGATTCAATTTACATTCTCTGCACCATGCGCCAATTCGTTGCAAATCCTCCTGCATTTCACTGCAATTTTCCACTGATATAATACAACCTCTCGATATACTACAGTATCACCCGCAAAAAGCCTCAGTGAACTTCTGATGTGATCTACAAGCTCATTTATATATACTGTGAATAGCAGCGGACCCACGACAATGCCCTGTGGCACACTTGATATCACTGTTACTTCGGAAGACTTCTCTCCATTGAGAATGACATGCTGCAATCTGTTGTCTAGGAACACTTCAATCGCACAATTGGTCTGATAGTCTGTACGCTCTTACTTTGTTCATTCAACTACTCTGGGGCACTGTATCAAACGCCTTGCAGAAGTCAAGTAACACGGCATCTATGTGGGAACCCGTATCTATGGCCCTCATGGACAAATAGCACTAAGCACGATCGCCTTCTTCGAAACCCAAGCTGATTCGTACAAAGTAGATTTCACCAGAAAAGTAATTATACTCGAACATAATTCATGTTCCAAAATTCTACAACTGACCGACATTAGAGATATAGGACTATAGTTCTGCACATCTGTTCGACCTCCCTTCTTGAAATAGTCGTATGAACTGTGTCATTTTCCAATCTTTTGGAACACTGCGCTCTTCTAGAGACCTACAATACACTGCTGCAAGAAGGTGAGGGGGGGGGGTGGCAAGTTACTTCGTGAACTCTGTGTAAAATGGAACTAGTATCCCATTAGGTCCAGCGGCAGTTCCTGTTTTGAGAGATCTTAATTGTTTATATGTTGATTACTGGTGCATCTGAAGATTTCTGTAAGGAACTACAAAATTATCTAAAGTTATGTAGATGTTTGGTTTAAGGGTGACAGGAGGGTAGCAAAGAATGATCAATGTTCGTCATTCAATGAAAAATTTTAGCATCAGGACAGTAATGTTTCCAATTTACTTCTCAATGTAACCTGTACAGTAAGACTGATATGTCAGAGAAAGCCTCTTAACACTTATTGTTACATTAATGATCAGCTAATTTTCTAGGAAGCACGAAAAATAACTTATATTTAGCATGCATTTGCTTGAGTCAATATGAAGAGTTAAGAGTAGTACTAAACAACTAGATAGTCTCTCAATACTGTTTTGATGTTAAAAATGGAGTACTGGCATGGTGAGAAGTAATAGATAGGTATTTATTTCGTGTGTATGCAAAGCCCAAGAAAGTTTTTATTATTTACTAGCAATCTGGGCAATGATAATCAATAGCTAAAATATACTAAATTCTTTCCCCGACCTAAGCCTGTCAATCACCTCTTCTCCCTCTCTCTGCAGACTTCCTCCTCCCCTCTCCATCCTCCTGTAATCTTACCCTTCTTTCTGTCTGTAGACCTACTTATTGGAATTGCAAACAAAATGTTAGAGTTATAGTAGTTTATGATGCCTGGGATTATTGATATATTCTATATGAAATCGATCATTCCAAATATCACTGTAGTATCTAATCATAAGCGAATAACCTGTAAATACAACTCTGATGTTTACTGTCAAAGTAATAACAAGAAATAAAACAAATCAATGAAATGTTTTGTGCATAATTTTGTTTAAAAATATTCTTAATATAAGGTCTTTTTGAAGTCTGCAACAGATTTGAAATAAAAAAGCAAATTAAAGATATTTCTGTATAATAATTTCACATTCACTATCAAAAAACTATTTAATAAAAATAACAAATAAATTTACATTTTTACTGAGCAGTATGTTGTCATGATTTATTTCAAAAGTCATGTAAATAACTTTTCTAGAAATGAGTTATCTTAATAATAATATTGCTTTAAGAATTGCATATGGATCTTAATTTTAATGTCTTTAATGAATGACAAATACTGAATACCAAGATGTGCTTTCATTTCACAGCTATATTAACTCAGTTGCAGTGATATGCTTAAGAATTATAACATCAGTGTATACACATCCTTTAGTAATGCTAATCCATTATGGAGAGAGTTGCTTGGGCAAATGAAAAGGGAGGTATGTGTATTAAATAGGTTGAGTGTACTTTTTGAAGGAATTGGAGACCCTTGGAAGTTGAGACTAGTTACGTGGAAACGATGCCCTTTTCATCCAATTTTTTCATTTATCACAAACTATTTTCCATGAAGCGATGAATAACACATTTTCAATTAATGTAGTTTGGTGATATTCTGAAGTGCAGTTGAGAGGAGATGGGCATCCCAAAGTAGGTACATATGTAATACGGAAATTCCCTTTATAACTATCAAATGAGAACAGAATAACTCTGTACCATGAGAAAAAAGTCACCTTATTTGAGTTAACATGACACATGATTCCTGCAACATTACCCATATTTAATCTTAGTGAAATTGAAATTCATGTAGAACTAATAATTAGTATAACAAGTAGTTGGTCATATGGTCATTTCAAGCTTTATATTTACTGTTATCTTTAGCAACTGAAAATAATGATGTAATTATTATCTACAATTTCTAAGCACTATACGGTATATATTTTTCTCTCACTCCATATTACAGAGTATTATGAGATAATGATTGATGGAACAATTATAGGTTTATGTCTATGATTCTAAATTATGGTGCAAACCAATGGTTCACAGCCTACCTATCATAATGTAACACTACCAACATGTAGCTACTCCAGTAGTTCATAGCACAAATAACAGTATGAACTGAAAAAGTTGTTGAACACTTCAAAACTGGTTTATAGAACACAGGTTATCGATATCCACCCCTCTGAATTAAATGAAAAATGGCATGCATTCTCGAACATAATCTTTGGATTCCTCAGACATTGTTCTCCTGAACAGTTGTCCTTTTAGTGCAAACTAAGTGTATTGAAACACTGTTTTAAATGCAATGGAGACCCATACAGAGCAAAGATACGTTTCTTTAACAGGCAGTGACACTCATTCCCATGAGAACTGGTCACATTGTGAGACTTTAACTTTTCCCGGCGTAATGAGTGTTTAAACAACTTACGGGTATGCTGCCGGGTAACGTCGTCGACAACCGCCGATATTTCGGCAGGAGAACACCCTGCCATTCTCTAGGCACAACTGCACTAAGGAAGCAATGTGCAAGCGTATTTAATACCTCGGTTTGCAAAGTGTAAACAAGGAAGATAACACACACAGTACAAGTCACAGCAGAGTCAACACAACCAACGGCGACCAAACATCAAAATATCGATAGTGACTTAATCAACAGGTGAGGCAGCGTTAATTTTATCCCTCTGTTTTTTGACGAGAGACAACAAGATTGGTCGTATTTTACGGAAATATGATGTGAAATGTGTTTTTCGACCACCTTCTAAGATAAAGGCCCTGTTGGGGTCCGTAAAGGATGATCTTGGTTTGCGTAAGGCAGGTGTATATCGTATTCCTTGCAGTTGTGGCATGTCATATATTGGTCAGACAATCAGGACTGTGGAAGTACGGTGTATTGAACATAAACGTTACACGCGCTTACAACAGCCCAACAAATCCGCTGTTGCAGAACACTGTCTTGACACCGGTCATCCTATGGAATACAACAACACGGAGATCCTGGCATGCACCTCCACCTATTGGGATAGTGTTATTAAGGAAGCTGTTGAAATCAAACTAGCAAGCGACCTTATAAACAGAGATGGTGGTTTTTGTTTAAATTCTGCTTGGAATCCGGCAGTCTCTCGTCAAAAAACAGAGGGATAAAATTAACGCTGCCTCACCTGTTGATTAAGTCACTATCGATATTTTGATGTTTGGTCGCCTTTGGTTGTGTTGACTCTGCTGTGACTTGTACTGTGTGTGTTATCTTCCTTGTTTACACTTTGCAAACCGAGGTATTAAATACGCTTGCACATTGCTTCCGTAAGTGCAGTTGTGCCTTGAGAATGGCAGGGTGTTCTCCTGCCGAAATATCGGCGGTTGTCGACGACGTCACCCGGCAGCATACCCGTAAGTTGTTTGGTCACATTGTATCTGCTGATACAAGACTTAGCATGACACCAACATTCAAATATATCTCCCTTTCACAGACAATGAGAGAGAACTTTTAGTTGAGATCGACAACAGGTCATTGAAGATCGACTGAGTTCTGACATTGTGGAAAAATTAAATCAGGATATTCTAAAAGCGTTTTTTTTTTTTTTTTTTTTTTTTTTTGGTGGTCCCACAGCATACATTAGGTCAGCCGGTGACATTTTGAACTTTTATTACATGGCAAAAAGCCGAAACAATCGTCATTAAATAAGACCTACTAATAAAATAAAAGTGCAACACTCAATGTAATGAAAGTTCAAAATGTTATTTGCTGACGTAAATCAGGATAGTTGAATAGGGATTCAAGTGAGTATGTTGAATATGCAAGTCCAGTGATGTAAGCAATGCATCACACTGTCTTTTAAGTAAAAGATAAAATTCTCAACAGAATATATAGCAACAAATTAAGAGATAGTAAAACTGCATAACTAGCTTGAAAGGGAGTACAGAATACGAAATCAATAGTGATAGATCGCTAGATGTCATATTAATACAGTCTCTTTATTATAACTTTTAGGTGTGGCTAATCATCTGAAAATCTGTTAACGTAATGTTGATATGAAAATTGCTGTGGCGAAGTAAATTTTAAGCTCTCTATATGGCATGCAGAATATGGGCCTGTAAACAGTCCACAAACACATTTTTAAAACATTGCAAAGTATACAATATGACAATAAAGGACATTTTCTTTTCTTTAAAATGAAAATGTGTTTTCCCAAAATAATGGGATCTTCTCATGTGTGATACAATAAAATCAATAATTATGAGACTTGATTCCCAATCAAAACTTTTAAGAGGAGGTTGGATACAATTTAAGTCAGGTACAAGATGGGGTTACAAATCATAGGAGAATAGGATAGAAATTTATTTTTACAAAAATCCACCAATATAAAAGAAAGTTATATTTTAATGTGAAACAAGCTGACTTCTTTGAAAAATAGTGATATAGCAAAGTTGCTGCAGAACAGTGCACCTCATTCCAGTCAATGGAGTTGTAATTCTACTGCTTATTTAGAAGTAACAGGTGAAAGCAGGACACATGGCATACAATAAGTCCATGAACAATTTATCTACAGGCAAAATTAAAGACTTCAGAAACAATCAATCATATATTTAAGAATGGGGATCACAAAAGCTGCTTTATATTAAAACCAAAAACTATGGATGCAGGATGAAAGAAATACATGACTCTAGCAGATCAAAATAAAATCATTGAAGTGACAAGTCGTCTACTGTACAAAATCCATTGTACGTGTACATGCACTGCATAGGCTAATATGGTGAAAGGGGATCTAAAATCTTGGGGAGAAAGGAATTTGAAAATATTTTTTATAAATGTTCAGCAAAATGACAGTCTAAAGCCATCTAAAATCCATTTTGAAAGTAACACTATCATTATGCTGTCAGAGTGCAGAATGCTGCACTCATGACAGTGGAACTGTGATACTTGAAAATTTATAAAAGAAAATATGACACTCAAAAGCAGTAGAATAGCTCAGGAAAATATTACAAATTTAGAAACAATTACAATTTTTCAGGGAGTGTTGAGGTGAATAGAAAATGGTTGTATTAAAAGTGAACAAAATGAATTATGTAGATAAGGAACAGCAAAGGGCCCATAACATAACCTTGGGGAACACCAGATACATTTCCCTTTTATTTGATGGCTTTTGAACCTGTTACCAAAAACTGTGACGTTTCTGACAAGAAATCACAAATCCAAAAATGAAGGAAGTTAAGGGTTTACCAACCTGTCGACAGCGTGGTCATTACAGATGGAAATCATGAATCCAGTTGCACATCTAAGATCACACCATAGGCACTATGCTTTGGTCATCGTAGTATCTAAGCTCATGTTACGACCTCTGCCATATTTCCATACGGAATGATCTGACGATGGTTTATTGTATGTGTTGCAGACAAGGCAGCTCTGTCGTTCGCCAACGAATTCTGGCCAGTGCTGTACAAGGAGTTGCTGCCGTACGCAGATGAGGCCTGGGACAAGGTGATGCGCACTGAGGCAAACAGGGTGTTCGCCACCATCCCATTCGACATCCTCTTCCCTGACGTGTAGAAGAGTGCTGGTGACAACACCTGAATCCACCTCCAGGCGATGTGTTCCACAGCTGACGATTCTGTCTGGAATCACTGCCACTAAATCAGCTGGATGTGTGTACCAGCATTTGAACTTCTAATCACACATAAGGACAGCTTGGTGCTGAACAGGAGCGCACAAATTACACCAATGTGCCGCACAAATTTCTTGCGTGAGAGTTTTTTGTTAGCCATAGTAACAGCATTTTAATGAAATTTTTGTGATGCCTATTTAGCCTAAAGGATGTTTAACATAGTCAAAGCTTTCTATAATACTGCTGATTTTTCTGTATCCTTCGTCAGTAACAATCTTCTGTGAAAGTACGTTAGATACAGTAACGATATATGTGACTGTTGTATGACTATGAAACTTATATCCTGACTACGTTACCAGAATAAACAGATATTAATTATGTTTGTTCAGTTTATAAAAAATACACATTCATATTTGCAGATTATATCTCATTCTGTTATACTATCATTACTCTCAATATAAATCACAGATACAACTATCATATGGATCATTTTATTCAGTAATAAATGAACTTATAGCTACTATGTTTTAATTAAGTCTCCCAACAGTTCCCATAAATAATGCTTACCACTCAGGTGGCAATCGATCCATAGCTAAACCAATTGTATTTGGGTGGTAAAAGATGTTTTCATTAATATTTGACCAGCAAAAAATTTAAGGTGGCTCTTTCGTCCGTAGACCACTGGATTATTACACTACACCTTTCTGCAATGTCTCATAGACCGCAACATATTTGTTCATGGAATTCATTCTTGGATGAAAAATGCTCCATCTGCTGAGACAGACAAGTGCCACTCAAGCTACTTTGCAAGCATACCTCCTCGCAATAGGCTGACAGTTGATCCGCTATTACTACCTGAAAGTAATTAAGAACTAAATTATATTTTTTATTCTCCTGTTCTAAATACCATGCCAAAATGCTTCTGTCACTTAGTTTTTGTTCTTTTTTGTTTTTACCATACCATAACGTTCCATTCACCAATGAGATTATTAACCACCTTTACATTACTTTCACTTGTATTGTTGGTCTGCATACCTGAACTATTCTCTTCACTGTTGATTTACTATAAACTGGTACAAGAAAAATCCTATCACTGAAATGTTCACGGTAACTCACTTTCTGCCCACCTTCATATTCATGAATAATCGTATGGCCTTTACACAGTTTCCCGCTTTTGTTTATATTACCCCAAATTCTTTTGACCAGAAATCCTTATCTCCTTTCTCTCACAGACCACAACTGCATCCAGACTATGTCTTTGAATTTCCCAATCCGCATTTTCATAGCTTCCCTCTTACTCAAACTTCTTTCATTCCATATTCCAACTCTCAGAGAGCTACTCTTTCATTCTTTATCTTCTTCTTATGGCGACCATGTTCAAATGTTCGTAAAGCTCATGGGACTTAACTGCGGGGTCATCAATCCCTAAGCTTATAAACTACTTAGAAACTAACTCATACTAAAGACAGCACAAACATCCAGCCTGAGGAGGGATTTGAAGCCCCGACGGGTAAAAGCCTCGCACATTGTAGCGTAGAGCATCAATGCGTTCGGTTGCGCTGCTGTGACACCAAGCACTTTACATTCTCCTTGCAGAGATCCAAGTGAATAGTAATCCGGAATTCCTTTCTAATAGAACTACATCAAAAGACATTTATATTCCAAACCATCTCTCCTGCAGTGACACATTATGTGTTTCAATGCAGTGCTTGCCATTCCCTTTTGCATCCTCATATTATTGATTACTGCTGTCTATTCCACCTTGTCCAAGGCAAGACAGTGCCCCCTGCCTCGTACTGACCATGCCATGACCAGAATGAGGACGAGCCCTAGGATACAACGATTCAAGAGTCAGTTAAAAGAGGTAGTTCTAAAATAATGTGTATGTGTGTGTGTTAACTACGAAAATTTAAAAACAATGAATTCCATATATATTATAGAGGAAAAAATTCCTAACAGGAAAAATATATGTAAAAAAATAGATGAAGTCTACTTACCAGGCAAAGGAGCACAGGCAGTGATAGTAACAAATAAACACACACACACACACACACACACACACACACACACACACACACACACACAAACATACATACAAACGCTAGCTTTCGCAGCCTAGCTGCTTCGTCAAGCAGAAGGGAAGGAGAGGGAAAAAGAAATGATGAGGGTTTTGAGGGAGTGGGTAAGGAGTCATTCCAACCCCGGGACAGGAAAGACTTACCTTGGGGGGAAAAAAGAAGGGTAGACAAATGCGCACACACACCCACACATTTACACAGACACAAGTACACCTAGGCAGACATACTCTGCCTAGGTGTACTTGTCTCTGTGTGAATTTTTGTGTTGTAAAGGAAGAAAATTGTCATTGTCTGCTGCTTGTGTGCTCTTTGGCTGACCTGCCAGATGTTTGCATGTGATATTTAATACTGAAACCTGACGGGTTCATTTCATGTCACCAACTGCTTGAATGCCATATGACTGACCCACCAAGGTTTTGGTAGGCAATATTTAATGCCAAAGCCAGAGAATTTTTCCCAGAATTGTCTGACTCCTCAGGTCATCATTAGGAATGGTCAGCAACATGAAATCCCAACAAGAAATGAGCAGACATTTGTTTACAAAGTTACAAAATTATTACCTCAAATGCCAAAGAAATTATTAACTTTATACATTTTCTATAAAGTGCATTGCACTTTGTTATTCGTAAATTTTTAATTATTTGCTAACAGTTCTGGCCTGCTATACAACACACAAGCCTTTTGAATGAAATGTGACATTGAAAACAGAACTATAAATCGGCATACATAATGGTACTAACTTACAAAATTTTTAGAGCAATTACATGTAATAAATTTCATCTAATTAGTATATTGCCAGGACGCGATTATTATAGAAGATCTGAGCCATCATGTCGAAATAGTAAAAAGAAGTAATTCAATCCCTACACAACATAACACTACTTTAAACTAACATAATAATAATTGAGGGTCCTATGAGACAACTGCCAATTACCATTATGTGCTAAATTACTTGCACAAACGTGTGAAATAAAAATTACACATTGATATTTTTGAAAAAGCAGTACATTGAAAGGGGTGTTGCAATTAACATTACATACTGGTAAAAGCCAGTAACAGAAAACTACAAAAGGGTCATAATTCAATTTAGCCACTAATAAAAGCGATAATCAAAGAAGTGAAAAATTGTAATTAAAATTATAAATTGACAACAATGAAAATGAGAGAACTATAGTATATAGGAAAAAAAGTGTAAAGAAGAGGATTAAAATGTTTTTGTAATTAAAATTACACATTGATGAAAGTTAAAAAAACTAATTATAGTCAAGAGATGTATATTAGTCATCAACATCATCATTAGAGAGTGATTATGCTTTTCAGTGTTCAGTCTGGAGCATAGTCTCACTAATAAATTTCCACTGTGATCCCCTATTCAATGCTAAAATTGATGCCTCGTCTGATATTAAGCCTTTTACTTCAAAATAATACTTCACCAAATGTAAGAACTTTCTCCTTGGTCTACCTCGACTCCTCTTACCCTCCGCTGCCAACCTCATGAGTCTCTTAGGTAACCTTGCTTATGCCATGCATGTAACATAACCCCACTATCTTAACATGATCATTCAAATGTTCAAATGTTTGTTAAGCTTAAGGGACTTAACTGTGGGGTCATCATTGCCTAAACTTACAAACTACTTATGAACTACTTTATACTAAAGACGACACAAACACTCATGCCCCAGAGGTGACTCTAACCCCCGACCGTATGGTGCTCATTCCCAGTTTTTCTTTGATTTCCTCATCTGGACACCATTCTGCCATTGTTCCCATCTATTAGTACATCCTCGCTAATATCATATATGTAACCTCAACCTTATTAATCAGGTAGCTTGTAACCACCCAGCTATCACACGTATATATCAAAGTTGGTCGAAAGGTAGAGCAGAGTATTGCTAACTTAGTCTTGGTACTGACTTCCTTCTTGCAGAAGATAGTAGATCTTATCTGAGCAATCAATGCATTAGCTTTGCTACACCTGGATTCCAGTTCTTTCACTATGTTGCCATCCTGTAAGGAACTAATCCTAGGTACTTGAAACTGTCTACCTGTTCTATTTGGCACTCATTCTGTTTAAATCGCTTTCTCACTGACATTGAGATGCTGATCTTCATATCATAACCCTTAACCTCTGATCAAGCTCTGAAATATTAGATAGCCACCTTTCAATCGAATCTGCCATCACAACTAATTCATCTGCATATACAAGACCGCTTATTTGGTCTTCACCTACTTTAATATCGCCCTGCCAGTCTACTGTTTTCAACATATGATCCATGAATAGTACGAAGAACAGTGGTGACAGGTTACAGCCCTGTCTTACCCCTGAAACTACCCTGAACCATGAGCTTAATTTGTCATCTACTGTAACTGCTACCTGACATTTTACGTAAAGACCTTTCATTGCCTGCAGAAGTTTGCCTCATATTCCAAACTCTTGTAGAATTGTTACCAGCTTCCTCCTAGGAGCACGACCATAAGCCTTTTCTAGATCTATAAAACATAGATACAATTCCCTGTTCCACACATAGCACCTCTCCATTATCTGCTGTAAGCTAAATATTTGGTCCTGACAGCCTCTAAGCCCTCAGTGATTTTCATCCAACTTGTCCTCAACTAATACTCGCACTCTCCTTTCAACAATACCTAAGAATATTTTCTAACTTGTCCATTCCTGTTCCAATGACCGTAAATGAATACATTCAAGTAAATGATACATTTTTCAGATCATTGTTATGTATTTGTGGCTCGTTCCCTTGTCCTGGAGTTTCTCTGCTCTTCTACATATGGACCTGCCTTTCCCCACTTTTGGGCTCACAAAGCCAATTTCAATGTAGATGAAATAATGATCAGTATCATCAAAGAACCCTCTGAAAACGCGTGTGTCCTTCACTGCCTTCCAGAATTCCTCATCTGTTATTATATAGTCAATGACATACATGGTTCCTCTGCCTACCCAAGTATACCAGTGAATACCTTATGCTTAAAGAAGGAGTTTGTAATAACTAAACCCATCCTGGCACAGAAATCCAAGAGCTGTTTTCCGTTTCTGTTGGTCCCCATATCCTCTCCAACTTACCCATAACCTTCTCATACCCTTCTGTTCGATTTCCTATCGTGAGAAAAATACTGTCCTTGTCCTTCACTCTAAAAACTACATCACTGAGTGTGTTGTAAAATCTGGCCATTTCATTTCGATCTCTCCTTTCACAGGGCTAATACACTGACACAATCTTAATTTTCTAGCTGGAGATTGTCAAATCTGTCTACATCAGTCGTTCATTTAGATACCTCATTGCAATTATGCTAGGTTCGATTGCTTTCCTGATGTAAAGCCCTCTACTCCCGTGTGCTCTTCCTGCTTTGACTCCTGACAGGTAGAGCTTGTATTCTCCGACTTCATCCTCTTTCTCTCCCCTTACTCTAACGTCACTAACAGCTAAAACATCTAACCCCATCCTACTTGCTGCCTCTGCCAGCTCTACCTTCTTCCCAGAGTACTCTCCATTGATACTGACAGCTCCCCATCTCATTTCAGATTGTTTGCCAAGTCGTATCTGAGGACTCCCTCGTCTATCAATTAGAGGTGGGACTCCGTAACTCTAAGGGTCCGAGGCATTTTTCTCTGATTGTTGCCAGCATAATATTGAAGTACTTGGGAAGCAGGTTGCTAGCCTTACTTGCCCCACTGGGTTTTACCCCTAATGGTTGAAACACTAGCCAGATAATTTAGTAGTTTGTCATCTGAGCATAAAGATGGCCATGACTCTGAAAATGTCCGAGATGCCAACCTATTCTAAAGTAACTGGTATCCCAACCATAAAGACCACTTACTTGGCCACTCATACATTGAGCATGGTGCATGAACTAGGAAATAACTAAAGGAACCACACATGCTGTACATTATTGAAATAGGTAAAAGATATATAAAATAAGAACTTTTATGTGATGACGGATGTTGTGCAATTAAAAGAAGCTGCCAAGTAAATGTTCCAAAGTGAAGTATTTCTGTTGGCTTGTATAATTGCTTGTTGCAACTGTTAAGAGCACCACATAAGTACACAATAAGTTAAACTGAATCGCATAAAACATATAATGATGTCAATAAGATAAAAAGGTATAGACCCTTAATATATGTAGATCTTATGACAAATTTCAATGGATTGCACCAAAACCTCTATTACTCATGATCAGAAATGCTTCTCAACTACCATCAACTTCAACAAAATTTTATGTCTCAAATATAGAAATTACCATTAACATTTCTATGGAAATGTTCCATATGGATAGGCTTGATATAGTTCAAATAGAAAAAACTGATTGTCAGGAGAGATGGTATTGTTAGAAATTCATTATAAGGACTCAATTGAAATTACGAATTAACAGTTTAAAATTATTGCCAAACAGTTGCTACAGTAAGGGGACAGAGAAAGGGGGTGAAATTATGGTAGGGAACCCGAGACAAATAGAAGAATGTGGTGGGGTCAAGAGGAACTGGAGCACAAGGCTACTGGAGAAGGGAAATAGGTTGGGGTAAGAGGTGGTAACAGGAGTTGGAAGTTGTGGAGAAGGTTGGAATACAATAGCTATTAAGTTGGGGGAGTAGAGATTGAACAGATATCGAGGAGTTAATAAGGGAAAGGAGGTGGAGGGGAGTGCCTTAGGTGTTGCTGAGTAGCTACAAAAATTCTAGATGTTTGAAAATTAGTAATATTGAGAAATCTGAAAGTGACATATATAAATATATGACAATGCTAAATAACATACCTTAATTTATTTTCTCATTACTTAAAATTCTCAGTTCATTAAAACAGTCATACTTTACTGAGTTTTAAAATTCAGTATTTGGAACAAGAACCAAAACACATTTAAGATGTAGACAGATGGAACAAAAATGGAACGTAAGTAGGAGGGTATTTTGAACATACCATAAGCTATAAAAATATATACAAAAGTACAGGCCAGGTCAGTTACAAGAGGAATTGAGAAAAACTGTGGTGAATTTGACAATATAAATGCGATAACCAAACCACAAAGACAAAGTTGCAAAACTAATGTTTTATAATTTGGTCACTGAAAACATGAAGGGATGAGTAGGGAACAGTAAATAATAATGAAAAACCTGTAACAAACCAAGTCAATCAGAACTGACAAAATCTATGCTGATTTAACAATTCGGAGGGTACAGCACAAGGGAATGAATCTAATTATAAATATACATAGATGAGAGAGTTGACAAGGGATGGCAACAAAGACAAAGACATAAGTAGGCTAAAATGATTTATAATGAAGAAAGTATATTAAACCAAATGATTCACATAACAAAAGTTATGCTGCTAATAACAACATTAGAGAGGGAGTGACAGGAGATTGCATGAGGGAAGGAATTCAATTATAACGGTACATAGAGGGGTGTAGTTGACAATCAATGGTCAGAAATGGCAGGGGAGAAATCCATATAAGCAAAAGTTACAATGAAGGACACATGGCTTCGTCTTAGCCAGGATCATCTAAATATTTAAATCAGTTAATGAAATTATTTAGATAATTTTTACTTTTCACTTTAGTTTATTCATTAAGAATGTTTCTGGATGAAAATCACATAACAAATATCTCATTTTCTTGCAAAAGGTTCATAATCTAACCGTTTTCTGCTCTATGTCACAATTATATCTTATTTGAAATCTTGTGTTGTATGTGGTTGTGTGTACTTAAAGCAGCTGTGCTGTTTGGATAAAATGCTCATTAAATCTAGTTTACAGTATTTTAGTACCATAATATTGGCTTTTACCAACATTTAATTTTAATTACAACACCCTTTTCAACCTTCTATAGTTTTAATTTTATCACCTACCTCCAGTTTGGCACCTTTGGTTGCACGAAGCATATCAAAACAGCTCCCGATTTCTTGCCATGTTCGCTGTAGCATAGCGTCTTCAATGGTGGCAATGACATTACGAATTCTTTGCTTCAAGTCAGCAACTCCGCTTAGCTGTGTTTGATACACGATATCTTTTACATACCCCCATAAAGAAGTCCAATTGAGTTATATTCGGCGAACGCGGAGACCAAGTAATTGGCCCATCCCTCCAAATCCATCTGCCTGGAAATGTTTCATAGATGAACCGACGAACATGCAGAGCCCATATTTGCTGGAAAATCAATTGTGGTGGCACATATTCATCTGCTGTAATTGTTGTTTCGTTGAAGAACAATGGACCAATTATTTGCTTACACATGATTTCTCTCTACACATTAACTTTTGGACTGTCCCGGTGAAGTTCCATACTCACATAGCGGTGTTAAGATCCCCAGATTCTCACCTTTGGCTGTTTAATGTTCCAGAAACATGAAACTTTGCCTCGTCACTGAAACAAACTCGCTTGAGGAATGCTTCATCCTCCAAAATACGTTACAGCATGTTGAGCGTAAACTCTGTTTTGTCTTGTCGACTGGCTCAAGTATCTGTAACAGTTGCACTTCGTATTCGTACAACCATAGATTCTTGTGAGGATCTTATGTACAGTTGAACGTGGTAGTTGCAACTGTGTGGCTGCAGTGCAGTTGACTTCGTAAGTGAACAAGTAAAGACGTTTAAAACGCGATCGATATTTGCCTCGGATGTTCTTGGTCGCCCGCTCCTCCTCTATCACTGTCTACATGATTTTCTTGTGCCTCGCACAGACTGAAAGGCGCGATGATTGCTTTCATACTTTGTTCTGAAGTTTCGTTGAGTCTGAACATCCGATTTTGTCTCAATAAACCAGGACACACATTTGGCCTTCTCTTGAGGAATTGCTATTGTATACAGGGTCAGTTCCTTCCATCAACAGAGTAACTGAAACGCACAATTTTGGTATATAAAAATATTAGTAAACAGTGATTACAATAAAAGAATTGTGTTAAAATATTTCAACAACTGGCGTTGTAATAAAATTTGATATGATATGATATGTAATTGCCCTAAAAACTTTTCAGTGTCACATTCAAATTACAAATATTTCTATGTTGTATAGCAAGCCAGACAATTGTATAAAACCGAAACTAGTAGCAAATAAATAAAACGTTTTGGATAGCAAAGTATCATGCATTTTATAAAATTTATCTATGCTATCGATGACCACCAAATCAAAAAATATGTTTCTCAAGTAACTTTATCCATGCCCCTAAAAACCTAGCCAATACTTGAGTGGGTTAATTTTTCTACCGGTTCTCAAGGTTGATTAATTGTGACCATATTTCACCACACTGTGGTGACTAGAAATTCAGGGTAACAGAAATCCAACAACATAGTTATCGAATGGGCAGTCAAATCATTAATCACTAAAGGTTTTTGTAGTTATTGAAATCACAACTTTTCACTGTGTTTCCATAATCACTATTGGTATAATCCATTCATCAGGAAGGAAATACTGTCTTGTTGTTCATTAATGAGGTACAGTATGTTTCACCCTGTCTGTGTGCAACAGTTCGCCCATTGACAGTTTCTGTAGGAATAATCTGGTTCACAAGTTAGAGTATGTGTATGAGAATGCATCAGCAGTTACAGTGTTGTGACAAGAAAATTAAAACAAATAATTCAGTACACAGTCACATTAACGAACTATTAATTAGTTCATTGAGTAACTTATGGAGGTTATTATGTCTGGGATATGAGTTTGTGATGGAATGGGGGACTTATGAACTTCACAGTTTTGTCCCCCTAAAATAATTAATCAACCAACCACCCTATGAGTTTGTGCCAGTACTATCCATTTGCTCACTCCCAACCGATAAGAACTTAAAGCTCAACATACACATTTGTTTCTCCATTCCTAGATAAGTTATTGTGCACTGTTCTACAGCTCTTAAGCTACTAAATATTTTAGTTACAAAGAAAATATTTTAAATTTACACAGAACTCATTTATAAATTGTTACAATTGATAACTGCTGAAACCTATCAAAACATGAATTTAAAATTTTTATTAACTTAGAAGCAGAAGAAATCTTGAAATTGAGTCACTGCGTAAGACCAGCAAACAATTAAAATCATTAGTAACGATTAATTATCTTCAGTACTGTCATAAATAAAATTCACCTTGAAGAAACAATCATTGACATTAAGAACTATAATAACTTAAAACTATGCACCTTTGTTTAAATTATTACAATATATTACTCAAGATGAAATCATTTTTATTTATAATTCAAATATCTTATAATGTCTTTAGGTGGATTAATCTCTTTAATGATCTTCATGTCTGGATGTACGACTATATAGCTTCTGTCATGAGAAATATTCGAAATCTCATAAGAGTCTGAATATGTAATTTGTCAGTGATACCTTATCATGGGTCCTCACAAAGATTTTTTCACCACCACAGTATTTCGATTGTTCACCTACATGGTTATTAGACTTGATCTTTCTTCTTTCTGCACTATGCTGTAACGCTTAGAGAACATTAGACTTTCAGTCTTCTCAATAACGACGTCTGTTAACTTATGGACCACATTTAGCTACCTATTATATTGCCGCGAGAGACCACGTACACCAACTGCCGGCGTGGCACAAGGAATAGTGTTGGAGGTAGCCGGTTCAATCCCGCCCACTGGCAAAAAATTATTTCTTTGTAATTAACAATTCCAGAGTGTTCCACATCTTTCTTATGTTCATTTGTAAATTCTACTTGTTTCTTATGTTAACTGTGCTTCTAATTTCTGGTAAATTCTGTCTGTGTATAAATAGCAGGGCACTGCCCGAGAGGCAGTCAGTGCTGCGTGTATGTTGAGTTCGTAATAACGTGCCTTCAGTATAAGTGCTGTGTTCAGTTGCCTTCGAAGTCAAGCCTGCTTCCATTTCAAAGCGACAATATTATTCACTAAATAACAGTTGAGTAGGGATTTGTTTAAAGGAGGAATAGGTCAAATTGTTACATATTATAACTTCAATGATTATGACGAAATCTCTCCATGTTGGTCATTGTTTAGAAGCGTACTTTCTAATGAACACTTAAATTCTCTAAAAATCATTTGCATTCTCTTTGGAGTTACGACAGTACGTCCAATGCTGATATATATCTATGTGGTAGGTATAGTCTTTAACAATGCTGGGCTTTTCATTAATACATCAATACACTCTTGTAACAGTTGCGCTAGGAAGCATTGTTGTATATTACTCTCTTAGCCTGATTCAGACACTTTTTAACTAAAGAGACGAAATAGTTTCCTGCCACTTTTTGAGGATG